>CM048049.1:6875000-8275000 GCA_026259375.1 Verasper variegatus
TTGAGTTTTGAAGGAGAGAATTTGGTGGCCTGAACTGAACCTGTCACAATCCGTGAAGGGGCTGAAGGTACAGAATCATTCCCACCCAGGAGACTTTTGCTGTAAATGTAATGGGGCCACAGATTGTCAGAATGATGTCTGCCAGTTCAACTTGTTAACGTCACAAAATAATAATGTTTAGAGCATAGCAGGTCACCAAGGCATAAACGCAGCCATGTTGTCTGTCAACAGAAGAAAATGACTTCATAATTTACTTTAACAACAAGCAACAACAACCTAAAGTGGCAACAGAAGCCGTTCAAGCATACTTCCCTTCACTACACAGCCTGTGAAAACAGTTTATAACATCTGTGGCTCTGGAGGGTCCAGCATTCTTGGAGCTTGTTTCAGAAATATCAGAGACACCTGTAGAAAACGGCCCAAGAGGTCATCACTGCTCAGGTTTTTTACATTTTTTTATTATGAAACATCATAGACTGTATATAAATATAGTCATTAAAGTTTGAATTGAATAAAAATGTGTGGGCACTAATTTTAGATGTTAATAAGAGCCTGTAGCAATGTTGCATTTATGAGGTGACAAAATAAAAGCAGACACATTGCTGCTGTACCTGCATGGTTTGACATTCCTTAAATTCCTTTATGCTGTTGGTCCAACAGCATTTCTACAGTTTTTAACCTGACATGTTTAACACTGTCATACAGAATAGTGTGGTGAGGGTTCCACTGACCTGCAAATCATCATGGATATTCTGAAACAGATTGTATTGTGACTTATAAGACTGAAAGATAGTTTGTGATTTCAGGATTCTTCATTGAGTAGATTGTGTGTTTGTGAGTTTGTGCGCGTGTACTTCTAGCAATGCTCAAAGACACTTTGCATAGTGTAAAAAACAGAAAGCATATACAAGTTAATAGCTAAAATATAAAATATACCTCATGGTCCCACATTAAGATATAAACTACACATCATAAGCACACATTAAAAGCAGTTCAGACAGAGTTGAGATGTTGGGAGTGATGGCGGCTCGCCCTGTCAAAGTCGGGATGATATTATCCAGTGGAAGCCAGTGATTCTGCCCATGGGAGAAAACCAAGATGCAGGCCTCGATTAATCTTCACAATTTGGCAAAACTGACGGGAGGTCAAATCTATAATCCACAGCAGATACTATATCATAGGGGAGGTAGATATTTGTCAGATAATGATCCTCAGTCAGTAACTTTAACCTGATACTTTAGCCTGACCTACAAAACACTCAGTCAGCGTATAGACACACACACACACACACATGCACACACACACACACACACACACACACACACACACACACACACACACACACACACACACACACACACACACACACACACACACACACACTCACACACACACACACACACACACACACACACACACACACACACACGCACAAAGTTGTGTCTCTATGACTCCAATTTACAACATTATATTGACTTACATTGATTTCTTGGATATTTGCTACAACCTTAACCATAGTTACTACTTAACTAATCTAAACCTAACCTACACCTCAATCTAACCCTAACCTTAACTTTAACCTAAACCTTAACCTTAACCTTAACCTTAACCTTAACCTTAACCTGAAGCTCAACCTAACCTTACCTTACCTAACCTAATGTTTAGGTTAAGGTTAAGGTTAACCTAAACCTAAACCTAAACCTAAACCTAAACATAATCTTAACTTCACCTAAACTTAAACCTTACCTTAAAACATGTCTTCACTTTAAACATAATGATTTACTTCATAGGGACTTGCTTTTGTCCCCATGAGGAAGACAAGTCCCCATAAAGTGATTGTGTAAACAGATTTAAGTCCTCACAACATGAGTATTACCTGGATCACTTACCTTAACCATTCTGTTGTTGGGGGACAAATAGACATATTGGCTGGGGTCCAAACTCCTACAGTAACATCACATATCTAACACACCATGTCATAGTGAACAGTCTTTGATGCTCCCACAAAGTATTTTTCCAGTGAAACCAATGAGTGCGGATGTCTATCCATGGCTCAGAGTTAGTTGCTCCGGTTCTTCAGAGAGAGTATTTGGAATTTCTTTTAAAGCTTGGATTTTGAGATCTTGTAAAGGGAAAGGCTTCTGAGACATGCTGCTCTCGTGTCCAGGCAGACAGGCAGACAAATCAAGCACACCTTAGACCATTTAAATAAATTGACACCATATAGCTGCCTTTATATCCAGGCTCAAGTCCGAGCCAACAGTAACAGATCTGGTTACAGGAGGACTCTCGCAGCCTCTATCACACAGGAGCGAGGTTGTTTGTAGACAGGCTTGATTTGACGGAGCTGCGGATGTGAAAAGGACCAGTCAACACCTCAGGATCTCAGGGGTGTCTGGGAGAAAAGAAGTGGTGCTAACTGAATTCACACATGTCCACTTAGTCTGCACATACACACGGAACAGATGCACATGGAACAGTGAAGTGTAGGGATTTGTGATCAGAATATCTCAGGCTGGTTTTAATCCAAACTGTTCTTTTTTTTTTTTTACTTTAACTGACAAGTCCCTAAACCTAATTAAAGTGCAATATTCGATAGCTGCCACTTAACCACTTGTTTTGGAAACTACAGGGTAAGGATCTAAAATTTCACATAAAAGGTTACCTCTGCAAAATGGGTTATATTTCCATCCGGGTTTTGCTTGTCTGTTAGTTAGCGGGATTACGCAAAAACTACCTTACGGATTACCATGAAATTTGGTGGACAAATGCAGTATGGGTCAGAGTAGAATCCATAAAATGTTGGTGCAGATCCAGGACTGGTTTTTCACCTTCTTTAATATTGCGAGATAAGGCATTTTGCTATATTTAGATTTTTCTGAGAATAATTCATTGATTGTGACCAAAAAAATAGGCATAGGACTGATATTTATGAGTGTGTGAGAAACTTGGTGCAGATCCAGATAAATAAGGTCATAAGGTGACTCTTAAGCCTGGGCAGAGGTATGAACTCCACTGAGTGCCACTCAAGTTTAATATTCAAAGTTGCAAGATAGTATAGATAATATCACACACATAGATCCATCAGTTACCATCAGAGGTTGGTAAAGCTCTGATGAAACCTTATCTGGATCAAAGTTAAGGAGGGTTTCTACTCACACCGTGGGTTGCAGCTACAGGACTCCTTGTCAGATCTACCTCCTGGGATGGAAATATGTCGGTGCCCTTGACCGAGGAACGAAGCCACTTACCTCAAATAGCCTGAATAACGAGCCGGCTGAATAAATGACTGAAACGTTTAATGCAAATGGTGAAAATTGCTCCTGTAAGTGTGTCCATCCAGCCATGTGAGTGATGATGGAAAACACAAGGGAGCTGCAGCGAGGGGGGGAATGACCTCATGCAATCCAAATTACAAATATGTGTCTGGAGCAAGATTTTGTCGAATGTGTTTATTCACAGTTGTTTGACAAAGAGGTCTGCTTAGGATTTAACAGAAAGAATAAAAGCATGAAGATATGCGGTAGATCACTTCAGAACAGAGCATGAAATGTGTCATGATGTCATGTGTCACGATGTTGGCCAACAGATATAAGAGCCAGTCACAACCTTAATTTACTGTAATTACTGGACTGTAGGATGTAGTATTGTGGGATGAGTCATTTCTGAATGCTCATCAGATCGGATCAGTTTGTTGTTTTTTACATGGTGCCACTTAAACTGCAACAAACATCAAAGTGTAGCTAACATTTAGGAAAAACTGACCCCCCCCCCCCCATTCAAATAGAAACATACTCAGTCTGAAAGCAGCTTTAATGCCCACTTTATTATTTAATGAAGTCAATTCTACTAATTTGATTCAAATCCTAAAACAAACAGACAAACAACAAGGAACCAGGAACAAAACCTGTTGTTCACTTTTACAGATGCTTGTCTATTATAGTTCTTCTGGTCCCCATGTGGTATTGCTGTGGCTGAGACTACATGTGTAGCTGCAAGTCCTTGACTCCAAAGTAGTTTGTCCACATCCACATTAAAGATCACCACTTATTGGTGGCTTTTAATGACACCAATTTAGGCAGGGAAAGTGAAAGCGTCCCAGCCCCTCCCTTATAATTACCACTGCAGATGCATGTAAATGCACGCAACCCTAACCGAGTAGCTGCTCAGTGGCCCACCGATCAACTGGGGTTGTACCAGGCACCAGGCAGCTGTTAGGAGTGAATGTCTGCAACTGTTTCAATTTGAGCAAGGTGTCCCAGCAGATTATTGATTGGTTCTCACTGAAACTTCCCTGGATGAATAAAGGATTCAATATATGCAATATAATGTAGAAACATACTAATAGAGAATTTAACACACAAGTTAAGTGCTGATGTGTTACCTGAACTGCTCCCCCATATAGTTCCTGATGTCTAATGTGAAAGATCAGAGGTAGGTGGTTTGATTTCTTATCAGATAATCCAATGTTCAATTGCATTTTCTTCCTTTAACACATTAAAATTCACATTCCCTCTATTTCCAGCTGAAATGTATGGTAGCTTCAGTAGTTAATATAAAACTGATATTGATTGATAATGGCAGCATCCATATCCATTGTGTTGTTACACTGAGATGGTTTAAATAAACACATAATCAACAGATGAATCTTATAATCAATGGAGTACACTATAACTGATCCTGATGGAGTTGTGTTAGATTGAATGTATATATACCGATATAAAGTGACAGACCTATGCAAGGTACTGCTGGTGAATTGATATGATTCAGTACAGAAAAGACAGAAGAACAACCTCAAACACTGAATATTCGGAAATCACTGTGATACCAACGTACAGAAAGCTTCCTGTTCCTCCTAACCTGACATGTTCCGAGCAGTTGACCTGGTTGTACTGTCGAACACAACACAAACACCCTCTATTGTGCACTACACTGCATGCTCTGCTTCTTTTTGTGTGCTCTCCACACACACACACACACACACACACACACACACACACACACACACATAGTGAAGTGCCTAACTGTAACTGACTGATGGAGGCTGAAACACTGAAGGAGAAAGCGCAGCTCAGTTTCCTCAGCTCAGAAACTTGCACATTAGCGTTCACATTAAAAGGATGCAAAGTCGTTTGAATGTGTTCGTCCTCGCCCTCTGGCCCCTTCCTCTCTGCCCTCTATGCATTCTGATGACTATGGTACAAAATCTGACGATCAATGAGACAACACTCTGTTCTATTCTGTTCTATTTCTGTCACACATGGTGATACGTTCCCTTTCATTTCCTGCTGCCATCTCTTTACATTTGTCTTTGTGGCACAGTAGTGGATCTATTTACGGTCCAATAGACTCTCTCTGTGTGTGTGTGTGTGTGTGTGTGTGTGTGTGCTTGAGCGTGTGTGTGTGCACTTGTCTGTGTGTGTGAGCAAAACCATTATATGTTGGCAGACATATTGATTCCTAACAACTAGCGTAACCCTCTGGGTCACTGAAAATATGCAACATAACAAACACAGATTTGCATAGCTATCCTTATTAGTACTTAAAATTGACCTCCATTCGTTGTGGACAGCCTAACCAAAACCTTGTCCCTAACCTTAACCATGACCAATTAATGACTAACACAAACCATAACCACTATTTACATCTAACCCTTACCTTAACCAGGAGCTCAGAAATTACCTTTTGTTTCCTTAGGACCAGGCTTTGGTGCCTGTGAGGTGTACTGGTCCTCACAAGGTCAGTGTAAATGCTGGAAAAGGTTCTGAAGAAAGTAGAGTACACTGATCTCACTGGCATGGCCTACTAGATTTTGACACATTCCAATTAATCAATACACAAACCCATTGTTGCCACAGAAATATCTGTCACTGTTCCTATTTGCGCAACTGACGCTAAATGACACAGTGAGACATGATGTCTGCTGGAGTCACAAACCATTGTGTAACCAAGTGGTCAATAATGCATTGCAGTAATATTTCCACCAAAACACATTATCTGCATGGTAAAGCATTCATGACCACTTTGTGGGTTTTCGCCGCATGCATCCAATCTGACTTTCCAGCACTTTCTTTTTTTTCTAAACTGCATTGGCCTTGTCTGGTGTGACACATCATGGGGTTGGCCAGGGGTAACAGTGACATAACACGGCTTATTGTGTGAGGAATGGCATGCGATGGCGGTAGCCCCGATGCGCAGCCGTGAATAGGACTTCAAAGAGAGTCGAGTTCAGCACCGCAAGGTATTTCATTGTAACTCTACCACACTGCGGAGGGGAGGAATTTGGATGCTAGAATCCTCTGCGGCAGCAGGAATCCGACGGACCTGCAGGGACTCTCACGCCGAATTCCCACTCAGCTCATTACAGTTGGCCGGAAAGCGTTCCCGCAATTCTTACATAACACTGTATGTGTGCTGAACCATCACCTGCACTTGGCCGGTGTTTGGAAGTGGGGAATTGGACAGAAAGTTTCTGGCCGTGGCTGGTCATTGCTTGGAAAAAAAAGGTGGAGAAAATGGATTTACTGTAGAAATTCAGCCAATATTTCCAATGCATTACAGTTCTTTTAGCGGATACATTTGTCATTCCAGCTACAGATATTCCTCTCGTGCTCTTTCAACCCTGTCTCTCATTTCATATCCTTTTATTTTTCTCTCCATTTTTGCTCTCTCTATCTTTCTTTTCCTGCTACTTACAAAAGTTGACGAGGAAATTCCACTCCTCTGTAACTTTACGTCTTTGTTAAACACACACACACACTGTCCCTGTTTCTTTCCTGTCCTCTCAATGCTCTTGCCTTCTCCTATCAGCTTGACAGTTGAGAAGTGAATCTCTGGGCTCTCTGGAAACTCAAGTTTGTTCTATTTATACAGTTCAGTTACGGGCGGTTAGCTCTGCCTTGGAGGGAGGGAGGGCCTAATCCACCTTCTTTCCCCACCGTCGAGCACCGCCAGGCCAGCAGCACCGACCGACCGACCGCCCAGCCCCATCCCTGCCCACTGTCCAAACTCCTGAGCACATGCAGCTGGGCTGGAGTGATGGAGCGGATGGAATGAATGGGCAAGGAGGGAGGAGAGTGTAGGGAGAGTCACCGGACAAGCATGCACTGTTTGAACTGATGAAAAGCTATAGGACAAACAGCAAAACCTGGTGTGTACCTGGAGGTGAATCACAGCCTTTTCCATGAAAATAAGTTGAGAAACATCCTCTCAGAGGGATATTTCTAGAAATATGTACACAAATGTCGGAGCAGTTGAGAAAATAACGAGTGTTCAGTCGCTATTTACACAGATGGCTCCAGACGGATTCCAAGGCTCTAGGGTAAGAGACGAGAGAGATGTTTTTGGGCCCCAATCAATGAAAGCTCTTGACACAAAGTCCGTTATTACAAAAATTCCAGGAAAAATAATTTATTATACATGCCAGGATTAATTTAAAAACTACTTCAATGAGTATTTATCAAGCTTTTACCAGGAGGCCATCAATAATGCTGCATTCACACCAAAGTCTGGCCGGAGGATTTCGAGAACTTTGACCTCCAAAGTTGACCTCCTTGCGAAGCCATGTCACAGATTAGCTTTGCCACAGGAAACAAATGTATGAATGTGCCTTTATTCGCCTTTAACGTGAGTAAACATGACCCGTCGCAACAATTGAACCTCCTGAGGCTCACCCCCGGGTAGTATGATTACTTGAGTAGAAATATTTCAACTCAAGCGGATGAAGCAAATGGCATGAATTCCACATCTTCTCATCGATCTTGATGCATCATTAGCGTTACCTGGTCCGAGTGATTTTGCGTCTGTTCATGTCTTTGCATTGAGTTTGTATGAAATCTCATTGTGTGAAAAATCCCTTTAAGGGCACAGTGACACATCAGTGGTGAACCTTTGCCTCCCATTCACTTCCAATCGAGCAATTGAAACATTTGCTTCCTGTGGTGAAGTTAATCTGCAGCGTGGCTTCGTCTGGAGTTCAACTTTGACCCACAGCATTCTCCTGCTTTCAAATATGTGTGTCCGTGCCCTATGAGTTGTGTGATAACAAAATATTATGGACAGGAGCAAATGCTTGTGAGGGAAGAACAGACTGGCTTATTTATTGCAAACCAATAATACTGAACAAAATACAATGTTAATATCTCCTCTAATTGAATTTTGCTCATATTGAGACATTTAAATATTCGTATCCAACAAATGTATTCTTTGCACTCAATTTATATTTCTTTGAATAACCAAAGTATGACAAAAAAATTGTTTGGCAGATGCATTTCATGATATGCGATGTTCTCAAATATTAAATAAACCTGTCTCTCCCTACTCTGGATTGCATTTATACATACAGATTGCCTCATGGAAAAAGTACACAATATTCTGCCTGCAGAGAAACTGAACTCAGCAAAACATTCCTAAACAAATCAGTCAGAAGCACATACTCCTCTGTGTTATATTTCCTCGGCTGTTCCTCATTCTGACAGAGAAACAAACATGCTTGAGGAACTATAAAAAACGAGATGTCATCCTCTCCGTGACTTGTTGCTTATCCCCAAATTCACCCCAACAATATTGCTGGTCTTTGAGTCTTAGAGATCTGTATACAGTATTTCAGGAATGCAGACTGAAGCCTGATATGCTTGGGCCTAGCAAGCATAACAGAGGGCAAAAGCCTCAGAGAATAACACATAACCAAAGTCCTAAAGAATTCCCTTGGACAAAGCTACTGACCAGAAAACTGTGCAGCGGAGGGGAAGACAGGGGAGCTGCTGAAAGCCCAGACTGAAATAGCATGGACTCTGCTGCTGGTGACAAAATGAGTTTGACACTCAACACTCTCCTTTGTGCTACTTCTGACCATAGACTGAAATATACATATAGACAACATCCTCATATTGAAAGAGATGTGAAAGATTCTGGACTGTGTATTATTATTTTTAGCATAACTCACTCTTGCAGTCGCTTTATGGGATGTCTATATGTGGTAGGATGATTTAAAAGTAGACTTGCCTATAATTTTGTAGATTAAAGCTGCACTTATCAATATTCTTGTATAAACAATGAGTTAAATGACCATGTACCATGCGAAGAGGACTCATACAGTGAGAGTATGATCACCTGACACTGCTATACTTTGTATATTGTTTTGGTTTGGTGGCTTTCCTGCTTTGGTCCAATCCCACCACACTCACTTACCTCATTACTCCACCAAAGAGGTTGTGCTTCTATTACTGTTTGTCTCTGTTAGCAGGATTATACAAAAATAATAGCAGATTCAATAGATTCAGGATTTCTTCTTTTTTTTTTTCACTTTCTTTAACATTTTGTTTTTCAACATCTTTGGGAAATTCTCATGAGATATACATGGATCTTAAAATAAAGAATCAGGCATATTTAATGATTTCTATGAGTGTGTGCAATTTGGGTGCAGCTTGATTAAATTTAAGGGGACTGTTGGGCCTTGGCGGAGGTAGGTGCTGCACTTAGTGCCAACAAAGTTTCAGGCTGCAACAGGCAGCTGTTTCCAGTGTGCCCACTGTGCAGTGCCAGCCCTTCACCAGACAGCAAACAGACAAAGTTAGTAACTAGCTGGTGAATATAGTTGGCTGCAAAAGAGATACACATTTCCCTCAGGAGTGAGTGGAGACCAAATCTGAGCTAAAAGAAGAGTGAGACAGTGAGACTGAATATTTCAGACTCCAGACACCCAACCACAAATAAATGCTGATGTTACTCAGGCCCTGAATATAACTGTAGTAGTTATTACTTATTTGATTTCTTTAGACAGTAAGAACTCTGAAGGTGGCCTTACGCTTACATCTTTTTGATGGCATCTCTGTGTGTGTCAGTTTTCCACATGGTAAACATGATCACCATGTTCTCAGTGTATGTAAACGTGTTTGCTCTCATTTCATGTATGTGTGATGATATTCAGCAGCCTACCGTAAAAAAGCAAGGCACCACAGCAGCTGCAGCTTGTCTCTAATTGTCGCTTCGGTTTAAGGAGCATCTCGGCTTGTTACCGCCAACCCACAAACACACACACGAACGCACACAGTCACAGGAAAACACATCATCCTATGGAATCTATCTTCCCTCAAACACTAACCCACTGAGTAGCAGCTACTTAAGTGAAGCATCATCTTCCCTCTAGTCTGTAATAACGGCCTGGCAGAGTCGAAACCACTCTGTTTGAAATGAATGCCAAGATGCCATCGTACGGGAATGATTAGCCAGGAGCTGTGGAGGGCACAGTGTTTACAGCCCCAGTGCATGGACTGGGGGTGTGCTCTCACAAATAATGCTCACATACACAGTCCATACCCATGCATACAACTAAGTGATCGCACACAGAAAAGCACATATACCCCCACACACTGTGTACTACTTGGGCTTGATTGTCAGGCTTTCTTTTGCAATGGTAAATACTGTTGGTGCCTCATCCACTTCTGTACATTCATCTGATAGAGCTGGACTTCATTACAAGGACTCTGTCTCCAGACACAACTTTAGATCATCATAATATTCTTACATCACGAGGTCATTTTTTTAATGTGCTGTAGTTCAGGTTTTTCAAGGTGAGAAGTTGCATGTCTAATTAAAGGAAATGCAGTTAGTCCAGTGTTCCGCGTTGAGGAGGTGCATTTATTTTTTCAATGCATAAGCTACATTATTATTTTTTTATGCATTATCTGGAATAACTTCTCCCTCTGTCTACTTTTCTGTTTGCGTCTTCACTACATGACGCACTTTGGCACAATGCACCACGTTTGATTCTGTCCTAATAAGACATGCATTGAGGTGGGTACCGGTCCATCTTGCAACCATTCAAACAAAATTACAACCACAAGCCAAAAAGGTTTGCAAGGGAGAACGCTGCACCCACCCGCATCCAGGCTGAACTCCTCTGACACAGAGCGCACCTTTTTGATGAACTGCCAGGCCGGCGCTTTGAGACAAAGGTGTCAAATGCTGGCAAAGACTACTGAAAAAACAGGTTTCTTTTCTTTGCCGCTGGAGCACTATTTGTATTTGCCTTTTTGACTCTACACGTTTTGAAATGTGCTTGGTTGCAGCAAGATTATCTGTATCAAAACAGCAGGACTTTACTGTACCTCACTGCTTTCAGAGTTGATGAAGCATGTGTGTGTGTGTGTGTGAGTGTGCGCATGCATGCACATGTCAGCAAGTGTCATCATCAACCACGGCAAATGACAATTCCACTGTGACACTTTTTTTCATTTATACCTGATCTTGCGAACCCATCCAAGATGAAAGAGGACAGTGGTGACAGAATTATGGGGAACCACTTTTAAAAGCATCACTTTGCAAAAAAGGAGGAATGCGATGAGGTTCGCATGCATGCAAACCGTTGAAAAAAGAGCGAAAAGGAATAAAAGAGTGTTTGTGACTTCAATGTTGAGAGTTTAAATGTCTTGCATGCAGATCTTAAGTCCATTTCCATGTGTCGGACTCATGCAGTACAGTCGGTTGCTTCCTTCGGGTTGAAACCACAGCTATGTCAGTTAAAGCTAAAGACAACACACGGACCAAAACAGTGCTTTCAAAAAAAAGAAAGAGTTCACAGCTCCCAAAGAAGCCCAGTCCAGCCCTTGGTTTATGTTTACCGAATACACTTTTCTATCAAGGAAACTGTTTCACCTGCAACTGTTTTGTTTGAAAGAAGACGTGGCTGCTTCACTAATAGATGAGAATGTGAAAGATCGCCACCAGCAGCAGTCGTCTGAAAGCATGTATTTCCTTCTCACAGATTAATGGTTGTTATTGCCTTCAAGGGAAAAGGTTTCCTCCGCATTTCCATTGTAAAGTTTGAGAGGGGGAAACAGAAGTAGCAAACAGGGTTTCAGTTTCAATGACTGTTATGTGTCATATACCATGAAAGAAAATAACAGAAGAAAGAAAGATTACAATCGGATAATGTCCCTGCATTTGAGAAGAAAATGGATGTGATATCATGAACATAGGTTTCTGTTACTAAAACCCACGAGAAATATTCCATTTGTCAAACTGTTACCAGCTCCAGAGTCCTCGATAGAGTGCGTGTGTTTATACTGTTAGATATAGACAACCATACAAACCATATAACTATATAAACCCTATGGTCAGTATATAATCACAGCATTTCTAGTTGCTATGGACTTTCTGGCATTTAGAAATAAACCCATAACAGAATCAAAATATCATAAACAGAAAAGAGGAGGAGATAATGGACAAATGTCAGGTCATGAGTGGCTAAAGTGTGTATGATGTAGGAAATACAACTGAAAAGCATTTTTCACATTCTAAATATGTGGCACAGAACCTTTGCTCTTGGCTTCAAAGTGCTGCCAGTTACAGCTTGATAAGTCTTCACAGGTAACATGACCGAACAGATTTTACTGCTCTTCTTCTTTTGTCTGACTAATTTAGTAAAATGTATATGTGAAGTGTATTTGTCTTAACATGCAACATATAACAACTGGTGCTCAAGCTGGTGCACAAAACTGCTTTCCTTTTTTTTGCAACAAAGCTGGGCTGAATTCTGTTGAGACAGCTTATAGTTTCTATCATTTTAATGCCCACGAGCTGCGACCCTCCAATATGGCTGCTGGAGAGCAAGTTACACCACCTGAAAGCTATGTTAAAAAAAAAGAGCTTCCTCTTTGAAGTTCTCTAAATCCTGCGGGGTTCTGCAGCTTACGCTCAGCCATGCGTGGCTGGGAGTGTACCTGCCTGACGGCGGCTTGAACCCAATGATTGGTGGCTCGTTGCACAGCGCCATCGCCAACTTGTCAGCTGCAATCGTCTGAAAGGATGTGTTTCCTTCTTACAGAGCCCCTGCACATTGCATAACACTAAAATCCCAAACACACACACACACACACACACACACACACACACACACACACACACACACACACACACACACACACACACACACAGTCTAACTTGACGGAATGCACGGTTGCATGTAACACCATTTGGATACCATTTGAAACACATGCTTTTCAAACCCTCACACGATCCCTTCATGAATGCTCGTGTCTGTGTGAGTGGACTAGCTGTTGAGACTCCCCTAATATTATTATGCATGGAATTTTACAAGTTGTGAAAATTCTGCTGTGTAAACAAGGACTAGTCTGTATCAGGGGGAGTATTTAGATGTTTTGAGTGGGGTTACATTTTTTTTGTTAAATTAAGATCATGGCTTTTTTGCTTGGCTAGATTTCAATTTCAATTTTGATGTCGAGAACCTCAGTGCATGTTTTTTGAGCTTTTTTTTTCCATTCAAAAGATCCACGGTACTGTATAATGCCACTCAGTCTTCAATTCAAACCTAACCACCCTCTTGAGGCAGCACGCATAATCATGTACACCACACACATACGTGCAACTCCAAACAAGTAACCAGTATTTTCCGTGGCATCAAGGAATTCACTGGAACAAACATGATACATTCTCCTGAAGGCCACCATGAAACCAGTTGGCCTTCTTGTTTCCCCATCTGAGCTGCTTTGGGGATGTAGGCCTCCCGGTATAGGCTATATTTGAAGGGGGGGGGGCATCCAGGGTTCAGGTGAAATACCAGAAACAGCGTGACACTCATACACTGAAACTGGAGATGGGGTCAAAGCCACCAGCCCCCACCTCACCCTGACCCTCTCAAACACAACACATATGGATCTGCGTAAATCAGCTGATAAGTGAATTTCTGTTCCTCATGGGTTTTCATGAGATGCATAGATTAGCGTGTTGTGATCCCTTGTGTACTTTTACACAACATCTTCCAGAGATCTTTATATTGTACGGTGCAGGTGATGTAACGTGGTATGAATAAAACTGCAACCACAACAACAAAAAAGTTTGCCTACAAACTACAGATGCAACAGGTGCAATATGATGCCTTTATGCACTGTGTGCATGTGTGAGAGCTCGTGGTTGAATGCAAAGTGGCATGTGCCCTGAGGATTCTTCCACTGAGTATATATTTACCCTGTCTTTACCCCACATCACAAGCAAAACACACACACACATAGAAGAAAAATGAATGTCTGGTTTGGACTCTATCATTTCTCATTTTAACACACTCTGGTTTCTCTGATCTGTCATTTCTAAAACATAGAATTTAGGGCATTGGCTAAACTCTTGGTTAAACTCTTTGCTACTTTCTGTCATATTTTGTTTATAATTCAACATTTTTATCAAGATCTATAGAATGGTCGGCAATGCACCTTAAAGTTGGTTGCCACCCACCAATAAAGAAGAAGAAGAAGAGCTATAGATGATTTGGGCATGCCATTTTATTTTTTTAAATATTGCCAGATCTGGCAGTTGGTTGCACCTATTTGCATTGTGAGTAAGTGCCATGGGTCTACTGTGCAGGGAGTGTTCTACCGCACTGAGAATAACCCTCTGTCAATATGTGAGTCACTGAACCTTCTGGGATCTTTTGACTTTAATTTACAAATCACCTGCTGAGACGAGAAGAAGGAAAACATCAGGAGAAAATCCCTGTTTTATTCTTGTGCCTGACAATGTGTTTAATGTTATTATAATCCCCCCCCCCACCACCACACACACACACACACACACACCCTTTTATCTGTTGCTTCTCCTATTATCTCATCCCATCAGGCATTTGGGGGAAAGGAGAGTAAAAGAGGAAGAGGTTATTCGACACCGAGGTATCGTCTTCACAACCCCCAGACGATCTTCGACAGGAGCCGTCGCCTAGCAACCAGCTCCAACAAACTGCACAGAACTCAGCACCGACATCAATGCTAACGCTAGCTTAGCGGCTAACTCAGTATGTGAGTAAGGAACCAGGCTGAAAACACGTTTCCTAATTTGAGCGGAAAATGGTGAAACAGACGATACAGATATTCGGTCGCATTAAACCCACAAAGAGACCGACAGCGGTGAGTTCGCGGCTGAAATGCAACATTTGAACACAACTCTGTTTCTATTGACATCAACGCTAGTGTTGCTAGGATGTGCAGCAAATGTTAGCGCCATACAAACGAGGCCTTGTTGGAAACAAAGCACTGCGGTGCATGGTCCCATCACGTCAATTAACACAGTTTGCGGTCGATAATTTGAAACAAGAAGCAACAGCTCCTTAAAACACACTTGTCAGTACACGCTGCTGAGGTTCTCGTCACATTTTCTACACCCACTTTTCAGTAGACAGTTGAACCCATCATATCAGGAAAAGCAGAGGTGTAAATGGTGACAATAACCATGTCTTCCTTCCTTTAAAGCCTTTTCCATGGCAGACATGTTGACATGTTGACATGTCAGTGTAGGTAAGGCACAGGTGTAAAATAATGAAATGACTGGCTGGAACAGAGCCATCATATAAGTTATCAGGATCATCTTTGCTTTCCCTGTCATTTATCAAAATGTCTGCTGTTAAAAAAGTAATCGCTCAAGGGAGCAAGAATGTAACACTGACCAAATCAAGGGAAATTAGATTGCAGAGAAATGCATACAAATCATTAAGAATACAGCATTAAAAAACAAATACCTGACAGATGATGGGACCAAAAAACACACAGTATAATACAATACAGGCTCACTCCACAAGGAGACCAAATTAAACCAAAGTCCACCATGCATATGTAAATTTACATAATTGGTATATTTATAATTATCTCTTGGTAAAGAGACATTTTTAGGACTGATGCTAATTATCATTATTGACTTGAATAGGCGAACAGCTTATATTTTGTGCACAAAATCGTCTTTCTTTCTCCCAGCACTTTTAATTCAAGCTGAATGGGATAGCACTTCTTGTTGTAGTGTCAGTCACAAACAGTGGCAAACCAACCTACTGGTAGTTCTTTTTCTAATAAAATACTCGCAAGCCTACTGCTTTTTTTACTTGCTATCAGATATGAGATTTCCTCATTGGTCACATAGTGTCAAAAAGGTAATTTTCCAAACAGAAACACCACTGGCGAAGTACGTTCTTCTCACTAAAGCTCTGTTTATTGTCTGAGCACAGCAGCTGATGGAAGCAATAATTAAATTACTTTGAGGGTTTCAGTTGCACTTTAGCTTTAGCCGACGGATTACAGCAAAATGCAATGAGCTACCACCTCCTCCGGGCTTTTTGAGGTTGACTCTTTTTTTGGGCTGTTTGATGTTTGATGTGAAGAAAACAGTGCAGAGGTGGTCAGAAATCGATACTGCAGGTAGGCTGACAATGAAAAACAATCTGATCATTTAGGTCTCATTGTATCTTTTATCACTCTTACCCTGGGGCTGGTAATTGCATCAATGTCCATTGAAAACGTATGTCAGAACATATTGTACGTCTAAGCCCCGAGCAGGGGGGTCTTTAAATTGAACCACCCAACCTTACTTTAAATGTCCTTCCCTGCTATAGGGAAATCTATATTGGTTTACAGTTTCTACCCTAAGGCCTTGGCTTTGGGTTTGGCTTTCGTAAGCGGAGGTGAATTTGCAGAGCTGGTCTACATTCTTCAGTGAGCATTTATGGATGTTCAGTTTTTTTTCTTGCCATAAGATTTATGATCATAAAAATATACAAACTTCTTTTTTTTTTTCATTTTGCAGCCTGCAGTACACATACCATAAGGGACCAAGTCATATTTAAAACCTGACATGTATCGTCTCTGTGTTTAATTCGGACTACGTCTGTGGTACCACATACATATCAACATACAAATCATAGATTATGTAGTAGACTGGTCTTTAAATGCAGCACTGTGGATGGATGCTTGTTGCTATTTATGCTGTCCTGTTTTATTGACAGGCATTCTTCCACTGTGGTTCTGACTGTACTGTTGTCTCTGGCTCCCTCAGGTGTACTCTGTGGACAATGGGGAGAAGACAGGTGCCTCTCTGGAGTTCACGGTGCCAAGAGACTTAGCTGATGGCTTTGTTAACAACAAGAGGGAGTGCTACAAGTTCAGGTAGAGGCTGAGACTGAGAGGACAATTTACATTGGATTCATTTCCCAAATCATTTGTTCTATCTAAATTTAACTGTTGGGGTCTTTGAAGTACACCATAACAATTTACATTGTTTTTCATATCTGGCTATACTTAGTAGTGATTGATGTGCAAACTGTTATATCTGCTTTTCTACATGCCATAGAGGGATCTCTCTATCCTCTTTTATGTTATAAAACCACCAGCACCAGACTAATTATAGATAAATATATAACTACATATCCACATGTAGTGTCTTTATATCTGTATAATTAGCCACAGTCTTAAATGAATGTACAGCACCAGAGCAATGAATGGCATTTGATTTCACTTCTGGTTAGGTTTAAGGCCACAGGAGTAATGTAAATGTGGAAAAAGAACAAATACAGATAAAGCAAGGTATGTCATCCACCAGCATTTTAAAGTTGCATAAAAACTTTTTCCCATGAATAATTCATCCAGCAGTTCTGTCAGTGCAGAGCCAGAACATCTGTTTAACGCTGTTGGTGAAAGCTGCAGCCTTATATACACTCTTGGCAGGGCCCATGCCACGCTTCCAAGCCCTAAATTCACAGTTAGGGAGTCAGACGGCAGTGGACACAGAGAGCCTTTGAAAACCACAGAGTCTTATAATAGCTGGTGGAGGTTCCCTTGTGCCCTTATAGAAATAAAATTTCCACTTTTAACAATCTCCATGGGCGGATTTCTCTTGCATCTCTCTCATCTTTTTCTGTGGGATAGAAGCACGACGGGGTTGAGACTGCTTTAGAAAACAGAATGACTAAACTCCTCCTTATTCACTTGGGAAATGAAATTGACTCTTTTTGTGCCTATTCAGTACGGCTGCGGGTAACTGTGGTGAGCCTCGGATGTTTGAGATAAAGCGGCAACATATATTTTTTACTATATGTTATGGTAGTAAATGAGGTCAAAGATTTATAATGTCATATTGATCCTGTCTTTGTTCTTTTCTCTTTTGTCCAGATACCAAAAAGTGTTTGATCAAGCAGTCAAACAAGAAGAGATATTTCAAAACATTGCCAAACCAGTTGCAGACAGGTACGATCATACTGACATTGCACTATTCAAACTGAAGGATGCAAATACGGGATTGTTTTAATGCCAAGTAATATATAATGAACCCTTTGTCAACCCTTACAACGTCAACACATTATCCTGCTTACAAATGAGAAATGATCACTGACCTCTTGTGCCCAGCAGTGCTCATCTCTCCATGTTGTGGTCAGGCCACACAGGCTTTACCCAGCCCTGTTGACAGGAAGTCAGTAAAGCTCAGCTTTCTTTAAGATGGAAATGGAGGGTGTCAGTGATTTTTGGCATGTTTTACATACTTAAACCACTAAGTGGACTGAGCTGGCAGGCAAGATGGCACACTGTGCCATTGTGAGTGTGAGAACATTTACAAGCCACAACACAGAGCTGTAGATACTGTAGCTGCTTACTCATTTTGAGCTGTTTAAATTGTCATGCACAAGGATTCATTAGATGAATCTACAGAAACATCAGGCCGTCAGATCAACTGTGTAAAGTAATTTGTTAATACCACTGAATTTATTGAAAATGAGTAGAACACAAGGGTCTCAATTATATTTGGAATCATAAATATGTCTAAAAATGGATTCAACCAATATATTGGACTGATTTGATTTGCAGGTAAACTAAGCCCATTTTCTTACTTATTATCTAATGGTCACTATAGCCAATTGATCCAGTTATTTGAGGGTTAATTAAATGAAGCAGAAATTTCCATGTCATCCATTTCTACCAGATGTGTATCGATAACTCTCACTTCTGTTAAATCGATAAATGTTTTTACTGTGGACCCCTTCCGGTAATATGGTTGCGTTTACATTTCATGTTATTCATCACTCAATAAGCATAATTGTGTCTCACTGATGAAATTCAATTCTATGCTGCTTCACCCCTGAAACTAGAAAACACAATGTTTAATGCATTTCAACAGAAGTAAACTCTTCATGTCTCTGAAATATTTTCCCACCCTGCCTGAACATCTAGTCTAAATCAGGACTGACATCCAAAAGCGAAAACAGCAAACAGAGCAGGATTTACTAGGAATTTCAGTATGTTGATTGAGTCACGTAAACCAGGTTCTTCCTCTCACTGCCTCCACGCTGTCCTCATGTCTCAGGTTAACCCCACCATCTTCACAGCATTACACTCCAGGCTTCTTAGTCACACTACGGCCTATTTGTGGAACCTCACAAGTGCTTTGCCTTATCAGTGTTGTTAGGAGACATATAAACAACATGGTGAGACGTCTGGAATTGACCTGACTCACACGGGCTCACACGGGGTTCACTGACTTAGGTATTTGGTTGCCCTCCCCAGCCAACCTTTAGCAGTTCCCCCCTTTGTTGTGACAGATGGTAAACATCAGGTTAAAAAGTTTCAGCCACAACCAGGTTATACCTTAGCATATCAATTTGAGCGTGGTCGTCTTATAGTCTTTGATATGGCCATAATGTCTGCAGCCGCAAGGACACTAGTCCCATGTAGCCATGGCCCGTCTGTTGTCCCTATCAGACATTTCTTACTCAAACCTCAGGTCCTCGGCTCTGCTCGATCCCTGTTTAGTCACTTAAGCTTTAAGCTTTTAAATTCAAATCTATTGCATTCGTATAGAGACAAATAACAACATACAGTGTCAGAATGCTTGATTAAGGTCAATATTATAGTGAGAAATACAACAATTTCCATATTGAGTGAGTACTTGGCGACCATGGATAAATCTCATGCCCTGTTGCAGAAATCATGAACAGAATTCTATGTGGACTGACACAATGTTTTTCCTCAAGCCCCTGTATTCGAGAAACATTTATTCAGGTTTAGTCAAGAGTGACTCTGGATCGCAGCAGTTACCGCACTAAGACTCAGCTTCATGCACACAGGCGCCTATCCTTCTCAACTACCAATAACTGTCAGGTTGTTGTTTTGGTTGGTACTCAGTCATACTTTACGCACGGTTTAGCCAAAAGCTCTAACTCGTTTACTTACGCACTAGTCTCTGTCTCTGCTGTGGTGTAACCCAAACCAGTCATTTCTACCCCAACACAGTAGTTCAAAAACAAACCAGCATTAATGTCGCCAGGAGACGAAGAGCCAATGTAATGATGTCGGCCTGGCAAAGCAACCCCTCTATCTTCAGTGTAATTCCATTTCACAGGGCTGTGAAACCTGCAGCCCAAATTCAAAGAAGAATCTGTGTCTGTTTTATCTGTAACAGTGTTACCTCAGAAAGACTGGACACACTGCTTCTCATACAGAGAACAATGATCCTCTGGATGACAAGTTGCCAATCTCCAGGAAAATTGAGGTGTAAACAGGAACAAGCATTGGGGAACACCCAAGCCTCGGTGGAAGGGCCCAGCCCACATCATTAGCACACATCTTAAACCTGAACACTGAGCCTGTGTCTTTCCCCCCCCCCCCCTGCTGCCAATCAGTACCATGACTCATGCTACATTAACTGGTCAGCCAATGGCAAGCTAACTGACCACTGTTCTCACGAGTGGATGTAGTGCTTCAAAAAAACGGACAAGTAGGTTTTTCCTCTCACCGTTCTCATGCAGGGTGTGGAGCTGTACAGCACACAGGAAGGAAAACCCACACACCACTCAAATACTGGGTCGGCAGCTCCGTTAGAATAAGCAAGAGGCTTAAATTTGTTTATAATTCATCTTAAAAAATATAGTGTGGAGATATCCCTTTCCTTGCAGTTGGCAGCTCAGTTTTATTATTACCTTTTATCCAAGCTTGTGTGTCAGAGAACCTACTCCAGCCCTGTGGAGATTTTGGCTGTGAGACTATTTTAATATTTCTTCCTGGTTTGTTTCCAACGTTACACAACAGAGGGGCTTTTCTATGCCAATTTAATCTGCCTCTTGGGAATACTGTCATTTTAGATTTAAGTTCAAACGTAGCGAGATACCATTGGTTTCCATTGACTGGTGCACGTGCAGAAAGGCAGCCCACTGCCAAACCAAAATTTAGCGGGCCCCCGTCTACTTGAGTAGGTTTGGGCTCCTTCCTTCACTCCGAGACATTTCTTCCTCCCTGGCAGATCGTCTGTCGCCATAGCAGCTCTCCGCTCTCTGCCATCTATTCCTGTGGATTTGAAGTGTCAGATTCAATTCACTCAGACCTTCGCAGGGATACACTTGACACTCATGTGCACTGTGGCAAATTATATTACAGTGATGTCATAAGAGGCACATGATACAAACAAGCAATGGTTTTATTTACAGACAGATGCATTCTTGTCTCAGCAAGTCATAACATATTGATGCTGTATTTTGAGCTTTACTTTGAACTCCTGATAGTGATTTATATCTATAAGCCCACTGTTGTCTGGTTCCATATATTGAGTCTTCTTTAAAAATACCAGTGGTGATACACTGTTCCAGGTACATCCAATTTCATACTTGTGAAATGTTCTTATTCTATGTTCTATTCTATCTATGGTCAACTGGGCAGAAGGAACAAATTGGACGTAGGATAAAATAGTAATTTTGAATAATGTATAGAGATAAGGAATATATCTATAGATAATTGAATCTGGTTTATATAAAATATGATAAATAAATAATATACAATGTCTATTCTGGGTGTGGTTTGTATTCATAAGAACGTAATGTTTTCATTGTTCATGAACTAGGTTCACTATATTTACTGTATGTATTTTTAATTTGAACAACACCCTCAAAGGTTTGCATTCTGGGAAGTGTAGGAAACCATCACCCAGAATAAATGTCCACAGGAAACAGGTACACAACAGGAAAATTACGTATGTTCACTATCATTACAGTAGATAATGTAGTAGAGTTTAAGGATCAGCCACTGATCTCAGGCAGGTGCTCAATGTAGATCTTTGTAATTGGTATGTTTGTCTTTAAATACATAAACACTCACAACAACATAATCAACTGAGGGGATTATTCGCCTAAACTAAAAGATCAGGTGTTAATGGGTTTCTTTGTGTCTATCTGTGTGTGTTTGTGGGTCTACAGTGTATTTGCTGGTTATAATGGCACAATATTTGCCTACGGGCAGACGGGCAGTGGGAAGACCTTCACCATCACAGGAGGGGCCGAGCGTTACAGTGATCGAGGCATTATTCCACGCACCCTATCCTACCTGTATCAATGCTTCTGCCAGGTCAGCACCTGCAGCAACATGATTTGACTGTTGTTTTAAAATTAATGTTTCAGTTTAACTGATTAACAGTGACCACATACAGTGAATCAAGCAAACTGTACATTAGTATCTGACTGGATTCTTTCTACCATCATTTATTTTCCTTTAAACAATTTCTTATGCCTAATTTGATCCGTTTGTGTATGTATTGGTCCACAGGACAGCAGCATGGTTTATACCATACACATCTCCTACCTGGAGATCTACAACGACATGGGATATGACCTTCTGGACTCCAGACAGGAGGCCTCCCGACTGGAAGACCTACCGTCAGTGTTCTTCCTCTTTGCTTTTTGCTACAGACTGCTTCAGGAATGCTGTTAGCTCAGAAAATGTCGACAGTCTTACAGTGCAGTGTATATTTCACTTCTGATAATTTCATGCACGGGTGCGTGTGTTATTTTAAAGTTGAAAAGACCAATCACCACTGGGTCCATTATTCTCCCAAACACTTGTGGGTTTAGTTGAGCCTTTTTCCTCCGCAGCCATTTGTCAGCCTGGCCCAGAGTCACTGTGTGGTGAAATGTGGAGACTCTCGTATTTACCAGCCCACTATGAACTGCCAACTGACATAATGGGACTGTGGGACAGCAATGGATGTGGTCAACCTGGTGGCAGACTGGGCCATTGGAGTGGAGGGCAAGAGGGTCATGTGGAGAAATAGCTTATATTCATAGCCGCTCACCGCTGCAGCTGCTCTGAGGGAAATTCAATTTTATATCCATCTACCTCTTATTTCACTAATTTCATGCCGTTCTGTTCTGATTCTCTCTTTGCCTTCCCCATGTCCGTGTCACTTTCTCTGTCTGTCTGTTCAATCTGTGTCATCCTGCTATATTTCCAGCTTTTTCTTTGTTTTTATCAATCTTTCTTTGCAACTAAAAATGTCCTCTATCCGGTGGTTCGACAGTCCATTATCTTGATGTCATTCATATTTTACCTGCTCATTGATTTTTCATCTCAAAGTGGACTTTGGACTTCCAGGCAGGACATCGTCGTGGTACATCATTTTTGGTGTTTGCTGTTTCTTGTACCAGTTCCATTTAAGTTTTCTCTCTCTTCTTACAGAAAATCCAGCTCAAGGTTTAGATGCCCACAAATCACAGTCTGCTGCAAATAGACAGTGCCCGTCGTTAACCATGCTGTGGCCACACTTGCTGATTCAAGGAGAAGCTGAGGCAGTTACAAAGTTTCTCCCTCTGAACGTTCGGCTGCTTCTCTCTTTCACTGCCTACAGAATCTATTCTCTTCTTTTTGATATTCTTGCATTCATTTTTTTCCGTGGTTCACTTATTGTCTCCGTCTGTGCTTTATTTCCATTTTGTGTTCAGCACTCCACCCTCTGTATGTTCAAAAGACTGTCTTGTAAATACATTTTAATGCATTTGTATAATTTCTTTTTACATTTGTGTAAAAATACAACAATTAGATCCTATTTAGGGTTGATGGGGCTGGTTGGAAAATAACCCAACCAGCCCCACAGTCTTTAATCACACTGAGACTAATACTGCTTTATCAAACGACCTCAATTACCTACACATGTTGACACAATTATCTACATGTGTTCCCGAGTCATTCCGCCCTCGCTGACATCTCAATCCAGTAGCCAAACTGTCACAACCCTGGTGGTATGATAGAAGTGATGTGGTAAGATCACAGGAGTCTATTCATAGCCAACCCTTCCAGCACACTGTGTTTCAGGGGGCCTGTTGCGGCTACAACCCAATCACCTGTTTGTTTTTAAAAGCAAGCCCTGTCCGTTATCACATTATGAACCCCCGGACAGATAAAGGACGTGTCAGCCCGGGTCGCAGCCCATGCCGACTTGCAGATGTGGTTTGTTTGGATTTCGAGCCGAGCGAGGCCAAGTCAATTTGAGGAAAATAGATGACATAACAGACATAATTAGTAATAGTCTTGTAATTGCCTCAGTGTTGGATTATTTGGGTTTTAACTGGATTTGTCCTGATTTGTCATCTTTTTGTTTTCATAATCTGAAGTTAATTCATTATGCTGGAATTTCCTGTAGTAAAGTTTGGGGGTTTTTTTCTTCCTTTTTCCAGAAGAGTAATGATTATGGAGGATTCAGACCAGAATGTTCATCTCAGGAACCTGTCGCTGCAGCAGTCATCCAATGAGGAGGAGGCTCTGAATCTACTTTTCCTGGGAGACACCAATCGCATGATCGCAGAAGTAAGAATTTCTTCTCTACACACCAGAAATGTTTAATATGACCTCAACTTTTAAGTCGCACACCATCAATGCGTCTGTGGTTTTAGTCAGGAGTCGATACAGCAACCACTCCCAGGGTAAATGGCATAAAGGTTATTTTTTGGCCATGAATGTAATGGACATTCTAAAAGCTACCTTAGGACCCTTCTAAAATATTATTTTGGTCCCCTGTGGTCCCTTTTACCATGTGTTTTCTAGTAAAACCAAGCATTCTCTCTGTAATTTCTGTTTATGTTGTTTTTTTTTCTACTCTCAGACACACAGACTCCCCATGTTGATGAGACATGCGGTGGGCCAGCTTTTTGCTTTGCAACCTGAGGTTTGGAGCAAAAGGCCTGAGCTCACCTTGTTTACTCTTGTTGCCGGATTGTATGTAAATAGCAGACAGTAAAAGTGAACGGGATAATCAGGTTTCAGTCAGAGATTCGCTTTTTCACTTCTGAAAAAGTCGGTTTCTGTTGTGGCTGCAGGATTCTTCTGTTAAACAAAATCAGTGCAAAAGAAGTGGTTGTGGGATGTAAGATGGAATTTGGATATGGTTTGAGTAGCTAGTATCGTGTCACCTTACTTGTAGTGCATGAAAACGTGCATCACAAGTAATTAACATATTCCACCGAACACAGGCCATCACCAAAACAACATTGCATTTGTTTTGTTTTTCCTTGAGGATACACTTTAACACCAGAGTCCACTGTTGTAAAATTCCGAGGAAATGTTTTAGTAGAAACACATTCCTGGATCTTACATTTGTTTATCAAGGCATTGCAATGCTCAGCAGGGAGCCCCCAGTGTAGTCCACCCACTCAGAGACTCTGGTGAACTCAAAAAAAGTCGATTTCCCTTGAGCGTGAAGCAAACAAAGAAGCATGGTGGATAATTTAGCACTGCCAGAATCCTCCCAGAAGTCCTTGCTCCTCATGGACCTTCGATAAAGTTAGAGTAGTACTTTCTTTGTTCTCCTGTTCACAGCCATGTGGACAAAATATGACACATCCATTCACACCACACTCTGCAGACCATGAGCTCACTCACTCTGAAACCTGGCAATCCCCTGTACACTTTTATTGGACAGGAAATAAAATGCACCTTCTCAACTCTTCACCCTTCCTTTTGCCTCACTGGGAAAAAGTTCCCCTCATCTGGTTTAATCTCTGCATCCTTGTTTCTTCTCTTCACATCTGCGGCTGAACAGACTGGACCTCTCCCCTTCCTTCTACATCCTAAAAGCCTCTCGGCAGAAAATTCACTCTCAAAATCTTTTGAATCAGTAAGCCTCTAATTGTTTCGGTAGCACAAATTGCCCCTTTTTATGCTGCATCACTTTAACACCATGTGTGGTCAGCATTGTGTCGATGTAAAACACATGAGAGTAAAGGAAGTGACTCCACTGAGGTTGTTTTGTTCTGTTGTTTTTCCACAACTAAGGCATATTTTAATGATCCTTTGTGGATACGGTTTTCTCTGTGGACATGCACACAGCATATACCTTTCAAATATACATAATGTATTTTATCTGCTCTTGTCTATTTGTGCTGACAGTTATTCAAGGACTCCTAAAAGATCCTTATCATTGTGGTGATATCAAAATGAAATTATTTTGGTGCACAAAATCTGGGCTTTTCCACAGGCCCCTGTTTGAAAATGACACGCCCCAAAAGAATAGAGTATATCTCTTCAACTACAGGGTCTATATGAATAATCTCAGTATATATAAAAGCTGCGGCTCAGTCTTGATAAACACAACAGTAGAAAGGACACAATGACAGATAAGAGCCAATCCAGCTACGGGTGCTGGTTTGCATTCTCACTGATTTCTGCCGCCAAGGAGGTTATGCTTTCATCCCTGTCCATTTGTTGGTTGGTTTGTATGTTTGTTTGTTTGTTATCAAGATTATGCCAAAACTGCTGAATGCATTACCATGAAACTACCATGGAAGGAT
This sequence comes from Verasper variegatus, assembly GCA_026259375.1. Classification (NCBI taxonomy): domain Eukaryota; kingdom Metazoa; phylum Chordata; class Actinopteri; order Pleuronectiformes; family Pleuronectidae; genus Verasper; species Verasper variegatus. The sequence goes on from CM048049.1 coordinate 6,901,360, forward strand.
GTGGTGTCGGTCAGGAAAGAACCCATTACATTTTGGTGCAGATCTCTATTAGGGTTTTCTCTCTTGAACTTTGTGAGATAGGGCCTATTTTTTCCCAGGGAAAAGAGTGTGTAATATGTGGCTTTATTTTCTTGGTGCATGTATTTCCAGCTATAAACTATTATTACTTTTCTTGACTGTACATAGTATATCAATATCTCAAAATACCACTTGACTTCGACTTGGGTCATAGGGTCATATTACTGCTACAGTTTACAGTTCATTTTCTAAATGTTTTTTGGAAGATCAACAAATATATTTGCATGAATTGATTCTGAATCACGTACAACCTGGATCTCTAAATGTTTAAACACACTTAAGCAGATTAATGTTAAAGATGTCAAAATATTTACAAAGGTTTTCTCATGTTGTTTGGTGTGAGTTGGTGTTAATAGGATAGTTTTAGAAATATTGAATCTTCCCTAAACTTGATCCTGTTTGCAGTCTTGTTAGGTATGTGATCCTTTACTGTCTAAAGGGGGCTGCTTCAGATTACTTTAAGAGATACCCTGTGGAGCACACATGCATGTGTGCAGAGCGAAGGGAATTTGGATGGAGGAAAGGAAAGAGAGGAAAGATGACAGCGGTGGGTTAAGATAGTGAAAGATCTGTCAAGAGCTGTCATGACCCTTACAGGCAGGTGTTGGCACATGTATGCCAACAACAAGTCAGGGTCAGAGCACCTTTGTAGAATGAATGACCAGGAATGTCTATGATGATGATGTTTTCATGCAGAGAGGAAAAGTGAGACATGTCCAGATCAGATCAGTTACAAATCCACAAAAGGGAAAAGAATCTCGCCAAAACCTATTTATATATACATGTACTGTATCATCATGATACGTGTTAATTATAACCAGTTGTGTGTAAGTCTGTGGCACAAGCAAGAAAACAAAAAGAGGTCCGTGATCAGCACTTTTTCACTGAATGTCATTTCCTCTGTTTATTCTCTCAGTGAGGACCAAATGAGTAAACAATCCATCCTCATCTAGCTAATAACGTTTGTTTGTGCAGAGTGACTCATGCTCTAATTCTGTCTCTTCCTGGTCTCAAACCTGACTTCTGCTGTTTCAGTGACCATCTAAAAATCAACCTCAGCTTTCAGCCGCCACCATGTGTTTACTGCTCATCAGTTACACATGGTGCCGCTTTGATCTTCAAACCAGCACAAAAATAAAAGATTAAGAGGAAACATGTTTTTGGTTGTTTGAATATGGGGACACCGCAGCTGGATAATAAAATTCCTGTTTCCTATTTTTGGGTATCATAATTTCAGGGGATTTCAGACGACTCTAACACAAACCTTATTCCATCCCAACAATTCTGCAGTATTTTCCTGTTCTGCTGACTGTTCCCTCACTCCTCTACTCTATTTCTGTCGTCCCCAGACTCCCATGAACCAGGCATCGACACGTTCCCACTGTATTTTCACTGTGCACGTGTGCAGACGGGAGCCGGGCTCAGCCACCGTGCGCCGCTCCAAGCTCCACCTGGTGGACCTGGCCGGATCAGATCGAGTCAGCAAGACTGGCCTGAATGGGCAGCAGCTCACTGAGGCCAAGTACATCAACCTCTCGCTTCACTACTTGGAGCAGGTAACTACTGTACTACTGATATCAACACTGAAATACATTTTGGCATTGAATATGTTTTATTTGATATGTCTCGATGTTTCTCTACACGATATGACACGGATTTTAAAGCATACCCTGCTGATATAGGCTTCCTTATATCGTCATCTCACTTAGTGTTGATCATAATTCACTTTAAGTTAGATGTTGGACATTGATAAATGGTCATCTTGCCACTAATGTATATACAGTAATGACGCTATTAGAAAGCATAAATGCATCGTAATACCACCTTTGTCTTCATTTACATGGCATTGCTCTTCTAATTCCTCTCTTCCTCAGGTGATCATTGCTTTGTCAGAGAAGAATCGCTCCCACATTCCCTACAGAAACTCCATGTTGACGTCTGTGCTTAGAGACAGCCTTGGGGGCAACTGCATGACCTCCATGATCGCCACTCTGGCAGTCGACAGGAGGAACCTTGATGTAAGGGCGAATACCAAAAATGACATTTTCTGATATATTATTCTTTTAGATTGACACAGGTTGAGAAGAAATAGTGTTATTAGTATGTTGGCCTTGCTAGATTCCTCTGTAAGGAGTGAAGGTACTTTTTCAAAACCTCATCTGAATTTTGTGGCTATTTAAACCAAGAATTTAAATGATATTTATGAAGACATGAAATATTGTTTTACTGTGTATATTTTGCTAGAAGTCAATGAAAAATGTGTTGAGTCTTTGTTTTCCCTAAAGAAAAGGTATAAAATTACATTTTTTAAATCTCTTTTCTTAGGAGTCCATCTCTACATGCCGCTTTGCTCAGCGCGTGGCTGTCATTAAGAACGAGGCGATATTAAATGAAGAACTGGATCCTGCCTTGGTGAGACAGCCAGACACGGCTACAAATACCAATGCTGAGCCACAGTCACACCACAAGAGCATGACTTAATGTGCTGTTTCATTAGAGCCAGACCCTCCTCATAGCTTCCAGACCTTAAATTGATCAGCGAGTGAATAGCAGTGAGAATCCAGCTCCTAAATGTAACTAAGTGTAACCCACCATGTGCTCAAGTCTCCTCTTTAGGTTTCAGATTCCTAGTTAGTTTTTCCAGTGTCAGACAATCTGCGACAAGCAGTTTTTCAACCTTATGAAATGTGGAGCTCTGTCCGTCTTGAGCTACTTAGATTGCTCACAGATTTTCTTTGCATTCTCTCTCTTGTTTACATCTGTCCAATTCTATTATGGCTTATTTTTGATTGTTTCCATATCTACCTCTTTATTATATATAAATCATAAATCACATGTCTGAGCAGTTAAGCCACATTATCCCTGAACAATAACCTCCCTCCATCACTTTCTGCCTTAGTTATTGTCAAATCCTCTAAGGAGTTTATCTCACACTTTAATAAAGATAGGAAATAAACTCCATCACCTTCCTGTATTGTAGCATGCCAGAAAGCAGACCTGGTGGTTGTTGTAACAGCCCCTTGGGGAGAGATACAGTAATAAGCCATCACAGCTTTACATCCGCTTCCTCCCCTCACACCCAGATCTGCCTCAGGATCAACTGCTACTGTATTACTGCTACTAAGACTTGGCTGGCCACTTGCAAACCCCACAGAGGTATTTTTAAGAGAGTCTGCGGCCGGCCCAGTAATTGTGACAGTGTCTGGTAGCTCCAACTTGGGTCCGGCACAGTTACAGCTTCAGGAAAACCCAAACTCCGTGGGCAAACTTCTTGTACTCTGTTAATGGCTTTTTAGTGTGTTTCTCATTTTGTTCATTGCTCCTGTCTCTCTGTCTCTCCTTCTATATCACTCCCTGGTTTGCTAAGAAAAGGCAAAGCCAGCAGTGCAGTCGACAGATTAAAATGATGTCATTTTTTGTGGCTTGGGGTGACACTTAGACTCCTACTTTTGGCCCTACCCATCTAAAGGCACACTTTCTATTGGACACACCGACTGTGGTAATTGATTTGAAATCTGGAATTGGCTTTTCCCAATCTTGCAGTCCGTGTTTGCTACATCATTCGGACCACACACTGCCTTAATGGTCCAATGCTGTAGCCTACAGGCTACAAATGGCAATTCTTCAATCCTGATGGGAAAGCGGCCAGACCGGACGAAACATTTAACAAAACTCTCGTGGAAAGAATGAGGTGTTGAAAGTGACTTGTGATCATAAGGAATTCAGCTACAGTGACCACACCATTTATGGTTCTCTCTCCTCGCTCCTCTGAGAGCGCTGAGGTCAATCTTAATCCTCCCGTGAGACCAGGCTGCAGTCGTCATAGGAGAACTGTCAACAGATACTGTATCTTCCACCTTACATTCACCACCTTGCTATTGCATTTATTTCAAGTTTATCAACTTGAGGATTGTGTGCAGGAGTTTGCTTTCATTTGAGTTTAATTATTGTCAAACTCTCTAATAATAATCTTTAAGGCATCAGACAAGTTGACTTTAAGATCTTATGCAGTTAAGTGGAGGGTAATAGAAGGCTGTGCGACCCTACTGAGCTTGGGCCCTTTCCAAATTAAAGATACACACATAAAATCTTGCTTGAGAAGACAACTCTGATTAGTGATAAGTGCACACCAGTGAGTCTAACAGAGGCCTGCTCAAAGCCCACCAGAGAGACATGTTCGGCCAGCGGGTGTACTTGGTCTTTTGTACGTCTCATCTAAGTGTTTTTTAAGGAGACCCATTGTGCTTTTTCAGTCTCCCACTTTCCTCTAGTATTTTATTTAGATTTTCAGACGTTCTGCCAAGTTAAACCACATTTGCCTACTGCACACCTAGTGGCTAGTCTTGCATGCCCCCTAACAACGGCAGGTAAATTATTAATACGTTTCCTGAACAAATTAAATTACGAACCTGAGCACGATATGTCTCCTTTAAGACAGAAGGGAGTTGGTAAGTATTGCAGTGTAGTGCAATGCTCCGTGCATGGAACACAGCCCATGTGTTAAGGTGTAGAGGGAAATTATGCCTTAAAAATAAGACTCAATGTTCCATGAGAACAGCATGTGGCATTCAACATAAAATATGTACCATATGCATATGCGGTACAATCTGTGGTTAGTGCAGTATATACAGTTTATTGTAGATTGTTTCTTGCATTGAGAGCGGATGCTATGTTTTCAAGAAAAAGGGGGATGATCTGAAGGTAGGACTGTTTCTACAAGTTAGGTCAACGTTCAAAGTTAATGATGTAACGTGTTTATAGTGAACGTTTACATACCAAACATGCAGTGTTGGTTTTCCATCACTATAACAATCTGCATGTTGCATTGTTGCACTGACATGGCTTTCCATTAAGGATATGCTGACATCATCAGTCACATGTCCTTAGTCAGTTTTTATTCAGAGTGTCGGGAGTCTGTTGCGGTGCTGTGGTACCAGTCTGGGCTTGGCGCTCTGAAATAGACTGCACCATTCTGCTGACCAACAACTAGTGGTCAGCTCTGGAGGATGCAGCTGGGAGACTTACATCAGACCGTGTCTTCCAAAAAATAGATACAGGGAGCGGCTCTGGTGACGGATGGTCAGCTATGATACTCAATGTTGAAAAATATGATACAGGGCGGATTAAGGGTGACATTTTGTTAAGTTAAGTGGCACCCACCCAAAACCGCACTGTAGGTCTGTTTCTTCTCTAGAGCATCTCGAATTGACAATGTCTGACTGTATGACTGGTTTTGTCTTTCCATGTGTCTGCTAGAAGTGGCGGCGCTTTCCTCAGTTAGATCACTCAGTCTCAACGTTGACTTTGATTTGGTTTCACTGGCCTTTGGCTCCTTAGCAACTTTGTGTCAGAAGTGTCACTGTGTGTCTCTAGCACACAGACGCCATTTTCTTTTGTATCTGCTCTTTTCTACTGGGACAGTTCCAGTCTATCAGTCTGCTTTAGTATTTCGCAGTGTGGTCAAATTCAGTGGTGATAGTTAAGTGGGATTTATGCTGAAGGAAGAAGTGGGTCATGTGAGAAAAAGAACAATTGCCACTTGTTTCTTGTTTCTTTATTTTATTACAACTGGTCTGGCATCTGCTCAGTAACTACACCAACCATTGATTTTGGTGTTGGCCTGTTTTCCCCTGACATTAACATATAATTGTACATTTCTCTTTTATATTTATTGTTCCCTTCTTGGAGAAAAGGAAAGTGTTCCAAGAAGATTTGGATTAGGCAAATACACAGTTAACATCTTGAACAACAACCTGCGGAGAAATCAAGCTATAGCTTTTATTTATGATAATCAGTCATAACAAATCCACACACTGCTCTGACACATTTAACCTCTTAAGATTAGCTTGTATAATTAAATGTCAAACAAGGCCAGAGCTGGTCATATATTCTGTACAGTGACAATGGCTGTCTCAGACCTACGTGTTTCACTGGTTCAGACTGTACTACACACCCATAATTCAGTGCAATGATACTTTAGCCTGTTATTATCATGATTATGATTTTTGACTTTGATAGACATCTTGCTGTTGCTAGTGTTACTTACTGCAAATATAAAAACAGCATATTGTTACTTACTGCAAATATAGCTATCTTGGTACTAAAAAGGAGCGTCTGGACTTGTTGGGATATTTTCATTTTTGTATAAATATATACAGTAACCAGAGCCGGACAGCGGTTACCAAGAGCACCCAGCCTGTTGGCTCAGTGTGCAGGGCTGCAACTAAACACGTGCGGAAAGACAGCAGCAAAAGGTTATATGTGTTCTTTTTTTTTCCGCCACTGTAGCTAATGCTATTTTATATTTTGTTTCCTGCATTTTCTCACTGGAGCATCCAGTTGTCTGGAACCACTTAAATTTGTCTTCAAGATGCATCTGCAAGATAAGCCACAAAATAATTCTTAGAGGGATTCTCTCATCAGTTGGCAGTAGCCAAATATTGTCCGTCTGCACGTGCTTGTGTCTGAGTGTCTGTCGGGCACTGTTTAAATGTGTGCATATTTACATCATGTGTGTGTACAAAGAGTTGAAGCTCTAATCCTGTGCTGTGTGTGCATTTCAGCTAATAGCACGTCTGAAAAGGGAGATCGAGTCTCTGAAGGAGGAGCTGGCCATGGTGACAGGACAGCAGAGAGATGGCCAGCTAACTGTGGAGGAGATTCAGAAGTACGTCCCTTCTTCTTCCTCGATTCCTGCTCCCTTCAGTTCAGTCAGCCTCTGACCATCACATGGACATTATGGTCTGTGATGCTGTAGATAAGATAAAGAGGAATGAGGCGGAGGCAAAACACTTTTTCATAAATGCTCTAGAGCAAAATGTTTCAAACTGTTTGAGAGGAGTCTCAGAAAACTTGAGCGTTAAAATATATCATTGGTTACAAAAGGAGATCAACTAAGTTTTGTTTGAGATGGTTCAGAAACAGTAGTTTTGGGAGGTTTTTGCCAGAGTCAGAACCTAAAAAAATACCAACTGACTGTGTATTGGATTGTATTTGACGTAGTTAAATAGTTCGCTCAATTGAGTGTCTATGAGATCAAACTAAATCATGATAACATAAGCCGTTCTCAAGTTTTCCTTTCATATATGAAGAGTGTTTAGGTGAGGGGTGGGGATGAGGGAGCATGCAGCTTATAACCTATAAATTCATGTCTTCTATGTGTGTGGCTCTGCTTTTCCATCCTGAGATATGTGTATTATTTTAGTTTTTTTCAGTTTTGCATCTGTTGTGTGTTAAAAATGTCATCAACCTGTCCACCCACTCATGGTGAATCCTCCAGAGGATCTCCTGAGCCTCTCACTCGGACATTTGCGCTCTCACAACCAGCTCCTCCAGATAATATCAGGAGAGTTAATTTCATGTCTGAATTCTGTAGGTTTTGGGAAATTCAGCAAAACTAAGAACTGAGTTGGTGTGAGGGTTTGCCTTTTCCAAGCTTTGTTTGAGAGGAGGCCCCAAGTTTCAGACTCAAAGAAGCCCTGCTTAAGAGGAACTCACAGCCACAGGAACATGTATATTTGTATAGTATGTACGTGTGTATATTTGGGTATAGTAATGTGACCTCAGTGAGCCAGTCACCTCATGTCAGTGCAGATGTGTAAAGTGCTGTGTCGGCCTTTTCAGCCTTAGGACATTTAAATGAACCTCAGAGCCAGGAACAGAGCAGTCGGTTGTGGACTCCCCTTTGTATTACTCAAAACCCAGAGTTTCTTATTGAGCACATATATTTTGTGATTTATGTTGTATTTGGCTGTTACTTAAAGTGCCTCCATAACTTCTGGCGTTGGCTATGCGTCGATGCTGAGCTGAACCCTCCTTCACTGAAGCTTAACCAGATCTAATGGAGTTTCCCGGGGCTCCGCTTCAGCCAGCTTTATTTGTCAAGCAGGGCCAGAGTTCAGGCCAGAGGTTCCACTGAGGACTTGGCACATCCAGGCATGATGTATTTACAACGCCTCAGTCCGCCTTTTTATTATTTCCTCTCTACCCGCGTGAGTATCCTCGATCTCCCCCCTGTTTGTGGTCAAACTCCCGGAGGGAACCTTTAATGATGTCTGTTGTGACCACATTCACTGGACATACTGATTTTTTTTTGTTTCCTCTCCATGTTATGTCTTGACTCATCCCCAGTGAGTGATTGCCCATATCCTGGCTTATTTTATTGTCTCATGTCCAAGCACATATACAGCATGTTCGTCTAGCATATGGATTTTCTTCTTTACTGGAGATTACCCTGCTGCCTTCAGTGCTGTATCAATATGTTACCATACAAGCTGAGGTCAATTAAAGTTTAAATTATTAGTCTTATAGGTTTGCTACATAACATATTGTTTTACTTTGGGAAAATTATTTTGAATTAAAAAAATCCTTTTATCCCTAGACGATATTTGAAACAAGATGCTACGTTTGTATTTTGCCCCTTGATGTAAACCTAGCGTGTTTCTACGCCGAACACGTAACAGCGGAAAATAAAAACCGCACGTTGTCGTGCCTGCATTGGATCCATTTGGATGGTTGCCTCCTGGTCTTTTCCAGTGGCTGGTTCCAGATTGTGAAGAACCAATGTTTGGACTATCATCTAGTGATAGTTTATCAACTGGCTGGCCGTGTGGAGCTGGAACACATGTTTTTGTAAATAGTTTTCTCTGACCAGACCCACATTTTAAACATTAGAAGCACTTTCTCAAATATAGATCTTACTGAGTGAGTGCCTGTTTAGCCTGTTTTAAGTGTGATGGAGAAGGATTGTCACATAGAATTTGTAATTAATTTAAGGTTTGATGTGTTATTACACAGTCTATGTATGTATGTATGTGTGTCTGTGTGTGTGTCTGTGTGTGTCTGTGTGTTTAGGTTGGAGGAGCTTGCTAAGGCCTTTCTGGGTGACCCTGAACCAGACGTGCCTCTGTTACTGGGACCAGACATGAGGAAAATCCAATACTGTTTCTCCCTGCTGAAGGTAACATTGTGTGCAGGCCCCCCCTGGATAACATTTTGTGTGTCTTGCTCTCTGTCTGTCCATCCATTATCCATACCGCATATTCTAAGGTGCTGTGGGGTCTTGCTGAGCTTGGTTGAGAGGATGGGAACACCTTGGACAGGGCCAACATACAGAGACAAACATTCAGTGTCACACTCTCTTATTCTCTCTATCTACAAGATATTTCCATATATCAGGTCTTACTTCACCTCTTCATAACAAGCTCAACTATGCAAGTATCACAGCGGAGTTCACTACAGGTTGCTATGCTAGCTTATTGTTGGTTTTACTGTAAAACAGCATCTCAAGAAGTCAAGTAAATAGAACAAATGGGATCATTGAGGTGTCAGAGCTGATTTCTTTTCCTTTCCCTCCATCCATCAGCTCAGCAGTGACCTAGCTGACCAATCATTTCTTCTAAATAGCTCCCCCTACTGTGCTTTCCAGAGGGATACTTGACTTTTGAATGAACTTATATTTCCTTTTTGAATGTGCTTATATCCTATTATAGCCAGTTGCTGTCTTGTCAGATTGCATGCATAGTAATGCATTTGTATCACTTTACTTTCACAGAAGAAGCTGATGATCGTATCCTCAGGCCTAAGCTTAGAATGACTGTAAATCATATGTGTGATGTTATTCATTACCAGTCAGTGAAAACATACTTTTGTCCAGACAAAATCTCAGAGATATGTGTTATTCTGTAGCTTGGCTAGAAAATGAAATATTTTAAGATCCACTGATTCCCAGCTTTGTCCAGTGCTGTTGATTTTCCCACAGCCTGACTTGCATCTAGACACTTATTGTTTTGCAGTATGTGCCATCTAATTAGAAGCAAGGTGTAATGTTGACAGTAATTGTTGATGTGTGTATTTTAAACAGATCTCCTCAACAGTTTGCACGACAGCGTAAAAAGTTAAGTCTACCTGTGTCGGACTAAACAAACTGTTTATCGTCTTTGGGCTGAGGCATTGAACAGTGGACAGTGTATTTGTTTATTTTATTGATGAGTTAATATTGTTTTATAAAAAGAAAAATAATAGTGCTGGAAGTAAGCTGATGTTTTCATCCATTATGAATTGGTGAGTGGATAGATAGATTCATGTACTTTTGTTATGAAAACAGGGTTTAGACAAATTTCTAGTGTTTGTCTGATTAAGAATTTGTAATAATTTGGCAATGATACTCTAGTCATCACCTGAGTGTTGTGTAGTTTATTTTGTCGCTTTTAAACACATTGTTACATGCTGCTGATTAAGGTTGTTGTGTTTGTGTTTTGTCCAGGTATATTTAATAGTTTTGGTGTTTTGCATGTTGTCTTCAGAATGTTGGTTGAAAAAAACAGTTCATAAAAGTTTTTGTTTGTTTGACAAAGTCTGATTGGTTATAGATTTTATTCAGCGTTTCTCGTGCAGCAGCCAATGACCCACTGCTGCTAAATGAGCGTAGGGAAAACACTGCAGCGCTCCCACTGCTCCTGGGCTACGGTTCGGTTGAAGTTGGAGCCGCCACCAGAAGCAGTTCCAGATCCCACTGGAAAGCCTGTTTATCTCTCCTTCAGTTTGTTATGATCTCCTGTTCAGTTTACATTCCTCTGAGCATCACCCCAATCACACTCCACTGATTCTGTAGGAATTTGGATCTGGTTTAAATTTGATTTCCCTCCTCTTTGTTCTCGGTGCTGGTTCGTCCTTCCACGCTCAGTCCTCTGCTGGTCCCTTTTTTCAGGCTGATGTTCAAATACCAGAGTGCATGCCGGCGGTTGCATCTTTTCCTTTCTGTGACCTTATATGTGTAGTGTGACCTCCATCATTTAGCACTGTGTGTACAAAACGTTGTCACGCTACAGTGATGACATGAAACGGAAAATGTATCTTCAAACCTGGAAAACGTCAGCCCAAAACTCGAGCGTCAGAGTGCTTCCATATATGCCCATTAAAACTTCTGAGATCAATCCTCTCTGCTCAGCGGTATCGTCCTTCTCCGTGGTATCTGCTCCACGTGGAAAAAACACTTTAACACGTTTCCCACCTGTGTGTAAAGATGGAAAATCACTGAGTTATATTGCAGACAGGGAAAAGAGGGGGATTTATTGAATGTTATTGGAATATCACAGACTTTTGCAGAGCATTACTTTTCAGGGTGGTACCATGCTGCATTTTCCAGCTTCTGCACATACTTGAGATTTGATGGTTGTTTGGATGTTTTTCCCTCGAGCAAATCCACCTGTAGTTTAAAGCAGGCTGTTCTTTTCCTGTAAAGGTTTATTGAGCAAAGATTTTAGGTCATATTAAGTCCATCATTTGACTAAATGTGAATTTAGCCAAATTTAATTCTTTAAAAGGTGAAGTGACCATCAGTTCACCAAAGTTGAACTTCATGCAAGGACAAGCTGCAATTTGCTTTACCACAGGAAGCAAATGTTTTATTTGCCCTTCCACAGTGAACAGATTGAAAGTGAACCGGGATGGCAAAGGTTCACCTCTGATACATTTGCGTATGTGACTGGCCAAGAGTGAAAGTTTCTTTTATATTTTTCGCCCAGGAAATGATTCTGGACAAGCAGCTTGGCGGGAACAAGCGCAGCGATGGGAAAGCGTCCCCAGCAGCAACAGTGAGTGAAGAAGTAATTCAAGACAACCCCCCCATCAGTTCAACACAGGTGACCAAATTGAAGGAGATGCTGACTCAGCGTGATAATGAAATCAGTATCCTTTGACATCATGCAAACAACGTCGTCAACTTTGATGATATAGTACATCTGACAGTGCTATGCTATGTTAGGTTTAATCTGCTGGTCAGATTAGACAACATTTGGTGAGATAATTAGCATGAAAAGCTTATACTGATATAATGGGTTATATAGTTAGTCAGAATAATTATAACTGATTACGTCAAGTGTGGTGAAAGGATGCAGTATAAAAAATTGTTGTGGAATCCATATCGGGGTGGGTCCAGGATTTCTTTTAACCTTCTGTAACATTGGAATATCAGGAATATAGTTTTCACCAATTTAAGAATCAAAGAAACTGATCTGATCTATTAGTGTAAGAATTTGGTTGGTAGAGGTATGCTCTCTTTTAAAAATTGTTGGGCCAACTTTGATTGGTAAATGAATTAATTTTGAACAACTTTAATAAAGAAAAATTAATATTAATGCAATTGCCAATTTACATTTGGAAAATGTGTCTCACCAATTGAAGTATTTTTCAGAGTTGTTTATACATTTTTCTAGTTTAGTAAATTTTTTTATAACAACAAATATATCAGATCTTTTTGAAATTCCTTTTTTACTCAAGAACTGAAGAAATGCGAAAAGGTCAATTTAAAAGAAGCAACAGACTCCATGTGTCCTAGTGGAAGCACAGCTCAGTCCACAACCTCCCCAGATGAATGGTGGAGTTAGCAGGGACGAGGAATGCAGTGTGCATGGGATTGAAATGCCACATTAGGGGAAAAATTTAGAAAAATCCACAAAAATAAATGGAGTGGGGTATGTTTCACCTCAAATTTGCGTCTGCACTCACATTTTAATCACACTTACTGTAGAGAAAGGTATTAATTCTAAAGCGCCTGTGTTATTGCATGGTTGGATTACAGCACTTCACACACATGCATTTGAAAGTGCAAGTAATCTTGTTTTCAAAGCAAACATGACATTTTGTTTCAATGTGCAAGGTCTTCGTCTAATGACTGCAGTAAATCATAATTACTATTAATCATAATTATGTTTGTTTCATTTGCATATTATATTTCTAATGGATTTATGGGATCAGCCCCTCTTGCTGTGGCTTGTCATTAGATCAGGGCATATTAGTAGGAAAATTGAGACGTCTGGTTGATTATTTAGCCACAAAAACCTCAGCTCTTCAAAATAAATTGAATATTATCCTGCTCTTTGTAGATTTTTCCTCTCAGAATGTCATACACTGGTTTTCACATGATGTAAATATAATTGCCAAAATTGCTATAGTGCGTGTTTAAAAGCCCATATTTCAGCCCGTAATGCAAACACACCGGTCACCACATCGCTTTTATGTTCTTTCCCTGTGAAGCTTGTATATAAGGTTGCAGTAGCCTAAACTGGTGGTGGAGGTGGTCTGTCTATAGCATGTAACACTATAGTGTGGGTTCACCCCCCCCCCCCCAGGCCTGACATCATTTCCACACAGATCCCTAACAACTGTATCACATCATTTCTGACTGAAGGTTGTATCTGCAAGTTAAATCACATCAACTCCTCTCTGCTAAAAACCTTTACTGGGAGCCTTGCTTCTGTTCGGCTGCTGCCAGACTGACGCTGAGTCCTCGCTGGGTTAATTATGGGAGAGTCCCCTGTTAAACAAAAGGGTGTATCTCGACCCCCTGTCCCTGTGTGTTCCCATTAATGGCTGACTCCTCACGGGAGTGGGGCAGCTGTTAACACTTAATGGAGTCTGCTGGGGTGATGGCACATCCACACGCAGGATGATAGAGCAACACAGAGAACTAACGAGCTCCACTGACTTCAAGGAGTAACATTGCATATGCATTAGTAACGCTGCGTAAAAACTGTTTGGCCAAATTCCACGTCTTAATGAATACATTTCAATTTGAGTACCTTGGACTTAGCTTTGCGGTCGTGACATAAAGAGGCTCGACTGTATTAAGCTGTTCATTTATTTAATTTAACGACTGGAGTAGAACATAAATGTAAATATTGTCTTATGGCAGTGATGGAAGAATGACATAAAAACTAAATTTTCAGGTAGAAAAATATGAATGGTCATATTCACAACTAGCAAATTATTCCGTTTTATGTCCTCTTGGCCTTCATGGGCTGTTGAAAGTATTCAAGAACGATTTGGCAGATACCAAGTCACAATTGCAGGGTTGATTTGGTGCACAAGGTAACTCACAGTGTGAGTACTACACTGGCAAAGAGTTTTCTGGGTTCTCCTAATGACTTAAACCATTGTTCATTGTAGGTTTTTACATAGAGAAATAAATGCTTAAAAAAATCGAAAATTATACCATAAAACATATTTCTTAACGATGCCACAGTTTCCTCTACAGTAAAAAAAAGAATATTTATTGCAGGAATAAAATGTTATGTTTAATCACCTTTCATATTTTCTGTCCTCTTTTGAACCTCAAAATTCCAAAGACTAATTTAAACATCTCTGAGTTTGGTGCAACACGAATTCAACAAACTTGATATGTAATCATCATCACTGGAACTATTATAGTAATCATGAATATGCAGCTCTGTCACCCAATGCCACCATCAAATCACTTGAATCAGCTTTGTAGCTCATCCAGATTGTGAGCCACGGATCCATGAAGAAATCTGTACAATTTTATGTTGGCAAACAACAGTGCAGGCAATAATTAAGGTCTGCTGCCTGCTGCAATTAGTGTTTACATGCATGCAGATGAGTGATGATTGAATGAAATTGCCCAAATCGGTCTTTTTGCAGACGGAAAATGTTGGTTTTAATTATAGTCAAATAATCATTTAAATGGCGTGAAGTGTTTTGAGTTTTGATTGAAAGTACTGATTATTACTTCTGCTGTACTTGTGCTCTGTTGATACAGACGGTGACATTAGCATTGGCATTTGTTAGTTTCCTCTGCCAAAGAGGTTATGGTTTCATTGACATTTGTTAGTTTGCAGCAGTACTCAAACACTAGTGGACAGATTGCCATGACTTTTGGTGGAAGGATGTCGTAAGGAACAGGGAAGAACCCATTAAATGTTGTTGCAATGCATTCGGATCAGGGGTCAGATCAAGGAATTTTGAGATAGGGCATTTTGCAACATTTTCTCTGATTGATTATGTGCCAATCTTGAAAAATTCAGACACATTTAGGGGACTTATATCAATGAGTGTGTGAAATTTGGTGCAGCTTGATTGAATTTCAGGGGATTGTTGGGCCTTGGCCGTGGTATCTGTGCTACTGAATGCCAAAGTGGTCTTTACAACTGGCTTTAGTCTTGGGTTTTCAGATCTCTGTGCATTGTCCAAGTAACTGCCTTGGGCTTTTTCTTGGAAACAATATAGAGCGCTCAAATTCAGTTGATTTGTTAATGCCTTCTGTCGTCTCTCCTTGTAAAATATGAGGTGTTTTGTAATCACCTCTGTAAAGCCCACTGCTGATGCTGGCCAGAGATCACTGATTACAGCCCTCATGGCCTTGTCGGTTAAACGTGGACATGTTGATAAGCCCAGCGTAATGAAGTGCTGGAGATGAGGACAGCCTGATACTGCACGTAAGACTAAGTGTTGTTTTCAGAGGCAATGGGGGTGGTGGGGTGTATGGCGGCTGTAGAAAGTGCACGGCTGCCACACCACAGACAGGGATTTGCATTGATAGCTACGTCTTGGCTTGGTTAACAAAAACTCCCTTCAGGGAAGGATTGTGGTTTTTGTTGAATGTAAGTAAACATTTTGTGAAGAAGGAGCATGAGCCCATAAAACTGAGGTCAAGTTGATGGGTCCATTTGTAACTTGTGAGGTCAGAATTCCTACGACCACTAGAGGGCTTTGAGCATAAATATATGTTATTGTACATTATTATATGTATATATATTTAATGATGATAATTTGTTTGGTGAACAGGCTTGTGGTTTTTCTTGTTTTGAACCAAAATGTTGGAAAAATAGTCAAAACAGCACTTAGTGATCAACCAAGATCCTTAATCCTGAGAGTACAGGCAAAGATAAATAGAGACTAGAATCCCTCTTTAGAGATACTGGTTCAGACACTAAACTTTGGAGAAGTAGGATCACTGAAATCAAGTCTCCTCCTGGTCAGACTATAACTCTCACTGAACAATATGCCTTGACCCTACAATCCACACTGGTGGAGTTATTAATTACTAGTAATAAAAGAAATCCTCAAAACTTTTGCTTATAGTAGCTTCATTCCAATCAATCAATCAATCAGTCAATTAGACTTTATTTACACAGCACTTTGCATACAAATTAAATGTAACATTAAGTGTTTCACATAAAAACATCCTCAAGCCCAGCTACCCATGGATACCTGCATGTGGCAGTAGGACCATGCCACGGGGCTCTCACCACAGCAGCCAGAGACAAAAAGGTTTCAGCATCTTTATTAATATAGAACAAAACTCATAAGCTCTAACTTAAAGTGCCAGCTATTTCAGCTGGCCCCTGGCTTTGCAGTTCAGCTTAATGTCTTGAGTGTCTCTCCGTGTCTCTCATGTGCTTCTCCGTGAGCTTCGCTCCTGTCCTGTGTGTCTCTCTGGCAGCTCCACGGCTGCCTTTTTAATCCAGGTAGAGTTGATTGGCCAACCAGTCTCGGCTGTGCCAATCCCCTCTCCCTGGTTCAGATGGAGGTGCTCACTGAGCCACCTCCACACTGCACAACACCTGAAGATCCCCCCCTTTTGTTTTTAAGACTCTGTATTTCTCTTCTTATGCTGAATTTGTAATCAAACATCTTAAGATGAGGACAATGAGACATTTGTGGCAACACTACGTTGGACATTGTATCTTTGCCAGCTGTGCTAATTTCACCAACATTTTCTCTCTGTGCTGTGATATCTGCTTTATTGGACCGTTTCACAGAGAGTGACGAGACAGATGAGAAGGGGAGATTGAATGCACATGAGTTTGACAACAACAGTAGAGAACGTGGCATGTGAAGCAGTCTACAGATTTAATATGCATCCCCGAAACAAAATAGTCACAATATACAAATCTAGGGTTGCGTTCAGCATGAATGAAGATATCAGATGCCAGAAATGACAATAATGGAAAAACAGTCTGAAGTAATGACTTGTATAAAACAATGACATAGGACCTGGCCTCTGTAGGTTATTTGGAACTGTGTAGGTTTTAGATTTTGGCAGCGTTAAGACGACATGCATAGTTGGTTTGTAATCGGAGACTCTGGTTCCCTCATGTTATTGTTTCCACTGACATCTCCTTTGTACTGGCTAACAGGAATATAAATTAACTTCTCCAGCTCCTTCAAAACGACGTGCATTCATCATCCAAAATAATGACATTCTGACTCTGACTTTTTTCTTTAAGCAAATTATCTGCTGACCACCAAGTTTCTCTTTGGCCATAGCTCAAATGTCTGTGAATCTCATGATAGATCCATGCTCGATGAGCAGACAAATGTGTTGACTCTAAATTATGGGTTATGATGAGGCCATTAAACACACATCCATCCGTAGTGGAAAAACAGCTGGCAGGAGCCGAATGAATATTGTATGAGTATTGTTTTATATCATGTATATGACGGTCAAAACTTAAGGCTACTTTTTCAAGGGCCTGCTTCTTATAGGAATAACTTCAACTAAGCTTTTGGTCACGTCTTTTCTTTGCATAGTTTTTTTTCATCAAATTCTATTTCTTACAATTCTATTTCCCCCTGTTAGTAGTTCTGGTAGCTAGTCAAATCAGGAGAGGCTTCAATTGAAGAATTAACTAACTTTATTGCCATGCACAATAAGAGATGAGAGTGATGTGATATGTGGTGCAGAGATCCTTTATGATGTCATATAGGTTATATGGGGTTATGACCGCAGGTGGCGGTAATGCACCTTGACGTTGGTTGCCACCTGCCAATTAAAAGAAGAAGAAGAAGAAGAAGAAGAAGAAGAAGAAGAAGAAGAAGAAGACGACGACGACATTGGTGGTAGTTGATGGGATGTAGAAAATGTTGAGGATCTGATGAGATGTGTGGGGTTAGTTGGGCTCTAAATATGGAGGCTGGAGGTGAGTGAAGAGGACGTTTTACAGCAAAGACCTGATTGGCTGATTGAGAGTATGGCAAAATTGGATTAATGTAAACATCCAATAGTCAGCTGATTACATGAGGTGGAAAGAGTGAAAGAGAATGGAGAAATTAACTTATTGAATTTACGCTAATCTTCAACACCAAAGCCAAAAACCTTTGCCAGCAATGACTTATCCTGTCTATCAGTGTTGGCAGCAGCAGTGTGTTCTGTTATCCAGTAAGTCACTCTACAAGTGGTGCGCTGAGGAATAGCAACCATGCGTCTTTTTGGTAATCAAATTTGAAAGCGCTGAACGAAACTGTGCTCTGTCTTTTGTGTTATTGCCAAAATAATATGTAAGAGAGTCCAGCTGAAAGCACTTTGAACAGGAGGCAGTTGATCAAACAGAATATTACTGTGTGGAGTTGGAAGCAAAGTATATGTGGAGCAGAGGAAACGATTATAGTAAATTGTCCTAATGCATAGAGACGTCGCACATGGAGAAGTGAGACGTGTCATGGCAATAAAAGTGTGAACAGTATTTGAGCTGCAGTTCTTGTCAGGCTTCTCCTGTAGCCACTCAGTTACTCTCTGTCAGACACGAATAAGCGCCAGACTCAAGCATACAACCTCATGGGTGGGAGAAGATTTCTTGGAATCTTGGCCAGGTGTCTGCAGCCACCCTGGCTCCTCCTCTTTCCACTGATTCATCATAGACCATGTCATCTCCGTGAGCCTCTAAGGTCAAACGCTGAGCACGTGTCAGCACCCCACTATTATTAAAAGCCCTCAATGAAACCTGTTTGTAGGAAATCGCTATGGATGCCAATGGACCTTCTTACTTTCTTTTGTGCTACCTCATCTTATTGAGAAAGGTGTCCTCAGGTATTTAGGTTCAGCATTATTTAATCATACATCATGATTATTGACAAGTGCAGTTGAAAGACAAGTAGAACCCTTAACTGATGGCCTACAGGTATCCTGGTGAAGATGTTGAAGAAGGAGAAGAAAAAGGCCCAGGATGCTGCTGCTCAGCTTGCTAACATCACCAGTGGCCAGACCCTGGCTTACCAGAGTGCCTCGAGCGTGACAACAGGGCCATTGTCGAGAGAAGGCAGCACAGACACGATTTCCACCAACCATGGAGGACGAGCAGTGCAGTACATGAAGAGAGGTACAATACAAAGATTTTCTTTTTTAATTTAAGTGATTTAATTCAATTTCCTAAAGGCTCCAGATGGTGCGATGAGGATGTGGTCACTCTAAACAATTCAAAATGGTGTCTTAATTGGATCATGACATATTTTGGATATGTGGTGCTACCATTTGTATTGTTGTGTCTCTCTTTAAGATGTTAACAGATGGTGTTTTTAGGGTATATGGCCACACAATGAGGACACTGCATTAAAGGGATAGTTCACCCAAAAATTAAACTTCACTCATTATCTTCTCACCACTATGCCGATGGAGGGGTGGGTGAAGTGTTTGCGTCCACAAAACACTTCTGGAGTCTCAGAAGTAAACTTTGTAGCAGCCAAATCCAATACAATTGAAGTAACTGGTGACCGAGACTTGAGGTGTAATTTACACCATGTTTTAAGCCTAAATGTCCACTGATATCTTCCCAAAAGGTGCATTCACGGACCGTCGGATGCGCTACCATCCGCTAGCTTAGCCTCTTCCAGTAGTGGACCTTTAGGCTATTTCTCTGTATTCATATGCAGATAAGTGTTAACAGGGATTAGCCAAAATGTTGCCTGGACTTGCATCGCTGTTTGTGTGGGTAAACGTTCAACTTGCTTGCTAAAAGAAACTTGTCTTGGAGTCTTGGCCTGGATATCGGCTGTCTACACCAGAAACCCCAAAATGTAGGCCCTTCCCCCCATTATCTATTATTTCATCGTCAGACAGTAGTCGATGGGCACCGAGCAACACAGGTCCTGGTTTTATTGGACCGGGGTGGTGGCTAATACATGGCCCATGAAACTCAAACAATCTGAATGGTCTGATTCTGTGTCCTATTTAATTTTTTTTTTTCTGTTGCTACTGTTCTTTGAGATTTGGATGAGAAACTCTACATGATTGCATTCAGCAGTTTGGAGGCTCATTGGTTGTTTTTCTTATCTGCCAGTTGTGAACTTTATCTATGGCCTCTTCGTATGGAGTAAGCATGTCCTCTCTCTGTGTTTGGTTTTAGCTACAGGCTAATACTCCTACATTGTCCATCATACTGCACTGTGGCTGCTCACTGCTACTAAATAGTAAGACTATTCAGACTAGGTCAAATACATTGCATGGGGAATAATAAAGTACTAATAACAATAATAATTTTCATGTCTCTATTAAACGTGACAGTCTGTCACTCTGAGCTGGAAGAGTTTGTGATAAATGAGGTGCTAGGAGCACAGTGAGTGATCTCTCTTGATTGGAATGTGGGCAGTTCATTGTGGTCCTGCTGCTTTTCAGCGTGCCTGTTGAGGTCGCCTGTGGGGTTATGACAAATCCTTGATTTCTGGATTTTACTGAGTGGTTAACAGTCTGACATCCCAGAGCTCTCTGGCTTATTTCTAAACAATGTCATCAGTGGGATTGCATGTGTTTAGGAGGTTTCTTTGGAGGTCATTCAAGTGGCCCAGTATAGTCATGTCAGCGAAGCACATCAGACAGTAAAGTAAATTAAACCTGTTAGTTGTTGCTGATGAAAAGCTGATGAGTTTAAAACCTATAATGCTCAGTGGAACATGAAGCATGGACCAGGGCCCAAGAATGTTGCATTGTAAACACAGAAGACACCATTCACCATTCATCACTGGAATAACTAACTCTGATTCACAACGTTTACGAAAATGTTGGTTTCACGTAGGCAGCATCTCCATACGAAACAAAAGATCTTATATATCTACTGTGGACACTTATTTCTACAGTCACATTGTTTTGACTGCAGCTTTCGGCCAGAAGGAGATATTTCCGGTTCCGAGGCTTTTTGCATTTATAGTGATTTGTAGTGTCTGTTTTCTTGAAATTCTAGCAGATATCAAGGGCTGGTTCACATTTTAATCCTATTAATGGTTACGAATCTACACTTGTGTTAATCTTAAGGGTGTGAAGTACTCCTGAAAGGGGTTTAAGATTTTTTACTTACCAAGTGATCATTGCAGACTAGCTGCAGTTGGTCAAATAATCTTGTTGTTTTGCCACAGCAGGTTTTATTGAATGAGTCACCGAACTGAAGGGGACACGAAGACCCAGAGATTGTTGAGTAAGTAGCGGAGACATGACGCTGGACTTTGTTTTGGATGCTCTGTCCACTCCAGATCTTTTGTGTAGCTGAGTTTGAGGGTGTATATCTGCCTCTTTAGTCACAGGCTCTGGGTACATCCAGGTCTTGCAGGACTCCTGAAAGTGGCGTTTGGTAAAAGTCAAGCCAATCAAGCTTTAAGATATCCCCTTTAGCCAGCAGCCGTGTTTATTTGGCTTTTCCTGTTTAGTTTTGGTTAAGTGGAGCCTAAAGTGTGATGATAAACCTGAGCCCTCATAACGAGCTCAGTCGTAGCCAACGGGCACAGCAGTACGAGCCAGCAACTCATCAGACTGAGGCTGCACTCCTGTCTGCGCTAACCACAGCTCCCTCATCCTCCTCTACATTTTTGCATAATGGTGCCCAGTGTGGTAATAAGGCCAGCAAAGCGGTAATTGCAAACAGGGTCTCTGAAAGAAGATTCTATTAAAAAACAAACACATGTTTGAACTCAGTCCAGTCAGAATTAGTAAGCGGATCAGTCACTCATCAAGGGGACAATGAGGAGCAATGTGATAGATGGCTATTAAGCTGTGGTTCCTAAAATAACTGGTAAATGATGCACCATGTGAATTAGTCTCTCAGAGTTATATGTGATATAATATGATGACCCAGATAAAGAATCATTTGGTTTCTCTAATTTCATGAATATAACTTCTGCTTGGTTGACCTGTGGTTGTGCGATTGCTGCTTCTTGACCACATTCACCAAAAGCTCAGACAGTGATGAGACAAATTTGATAAAGCTGCTTCTGTGTTTTTTTTATGGTAGTTGTACACGGATATAGTCAGTCACAGTGCACTGCAAAATATGATATTAAAAGATGGTTTACCTTGGTATACTTTACTCTACTGCACATTTCGTGGGAAATGATGACAATGAGCATCTGTTGGCCCTCAAAACCAGAAACATTAATGTCCACATCATCTATGAAGGTGGAATTTCTAAAATGTTCTAAATGCACTCCAAGCATTGACATATTATGTACATATGTACTATTATATCATGTAATGTAATAATATATTACATGTAACAATAAATAATTCACCTGGATAATAATCAATTGATATTTCAGTCTTTTACTCTCTAACTCAAAAACACAAGTTATTGTGAAGAATTGTCCAGGCTCTGACCCTATTACTTAAGTCCCTGAATAAACAATGCAGACAATTGTTGGCAAGAACTACTAATAAGTTAGCAACACTGCACTCAAATGAAATTATCAAAGTGATAAGTTATTATTTGTAATAACTTACAAATAAAAAAGTAGACCTGGTAAATTGGCTTGTAGATGATCTTGGCAGAGGGGCAATCACTGCTCAGTCTACATCATTATCCACTGACTTAGTTTAGTTTAGTTTTACATATATACATCTTATTTGAAAACCACACCCAATTATTACAAAATTGAAATGCAAAAACATACAAAATATTCAATTAAGGTTGTATATTAGTATAAAAGAGATAATTGGACATATATTCATCACCACACCTTCATTTATGAACTGCTCTTCCCAGTGAAGAGCTACAGCACATATGATATCGTCTTATAAATCTCAGTACTGCACTTTGAGTTTCTGGAATCATCACTTAGCCATTAGTTTGAGTTACGGAGAATGTACATCAAAAGGAAGACGTGAGCAGTGCATAAGCACTACCATAGCATGCAGTCCATTTAATCTGCACTAACTCCATTTGACCATCTGTGTCCTCACAACCAGCTGTCCGGACTACAGCTGCCCCTCAGGCACTGATTGGACAGTGGCCAGCTAAATAGTCTTCACCGAGCTGACTGCATGCAGAAATCTACTGACCAAAAGAGTTTGAAGAGTTTTTTTGGTTCTTTTCCATTTCCCTGCCAATGTCACATTCCAGTCCACATGAAGTTTGGATCAATACCAGAGCATATGGAGTAATGTAGCAGGTGGAGCTTACAACAATTGCATGTCACCTCCAAATCAGATTTTATTTGTAGCCTCTGAGACCTGGAACAGTGGAGATGATGAGTTTTCCAGTTGTATCATCAAACGTCCTTCCATCCATCAACCATCCATCCATTATAGACCCTTTGAGGGTCACTGTATCGCTAGGTATCATCACACGTGATGTAGTAGTTTTCATCACCTTTGTTTATATATGATCACATATTTAATCTCTGGTGTATGTTGGGCTCAACGTGCAACTAACCAATCAGAGTGCTATCTCCCACTCCTTTTAGAAAACAGGTACAGCTGTACCACGCTTCTCTGCAAAGGAAACATTTACCGTCATAATAATGTGCTCTTAAAAAAGTGAAATACTGCACCTTCGCCTTCAGACTAGGTTTTTGTTGGTGAAAAGCTTTGCTGTTCACTGTCTCGAGGGAGCAGTGCATCAACCAATGCATCTGACCACATCTTACTTCTAGAGCAACCATCCCAAGATCGCTCAGCAGGGTGCAAGAGCATTTGCCATTTAAACAATGTGGGCACTGGCCAGAAATATGGACAGACTATCAAAGACACTTCTGTCACACTTTGTCACCGTTTTGTGCCGCCTTCCACCATGAGTCAGACGGGGTCCATAACATCCATGTGTGAAGCAGGGAGAATCAAAGAGAAATTAGTCAAAGAGAGATGTTGAGGATCATGTTTAAAAACAAACCTTTACAGTAGTTTCAAGTTGTGCAGCAGAGATGATTCCTCTCAGTCTATACTAGGAAACAGGCTCATAATGTAATAATCTTTTTTTCCCCAGTAGCTTCTGTTTAAGACTAAATACTAAATTGTAATGTTTGAAATAGTGCCAGTCCACCAGTTTTAAACATAGTGACTCATTGACCCCACAGTGAGTGAATCACTCCAGTCTGCTCCCATTTGCTTTGATTGTGGTAATTCCTCAACTTTGTGTCTTTTCCCACACACTATTAATGTAAGGCACTTCGGCGTTGTTAAGATGTCTGCGTTGGGGCTGCATGTGAAGGTGACTGTTACACAGGCAAATTCCTTAAATATGACACTGACAAACTCCAAGTAATTAGGACTGGACTTTGTTGCTGGGTCGTAAGTTCTTGAGAAAAATGTGAGATAATCAGCTTCACTAATTTGGAGTCATGAACCGAGGTGGTGTTAACAGAGGAGGACATCACTCATAAACCAGACTATACAATAACTAGATTAGGTGCATTTGCCAAAAATGTTGGTGCTGTATATTATTGTCCAGTTTGTTGTGGAAAATTTGCTCTCCCCCTTCCAAACTCCCAGATCCTGGAGTCCCCTGTGAGCAGTTACATGTCTGCTCTGGAATGTTTCTCCACTTTTCTCATACTTCATGAGAATTTTTTGCCTCTTTCTCCATCAGCTGTTAACCAGCAGGGAAACCTTGATGCCCTCGAGGAACCAACAGCTTTTAAGAACCTATCGCGCTGTTCCAGAGATCAGAGAGGGTCAGAGGACACACTATACGAGCCTCTGACTTTAACAATGTGAAATTCTCAAGCACACCTGGTGTCAGGGATTCTTTTCAGTTGATACTGGGATTCAACCTTTTTTTTTTTGCGAGAAGCCATTACAATCAATTACATATTGAATTTCCCATAAAAACTCTGAATGTGCAAAACGTTGTAGGATCACAAAACTGACACAGTTGTTTTGTGCTCTACACAGTATTAAATATGATGTGTTTCACATCTGGAGTGGTGATTTTCTGTGACCCACTTGGAGACTCATAGCCAAACTATATATATATATATATATATTGAATAATTTCTCTCAGTATCTCTAATTTAAAATAAATGCACTACAAGTATATTTTCCTCATGCTCAATGGATCACTGAATGTTTATATATGTTTAAATGTAGGTTTAATCTGAGCATCCTGCTGTTGCCAACATCCTCTATGGTTACAGTGAGGGTAATCGCTGTCCCCTGAAGATTAACTGTAAATGTAATGATGATGACCTTTCCATGGAAACCAGTCATGTTTGCTGAATGGCAGATAGACTCTTTCCACATACATCTTTTTGTACTGGGCTTTTAGCTTCACCAACAAAGTGAACCGTGGACATGAGGGAGTTTTTCTTCTCTTTCTGATGACCACTGTCTCTGTTGAAATTGTCTGCAACAGGATTTTGATTTCCTAATAGTGGATGTTCTACTCTGTGCAATGCAAATTGCAAACAGACGTCTCCGAGCCTGAGTTGCCTCTGTGAGCTGTTCCGACGCCAATTTATCGTCTGTTTTCACAGCTACAGATGCTCTGTGTTCTTTCTCTACGACTGTTTTTTCAGTGTAAAAAGACGGCTAATGAATCGACAAGGTGTTCCTGTTGTAATTCAGGCAAAAGGAGACTTGAGACTTACAGGGACAGTTAGATCTTAACATAAATCCTGCTCGCATGTAAGGAGACGCTGATGATTCTAGCAGGCCCTCCTCACATTTCTGTCATCGTACCAGAAGCCCGAGACAATAGGGATATCTCAGAAAGTCAAATACTACTGCCCCCCCCCCCCCCTCCCTCCCTGTAGGAGGCCACATATGCAGTTACCTTGAAGTATTGCTCTTTTTCAATCAAGCTAACAAATTGTAACGTCTTCTGTCAACGGCTGAAGTAAGACATTCTTCTTCTCCTAATAAATTGATGGAACACTGTGGTCATACATCACTTTGCCGGTATTTGATTTCTAAAATTTGTTGAAGCAGCAACAATATTGACAGCATATTCCTCCCCTGTGAAACCTCTGTGGTCTGCATGGAAAAGAAGAATTAGGAAACCTGGCTTCAGGTCTATGATCTCATTACCCCACAAATTATTTTAGTACAACATAATATGATGTCATATCACTCTCAGAAATTTCCGGAATGTGGCTCTTTACATGAGCCGAATGGAGCGAATTTCCCCCAAGAAACCCTCAGACTGATTTGTTGAGGTTTGCTCTTGCAACATATGCCTGCGAGATGCTGGTTTCAATCAGGACTTTCCAAAAATAAAGAAGAAAAACATTCCTGGCTGTCCAACAATTGATCTCACTTGAGTTACCATCCTGTGTGTCTGTGGACATCTTCGACACTCATTTTTAACAAGGATGGGATTCATTGTAAGTCTTTGTGAAGCTTCGGGTTTTCAGGGAATCTTACAAAACAATGTTGGTTACTATTTTATTATAAGATTAGGTAATACACAATCCAGTGGAGTCTTGCTTACGGGAAAAATGTTAAGGGTGTTAAAAATACTTTTACTGGACATCGAATTTGTCAGGGTGAGAGAGAGAGAGAGAAAACGCCAGACATATCTGTGGTTGCTTTTAACGCCAGATACTAGAAACACATCCACACTTAGAAGAGTCAATATAACGACAAAGGCACTTATCAAACATTTTCTCTGAGTATATAAAAAGTGACAAACTGACAACACAAACTGATTATATGCAGCATCACACAGCAGTTCAATGTCTATATACAATGTTGGTCTCTTTTTCGAGTAAATCGATCTATTTCACAGAAGATACAGTTGCATGTAAGTAGTCTGGACAACACAGTTAGTAGATTATGGAAGGGAGAAGAAGGAAATATGTATAAAATATTATATGGAGGCTTTTTTCAGATGTTAATGCACTTACTTTTATTCCATGATCTTAAAACAATTAAATATCAATCAGTAATTGTGTAAATGTGCAAAGGTTTGTACTTGGCTCTACTTGTAAAATACTTCATGACTCATTAGGACATATAATGCAGTATAAAGCAAATATTGTCAGCCGACAACTTCAGAGCTTGATGAATGTTCTGACCCTTTAAAGCTTGTGTCAACACTCAACACTCATGGGCTTCTATAAGAAACTGATGGAGAATCTTAAAATGAAGCATGTGAATGCCTAGAAAGCAGGTGAAGGCTATAAGAAGATATTAAAGCCTTTCCAAGTTGAAATTTGACCTTGTCCTGGTCATGTCCTTAAGAAAAGGCAGTTAAGGTGAACTGTGGAAGATGACGAAAAAACTTTTAGCTAAAAAAGAAAGGGGAAAAAATCCTGTATGACGGCAAAGGACCTGCAGGTTGAAATGAAACAGGAGTTCTACTTACCTGCAACCTCATCACGAAAGTCAATGTCTGAAGTCTGCAAAGCAACATCTGGAGTTGTTTTGGAAACGTGTGCTGTGGACAAATGGTAAAATTGAGCTCTTTGGCCTCAATCAGAAAAGCTGTGTTTATTGTGTTCTACAACAGGACAATGATCTAAAGCAGACCTCACAACACATCAGCAACTATTTCAAGAAACACAAGCTGAAGCTTTTGGAAAAACCCTCACATCTGTGTGAGAAGAACGGCCTTCAAATATCTCAGGACATGAGAGAAAATGTATCAGCTACAAGGGGGCTCAATCTTTTTATTTATAAGTTCAAGAAATAAAAATAAATGAAAAATGCATCAAAAATTTGAAGAAAGCTTTATTTTGAGGTCCATTTGCTTTTGTATTTACTTCTACTATTCAAAAATCAATAAAATATTGAATTTGCCCATTTCTTTTTTCATTCAACTGTATGTTGACATGTAATAAGAGAAACAGCACACGTATAATTAATAATCGGCAACAATAGCATCTACCTTAGCATCTAGTCATTGTGTTCACTGACTCACTGTAATGGGACACTGAATATAGAAGGACAACATATTTAATGCTATTAGTTCAACCTATGCGTACAGAGTCAAGACCAGGCTCCGGCCATCTCACGCCAGGACTACTGCAACTCCCTCCTGGCAGGTCTACCTGCTAGTGCTATTCCGACCTCTGCAGCTCATCCAGAATGCAGCAGCTCGCACTGGTCTTTAACCCACCTAAGTTCACTCACACTACTCCGCTCCTCCGCTCCCTTCACTGGTTACCAGTAGCTGCCCCCATCCGTTTCGAGACACTAGTACTTGCGTACTGTGCTGCGAATGGATCGGGTCCAGTCTACATCCAGGACATGGTTAAACCTTACACCCCAGCCTGTCCACTCCGCTCTGCATCAGCCAATCGGCTTGCTGCTCCCTCACTGCCACTGTCAACTCTGGTGTTTATATTAAAGAAAATAAAAGACTGTTTAGTTGCCCTTGTATGTTGCACTTACATGTAGCACTTTGTAGTTTGGCTTTTTTGAAGCAAATTGTACCTACTTGATTCTTGTTGTTCTGGGTTTGTACCCTCATGGTTGAATGCATGTATGTGTCACTTTGGATATGGGCATCAGCTAAATACAACGTAATGTAATTGTACTTTAAAATATGATCACAGCAGTGGAGTACAATGTTGTCTTATGAATTTAACGTAATGTTTTAATTGTTCATGAAAGGTTCTCATTTTCTACCAGAAATTGTGTTCAAAAGAAGAGAAAACATGTAACCTTTGTATGTTTTTATTTCTTTGAAGCAGATGTATAGAGCTCTTTAATGAGAATATAAAGACTCCTATTATATAATATCCCTAGCCTGTTAAAAAAAACAACAGGATGTTGTCTCCAAAATGATGCAGTTACATGTGGCATGTTGCCAAAGTTAGGTAGGGGGCTTCCACTATGTAATGCTGACCTGTTCAGAGTTGCTGTTTATATTTGTGTTTATGTTTGCTCTATGGCAGCCTAATAGTGGTTCAGTTTTGTAATTAGGAATGGGTGGGAGGTCATCGAAATCAGTGGGGCACTAGATCACATCTGGCTGCCAGACGCGGAGTATCTGTGGATGTGGGAACAGCTCAGATCTCACTGTTCAAACCTGCATGAGGACCAGACACTGTTTAACATTGATAGTGGTTTTAGTTCAGAGGGATGACAATGATGCAGTCTTGTTGGGATGGTAGAATTGTTTTAGCTCATTTTAGGATTGACCCAAATGATTTGAACAGTAGCCTCCGATTAACTATCAACTATTCAAGTAATTTTATTTAAAAAACATTAACAAGTAACTGGTTCTCTTTTTAGGAAATTCAAAATCTTTGTTGGTTAAATTGCATCCAACATCTGTCCGAACTGTACCCATTTAGTGTATTTAAGTGGCATCTGGTTTTCTGAAAATTTTGTGAAATGCAAAAACAAGAATAAAAGAAAAATCACTCAGTACTGGATTTGTTTCTCTGTCAGGTCCACAGCTGTCGCTGGGGAAGCAAGAGGCCTTTGAGACCTTTATAAGAGACCACGATGACTATCTGACCATTGACGCCAACAAGAGCCTGCTCAAACAGAGGTGAGAGACCAGGACACATAGATATTTATTCACATCTTTATATTTTGCAAAACTAAGGCAGTTTTGTTCTGCAATGAACATTGTTTGTGCAGTGTCCGGCTGTAATACATATTTGTCTCACTCAATATAATACGCTCATATATTTCAGAGGAACATTTGAGTAGCGTAAACTACACATAAACTACACATCCAATAACACAGCTCCCATATTCATTAGTCACCACAATGAGCACAATGAGATCATTACTTTTCCCATCCAATCATTAAAATCTAGATTGAATCAAATACATGATATATAAAGTTAAAGAATAACTTTCTAGTTCTGAGCATTTTTCAGAAATGCTGCATTACAGTGAGAGCTGGCAATAAGGCTGGAAAGTCTTCTCCCTTGGCTACTGAAGAATATATTGTAGTTTGATAGCTGCTGGATTTCATACATGTATAGACTTTGTTTACATTCAGAAAACAAAAGCCTTGGATAACCTCTAGTTTTTAAGCATGTTAACATGTGCCCTTTGTGCCTTTTATATGATACAAGACATTATGAGAGAAATATGCAGTCAGTGCCATTGTTGAGTATTTCTATTTAAGCCATTTTAAGGCCATAAGAGGATTTCTTCCATGACAAACCTTTGGAATATGTAATTTTAGGAACAAGGAATGTTATAATAATGGTATATTTCCCAATATAGCTGTGATATGTTATACATACAGTACATACATAAAAATGTTCTATATCTTACAAAATAAAAAAAGATCTGTGCATGTTTATTGCTATGTTACCACATTCAATTTGATTTTTTTTTGCTACCATTGCCCAGTAACACCTACGGTCTTTTGAACAGGTCAGCTGAGGCCAGAAGACTCGGAGAGAAACTGAATGAAGCCAGAAACCGAATCAGTAAGTTGTCTTCCAAAAAACACATCACGTATAGCAGCTGTGAACACATATAAATTCTACATATCACTGTCATTATCAACATGATCATCCTAATGGCAGAACAGGACTGTGGCACAAGCCTGATGGTGAATGCTGATAACTTTTATTAACGTTTTTTTCCGGGTCCCAAATGACACCGGCCTACGTACCTGCCTGGAAAACGTTAACGAATGTCGGATGTTCAGTTTCCCAGCAGTGTAGAAATGTTGTTCAGCACATTCCTGAACTTTTCCAGGACAGAGAGGCACTCTGATTTCCACCCACCTAGTCCTCCAACCTGCACTTTTTATTGGCGTGTCTCAGGCTGTTTTATAGCGACTCCCTCAGCACACCCCTGTGTTCTTCTGGGTAATGTTCTTGACAGGTACCCTGACTAAGCCAAAATGAGGCCTGGTATAAGCCTGAGCTTCAGACAGTCAGATTACAGCTTTGGTAAAATGTTTTTTGAATTGCTTAGTTTATTATTTTGATTTAAAAGATCCTACTAAATGCCTCATCATAGTTGAAAATGGAAGTAATTTTTATTAAAGTGTGATAATCTTTTTTTTCCACAGAGATACTAAAAGAAACGCAAGTTTAAAGTTTAAGAATGTGTTTTTAGAGCTCGATCTGGTTTGCGTTTACAATTGCAAGGGACATTTATGAATTCCCCTGGACTATATGTGTGTTTGTGGCTCATTACACACACCATTGAAAAGTTTACCTCACACCAGTGCCTGGCATCAAAGCTGCCTCAGATCACGCCTGGTGGTTTGGTTACATTTGCCTGTAACCCTCATACCAGCATGCATTTATCACCCTTTCAGGATTCAGAGTGCGATGTGCTGACACAGCCATACTTCAGACATGTCGTGCAACACGTGAATATCCGTCCTGACAGCATGTTTAATATTAACTCTTAGAATGTGTTCTGCAGACATCAGCACTATATGTGGGTTTAGTGGAACTCAATCATTAATTCATCAGAGTTTTTTGACGAGATTCAGAAACCGAATTCCTCCTCCTATACGAATTTGGAAAAATCCCCAAAAAACATCTTGATGCTGTCAAATATTATTACATTGTTAGGTGCATGGATCTGCATTCTTCCAAGATGAGAGACAGTGTTTTTAGTGGAAGGTGGTTGCCTCTTCTGGCTGGAAAGCAGTACCATAATATTTAGTTCAGTATGTTTCCTTGCCATCTTGGAAGCCACGCTTGGAAATTTTACACTACGTGCGTCTCATGCTTATTGCAGAACATGGAAACAGTTAGCATATAATATAGACACAAAGCGTTGTGCTGCTTTTTCTGATGGATGTACCCAGCGTGAGGGTCACTATGAGAGAAAGGCGAGGCAGTAGCCCACGGAGACATCAGTGTATAAACATTTCCCTAGTTTACAGTCTTGTTTTTGGCCACAGCACATGGCTTTGGAATCCAATCCCACTGGAGGAGCATATGTTCCAAGCCCTTAGGTCCAAAAAGTGCAAGCATATATATTTATTCAGAGGGATCAGCGATGCACATCTTCTAGAGCATGAAAGGTGTAGGGCAGCTGGAAATCAGCAGCATTTTTTGATTTCTCTCCCAGATGCGCAGCGATTTATGCAGTGCAGCCCTAGATGGAGCATCTGGTATCTGCTTTGGGAACACTTTCATCTGCTCACCTTTGCTGAATTGACCCAGGGAAAGTGAAATAGATGTCTGGAGCCTGCAATGTTTGTTGTTGCCTAGAAAATAGTTCCATAGCACTCGAGAAGGAATATCACAGTAACTTAATTTCTGTGTTGAATATGGTCTTTGTAACCAACAGCCACTAAATTTGACATGACTCTTTCAATGATTTACTCTAAGTGCTAATGGTATCAGCTGTTCAGCAGAGGGGTTTATGTAATATAATAGATTAATAGGCCCAGACAACAATGTCTTTGAACACATCTGTTCAATAAAAACACACAATGCTGAGTCCAACTCTCTGTTTCAAATTAACAACCTTTTATAAGTCTCCTTTCAGAGATTTTGATGTGCAGCTCTCATAGTCGTACCTTTATGAACGATTTTATTGTTGTCCCGGATTTTCACATTAGTTCCCACACTTAACAAAGCATTAATTCGTCATATACACTGGAATCGACACCCACTCCGATACTGAGAAGCTGGATAGCATGCACGATGCTTGGCTCTGGAGCTCACTGTGGTATTTGTGCGGCATATCACATTTAACCCCCGGCCCACAAAAATGACCAAATATTTATTGAGGCTTGTAGCTTGAAACCGGTCCTTAAAGACGACGGCATGTCTCCTGACAATGTGGGGTGAAACCCTGCGTGGTTTGGAAGAAGTTGTGGTGTTGAGCCCGCAGTCTTGTCCTGGAGCACTGACGTGTAGTGGAGTATTGAAGCAAGCCCACCGCACACCACCATTACTTGACACGTATGCAAATTTATCTTGATGGAATTTTTCTTGTCAGTGAAGAACGGAGAAGCTGTTGAAGTCCGATTTGGCTACAACAGGCTGTCGTGACCAAATGAGCTGTTGTCTGACTCTTCAGTCATCACTTCGATTTGTTATTTTGTCATAGTGTGTCCAACAGCGACAAACATTGTTTGCTCAATCAATCATATTTTAGATTCAAATTGTGCAGGGCGGGACTAAATACAATATGTACATGTATGTATGTATTGTATATGTACAGTCTAGATAATTAATTGGAAACACTGTAAATTTAATACTAATAAACTTTGAGTAACAGACTACCAGCGCTCTGTAGCCATGGTGGCTCGTACTCATCAGTGACGCTAATCATGACAGCGTGTTCACAACAATGGGCACCTTCATGACAACAGCAATTTCAACTGTTTGGCTAATTCGAGGATCAGTGTTGTGCCAGTTCACACTTTAAAAGAACTAGTTCATACAGATGAACATGACCTAGTTCATGTTCATAGTTCTTTTTTTTTACTTTGAACTTCACAGTTTGAAGTTCAAGGTTCCAAAAACTTGTTCACCATTTGTTCTGTTTACTCATTGGGATGGTTATGATTTAGATAAAGACAAACTTAAGATCATGCGCAACACTGCCTACCTTCACCCAACTTTGAATAAACAGGAGAACAGCTCTTTCTGCAGCTGCAGCGGTGGCTTCATGGTTCTGTGGACTGACTCCCGCAGGCGCTCTTTACTTGCTGTGGCTCAATTACTGTGGGTCACTTTTACAGTTTCAGAAAGAAAGCTCCAACCAGCATTACCACAGGCCAAACATGCAGGTTTAGAACGGGCACTGCACTAATATTCATACTGTGCAAGTGCTTTGCCTACAGGCTGTGACTGACGTGAGCCACATGGGTAACACTGGCCCCATGTGCTCTTCATGTTGCTGTTACATGCTCCCTACATTTTCTTACCATGTCAATGTGGTATACTCATGCTGTAAATGATCCTTAATCCTTCTGAACAACAGAGGCTTTACATCAGGTCGGTGACTGAACATCGTATGCGAGGATTGTTTCTGTTGGAGAAGACTTGGCCTGCCCACCTGACCACGATGTAATGCCACAAGGCGTCTCAGTTCATTTACGCTTCCAGCTTCCCAACCAACTGACTTTATCTGAAAACACATGGCTTTGTGAGGGGTTTCCAAACCCTGGTTCATATCCCATCGAATTAGGAAAAACACTGCTGTCGTGGGCCCAATATGTCACTGTGTGTCATTTATTACATTTCAGATCATCCATTCACGTCTCCACTGTCGTCTCTAACCTCAAATAATAGCCTACTTTTAAAGAAGAATGTTTGAAAAAAAATGTGCTGGCCTGTTGCATGGGCAAATTGCACACTGTGAAAGTCTGAGAGCTGATGTTAAACTCAACCTGAAGTCTTTAATAATATTTCAGCAGGAAAGATGTTTGTCTTTCAGTGTCTTCATCTTCTCTGACCAAGCAAAAGCTGTAATCCCACTGTTTTATGGCACCGTGTGAGGTGTTGCATGAAAAGGTTTCTTCACACACCACATTCTCTGCAAAGTGATACTTCATCTGGCTTTCTCATTTTCGGACCTCAGCTTTTAGATTGGCGACAGGATCGTATTACAGAAATAGACACATGCATGTAAGACCTGGGGGTTGTAATGTGGACTCACCACAGAAAACACTGTCATTTAATGTCACTTATATCATGTAGTCTGCCTCATAATTATCCTGTTCATTCACTTAACTCATCATTTGACTGCAACCATTTTCTTTGATCTGAATGAGAGATTGTCTCCCTTTGTTATGCTGTATACTTAATGTGTCCTGAATGTTCTTATTAGTTTGATCATCTGGTGTTGATAGAAAGGCCTCAAAAGTCTTATACAACATGTTTTAAACCATTAACTTTACAGTTGTCCTTTGTCACTGAAGCAGAAGCTCAATATCTTGATTTTCCATCATAGAAATTCAAATAATGACCTTTTTTAGGCAAAGAGATAGAGATAAAGTGGAGTTCATTTTGAGGACTATGCAGCTGTATATCTCAGCAGTATGACATTTTATAACAAGACCTTTTTATATATGGCCTTTGGTCAAGAAAGTTGAACGGTGACATGTCAGTGCAAGAACTGTGAAGTATTTAGACTTACAGTAACAATTTGTTTGACATGACTGCTAACTAAAAAACTGCTTATTTCTAACATCACCCAACAAGGATGATTAAAGCTGTTCAGCTGTTACATGTAGTTCTTGTTGTGTCCTGTAGGAAGTATCCCAGGGCTGTGACCAATGAATCAACCAATCCATTATATTCACTTATATTAGCTTATTGCAAACATGTCTGTGTTAGTATATACTGTAAACCAGCCAAAAGGTATTCTATACAGATTTTAGAAATAGTGTCATCACATAGTGTGTAGCACTGACAAGTACATTTTTACACAAATGTTCCACCTAGAATTTATTTAGGTCACAGTAAAAAAAAAGAAAAAGAAATAGATATAAATATCTATATCAGTCTCAATATTTCAGACAAATGACACTTTGGAATTTGCTTTAATGCACTTTACTGGAGAAAGTATATTATCTAAAAACGTTTTTCATTGCACAAATTTGAACATATTTGTATTTTAAATGTATATTTCTTGTTCAAAATAAAACATAAAGCGGTTTTATTATTTTTTTCAGATGAGTTGAAGAAGCAGTTAGCGACGCGGAGGAGGCAGAGGGCAGCTTGTGGTAAGATCAAGCTGACAATGAATATTCACACAGCCAAGCAGCAGCATGGTATCCAGCTCCATCTACACACACCAACAGCCAAACAGTGAGCAATTAAATGCAACATCTCCACATTTAGAGTAGCTGCGGGTCCACGTTTCAACTCCACCTCATTCAGACAATCCGCTCCACATCATCGACATCAAATGAAATGATGAATGCTGTCACAAGTGGAAACTCTTTATCATCTTTCGATTCTGAGGTCACTTTAGAATGGCTCTGTAAACACTGTGAACACGTTGTGGTCGCTCTTAAGTCTTGTGAAGCTGCGCCCACTTCAAAGTATTTGTAGTAGGCCTCAGTGACTGAAAGCTTGGTGACCAAAGACTGGGCGGCACAACTTTAAGACTCCTTCATTTACTCTTTCCTGACTGTTTTGATCAGTGGCATAAATGCTTTCATGAGGAAATCTGGTTGTAAAACATACAAACATCTTCCTCTATTTCAGGCTCCAAAAGGCTTTTCTTGTTATTTTGAGTCCCGCATCAGAGAACACATCACAGCAGCCTGGCTTCTATTATCTAGAGCCAATATTCAAAACACTGTCATTGTTCTCACACACCACAGGCATACAGCTTCTGGACATGATGCCTTGTTTTTTTGTTTTTGTCTACAGTATGTCCACATTGTTATCTGTGTTAAGAACCCATGCTCTCTGCTTGTCCAACTCTACTGTAGGTGTGATGGGGAACCCAGAGGCTGTGGAGGAGGTGGACTCAGTGGAAGAAAACCTGTGCAAACAGATCGATCAAGAAAAAAAGGTGTAAGTGTAGTAAAAGTGCATTTTAATGTATAACCCTGTGTTTTTATGGTTTCGTCCAAGACTCTGCTTTTATTGTTGAGACACAGCAGAGGATGAATTATGTGAACAAAAGATGAATTTGGTGCTGTTAATATCTCCTGTCAGGTACAAGAGTATCATTGGCAGTCTGAAGGCACTGAGGACAGAGATTGAGCACCTGCAGCTGTTGCTGGAGAGGGCAAAGGTCAAGCTGCAGAAGGACTTTCATAAGTGGTGGAGCCAGGAGGCTTCCAGCGTGCAGGTGACTGGCTTTATCTTCCTCTGTCTATCATGCAACAACACCACATAAAGCATCTGTGATATTGATATAATGGCCATGCGAGCATGTCCAAAATATGTTTCTGACATTAGACAAGGATGCCTTGTCTTCTCATTCTAGGTATGTTTTCTAAATATTGGCCTCCATGGACATGTTAGCATGTGTAAGTTACTGTGAGGGACCTTTTTCCTATCAAAGACCATTTACCTTTTTATTACCTATGTCCTTCATGGGACAGAATTATTGAACATATATCACACTCTAACACACTGTTGAGGCGTCAGATGGTAGTGATGATGGTGCTGTTATTATTACCTGGTTTTCCAAATATGGCTCCTGTCTTGAGTCCTGACTTTACTTAAGAACATGATATACATCATCACATAGCAGGTCAGTTATACAACACACTCAATACCCTCAGAGGCACAAACTTGAAGTGTGATGGAGCACCCTTACACTCATAGATAAAAAGGACTGTATATTAATTTACATATGGAATAACTTTTAATGTTAATTTGTCAACAAAAAAACTTTACATGAAAGCCATGGGAGGGCAAAGTTTAAAAATCAATCATTGCCAGAAAAGCTTTATAAGGGGAGAAAATATTGGATTTACCCTTAAGTGAATATCTGATTCTGTCTAAACCCAAACACTCTCTAGCTCGGTCTCTAAATGGTAGAGTGCCAGGTGATTTACAATTTAAAAGAATAACCCTCCTTGCTAGAAGTGAGGACAGGGCCACCCTCTCATGCTTAAGTCCATACAAGGGCATATTTACGGGCAATAATGCCACACATGAAGAAGGTGGAATATATGCATGATTTATTTCAGAGCATTTGAATCCTGATCCAAAAGTATCAAAATTGGTGATATAAAGTAGCAGGTTCAGACTTAGCTCCAGTACAGGTATGGTCACAATTGGGTGCAATATGACTTATCATTGCCCTGGTCCAGTGAACCCAATGTATTTATTTATACAGTTTATAGAACTTGAGAAAGAGCTGGTTGTAGATTTTCAGATTCAAGAGTTTAATGTCAAATGCACAACAATTACATTAAGCAGTCGCT
This sequence comes from Verasper variegatus, assembly GCA_026259375.1. Lineage (NCBI taxonomy): Eukaryota > Metazoa > Chordata > Actinopteri > Pleuronectiformes > Pleuronectidae > Verasper > Verasper variegatus. The sequence goes on from CM048049.1 coordinate 6,938,949, forward strand.
GGCAATGAAATGCTTGGGTCACAGGCTCTCTTATTGCAATGCTCCGAATATTTACAAGCAAAATAAATATTGAATAAAAGAATATAAAATAGAATATCAAAAGTTTAAAATAGAAAATAAATATATATATATCTAAATATATATATACACCTAAGAAAAAAAAGAAAAACAATGGTGCAATTATGTGCAATAGTGCAAATATGCTAAGGTACTGGTTTGGAGGAGTTTAAAAGTCTTATGGCCTGGGGGATGAAACTGTCTCTGAGCCTGGTGGTGCGGGCCCGGATGCTGCAGTACCGTTGGCCAGACGGCAGCAGGCAAAACAGTTTATGGCTGGGGTACTGAGCGTTAAGCTTGTTTTTGCTTTCCAGCTCGATGGCTTTACGTTGTAGGTTGTCATGCACATCAGCTGGTTCCACATCAAACCACCTAACAAATATCTTTCCATTTGTTTTGTTTACTTTTCATGTCCTGAGTCTTCTTACCAAATGTCTGAAGGAGTTTTGCAGACTCATCATCATATTTAGGCTTTTGTTCTGGCAGAGCAGGAAAATACATTGTTTGCACAGAATGTATAATTTGACTTTGTTTTGTACACAGCAAACAAAGTAAAATTATGCATGACCTCGCTCACCACAAAACTTACCTGAATTGTCAGAATGTGGTTTCTGTGAAAGCTGCTTGTTGGCCATCAAACTCCCCTGAAGAGCGTTAACTTTATCCAAGTGCCTTTGTCCTTGAAACTCATCCAATCTAACTGCATGTTTACAGCTGGACGCTCGAGATTTCACTTCTTTCTTAACTGTGAGCGTGTCCCAGCAAATGAGGAACACTGGTTTTCTTTTGCTGCAACAAAAAGAAGATTTTTCCATTTCTCATGGGAAGTGTGACATTTCGCCTTTACTTTTCTTGGCAGTCGCCACAATGTTTGTTGAACAGCTTGAAAGCTACACTGAAGGATCTGTTTTTCATTTTTTTGTTGTTTTATCAGAGATAAAAATAGTTGCAGAATGATTGGGTGTTCATGAATTAGTTTATGAATTGTCACTCTTGGCGCAGAGGGGCCAGAGGTTCCCCACCTTGGATGGAAGGTGATATACATGTGTCTGCAGCATCAGAGCTTTTATGGCACCAGTGTGACTCGTGTATCCTCCGTTCAACATCGCGCTGAATGGGTCCTGGTGGAAAGATAAGTAGGAGGCAAATACACAGGAACAAAGATTTCCATGCGACCCAAACAAGGGCCTGGAGATCAGCTCAGAGGCAACACAGCAACTGCATCAAGACACAGTCTCGGCAGTCAGAGCCTTAACAAGACCAACATGTTGTTGAGGTTTCACAGCAACACTGTGGGGGAATAATAAGTGAGTCAGAGTTTATTTCAGTCCTAAATAACACTTTTGTGTTTGTAATCAAATACTTAGGAGACTTCTACAGAACGGTGAAAGACAATGTTTGTAAAAAAAAAAAAGAGAGACGAGTATAAAATTCACAAATTATGAACAGCACTGCCTGAAGAAGAAGTTGGGCTCTGATTCACACTCACACATTCAGCCTGGCCTTGATGGCTGTTGTGCACATTTCAGGAAAACCAACCACAAAGACGATGTTAAGCAGCAACATCTGACCAACAGACACTGCTGGCCTCTTCTCTACGGGTTTGATCTTATGAATGGAGAACAATATCTCACTCACATCTGAGCACGGACTGGGAATGTATAACTGAGTGACAAAGAGGAAGTCTGACAGACACCACTTACATGTGCAGTTTGGATCTTCCAAGCAGGAAGCAGGCCGTTTTCCTTGCCAGTACATACGCAACAGGTTTGAGTATTTATTGTTCTGTTTTTGGCAAACAGCACATGTGCAATGAATTAAAGTTTGAGAAAGAGGTATGATGAAGCTGGAAGACACAAAACACACAAGTGTTTAGCAGTTGCATATGGCCTCATTGTGTTTCACTGTCATCAACATGGAATTGTCAATGAAGATTTAATTTTTTTACATTTTTAACAATTGTGGCTAGGAATCAGATTCCGGGGCTGCAGCCAGATGTCATCGCACAGAGTCCCCAGGAGGAACCTTGCAGCCATCTTCACCCTGCACTCCTGGATTCGGGTGAGGCACTGTGATTGATGTAAGAGGCGACGGACTGTGTTGTGTCCATCCCTCCATCACTGCAGCAGATGTAAACGCACACCTATTAAACTGGGCACTTAATTTTAGGAGTAGTCAAAATGGATGTCATAAAGAATTCATTTAGAGCCTCTGCTGTGCCGAGCCAACTGGTAACATGCAACAGCAAGAAACACCTTCCCGTCAATGAGTCATTCCTGCTGAATTCATTACTGTTATTTTTACCCTTTCACCATCTGTGCTTGAATGCCACTTGATTAATGGCCAACACCCTGCAGCTCCTCGGGGCCTGTTTCCATGGAACAGTTATTTCACTTCACCAACCCTGATGATATTAATTCACTCTCTAATTTAGTACTTAGCATTTAGCAATGGTACAGGATGATTTTGACAATCTCAGGTCTGCCACAAACCTGCTGTGACAAAAGGCTTTAATGACATATTCACAGACAAAGAGCAGAATATTTTTCCAGCTTGTGAGCAAACTTCAATATTTAGATACTTTAATGTTAATTATAGTCTGTTTTTGTAGGTGATTGTGGGATGTGAGGAGAAACACCGCTAAACTTTAAAGTGGGATAGTTGTGACATTATCAGATCTGTAGAAAACACTGTCACTACAGCTGCAGAGTCCAGGAACATCATCATCTCAGAAAAAGTTCATGTTTATTTTTGACAAAAACGTTAATGAACTTGACTTACCTCAGCCAAGGAGGTAATGTTTTTGTCTGTGTTTGTTTCTTTCTTTCTTAGCATGATTAAGAGAAAAGTACTGAAACAATTTCCATAAAATTGTGTTGGAGGGGTGGGGCATGAGCCAGGGAAGAACCCATTAAACCCAGGACAGGGGGCGGATCCATGACTTGTTTCACTTATTGTGAGATGGGGCATGTTTCAACATTTTCATTGATTTCTCAGAGAGTGATTCGTGGATCTTGAATGGTATGAGTTTGAAACAGGTATTAAACGGTGATATTAAAGTCTTAAATTTAACTTTGTGAACTCTGCACAAATCCCATACATAAACTGTTGATTGCTCTCTTGTGGTTTCACAAGTACAGTTTTCGATGATTATAAAACAAAGACAATAAGAGCATAACTCTGAGACACCTACTGCAGACCCACATATGGGTTTTATGTGGACATTATGCTGTCCTGTGCCTACAAATCAAGAAACAGGTCCGTGGGATTGTGCCATAATGGTCTACATAAACTGCTTTCTGAACTCCAACAGTGCACCTGGTCTGAGAAGTACTGTGAGAGACTACCCAGCAGGCCGAGACCAAAATCCAGACAGTTCCACCAAATCCACTTCTTCTCTTCTGGATTACAGGTCAGCCCAGCCTCACTTTATCTCCTTTTTGTTTCCCAAAGGATACTTGTCCTGTTATTTCGAACAATTGTTTTTTTTAATTTCAGGAGCTTCAGCCCCAAAAGTGTACCTCCATTAAATGCTGTCCCAGCCTGGCATGATACGTCCAGACGGGACAGGAGAGTGACGGAATCTACTCCTTCATCTGAGTGGAGGTACATGTGACGTAGACTCACTGGAAATTAATGAGAAAATATCAACATTTTATCCATGACATTATGTCCACTACAGTCTTTCTCCATCCATCTTTCAACACATTCACCATGCTGAGGAAAAGAATTTCACAAAAATCTGCTCAAATGAGATGAGGCCTCTGTGACCTATGACCTTTATCATTTCTTATTCTCACAATATGGTTTAGCAGGACATGGATTAAATACAATTTAATCTCTGTGTGTGTTTATCAATCTGTTATCAAACAGCCAAGCTGTGTTTTTTCTCCACTTATGAGTGTGGCCATAAATTTGTATTCCTTTGTGAAGTTATGTCTCCAAACTCTATTAGCAAATCAAAGGTGTAGAGTCTCAGTCGAGTGCTGTTGCTCAAACCACCTTTTTACAAGCGCAGTTAAACGTCCAGTGTGTTACATATGCGCTTTTGTCCACCGAGTGCGAGCAGCACAGAGACTACTGTTGTTTCATACAGAGGCTCTGTGATGTGACACAACGGCACCGGCCACATGTTAAGGTTTTAAAATGTTAACTTTAAGCTCGTGGAACTAGAACAGTTAAAACATTTTACTGGAGTGGTGCTCAAAAGGATTCCCCCAACATACACACACACAAAATAATTTGCTGTGAATGTGAGTATTTAAAAGTCATCATTTGAATTTTAATTAAAGCTGATAATATCTTGCATTAAATATATTTACATTTCAGGGCCCTTTCTACCACCGAGCTCACATCATCATCATCATCATCATCATCCTCTATTCCGCTGACTGGAGATGAGCAGACTGATGCTGACATCCTGGCCTTTGTCAGAGCCAGACAGAACCTGTTCAACAGAGCAGGTACACACACACACACACTCACACTCACACTCACACTCACACACAAAAAGCAAGAAAGAATACACATTTTTACAGTTTTCTTTTTTGCAATCAACACTGCCCTCTAGTGGTGTGCTGCCTTGCACCACGTCATCTAACAACAAGGTTTATATTCACTGAAATGTTTTGTTTTGAGCTTCTGAGACTTGCTTTGAATTTATATTTGATACGTTTTACATTAGAATTGCAAGATATAAAACTTGATAAGTTGACAGTGATTTCAGTTTCACATTTGCTTTTTACTGTCGAGAACGTCTTTTATACATGTATTTATAGCTCAGTGTTTTTCACATGAAGAGCTCTCATGAAACACTCTCTCTCACACTCTTTTTCCTCCTCTGATCTGTGTGTAGCTGCTTTCTTTGGCACACACGTAAAGTGGACTTAGTGATCTTGTGGTTTGCCACTAGATATCCAGAAAGACTGAGAGAGACATGAGCAGAGACATCAGGCAGAAAAACAATCAGGCTGAGGATTTGCATTTGCCCACTAAGATCTTTCTTTTCTTTTCTTCTTTTCTTTTCCTCGAAGCAAGGAGAACTCATTTCATGCCTCTTTCTGTCTGGCATCACTGAGCTGGACTGTGTTTTGACAGGAGAGCCCCTCTCCTTGGTTGTTTGGTAACCCCTGTGTGGTGCTATTCCTCCTATCAAAACAGCTTTTAGGTCACCAGTACATGCTGGGAAGTGTAGGGAGCCTGGCACAAAGAAACACAACACAAAGTTCAGAGTGGAGGTTGTTATTGTAGTTCATTCTGGAGGTTCTTACTATTAAAATCTAAAATGTCTTTGAGTTTTTGAGATGAAGAAAAGTACACCCTTTTGTCATTCTTGTGTTTTCATTTCTCTCAGGCTTCCCCCAGCAGTGATATGAAGCTCTGAAGATATCGTCATTCCGTCCGCTTGTGCAACCATCACATCTGTCAGGTGATAAAATGATCCTGGAAACGTGTGCGTTACACTTCCTTGAGTATCGATGGACAAACACACACCACACATCCTGCCTCATCCTCACACACACACACACACACACACACACACACACACACACACACACCCGTTGACCACTTCCCAATGATGATGCCGTTTATGTAATGGACAGCGACATAAATCACAGCCTGCGTCGGCCGTTTGAGCTGAACAAATGTTGTCTCAAGATATCAGAGGACGGAGCAGACAATAGGAAACCATCTGGCTCCAGTATGTGTTTAAGGATGTAATGAATCACGACATTTCAAATGGTCGACATGAAGAATATTTCTGTCTGGTTTCATTTCACACGAAAGGTCACACTTTTTATATAAATGTAAATAGTTGTATTTAATATATGTACAGCAGTTTAAATGTTTATTCTGATTTTAATGTAAAAGAAACATTTTTCCTAAATTTGAAAATAAATAAATAAAGCTGCTTAATGACAAAGAACCAAAAGAATTGTGAGATGATATCATGTGTTTTACATGTGTTTACTTAACTGCTCTTTTTATTGAGTATCAGCTGATTGGTCCATCAGTCCATCATGTGTGACCAATCTGTGCTCAGCAAGAAGCGGTTGCCAAGCGACGTAAACTTTTTTTTGCTTTAAATTACAATGATACATTTCTCTCATAGATCTTTTCTCTACAGATACGCTCTTGCAACTGGAAGTAGTCGTATGTTAGTAGATTTTACTATGGATGAAATGATTCAAGGAAACTTTACTTCCTCCAGTTATTCCTCACAGACTTCAGGCTTTAAGGGTATTAGGATGATGAAGTAAAATTATATTAGACTAATACTTGCAGGTAATTTAAATGAACAAGCAAAATCTGTGATCATGCAATGTTTTCACTAATGGATTTACTTAAACTAATCACTCATCCAGGGACAGAGGGAGGTGGAGCCTATCCCAGCATGCACTGGGCAGATGCAGGGAAACACCCGAGAGAGGACTGTTCAGGTTTTGCTCAAGATACAATATTTGAAATTCAAATTGGGTTTCGAGCATTTCTTTGCATTTAGTATTGATTATTATTATTGACCGATGAACTGAATGATGGTTTCGTGATTCTCACACAATTTAGTTTTTCATTTGATATTTTTGTGTAAATAATAACTAACTGACATTAAGTCATCACTTGACAACATGGGTAATCATTTCCTTCCATCAGACAGCAGATGAGTTTCCTCCCAGTGTTCTGTGACCGAATGATTTTTATTTATCGAAAGCTGCCCATCCAGTCCTCCTGCCATCCATCACTACACACCCACCTTGAAAGAGAAGATGCAGGAGCAACCTGTTTGCATGACTTTGAGTTGATTTGTTTGACAGATGACAAGCAGCAGCACAATTTGCATCCAGCCGGAGTTGCCTTGTAGAAAGTGTCTTCTCCAGAGAAGTTGTAATATTTTCGTTTCTCTGAGTCACACTTATTTCTGCCTCATCGGGGCGGCTGTGGCTGAGGGGGTAGAGTGGTCGTCCCCAACCAGAAGGTCGGCAGTTCAATCCTCCGCATCTGCATGCCATCTGCAAGTGTCCTTGGGCAAGATACTGAACCCCTAAATGGCCCCTCATAGATGTTGAAAGCAAAAATAAAAGCGTGTAATTTGTGTCAGTGACTTTCCTTATCAGCCTAAAGCCAGTAGATTAACACAGAGAGCCAGTAACCTAAGAGAGAGCAATATAATAAAATAAAAACAACAATGTGAAAACAATGTTTTCTGCTTCCTGTTTTGGTTCACTCGCTAAAAACCCAGTGAAGTGTTCCAGGAGCAGGATACGTCTCTTAGGAGGTGGTAGAAGACAAAACGCAGCTTAAAGACAGTAAATATTGGACTCACATTTCAGCAGGTGGTCAGGAACAAAGCTCCATAGGAACAATCATGTTGCTTTTGTAACTGTTGAGTGTGTAGATAAGCATATGAGAGAGAGTTCATCCATTTATTATGGACTCCGCTCATGTTTGAGGGTCACTTCACCGTATGTTAATAAAGTCAGTGATTGTCAGTGGTGGGATGTAACAAAGTGCATTTAAAGTACATATTTCATGTATATGTACTTTACTTAAATGTTTTCCAGGTACTTTTACTCCACTACATATATTTGCAAAAATCGTTTTACTGCAGTACATTTTTACAAAGCAATTGCTTTACATGTTTTATATATTTTTAAATAATCAATAACAAGATTTTGTTATCCAATCAGAGCAGGCAGGTAACATTAGACTCCGCCTCTGAAACACCAGAAATGGATTCAGAAGAGGCCAAGACTCAGGCATTAATTAAAGGACTATTTATATTAATTACAGGATAGTATAGAATATTATAATACAATTCTATTAAATGATTATTAGTATATTCTATTGTATAATTCTATTATACAGAATTTGATTCAGTAGCATCATCTGCAGCATTTTTTATTAATATTCAAAAGGTTTTTATTTTTCTTGTATTAAACAAAATATACAGTAAACACATTAGGCAAAAGGTTACATCTCAGCAAGATTTACTTTTAATACTTTAGGTATATATAAAACCAAGTACTGTTACTCAAGTAGTAAAGTGAATGTGGTACTTTTATTTAGGTACATTTTCATCTATTTATTTGTACTTTTACTTGTGTAAAATGAGTACTTCCTCCACCACTTCTTATTGCAGATAAAATCTTCAAATGTCAACTTTTTGTTGAATAATTCTTGACAACACATATTACATATCACAGTATGTAGTAAAACGTGTAACCCCTAATATGGTTTCTCCTTTCAGACCGTTGCTAACACGCTATCATGAAACCTTAGAACTCCATTAGGTTTTTATCCTGAGGCTTTGGCAGCTCTTTGGTTTATGGCCCACGATCAAGTAGTGCTCTCCACACCTCTCCATAATGTCCTCTCCTTCCTCTCCACCTGACCATAAATATGCTCGGCTCCTCGCTGTGGTGAAAATCGTCCGATGAGCATTCGAGCAGACGTCCTTTTGGTGAGAGAGATTGAGTTTTTAGACTTTTTAAGTGTTGTTACTTGATTGAATTAAACGTATCTCCTCTCGACATGATCTCAGATTGTGGCACCAATCATTATTCAATTACTTAATTATTATTTATGTAGACGTCGGTGCATCGGGAACCTTATCATTTGTGGCTGAAGTACATTTTCTCAGGTTTCCAGATTCAGCATAAGCGCTCGCTCAACCAACAGCAGTGCAGGTAAAACATTAACTTTTGTTCTGCTGACAAGATGCTGCCGCCGCTTCCTTATTAGTGCAAACAGTTGAAAGTGTGTGTTTGTGTGTGTCCAGATGCCGCACTAATGGTGGAGAGGAGCTTGATTGTTACCCAAGCAACCCGTAAATCAATGGCTGGCATCTATGGCGGTCTGGCCAATCAGAGTAAGAGCATTGTGGGGAGATTTTTTTACCTACCAAGTTCGAGCTGTCACCCCAACATACCGCTTTACCCAACATCCACCTTTTCCTGATGCTGCTGCGATTTCAACGACACATTTAAAATTTTGGTCTCATTTTGGACATTTTCCTGTTTCTTTGGTTTGGAAAAGAATGGCTCCGTCTCCAATGCGCCCTCTTCTGTGAGTGTGAACATCAGCAGCCTCTGGTGCTGGTGGGGTTTTGGAGGTTGATGGCGAGGTTCCAGTTGGCCCGTGTCAAAGTGAGCTGGACGGGGCTTTTGGCCCTGGCCCACCTCACCTACCTGCTGGTCGGGGCCACCATCTTCCAGATTCTGGAGCGAGAGGCTGAGAGCAACAACCGCAACCACTTCCAGCTGGAGAAGCTGCACTTCTTGGCCAATTACACGTGTCTGGACGGACCGGCCCTGGAGAAGTTTGTTCAGGTTTAACACCAGTTTCCTCCTCCATGTTTGATAATAACAGTTTTATCAGTGATGGTTTGCAAAAGGCCCCTCATGTTACATGTGTGTACATATACGAATATACACTGAGTAAACTGATGGAAATGGCTTATCAAATACTGAGAAATTGAAAGATCAATTTTATGATTAGGTACATAGCAATAAAATATATGACCGTAATTTGATCAATAATAAGTGTGTCATGGTTCATTTAAATTCCTTTGTTATACGTTTAAATGTAAAGTTAGTTTGACCTTCAATATTTGTGTGGGGATATGTGTGTGTTTTTGTGATTGTGTGTGTGTGTGTGTGGTCCAGGTATTACTAATATTGTGGGGATGCAAATGTTTTTATTATGGGGACTTGTCTTCCTTATAAGTTCCCATAATGTAAATCTTTACATTGTGTCCAGGAAATCAATGCAAGTAAATATAATGTGTAGTCTGTGTGCGTGTGTGTATGTAGGTGATTTTGGATGCCTGGGAAAAAGGAGTGAATCCTTCTGGCAACTCTACAAACCCCAGTAACTGGGATTTCAGCAGCTCCTTCTTTTTTGCAGGCACCGTAGTCACAACTATAGGTGAGCATGTTTACATATATTATTAACATTGCATGATTTATTCTGGTCGTGCTGCTGCTAAAGACACATCATCATCATCATCCACATCATCATCATCGTCATCGTCATCGTCATCATCATCATCATCATCATCATCATCATCATCATCATATACTTCACAGGCTATGGTAACCTCTCCCCCAGCACGGTGTCCGGTCAGGTGTTCTGCGTTTTTTACGCGCTCTGTGGCATCCCGCTGAATCTGGCATTCCTCAAGCAGATGGGGAAGTGTCTCACCATCCACCTGGGTCGACTGAAGAGGGGGATGGTCTCAGTTGTTCCACACAAGGTAACGATGGGTGGCCACTGACATCACTGCAGTCTATGGAGGAAAAAAGAGAAAAAACTATCTTTTCTGGGGGGGTTTTGGCATGGCAGTTTCATTTATAAAGCACATTTCATTAAAAACAACACACAGATAAACTTAAAGAAAAACCATTTAAAATCTGATAGCACAGTTTCAAACAATTTTCAAACAAAATAAAAGATATTAAAAAGAGCAGAATGAAAGAGATTAAAAGAGATTGAAACGTAAAAAATAAGTTGAAGGAGAAAAATAATATAAACAAAGTAGATAGAACTGTGTCAAATAATAAAATACAATGATGTTACTTAAACAAGACTGCAAAACCTTCGTGCTTCATGCTCGTGTTTTAGTTTTGGTTCATTTCTGTTGTGTTGTCTGCTTTGTTGTTGTTGTTGCTTCTGGTGTGTGCTTTCATCAGGTCATATTTAGTTTTGTCTCACTTGTAAAAAGCTGCGTTCTACAAGCTAATAGAATCTCTGAAGTTTTCATGTAAGATTTGTAACGCCTGTGAATGTGACCGACTGCAACATGTGTGTTTTCCCCCCTCAGCAAACAGTGGAGGCTCTAGCAGTGAGTTTCTTCTTCATCAGTGGCAGCCTGCTGTTTCTGGTCATCCCTCCCCTGCTCTTCAGTTATGTGGAAGGCTGGACATTCGGCGAGGGTTTCTATTTCACCTTCATTACACTCAGCACCATCGGTTTCGGAGATTATGTGGTGGGTGAGTGGAGAGAGCAAACACGCACTAAATCTGCAGACGGATCCCAGAGGTCACCACTGTCAGATCAAAATACAGTTTTTTTCTTCCTTTTTAGCTTTGACACAATCAGTATTCTGTAGTTCTACACATCAGATGTCCTGTGGACAATGTAATCCATGTGTTTTCAGGACTTGACATGTCTTCTCTCACAGGGACTGACCCGGGTAAGGAGTACATCTCTCTGTACCGGAGCCTTGCAGGCATATGGATAATTTTTGCGTTGGCTTGGCTCGCTCTCATCCTCAACATGGGATCCAGAGTGATGGAGCATGTGGTTGTCCTGACTCACCCGGGCTTTAAGAAACAACAGGAGGAGGAGGAGGACACGTCATCCTGCAAACTAGAGGACACGTCAAAGATTTAACTATGGACTGTACAATAGACTAATATTCACTAGGTAGAACATATTTTATGTGATTGTGTTTACTGTACATATTGTGATAAGAAAACAGGTGTTGCATCGTTTTATATATTAGCAAAACTGTTGTATATTTGTGTTTCCATATTTATTCCTTCCTATACATACTTTGCTTCATGTTTCACCTGACAATGATTGTTTTGTTGTATTACCTGATGCAATAGGCTCATAAATACATGACAGGTTTTTGTTTGACAGTTCTACCTCAGTTACACCAGAGTCAGTGCAGAAGATCACGACCTGAATTTATTTCTAAAGACGAAACTTGAAGACATTTCATCACAATGTGGTCAAGACAGTGATAAGTGTTTACTCACATTGCCTGTATGATCTGAAGTGGAAAATGCAGTTAGAAACAAGGATTTAACCTAAATCTGATTCTGACATGATACTATGAAATAATTCATTTCTTGAAAGAAATATAACGTATCTTATTCTGCAAATACATTATTTTCATTTCTTCTAAATGTGAAAACTGTTTTCAATAGCAATTAACATGTGAAATTAATAATGCATAAATAAACAGAGATTTATAACAGGGAAGCGACTGAAGTGAAATTGTGCAGTTCTTGGACAATGAACAGGGGAAACATTAAGTACAATAAGGTTTAGTAAACACAGTGATTAGAAACAAGTGTCGTGAAAAATAACACTAGTGATGTAATAAAATTCAAAATGCTTTACAAAAAAACCTATTATTCATCATGACCACTGATATTCTGCACAGATGTGTGCGTATGTTCACCTCTATTTTTACACGGCAGTTGTCAAGATTATGAGTCATCATCAGAGACCTCTGTGTTTTATGAGATACTTGACAAATATTATTTTTACTTTTATCTTTCTGAAAATGTACTAATGAAGTACTTTAACAATTACAGACGCAGGGTAAAAGGCCGTCAATAAAATCTATGAATATTCCTCATGTTTTTTCCATTCTTTTACATAACATTACATTACTAATTTACATAAAATGTACATTTTAAAATTATAAATAACTGCTGAACTTTACCATGTTTTTCTTTTTCACGTGCGACTGAATCGTATTATATCAACTCTATTTTTAGAATAATCTCATCTGACAACGTGACACACATGTTTTGTGTGTGTGTGTCTGTACGTGTGTGTGTGCTGATGGTAAACTCCAGTGCATTGAGCACAGAGTGTTCAAACTCATTCATCACTAGAGAGCATGCTTGACTGATCTCTGAACAGCAGCTGAAGCCAACAAGGAAGGATTTCTTTCTGTATGTTTAACAAAACTGACCTAAACTGTCCTGAAGAACGAAACACAAGTGGGACTGAAAGTGAAATAATATCTAACTACAGACTATAATGAGGAAACTCTTTGGTTTGTGGACTCGCTAAGAGTAGTTGTCTTTCTCAAAATCATGCAGTGGCTCTTAAATCCACAAACAAATGACTGAATCTGGTTTATAGAGTTGAGGCTCCTGTCGTGAACTCAAATGATGCTTCATTTTATACAGAAACTCAAAAAACAGACCTCACTCATAGTCCTTACCTCTGCTGGCGTCTCTCCCTCTCCTTATTTTCCACCAGATTTGCATGTCAGGCCTCTGCAGTGATTAAAACAGTAGCGTAGGTGGAGTTTCATTTGCCTGCAATGCACAAAAACACAAGAAGCCCGAGCAGGTAAAAGACGGAGTCCTCGCTGAGACACTGAGTTCCAGTCTGGTGTCCAGAGTTCTACGTGGGAGCCATGATGAGTCTAAAGGAAGTGTGTTTGTCCCGCGTGCCCTCCATCCTCATGCTGGGGCTGGTGTACCTGACCTACGTGCTGATCGGAGGGGTGATTTTCTGGAAGTTGGAGGGAGGCCTCGGGCAGAAGGACATGGGCCTTTTACTGCAGAGCAAAGAGAGGCTGCTCTTGACGTACACGTGTCTGAACCAAGAAGGCCTGGAGGCCGTGGCTCAGGTGAGGCCCATCAGAGGAAACGGTTCCATTAACCGCAACACAGGCAACTGAGTCACAGATTTCACTGCGTTACACTTTTCTTATGCCACGGACAATCAAATATGCAAATGTGAGGGAAGCATTTCACAGTAGCACTTTGTTAAAACCTATTGGATTTATTGAGACACTGTTTTTTAAAATGAGTACGAAGAAACAAAATATCCAAATCAAATGTAACAAACAAATCACAGCTGCCTCTTGATTTCACATCTTGTGAAGTGTTTTAAATGTATTGCATGACTGTTTGTCTGTATGTTTTATTCTTAATTCATCCAACTAGGCAGCGAATCAGGAGATCGGTGGTCATTTATTGGGCCACACTGAGAAAAACAAAGAGTGTTGTTGTCAAGCTTGATTTGTGTTTTTGTAGCATCTTCATCCATGCAAATATCAGCCTCCTCATCCTTTCACTGATGCTTTGCCTATGTATCTTGTCCTGCAGTCGTCTCCTTGGAAACCACTGAGTTGTTTTAAAAGCTTCAAGATAATTCTCCTGTTTGCTACTTGTACCAAGTGATGTTGGCACAAGAAGTTGCATTTTATGAGTCATGAACATTTAATGGCCTCAAGGTCTAAAACACCAAAAACACCTTGAAAACAAGGATGACTACTGCCAAAGGGACATAACTGAGAGTCAGACCCACGTCTATGGAAACTGACATTGTTTCATTTAAGTTTGTTTGAGTTTGAGCTCTACTTTCGCCCAGTTTGTAATTGATTTTTGCTTTTCAGGTTGTTCAACATGCATCGAAGGTGGGCCTGAGTCTGAGAGGAAACCACACCACAGACGGCTTCTGGAAATTCACCAGCTCAGCTGTGTTCGCTGCGACTGTGGTCACAACTATAGGTGAGAAGACGACAGAGTTTTATTCACGTTTCCTGACAGATTTCCAACAGGACTGGTCAGGTAACACAAACACTGGATTTGAAAATATCCGGCTTCAACAAAACCAGTTTTACTGTTATGCTGAAATAACTAAAACAGGATTTTTATATTGTTTAAAACCAATTTCCTCTCAGCATGACTAAGCCTCTGATTTCAACTAAGATGGGACATTAGGGAAAGTACGTGAGACAAGATGAGAAATATTGTATGTATCAAATGTAGAAAAATTTAATTTGGTCCCAAAAATGAATTTGTACATAGATGATAAAATACTTCAAACAGTATAAAATATAAATATATACATTTTATCTAAATATTTTGATTGGTAAAAAATAAAGCCAATATCATTTTAAAACTTAGTTTCTTTTTTATTCAATACTTGCCATCTGTTTAATAAGTCTTAATGGTTTAGTGTGTAAGATTTGGTGTCATCTAGTGGTGAAGTTGCATGTTGCAGCTGAATACTCCTCACCTCACCCTCCCTTTCCAAACATGAGAGAGAACCTGTTGTAGCCTTCAGTTGTCATAAAAACTCAAAAGATGTTTAGTTTGTCCAGTTTGGGCTACTGTAAAAAAACATGGCGGCCTCCGTAGAGAGGACCTGCTCCTGATGTAATTATAAAGTATTTTGATATAAGGAGCCCATTCTGGGGTAAAGAAAACAACAATTTGTTCAATTTAGATGAAACACACTGTAGTGAAAACATTACTAGGACTATTTTATATTCAATTTCTGCCAATAGATCCCTTTCACCTAAATCTTACACACTGGACCTTTAACAGGGCTGTACTCTATGATCTACGTAATGATGCACCCTCCTCTTCAGTGTTCACCTCTTCCTCTGCTTCCACCTCAGTGACATGAGACACTAACAGATTACAGTTTGGCAGGTTATGGGAACATGAGTCCCAGCTCTACGGCCGGACAGATCTTCTGTGTGTTCTTCGCACTGTTTGGAATCCCGCTCAACATGGTGGTGCTCAACAGGGTGGGCAAGTACATGCTGGTTATAGAGAGGAACGTCTCTGACTTCCTGGAGGGGAAGACTGGGCGAAGGGTGAGGGCATTTTTAATCATCTCATCTAATATCTGAGTTTGTGGAGGCCCTGAGAGGCCAGTGATGTTTATTGTTGTAATACTCATTTCAGCCACTAGAAGGTGAACTGCAACCCTAGGTCTGTTTGATCAGGACAATAATCATTCATGTCTTTTGTTCCCCGTTCCCCGTTGTTTGTACTCTACACACATTCACAGATTTAGCAGGACAAGTTCAAACACACAACTTTCAAATTTCATTTTCAGGTCTTTCTTGTGACCAGATTTACCAGATATAATAAATGAAAAAACAACTGAAAAATAATACATTTGTTAAGTAAAAAAGAGATCATTTGGAGAAACTGCACTTGCCTGCTGAGGGCTCCATAAAGAAGGCACATGAGCACTCTAGAAACGTTTGTCTTAATGACTATCCTCACTGCTCTCTTCAACCACTCACTGCAGACGTGTACCCGCTTCTTCGTCCACCTGGTGTCGTTCTTGTCTGGAGCAGCTCTCTTCTTCATCATGCCCATGCTCGTGTTCCAACAGTACGAGGGCTGGACCTACTCCCAGGCCATCTACTACTGCTTCATCACCCTCAGCACCATTGGCTTTGGAGACTTTGTAGCAGGTAGGAATAAAACACTGATCTGATCTAAAGACCATATGTCAATGCACTGTAATAAACGATGCTCTCTCTCTCACAGACAATAATCCAGACACAGCATTCCCGGAGTGGTACAGCGTCCTGATGGCCTCGTGGATCTTCTTCGGCCTGGCCTGGCTCGCCCTGCTCATAAACCACTCCATCGACATCCTGGAGAGGCTCAACACCCACTTCAAGCAGCGGTGGGGTGGGCAGCGGCCAGAGGAAGAGTCTGGCAGCGCAGAGCCTGAAAAGCCGGAAACTCAGGTGGAGGAGGAAGACGAGATCCAGAAGCCTCCAATAACTCACTAATTAAGGGTGAAACAAATACTGACTCATTTTTGTTGAGTCATGCTGTTTAATCTCGTAGCACTTCCCAAAGTGACTCTTGGTAATCCAACTGTTTTTTGTTTTTTTCATCCCTGAGATCAGTGCCATGTCTGTGGGTCAGTGATCTGTGTCAGTCTGTCTGTTGCTCTTTGACCTCTCAGTGAGTTGCGGCCCATCATGCAACTTAGTGGTATTTATTAGCCGATATCTGAGCGATAGAATACCAGAAAAAAGACTGCGAATACCAGACATATGCAATCCAAATCACAGGCAATTATAAATACATGTAAACAGTGTGAATTGTTTTTCATATTAGAGGGGGTCTTTTGTGTTTCTACTCAACATGAACACTGTATGTTCTCGTACACGCTTGGAAGGGGAGCGTGAGGTGAGGGGTTTTAGGTTTTCAAGTAAAAGTTTTCAAGTTTTAAGTTAAAGGGGGTTTTAAGGTGATTGCAATATGCTACTTTACCACTAGGTGCCACTAAATTCAGCATAGTTGGCCCTTTGAGTGGTGTTTCAACACTAGCTGTTAACTACACTTTTAGCACAATATTAAAATTGTACAATTACAAGTACATCTGTGAATCAGATAAACTTTTACTTAAACTGAAAAACATTCAAGCAGACCAGAGTAAGCCATGTAATTAGATTACTGTTTTTATATTTTACTTATTATTTTTATCTAACAAATATTAAAGTTAAAGTTATTTTGTTGGTCTTTTTTGTTTTTTTATTTGTCTCATCATAACTGACTCATTTGTGCTGAAAGTAGCTTTATGTCCACTAGATGGTGCAACTGCATCAGCACTGACGAAAATAACATTTCAAACTAATCACAAAGCAGCAGACACACGGTATATTACACAGTGTTGTAATAATAGAAACACATCCTCACAGGAAATATACTTTATACATACAATATGTTATAGACTTTATGTATATATTTTCTTTTAATGCAATTTCTTGAACTTTTGACCTGATTGAAACGTGTTGAGTAGTTCTTTCATTGTGTATTTGTATGAACTTTTTACTACTGTGAAATGACCAACACTAGCACACATGCTGCACATCGAAGTCCTCAGGGCTGCAAACATCTCCTGAGGATCATATATCAGAGAGAAAGTCAGACGAGGCCGTGGAGGAGTGAATGACAAAGGCAGACGGAGAGCAGCAGGGACAAGAGAATGGAAAAATGAGAAAGTGCTGGAACGATTGATGGATAGCTGAACAAAAAAAAAAAATGAAGTCAGAGAAAAAAATCGGGGGGGGGTGGGGGGGTTTGAGGGAAAGTGCAAAATTCCTGAGAGCAGTAAAAAGTTTTTTTTCGCTCCATGGATTTTAGCAGCATGCGAACTGTAGCATGGTTTTATGGGGAGCTCACGTCACATTTATAAATAACTTGATTCAGCTTTATTCATCATTATTCCTTTTAATAATAAAACAAATGTACAAGAAGACAGAAAAGTAGTCGCTGCATCTTTTAAGCACACAGGCATAGAGAACTGACAAGGAGCGTCATGGATTATGTTCATTTTCAGTAATAAAGGTAAAAAGAAAATGCAATCCACCCTCCCATGTGAAATAAATACACCTTTGTGTTCCTGAGTGCTACAGTTTATACATGGATTATTTTACTTTCTGATTTGCAAAGGCCAGAGGTCGCTTGTGAGAAAGAGGACTGGTGGTGCCGGCTCATCGCACGACATCTGATACATAATAATCAGTTAATGTCAAGTCATCAAATCAAATCAAATCGTATTTTTAGTGGAAGGTCATGTGTCCTTATTAAGAGGAGCAACCTCCCCCTGACTCCCCCTGTAGTCCACAGTCTGGATAATAGGAAGGATGAGGGGGGGGGGGGGGGAGTGGGAGAGATGGGAGTTTGACCATAGTACAACAAATACCTGTTTGGCCACGGTTCAATGAGGACTCAGTATGTGTCAGGGGACTGGTGCCTCTCACCAGCTCCTGTCTGATCATGTAGTAGTTCAAGCTGGAAGCTGGTATGCTGTCCACATGTGGAACAAGGCTCCAGGACAGATGAATGGACACTTTCAGTGACCGTGACAAGGCAGGAAATATGAGAAACCCATATCGTGTAAGAATAAGTGAAGGTGATACTGTGGGGGTTCATGAGAACGTGTGCAGCCCCTCCGGTTTAGATGCAGCCTCTTTTCATCGTTAAGCCAATACGTGTAAATATTTTCCCAATTTTGACCACGTGGATTTAAAGGTTACATGCACGGTTTTAAAGAATAAAATGAAAGCCAACAACTGCTTCCTGAGTGAAGATAAAATTGGAGAAATGGCGTCGTAAACAGAGAAGAAGTCACATTCCCTCCGTGTGTGTGTGTTGTGACCTGAGCTGTTCTTTGTTTTTGTAGCCAGCGTTATGTTAGTGCACGTGCATGTTAGTGCATGTGAGTTCCTCCCATAGGCCCTCCCCATGTTCACAGGTGACATGACCCCAGCTCTGATGCAAACAGGACACTCGGGTGGACACAATGATGCTCTAAAATGGGGGGAAACATCATGATTGACAGCTGACAGTGACACTGGCTCCAGATGACGTCAGCCACGCAAGATGGCGGCACCTGTATCCAGGATGTACAGTGGTAGAAAAGGAAGACGCTTCATCCATCTTTAACTACAGTCGATGGGCCCGCTGAGAGATGCTGCATGTGCTCAAAAACCTTAGAGCATATCACAGTTTTTCTTTTTTCATTATTTTGAAACTTTGTGTTTGTTTTAATATCATCCCGACTCCGTCACCTGCAGTATATCTTCTCATAGGCACATGAAATATGTGCTAATCCGCAGTTTGAATTTGTCCCAAAAAAAAGTACCATTTCCTCCTGTTACATACAATATAAGTTAAATACAGATAAATACGCTTTTAAACAACTTCAGTTTGGTTTTATAATAGATTCCATTTCTCTCCTTTCTTATCTACATCTGCCACTTTCAAGTGTGGTATAATAATGAGTGCATGCCTGTCTTTTCTTTTGTTGCAATTGATTTCATTGTCCATTAATATCATTATTTATTACAAAGAATCAAATCATTATTTAGTGTATAAAATGTTTAAAAATGTAAATGTCAGCTCATCTCTTGCTGATCAACATGTTGCTGTGTTCAGCTTGTGTAACAAAGCACCTGCTCCACACACTGTAAACTGTATGTCAAATATTTGAAATATGTAGGCGTGTCTGTCGGTGTCTAGGACATATATATATACATAAGCAGCTCTTTGAAGTGCTGAGCGTGTTTAATGCTGATGTACACACACACACGAGCAGCAGACAGTATGGGCGTGCAACCTATTTATATAGCGCCTGACCTTACAGAGGCCAAATATAATAATAATTTTATTTATAGTTATATATATATAGTTTTAATAAATAAAAACATACATAACATTTGAGATGGAGAATATGTTTTTTCACACATATGACAACTAACCCTCTGTGCAAACTTCACAAATGATTTAAAATGTAATGGCCCTATTATCACTGTAGTGATTGAAGTCAGTGTCTTTACTCATGCATCACCTCAGTTGCTCCCTACAGAGATCAAATGAGTTAACATTATAATCCGCACTGGTGACACAAAGGCCCCATGTTGCTATAAACTAAAACTACATGGGATTAACACTAAACCTTGTTTGTTCATGTATACTAAGAACATCTGGTTCTCTAATCTGCACTAAAATAAACTGCTGCTCAGATTCTCAGGATTTATTCAACATGTACATTATTTACAGATTGTAAATATCCTAATGATAAATATGACAGCTCCTCCAGCGGGTGGATTGCCACCCGCTGGCTGGTTGCATTATAAATAATGAACTCTGCTTCCTCTATGTTAGTGGATGGGACACAAACCAAACTAGAAAAAGTCAAATGTCAAATTAATAGCTTGTGTTTCTGATAAATTTGGTTTGAATTAGTTATTTGATGCCATGAAAACTGGATTAAACAACTGATTGACAACTGAGACGAACTACAGCGGCTCCATCCCCCCCGATCGCTGCTGCACAGACTATTGCTCCTAATGCACAAGATGGCAGTGTCCGTATCCGGGATAGTTGGGCTTCACTTCTGAATATGGATGAAGTGGAGACTGGTCGTCCATGTTTACTTACGGACTATGTTTTTTATTCACACTGACAGAAAGCTAAAGCTGCAGTAGCTCTGACAGTTTTAAATGGAAAAACATGTAACACTGCAGCCTTCACATCTCTGTACCTCGGTTTAAGCAGCTGGTGCACATCAACAGTTGACCAATGTACAACAAAGTGCTATCAAAGTCAATACATTTAAGGAGGACATATTTCCAAACCTCTGCAATGTGACCTGCTGGTTATAAGGTGACAATCCCCTCAGAGCTCGGTGGTTACCTGCAGTCAAACCTGTTCAGTTTGACCCACATTAGCACCTTGTTATCAGCAGCCAGTTTCACCACAACATCTGTGGTCATCAATCATTGACAGGAGAAAACATCTGCCCTCATCGAGCTGGTAAAAGAGAAACTGAGCCAGACTGAGAGTGGGAGTTAAAGCTAAACTGCAATGAAGAATATTACCGCTGTAAAAGGACTAATGCTTTAGCGATAAGTCTAAAGTTGCAGGAGATAAAAACACGACTGAGATGGTTTTATTGTGGTAATTATTAGAGGAGTGTCCAGATACAGATAACCCCAGTTTCTAAAGTTGTGATAAAATGTATGAGGAGGTGACTTTATGGCACTTATCTTTCGTTCTCCATCAGTTCTTGTTTTTCACATTTGGCATTTGTCAACTGATTTGTTTGCCTTATGCGTGTCCCTTCCCTTCCCACTCATTGGACCAGAACTCCCTGTTCTGGGCCAATGGGAGAACAACATGCACATCCTGCCTCCAAACTTCTGTCTGCAATAATTTGTTCTCCTCGCTCGACTCTGTCTCTTCGAGTTTGCCTCTACTCACACAAACCCCGGCAATTACTGTAATCAGACAAGCGCAGAGATAGGCTTGTGCTGAGTTGACAACAGTAAGCAAGTGCTGCCACGAACTAGAACACAAAGATACAGCCGGAGAGGAGAGCATGGGAGTAGATAAGGCAGGCGACCAAACAGAACAGATGGATTTGAATGGGCCAAACCAGGGGGAGAAATAAACTGTAGTCCAATATTGTCTCCAACCTTACGTCACAGTGCCGACAAACAAATCTATTCGAAACATCCCATCATGAACACAAGACGCAAGGTCACACTCAACCTGTTTTGGCTAATAACAGAGCAGAGTAGACTCATGATAATCCCAGGCCTTGGTGACCTGCACCAAATGCTGCAAAAGTTCACCTCGTCCTAAGTAGTAGTATTAACGTGTCTAAACACGTCTGCATGTATAAATGATGAGTTCAAAGCCACGCGGCGCACACGCACGTGTCCACTCTCAGCTGTTTATACTAACACACACTGTGTTTAATACTGACAGGAAATTTTCTGACACCATAATGTATCACACTTGGACCACAGGAGGACATTTAGACCACAGGAGGACACTTGAACCACAGGAGGACACAGATTTGCATTTGATTTAACCACTGACTCTCCCATCATGTATTTGATATCACTCTGAATGTGATTATAGAATGTTATACATAACCATTTTACATGAAATCTAAACATTTATTGTATGTAAATACATCAAATGTTCTTCCAATTTTAACAGCACAATGTACTGCGTCCGCACTGCTACCCATAGACTGTATATAATGATTAACGTCAACCATTAATTAACTCAAGCTTATCAGAAAAAATAACACTTGACCATACATCAGTGTGATGACAACTACCTAAAATGACAGAAATACTTACTGGGAAAAATGTATTCAACGTGTACTTTGACTTCTCAATCTGGCCCATCCATACACATGGAGGAGACTGGATTTATGACCAATACTGTAGCCTACCACCAGGTGGTGATCAAGATACTGATGTTTAGCAAGTACTGTTCACCAAGATAACAACCTTAGCTTATGAGCATGGCAATGTTCGATTACTGGCAGAGAACATGAAGAACAGCTGAGGCTGATGGGAATGACAATATTAGGCAGGTATTTGGTCACAAACAACAGTATTGGACTGAAGATGAAAAATGAATTAGCGTATTGTTGATCAAAAAGAAATGAACAATTTTGCTAATCAATCAGTCATTTAAGACATTATCTGGTTCCAACTTCTCAGTTCGAGGGATTTTTCAACCTTTCTCAGTTTTTGGGTTCATCTTTGGGTTTTGGATTTTTCATGGACCTAGAACTACCGCCTTAAAGTAAAATTCGTCTTCTAAGTAGTGAAGACTTTGAAGGAATTCAAGGTATTAGGAACGTAAAGGACATCTTGATTTGTGCCCAAAAACCTTTGTCTCCTAAATTCTAACCAGCCAGATGTAGTGAAACTCCCTCGGGGCATTCCAGATAAATTACATTGACCATAAAACTTGGAACATTTGACCACCAAAATCCAATCTGTGGTGTTCAAGCAAACCTTTGCGCTAAATTTGAAGAAATTATCTCACAGCATCCTGAGATATTGCGTTCACATGAGTTGGACAGATAGACGGACAACCCAAAAACATAATACTTCAGAGTGGGTGACAGCTTTGGCTGGAGGCATTTTGAAAATAATTCTTAGTAGTGCAGCTTAATTGGATAATTCAAAATTTCCACCTGATCGTGGTGCAAGATGAAAAGTCAGACATCACTTACAGTTCATCCTAAGGGGGAAATGAATGTGTGGACTGGAAGTTTCACAGCAATCCATCCCCTTGTCAACCCCATGGGGGCACAGGAGGAAATATCTGATGATTGGACAATGTGATTTGTTACATTTCCTGGACACTATAAATATATGTAACAATACATAAAATAGCTGCTGAGGTACAGTATTTCAGTCAGGATCAATCCAAAGGACAACAGACAAAACACAAATGGTCTTTTAAGAGGAGAGACATTTTCTTCAAGTTTATGCACAACACCACCGTATCATTACTAGAAAAAAAGAAATCAGTTTTATTGTGAGTATTATTGCTCTGTGTCAATCAATTTTCCCTCAGCATCAGAGGCATGCCGCAGCAGATACTGTATCAGACAAATAGATAGAACACAAGAGTTACATGTTTTTGCCCCATACAGGAGACTATAAGTCATAGATTACGCAACATAAAAGTCGAACTTGGCTTGACCTACTGGGACTGTGAACCATTAATTTCAACTTTTCTCTGTGTTAATTGAGCTGAAACAGTGGTCTGTTTACACACTCCCTGATAACCCAGGAAACTACAAGGATTCAGTGTCACTTAATGGGCCTTGCACTGTGGACATAAAAATGACTTTTGTCTAAACCTGTTAGTTTAGTTCGTCTGTCTTAGTGCTGTGACTCACTGTAGAGTGCTCTATAGATTAGAGTGTAAAGATAACGTGAAGCACCATCCATGGTACAACAAGTACACAAAATTGTGGAGCTAAATGGTAAATGGACTGTTTTTCTATAGCATTTCTCCAGTCTTATCGACCACTCAAAGCACCTTCCAGTACAAGTCACATTCCCCCAGTCACACACACATTTTTCAGCTTCAGTCCGTGGAGTTAGCCGGCCAAGTAGGGTATCCCTGACTTCCCTCGTCATGCTTTCCAGCTCTTCCTGGGGATCCCAAGGGTTCCCAGGCCAGATGGGATACATAGTCCCTCCAGAGAGTTCTGGGTCTACCTTGGGCCGACTGGTTGGGGCGGGCTTGGGAAACCTCCAACGGAAGGTGCCCAGGAGGGTCCTGTTTCCTGTTAAAAATACAGATTGATGTTTTGCGTTTTAATATCTTTGATTAATATGTAATATTAATTCATATGTAATACGTTCATATGTTCAGCATCCTCCTTTCATGCTATTGTCTCTGTTGTCAAACATGTGTATGTGTATTCCTATTACTGGTAACAATAACCAGGGTGCAAAACACAGTAAAGCCACCAATAAAAATTTGCCCCTTTAATAAACTCTTGACCTTGTGGTAGTGTGAGCTCGTACAAGGGCTTCTTGCACCATGCACTTTACCATCACTATACATCCATTCATTCATTATCTATACTGCTTATCCTGTACGAGCCAGTCCCAGCTGATATTGGGTGAGAGGTGAGGTACACCCTGGACAGGTCACCAGTTTATTGCAGGGCGAACATGTAGAAACTAACAACCATTCACATTTACATTCCAATCTGCATGTCTTTGGACTGTGGGAGGAATCTGCAGTATCCAGAGAAAACCCACACAGACGAGGTAGAACACGCACTCCTCACAGAAAGACGCTGGCTGACACCAGGATTCGAGCCAAGGACCCTTGCTGTGAGGCAACAGTGTTAACCACTGCATCACCATGCCGCTCTAGTCACTTCACAGCAGCTGATAAATCCTCACATAGTTGTAAACAGCAAAGCAGATTCTGAGGTTTTCCCCCACCCTGATTTTCAGAAACATGAAAAAACAATTTAATTGATTAAAAGGCTTTATTAGTTCAAATCTATCGTTTTAACGCTCGCAAACTCTTTTACTGGGCCTGCTTGTAAATGTAAAAGCAAATTGAATCAACTGGAGAGCAGCTAATTGTGTGCAGAAGACAAAGTGTTTCTGTGTCCCGATCAGACACAATACTGTTACTGTAAGATCAAAACAAAACAAACGACAGATCATTTGTCTCCTCTCACCCTCACTGAACTCATGAGACATACTGTATTTCTTTCATTCACTAAATACGGCCTTACAAAACAGCATTATTTAAAAAAAAACAACAATCTGCCCATCAAAAGATGACGTTAGTGATCGAAATACTCAGACGATAGAAAGATGTGCTATATGCTTACAGGGTGTGTTCCTCAGGCTGCACATGTTTACGCCTATTACAGAGTAAAGGGCAACAATCTGTACTGAAATACAGAAACTGTTCCTCATCCTGTTAACATGTGACTGTTATCACATTTAACAGATCACCCACTTACGGTTATGGTCAACTTCGAATGAAAGCTCTGTATGTTGTTTTTTATGACCTGTGATGTATGGAAACATGTCATTTTTCTCATTACACCAATGATGTGCGAGCATTTCATAATAAGAGAGGTTTATGATAAAGAATATAAATTGGATGCAGAGTTAATCTTGATATAAATGTTGCAACACAGAGATAAAGGGTTGAGATAATGTTGGGAAATATGTTTTGATTACACAAGCTTGTTGCAGGACAGAAACACTGCTCTTTGTTTCGGGACCATATGATCTGTTGATGTCATTGATGAACCTCCTGCCCACGGCGTGACCTCACTCGTCCCGCAGCGCTTTCTCTCTGGCTTCTATCGTCTCCTGCAGCTCAGACAAGCCATGAGGAGAGAGCATCGACAGAAACGCCCTGCTCACTGATTCAGCCTTTTTTGGAGGGAAGGTTTGAAATGAATCCGTTAACCCAGTTTGAGAATAGCTAGTGAAACGGGCAAAGACTTGTCAGAGGAAAACGTTTTATAATAGCAATAACAATAATAATAATAATAATGATAATAATGATAATAAATCCAAGTGGGTCAATATTCATGTTTGAAAAGTGTATTCAGTAGCAGCATTTTTTCCTTATTCACTTTTCCTCAAGAGTGCAATTGTGATTTTTTTTCCCCTTCCCATTCCATTTCATTTCTATTGTTGACAGGACTTCACACAGTGACCTGTTGTGTTGTGTTAGATAACTGTTGTGTTGTGTTAGATAATCACAGCTCTTGTCCTGTGACTGAGAAGAATTTAAGAACATAATGGAGTGAATTTAGAGACATGGGACCATTGACGTGTGGTTTAGGCTTCCTCCAAATTCAACATACTCCTTTCTTCCCTGATATTAGTGAGGGAGACAAGGAGCTATACAACCTTACAGTGAATTGGCAATCCAGTAATATGATTTGGTATGATGATTTATTTATATCTTTTCTATATATACAAACTATGCTTTGCATTTTCCCTCACTCTCATGTCCCTCTGTTATAAAACCAACTCTAAGTGGGGTTTCTCCAGGTTCTCCAACTTCCTCCTAAAGTCCAAAATCAGATTGGGGTTATGTTCATTGGAGACCATAAATTGGGAATGGTTGTTTGTCTTTGGTTGTTGGCCCTGTGATGTGCTGACAACCTGTCCATGGGTGAACCCTCTCTGACCCCCAATGTCAGCTGCTGTGACCCTCCAAGGAGAAAACATTTTCACCCCAGTTGTTTGGTTTGTTTGTCAGCAGGATTATGCAAAAACTACTGAAAAGATTTCCATGGTGGACAGGTTTCTTTTCTATTAATTTCCCAGGGAGTAATGATGGAACTTGATGAAAATCTCACATGTTGCATTAAAAACTATATATATATATATATATATATAAATATATAACTATATATTGGGTCAAGCTCAAAAAGCACTCCAGATCCTACACTTCCCATAATGCAACTATATTGTGTCTAGCCTCTTCTCCACTGGTTTTGTCTGCAATGGGAATGGATAAAATCAGCATTCACACCCGGGTCAAATGTCTCTGCTGGAAACACAGGGGTTTATTGGCTACAGCTTCTATCACCAGTGATGGATACATGACACCCGGGTGGATGTGCTAATTTGTTCTTCTACTTCTTTATTTTGGCAGTCTAGACGCTGACTCCGGCACATTTTATGCACAAAATCATGATGTGCATGGAACTTCCAGGCATTGCCACTTAAATAGCCATGAGCGTTTGTGCACTTATTGTTTTTTACATCTTGGGAACATCATGCAACAGCTGGGTTTTTTATTCATATCTTTTCAAAGAAAAAGGCGTGTACCTGCTAACTTTGGTTTAGAAGAACTATTAGATTGGTTGCATTTTAATCTCAACTCCAGTTACTTCATAATGCAGTTTATCCATTTAAGATTTGCATTTAAGCAAAACTGAGTCACAAAAGACGCTATTCAAACACTGTTAACTTTAACATGTGCTAAACAGATCAGTCTATTTATGGCCGTCAGAGATCATGAATATGCAGAGGGCTTCCAGCTCCTGTCTCCTCTTGTATGCAAACACCTACTTTCCCTCTAATCATCCGTTTGTTACAGTGTGATACCAGAAAACAGGTCTGCACAGACACACACACACACACACACACACACAGACACACACCCACATCTTAAACAGAATGGGCCTCACTTTGAAAATCAACCTTGCTCAGACTGAATCGGCCTCATTGTCTCACCACTGTCAAGTTGCCAGTTAAACTAAAACAGAGACAGTCTTGTGTTTTCTATAATCGATAATGAGTCACGTGTCCGTCGTCTCGCACACAGCACAAACCACCCAACCTACCAGTGAGTGTATTGCACTCTGCAGGATAAAGAATAAATCTGTGAACAGGTCAAATTACTTTGAATCTAATTCCTACAACAAATTAAATAGTATAGTGCTATAATTAGCATGAACAAAATAAGCTAATAAAGTCTCACAGGATTGCAGGATTCAGGATGTGAAAGCTGAAGTAACAGGCTGTTGTTTAACCTCCAGGCCGGAATACTTGACAGGAGAACAAACTTCAACAGTAAACTCAGTGCAGCACCTTCCCCCGAGGCCTCCTATAATTTATGACTATAATATGCTTATTCAGCTGGTTACACAGGTTTTTAGACGTCTCTCTATGCAGGAATATCCAAGTTTAAGTGGGGAAACGATAGTTTAGTTTAAATATCAAATGACCTATGCTATGCAAGTAGATATTTGGAAACTCTGCAGTAATGATTGGGAGCTTTTTATACATGTTACCTTTTTAGCTCACAATGTGACAGAAGTATTAATCTATCTATATAATCCATAGCATTTATACTTTGAGGGTCACAGAGCAGGCTGAAGCCAATCCCAGTTGACACTGGGCAAGAGGCTGCATGGGTACAACCAGGACAGGCCACTTATGTACCACACAAAGACAAACAGTTCCCACCTATGTTTAATTAAGCAGTCTCCAATCAAGCTGAACGACTTTGGAGTATGTGAGAAAGACATGGGGAGAATTTACCAGAACCTTCTTGCTTTTAGGGCGATATCGATAAAAGTGGATTTTATTTGAATGTGAGTGAGATTTTTCTTTCACTGAATAGAAATTAAGATTAAAATTAAAATAATGGAGAAAACTCCTGTAGACATGCAGAGAACTCCACACATAAAGGCCACAGCCAAACTGGGATTCAAACCAGGAAGCTTCCTGCTGTGAGGCCACTGTGCTGAACACTGCTATTGTGCCGGTATATAAAAGATCATGTTTACACCATTCAGTACTATTTTAATGGGCTCAAGTAACTCTTAGGGCTCCTTCCTTTCAGTAACTTCATGGATAAAGAGTTCCCCTCCTTAAAACTGCTATAGAACAATATCTATATTGATTTTATTATTTACTTTTAATTATTTTTGCTTTACTTTTGAACTGACATCAGTCCTGATCATGATTACCAAATATTCATGAATTCTAGGATTTTAACCCTTTGATATACACTTTTTAAAAAGTTTTTATATTAAAAAGCATTTAAAATGTTTTTTAAAATTATTTTCCATGATAATGAGATTACCTTTGGAGGGTTAACACATCCTGGTATGTGTCACTGATTAGCGACAACATTGCCTTTTATCATTTTTGCGTAGTGTTTACACAATGTAAAATAGATATATTACAGGAACAGATATACACACAAAAATACACACCTTTGGAAAATGTCCTGCCATATGCCTTAACACAGTCAACATTACCATAACACTAAAACTGAAAAGGACAGAAATGTCCCCAAGCAGCCATCAGGGTTCAACCCAAATCATCAAAGCTTGATTTTTGACACAGAGTGTGAAATACAAGTGGATTCTCTCCTGACGTCCTCTTTTTCATTCGTGGTTTTGTTTTTAATGTTTGGGAACACTTTGATATTCACACTAAAAAAAGCCACACACACCAACCAGAAGCAAATTAGTTCACTTGATTGTGCAGGTTTCCTCCCTCCCCCAGCTCCCTGAGAAGCTCAGAGGGAAAAAAGCACAACAGAAACATATAACAATGGGTCTAGGAAACAGATCTTCAGTCATTTCACATGCAGTCAAATCAGTGTACGCATTAAATGTTAAAAATAACCCCTTTGCAAAGGGATGGCATTGCTTTTATTTAACAAACAGGAAGAACACACTGTAAACACAAGGGCATTTCTCTGACGGGCAGAAACCTCAGAGGCTTTTTCATTATTGTGCTTTATCATTACAACCACAGGCTTAATTTGTACTCAGATATACTACAGCATCAATTATTTCAAGCCATAATAGTAATAACACAGATTAGACTGTGAATCAGTGCAGCTACCGGTCAGAGGTCAGAGGTCAGAGCAGTGCTGCCTGTCTTCTCTAAGGACACTTCACAGGGGACAGATGTTTGCCATTGTGATAAATGTGTTTAAAAGTCACACATTGACATTGCACTTGCTCAGAGGTGTAAGTTGATGTCACTGAACGTCTCCATCAATATTTATTTATAACGTCACAAGAAAGTATGGACGACAGAACTCACGTGTGACATTTTACTGCCTCAACATCACAGAGGCCTCATTGTTTACATGGAAATGAACTGGCGTACCATTCGCCTTGACAGATATACGTCAAGCTTCTTCCCGGAATTTCATTGTTAAGATCACATCCTCTGTTTAGAGAAGATCCACTGTTCTGTGAAAACAAATAGTTTAGAACCCAAAACAGGTTTGAACACCTTTTGTTAGTCTTTTTAAAAAGTGTATTTCAACATGTTGTCCTTCAAGCAGCTGCAGCATCAATGTATCTATGTGTGTGCGTGTGTGTGTGTGGGTGTGTTTGTGTGTGTGGGTGTGTGTGTGTGTGTGTGTGTGTGTGTGTGTGTGTGTGTGTGGGTGATGGCTGAGAATCATGGAACTGAAATGAAACAGGTCACAACTTTCTGTTAAGGGTCTATATGAGACAAATAAGGCTCTACCGAGAAACGACTGTGAAAGTTATTGTAGCATTATCTGAATATTTTAAGGAACTTTACAAGAACTTCAACAGTTGTGTGTTTTTTATCCTTTTTCACCCAGAAATTGGTCTTTCCAAGATCCCTAGATTATGTCCTCCCTTGAGACTTTTGGTCACCGATTGAAACATTAATGCATCCAGAGTGAATAGTGCCTTATCTGATGTGGCTCTTCCGGTTGTCTTATCTGGCCTGCCCGAAACTCCGGAAGTCCCCTTGTATCCCAGAGGACCTTTCCCCAGACCACCGTGATGGCCTTCACCAGCTCTACAGTATACAATGTATAAAACATTCCATCAGCGGTAATGTGGTGTTATGTTGTTGTCAATGGAAGACACACACATTATCAGATACAGCCATCAACCCTTTTGAGGAATGTGTGTTTTCCCTTATTGCGATACAATTGAAGAGAAACAAAGGGGCCCCCAAATTTTGACGACAATATTATTTCCCATAACATCAAACAGATAAATGTTTTATACATTGTATACTGTAGAGCTGTTTTCCTTATTGCATTCTGTTGTGATTTATATCCCTTACTGCAGGTGACCGGGTCAACTGTTGCAGTGGGAAGCAGGAATGAGTGTTATGTAAGAACTGTTGTATGTCAGGACCTTAAAACCTTGCTGTTCATCTCTTATCTATCCGTGCCCACAGAGATACCAGCACATCAAACCTGCCATTATCTGTTTATTCCACACTACGGTTGCATAATAAAGAGGAGGTCATGTGTTAGGATTTTAAGTAGTAGTTGGCACATTTTAGAAATACCCCTATTTAATTTCTGGCAAAGAGTGAAATGATAAGATTGATGGTGTAGTTATTTCGCTGGAACATGCAGCTTGCTCAGCAGAGAGAAATGGAGATCCAGGAAACCAAGCCCTGTATGAAGCCAACAAAATGCACCCATGCCACCAAAGTTAACGGCTTGTATCTCTTTTGTTTAGTTCAGTCTCTGCTGGATGCCTGGCAGCTGGTCCCGATCAATAGTCTGCCACACAGTAGAGCTAGTCCGATGACCAAAATAATCTATTTTTCATAAAAATATTTGAAGACAGTTTAAAAATTCCTGGATCAGCCCCATAATCTCCATCTGCACCAAGACTGAACGGCTTCTTACCAGAACCAGGCCAAGATAAACCAATGCTATTATCTCAGCTACTCATTGGTGGCAGTTGCAGATCTCTAGTCTTATTTGTTGCCATACCAAAGCTGGAAAAATAAACTGTATGCATTTATCAATAACAATCCTCGAAATACATCCTACATTTTCCATCAAGATTCAGACTTAATTCTCAAACAAGGAAAATGTTGGATCTGCCCCAAAATTGATTGGGTTCTTCCCAGACCCATCCTGCATCCTCCCAGTAAGTGTCATGGTAATCTGCCCAGTGGTTTTTGTGCAATGCTGCAAACTAACAGATAAACCAGATAAACACTGATGAAACATAACCTCCTTATTTGTACACAAAACAGAATGGATCAGATTTGTTTGCTTATGATAAGTGAATTTTAAAGGTATTGCCATAAAGCTCCAATCTAAATCTTTGAGATTATCACGTGCGTCATACCTCCACCAAGGAGGATATGTTTTCATTGCTGTTTGTGTATCACCGGGATTACACAAAAACTACTGAGCTGATATTCTTGAAAGTTGGTGGGAGGTTGCGGTACAGACCAAGTGAGAACACATTGGAATTTGAATAAAGGGAAACTCTCATTCACATTGAAATTTTAGACTTTTACAGGACTTTCTCAAGAAATAATGCAGAGATCTTTATGAAGAATAAACAGGCGAAGAAGACTTTGGCGGAGGTATTGCCATGGCAATGCCGTCCTAATGACAGTTGATATTGTTGATCTTTGCTGAGAGACACGTTCTGCAGCTGAGGGAACTGGAGAAGAGCCGCTGCAGCCTGCAGACATGAAAGAAAAGATCTTGTCACAGATACACAAAATTGCTGTTTTGGGCCTAACCTAAATATTTAAATGAAGGAAGAGGTTGTGTATACTCAGTTCAACTCTGCTGGCATGTCAATGCAGGCCACCTCTGTCAAACACCTTCTTTGACATGAGAGTGTCTATCTTTTGAGTGTCTTTTGCTGACGAATGAAAGATGTAAGATATTGTTTCCTCATGATGCCTTTGCCTGCAATGGTTTGCTCACAGAACAGGCCAATACTTGCACCACAGCTTCCAGAGAGCTGCACAGTCAGTGTGATATGTCTGCACCTGCAAACTCCTGCATGGTTCTTTCACAGTTTCACATTCATTTTTAGGCATTAGTCAGAGCACTCATTTGCTTTTGATGTAAGGTCATTGTGAAAAGAGAAAAGCATTGATTATGCAACATACCATTAGTAGCAACACTCGACAGAAATATGCACGAGTGCAAATCGCCCCAAAAACTAGCCGCTTGAGTTTATAATTAACTTTACCTTGCCTGAGCATAAATTAGTATGCACACTCACATGCACACACATACTGAAGGGAAAAAAGGCCTGGGGCAAGTAGCACACCAGTGATCATGATGCAATATCTTATTGCCTTGCATGCCATGAATTCTCACACATTCAGCCGCCAACTGTAAGCCCCATTTGTGCACTACAGGCTACAGAGTTTGGAAATGTCAAACAACATGATTTTTTCTTTTCCTCTCTCTTTCTAATGTAAACTCATGGAAAATTCCACTCAGTGTCTGGTTCTGTACTTTGACTGACCCTAGTGCCGCCATATCTCTGTCTGAGGATCTGTGGCTCTACTTAAACACCAATCAATATATTTGTTCCTTTGTTTGATCTTTGCTCCTCGCAGCTTCGACAAAGAAAACAGAATGCATCACTTGAGCAAACATTTGAGCAGTTGACGTTTGGGCAGTGACGCAGAGTAACTTCAGGGCACACGTCCCTCAGCAGCTGATGGCCATCTTTCAACTGCACTTCTTCATTTGCAAGATCAACAGGTTGTCAAATAGGTTCACGTGTGTTTTGAATTTCCCACCGTGACATATTGAGCATCAATAAGAGTATCTTACTGGCTGGTGACATTTCTTTAAGTTGTCTGATGAAATGTTGCTTAAATCCTAAACATATAAAACCCTCATCATGTCATTGCAGATGCACTGATTTATATGAACTCATGAAACTTATGTGAAGCTTATACAGTGGAACTGCTTAAGTCAATATTTTATTTCGAGTCTTTCAGTTAACAATAAACTACATCAAGACAAATCAATTAAAAGTCAATGGGGCTGGAATTTAAGGCAAACCTTCAATCAATGGAGTTCGTGCATGAAAACCTGCACTCAGCTGAATATATGGATCTGTATTGCATTAATTTAGACTAAATTCTGAAAAACATGACGGCATATGCAGCCACTGGGATGAGAAATAATCAAAGATACATTTATTTATTTTGTTTTAAAAAGGCACTATAAATAACACAAATTATTTTTAATGGTTTATTTTTTATATAATGATAATGAATTTTGCTTTATAAATGAAGTCTATGATTGTTATTAATATTAGAATTATTAAAAGTAAATAATTAATTTAAGGAGCTAAACGTTTCTGAATACTCATTATTTGTATCATCTCTAATGCAAACGTATATTTTAACGCATGCATTCCATTGAGGTTATATAAGTGAATCAATACAAGAACCTTTATGCAACAATGCAGCTAGAGCAAATTCCAGAAAGTGGGAAAAAGTGAAAGTTGTATCAGTTTGGGGCGAATTACAGATTCAGTTGATCTGCACTTTGTAGGTGTCAAACAGAGAGAGAGAGAGAGAGAGAGAGAGAGAGAGAGAGAGAGAGAGTTAGACTAACATCTGTAGTGATACAAAGTTACAGGAAGAGAGAAACGAACAAACCCCAGAGAGAGAGAGAGAGAGAGAGAGAGAGAGAGAGAAAGAAAGAAAGAGAAAGAGAGAGAGAGAAAGAAAGAAAGAGAGAGAGAGAGAGAGAGAGAGAGAGAGAGAGAGAAAGAGAAAGAAAGAAAGAAAGAGAAAGAGAGAGAGAGCGAGAGCGAGAGCGAGAGAGACTCCACTTGCTCCCAGTTTTTTTTTTTTTTTTTTGGGCGGATCTTCCACCTCTCCCTCCACACCCCCACTCATCCCTCTCCTCGCCCGTGTGTCCCCTTTCCTCCCCCATGATCACGGTTCACTACATTAGCAGCGGTCAGTGGTGCAGCAGCTGCACGTGGTGGAGCAGCAGCAGACACACAGTGCCAGTAGTAGTCGCAGCAGCAGCAGCAGCAGTAGTAGTCGCAGTAGCAGCAGCAGCAGCAGCAGTAGTAGTAGCAGCAGTAGCAGCAGCAGCAGTAGTAGTAGCAGCAGCAGCAGTAGCGCGCTCAGCCCCTCTCTACACTTGTGCACCGTGTCTCGATGCTGTCACCGTGCGCTGTGGTGAACCGTCGCGCGGGGGGACACGCACTTTTTGAATGCGAGCGCACAGAGCCGCTGTGAGAATGAGTCCCGCGTAACGCTCGGGTATTGTTGTCTCTGACCCCCTCTTCTTCCTCCTCTCTCTCTTCTCTTCCCTCCTCTCCTCTTCCTCCTCATCTCTCTCTCTCTCTCTCTCTCTCTCTCTCTCTCTCTCTCTCTCTCTCTCTCTCTCTCTCTCTCTCTCTCTCTGCTCAGCCGAGTCGTTGCACTTAAAGTATGGTAGATAAAGGCCCCTTGTTGACGTCTGCCATTATTTTTTACCTGTCCATTGGGGCGGCCATTTTTCAAGTCCTGGAGGAGCCCAATTGGAAGGAGGCTGCAAGGAACTATAGTTCCGAAAAGGATAAAATACTGGAGAAGTATCCGTGTCTGACGAAAGATGACTTGGACAGAATACTTGAGGTATGTTCTTCAACTTTTTTTCAACTTTCAACTGTTTTTATGCTGCACTTCGACTCTTAATTTGAAAGGGAAGACACGAGGGCTTAATGGGTCTCAGCTGGTTTGTCTCTAACTCTCACCAAACACACACACACACACACACACACACACACACACACACACACACACATACACAAACACTTGTCTCCTATAGTCTCCCAGTCTGCCGTAGATATGATCCCTCCTGTTATCTCTGGTGCATGAAGCCTGACTGTGTGTCCATAGTTAAATGCAGATAATTATTGTATTACCCAGGTGATTCAGTCCTCTGTTGTAAAGGGGGGGGGGGGTGTGTGTAAGGAACAGTGGTCCTGATAGCCAGATGTGGAGGGCCTGTAACCTGTAGCCCACCACAGCTGCTGCAGACACAGTACATGGTGTTCCATTGCCAATTTCTAATCAAAATTGCAATTCTTGAACTAGTAGTAAATGTGGTGCCATTGACCTCCAGATGTTTTACTTTCAGCTCTGAATGAACAAACACTATGTCACCCACGGTGGTTTCACAGGTGTTTGTCCACTTGCTTTAAGACCTCGATATTTTTCTAGCATAACAAGAAGACACATTTGTGTGTGTTTCGCACCAGTGGTTCCCAAATTGGGGGCCCATGGCACACAGCCAGGGATCTGAGAAAAGTTTCCACATTCATCTATTTAAATGACCATGACTTAAGAGAATTCTGTGTTGACATGGTGAAAATATTTTGTACACATGTAAAATGATTCTAAGGGACACCCCAAAATATATTCTCTTGTATGGGGTCCAGGACCTACACAATGTTGAAAGTTTTTCGTACTACTACGTGAAACAATCTGCAGTGTTATGGCTCAGTATTAGTTTTAATACCCGTTTAATACTAACGTGCCTGAAAACGCATATCACGTGACCACACGCGTACACTGAACAGGAAGGCTTGCAGGTCCCACTGGACACTTTGTCGCAGATTGCTCGAATGACGGCTTGTCTCCTACGCATGTAAGCTGTTGTATCACTGTTTACATGCAGAATGTTACTGCTGAACAGCTGTTGGTAAAGACAACAGGGTCACAACACTTGTAAGTGATGAGTCCTGTTGTGATTTACCCTGGACGTCGACGCCAATGCCGATTTGTTTTCTTCCGGAAATGGGTCTCGTGATAGGAGCCTGTCAAATCAATGGAGGCTACGTTGTGACCAAAACAACCAAATCAGCAAGCTGTTGTGAGCGTCTACGTCATCGTTTCCAAACATCTCAGTGTCTGCCCGACTTCAATGCCGCCCAGAGTTTTCAAACGGAAACATGGCCAGCACAGTTTCTAAACTTCCCCATTTTATTTATTTACTCTAAAACTCCCAAGTGTGGACGCCAGACGTAACCCTGGCAGAGTTGATTCGTTTTTAAAACAAAAATGTAGTTGTATGGATGTAGCCTTATGACCAGAAACATGTCTCGACCTGTTACCCTTCTGTGGGCCCACATCAGTATTGGGGAGTTACTATTTCAACCCCCCTCTCTCTCGCTCTCTCCCGGCCCCTCCTGCTTCCTTCACCCTCTCCTCCGCTGAAAGGGATATGTCCCTGAACCTCCCCCCACTCATGGCACCTCTGTAACAGCCAAATAGCTGCACCGGCCAAAATCTGCTGCAGGAATATAATCATTGAGAGATTTGGGAATTTTAACTCCGACAGTTTGCTGCGGCTGCAACAACAGCTGGAAGGCTCGAGGTTGAACTCTTCAGAGGCTCCTCGACTGCAGCTGAAATATTTCCTGCCGCTCCACTCTCCCTGTGACAAAGACCACTTAATACCAAGTGTGGGGGTTTTGAGGGCATTGTCAGAAGATGATATTCAATCACTTCTTAACTCTTTCCTCACCTACACAGACAGTTGAGCTATCATGTTACCACTGTTCTAGATGTGCAGTCTCCCAGTATTTTTCCTCTGTAGCAGTTTGCTAAGACACCTGCTCTAAAGGCCTTTTTTCTGCTGTCAGTATATAAAACGGAGAAACGTGCAGTGTGTTGCCATCGAGTTGACTTTATCGGCCTCATTTGTGTTAGGAGCATTGAGTTCTATTGGGTTTCCACTGTGGAAACTATGCTCAGCTTGTTAACAATTAAAATATATAAGCTGGCTTAACAAGAGAAGGCAACTGCACGGCTGTAAAAGTTAGTCTTCTCTGTTTTTATTAACAAGGAGTTTACTATTAACTATAGGACCCTTGAAGTGGTCACACTTTAAACATTGTATTTTATGGCCCATCAATGTTGGCTCTTGAGAAGGGGTCGTAAAATCTCAGTGGAGGTGGGGGGTTGTAGAACTAATAAATAACACAGACTCCCCTGCTTGAATGTATGTATGTAAATCTCTATTTCGTTGAAGCTGTGTGAAAGAGGTGTTTATTCAGGTGTGTTTTTTGAGGCGGCATTTTTTTGTTGCTGTTGGACTGAGTGGCTTTATTCAAATAGGTCTGTTTTTAGAGTTACCTTCCAACTGTGCTATTAGTGGTAGCCTGAAAATGTATCATACAATCATATATTCAGTTGTATGTCAAAGCCACATGTGAGATCATGTCACTTGGGTTGGTTGTCGTTTGTGGCGCTAAATTGATCGTTTTCTGAAATAAAATACAGAAAACGACAGTGGATGTTGGCCCTATACAAATTGAATTGTAAGCAAGGTAACTATTTTGGTACATAGCTTGAGCACCGAAACCTGCATTGCGATGGTACCAGCTGATACCAACAAGAAAAGCCGGATTTTGCTACCCAACCTTAGATGTCAAACACAACATTTCTATTAAAACATCTGTAAATAATGAAAATGTAAAGTTGTATAAGAAATAGCCCTATATGTATTTAATGTAGACCATGTCTGCAGCCAAATGTCCCAATTTTCTTCTAAAGGACAAATGTAGCATCTTTAGAAGATAAAAACTTTTTTAATTTACCAGAATATTAGGGTCAGTCGTCACCTGTCACGAGTCAAACTGTAACCAGTGAAGCACACTTTTCAATTAGCCTTTTTCCTCAGTGTGGCTTTTCTCTGCACTTGTTGCCTTTTGACTTTTCTGAGGAACATTGTGTTGCTTTGATTTCACTTGCGTGCATGACTACTTAAGTTGCTCCAATATTCCCCCTGCACATGACTGAAAGATCACGTTTCTGTGGTCAAATAAGATGCTTGCAAAGGCTGTTTATCAACACACTGCTGTCACACGCTTAAAGGGAACAAGGCCTCTGGTCAGAATGGAAAGCGCAGATGAATGAAGTGATGCACTGTTTTGGGGATAGTTAACTTTGTCATGTGTCAAGGCTGCCGTGGTGCTGGTTAGAAATGGTAAAGACTTTCTTTAAAATTAGTTAAGGAAGGTAGCAGTGGATGTTAACATCACGAGTTTAGAATTGAAGGATAATTAATAAGCAAGACACAAATAACTTTGTTGACCTCAGTGATTAGTTAGATTTGACTCCACAGTGGACTGTCTACTTTCAAATGTCAGTCCACTGTTCAGGAGGTCATTAACCTAGTTTAGCAACAAACTAACATTTTTGTTTGATTAAATGTTGAACAAACGAATTAGGAGAATTAACATGTTTGGCATTAATGCTTTCAGATCTGTTAATGGTATGACATCCGTTAACCAGATGTGATATAAGAGTGGTTTCGCTGTCTTAGGATTTTACAGCTCCTCCATTTATGTCTTTACCATATTCAGAAAAAGCTGTAAAACGGTCACAATTTGTCTGTACTTTGACTTAATTAACATCAGTTTCTTGTTAATGTTAGTTTGTGAAGACTTTATTGGTTTATGCTTAAGGATAAACTCTTTCCCTACACCTTTCTAGATTTTCCACCACCCCTCACGATCTGTGTTGGATCTTTTGATTGTTGCACTGCAGACAGTAAAATTTCATTTTATTTCTTGGAGCCATTGTTCTCTAATCATCCACCTCCATATCAGAAATCAATATGGAGTGACATGGACGAGCTGGAGGGACTTCACTGCTTGGAAGTCGGTCAATCCTGCTCACGAGCAGCTGTTGCTTGTTTGCTGGAAGAGGAAAAGTACCTCGGTGCTGGAGCGGTGTGCTGCACCGCCAGCTGTGCTGATAAGAGTTTGACACTGTGGTTTATGCTGTCCTCTGGTTATCAGAATGTGGCAGTGCTAACTGCTAAGTCTGCAGTAAAGCAATTGTTTCACTTCCCCAGAAGTTAGGAGTGTTTCATTAGAGGAGCGTGTGTGACACATGCTCTGGTTTAGTCATGGGATTAACATGTTGCTTTCAGTTTGAATGTAATTCAACTTCATGTATTTCATAGCATCCATTTTCACATCTTTGTGTACAACAGTGGCAACATGTGTCTATAGTTGATTTGTTTTTCACTGAAAGTGTATGTTCAATAGATACACTTTTATTTCCACAATTATTATTTTGTTTCAGAAAATATAAAAATCACAAAGACAAATTAAGAGCTCTTGCTGGAATGTCAGTTTCCACTCTGGCACCGTCTTTCTCTGTCTCTTCTACTTACTGCAACTTCCAGCTGACAGCTTCACATTTTTAGCAAACTTTGTGTTTTAACTAGAAAGAACATGTAACCTTGTGATCACAGTTCTGGTTTGCCATGGCTCTTGAAAGTATGTGGGACTTTCCCTTATGGCAAGCCTTTTTCATTTCCAACATATACTTCAACCTTGCAGTCAGCACAGTCTGTACAATTGTGGTGTATAAAAATGACACCATACAGTCCCATTTAGCAGTGGCACTATAGTGCAACTGTCAGTTTAAAATAATTTGAAGCAAGTCGATGCAAAACCTTTTATATATGAATGTTTTCAAAATACAACAAACAATGTTTTATACAATTATGTCACGTAACATACTTAGGGCTGTATCTAAATAAGATTTTCATTATGCCTTAATTTTCGATCAATCAATAATGGTGATGTCTTGAATTGTTGGTACATAGTCCCAAACCCAAAGATATCCCGTTAGTTTATTCAGATTTGAAACAAGGTCAACAACAAATGTCTGCCACTGTTTCATACTGGTGAAGTGTTGACTTTAGTAAAAGCTAGGATACCTCTCTGCCATATATTCTGCTGCTTGTAGAAGTTCATCATCAGTGAGCTCAGAAAGTCTTTGTGCCTGTGGTTTCATTTTATTTGGCACAACATCTTCACATATTTTCCCCCCTTCGTTCCATTTGTCATGCTCTGGTTATCCCCCCTGGCACAATGCTACTTCGCTAAAAAAATAATTTGGAGAGATTTATAGAATTTATTCACAAAGATTGCTGATTTAATTAGTTGTTTTTTCCCTTTTTTATTTTCCAGAACTAGCTTTGACACTAAGAAGAAAAATGAAGGTGTTTAATATAAACTTTTTATTAAAAACTCTTTATTAAATTTTTGCATATTTTAATTGTCCAACAAACTTTTATTCATGTTGGTAGCTGTGCTTTGATGACCAAGTGTCCAGAGGTCAGATTTGTGAAGACGCCAGTGAAACAACTTCCTCATGAGCTGGTTTGTGCTCACTTTTACACACTTAGTGCTCATAAGGAAAATTAACTGCTTCTCCTCCCAGTGTTGTGTAAGCTGAAATCAAGTTAGTTCAATGAATGTTTAACACATGCATAAGCATGTTAACATTTAACCTCCATAGTCTACATTTAGTTTTAGAGGTCATATTCGTTGTCCTCGCACCTATATTTGTGCTTGCAATTTGTTCCCAATGCATTCCTATGAATCAGCAGGTTGCATGTCTGAAATGTCAGCATATTTGATCTGGCACAGACTGAACATGTGCAATGAGTCGCCCTCATGGGCTCAAGTTAAGGTGCAAACTGAACACTCACAGTTCATAGACGTGACCCACAAAAGATTAAACGTGTCACTTTCTTTTTCTTTTTTTCCACACAGCAAACAAACCTCAAGCTGTTAAAACAGTCATAACTGTGGAAGGGTGTAGGAGGGGAGGGGATTCAGATTTCATACTGGCTGCAATGGAGGAATTACTGTATCACAAGGTGTGTTTCCATCCAGCTGGATTTTATGACCAGTGTCATTAAAAACCAGTGTGGAAATGCTGTAAATTAGAAAAAAGATAATATTGCACAAAAAACACACGTGGAAAAGTGGAATGGAAACACATTCAGCAAATGAATAATGACGTGCAGGAATCGAGGCGCTTAAATGTCCCACTCAAAAACGTCAGGAATGTGTAGTTGAGGGGACTGAAGGTTTCTTGACTTACTGTTGTGCTTCAGGGTCTACTTGAGGTTTGATTGACACATCTTGATGGACCCTCTTCCTGTGTAGTGGAACATTGTTACCTGACTGGAAATTGGCGACGCTCACTGCTATAAATCAACGTGTGTGTGTGTGTGTGTGTGTGTGTGTGTGTGTGTGTGTGTGTGTGTGTGTGTGTGTGTGTGTGTGTGTGTGTGTGTGTGTGTGTGTGTGTGTGTGTGTGTGTGTGTGTGTGTGTGTGTGTGTGTGTGTGTGTGTGTGTGTGTGTGTGTGTCTTTGCCCCAAGCTATATACCTAAGAGTAAACAAGGACTTAAATGTGCACCTTACTGAATCAAGGTCCCATTGTGGCTTTTTTAAAATAAAAATACTAGATCCATCAATGGCCTGAACA
The DNA here is from genome assembly GCA_026259375.1 of Verasper variegatus. NCBI lineage: Eukaryota > Metazoa > Chordata > Actinopteri > Pleuronectiformes > Pleuronectidae > Verasper > Verasper variegatus. Next base: position 6,980,925 of record CM048049.1, read on the forward strand.
TGGCTCGTTTTATGTTATGCAAAGAATGGTCGATCAATTCCCAGTAGATCAAAATATATTTGTTTCTTAGTATTCATCCCTTCAGTTCTCCCCATGCGTACAGCAATCATTACAGATGCTGTCACAAGAACTGGCAAATGTAAAAACGTACAGTTATCCACTCGACTTGAGGTTTTTGCTCTTTAATTTCCAGTCATGATTTGAACACAAACTTGCTCACCACTACTGTCATCCTAAAGCCCAGTGGAAGAGCTGTGTTGTTGCAGCAGACAAAAGAATGGCCTCCCCTTGTGCCGGTAATTACACTGCAGAACTGTCACAGACCTGTTATTATTAAAAGAGCCAAGCATCCTCTAGTACTTTAGGGCTTATGTGAATTTTGCCAACCCCTGCACATTTCAGCCCCACTCCCCTCCTTCACTTCTAGCACATTTGAAGAAAGAATAACAACTTTGGTGTGTGTGTGTGTGGGGGGGGGGAATTGTCCCAGCACACATGGCCAAGTGTTTGTAAATACACAAGGGACACTTCAGTTTCTGTTGTGGCCTTTCGAGCACACATTTGGTCAGGAATGATTTAAGTGTTTTCTGCCTCCACTTGATTTCAGCACTAAAACTTGCTTGTAAGCCGATGTACAGTATGTCATGTTCAAGGTGGTTGGAGACAAATGTCTCCTGTGGCTTCAGCACATCATGATACTGATTTTGTTTGTGCATCTTCGGATTTTTGAAAAGACAAACAAGAGACGCCAATCGTTGAATAACCTGCTTCTTTTTAATCCAAAATTCCATCGTGTTTAAGAACTAGCTGTTTAGGGATGCAGCATTTGCCTTCCTGTTTCCATACTAAAGTAAGCATCAGTTGGAACTACCGAGCCCTCGGGTTAAAGGCAACTCTCCAGGGTGCCGTGTCGTTTCGGCTCATCAGTGCCGCATGAGATGCGATCGTACGGCAGGAAGGATGCAGTGCAAGAAATTGAGCTTGCACACAACAAACTTCCTGTCTTCCTTTTAGATTAATCAGATTAGACTCTTTTATAACAGCCAATTAATTGTCGTGTTTTTCCATCGTTTTACTCAGTTGTCGTGTTTTTTTCTTTTCTTGTCCTCAGGTGGTGTCCGATGCTGCAGGCCAGGGGGTCACTATAACAGGCAGCAAGTTTTTCAACAATTGGAATTGGCCAAATGCTGTCATCTTTGCTGCCACAGTCATCACCACGATCGGTAAGAGCTTTTAGAGGTTCAGGAGTAGTGCATCTAGTTCTGCTCAGAAAAGGGGCTTTTCTTTTAAATTTAGTTTTGACAAATGTTTTCTGAACATTCATGTGAAAATAAGATTTAGCATTTTGCTCTAATAGGCACAAATATTTGTTTAACACTGTCTTAATTTGTTTTACTGTGATAAACAATATTGCACTTGAATCCTGATGCCCTTCTAAAATGTCTGTGCATGAAATTATTGAATTATCTATATATAGCTGTAACAACATCCCTTTTCTTTTTCTTTTTTTTTTAAGGATATGGCAACATTGCCCCCAAAACGTCAGCAGGCCGTGTATTTTGCATCTTCTATGGGCTGTTCGGTGTGCCGCTGTGTCTCACCTGGATCAGTGAGCTGGGAAAGTTCTTTGGTGGCAGAGCCAAGCACTTGGGCCAATACCTGACCAAGAAAGGGTTTTCACTGGTATGTTGATGATGACGTTTTTTTTTATTTCTGGCAAGCATATTTTTACCTCTGGTATAAAATGTTGACCTGAAGTAACCGTTTCTCTTTCCCTTTTCCAGAGAAAGGCTCAGTTTACCTGCACAGCCATTTTTCTCCTCTGGGGAGTGCTGGTCCATTTAGTGCTTCCACCTTTTGTGTTTATGTCCCAGGAGGGTTGGACATACATTGAAGGCTTGTACTTCTCTTTTGTCACCTTGACTACAATCGGCTTTGGAGACTTAGTAGCAGGTGAGTTGAGACATAGAAAACCTGTAGATAAAAGGAATTATAGATAATCTCTTTATTGAACCAGTCAGATGATAGCAGGCCAGATTTCAAATGACTCAAAACAAATGTCTTTGCTCTACAGGTGTGGAACCAAATAAAGAATACCCAACTCTGTACCGTTACTTTGTGGAGGTGTGGATTTATCTGGGGTTGGCCTGGCTGTCTTTGTTCTTCAACTGGAAAGTGCGGATGGTCATCGAAGCTCACAAGGCACTGAAGAAACGCCGTAAGCTGCGCAAGCTCTCTTTAGACGAGCTCCGTCACTACAAAGAGTCTCACAAGGCCGCCCTTCGTCTGCCACCCACTCCCAACGATGTCAACATCTTCAGCTTTCTGTCCAAGAAGCAGGAAGGCTACAACGACCTAATAAAACAGATCGGCAGCAAGAAAAAGGACAGAATTTCTGGCAGTGCCGGTAACCCCATTGATAAATCCAAAGACATCAACCGCTCCAAAAGTTGCAATGATGCTCCCATGTATAACACCATCCTCAGTCTGGACCGTTCGCCTCGACAGAAGCGACGCTACAGTTTCAGTGACCGTGTCACTGTTGCCTTTTCAAAGTCCAAGAACTACCTCCTGGGCTCAGACAATGGTTTGCTGCTAACAGAAGATCAGGTGGAGGGCGACCTAGAGCTGGACCAGGACCAAATGTACGAGAACCAACTTGATAAGGACGTCGATATTGAGAAACGAGGAGTGGGAGAATGTGGAACGGGTGGTCGAAGGACGTGGGACTCAAAAGAGTACCACCCCCTGACGTTCCAAAATGCAAACATTACTTTTATTGACGAGGAGAATTTCCTCAGCAATAACCTGGAGGAGGAGGGGGAGGAGGAGGAGGGCGACGACGATGATGATGATGATGATGATGGTGATTCCAAAGCAAAACTATCGATCACGACATGTGACGAAAACATTGAAATGAATTCCAAGGAGGAGCAGAGCTCTGAATCTGAAGGCTCCGTGTTCACTAGTGACGGTTCAGAACACAGCCACTCGTACGAGACACTTGTAGAGGAATATGCAAAGGAAGAAAATACAGACTCCTAAAACTTAAGTCAACACAACGTACTGTTCATCTGTCGTTGACTAGTTTGGCATTGAAGTATATGAATTTGAATGTGAGCCATTTGAATGGATATCAGATGTCCCATTGCAACTTCAGGGGGTCTGATAACGACACTGCCAAGATCAAATTTCAAATCGATGAATTCTTGAACATTCACGTCATATTGCCTGATTGTTTTTTTTGGTTTTTTTTTAAGTTGAGCTTCCTGTAAACTCTTGAACAACTGATGTCTAACATCTTCATTACAGAACACGACATGTAATCCCATGAGTATTAACCATCTGCTCTATTTCTGTGTTTTATACAGTTTGAGAAATGATATGCTACACATTTTAGTGCAATGTCCAAACCAAGAACTATTGACCAGGATTGCTTTTTTTTTTTTACTCAATGGCTGATAAGGAATTATATGTGGAAATGTATTTCTTTTCCCGTAGTTTCTTAAATACATATTCACCATATTGGTGTTTTTAATATTTATTCAAATGAAGGACAATGTAGCTTTTTATTTAAAAGAGAAAAATCTACATGGGTTTATATGTCTCCCATTGCACAATTCCACCAAAAAAGGACGGTTCAATGTCCACTCCATTACAGATTGTCTTAAAACCTGAGCCAAACATTTGTCCTTGAAGTAAATGTTCTAGAATGGTTAATGTGCCAATCCCCATTATTTTCCCTTTAAGATTTATTTGTATTTAGTGAAGTCCTTGATAACTTGTTGTGTCTGTGATTGCTGTTTTTTGACTGTATGGGACAGATTTGTGACTGCACTAGAGGTCATCAGTTATGCGAAGGTCACGTGAGGAAAATTAGAAACTCATCATTTCATTAAGTTTTATGGTTAAATCTGAATGATTCCACCAGAGACGTGGTTTAAACTGAGTTTTTTTTCTTTTCTTTTCTTTATTCTTTCCAAACTTGTCGACATACTTTGCACTCTCGTTTGCTGATGAATGTCAAATCTGTAGCGTCTAGCTTCTTTGACCACGGTAGTGCACGATGTCAATGAAATGACAATATTCCCCCTTCTCTCCCTCTCTCTTTAGCACCCATTCATTTCATTGTGTTTGCCATGTAAACGTTGGCTGGAAGCCCATCGATGGGTGGCCACAAACACAGCTCAGCTCAGAACATGGCCTTGCTACTTGTTTGCCTTCGGGGGGCTCACACTGGCATGTATGACTGAAGTGCCGCCCACGACTGGTAGCCAAGGTTACCCTGTAACCGATCAATGTTCCTTTTGACATACGTTTTGTCATAAGACAACGTCAGCAGAATTGGTCCTGTCAATTATTGTATTACCCTTTTTCGTTTCACGTGAATACAACTGTACTCTCAACACATCAAAATCGAACATCCGTTGAATTTCAGTCTTTTTTTCAGACCCTGCAAACCCACTGCCTTTTGCACGTAATAAACTTGCACACAATAACTTTTTAACAGTGTTACTTTGAATGGCAGTGTCAGACAAGGACATGCTGAATTTTAACCAGATTCCTCATTCGTACCAGATTCAGTTGGAATTTATATTCTAAATATATTCCAATATTTGTAGATTTCTGTAAACATGTGGCACCGTTTTAACTCCTAACTCTGCCTAAAGTCCACTGCATAGCAGAGGACATGTAGTACAGTAAAACATTTGTTGAATGTACTTTGCAGTGACTCACTGAAGAGGTGTAATCTTTCACGCTTCTTTCCCCTCTTTGTGCATTTCATTACAGGGCCATCTTTATTTTTGTGGTTTCCATGTCCCCCTTTTCATTTTCACTTTTTTTTCTGGGTGTCTCAGTGCTGCAATGGTATGCAGCCACGGTACTTGATCTGGACTGAAAGCATGTCTTTAGATCATTGACTAAGAACAGGTTAGGCTGGTTTAACCCATTGTCCCTAGTTGTGTTGTTTTCTTCTTAGTGTTGCTCCATTGTGTAAAAACTCCACTATAGTTGTGTTTTTTATGATTAAATTATTCATGTTTGTATATTAATTCCAAACAAAACTGTATATTTCATGTAAAATAAATGTTTAATAAAACTTTTGTCATCATTGCATTATACTAATATTATGAATATGTAATGCATGAAATTTAGTTTATTTGTCATAGTGTCTTTCCGAAGCTTTGTAAAGAAACCCTGATGTTAAACATGAGACAAAGATCATGATAACAAAGATATAGCATCTGCTTGTTAGTGTTGTCACTGTCAGCATGCTGATGTTAGCATTAAGCTCAAAGAACCAGGAGTTGTGACATTTGAGAGGAGTTTATAAGGCAGCGAGGGAGGATCTTATAGATGATGCTCTTGAGTTGTGTTATGGGAAAGTAGGATCAACTATGTTTAGAGTTGAACCCTGCGGGACTTAAAGTCAGGATATTGGCCTCTGCTGCATCTGTTTTAGCCATTCGTGCTGGAGTAAGCTGGAAAAAAGCTCTTATATTGGAGCAGATCCAATTTTGTGATACTCTCTTACTTTATATAATCAAATGTATACAGATAACTTGAGTATGTAAATGCTCTACATGCTTACGTACATACTGTACTGTATATAGAATTACTATTTACCTGCAAGCAGAAAAAAAGTGACTGTACAAGGAACAGTATTTCAGTCTTGTATATTTAGACTTTAATTGTTTTTTATACTTTTACATTTGCTTCTATAATGTTAATCTTACTTGTAGCAGTCTTACAATATGTATGTATTTTAGGTGAATCAAAAAAAGGATAGTGCAGAAAAATAAATAGAAAGAAAGGATAAAAGAAAAATGAATGAAGTTAATATGATGCATGTGTAGCATATATGATATGCTGTACATGTATGTTTGCTCATTTATGATTTTTTTTATACTTTAACATGTTCGGGACATAATGAAAAACAACAACAAACAAACACACCAACATACTGTAACCTTTCAGGGCTCAATTCTTTTTATTATTTGACTGTGACCTATATTTGATCCAGTTATTCCATCATTTAAGCTATTCCAGTTCTTGATATCTGACTCTACGGGAGATTTTATCCATTTCTAGAATATTGTTCACAATTTACTTCCAGTTGTTGAATGAAGGAAGATTAAAGGTTTTAACCAGTTCCTTGTTTTCTGTTTCTGAAACAGAGAATTTAATTGTTAATACGCAGGTAGCATGATAACAACTCACCTGCTGGTTTCCTGTAAATATTCTTAACTAAACTACTCGTTCAGTTTACATAGTAAATGAACTTGTTACCCTAGTGACACCGGACATTGCTCATTATGCACACACGCTTCAAGGTCATGCTGTCAGGAAAGTAAACCACACTGGAGCAGCACACACACACAAACCCGGATATAACAACAACACTGCAAACTGAATAATGAGTGATATATATTATTATATATTTATTTATGTTTCTGAGTCTGACCTCAGCAGATGCTCAGTTAATGCCTGGAATGAAGGTAGATTTGAATTATTGTGGAGTAAATGGAGTCAAGGTGCTGACATTTACTGATCTGAGATTGGTATGTGCACTGAAGTCAGTTGTTGTCGCAGATTAAAAATAGATTGCCTGAATGGATTAAGACGATTTCACCTCAGAAACATGTTGAAGGCGTTTAGGAAGAAATCAACTGCCTCTCAATCTGGTGTCATGTTCAACACTGATTCACAATTTATAAATAGAGAAACTTTGGACTTCACATTTCTAGCATCAATGTTTGACTGGGATTTGTGGCCTTCCAGGACTTCGCCCTTATAAATGTTCAGTGTCGAGGCCTTAACTGATGATGGTTACTGAAGCAGACTGAAGACTTTGAAAATGTGCTGAGCCTGGTGGAAACCAGAACGTCTCCTGTTTCTGTGGGATTCCAGACGCAACTTTAATCCACCCTCATGTCTTCAAGTTCCTCACTGCAAAGTTTGATCCTTTATGTAGAGGAGATTATGAGGCTGTTGTTGTTTAATTCTAGGATAGTAAACCTCTTTTATACTGTTTGGGGTATTTTTTGTATGGATGCCATGATTCATGCTTAAATGTAAATTCCAGTACATCTCTATATTTAGAACCAATTCTAAAACAATCAGGGCAAATCATTCACATATTATAAAGAAATCTTGGGTTTATATTTCACAATTTTCTTAATAAAATTCAATAATCCACAACAACAAAAAAAAACACAGACTCTCTGGGGGTAAAAAAAGAATATATAATAGGATCACTTTCTTTTTAAGCTCATGTCCATATGGACTGTTGTTCTCCCTGGAGGATGATTTAATGTTTCACGTCAAGAAAGGTCAAGGTCACACGACATGTGTACCTCATGGTGCTCTTACTTAGAAGCTGAACACTTTCTTAGCTTTTTATTTACACATAAGGACGTAAACAAGTCTATATTTGGCTGCTGTGAATTAGTAGGCAGTGTGGGTCGCCCACTAACTAGGACGGTGGTTTGTAGTTTGTGACTTGTATTGTAATGTGCTTTGAGTGGTTGAATTACTCATCAGCTATGTCTCATGTGTAGCTGGTCTTACCACACAGGGCAACATAACGTGTGCACTTGTTTGTCTGTGTTGATTTCTTCTTAAAAACATGCTCAGAATGAATATTGTGCCAGCTCTGTATTAAAGTGCCTCGCCTGAGAATCCTCTTCTCTCGCGTCTGAATTGAACCTTCATCACTGAGAAGAAACTTCTCCAACATTTCCTTAAAGAATTCTGACCATCAACATCTTAAAATATTACTTAGGTTAGGATATCTCAATACAAACCATAGACTGTACATAGAGATTGATGAAATTACATCAAAACATGTTGATTGCCCCCTGGTGGCTTGTTGCAGTATCGGTCATAAACCCGCCTAAATAGGATGGCACATTGGTCAATTAAAAAAGTAAAAATGTGAATTTTTCTGGTAAGTTTGGTTTGAATTACTTATTTTATTGCTATAAAAAACAGGGTCATAAATCACGATCGACGGCTGCACCTGACCCACATCATTACGTCATCAGTCCAAGATGGCAGCACCCATACCCAAGATATCTTGGCAACATGTTTGTACATTGGGAGTAAGTAGGGACAAGTCATCCATTTTTACAGTGAAAAAAAAAGAATTGGTTACCAACTTTAAAGAATCACTCAAATGGCCAACTTAAGTTAAGTTTTTTTTTTTTTTCAAATTTAAGTGGTACAAACTTAATAAACTTACCAAGTGAAGTCATTTTTAAGTTGGTCCAACAATTTCTGATTTCAGTGTATATACAGTCTGTGTTCCAGACTTTGTGATCATGGTTGGATCAGATTTGATTGACAAGAGTTTGGCAACAGAAGTTGTTTAGCCACCAACTGCAACCAGATTTTGAGTGAAATAAAGTTAAATCCTAATTGGTCAATGGGTATATGTAACAAGGTAACAAAGGTATATTGACCGTATTTATATAGCACTTTTCTGATCTTATCAATCACACACATTCATACTTGCTGTGCTTTTCCTTTTTATTCCATTCATACACTGTCGGCAGAGACGTCAGGGGAAATTTTGACATTTGGTATCTTGTCCAATCACACTTCGGCATGCGGACAGGAGGAGCCGGGTATCAAACCCCCGACCTTCTGGAAATCTTACTGAAATCTTCAGATACGATCAATCAAAACTATAAACTCGGGCAGAAAACACAAAATAAGAATCTGATAGAGGTTTTTCGGGGCCTTTAGGATTCCAAATTTGGGAACAGCAAAGTATTCTAGGCCTTTTTGGGACTTTTACTGCAGTTGCTGTAGCTTTTAAAAATGACTTCGCCGTCGGGCACATGATGTTCCTTTGAAAGTTTTAATAAACCATGAAATGTGTCTGAAATAACAGCTTCATTAAAACTGCGACCACAGAAAGTTGGTCAAATGAAAAAAAAAAGAAGAAATCACACAACGGCTCTAGTAGACTGTGAACTTTGGAGCAGTCGTAAAGTGCTGCCTATGTGAGGAAGGTTTTATATTTGAGGATTATTTCTATGACTTACAAGAGGTGCTGTGTGCCAAGCGTCACGTTGAACACTGGACAAGGTGGCACATAAGACTCACCCCCTCATAAAAGACACATTACTATATGAATGTCCTTGTTGTCATCAGAATAACTGGGACTTGAAGGAGGCCTCGGGACAGTGGAAATGTAGTGTCTCTCTGTGATGAGCATCAAAAGGACGATTCTCAGCCAGTGTTGTCTGCTGGTCAGCTAAAAAGGGAGATACAGTATAGACTTGTTTCATGGGTGTGAATGCCCTCATACACATTTCATAATGACTACATTCAAAAAGAGAATAAGGGAGTTTTACGTCTTCACTTTAACAATTGAAAAATAACACATTTTACGACCACTGCAGCAGCCATGATCTATGTGTAGTTTCAGGGGGATTTTAAGAGCAAGAATAGACAAGGATAAAGAGGTCAGGAGACCTTTCCTCTTTTCAGATAATAGAGCTCCTCACGATTTTGTTCTCTTCTTCCCTACTGATAGGATCTGGACACAAAACCACATTTCTATGTCTTTTATTATCTATTATATTTGTTTAAAGGATTTGGTGTTTTTATTAATAATTGTGTGCTTCTCTTTCAATTTACCTGTCTGTTTTGAATTTCTTTCTGTAAAAGTTGAGGAAAAAATTCCAATGTAGCTGCACCGTCTTGTACCTGTGCAAATGGCAATAAACATCTATCTATCTTAAAGCTGAATTCCACAGAAGCATTAACTGGTCACATATTGTTACAGAACACTGAGAACCTTCCACGACAGGCAGGGTTCAGAGAACAGATTTTATTTGTCACAGCTCACAAGTTACGACTGTTAAGAGTTTGACCTTTGGATCTGTATTACCATTTTAAAGTTAACCATAAAGTCATATAAAACCAGAAAACAAAAGAATGCACATATTCTGATTGCAACAGATTCAAATGTATTTCTGGAAGATGCATATATAACAAATTGAGTATTTACATGCTATTTTTCAAATACTGACTTATGAGGAAGTTCCCTTTAAAGTTCAAGTATATATTTATGTTATGCTTTACAGTATTCTTAACTACCTACTCATTGTATAAGATTTCAAAATAAATCACCAATGTAATCATGTAAAATATGCAAAGGGTCAGTGATTTCCAATGCATCTGAAAAGCAGAATGGAAAATTACCCTCTGCTGTGATGACCTATTGAAAAGATCTGTCAACTATATATACATATACATAGCATATACCAAACACATAGACATATAAACTTTGCAACTAATATGAGAGAAATCCAAAATGATATATTTGGTTTGATTTTATCTTTAAGAAATTCTTGTGTAAGACAGGAATCCTAATGTTTCACTTCACAGGTCTGCAGGATTTTTTAGCCTGCGTGGCTGCGTGTTTGAACATTATGTATTTGGAGAGTCTGAGTTATGTAAGTAGTAGTCCTGAAACCAGCGAGTGCGCCGGCCTCCCTCTTTCACACTGCACTACTTCCTCCCAAGTTTGTGTTCCAGATGTTGAGTGTACTTGTGAAGAGATTACAGCGAGGCAGTGTTCAGGACTGGTTGGCAAATACACTTAAACTCAGAACCTACAGAAACCAAATCGTTTAATGTCAATATTACAGTGTCTCACATGGCAATAAATGATGAAGAAAATTCTCTTCTTGGTTTGATTTATTTTAATTCCACCATATGAATCTCAGAGGTGTGCTATGTTTCCTCGACTGGCTTTAAAGACAAACATCTTGATCTTGAATACCTGCAGCATAAAACTATCTTCAAAGTGCCACGGCCTAAAAGCGGTGACTTACACTCGGTGTACACAAATAAATCATTCCCATCTCTCTAAGTGCATCGAACAACAATTCCATCCTGGGACAGAGCGATGCCAGCTCCTTGTCAACAAAGGGGAACCAGGGAACAAAGGGCGAACCAGATGGAGAGTAGTTTCTGTGGCCTGTGAAATGGATGACGTAACAAAACCTCAATGAGCAACAGCCCAGGATGTGGAAATGTGACAGGGCCCAAGGTCCTCTATGACACCCAATTGTTTCCTGAGTTTCTGTGTCCGGCCTTCCGAAGCGGAAACTGTTGGTCACCCCCGAAGGTGAGTTTGTATTTGTGTGTTTACATTTGCACACACAGTACTGTAAGTGTGTGTATGTGTGTGTGTGTGTGTGTGTGTGGGAGCGAGGTGGGATTGTTAGTGAAGACGCAGGAAGTACACTTGCAGAATGCCTGTTGCTTTTTAAAGAGCGTGTAGAAAAGGATGGGGAAAAGACACTGAGCTGTGTCAAACAATGCAGCAACCAGCTACTCGTGTTGACCTCAGTCATTTGAGTTTGTTCACAGAGGAAAGAAAGTAGTTACTCTGACCTTTGACCTCACCAGACTCCGCCCAATACAATATTTTCTGAGGGGCCAAGAGAGTCCAAGAACCACATGATGCTTTTAAAGAACAGTAGTTTGGGCTCTGGGAACATTTTCACTTTACTTTTTATCTCAGGACAGTAATAAATCACCTGCTGTATCCAGGGCAACAAGACCATATTAAATAGTCTATGGCCTTTTCAAAGTAGCCAGGTAGCCAGTCAGTTGTACCAAATCATTTAATGGAAAAATCTTGACTTAAACGCGTTCTGTTGCTGAGGGCATAGTTAGTTTTTTGCCAATCATGACTTAACATAGTGTTGCATTCAGATTCTCTTGGTACATAAAGATCATAAAGATCATAGATTGGTATTAATCCCTCTAGAAAACAAAAGACCAAAATGAAAAGCAATCACAAGACTCAAAACAGACTACGGCCAAACTCCAGGGCAAATACCACAGAGTGAAATACAGTAAACAATAAAACTTCCACTGAAGAAGTTATGTGGGGTCATTATGTAATACTTTTTACAAGTCTATGTGTGAGATGTCATGACCCAGATAACATATTTGTGTTATGTGCTCATGAAATCAATCAGTGTTATAATCTATGTTAAAATATTGCATTCATGCAGTGTATCCTTGAAACCATATGCAGTAAGACAACAATAAAAATGTATGTAATTGATTAGAAAACAAGGTAAAATCATATTTGTTTTCCAAATCTTCATCTAGCAACAACCAGAATAGTTCTATGAATGCAATTTCAATGAGTTTAGAGTTTGGTTTGGCATTACAGATACCACTTCAGTAGGCTTAAAGTACAATGACAAACAGCATACTGTTCTTGTGTTGGAACCATAGGTTGGAACAGAACCCTGAAGATGAGGAGTGGTGACACATGTGACATCTGGGAGGAAGGTGGAGGACTTCCACTTGAAAAATGTTTCTCTACCGCCATCTAGCGAAAGAAACTATATCAATACACTTTTTCAAATGACTACTTTTTTAATTCACACTTTTTTATATATTGACCGATATTAAAATAATGATTATTATCATTGTACTTATTTATATTATATTTAATAAATATGTAGTGTTATTTTTGCGGTTATTATTTAAATAAAAATATAATAACAACAATAATATTATTAATAATAATAACAGTAACAATAATAATAATAATAATAATAATAATGATAATAATAATAATAATAATAATAATAATAATAATAATAATAATAATAATAATAATCTCATAAGTCATAATCTCATTTGTTAACAAACGCAAACCCCTCGCTTTTATTTTGAAAAGTTTTGCTCACCCTCAACCCGGAAGCAAACGAGTGTTGTGATGCTAACGATGTGTCATCGGAGCTCGGGTGGAAACTGCGAATAACAGGAGAAAGAAGAGCAGCGGACTCGTACTGTTACTTCTGCAGGGGGCAGATAGAGACACGTCAGTGTGACTGTCCTTGTGAATTAGCTGTCACCGAGTTAACTCGTGCTAACGGACTCCGGACTGCGAAGCTCCGTTGGTCGCTCCACCACTGGACTGTTAGCCAGCTGTGCTAACTGGCTGCCTCCCTGTGAGCGGACGGTCCTGACGGGACGAGCAGGGAGAGATGTCCTGCAGCTTGTTGGAGTTCTGTCGGCTCCAGGAGCTCAGAACGGTTCGAGACTATTTGTTCCACAACCAGAGAGACGAGCCGGTGGAGGAGAAGAATGAAGCAGGTACTAGTGCTTCAGATATCATGTGTTATCTCTCTGTTAGTGTTCATGTAAAGTCACTGCAACACAGCTAGCTCCCTCTGGAACCACTTTAGCACGGAACCAATGTAAACAGAGCACCTGCTAACTACACATCTAGCTAAATCATGTTTTAGACTATTGTCAATGTGGCTGAATGTGGCATGAATCAGTTGTTGTGACTGGATGGTGGATTTGGGTTATTTTTCTGGTTACAGGTTGCAGTTGGTGAAACCTTCCTCTTATTTCATTGCAGCTCCTGTAAATAGTCTTCAAGTAAAGTCTTGCGTACCTCAAATGCATCTTATGTGATATTATAATATACAAGACACTGTACAATGTGATATTAGTGGCTTGTGGGGACTTGACTGATTAACGTTAACATATTTAATAGTAAGATCCTGCAAGGTGGAAAAGAGCAGAGGGAAAAATCTGCCTCTAATAACCATAATGTCTTTATGTATATAGCCCGTCTTGCAACAAAGTTACAAAGTACTTCACAAATAAAAACACAAAAGTAAAAAAAAAAATTTAAATCACACAAAACAAATAACACATCACTGCAGAACAGACATGCACACAAAGACACCTGAACTCATCCCCTTGTTTTCAAGTGTTGGGTAAAGAGAGATCACTTAAAATCCACAGCACAAGCTCCAGCAGCATGACCTCACAAACTTAACACATTTTTAATTGGATTTCCCTTTTTCTTCCCAGATAATCAGATGTCTTGGGATACGTCTGACTGGGAGTCGTCATGGGACAATGGTGACAACCAAGAGGAGGAAACCACCTCCACCACAAAGGTCGGTCTTTAGCTGTATTTCATTCTAAATTCTTATTTTACCTCTTGAGAATATTCAGCTGCAGGTGTCATTTGTTTTTTGAGAGTTGTAATTGTCACATACTTACTGTATATTTTGTGAGCGCATTTTCTGGTTAACTTAATTTGTTAGAACCACTACAACTAATGAATTGATACTGTTCCATGGGGGGTTGTTGTTAACATTGTTTGCAGAGTTTAAGGAAAAAACATTATCCACTGACTCTCTTCTTTGCTCCTCAGGTGGAGGAGGAGACCAAGGGGCAGACTGGACCCTGGCTGCAGGACTGTGTAGTCGCCCTGTCGCCCTGCTCTGATCTGCTAGTGGTCGCCCGTGAACACAAGGCAGTCTTTCTCTCAGGTCAGATATTCTAACACACACACAGACACCTTTATATCTAAAACCCCTTTTCCATTGGTAAAAATACCCACTAACACACATTAACATATGGCTTTTGTCTGCAATGGGAATGGATACAATCAGCATTCACACCCGGGTCAAATGACTCTGCAGTAGACACAGAGTTTTATTAGCTCCGGCTCCGATCGGCAGTGATGGAAACATGACACCCAGGTGAACATCCTCATTTCTGTTTTTCTGTCTTCTTTATTTTGGTAGTCTAGACACTGCACCTTTTCAGGCGTGATGATGTGCATTGAACCTCCGGATGTCAGCCTGTAAAATGCCATGAATGTTTGTGTGCTTTATGCTTTTTACATCTTGAGAACAACGTGCAAACACTACACAGTTTCCAGCTCAAACTTGACTGACCAGGGGGGAAAAAGCAGGAAGGAAAACCGCTCTATTGGTAATGGGAGAAGAGTCAATGAGCTTTTTTTCAACGGGTTTACCCACATTTAAAAAACCTGCATATATATATATATACTGCTATTTTCAGTGTAAAAGAAGTGTAAGTGCACTATGGATTTATACATTGCTGTTAATGCTTATTGGTTTCTTGCAGCAAAGTGGCGCACAGATGATAGTGGCAGAGAGGAGATGACTCTGGGTGTTTCCTGGACTGGGACCCTCAGTACTGAAGATGGGTGAGACTAAACTCTGTTAATACGAGATGGGATAAGAATGCTGAAACAAGCATATCTAAGGACAAGTTAAATCGGTAGATGGCTCTACATGGGAAGAGAAAACTAAATAATCTTTACAGCGAGGAAAGAAAAGGAATTTTAGGAGGACATGAGAAAACGGTCAGATTGAATTGCATTGAATACGTGTTATGACCATGTGGAAACAAATGATACATGAAAATGTGTACACCATCTTTCAAGAGATAGAGGAATGGGAGCTCATTCATGCCGATATAACACTTTACTTTGTGTGTCCTCTTTCTCCAGAGAGTGTGTGAGCAGCTGCATCTGTATCCCACTGGCAAGTCAAAAGAGGTAAAACATACTTATGTTAGTGATAGAGAAGATGTCTGTTGAAGTGCAAATGCTTACATGCACATATACTTGTGATTACAATTCATTTTAACAGTGAATGTTTGTTTATGCATTTCTAGGAGCTCCACAGGGCGGCCTGACTGGACATGTGTTGTCGTGGGTTTCACCTCTGGCCATGTCCGCTTCTACACAGAGGTACCTCAACAATCAACAGCACATTCTCAGCCAGTGAAATAAGTTTCTTATGGAACGGTTCAGTGCAGTAAAACTGATTGTGTCTCATCAGAACGGGGTTCTGCTCCTGGCCCAGCTTCTGCACGAGGACCCCGTCCTGAGACTCAAGTGTCGCACATACGAGATCCCTCGTCATCCTGGGGTAACTGAGCAGGTAATAATGTACACACTGGACACAGCTTTCAAAAGGTTATGTTCAAATTTAAATTAATAATAATTATATTTAAAGAGGGGGGTTATTCGCTGTCTTAGGGAGAGTTGGATGACACGCTTAATTATCAAACCTGCACAGCAAAGTTACTGCCATCTGCCAGTTAGTTTAGCTTAGATAGTGTTCTACACTTTTTTTATACATGATTCGAATTACCGGGGAACTAAGGATAGAAAAGGACATGAAGACTGAAAGACTACTTGGGAATATTTAGTGGGAGCGCTGAAACATTGTCTTCTTTTGTAGCAAGTTACAGACTGGTATTTTCTGCTCAAGAAGATTCCTGAAATAAATAATAATCGTAAACAAATATGTCAATGTGTGTTTTTCAGTCATTAAAATACCAATATCGATCATGTGACTTAACTAATTAACACATGGCTTTATCTATTACTGCTGTGGCACTGCCCTTAATTCACATGTTGTAAAGTTACAACACCTCTTGAACTGTTGAAGTTGCCACGGCCGCAGTATTTGTGTGTTGTGTGTATGTTACGCAGACAAACGGACAGACAGATGCCCATTTGCTTTTTGTGGTTGTTAGACGGAAGGGAAAGTGACGTGAACACAACAGCAAATAAACATAAAAATCAGAAAAACTATTCTCTTGTGTGATTATTGATTATGGAGATTCCTTCTTCAATCATGTGTGATAAACAATTCTACATTTAGATTTTATTTACTGGATATTTCAGGAGCTTTCACTTCTATCCCACCATATTCTTTAGCCAATGTGTGTTTATTGATTTTTATCCCACCACAGCATGAGGAGTTGAGCATCCTCTACCCTGTCGCTCTGGTCACCATCGATGGCTTCAGCCTCTTTCAGTCTCTGCGTGCCTGCAGGAACCAGGTGGCGAGAGGTAATGTGTGTGTGTGTGTGTGTGGGTTCATGGAACTGGGTTTTTATGTGTCCACTATGGGATCAGAGGTACAGTTATCCACTTTCAAATGCTCCAATATTTTTTACATTGTGTTAACATAAAATGTGTTTTCACTTGCTGGCGGGTGGATAGTGTTTGCCACAAGGCATTCAGGTACTAAGGAGAGATGCAATTTCTTGCACTGCACTTCTAACACCATCACACACACGTGTACACCTTTAATCAGCTTCTAGAGGCTTTTTATCCAAGCTGTGTTACAATTCTATGACACTAGTGCTGCAGTTTTATATTGAGCCAAATGCAACTCATGCCTGCTAGCTTCAAGAAACTAGTCTGTATTGAATACGGAAAAAAACATGTCATATTTCGAAGTTGTTGCTTTGTGGGTCATCACCTGCTCCTTGTTCCTCCAGCTGCTGCAGCAGGTAGTGATGTGATCCAGCCTCCTCCCCTGGCCTATAAGAAGTGGGGTCTGAAGGACATGGACACTATTGTGGACCACAGTAGTGTGGGTAAGAGATTTGTGAAATGCATTATTAATAATGCATCACAATATTGGTTGATTGCCGTATGAGAGAAAGACTGGTGGTCATGGCTTATTCCCTCACAGAGTTTCAGTGATGTGAGGTGAGTTATTATTGCAGCATTTTTTCACTGTTGATATTAACCTTTCATAGTATTCTCACAATGAAATCTTGCTGGAGTAGAAGCAAACAAAGGTTTTTCATTGTATAAGCATTATAATGAAGTAAATAGTAAAAATTCACTGTATAGTTGTCATATGCTGGGAAGATTCTGATACTTGAAATAATCGAGTGTATTGTTTTGTTTGTATTGTACAATTTTCCCACTGCTCTGTTCAACCTGTCTCTGTCTGTCTCTTCTTCCTTCTCTTAGGCATCATGCCGCTGTGTGTGTTTGACCAGATGAAGAATGCATCTATCCTGGGGGGATTTACTGCTTCAGTCAAGGGTAACCCACCTGCCATGAGCCAGTATGTCACTGTGGGAGGAGGACCATACACAGGCTTTTATTATTCTGTCGAGGTGTGTATGTGCCACACTCAAGTTCTAATAACATTACATACAAACACCCTTACTTTTAATAAATGTTGCTTTTGCCTTTATCTGTTTCACAGGGAAGCTCCCAGCCTCTTCTCTCTCATGTGGCCATGGCTGTGGCCAGTAAACTCACCTCAGCCCTTTTCAGTGCTGCCAGGTATGTCTATGTCTGTCTGTATAAGCACCCACAAGACACTTTTCTTCTTTTGTCCTGAAGTCATTTAGACGTATAAAATAGTAATGCCACTTTCAGACATGAACTCTAAATGTCCAGGAAATTGGGTCTGCACATTTTCCAGAGTTTACCTTTCATACATTAAGAACACAGCTGGAGATTGTCCAGGCCAGACGCATTCACAACAAGAGGGGTTGCGCATATATCATGTGCTTTTGTTTACAGCAAATGCTGGCATCTGCCCTTATCACTAAATGCCCTCTAATCTCGTAGTCTTTCCTATTTGACATTATTGTCAGCGTCTTCAATGTGTTTTGTGTCTCGGGTTAAAGTGTCATCAATTTTTTCATGCTTTTTTCTCATATGGCCTCACTCTGACATTTTCAATGGCTCTAACAGCAAAAAGAAGCCCAATACATAATCTTAATCAAAGCCTTCCTATATTTTTTTTGCTATATGTCAGTGTAGCCCACAAAAGGAGGATGTTTGATTTCATCCTCCATTAAATCTCCTTTCACTTGCTTTCCAATATATCTTTTCCCTCTCCCACCTCTCACATTTACTACTTCTCCCATACTCTCCCTCAATCTTTATTTTTGACATGTACTCATCATCTTACTTGTCTCCTCTTCCTCTCTCTATCATCCTCCCTGTCGTCCTCTCAGTGGGTGGCTGGGCTGGAACAAGAACAAGAACAAGAATGAAGACGAGGCTGCTCAGAAACAGAAGCCCAAGGTGGAGCCAGCAACGCCGTTAACAATCAGGTACCAGTCGTGTTACCTGAATAACACAAATGCAGAGATCATCTGTTGTGTCCTATTGATACTGGTAATACAAAGCTTGCTGATTTCATTCCCTTGTCCTTCTCTATGAAACCTGACCTCTGTCTCTCTTCCAGATTTGGTCTCCCAGACTCTCGTCGCCACGGAGAGTCTATCTGTCTGTCCCCATGCAACACGCTGGCTGGAGTGACAGACGACTTTGGTCGAGTCTCACTACTGGACCTGGCCAGGGGCATCGCCATCCGCATGTGGAAAGGTGATGCGAAACAATCAAAGACTAAGATATAATATAAAAAATCATAATATTAAGTTTTTGAAACGGCATCTTTGTAAAGAGCTGATTAGGTTAAGCATGGAGTTGTGCTAAGAAGTTTGAGCTTTTCTAGTGAAACATATTTATGCCCATGAACATGTCGTTAGCCTTAAATGCTTTCTATCAAACATTCATAGCATCTGTTCCTTCTTTAAAATATTCCAAGCCATGCATTTATCTGAATCATAGTTTAATGTGTCCCTTTCATGCAAAGATAACCATTCATTAATTCAACTTAACTGCAGGTTACCGAGACGCCCAGCTGGGATGGCTGCAGGTTCCAGAGGAGCGCAGTGATCGGGAGTTCTCCCCCCCTACCTCCCTTCCCAGACGGCATGCTATGTTCCTCGTGATCTACGCCCCCCGCAGGGGAATCCTGGAGGTGTGGGGGATGCAGCAGGGGCCTCGGGTTGGAGCTTTCACTGTGGGCAAACACTGCAGGTATGAACAATGCACTTTCCAAACAGAGCTGGTAACTTTTTCCTACATCTATCTCTTAGCGTCAGAGGCGTCACACACATATAATATAATGGAAAATACATTGTGTGTGTGTGTGTGTGTACGTTTGTGTACATGTACCTCCAGGCTGCTGTATGCTGGCTACCGTCTGATGGGGGTGAACAGTGTGACAAGTCAGGGCTGGCAGCTCCACACACAGCAGGTCTGTCTGCTGGATCCCATCACAGGAGCTCTGAGGACTGTGAACATCCCCTTTCACCTGGCACTTAGGTTTGTACACAGACTGACAAACAAACACATACTGTACTTTAATATTACAGGTTTTAACTAATAGTGCCAACAATCCACTTAAACCCCTTCTTTCTGTGTCCATTTCAGTGACAAGAAGAGTGAGCGAGCCAAAGATATGCACCTGCTAAAGAGACTGACGGCTTTACTAAAGAGCAGAGATGTGGACCCTGGTAAGAGATATGAGAGTGAGAGCTGAATGGGGATAAAGAAACCGTAACTAAAGAAAATGTTGTCTGTGTGTTTACTCACCTTTTCTTTATAGATGTTTTGGAGAGCGAAGGCAAAAGTGTGCTGCTGGATATTAAACATCCTGCGATTAAAAAGCAGGTACGACTAAAGATCAGTACATATGCATTCACACACTAATGAATGTGCTTAGTGTTCAGCAAGTGACATTTGAACTCCATCCTTTGTGTTTCCTTTCAGGCTCTAGAGTCTCTGCTGTCAAATAAGAATGCTCCTGTCTCCTGTCTCACAAATATCATAAGCACCTTATACGACACTCTGAAGAAACAAGGTAAGAGTCATTTCATTATGTTTGAGATTTATTCTATATAGATATATAGGGATTTAATATATAGAACTATAACTGTCATAAACTGGTTGACAAATGATTTGCTCAGGTAAATGCTTAAAATGTTAGTTGAATTAAAAATGTTCTGGTTTTGGATAAAGTTATTACGTCATAACAAACTCTTATTTCTGGTGATTTATTTCTGTATCACAGACCCTGAGGACGTTGATGCACTGTTACTCCAGCTCTGCTCTTCACAGTTGAAACTGCTGCAGCTTTACACTGACATCCAGCAGCTGCACTCTTCTGCAGACACAGAAGCCTGCTCTGACAACGTGAGCACGCACGCACACACGCACGCACGCACGCACAGCACACACACACACACACACACACACACACACACACACACACACACACACACACACACTTGGTCAATGGTATTCACACAAATTGTATAGGGCTAATGATAGGTTGATGATTGACAAGTTTGTTGACAGACTGGCAGCCAGGAGTGATGGAGAGGTGCCACGCCCACAACATGAGGATAGCCATAGTATCACAAGCAGCCAAACTTTGAAGAGACATTGCTGTAAATAAGGCGTATTAATTGTTAAGGTGATACATTTTTACCTGTCGGACTGTGTCCTGTTGAGCCACAAATTACTGCAGATGTAACCAGTATTATCCTTGGATCTCAAGACTTTGTGGTCATTATCTCATGCAGTAGCGCACAATCAAAAATGACATACCGTCCTATACCAACAGCCTACATTGCGTTCCAGTTCCTGATAAAATTTTGACTTAAATCTTACATAATTTCTTAATTTTGTTCTTGTGGATTTATAACTTTATAATCTCAAAAATCTATTCATGTTAATTTCTCATAAATTTGCGACGAATGTTTGCAATTCATAGTTTTTCTTCAGAATATTAACCCACTACTTGGGGTAGCTAGGCGTTTTTTCTTTAGCAACAATGTAATATACTCTAAATCAGTGGTTGCTCTAAATCGATCGCAGTCTACCGGTCGATCCCCCAACTCTCTGGACTCACTGGCTGTCGTCTCGCCGCAGATCAGCGGTATGTCGGTTGTCTGTTCTTCACAGGCGCTGTGTGTCCGCTACTGGCGGTGGAGCTGCAGGTTTATCTCCTGTATTTCCTTCAAGAACAAGTTGGTTCATGTACTAAAGTAAATGTCAGGACTCTACGGTATGAAGATGTGCATCTTTTGCTTTGTCGATAACAATCAAAGCCTCGTTGGAACAAATGAGTGGATTCAGAAAGTGAAATGCTGCAGTGCTTTTACTTTGAAACGGGTTTGGAAAGTGTTGTAAATACGTTTGTGTCATAAACAGATTAACATTGTGGTATTGTGGCATTGCAGAATAAACAGAGAAGATGACTTTCTGTATGCCTTTTCAAAATAAAAGCACTCTAGCGTTTCTGTTGATGGAATCCATTACCTTGTTTAAAAAGGCGTTATTATTGTGAAATATTTGCTGGAGAGGAAGATGCACGGCTTCATACTGGGTAGTACTGGTACAAGGGACTTCTTTAATACGGGGCAATAATCATATTTGTGGCCATATTCAAATCAAAGCCTATATGTAAAACATACAGTAGCAGCTCCTCTGCAGAACATGTTGTAGAACTGAGAAGCTACATATTTTGCATTGTAAATATGAATTGATATTAATTTGAATATTGCGCATTGAATAGAAAAAGTTGCACAACTGCCCTTCTTTGTGTATATTTATTTCTTGTACATTCAACCTTTAATGAAATGTAATGTAATGCTAGATCTCGGCTTAAGTTTGGAATTAAAAAGTGATCTTGGGCTCGAAAAAGGCTGGTGACCACTGCTCTAAATGATAGTAATACAACTAATAAAATGTCAGTATTTTTATTGGTGGTCACCTCATTCTATTTCCTCCCAATTCTTTTATTATCACATATATTTTTGTGATCCCACAGGATTCCCTAGAAGGCATGACGGATGAACTGGCCCGTGTCGGTCCCACTCTGCAACGCTACACCCAGTTCACCTCTAGACCCAGTGTGAGTTTTGCCCAGGACTCACCTGACTCACCCCTCACTGCCCAAGCCTTTCTCTCCCAGATGGAGTGCAGCGAGGACGGGCAGTTGAAGGTGAAACGCGGGGCTGAAGCTGAATGGAATCAGTTAGGTATGAACGCATAAGTATTCACATTCTACGGCTTGACTCTTACCCAGTTATCCTGATAGAAATACACACCAAGGAGAAGAAGAGAAACTGATCTAAATAATCTTAAATATTCAGAAAAATCTGTGACCTTAGGGAAGGAGTGAGGACACCACATGAATTCAACCTGAGGGCTTTGCTCGTTTGTGTCTTTGCAGGAAACTTTCTGTTCTGGGGTTGTCTGTCTGGAAAAAGTCCAATACACAAAGTCTGTGACACACTGCAGCAGGCTGGCATCAGTCCACAGCAGCTACTGGTAAGATGGAGGAAAAGACTGACTGATAGAAAAAGGTTTTATAAGTGAATGAAATCATTTTAGAACATTGGAAGATGGTGAATATACTTTGCTGGTTTGGAGGTCTTCTGAAATATCCAATTCCAATCTGCCATAAAAAAAAAAAAGATAATTTATAGTCATAACCTATAGACTCAGTTCATCAGGCACATCTCCCTCATCAATCAAATGTTATTATACACAATATTATAATAATCACATTAATAAAAAGGTTTAAAATGTAAATATACACTGGTGATATGTATCATTTCTTAAATTTGTATTGGATTGTGCATCTTCACATTGCCTTCTATTTGTCAGGATGTGCACGTTGTCAATAGTGTAAGGTATCACACTGAATAAAACAATATAACAATATGAACAGCTCCAATCCAGAACATGTATTATAATTCTTCATTAATCATTCTAAATTGAGGAATTTTTCACGTGTTTTTTTTCTTTATTTCACTTTTACCTATCCTGTTTCTCTTCCTGTCAGGCTTTGCTGCTGAGTGTGTGGTTGCTGAGGGAGAAGGAGGTGCTACAGAAAACAGAGGAAACAGTTAGAAACCTTCACACACTACTCATTGCCCTCAGCAACATAAAAGGTTGGGACTGTTTTCTTATCCTGTGTGCGGGACACTTCAAGTCTTAGCTTGGTTTAGGTTACAATCCATTACAACCAATGAAAGTCAATAAAAAGGGATAAGGAGAGAGTTTCTAATTGTTCTTCTTTTCCTTAGGTGCAGTTGAGGAGTTGTGGGACCCCCAGTCCATCTCCCCCTGGTGGCAGCAAGTCCGCACCACGTGTATCCAGTCCCACAATGCTGCCGCTGCTCTGCTGGCTGCCTTCGTTGCTCACCGTGCTGCCAAGGCTAGCATCACCAACCACGCTGACACCAAGGTACAACACACACACACACACACACACACACACACACACAGAGCTCCCTCTGCAGGCAAAAATAGGAAAACTCCTATGATCCTGCACTACAACAACCAGGCAAACATTTTCTACCACAGTCATTGCATATGTGTGTGTCAGTTGCATTCAGAGTGGGAGGCGGTGTCCCTGGAGCTGGAGCAGTGGGTGGTGTGTGTTCGCCAGCTGGAGGACGTGCTCGTGCTGCAGACGCTGCTGTTGGTGCCTCCTCCTCAGGGAGCGGCAGCGGGTGCTGCATCACAGTGTTCCATCAAAACGCTGTTGGAGGGAGGCACTGGTAGGATGCAAACAAGAAATATTTCACGTTGTTGTATTTTCTTCTTTCGTCTTCTTGGACCCATCCAAAAAAATGCAGAAACCTCTCACGAAAATGAATTTGAAAAAATCCAACATTCTTTTCATGAAATGGAAATATCCATATTACCATTATTGCTCATTGTTATGGTTTTTTTTTTAGATCAGAGGTCAAATGTGTCTGGCCAACAATTATTTCCTGGCTGTTCAATTTTATTATCTCATTATTTCTTTCTAAATTAGCTGAAAGTCCTTAATTTCCCTTTTGTTCCTTCACTTTTTTGTCTTTTTTCTGTTTACAGAACTGTTCCAGTTGTGGCTGCAAGACAGATTCTCATATATTTCCGTTTTTTTTTCAATGCAAAGGTGGCATAGCCGACAGTGTCTCCAAGTGGGTGTTCAGGCAAAACTTGGCTCCTCAGCGGCTGAAGGAAATTCTCCAGAAGAGAGTAGAAAAAGATGCAGATGACAATCTGGAGCAGAAGGACAGAGAAGAAGGAAACGAGAAGAAGGAGCAGAGCCAAGAGGACACAGACAGGACAGCAGGTCAGGACTAGGAAACATCTGGCAGCTGCAATGAAGTTTTTACAATAACTGGTCAAAGTGTCTCCCCCTGACATATAGAAATTTAGATATTAATGACACATTGGCTCTAACGTTAACCAGCATTAACTGTGCTTTAACTGTTACTTATTTATATCCTGAAGTTACATCCAAGTCTAACTCTGTCCACTCTTTTTTCTTTTTTTCCAGAGCTGTTGGTGGCAGTGTGGGAGCGGTTCCCACACTCGCTCTCCCCTGACCTGCTCTTCGCCCACTGCTGCTGGGAATATGTCGTTCAGTGGAACAAAGACCCAGAGGTACAAACACAAACAAACACATAAATAATGTACAGTATATAATCAGACATATGGATAAGTCTAAAGAAATTATAATGATTTTGAAAGGCGAGTCTAAAAACCTTTGCACATCCACAGCAATGTGAGTAAATGAAACCAAAGAGTGAATAATTCAGACGTGAATTTTGATGCACCTTACTTTTCACATGAAGTGTGACGTGATTAGGCAAATGAATTATCGAAAGGATCGAAAAAAAACGGGAAAAGAAATACGGAATCAACATCAGGTGATGATGATGATCTGGTGCTCCTTTTACTACTCGGCCTTTCGCACAGTGTGCAAAGGCCGTTAGGAACAAGGATGACAAAGAACCTCTCACAACTGCTTCTCTCCCTAGGAGGGTCAATGCTTGTGCTCGGCTGTGGAACATTTGAAGTTGATCTCCAGTCCACACATCCAACTAGGTTAGCAGTTCAATGGCTTTTTGTTACCTGTTTGTTAATGCTTCTATTCAAGGGTATAATCAGTGTTTGAGTGTTTTATCTATAACTGTGAAGGAATTGTGGACATTTTCTTCAGGTTTGCCTCTATATTACAAGTGACAGGCTGCCATTGGATTTACCTGTATCATCCCCACAGGTATTTCTACAATGATGTGGAGTACTTTCATTGTCAAACGATTCTCGGCAGCGGCCTACCTCATGGAGAAGGTAAATCATGCATGTTCAGTACTGCAGTGAGCCTGTTTATCTGTGGGAGGATGTTATTGAGTCTGTGAGGTGGAATATGAAATGTTTGTACTTGTTTTTTTCAGGTGGGGAAAGCACCCAAAGATCGTTTATGTCGAAGGGTAAGTTTGTGTTTCAGTACGGATTCTGAAATATGATTCTAGATCAAGAATTTATGACGCCAAGTGACAGATTTACGTATTGATTGATGAGGTCATTTCAGATTATGATTCATGAATGACGCGTGTGTCTCTGTGCAGGATGTGGGAATGGGAGACAAAGCCGTGACGTCTTTCCTGGGCTGCTGTGTCCAGCTGCTGCAGATCCTCATGGAGGTGACTGGAGTATTGGTTAAATATCACTCCCCTTTGTCTTTTATAAATTACTATGTAAGTAAAAAGCAATCCGAGAAAAGCATGAAGAATGAGCGGCACCTCACATAAACCAGCTCACAGCATGGTCAGTGAAACGTGGTCAAAACCAACTATCTTTTTTGTGCTTCTTTTCTTTTTTCATTTTAACGTGAAGTGGAAAAAGATCAGAGGCGTTTTTGAGAATGCTTTATTGACTTGTGGTGAAAGTGAAGTGACATTTATACATTTTTAATAAATCAGTTTTTAATGTAAAGCATATACATGGTACATATTGCCTGGGCTACACTGGGAGTGTGCAGCGTGTGACGGCTGCGTCGCTGATCTGCTGCGTCTCGCATGCGTCTGTTGTTCACACAGGAAGTGTTGTATTTGTGACATATTCGACAGACGTAGACATTGTGGTAAAAGAAGTGAGATAAATGTCATCAATGCAGTCATTGCTACTGTTGCTACTAACTTACACTGCTGCTAATTAAAACAACACTGTTACTACTACTTCTTAAGATATTAGTACTATCATTACCACTAATAAACTATTCCTATACTTGGCATGGTTTTAATTTGTTTGGCAGCTAGGTTTCTTAAAGATCCCCTCCAGGCATCTTTTTTATCTCCGTCTCCCTCAGTGAAAATAATCCAGAATCTCTAGATAACAGACAAGATGTGTCAGGGTTGACTGGAAAGTCCAGTAATTCTCGGTTAATGCAACATCCTTTCTGGATACTGAACTCTGATTGGCTTCCAAACTAGTTGTGATGTCAAAAAATCTTCTCTTGAGTTAGCATGTTAGACTGAGATTAACGTTGAGCACAGAGAAAGCAGATGAATATGAAGACTGCCTTATAGTGTCAAACTGCACATATCTCACTGCTCTGCACAACCATCCAGCTGATGTGGACGAAAAGCAAACCCATTTTTGACTGGAGGAGAATTATTTAAATTTGTGCATCTGCTCAAGTATCTTAACTAGAAGCTGAACTGACAAAGCTTGTAACGTAAACCAACCACCTGTGATTTTCAGGTCTACTTATCTATCTTCTCACTTTGTCTTCATTCATGCAGGCGGACTCGGCGGTGGAGGAGGAGTCTGTTCCCGAGCTGTCGGTGGAGGAGTCGTGGTGCGGAGCGGAGGGCCCCGCCTCCATAGCCGAGCTGGCCCTGGAGCAGAAAGGTGTCCACTACCCCCTGGTCCAACACCACTGCCTGTTAGCCTCCCTGCTTCACGCTGCCCTGACCTTCAATCTGAAAGTCAAACCGCTCAATCTGTTTGACAGCAAGGTGAGGAAACAGCACCAGCACACACACAACTGACCTGTTCTCTGGGACCTCAGTCGAAAACTGATCCCTTTAAAAGCACAACACAATCCAGCGAGCCTGGAGATGAATTATATTATACTTTTTTTTTTTTTTCTTTGTCCTTCTGTCTTAATATTGTGGATTTTGTCTACACTTTGAATTATTGCTTAAACTAGAATGGCATTCAGTGGTGCGTATACCTCCACCAACGTCCCACTGTGAAGCAGCACCTGTTTCACACACTCATCAGTATCAGTCCCCTAAATACGCCAGATCTTTTTCATCCCGACCCATGAATTATTGATTTTAGTAAATTATTCCCATGTGAAAATCCTGGCTCCGCCCCAAACTTTAGTGGGTTCTTTCTTGGCTCATGTCCTATCTTTCCACCAAGTCTCATTAAAGAAATCTGTTACCTCCTACCTTAATGTGTCACTCATGACCTCATTATAGCTATTAGAGCTGTTGTAATGGAATTTATGTGGAAATGCATTTTAAAAACTACCCACAGAAGACCTGCTTCATTTGCGCACCAACTTATTTATGTGTTCAAGGGTAAGAATGCCTTCTTCAGAGATCTGACGACAATCCAGCTGATGCCCAGTGGAGACATGGACCCAGGCCTGGTGTCACTACGACAGGAGGTAAGAACTTAAACACATCACATGTCAGTTGCAAAGTTATGATCTCTCCTCCCAAAGATGTGATTCTGAGAAATAAAATGTTACACCCTGAATATTGCACAGCGGTTTTGGTCTAAAACACAAATAATCATGCTCACACTCCTCTGTGTGTGTGTGTGTGTGTGTGTGTGTGTGTGTGTGTGTGTGTGTGTGTGTGTGTGTGTGTGTGTGTGTGTGTGTGTGTGTGTGTGTGTGTGTGTACGTGTGTGTACGTGTGTGTGTGTGTACTAGAATGACTTTACAATATGACGACTGATTTGAGTTTTTACCCATGGAGTAAGGTTATTTTGGCTGGTCCTCACTATATGACACATTCAAGGGCTTTGATTTGGTTTCAGGGTAAATTAGATTCAGGTAAAGATTAGGTTGGGGTCAGAGGCTGGGGGATGCTTTATAACAAGTGATGATTGACAGCGATTATTTTAGTGTGAGTCTATATATTGATTTTTAAGTGCAAAGGGGGAGAGGAAAACTACAAAATACATTTCATCCGTTTCCCATGTCCCCTCTTTCTGTCTCAGTTCCTCCTGCGGGTGCTCACGGGCTGGGTGCAGGCAATAGATGATACGTCCAGCTCTGGCACTGGGTGCCCCCCTCTACCATCCAGTGGCCCTAACGCTGACTGGTGGCCCTCGCTGTGTCTGGAGCTGGGCTCCCTGCTGCAGGTCAACCCCGACATCCTGCGGCGGCACCTCGTCTGTGAGCTCTATAACCAGGGTCTGGACCTCCGGGCAGAGGAGGTAAAATACAAATGTCCTGTATTAGCTGCAGACAGAAGCTACGATGAGGGTGATAACCCCTGCTTGTTCGTCCAGGTGATGTTAGAAGTGGAGGATAAAGACGTGCTGGGCTCTCAGCTGTTGGTGCTGACTGGACAGAGACTGAGCTTCATGCTGCTGCACAGCCAGAGTCAGACGCAGGCTGCTATGGAGCTTCTGGCTCGCCTTCCCCCCACTCTCTGCACATGGCTCAAGGCTATGGTGAGACACCCAGCTCCATGACCTCTGATGTTTCAGTTACAGAGTAATTACTGTATCCACAGACCCAGCATTTTTCATTATGTTGACTATTTGTCTGGTTTACCTTGGTAGTCCATGAACGTGAGCACTATCACCGATACACAAAAATGATATCAAAGCTATCAATTCAAAGCAGTTTTGCACTAATAGCTCTAACTGCCTGTTTAACCATGTATGAGTTATCATTCTTTATTTGTTTGTACTGCAGGACCCCAGTGAGCTGCGCTGCCCCCTGGTCCCTTTGTCCCAGAGCAGTCGGCTGGTCGGTCGTCTCATTGAAATCCTGCCAGAGAACCACGCCCAGTACAGCCTGGCCCTGCACCTTCTGGAGGCCGTAGAGGCTCTGACCACCGAGGACTGACCCTATGGAGGGAGGAAGGCAGGAGGCCGACTCCACCTCCACAAATTTACAGATTGTGGTGAAGCCTACTCACGTGCAGCATTTAAGAGACTGTCGACACAGGGAAAGAAGAAATGCATCCTCCTCACGTTCTTTGCTCATTGTCACAGAGGTTTTGTGTTTTGTCATTCAGCTCATGTTAATGTGCTTTTAAGTTTTTTTAACCCATCATGTTTGGGCATTTAACATAAATTAAATTGAGAACTTGTGTAATTGAAAAGTGTTAAGAATTAAGAATCTCTACATGTGTGTCACTTCTGCTTCATTTCACAACAATGCGACTTAAAAATCGGTGTCCTTTGGGTCATATCAGAGTTCTGTTTGACATTTCTCCTCCTTTCTTCCCTCTCACAGACAAGAGATGTATCATAAAGAAATATGGACCTTTATTTTTTATTTATAATATAGAGACAGTACTGTACTAGCTGTGCCTGTACACCGCCTTTTCTGTAGTCCTTACGTCCAGCTGCTCCCACTGGGCTAATCCAACGCAGAATAAAGAGGTTTCTAAAACTGCAGATGTTCGTTCCTCGCTGCTCATTTCATTCAAACCCCAACACGTACCACATAAAACTCCATTTGTTAATTATCATACAAAGATATCATCCTTTCTGGATCAATTCCTTCTATACATTTACACATTGAAAGAAAAAAACAGAGTGCGCTGAAAGGCATCCTCTCGACAGTGTTTTCAGTTCCCCATCATATATACAGTAAATAATCGTTTACATGAATCAGAGTGCTTCAAATCAAATGTGCAGTCGACACATTCATGCCGCAGCCAGGTGACCAGGAAATCTTTGTTTTAAAGTTCCCACATGCTGTTCAAACAAAACATTGTGTCAGTCGATTAAAATAGTGACACCTGAAGCACATTAGGAACAGCACGGAGAGTTATCTGATATTATCAAGCTCTGCCAGTATCGACCCTGTGCCAAGCTGCTCTCTCTCTCGCTCTCTCTTCAGAGTTCAAACGTGACTGATTCACTGAGTCAGGTTTCATGTCGATGGTGACAGTGGAGCGTGAACCCTGGTCTCTGTTCAGCCGTCAGGGGCAATGTCAACAAAATGCAGCGTGGTGAGGACGTCTGGCAGGTCAGTGAGCCTGTGAGACGATGGCCTGGCAGCGTGGGCAAAGGCAGTCCGCCGATTCGGCTGTGTAGCGGCGGCACCGCGGGCAACGGGCAGCAGAGGTGGGCACCACAGCGATGCTATAAGGGCTGTCCTCGCGGATTACGCCACCTGACAGGACAGATACACACGTACTGAGCAAGTTGGAATCACAGTATTCTCCCCATAGTGATACAGACGTCAGACATTTAGATTTGTCAAAACAGGAGAAGCACAAGAGCCTGTATCACAAAGCAAGTTCTGCAAAGTTCGGTTGGTTCGCTGAGCCAAACACAAGTCATCCAGTTTTCAACTAAAATAGTGACAGTTTAAATTTATATTTTTTTAATTTATCAAATGAATTTATATTGAAACACTAAATAAATTATGAAACTTAACAAAATGTGTTCAAACAAGGCTGACAAAGTATTTAAAAAAATGTATTTATAATTTACTAAGCTAAATAATATGTGCATACCACCGAGGTCTTGTTTTGAACTCAGCTAACATCTCTCACTGTACCGTCTCTCCAATCATGGCTGATTACAATTAGTGTCATTAGATAACAAGCTCGGCGTTGATGTTCCTCACCCTCCAGGTTGATGAGGAAGGTGCCGTGGCTCAGTAGTGCGTCTGGGGGCAGGTCGCGGGGCAGCTCACTGGTCAGGGTGACCCGCGCTGTCATCATCAGCTCGGCCAGCTGGGAGGAGGTGGAGGTCGGCTCCTCCTGGAGAGACTGGAAGTGAAGGAGGGTGAGAGATTGGATTGTATTTAAATAGACTTACAAAAGATGAATATGTACATTTAGATGTACATTTTATATGTGTGATAATATCATAGTACTCTGAATCAGGTGTGTGGGAATACACATGTATTTTCACCAGAAAACACAGTTAATAAACTTACATTTGGTAATTGTTTTGATCTAATTCATTTTATTTTCATTGATGCATTTATTGGTCCAAAATACTCTGGACCTTATCCCTACGCACCAGAGTAAACTCACCTCCATGAGTTCAAACAGCAGGCCAGGCTCAATGGCCACAGTGAGGTCGTACTGAGCGGCATTTTTGCCTGGAATGGACGACAGGAACGAGTCTCTGATGGCACACGCTCCCTCCACTACCTCCTCCAGTCCCGGCCGCCGCCACACTGAACTGCTTTTTATCCAGCCGCTCCGGAATAATGTCTCCCCTTCTGCAACGGTCAAAACAAACAGCCTGTTTCTGCCAGGAAGCGAATGCGACACATCCACATGGACGGTACAGTGATGCACAGACGTAGGAGTAACTGCACAACACAAAGCATCAGGCACATACTGTCATGTCCGGGTGCGTGTAGGTACACTTCTTCAGCTAGATGTGGCAGGATGGGCGATATGGATCTGGTAACTCCGTCCAGAACTTCCTCTAAAACAGTCTGACACGATCTTCTGCCCAGCGAGTTCTCTGGGTCGCAGTACAACCTGATTCAGAAATACAGTATGTCTGAGTATGGTGGTTTTTTTTTACCTATCTTGATTCAAGAGCGTGGGCTTTCACTCGAAACCCTGCGCTACCACACTAAAAAAAGCCTTGCTTGCTTTTGCACTCAGATATCATGGGCTCCAGCTCCAGCTCTTGCTCACGCGTACAAATCTGCGAGGGCAGGACAGTTTAATTTGTCATCGCTACTGCTGCCATTCTATTGGCTGAGGAATCCATGCAAAAAAGGGAGAAATCCCCCAGCAGACGTTTCACGCTTCAAAAGAAGCAGCGTGAGGACGAGTTGAAGCTAGAGTGCAGGAAATCGGAGAGCACAATGAGTACAACCAGAGCTATTTGAGTGCGTACGCAGGGTTTTGTGTGAAAGCGTTATAAGACAGTCCCGCTCTCAAATTGAAAGACCACACGCGATAGGGGAAAAAAACCCATGAGGTTAAAAGATGCGTCAACATTTTAAAGCTATTGGCAGAAAAACGCCTGTGGATGTCATGTTGTGGTCAGTTTTCACCTGTCTTTGATGATGCTGAAGTAAAAACTGGAGAGGTCTCTGGTGATGAACGCCTGGAGGACACGGATGACCCTGCCAGCGTCAAACTCACTGTAGGCGTCTGTAACCTGTGCACACAGACACAAGACACCAGCTACCGTCAGTCAACTGTCAAACTGTCAAACTGTGGACACACAATAAAATGTTTCTATCCGCACCTTCATGCTGAATTCACGGAGCAGGTGCAGCATGTACTGGTCGATGAAGTGCATCTCTTTGGAGTCCACAGTCTGAGACAGCGGGTCGAAGCCGTGCAGGTTCCCAAGCAGGAACCTCAGAGTGTTTCTTAACTGGGAGAGAGAGATACAGAGGGACAGAGAGGGAATGAAGAAACAGAGAGAACCACTCAAGTGAAAAAAAACCTGCAAACTTTGACTCCCTGTTGCTGTGGTACCTTGCTGATGCTCTCCCTGGCTGAGTTGAGGGCTGTGGGTCCGATCTGGACCTCAGAGAAGATGTTGGACTCCGCCACCCACCAACGCAACACATCTGCCCCGTAGGCCGGCAGGTCCTGAGGAAGACAAAAGACAAAACACGAGACTGGTCGAATCCATTTTGTTCAATGTTCTTCATCTCTCCAATAGTTATCTCACCTTCCCTCCATTAATGACCACATCAGGATCCACAACGTTGCCCAGAGACTTGGACATCTTCTCCCCCTTCTCACTGACAGCAAAGCCATGGACCACCAGAGACCTACAAACACATCAGCGTCGCATATCAGCAAAAGGACTTACTACGAAAAAGGTATTTGGTGTTTTGTCTGTTTCTTGCCACAACTGTCACTTTAACATCAGGGAACAGCTCATTCAAAATTTGTTTGACTAGGTTATATTTTATATTAAGTAAAAAGCATATTAAGCTTTTTGCAAATAAACAAATCATAATAATGTTACTAAGTTAATTTTAGTGACTGAACAGATACAGACTATTAGACTTTAATGAATGAAAATATATAATGTGAGTGCGACAGAAGTAGCATTAAATTAACATTAGCTAATTAATACCTGCCAATAAATAGGGCCGTGTTAACACCTAGTGCATAATATTTTAACATATGTAAAAGTTCAGATAATTGAATTTAGAATTTTTAGGAGCTCATGGAGACCCTGTTATACTTTGTAAGCAGATCATTGTCCACCAGAGGGTTTTCTCCTTCAACATCAGTTCAACTCAATACAGCAGATTCAGACTGCTTATTAAAAAGTAAAAAGTAAAATATTCAAAGCCTTTGCTATGACACCATCTCCTCATCAATCCCAGTACATGTACACAGTCACAGTATGGGACACTCACTTGTAAGGGGCCTTGTTGCTGACGGCTACACTGGTGAGCAGTGACGACTGAAACCAGCCTCCAATCTGGTCCTTTCCCTCCACGTACGCATCTGCTCTGGAGTCTGACTCTGGAGGAGGAAGCATAAGAGATTAATCATTTGTTCTGCCCTCGCTCTACACAAAACAAAGGTGAAGCAAATGGTTAGCATTTGGGAAGAATGTCTAGAAAAAGAGAGACAAGGCAATATTAGTGAGGAAATAACCAAAACAGCCTTTTTTTAAACTCTGAATGGTTATAGGTTCCATACAGACAGCTGTCTAACAGAGAGGTGGTGCAGCCATGGCATCACGGGCTTTCAACCTCATCCACCTCCACCGCCAAGCCCTTCACAGAGAAAACTAATAGTAAAGAAGAAGTTCAGAGTTTGGAACATCCCTAGAAACAGAAACAAACTCCTACAATGTTCTCTCGAGCCAGTTGCTCTGTATAAAACCTGCATGCAAAAGGAGAGACAGAGAGAGAGGAGGAGAGTGAACAGAGATTCATGCTGCATTCAGCACTTTTATAATCTCCTGTTCCCATGGCTGGTGTCCTCAGATATTCCTTAAATTACATTCAAATGCTTTTGGTTTTAATCTGATGAATTGGAGCAGGATGTCTGGTTTTAGTAACCGACCATGTAACTGACATGTTAGCTAACGCTGGTACTGTAGAGCAGTCTTTCAATTTATAATCCAAGAGCATCTGAAAGCAAAAAGAGGGAGCAGAAGCAGAGTGAGAAACAGCGGGAGTGAAAGCCGCAGTCGGCCTCAGTAGGAGGATGGTCAAACAACCTGTGACCAGAGGTTTGCGGAGCTGAGCGGGGAGCCAGCTGAGACGGGACTCAGGCTCCGCAGAATCTCCCTCCAGCTCCTCTGGAAAGGAAAACACAAGCATTTTCTACTGCTCGACAGATCCGCAACATCACATCTAATTCACTGATCACTCATTGTTTACAGTCATATTAGTGTTGAGGAGAAAACACCAGGGCAGTGACCCTGCTGTGCTGAGACTGCACTTCCCTCTAATCCAGGTTTGTGGTCAACAAACTACAGCTTCTGCTTACGATACTTTGCACAGCACCTTAATTGAATGGTGGACTATGTAAGGTTGGATTAAGAAGCTTTCTCTACAATAACACTAATTAAAGGAGGCTTGATTCAAGGAGTTTTGAAAGCCTGGAGTCATTTAAGTGAGCAGAGACTGCTGCGTCATTTAGAACCTCCCTGGTGAGGGTCAGGCGAGAGAAAGTGCAGAGGAGCAGCAGTTTTGAGTCACACTTTCTTTAGTACGATGGAGTGTTAGGGCCATATTGAAGGACAAAGAAATGTAGATATTTTGAGAATAAGGTTGTAATATAACAAGAATAAAGTAGTCATAATATTTTATGACTATATATATATATATATATATATATGACCAAAATATTAGGTATTTGTTATTTGTGAAACCTGTACTAAAGTATAACTAAACAAGATGCTCCATATTCCTCATTTTAACACAGGCGATACACTGATCTTACGATATCCTTCTCTAAAATGACACGTAGCCTAATATTATGAGTTTCTTCTTGTAATATTATGACTTTTTTTATCTAAATCTCAGATTTATTTTCTCTTTAAGTAGCCATGATACTCTGTCCTACTTTAGCAAATGGAATCAACCCTGATTAAAGAGAGGAAAGTGCAACAAAGACACAAAGTAAAGCAAATCTGTTGTCCTGTGTGATCTGTGGAACAGGACAGACTGAAGAGATCCCACATGTACCTTCTAGTACAGCAGCCCATGATGCTCCGCTGTCAAACCAGATGTCCAACACGTCCTCTCCACGAACATAGTCACTCACTGGACCTGCTTTACTCTGAGACACAGACACACATAGACACCTGAACTGTAGTTAGAAGCAACAGGATCCATTGTGACGTCCATCAGCATGGCCCCAACTAGCTAGCATATTAGTGGCTAGGTTAACAGATGCATTAGTTCACAGTCTGGTCCTCGGAATAGTCCCTAAATTATCGCGGCGTTGTTACATGTTTTAAATGAACACCTTTAAGTTGGTCCCCGGGTATTGGTGAAATGGGTTAATTAAGGGATTTAAATAAATTAATTGTGTTCGGATAAACTTGTAATGACTATTATTGCTCTTTATGCATACATACAGGGTTTATTTTGACCGAAGTCCCTGATTATCACATATTACAGTATCTTTAAATTCCACTAAATTAATGACAAATAGTTGATGGTAAATAGTGTTTTGCAAAAGCCACTGGAATAGCATTCATCAGAAGACAGTGGGATTATACTTAGTCAGTGTCAGCAGATGGGTTACTGACACTCATTCCAACCCACACCTTGCTCCTAACACACACACACACACACACACACACACACACACACACACACACACACACACACACACACACACACACACACACACACACACACACACACACACACACACACACACACACACACACACACACACACACAAATACTCACCTTCTTGAGGACTTCAGGTGGCAGTAAAGTTTCAATAGGAAGCTCCCACCAGCAGTCACTTCCTTTTTCTTCGAAAAGCTTTGCTATGTGGGAAACTGTGTGTCTGCAGAGGCCAGAGACAGGAATTATGTTTAGTGTACAACGTGTGTGTGTGTGTGTGTGTGTGTGTGTGTGTAACATAGATTTTGTGTTTGTCTATAAAATATCTCTAAAAAGAGTGTGTGTGTCCGCCTGTTAGTCAGCATGTGTGTTGTGTGTTGGCTCACTTGTTCATGAGTGGCTCTCCGGTCTCTGTGTGGTAGAAGACGGGGATCGGGACACCCCAGCTTCGCTGTCTGGAGATGCACCAGTACGTCCGTCTGTCCAGCATGGCCAGCAGACTGCTCTTCGCCGACTCAGGCAAAACACGCACCTTCTGCAGCGCCTCCTGGAAACACACACACACACACGCAAGTAGATGTTTTGTTTTTTTCAAACAAACAAATTGTAAAATGAATAACTTCCTGGAAACATACAAACATTTATTGTGTGTTTTCCTTTTTTAATAAGGCAAACTGGATCTTAATAAAAACTAGTTTTCCCATGATGTGGCTGAGCAGCTCACCTTAGCTTTGTCTTTGAGCGACGCTGTGTTGATGAACCACTGTTTACTGGGCCTGATGACCACAGGCTGCTTTGTCCTCCAGTCGTAAGGGTAACTGTGGACACACGGCTCCTCTTTCACCAGAGCCCCGCACTCCTTCAGCATGGAAATCACTTCACACAGGTAGGCAGAGGAATTACATAGAGGAGCATGGATTAGAAGAAACAGACAGACGATATAATTTTTTTTTTTAATAATAATAATACTACTTTAAGAGCTCACACATCCACCTGCTCTCGGGGGAAGTGTTGTGTCCTTCTTATCCTGTTACCTTTATCTGTTCCTTCAATCATCACCGACAGATTCTGTAGCTCAGGACCTGCTGCTTCAGTGAACTTGCCATCCTCATCCACCATACACTCCTGAGGGGGAAGCAAAAGAACACAGCCTTACATAAAATAAACAGATTACAAGCAGAGAAATAAGTTGTCATTGATTAAACCAAATTTAAGAGAATCTTACACTTTGAGAAGCTAGAAATGTTTTGATTCTCAAAAAACTATATATTGATTGACACCATTGATTTGAAATGGCTATTTAACCTAACATATCTGTCTCCAGTTCACAGTAAGGGTTTAAAAACAACAATAGTATAAATATTTACAATACAAGATTTTGAAAAACACAACGCACCACAGACAGTTTAAACTGCGAAGCCACACTGTAGTCGTCCATGCCGTGAGCTGGTGCTGTGTGGACCAATCCTGTTCCCTTCGCCATGGTCACATGATTGGCTGGCAACAGCAGGCACTTCCTTGTCAGGAATTGTGGGATGTTTGCAGATTCCACCTTCAAGTTGAGGACCTTAGAGGAGAAAGTCGGGGGACATGTGCGTGGTTATATTTGTAACTGAAAGAACACGATAAACGCAGTTAAGACTTTTGTGTGTCTCTTTGTGTAAATGTGATTTTTACCTGTGAAGGTGCCGACACTCTCCAGCTCCGTGCCCAGAAGAGCTGCGACGCTGGCTGTACGTTCAGAGGCCAACAGGAGAAGCTGAGAGTTGTCCGCCCTCTTCACCACCGAGTACCTGCAGACACAAAACAAGAAGCGGCTGCTGACTTTCCACAGTAATTGGAAATTATGACGTGATTTTTATGAATAGAAAAGTTGTTCTGCTTTGCAGCTGTTTTTAATACTCAACACAAATGAAGTTAAGCAACAACCATAGAAGTGAGAGGAAATGTTGAGACATCCTTTTTGGGACAGGAAAACAACCCAGAGTGGATGGAAATGTGGCCCATTTGTACATGTAATGCAACTCATTTAAATAAATTATGAATTGTTAAAATCAATTTCTCAAATATGAACGTTTAGTAGTTTTCTTGGTCCTCTATGATAATAAAACTGGGTTTTGGACGAAACATTTCAGAGCTGTGTGAGTGTGATGAGTGAGTGCATATATACAATCTTTTGGTGCAGGTACTTACTGAGCATTGGGCATGTAGCAAACAGCCTGATTTGCAGGAAGGGTCCAGGGCTGAGTGGTCCACACCAACACAGAGACATTCTCCAGACCTGCAGAGGCCGCACATGCAGACACACACAATGAAGAACATTCGTCCACAGGTGAGAAACACAAAGCTTGGAATTACCTATGTGAATGTGTTTCTGTTACCTTCTACTGAGGCCATTTTAGGTGGTAGTGTGATCAGGGGAAATGTGGCATGAATGGCTCTGCTCACATGTTCAGGGTTGTATTCCAACTCTGCCTCTGCTAGGGCCGTCCTAGAGACAGTCGTCAAGATAACAAGCAAAATCGTATATGAACAATCTGGTTCACACTACTTAAACTATGTATACATTGTATATAGTATTGCTTTATTTTATATTTAAAAAATATTTTCAATATCTATTCACATATTTATTAGTTTATTCATTATATTTATTTTATTATTATCTCCTTTGGTGCTGTAGCATAGCAAACTGTACCCACTGTAGGTAAATTAGGACTAAAGGATCATCTTATTATCTCATCATACAAGAAATGATCAAGTATTGTAAAAGGAGAATTAATATGTAATCAACATATTAACTCATTACCTTGATGAAGGAGACCAGAAGATTGGCTTGTAGTCCTGGTAGATGAATCCCTGTAGATAAACATAGTAGGAAAAAACATTAATCCAGGCAGAGATCTTCTTCAGCCACTGACAGGTACAGGTAAATTTCAATTATTTACTGACTATAGTAAATAAATAATACTGATTTTGTTATTAGATATTGAGGATTATATCCGGGCATAAACTCTGATGAACAGCATATGATTGGTCACCTTGGTGTGCATTTCCTGGAAGACTTTCAGCTCAGCAGCCTCATAGGTCCCGTCATAAGTGTAGTAACACTTGTCCCAGTCAGCCATCACCCCCCAGCGCTGGAAAGCAGCCCTCTGACGAGCTATGGCTCCATCTGCAAACTCCCGTGCTAGCGGAGATAGAAACAGAACTTTTGAGCAACTGCAAATCTAATATTGCTCATGTTCTGGGGACTATCGGCCCTTTCTTACCTTTCTGTCTG
The DNA here is from genome assembly GCA_026259375.1 of Verasper variegatus. Taxonomy (NCBI): domain Eukaryota; kingdom Metazoa; phylum Chordata; class Actinopteri; order Pleuronectiformes; family Pleuronectidae; genus Verasper; species Verasper variegatus. Next base: position 7,020,429 of record CM048049.1, read on the forward strand.
ATTTGTAGTGGTGTGAGGCCGCTGGTCCCCAGCTCCCCCAGAGCCCTTCAGCTCGATGGGCAGCCCATGGCAGTCCCAGCCAGGGATGTAGTGGACCTGCCGCCCCCTCAGCATCTCAAAGCGATTACGGATGTCCTTTAGGATCTGTATCAAACAAGATGCTATCAAGTTAACAGTTACTTTGGCTGCTTGAGCCAATCGTTATTGTTTGTTGTACCATAACAGTAGGAAATATATACGAAAAGAACACTGTAAATAAAAGACCTTATTGAGTGCGTGTCCAACATGAGGGTCTCCATTGGCATACGGGGGTCCATCATGAAGGCAGAACTCCTTCTTGACCTTCCTCTCTCTCTGCCAGGAGTACAAATCTGCAAACCCACACTCCTGAAATACACAGAGAGAGAGAGTGTTAGTGTGTAATGTGACAAAACACAAAGCAACATAATGATATGTTATCAAGCAAGTTAGGGTTTGTGTTGTGAAAAGTAAAGTAAACACACACATCACAGACACATAGAGGCTGTGATAAGCGAGTGACGGACAATATTTACATTCTGCATGATCCAGACTTATGTCTGTTTCTCGTCAAAGTAATGAGGAAGTTGAAAATCATAAGCTTTTGTCAAATGCGAATTAAGCCGAATTAAAGACTGAGCCCATAATAAATGTAGGAGATGTTATTTTATGAGCTACAGTGTCTGTCCAGCTGACAACAGGCACTTTATAATAGACTTGTCCGTTTTTGAGCGGAGGTTCGTCAGCCTCTCCCTGGAAGTCGTACCTGCTGGATCTGCAGCTCCCGGTCCAGCAGCTTCTGTCCGGTCAGTTTCATTGGGAACTCGGTCCGGGGGAGGAGCACCGTGTCCCGGTACAGTCCCGGAGCAGAGCCGTTCTCTGGCGGCTGAGCGCTTCCTTCTCCGGAGCTGACACCATGACAGCGGCTGGAGCTAAAGGGGAGAGCCGGGTGGAGGAGGCCGACTGCCCGCTGTGACCTCCGTGTCCACCTCGCCAACGCATGGCTCACTACCGAAACCCGGCACAGCAGCATGGAGAGGCGAGGAAGCTCTGCGGCCGCGGAACTGAGGCAAAAGCACTAAAACAGTGACAAATGTGAGGCTGCCTCCTTGTTGTGACTGGAGGGGGCTCACCGGGCGCTGAGTTCCGCTCTCCTCACTGCTGTGTTTCTTCCGGAGGAAATAAGAGAGCGGACAACTACGGAAACTCAGCGAGGTCATTACCAATCCAACCAGATTCCACAAGTACTTTGCAAATGACATCAACTATCAAGTCTGGATGATTCCTCGTAATTACCTCATCTAAATTAATACTATTAATAATAATAATAATAATAATAATAATAATAATAACAATCACCATCATCATCATCATCTCAAATATTATCCTGCCAATCACTACATGTTGAAATTCAAAAAAGACATAAACAGCCACTGTCGTCTGGAAAGACTTCAATCGATTTTACATTGACAATCATTTTCAAAGAATTTGTTTTATTTTGGAAGGATGGGTGGGTTTTTTTCCAGTTGAAACCAAAATATAAGATATTTTTTTATTCTAAACATTAATCCTTTTGACATTTTGTCATCAAACGTAAATTTGATGGTAAAATATATTTTTGTTATTTTCTTAAGATGTTGAACAATACATGAATCAGATTTCTAAAGGTAGAAACAACAAAGCTATTTAAACCCATTCCATACATTTCTTTGAATGTCTTTATGTAATTGTTACTAACGCCTGGCTCTTCTGTTTTAGTTAGTGTCTTTTATATAGTGTCCCTGTACTATGTTTACTATGTAAAAATCTCTAACAAAGAATTGAGGGGAAAAGTAATCCAACCATTTTAACAGTAATACGCATGTGGTCACTGGGAGGCGCTGTTTATCTATGTTTTAGAGTAAGAACCAGCCATAGACTGTATATAAAGTACCAGCAATGTGCTTTTTCTGGAAGAATATTCACATTAACAGTGATGACAGTATTTCCATGCTTAGGGGATAAAGATACCGATACTGAGATTCATACTGGCACATTAATATAAGTCTAGACACATAAACGTAGACGAGTTATTGCAGAAATGGTCATTCAGTTACTTTCCTTCAGTGCCCATTCAATTTAATTATTCACCAAACTCCGTCTTCATAAATGGAAGGGAAAAAAATGTATATCATTTTTAATTAAATTCAGATATATTCATATATACACACTTTTTAATGCACACTACATTTCACTAAATATATATAAGTACTATACAAATACATTTATGTTTCCCTCAATATAAATGTATTTATATGTAACTAAATGCTGACTATTTCCTGCAGCACCTGAATGCAGCACGGCGCAGGCTGCAGCAGGTGGTTTAAGTGGCTGATGACGTCGCGGTGGGTATAAAGCACTCAGCAGCGTCTGTAGTTTGGTTCACTGACTGATCAGAGGATCCTGTTGCTACAGACAGAGACACCACAGCTCCTGCTCCCGATCTAGCACCTCAGCCTCCACCCTGCGAACATGAAGACCGTGTGTGTGACCCTCCTCGCAGTTCTGCTGCTGGCTCTGCTGCTCTCCTCACAGGTTCGGTTCTTCTTTCTCTCCCTTTTCCCATTTGAACTTTTACTGGATCATGAAAGTGTACTGTTGACTAGCTTTGGGGACAAAACGTTCACGTTGAGAACAATTGAATTTATATTTTAATTTTGTTTAAGCTCTTTTCACATGTCTCAACTAAAATGAAATGAACTGAAATGTGAGTTGGTGCCCTGTTTGCAATGTTCAAACTGACTTTTTTCTAAAGTTAAATGGTGCAGCTATATAACATTTATATTTGGATTACTTTGTTTCCATCACTTCTATCACTTCATTTTATTTGAAGGATACTAATTCTAAATATGTGTCAGTTTATGAGATTTTGTTTGTTTGGGGATAAAATGTTGGAGAACACTTGAACCTTTCTTTTAAAGCCTCTGCCACAGGTGGCTGTCATTTGCAAATGGAGGATGACTCGGCAGTAGATTAATTTCAAACTGAACCATTCTAAAGACCATCTAGTTACAATACAGACTCGTAGTGTTTGAATTTGCTTTATTTATCAACCTATTACTTTAGTCTCCTGATCCTCTTTTCACTGTCCCCTGTGCTGCTGAAACATGGAACATTTCCCTTGTAGTGGGGCCATTCTAAGGATTATTTCTCTGAAATGTAATGTAGATTCAATAGTGTCACCTAATACAACAATTTTATTAAAGAATCATGAGTTGTAAATTGAATGTTAAATCATTCAAATCAGTTTTTTTGACTTATTTAAAGATTGTTTAAAATGGGCCAGGTGACTTTAACCAACTTATTGCTGGTGAGTAGCTGTCTCTGCCATCAGGTCTTCCTTGAGACTTGGTCATGTAGGCTGCATTAAGGGCTTCTCACGACACCTGGTGTATATATCTCTAACCAATTCTTTTAATGCACCCCTTACAATGTGGTAAAGCCACTGAAGTAAATTGGTGGTTCCTGTAAAATTAAACTGTTGCCTTGTGTTTCCAGGTGGTTCTGGCCCAGAACATGACTACCACTGAGCCCAACATCACTGCGAGTTCCCCTGTGAACTCCACGTCTGGAGACAAGAACGGCGCCGAGAGAACCGGAGGCCTGGCGCTGCTGCTGCCTGTGGCCCTGGGAGCCACTCTGCTCCACGTGTGGTCACAGTGACTGACCTGATTATTATCTGCACTGACTGAGGGCCAAATGTTGTTGAAGTATTTATAAAAAAAAATTAAAAAAAATGTACAAAAAATTCCCTCACACATGGGTCTTGAATTTCACCCAAGGGTGCAGCAACCAGGCACACGCCCTGCCTCTGTTCTCAGCTGGGCCCCTTCATGGACTACGTGGGGGAGGAGAAACCACCATGTTGGCACTGGTGCTGTCTTTTGGGGGTGGGTGGGGTTGTTTAAAAACAAAAAAAGGTACCACTTCCTGTATATAAATACAGAACTAGTTGAATTTCCATTTGCACAGGTTGTGATTCATGGATACTTGGTGTAGCCTTTAAGCCTGAAAGTGATTGTAAACAAGTCTAGAAAGTTTTTTTTTAATTGCATTCTGGAAATGTGTGACAAATGTAAAAACATGATCGTGCATTTTAGATCTTGAATTTTTGTAAATTTGTTGAATAAAGGTTTAATTTCTACGTGGTGAAATTGACTTCTTTTTAATCCTTAATGCACATGGGGTTGAGCTTGAAAGCTTAATGTGCAGTTTCAACTTCAGTATATCAACTGGTGTTCATCTCAATTGCACCTTGGCTGGATTATCGCGCTGCTTTTAAACTAAAGCGCCTTATCTGCCATAAGTCAAGTAAACGCCTCAGTGCTGCAACCCTGAGTCGCTACAGTTTGACAAGAAACAAGTTTAACTACCAGTCTTGAAGCTCAAGTTGAGTTGGCACTTCAGCCGTTGGAGAAATTCCATCTAGTTTCTCGGCCTCCTGGTGCTGAGTGTTGTGGCTTTTAAAACCCTGTTGAGCCACCTTGATTGGAGAAATGATGACATTGCTGGGTGAGGTTAAACCTTTGCCTTCAAATGTTTGAAACTAAATTCTAGTGAGCTCTGTATCCTATGTACCTGATGCATGGTCTCTCAGAGAGGCCTGTGAGCTGGCTGCTGGAATTCACCTGTAACCCCCACCTGAGCATACATGCATGCTTGATCTCTGTGGGAACCACAGCCGACTGATCACATGACAAAGGCTGCATTGTCCAGCTCCTATCTGCTCCAGAGATATAGACTCTTATCAGGTGACCCTGTCTCCCTCTTCACCAGGTACCTAAACCTCATTGTTTTGAAGACTTCCATCTTTACTTTTCCTCTAACACTATACTGTGTAAAAAGCATAAGCCACAGCCATGAAATGTCAAAGGCACTAGTGTGGTCACTTGAACCAGAGAAGAGTTTTTGCTCTAGTCAACCACCAGCGTGACCACTCAAGCACCCTCCTGTCCACCTGAAACCTAAGCAACCAGAGTTTGGCTTTAGGTGTTTGTTTGCTGGTGGGGGGGGGGGGGGAGAGTAAGCACACGCAAATAATCAAATAAAGGGAGGGGGGGAAGGGCAATGAAGGAAATGTGAAGGACACTCCAGAGCTGAGCAGCTCTCGACCTCGCTCTTAAAGCAGGAATCTGCATTTCAGCACAGTTCAGACAATGAGGTTTCAGTCTCTGAAGTGCTTTAGTGTCACCATCTAAATGACCACGCTGTTTGTTATCAGCGTGTTACAGGCTGCTGAAAAACAGATGTACAGAGTTTCTTAGAATCATACTCGATGAGAGGTTTCTCATTTTATTCCTTACATTCTGGTCATTCCATCGTCAGATCAGTCGAGTAAATCTTAATATGACAGGAGAGGCCGAGTAACAATGTGGATTTGTTGAGTTTGACAGGTTCAGACGTCGTGTGGGGAAGAGACGTTTTACAGCTTAGTGGCTCCATTTAAAGCAACAGGGAGCATCTTTCATGTTGTTTTCCATTTGTTTTTAAAATGTAAAATCTCCTGATTCGAAAGGAGCATATTGATGATTTGATATTGGTCATCGCATGATTTCCTTGCGCTTACTGAGTTTATTGTATTGATATGAAACATCATGACGTGAATAATCGCTTCAGGGGAATTTCATATGAGCTCTGTCACCACATCCTGTGCAAACCTGAGCTATAATTCAAAGAGAATACCATGAATGTTATGTCACTTTAACACAGTGTTCAGTGTTCAGTGTTTTTCAGATTATGGTGTCAAATTATTTAAAATGTCTACTTCAAGTAGGAAGAGACAATTAACAACGTAGCATCTCTGAATGAGGAACAAATACGAGCACTAACTGGCTGTGTATCTGGTTACTGTGGCAACCATCTGTAAACAGTGTTGGAGTGGGTGTACTTCCCTGCAGATTACAGAATAAAATGTTCTCAAGTGTGGTTTCTAAAGAATGCTTTATTCTGCTAGATTACTCAAAGTGAGTAACTTCCTTCCAATAATAAATACTGAATTATTTGGGATTCATTATTTTTGGTTAGTACTTCGTTTCGAATCCCAGCTTGGCCGGGACCTGTTAACTGGATACTCTAAATTGTCTGTAGGTGTAAATGTGTGAATTGTTGTCTCTGTTTGTTGGCTGTGTGATTCACTGGTGACCTGTTCCGGGTGAACCCCCTCCCCCTCACCTTTATGTCAGCTGGGATTCGCTCGACTGACTTTGGGGAGGCTGTGGCTCAGGAGGTTGAGTGGGTCGTCCACTAACCAGAAAGTCGGCAGTTTGATCGCGGCCTGTATTGGACAAGATGCTTGACTCCATATTGCCCCTGGCTGCTGTGTGGCTTTATCAATACTACTGACCAGTTACCACTTGGGTGGGAGGCCTTGGACAGTATCACTGACTGAAACAAACAAATAAAATTTGCAGGCGCATCTTTGTTGTCTGATAAACATTTGCATAAAATGAGGGTTTGTATAGTCAAGAAAAAGCACAAGTTGTACAGATTTAACATGATTAGGCAAAATAAAACTGGAAAAACACATTTTGTTTTCTTAATTCTGTATATTCCTCTATTCTGTAAAATCAACTGAGATTTCATATAAAAGTACGATTAAAACAGCCCAAATGATGTATCGTTACTTTCACTGTTCCACTCATTTTGTGTTATTCATTAAGCACAATATTCGTAGAGTAGTAGTAGTTCAAATAGCAGGCTATTTGAAAGGAGGCAGATGAGGGGGCGGAGGCCTGTTCCATAAACTGTTTTTACATTTACAGTACATGCTACTTATATTACCTCTTTATAGCTTAAGGCAAAAAGAAAGTATCCATCCATCTATTCACCCATCCCTCCATCCCTCCCTCCCTCCATTCCCACAGGGACCCGTGTGTTATACAAGCACAGGACAACAAGCAGAGTACATCCTGAACAGGTCAGCAGCCGAACACACACACACACACACACACACACGTGATGTTTGAATGGCATCTGAAACAGCCTTTTAAAAGATTGCCGAGCTCATGCTACCACAGGTTAATCTGTGGAAGGTGCACAAAGCCAAAGGAACCAAACTGTGTGTTTGGGAAATCCCTTCACCTGGCACCACCCGGCCGTGTCACTAATCATCTGGTTCAAAGAGAAACAGGCCGACACAACGAAGACGCACACACACTTGTTTTATGTCTCCATGGTTTTTCCAGGAAAAGACGCGATTTGTCATTTGTGATACAAAGTCCCACTCTCTAACCAATATAACTATGCTCACTGTTTGGATGCCTTCTCTCCTGTGGTGACTAATCTCATTTTGCTGAGCTCTATGAAGGTCAATGTGCCGTCTGAAGGGAACTACTTTATGAGGTGTGACGTCCTTCACGATCAGTTGACCATATACTCATTTATTAGTTACACTTTAGCTCAAAATCGACATTGTTACAGAGAGGTGTTGATTCATGGTGCTGTTAAAGTGTACTGTTTCAGACATAAATATGCTTTCTGTATTATTTAAAGCAACATTAAGTGTTTTTTATACCCAGTTCCATAATCATTGTGATGGTCGAAAAAAGGTATAATGGGAAGAATGGCATGTCTGTCAATATCATAGCGCCCCCTGGAGGCCCGGAACTGCACCATGATACTCTGGTGTGCCGCGCTGGAACATTACGACCCACTTTACACAATGGCTCTCCACTCTCAGTGTGGACATCATGGAGATCCACCTGAAGAAACCAAAGAGGACATTGTTCGAGGAAACAAAGAAGAGGAAAAAAGAAAGTGACTGAGTAAGAAACCAAACAAGAGGGAATATCGGGGCATATTTCATTTTGTTGGCACTAGAGGCCAAAGGATGCAGGACAGATGTCGACCTGGCATGGTTGTCATGGGACGAATAAGTCATACGTTTTGCCTGCTTGCAATGTGCTGTTTTTACTCGCCTGCTTGACGTTGGGTTGTGTATATGTATGTTTATCATCTGAAGTCAACCCAATTGGATTTTAAGCCGCTAAGTTTGGTCATATTTGTGTAAAATCTCTCCCTTGTCAGTTGACATAGTTCTTTGGATTCTTAGGTTGCCGGTTTCTTCTCGGTCAGGTTGTCAACAAATGCACGCGTGTACAGCTGTTGCACAGGGGGAGGTTCGGACCAAAACTCTGAGTTATGACGTTGAGTTACATATCCCACCTGTAGGGGGAACCCAAGTGTATCCGAGAGTGAAAAGCAAGCCCTTTAATGTCTTGCAATCCGGTGTGAAAAGAAAGCATGAAGACTATAACTGGGGGACCAGTGTCTGCGATTATCCAGTACAAATTATAGGCATGTCTCGCTGTCTTGCAGGGACGATGAAGGAGAAACAGAATTGTGTCATATGTGCTGGAGACATGGCTTATGTGAAGGGTCTGTGCTTTTCATTATAGCACATCCTTCGCTGTCAGCTCAAAATTTACATTTGTATAATGAACAGGAATCGGGATCAAATGACAAGCTCTGGAAAAAGCCGGGCAGGTGGAAGGGATGGAGTGAGGATGAAAGAGGGGAGAAGGGGGGGGGGGGGGACACCCTGCAAATCCACACATCCGGAGAGGAGAATGTCAAAGGAAACAAGAGCCCTGTATGTGCTCACTGAATTCTGCTGTGTGTGTATGAGACACTGAAAACAACAGAGGGAACTCATGAGGTGACTCATCACCCTTCATTTCAGTGACCTTTACCCAAAAATACCCACGTAGTGACGCTGACCAGTGATATGGCTTTCTTTGTTACTGAAGAGCAAGAGCTTCAGCCAAATTTACATTGTAAGGATCAAATCTGTGAATGTTTTTATTTTTTATCAAACCAGCCTGATTAGATCTTTAAAAATGATATCATTTAATATTTCAATAATTTAGTTTCTAGAATATAAAAGGAAGTTATGATTACTGCAATTGTGTTAAAGACAACCCACTATATTGAAATGCAATGTAAGAATTACAGGAACAAGAAAAAGCGTAGGTATCAACTCAAAAAATGGTCAGCATTTATAACATGCTAACTATGAAGGTCTGTGCTTTAGCATTCATTTAAGCATACTAGCATTCATTTAAGCTCATTGGATTTAATGAATAATATAGTACACTTTACACTTGTGAACTTGTATTGGGATTAATTAAGTACAAGGATCAAGTATAGCTTCTCTCCTGCAGGGGAAAGTGGTCAGGATTATGTTGTACTGGAGTCAGCTGAGAGCAGGTTATAATGGCCACTACTTTAGGCCAGTTTCCAGAACTGTAAATGGCTGACTGGATAAATTTCACTTGAGTTGACTCCAGCTTTTTAATCTGGATCGACACTGATGCTGTATGTCAGGGAAAGTATCTAGTCGAGCCCAAACGGTTTGAAGAGCTGGCTGGTGTTTGGTCATGGCAAGTTGTTACTCATCTCAACACAGTGGAAACAGCCTGTTGTTCCTTTCTTCTCAGACTTACACCTGCAGAGGAAATATGTCTTTACGTTTATATCACTTGAATGGCTGAACAGTTTGTCAAACTGGATTGGAGAGAGAAGTTTGAGTCAAGTCTAGACTTGTGACATAGATACTGACAAGAAGGGAAGGAGGCAACATTTGAACTGTGCCCTCCAGTGGACACATCTAGTGGACACCTGTGTCCATCGGCCATCTGTCTCTTTGTTGCTCTCTTTGCTTTGTAAATTAAAACAAGCCTTTATCTTCTGAAAATGCAGCACAGGTTAAATACCATTAAATGGTCGCTGTTTTGATACCTGGCATCTCCTCCAGTTTGAATTCTGAAGTGTCCTTGAACCCCAAATTGCCTCTGACAGCTGTTCAGTGTATGAATGGTGTGTCATAGAAAAGGTGCTGCATTTAGAAGCACTGTATGAATGTGTGCGTAAGAGGATGAATACAACTTGTACAGTAAAGCTCGGTCAATAAGACTATAGTCTAAATGTTAAGACTGAATCACATGAATTCAGTCAAATTGAGCTAGTTTTGTTGTTTTGATGGCGTTGGATATGCTGCTTCTGTATCGATCTCTGTGTATTTCTCATTCAGATGCATTTAAAGCTGACATGTCAACACTTTTAGGTTTTTGGTTCACCTTTGTGGTTCAGCCTTTGTTATCACACTAACTTTTCTCTGCAGTTCAAATGAGCATCAGGAGATCAGTCAGTTTTTTGTTAAATGCCAGTAAATTGCTGTCTCAGGCTGCTACATTGGGCAAGTTTGGCAATTATGACATTTTTTTCTTTATGAAATAAAATCTTCATGGTGCAATTTTTCACTGAAAACATGGAACTTAAATTAATGTCGTCTCAAGAAAGTAAGAGGCTTATTCATTACATTCTTAAACAGGATCACTTTGACTGTTTGAGGAAGAAATCGAGGACAAGGTCGGGAACATCTTTTGTAGAAATTCCCTCACAGCATTTCTGAGATATCACTTTCACACGAATTGGATGGACGGATAACCTGAAAAGTCACAGAGTCCAATCTGAACAGTGCATCTTCACTTGAGGTGGTTGTAATCTCGTCAAGGTTCATGTTGATAAAAATAAGGAAGAGAGCTGAATGAAAACAAAGAACTTGAAACAATCGATTTTTTCTTAGACTTTTGACATTAAAAGCCGAGATCAGAGTGTAATAAGATCACCAACATACAATGAAATATACCGCTCCATCAAAGTATATAACCGTTGCACCTTCAGACAGCAGCTTTTGAACACCACGTCCCTCCACCTGACATGTGATGTATATTGTTCAATAATGAGGTTTTCATGTGCTGTAATTATTTTAATTCCATCAAGAAAACCTCAAGCTACTGTAGCATGTGATCGAGGGAGATTACCCTACTGAAAACGTCCTAAAAAGACATCTCAGAAGCAAAGAATGTCCATAACAGTTACACTGTTTAGGTCATGATGTGCCTGCACCTAGTGACTTGGTCAACAGTTGGTTCTTTGTGTCCTCAGTTAATGTTATGCAGCTGAAGTTTGTTCCCTTTCAGTCCTTCTTGTGTCAATGCTGCTCTTGCTGGAGTCTCCATGGTCACTGATGGAGGGAAACCCAACCCTTTGCTCGATCCATTGGGCGACACTGAGCAGCTTCATGTCCTGGACGGCGGGGCCGATGAGCTGCAAACCAATGGGAAGCCCTCGTCTTGACAATGCGGTTGGCAGTGACACAGCGGGAAGACCTGGGGTAAAGAAGAGGGATGGAAGAAGAAAGATCGTTCATGGGAAGACAATGATTAAGATGTTAAGGTTCGTTAGAGGTTAGGATTGGACAGGACAAGGTTTAAGTGAATGCAAACACACTGGATTACACCTTAATCTGAGCTGAAATTAGGAAGTGTTGAGGTTGAACGTTGTGATTGGTGCCTTCAGAGAACTGCGTTTGCTCACAATTATTCATTTCCTCTTAAATTCCACTGGGAAATGTATGACATAATGTGCCTTTGATCAGCAAAGAAGCAGTAATTATGCAGGCCCAAAGTGTGTGTGTTTATCTCTGCGTGCAGAGTACACCACTTAATGAATCCTCCCAAGCGTCCTATAAACGCACAAACAATGCTACAAGTTTCGCCTAAAGCTTTGGTTCTGTCTCAGTACCTGCAATGTTGGCCGGTTGGGTGAAGACATCTTCCTGTGTGCTGCGTGTTCGGTTGTCTTCCTGCGTGAAGTCCGAGTACCGGGCTGCATCGGTCAGAGTGGTGGGTGTCAGCAGCACGTCAACACCTGAGCTGAACACGCGCTTGAAATCATCCGCTATCAGCTGGCGGACTTTCTGGGCCTTTACAAAGTAGTGCTGGTAGCTCCTGGCAAAAATCACACTGATCGTGTCAATCAGTTCATCCTGGATGTTTTTGAAATATTACAGCATCGCCACACAAATTTTATGCCCCCTTAATTTAGAAATACAACTTAAATAACCAAAAGTGCTCAACTCTAGGGTAGAGAAAAGGTCAGAGAGATGAAGTCCCACGCTGACGGCTACAGAAACTTCCCAGAATTCTCAGGTGTAATAGCAATGTCTGTGATTGGTGGTGCTCGCTGTTACCATGGAGAAGTTTACCACTACTTCTAGACAAAATCATATCGGCTACGATTGGATCATTACATTATGTTTACCACAGATTAACCATGATTCACCACAACAAGGTCAAATTCAATTCAAATTCAAGTGTGTTGTCTCACTGTTTAAGCAGGAAGTAGTTCCCAGAGAGAATCCTCCCTCTCACCACGTCGTTGAAGCCCTCATGTCGGGTTGAAGCGTACATGGCCTCTGTTGAGCTGTTCACCTCACTACGGTGGCCTGACAGAGGAGGGACAGAAATCAATGACATTAGCTTCATCGCCATCTTGTGACATGTTGCCAACACATAGGATTTGGTGTAATCTAACTCGTGATGTTTGACACACCGCAAATTGCTTCTCACCACAAATCGACCATATTGGAGGCCGGTTTCGTACCATATTCAAGGCCGTCAAAACGGGCCATGTTAGACGCCACTTCTGCGCAGCACAGGACGTAGTAGCACACAATGGAGTACTGGGTGTGGGGGAGCGAGACTTGCTCCACCTTCGCCCCTGCTCTCTCAAACATGTCAGCAACTCGACTCCACTGAGCTAGAGTCTCCTCAGACAGCCCCAGGGCGTGGTACTCCTGACAAGACAAGAAAGACAAGGAGATTTATGCAACTGAGTTCATAACGGCAATTTAAAAATATTTCAATCTTCTTAATTGTAAACACCATACTGTAATATACTGTCCAATGAATTGATCTTTGTGACACATACGTCAGTTAAAAACCTGGAAATATAATTCATTCAAATGGATTTCATACTATCAACAGCTCTTTTTCAGTAAAAATGTATACTGTGAAAGATGTTTTCTTCCAGTTTTTTGTTTTTCATGTGGTATATCAGTATTTTACTTCCTCGATTTAAGTTCCCTCTGACTGTTCCAGTTTGAGTGCGTGAGGAACATGTGTTGCCAGTGATGCTGAGATAATACAGACAAGAGATCCAAGCTTAGCGCCAGAGCCTAACTCACTTTAGGGATACCGACACAGATGTTCTTCACGTCAAAGTCTTCAGGCAGCTCGGCCAGGGAGGACGGGGAAGGGATTGTTGTTGAGTCTCTAATATCAAGGCCCTGGAGGACACCTGTGCAACATTTCAAATAAAATCCCAGATAAGGTCAACTATTAAAAGAAAGTACTGCATCTCATATGAGCAGCTATACTTCACCAAAATGTGGTGTGTGTATCTTTAAGGTCAAACAAACATAGTGAAATGTATTTTGTTTTCCTCATGAAAGATTAGCAAACTTCCTTTTTGACATTTTCAAGTGTGCAATGAAAATACTAATGTTTGCCTGCTAGCCTTTGTAGCACACTGCTGTATTATCTATTGTATCTATTGATGTGTAACTGCTCGATTATTGCAAAACCAGGAGCATGATTACAGGATATACATGATGACTCACCTATGAAAATATTGCTCTATAGTGCTATTAGTGGCCAACAACTGACATCAAAATGCATCCTGAATGTGTTCCCTGTGACCATGCGTCATCAGCTCATACTTCCCAGCTCTAAATGCTAACAAAGACGTACGTCATTTCTGTTCTCAAAGATCAAATGATGGTCCAGAGAGAACAAGCAGTCTGAATAGGCTGATCAATAATCAATAATAAATAGTAAATATAATCAATGAGCTGCATGAAGATCTATAATGATATAAGATTCAACTTATTTGAATGTGCACTGATGCACAGATGAAATGTTTTCCTACCTAGGACAACAGCTGCATCACTGACACTGCGTGTCATAATGCCGGGGACGTCCATGGAGTTGACCAGAGGGATCAGACCGTGTCTGGACAGCAGACCGTAGGTTGGCTTTAGGGCCACAAGGCCACAAAGTGCTCCAGGATTACGAGTAGAACCACCTGTGTCTGAACCCAGAGCTCTGCGAAGTGATCACCAAAACACCTCATTTACGATTGAAAACACTATTTTGAATCAAATCTTTACGTCTGTGTTTATATATTTTTAACAGTTTTGCCGAACCAGTGAACATGGTTCTGTTCCCTCACAGGTAGCTGGAGAGTGAGGCCACAGCTGCAGCACTTCCTCCTGAACTTCCTCCAGTTATGACCCAGTCAGAGTCCGGTGATGCCCCTGTCTGCTCTCTGTAGGGAGCAGCGTAGCTCCAAGGGTTCCTCACTGGACCCCAAGCCCCGTCGGTACTCCCTGAACTTTGAGATAAATAAATATATAGATAGATAAGTGTCTCTTTCTGCAGGTTTTAACACCTGTAACATCTTTTCTCAAGCAATAAGGAACATATACTGGGATTTGTAAGTAGCTGTTAGTAAAATAATAAAACTACAGCCTTACCCCATTGCAAACTCATCCATGTTTGTCTTCCCCACCAGAACAGCCCCTTGGTCTATGAGCTTCTGGACGACTGTAGCATTGTATGGAGGAATGTAGTCTGTAGCAAAAATAGAGGCAGGTTATCATTACTGGATTACATTAGCTGGTAAATATAAGACGGGGCAAGTCATATTAATTTACCTCTGAGCATCCTGGAAGCACATGTGGTCCTGATAGACTCTGTGCAGAAGTTATCTTTGACTGCAAAGGGGATTCCATCCAGAGGACCTTTGGGGGAACCTGATGGGTGACAAGGTCAGACTGTAACACTTATGACTCCACTCAAGACAGAGTAAAATGAACACCCATGTGTCCGCACCTTGCAGCAGTCTGGTTTCTGCTTCTTGAGCCTGCTTCAGTGCCAGCTCCTCTGTCACGGTGATGTAAGCATTGAGATGTTGAGTTTTCTTGATGCGGTTCAGACACCTTCTACACAGCTCTGTCGGGGAGATCCTTCCCTCCCTGAGCGCCAAAGACACCTGGAGAGCAATGAAACACCAGAAGTGGAATGTGACTAACTTCATTTACTCCAAAGGGCCTTTTCAAAGCAGACATAGAACCCTAGTAGAAAATAACAGATGTTATTAATACAATTAGAATCATCAGAAGCTGACATATTCCCCTCCGGCACCAACATAAAAGAGCAGATCATTTGCTGCCATCACAGTTTTAATGCTGCCATCAATATTTCTCTCAAGAAACCCATAATATCAAAAGGCACCACTAAAATACCTTATTAACATAATTATGAAATATTATTATTTTTAAAAGTTTTATCCAGAAATGAAATGATTATGGATGGATGGACATACCGTACTTATTACTATATTCGCCCTGCATTAAATGGTATAATAATATCTATTCTATTCAATTGTCCCAGATGCCATGACAGTGTGACAGGGAGCCAGCTTGCAGAATAACAACAACCTGAAACTGAAGCAGCTAAATAGAATTCAGCCAACAATATTTTCATTATTTACACCTTTGTCAAAATGTTGAACAGTGAAAAAAGCCTGATGCTGGATTTTAGTATTATTCTGTTGTACTTATAATCCACTGGATTTATTAGACTGTTAGTTGTGAACTTCGTTCACAAAAATAGTAAGTTAAAATGATGATGTCTTGATACTTTAACTGCCCAACATTCTCCCTGATGACATTATAATGCAGCCTACATGTTGACACATCAGTCATAATGACCACTATAACACTGAAGTGTCAATTGATAATGATATTGATATTATAACGATATTGAAACGATAAATGTCTTATTTTTGAGTGAAGGTTGCGGTTACAAAACACTTCTTTAGAACAGATAATGACAAAGGGCAAAACATTTGATCTAAAATCTGACGAAGAATCAATTATTTGTTAAACCTCCTCACTGTGGGATATATATTGAACTTTTGTTATATTGCTACTGATGACAACTGTATAGCCCTACCACCACCACCCCCCCTCCCTGATCACATTAAAATATTACATGTTGAGTCATAATGACAAATACAACACTGATTCCACATCACGGCTAAACCTACAATAGATTAAGTACATTTTCCAGCTAATACTTAATCACAAGGTTATTTTTTAAAGCTGGTCTGTTAACACGGGGTATTTTTTGGAAACTAAACTGGTATCAATGGTATTTAGATTGAAGGTCTTTGTAATGCTTTCCGCCACAATCAAATGAAATTGTGTCAATGTTTCGTTACTACAGCACAGACAGGCATCATTTCAGGGCTAACGACACATGACATATTGTAGTTCATAATTACACAGTTTGTTAGCTGTACTGGTTCTATATGCATTTAACTGTGTAATAGAGTTTCCATAAAGTAAGTATGTATTCCAGTAATACGATTCTAAATGAAACCGAAGCTAGTTGTAAAAGATACAGTGTTGAGCTGAAATCCAACTCAAACGCCAAACATGGAGAACAGAGCTCAGAGAACAACTCTACTAACCTGCTTTATTGTCAGGCTGAGCATGTTGACACTGTTTTCTGCTGTTACGCCTCAAATTTAATAACAACCTTCAGTCTGCGTGCAGAAGTGGCAGCAGGAAGCCGCCATGTTTGTTTTGGCGGTCACCGTCCAGCAGCGCTGGCTTTGATTGGACAGCTGTGGAGTAAGGCGCGCTCTGATTGGCTGGTGGCGCTGAGCGGTGACCGATGCGCCGGCCGAGGAAGAAGCATGTTACGGGAGAGGACGTTGTTTTGAAATGGTTATAGACGTATTACTGCAGCTATGTGAAGGAATGTTAAGACCTGTTTGCACTAGAAGAAAATGTTTATAGTCAGAAGGCAGAAGTGGCTTATAACGAACTCATACGAGTTTAATTCAGCTGCTTGCTGCACTGTTCGGTGGTGTGTTGCTGATTTACTGTCGCGCCCATTTATTCGACAGTGTCCAGACCTTTAAGAGAGTAAAGATGGCTTCTGTCGGACACTTGGTGTGCAGGTGGCGGTTGTGTCGTCTCGGTAGATCACCAGCAGTTCCCAGGCTCAGCAGATCGCTCACCACCTCCAGCACACGCAGGAACATCATGCCAGCCTGGGTCATTGACCAATATGGAGGCAATGATGTTCTACGGTTCACTAAAAACGCCAGTTTCCCCGTCATCAACTACCCCAACGAGGTCATCGTCAAAGTGTGTGCGGCAGGACTGAACCCACTGGACGTCAGCATGAGAGGTGAGTGACGTCACGGGTACACCTGCAGCTGAGGTGAACACATGCTTTAACATCCACATGTGACATGTGACTGTAAGGTAGGGCCGGGCCTGGAATTAGATCACTGAGAAAACCCAAACATTTTTACAAATCTTATCAAATCAGTTATGTGTTGTATTATCTTGGCATTGCATGGATTTATATTAGACTTCTGTTATATTGCTATCGGTGAAGGGTTGAAGTATATTGAGATAATTATTCACATTGTT
This sequence comes from Verasper variegatus, assembly GCA_026259375.1. NCBI lineage: Eukaryota > Metazoa > Chordata > Actinopteri > Pleuronectiformes > Pleuronectidae > Verasper > Verasper variegatus. The sequence continues at coordinate 7,037,845 of CM048049.1, forward strand.
TTATCTCCCAGCCCGATTGGATATCCAGGTTTAGAAACGAAACATGCACCTCGATTAAAGTCTTTTTTTCCTCTTACTCCTACTCAGTCAGAGGCTGTTAGACTGATGTTGCTGGCGGTTTGGAGTTTATTTGAAATAGTTCATAGGACTTCAGCATCCTCTCCCACACAGCCAGGGCTCGTTACACCACACTGTGCTCTTCAAGGAAATAGTGCAAGAGTGTGGGGGAGGACAGAGTGGGCCAATGGCAGTGAACGTTTTTGAGGTTGTTTCATGAAAATGCAAGTCTCACACATGGGTGTTATTTTTGTCCCTACATTCATTTCATTTTTGGTGCAAACAATCAGTGACTAACATGAATATGACAACTTAAATCTGAAACGTTCACACCCCCACATCATACTCTCGCATATTAGACACCATTTGGCCACCAAACTGTTCTGATGTCACACAATCATGCTGATAAAATGAGATTTGAAATAAGCACAAAAAAATCTCCACGCTCAGACAAGATGTAAACAACCTTATTGTTTCAAAATCATATCTCATGCCTAACTAAAGGTCCTAAACACCTTTATTCATCTTTGATTCAGTGGGACCTGTCTTTATGTCATTTGTTAATAATATCCACTTTAAGAAGAAACTGTTTTTTTCTCCCAAATTTGTGAAACTGAAACTCCTGGGGGCTCCTGGTAGTCTGAGTCCTGCAGCCTTGTGTTTTCAGCTAAAACTTAGAACAAGTTTACAATGTGAAATTAAATGTACTTAGAAAACAACAACAAAAAGCCTTTATTCGAAGTTTAGACTTGTTTATTTTATAAATTCTTTGTCAGAAGTAGCACCTCTAATTTCACTGTAATGCTTTCTTTTGTACAATGACAATAAATGGTTTATTCTATTCTATTCTATTCTATTGAGGCCATTTTTGTTCAATTGAATGACCAAACGTAGTTTTCACAAATTTCACATAAAACAACACCTAGCTTTAGCAAGTATAAATGGTTACTTTTCACTGTTATCTAAAATTATGTAGATCAAACAATTAATCAATTACCAATTTTAGTTAATACATTTTTATTTAAAAAAAATTGTTACAGCAAATAATCTACTATAACCATCTCCCCTTTGATCATCTTAACTTTACTGTATAAGCTCTAATTACTAACTCTCTCCCTCTCAGGGGGCTATGGTGCTGCTACACTCTCTATGAAGAGGGACCCTCTGAATATCAAACAGTCGGGCAGCGAGTTCCCTCTCACCCTGGGAAGGGACGTGTCGGGGGTCATCATGGAGTGTGGCTTGGATGTGAAGTACTTCAGTGAAAGGGACGAGGTACAGTGAAGCAAACCCCAGAGATGCAGCCTCAGTTACCACTCACTGAGGGAAGTTAACAAAAGACAAGACAAAATAAGATGAGATCAGAATCATCCATCACACGTTCATCTACAAGATTTACACACAAAAAGATGCACTTATTTCAGCCATGATGGTGATGGTGTTGATGGCTTTAACAAACTGGGGGAAAGACGGGTTTGAAACCTTGGCGCCTGCTGAGAGGAACGAGTCAGTTCTCGCAGTGGAGGATGTAAATTGGGTCTGAGATGATTCTTTTCGGGGTCTTTCAGATTATAGTTTGTGAAAGTGATATACACGAAGTTATTATTATTATTATTATTGTTATTGTTATTGTTATTGTTGTTATTCATATTCATTGATAATAAATCCTCCTCAGCTTTCCTCAGTCACCTCACAGTTCCACTGTAATTATTTCCATAACTATCATTATTATTCACCTATTCAGTCACTTTTATTTCAGTGTTTTACACCAACTTTCCATCTCAGATATGATTTAAATTAATAATATTTTTAAAAGACCATGATGTACAGTCACACTTTTAGTGTGAAGGTAAACTGGGTTTTAAATAGACCAGTTTTAGCACTTCCTGTCATCGTCTTGTTCTTTTCTCACCACATGTCTGCGGAACAATGAGTGACTCATACTGTGATGAACAGAATTGAATATATTACTTTATCTCATCATCATTATTTGTTTGGTTAATGAGTTTTGTGTTTTTTGTGTGTCTCCTCCAGGTTTGGGCAGCGATCCCACCATGGAAACAGGGCAGCTTGGCTGAGTTTGTGGTGCTAAGTGCCAACGAGGTATTGTTCTGATCAAGGACTCATACTAGATGGATGGGTGGGTGGGTGGATGCCATTTATTGTCATTGTACAGAGTATTAGATTGTTTTCAGCAGTCCAGATGTGCATTGACACATAAAGAAAAAAGGGAATTCGCAAAATGAAAAATTCCTATAAATATCTTAAAATTCTGATACAAATTCCCAGAAATATACAATTTTGTATAAATATCTAAATATTCCTACAAAAAATGACTATAAATACTCCTGAAAAGATCACATACAGATAAATGATTGTACTTGCAGGTATGTTAAGTAGAAGGTATTAAAAACACTTTGAGCTCACACTGTTACTGTTCCTGTGAAGTGTCATAGTTTTGCTCGTGTCTGTGAGGAAGGAGATGACCAGTTCAATGTTTTCAGTTTCCTCATTGTAGATTGTGGCTTGTCTCAGTGACACGCTTGTTTTTTCTTTCTAAAATTAAAAGACCTGACCTGCAACCTGCCCAACAACTTATTAAGTACGCCAAGATGAGCTATAGCTGACGCAGGTGTTATTTTTGAAAGGTGATGATCTCATAATAAATGCTATTCTGATAAATGTGTGTTGTGCGCAGGTGTCCCACAAACCAAAGTCACTGAGCCACCCAGAGGCAGCAGCCATTCCATATGTGGCAACCACCGCCTGGTCAGCACTGGTCAACACTGGTGGTCTCAGTAAGGACAACTGTGCCAAGAAGCGGTGAGGGATAAACGCTGACACACTGCTACACACACACACACACACACACACACACACACACACACACACACACACACACACACACACACACACATTCCACTTGTTGTTAATCCCTCTCTACCCCAGAGAGGCTCCTTGTCTTTGATCTAGTCGATTATTTCACTCATCGCTCCGTCTCAGATTAGCCCTTGTTGGCCCTCTCTGTAATGAGCCTCCGGGTGATGTTCTCTGCTTCTCTGGCAGCAGCTCAAACACTCCCTCACACCACCACTGGACCTGACATGCTACTACATCTGACATGAATCCTAACGAGGGAGAGTCTGTGCATCCATAATTTGAAAAACACTGTTGACACAGTTTTTTATTCAACACGTATGCTTCTCTTCTAACCCACAGGATCTTGATCCTCGGAGGATCTGGGGGCGTGGGAACCTTTGCTATACAGGTATGGATGAAAAGGTGGATGATGAAGGCCAAGCAGCATTTCCGTGATTATTATGGGATGTTATTGTATATGCATCAGGCTAAAGTGGCCCGCTTTACATACGAAAATGAATATGTTCATCCATTCTCAGTGAGAGCAGTATGAAAACTAGAAGGACACTCAGAGAGCACATTCCCCCACGAAACAGTCCCCTAATGAAACTACATTTCAATAAACCAGATATGGATTTTTATTTGGATCTGCACCAAATTATACACGCTAATAAATATCAGTCCCCTAAAATGCCTGATCCATGCGGCGTCTGCAGTAATGAGGGTTGTACCGGACCATTGTGGTGAAGAAGGAGCTGATCCACAAGGCAAAGCTTTGGATTTACTTGTTGATCTATGTTTTAACGCTCACCTACGGTCAACAGCTCAGTGTGGTGTAACAGTTTAGAGATAGAGGGATGAGTCCAGACAACGGAGTAGAACCGCTGGTCCTTCATGTTGAAAGGGACAGTTGCCGTGGTTCTGGCATCAAGTCAGGTTGCCTTCCTTTGGAGGTTTACGAGGCAGGAGGAGGAGATCCTGGGGAAGACCCAGAACTCGCCGGAGGGACCACATATCCCATCTGACCTGGGAACACCACGGGATCCCCCAGGAAGTTAGTGGAAAGTGTGGCTAGGGACATGGACGTCTGGGATACTCTAGTTAGACAGCTACCTCTACGATCCGGGCTTGGATAAGTGGAAGACAATGGATGAAGGACCCATGAATTATTCTCTGAGAAATCAAGGAAAATGGCGAAAAATATAAATCCTTTATCTGCCCTCTGATCCAAATCCGCACCACTGATGACATGAAACTAACATTCAGGTCACCTCTCTCTGTGACTTACATTACACAGATGTAACATTTGATATATTCCCTGTGCTTCTCAAACACTGGAGAACATTCAGCCCCCTACAATAACCCAAATTAATGTACATGTGCTGTCTTCTTACAACATAAATATATGTTCATATTGGATGATAGGACTGTCGCTGTGTGTCCAGATGCTGAAGGCATGGGGAGCCCATGTGACTGTTACCTGCTCCCAGGATGCCGAGCGGCTTGTAAGGGGGCTGGGGGCGGACCACGTGGTGGACTACACAGCTGGACCTGTCGAGGTGGCGCTCAGTGCACTGGAGAAGTGAGAGAATCACACACAAACACGTCTACAGGGGTTTTTCATTTATGTTGGTATTTAATTGGAGTTGGTGTCTATACTAGCTTGCCCTTGTCGTCGCGGCAACCCTTTCTCCCAAGCTGTAGTAGGCTCATTAGTGTGGGAAACCTGAGCCCTTTAATTTTCTAATGAACTCAATCACATTCAGAGTGTATCTCTCTCTCTTCAGGTCTGTTCAAGCGTCCTCATCGTTCCTCACCCGCATCTTCTCCTCATTGGCTTTAATTCATGATCACGCCACACTTGCGTATCTTCGCTTGTGTCGTCTGTTGTTTTCACCATCCCCCCCCCCCTCTTCCCCCCTCTTCCCCCCCTCTTCACCTCCAGATTCAACCTGATCCTGGATAATGTCGGTGGGGACACGGAGCGTTGGGCGTTGGATCTGCTTAAGCCCTGGAGCGGCGCCAAGTATGTCACACTTGTGACACCGTTCCTCCAGAACACCGACATGCTGGGCATTGCTGATGGCATGATGCAGACTGCTGCTACCGTGGCCACCAAGGCCCTCAAGGTATCCATGGCATGCACCGAGGCAGTTTGGTTCATTACTGTACATGTTTAACGTTGAATGAAATACTCACCGTCCAGAGCTGGAGTTGAAATGATGAACGTGCTTCTCAGATTTCCTCTTTATGCTGCTCAGTTAACCTGTCTGACACTTCCTGGAAAGAAATATTGAATTTTTTAAAATCCTTTCAGAATACCTGCACTGAGGCGGACTGTGCGTAAAAAAAAAAAAAGCCCCCAGTCATTTTCTTTCTTAAGTGAGGGGAAAGTTTTCACCGCCTATGCCACAGATACAATCATATCTTTCCGGTTGCTGTGGTTACAGCGTGTTTGTAGCGTGAACTACTATGTCATACTCATCTTTCTTCATTCATTCAGGTACAGGTCAGGACAAATCAGGACAATATATAATATTATCCATTATCTCTCATACACACACATACACACACATACACACACACACACACATATACACACAGACACACACACACACACACACACACACACACACACACACACACACACACACACACACACGCACGCCTGCTAGTTGTATCCTGTCATGCCATCGCTGTGTCGACTGTGGTGAACAGCCAAGGGGAGCATAGCGTGCAGTGCATCTGTGGTGTGTGTGTGTCACAGTTGTGTATTACCATCAATACGTTTTTGTAGATCACTCTACATTGTTGTAAGATAATAATAATAATAACCATTTTTGTCACATTATAATGTTAAAACACAAGGGTGGCATTATTCTTTGTTTTTCTCATTGTCAGTCAAGGCACTGTAGTGTTTTACACATATTCTTCAAACATGAATATGTTACCACCATCCCAGGCATGGGGCCTTCTTAGCTGGGTCCTGACTTTGGTGTCCTTGCAGTCTCCTTAGCTGGTTATAGAATTTAAGGGGGTTCTCGCAAATTTGTTGTGGCTGGGGACTAATTTCACTGATCACGTGAATTATCGTAAATCCTGCTAGTTGGATTGCCGAAGTATGGCTGGATTTACAACTCTTAACAAATAACAGTGGGAGGATTAAAAGGAGACAGTCCCAGAGACACTTCTTCTCTAACTCTGCCTGCACAGAGTTTTACTCCTGTGTGGGCTTTCCATTTCTCCACTTCCCTTTCAGTATAGAAACTTTCACGTCTCCCCTCCCTCTTCTTCCAGCCATTAACCTGTTGTCCCTGTCCTCCTCACAAAGTGGACCCAGATAGGATAGTGTGTCATGTACTGTGAGACCTTAGTGGTGCCATAGAACTGTTCATTCTGTTTCCTGTTTCCATGCAAATGGCATCAGCAGCCATGTGGCCCACATACCTCCTGCTCAAATTCATTTCAACTCCCTGAATTGACGTGTGATTTATTTGTTTTTTAAACAAGGTCACACACCATCCAATGAGAACCACAGTGAGAGAGATCATTCAGACTGATGCAGCAGGAGGTGTCTATTTCCTGTCGCTCCATTGTTTCAGTGTTGATAACTGGGGTTTTCTGGCAGAAGTGACAGGTTATTGGTTGGAGGTTCTCTCAAGACAATAGAGGAGCAGCAGAATAATGACATCTCTGAGTAAAAAGATTAAGAGAGATTCTGTGGGTTTACCAATCAGGAAGCCAAAAACTTGCTGAGCACCTTCATGTATCACCACGTCATGTCTGCCTCACAAAAACACACTGGTCGGTTAGTAAAAGAAAAACTAGAGCGCCCACAAGTGGCTCGGTTATCACACTGTCCTCATTTCTACGTAGGCCTGGAGGAAACATGTTTGGTAACTCCTTTGTAGTCCCTACACACACACACACACACACACACACACACAAAAGGTCAAACATAACACAAGACTGAGTCAAGTCCCCTTTTTTGGGAGTTGGGGAGTTGCAATAAATCCTACCCAGCTGTTAAAGGCTTAAAGGAAAAGGGCGTGTGTCTCTCGGCTGACGAATGTAAATTTATGTACAGCAGCTGTAGAGAACACACTTAGTGTCTGTGTGCATCCTGGAAGATGTGAATTGGAGAGAAGAGTCAGTTACATGACAATATCTGTGTAGAGGTTTCTAACATTTGCTGGTAAGAAGCCTACTGGTCATAGGAAATAAGTCTGTAGCATGATTTCTTGTTTAGCTATGTGACTGAGACTGTTTGTCAGACCCGATCATACACTGTCAAGTTAACATCATCAACATCACTGCAGTGAAAAACATTGTAATTCAGTTTTTATTAATTCCCTGCTTTTTCTGTTTTTACATGTTCTCACAGCACCTCGTTAAAGGAGTTCACTACCGTTGGGGATTCTTTGCACCAAGTGGCCCTGCACTGGATGAAATTAGGGAAATGGTGGATGCAGGACAGGTACTGGGTTTATTCTCTAACTGCCGATTGACTGCTGATGAATTTAAAACAGCAGAATTTAAAATAAAAAAGGCTATGTCTGTGTGATTATTAGAAATTATTGATGTATTTTACATCTCACCTAGTTTAATTTTACTTACACTGTGAAATATGATGCAGTTCAGTTTCCTTAGACTCTATGCAGACGACTCCCTCCTTATCTGAACACTTTGTTTGAGATATAGAACATCACCTAGAAGAAAGTTGGTGGGAAGAACGAGATACATTTGAAATCAGAATTGACTTAGAGTCTGTTAACACAAATTTTTCGCTCACTGTGGAGAATTTGGCCTGATGGTAAATTCACATTCTGCTATAAAATTAAATTTTCTCATCTGAGCATATTGAAAATGAAAACCTGCTCAGCATTTCCACCTCTCTCTCTCTCTCTCTCTCTCTCTCTCTCTCTCTCTCTCTCTCTCTCTCTCTCTCTCTCTCTCTCTCTCACAGATCCGACCTGTGGTGGAGGAGACGTTCAGATTTTCCCAGGTGCCCCAGGCCCTGGAGAAGATGGAGAAGGGTCACGCCGAGGAAAGACTGTAGTCCAGGTCATCAACGAGGGCGATGACTCATAGCCAGGACTCTTGGACACTGTGCTTTCCTCTGAACGACTATGAAACAAATGATATCAGTGAATGAAAAAAATCTTCAGGTCCTGGGTTGTTGCATCCCCAGCTGCAAACATACATACTGTATATAAACAGTAAACATGGTCACTACAGTTATTGCTTCTCCCTTGTGGGTTTTGTAGCTTTACTGTGTATGACTATCGTCTGAGCACTTTATTAGGGACGCCGGTCGATTCACACCAACAGAATTCAAATCTGAGAGCACCAGCGCCCTCCGGTGGCTGCTTGCAGGTGTTTTTTTACTTCCTCTCTTGCAGCTGCTTGTGCTACTGCCTGGTTGTTAAAATGTTCTGTGCTCACGAACATGTTTTTGTGCCTCGATACTCAGACGTCCAGGTCATGGTCTCTACAGGAGTTGTACATGTGCACATCAGCAAACTGGACAAATTGGTCTGTAGTTTAAAGAATAGAACAAATTTACTTTATTTGACCATGTAACTATAAACAGTATAAACAATCTTACAGCTGTCTCTTAATTTTTTCTAGAGCTGTAGATGGCATTGTTCAAGTTTGTCGGCTTTTCACAGACACCTCAGGAATTTGAGCTCTCGTTAATTCAGATTTCTTTTTCTCAAGGAAAAGGAATACTCTTCTGTAGCAGCTGGTTTTTAAAAGCTGAAGAAAAACACTTCTTTCAAAAAGGTTGCAGCATAGAGAAACTTTTTTATTTTCATGTGTAACAATTTCCTCTTTCACATTCACATATTTACAATTAACAGTGGGCAGCATCATCATTGCAGTCCTGCTTAGACATTCAAACTCTAATCTATACACTTGATGCTTATGTACAACCTAAAGAAGTAAAGAGCAGTTGGTTTAAAAAGTGTAAAACATATGAAATCCTGAAAATATATCAAAACTTTACAATAGATCTTCTTTGATCCACAGTTGTTAGAAAAAGAAGACATCTTTGGAGTGTAGGCACGTCGGACTTCATATTGCAGCCATCAGTGTGAAGCATACATTCAGATTTGTCCACGATAAGACCAGAGAAACCATGCAGTAGAAAGGTACCGTGGAGTAAAGACAGGTTTGCAGCATTGGAACAGGGCTGAGTTTTCACTACATGCAGTTCTATCACACAGGCCATGATGGAGTCTTTGGTTATTGTACAGTGTTGAAAATCAAGAGGCCAAAAACGTTTTATTTACACATTCATTCTGAAAAAGAGGAAACTATTTCATCAGCTGCTGAGTGAGTGCATGTTGTTTTTTCAAAGTTAATAATATAAGAACATTGGTCCAGTCAATGGTTGCACTCCTCAATAAGAGGAGGTCCCACCCTGCAGCTGCATCACACGGCTCAGTTCCCCTGTGATGCAGCTGCAGCACAGAGCCTCTCTTCTCACAGCATCTCCACGGCCCATCTTTGGTTCAGCTTTCTCTCATCAAACGTGTTGAGGATCACCTGGTTCTTGTCATATTGTTGACCACCTGAAACCGAGACGGTAAAACACATGTTTTACATGATGAAACATGTAAGAAAGCTTATATAAAATGCACCTCCCCAATACACCAGCAGATGGAGCTGCTGGATGAGGACTGAGTCTCAGACACAGGAACTGTGCCCCAAAGTAATAATTTGAATGTATTCCATAAAAATTTGCTCAACAATGATGATGGGTGGGGCAGTAAAGAGAAAGCTCTCTGACCTTTGACCTCCAGGACCAGTTCAGGTTGGAGGTGGAAGCGCACCAGGCCGTCTGGTGTAATGTTCCACAGCTGGTTGTCCTTGCCGTGCTCTGGGGAAACACAAAGCCGACTCCCTGCCATCACCAAACTGCCTGAGGTCTCCAGGAAACAGTCCTCGATCAGCTGCAGGGAGGGAGGACGGAGATGCATTAGAGAGCTGGTTTAACCAGTTATGATATTACAGCAAATAGTCCTTTAACATAATCTACAAGTGATGAAATGGTCCACCATCCCCTTAGTGTGATGTTTCATTATAGAAAACATTTTAAACCTCCATCAAAATACACACGTGATAGTTAGAGATGGCGATGCAGGATAAATGTGCATTATTCTGTGTGTACAAAATTCAGCAGTTAAAATGTTGATACATATAGAAAAATACTACATTAAAGTGCTCAATCCTATTGCATTACTACCAAATCAGTTTTATTGATGCATCCTACTAAAAGATGACAAACTGGACTGAAAACATAACCAATGTAGTGGAGGTAACCAGTGGAATGAATGAGGTCTGTAGGGAATATAAGTGATTTCCTGTTTTGGATGTTGCACACGTCGACAAGATTCCACTACAGAGACGTGGGGTTTGTTATTGGTCAGGTTGTGTTTTTCCTGTGAACACAATCAGACGTGTTTGTTGGGGGAAAGTAGGTGAAAGTTCTCTTCCTTGTTGTTGCGTGTGCGAGCACCACTTGTTCTTTGGCTATTGCTCAGCGCACATCTTATGACTGAGCTTGTCACTGTGGTAAGGAGGGGGGGGGGGGGGGTACTCAACTCTTCAGGACACACTACAACTGTTTGGATATTTGGAGAATATAGAAGTGAATTGTTTGCATTCTGCACAGCTATGTAAAAATGCTCCTGTTCACTTCTCTGGTCATAAAGTAGATTTAGATGCAACGTCCCACAAATGTGAGAGTAACTAGACAACGAGATTCCCTCAAGGTGACCCTGACCAGTGTTCTTGCAGGTTTGTGTGTTGTTGATGTAGCTCAGTACCTTGCAAGTGAGGTGACCGTCCCGATAGAGCCAGACCTGCTCGACTCCTCCGGTCTCCTCCACAGCCTGAACCCTCATCAGCTTAATGTCATCCAAAGTTCCTGTCAGGGACATTATACATCCTGTCTCCCTGTTCCGCAGGCAGAAGCACATCTGCTTCTGTTGGAGGAAAACACGCACAAGCTCAATATTTGATGTTGTCCATGAATATACATAAGTGAGAGTATGTATGAGCTCTACGATACAGGTATTATAATTTCTTATCTCTCCCTGTGTACCTGGTGTAAAGGACGTAGGGATCCTATTTGCTGCAAGTTGCTTAACTTGCACAAGTCAGTCACTTCACCTGGCTGAATAAGCAGCTGTCGACCACGGTAGTTACTTCTTTCATACAACACCCACCTGGAGAGAAGACGGGCAAACACACGTGTTAGTTCAGATTTATAAATCTGAATGAAAAATCCAGGTTAATGTCAAACTAATCTTAAGTGCTCTCAACAGTGAACATGTCCAGTTCTAAAAACTAAGCTAACACCATTTTTATGAATTTCGTAAGTCAAAACTTCGTAAGCAGTATTCTAATGATCTGAATGTTCACCATGCATTTTCTCAAAACATCAGTAGCTAAGATTTTGGTTTAAGTGCTTAGGTTAAAATCCATGACAGGTTTTTCTACATACATTTAAAGTATACTCATATATAACTGAAGAGTTTAATTTATAGAAAAAACACATTTAATGTGCGGTTCACAGTACTTAAAAAAATGCTAAAATGTCTGTTCTAGCAGTATTTTGAACAAGATAACTTTTACATAACTATAAACACATTAATGAATTAAATTTGTTGTTTGCTATTTTATGACCTTTCAACCAAGATAAGATTAAATATGTTTCTCGATCCCAACTCAATCCAACACTTTGAACTGATCTGTGACACAGAGCTCTCTATCACTATTATCTAGATAGTATATATATATATAATGGTCGTCCATCCCTCTACTGTTCAAAGACTCAATGCTAAGATGTATTGAAGCTGCAGTGGCAGCACATGGCCGCTCATGTTTCTGTTTATTCGTCACCAATCTGTACATAGATCCTGTCCAGGAACTACAAATGGAAATTAGCTGTTATAAATAACTTTGTTGAGATGGGTGAGTTTATACCTTCTCACAATTTCTAAAAAGTTTTCATAGCAGACAAAATATAGGGAAACACCAATACATTACTGTCTGTGTGGTTATTTGTTATATATATATATATATATAGATTATGGACTGTGTTTGAAAGGTGCTCTATGTTAGTTTTCACTATCGCCACATAGCTAATGTTAGGATTCAAGGGCACCTTAAAAGTTACCATAAATATATCAGTAGAAATTTAAAAAGGGAGCCCTACATTCCTCCCTCCACCACCAGGGAGCGTATGCGTGTGTCCAGGCCCGCCTGCAGCAGATTCACAATTCCATTACATAACACCACCCTGCGACCTCTGCAGCCGATCTTACTGAACAAGATGACGGAGGGCAGAGACGGCGCCTGGAGAGAGGAGAGAGTTTAAATCACTGATATTCTCATATCCAAATCCAAAGGGCACAAACATACATTTTCATATTACTTTCTATATACACACATATGCTGTACTCACATGTCCAGAGGTGTGTATGGAGCGGATGGTAGAATCTGAGGACAGGAAGCCCATGGCCTCTGTGTTGGGATAGTCTCCCTCCTCCAGCACATACATGTTCTCTGTGAACTGTGCTCCTTCATAGGCCACCCAGCTGAAACAAACACATACACACATAATGGTTGTCATTAATCTTCTTCATTTTGCCAAATCTCTGTTGGCTACTTTTTAGGTTTTTCCATTGAACTCAATGGCACATGTAATTGTCAGGCAAGACTTGGTACTCCTAGAAACTAGAACTTGAGATTACTAATATAACCCAGTTGTGCAGCTTGTGTGTGAGTAGTCCCAGAACTTGGCGGAAAGGTAACAGCGGTAATTAAGAAAAAGGGCGATATCACATTGTACGCTCGACTATGCTCATTTTCAGGTTCATGATTTTGATTTGTTATTACTTGAAAAAGTTTAACAAGCTCTAATGTTCAGAAAACACCCCTTTCCTCATAGTGTTCGTTGCTACATCTCCTCTTCTCAGCCTCTGTCTGACACAGATGTTTCTAGCTACTGTCTCTTTAAGAGCCCCCTCACACTGAAGCCCAGTCTGCTCTGATTGGCCAGCTGGTCCAATCTGTTTTGATTGGTTACTCGCTTCGAGAGCGAGAAGTAAATATCCGCCTCCTCTCTCTTTCACTTTACTTGGCTTTGTTTGAGGGCGAGCCAGACATGCCGCAGGCAGATACTTAACTTCTGTCTCTTGTAAACATTAATCAAGAAAACTTTTACAGTACTAAGTCTGCTCTTATACAATTAGATGTTTGCAGGCAACTTTAACAGGCATTAATAATTACCTGCCAACCACCACCTTACAGGACCTGGGCATGAAGTCATCATCCAGAGCTTCTGTGTTCTCCTCCAGAGCCACCATCCTTCCCTGGAAGTCTGGCTCAGAGTAGAGCTGCACCTGTAACATACAGCAATGTAACATACACTTTAGATGACCCTGACAACAAACACAACCAGTGAAGAGAAGTGGTCTTGTCCATTTGATATAAAGCCTTGAATGGTTGGATGATACCTTGTATTTTGTCGATCCCATCAGCATCTCCTACAGAACAGAGAGGAAGGGAGCATTAGGAACATAGGCTCTGCACTATGAGAGAAAAATATTTAGTTGTTTCATCAACATCAATTTTAAAGTTTGAACTTAACATTACACATTACACTTCTTTATAATAACATCACTATGAAAATAAACATAATCCTGTTTTTAGCCCAAAGTACCAACTAGAATAACCGCCCTCTTGTTTCTGCCAACCAGTGCAGTTTAAGAGGATAAACATTTGTCTTTTCAGACTCATGAGGTCACTGTGACCTTTACCTTTGACCTTCAACCACCAAAATATAATCAAATAATCCCTGAGACCACCTGAATGTTTGTAACAAATTCAAAGAAATGCCTTAAAGGCGTTCTTTTAATTCTTGATTAATCTGTTGATTATTTTTGTAATTAAATGCTTAGTATCGACTAAGCATTTAATTACAAGTTGATGTCATCGCTAATTGTCTAAAATGCAAAAAGGGTAAATTTACTATAATCATAACACAATGAAAAGCAACATATTCTAATATCCTTTAAGCTGGAACCGTTAACAGTTTTTGTTTTTTAAATGACTCATTGATGTTGTTTAATTGATTTTGAATTGACTGTCAGTCGACTTATGGTTGCAGCTTCACTACAGATCCCTTCTTACATTGAAGACTGGCTGTATGGATGAGATCTTGAAGTCCTGGGCTCCCCAGTCGTCCGGGCTGGCATACAGGCCTTTCTCCAGCACATAGAGCTCTCCACTGAATCCAGGCTTTTCAAATGCCACCCATCTGCCAGCGACACACAAAACACAACTTCCTCAGATGCACAAAACCACAGTGACTGACTAATTCAGCAGAACTCTTCTATGAGACAAAAATAAGGAATAATACTGTCACTTGACAGTCACATGTTGTAAAAGCAGGCCATCGTGATGTGATTCATTCTCTGATTAAATCACTGACTTGAACTGTGAATCATTAGAAGAAGAGGAAGTCTACTTCCTCTAAGAGGTTGTAAAACCATTCAGCAGGCGAGGCAGAGTGAAGCAAACACTATAAAGCTGTGAAGAATGTAGATGCTCAAACATGCAGTTGACTGACAGATAACGTGTCATATATTACAGGTGTTATTTAAGATAAAATCATTGACTTTGAATGTGTCAATCTGTGCAGTATCAAAGTCCTTATATGTTTGACATGCCCCGCGGCAGCCATGTCGGATCACCAGTCAAATTGGATCCTTCTTTTTTCTTAAACTTCTAATATGTACGTACAGTATATCTACAATAGTAACTGGACATTTACTGATTAAATATCATCAGTGTAAATCTTTGCCTTCCAGAGATGGAAGCCTTTGTCAAACCTGACCTCAATTTCACAAACCAATAATTATTTATAAAGGGCTGTATGTGTGTAGGCGTGTGTTAAGTGACAGAACACTTAGTCATGTCTTTTAAGTGAGGAACACAAATTGTAACTGTAAGGCTGTGCACAAGGCAGAGTCGAATTTTTACCTCCTTTGTTATGATTAAAAAATAATCTATTTATAATTATCTTCGCCAAGGGGGTTATGTTTCCATCAGCGTTTCTCCAGCTCTGCAGGATCCAGATCTGACACCACTCAACAATTATTATTATCATCAGATAAAGTTTTTTTAAAAGGGTGAGATGGGGCGTTGACTGAGGTATGCTCTCTCCGAGCGACCTTCTAGTTTTTTCATGTTTGTGTTTTATTTGAAGTCAGCAGTAGAGCGGTAAGCAGGAAGCACGAGGGAGAGAATGGGTGTGATCCCCAGCTGGATTCAAACCACACACAGCCGTGGCTGTTAGGCGGCATTCATTGTAACTATTCAGCAACCAGGACACTCCCTTTCTTATGAATTTTAACCTTGTTATTGTTTTTCTTTTGTTTTGGACTTACACTCCACCCATGACGTCGACGGACTGGGTCCTTATACCATGGCTGATGTCCCCCATGTTGAGGATGGGACCCAGTAGGTCGGCATGGAGCCCCAGCTGATCAAAGTTCGGCTCACTAAAGAGTTTAACATGTGGAGACTGGAAATCCTTGGGAAGAAACAAGTCACATGGCAAAACAATTAGCAAGCGAAAATGCAGTCCTCTCATTTAAAACGTCTCACTGTCCAGGATTAAACTCTTCCATACAGGACATTTAGTTTTATATAATTCAAGTTCTTGTCGTATCAGCAGAAGAAGTTTATGGAAATATGGAAATAAACAAACAGATTTTACTTTGCACGCAGGCCGAAGGGACTGGATCCCGTCCTCAGATCCTCCCCAGTCACTGCAGTGAGGATATTCCCCCTCCTCAAGGATGTACTGCTGACCCTCGAAGTCTGCCTCCAAATAGCCCACCCAGCTGCAAGGACAAAACAAAGAAATACCATCAAATATTCATCATTGAACATGATTTAATAATGTAATAAAGCACACAGAGGTGGATTTACTCACAGACCACCGAGTATCTTTACAGAACCCACTGAAGGCAATGTTTTCTTATTCTCATCATGTTCGTCTGATTCCTCCTCTTCTGCTTCTTGCAAATTGTACACATCACCGTCCACTTCTATGCACTCTCCATCAAAGTTGGGTTTCTCAAAAACTAAAGCCTGGAACAGGAAAGGAGAGGAGGAAGAAGAAGAAGAGTTATCATCATAACCCTAACCCAGAACCAGAATACCACTAATTCCACGGATTACAGTATATATTATACTGTATTATAGTGTAGCTCACATTTATGCCAGCATAGCAAGGGCACAACGTAAAAAAGTTATTGGATACGCTGATGCATCTCTTTCTTTGAGCTGAAACTGGGGTAATTCCACGGCAGGGAGATTCCCAGGGAACCAAGTCGAATCGAATGTATTATGCCTTCCACGGGAAATATACAGACCATAATAAATACAACATTAAATAGAAATACCTGACAGATGATGGAGATAAAATACAGGATCACTACATAAGGACAATAAAGTCCAGTATGCAAGAACCTGTTGAGAAACTCTGGGACTTTACATGTGTTTCTTCTGAAGGAACTGGAGAATGAATTTAGTTCTTTGAGGACCCTGTTAACACCTGTTATTAACATCCAGGTCTGAATGCACCCAGATGTGTCCTGAGATCTGATCACATTCGTAGTTGGCCTGGGAAGCATGCGGCCTCATTATTTTAGCTGTGTGAATACAAATGCGTCCTGGGCCACATATGAAGGACCTCCTACTCAGCTGAGGTCCTCTGACCTGCTACAGTTTCACAATGGATCTAATGTAATTTGACTCTACTCTGTGTCCATCCAATATTCATTCAGCTCCTCCCAGCTCCCCTCTCTCGGTCTCGCTCGCTCGTGCCGACATATTGACATTGACACAGACACACACACACTGAGAAATTGGAGACATCTCTAAAGTCCGACTGGATGAAAACAAGATAATTTGGTCTTTGCAAACACAAAACACATACGTAATTATTTGCATAGAGCACAGGGAAGTGAGATCCAATCACAAGTGTTTACAGGAGTCCCATTCAGGACACATTTTAATACTATTTGTAAAACAGACAAGCTCAACACTGTCCATTTGTGATTAGATCTCTCCGGATGGATGTTAATACCAGGTCTGAACTAGGATAGTTTGGGGTGTAAATAAAAGAGGGGTAGTACTTTGTAATCATTCAGGAATTAACGGGGAAGAGTTTGCAGTGTGGAAATTGGGAGATATCAAAACAAAATCTTATCTATGTAGTTGGCTACTACTTTTATAAGAAGGAGAGAGATAAGAAGAGATGGTGAAAGAGAAAAAGAGGAAGCATAGTGTAGTTTATATTCACCAGCAGATATTCATAGATACAGGAGTTGTTACATAATGCAAAACGAACCTTGACATCATGTGGATGCTCCACCCTTATTGCTCCCTGGAATAAAGAGACACACATTTGTAACTAAAAGACAAGCAACAAGATGACACTATAGAAGAAACAATGCATGCTTCTTGTGCTGTACCATTCGGAGGGGTCTGAGCGAGCCGATGAAGGGCTCGGAGAAACCCCAGCCCTCTGGGCATGGGTACTCGCCGACCTCCAGCACTCCTACAAAACCTCCAAAGCCTGGATCGGTATACACCAGCCAGCTATAGATACACAGCATCAGCGTGAGACAGGGGGAAAAAAAGGAGAGTAAAGGTGAGCGGGTGAACATAATGGAGTGTAATGAACCTTTCGTGACCTTTTTCTTCACAGTTCTTTCTGATCCTTTAACAGAGTGAAGGGGCTAAAAACAGCACTTTCACTCTCTACACACCATGAGCCAGTTGACATGCTAACCATCCATTATCAGCAGCACAAGCCCTGCGGCCTGCATTCCTTCACAGACACAAAACAGATGCTGCACACACACAGACCCTTCCCCTGCAGTCCCCTGAAAAATTACATCTTTGTGACCTTGTTTTGATGCAAACTAGGCCACTTATTGGACATCAGATATAAAGTACTATATATGGGATGTTCCCATTATGCAACTCCATCAGTTACATTTGTTCCCTGTTACTTTAAATGAGAGACATAGGTTTTCTCCTATTTATACCTATTATGTTGTTTAATATGATTAATTTAATATATAATATATGAAATATCTACCTTTTTAATATTATAGAAAGTTATTTGATACATTGTTAATATAAACTTCTACTACTCCCTCCTCTCCACCCTCCATTCCAACTAGTACACACCTTATCATAAGAACATATACACAAACCTCCAATGTTTCCCCCTAATGTTAATTCTGTCACCCTCTAATCAGGTCTATATCATCATGTCTCACTGGTTATGTCACATTTCACCAAATAAAAAGGGATTAAAAAGTGCACAGCTGAACTTACACTCCAGAATAGACCTTGATGGAGCCAGTGGTCTGAGGCATCGCATAGGAGCCGAGCTCTACAGCATCATCACAGTAAGTTGACATCCTCCCCATCCCATTAACCTCTGTAAACAGGTCGATCCGGGCCATGCTGTAGTCCTGCACAACAGAAAGTAAATATTTAACTGTGTGAGAACGTTTTTAATTATAAAAAGAACAAATAAGGATGAGCAAATGTTGTAAAGTTGCATAGCAATACATAAGCTTTTATTTAACTGATACTGAAAAAAAAATCACAAACTTTTTATTTACTTTAAAAAAGAAACTTAACTTTTATAAATGTCTAAATATAAGAACTCCACCCACATGTAATACAATGTGAAAACTGGATAAATTAATTCAGAGTCAGAGTGTAATCAAAGACACATTTAAGAAGAGCATGAAAATGAGCAAATATGAAATGCCAGTTTATGGTGACATAGACATTTTCAATACAAGTGCTATCAATATTATATCAATATTTGATTGATATCATAGATTTTATAACAAAAATGAACAATGTGTCTCCACTTCCTCCCATTTTGAAAATATTGAGGTAAAACTTCCCGGATACGGCTGCCAACAACAAGTATTTACGACGTAAAGTCTCAGCTGTCAACATTTTTTTAAGCATCAAATAACTGACTCAAACTAAACTTATTAGAAACATGAAAACCTGAACAAACATCAGTGTGACAAGAACTACCTAAAATTTGACATTATTTTAGTTTGGTCCATGTCCAATCCACTAACATGGAGGAGGAGGGGTTTATAATATATTGCAGCCAGCCAGCAGGGGGCAATGAAGATGATTTGCCTTCACGTCTAGAGAGCTTTCATGTCGTCCATCTTTATAAACGGTTTAATGCTGATATCAAAAACCCCATTAACAATTCCCACAGGCGTATTATGAGATGACACACAACACTACAGGACAAACAGTAACACAAACAACATGGATGCAGTATGACAGACAAGACAAAAGAACGAGGTAACTTACTCTCACTGCCAGTCGGAGAGAACCTATGACCATGGGTGCAGTTGGAACAGGTTGACCATTCTGGTCCAGTGTTGTTGGAGTCTCCTGATCCGCCCATATATTCACTATGTGCTCTGTTGGACCTTCCTCAAGCGCTATGACACGGCCCTGGAAGCCGGGTTTCTCATAGAGAAGCCAGCTGAAGAGAGATGAGGAGAGAGACTTATTACTGTTACCATGTGAATAGATGAAGGGACAGTTTATTAGCTACATCACTGCTGTGGAGGCTCCAGGAGAGACTGTACATGCTAATGGGAACATAGAGAAAACATGGACTGGATTGGAGAACTAATGACAATCTCTTCTGAAAACAAGCTGAAGCAAACTAGAACTATTTGAGTTACGATACTCATCAGTGACACTTCCACAGTTACAAAAAGCAAAATCATTTTCTCGTAACGACTTTAACGAGGAGACCCTTACCATCCTCTGATGACTCTGACTGAGATGACAGGGGACAGCTTCATCGTGGTGGCATCTTCTACATCACAGAAGAACTCCATCGCTTCACCTCCAAACTGAGCTTGTTCGTGTACGACAATCTGGAAATCAGGAAACGTGAAAAGACATTTCATTACAACCATTGGCTTTATTATTCCAGTGCAAGAATGTAACAAAACAAAAAAACACATGTGTAAACGTTATTTAATCCTACCTTTCCAGGTCTTTTGTGGATTCCTCTTACTGCAGGTGTCTGTGAAGAAAGGTAATATTTCAATTAGGAATTTTTGTAAAAGGTATTTAGCACAAAAATGACAAAGTCAACCATTGATACGTTAACTATGTTAATGTCATTGCTGTAAACGTGTGCTTTTTATTTAATTTGCTGCCCGTGTTGCCCAGGCCTCCCTGGCAGAAGAGACAGTGTATCTCAATGGGATCTTTCTGGTTACAGGTCAAATAAATAAAAACAAAACAAGATAAATGTTGTGGACCCCTCTGCTTGTTTCATGCACTATAAAGCACAGCCCAGCTCAGGTGATGTTTTAAAAGAGTTTCTTTTAAAATAATCGAATCATTGTAAATTTTTCAATCTGTTGAGCTACTCTACAATCCTTCCACATACCGAAATATCATCTACAGAACTACCCCTGGAGTACAAGAATGACGTCAAATATACATTTTGATTGGAAGAAGCCAAAGAGAAAGAGAAATAAACGTTAGCGTGTAGCAGGTATTGTAGTGTACATTGTGATCGTTTAAACAAACAAATATGTTTTTGCATTGTTCTACTCTATTTGCATGTTGATGCAAATATCTCATCATGATGTGACAGTGAATCTTTTGATGAGCAGATCTTGGCAAAGTTTTACTGTGCAGAATTCCAGATTGAAGACATGTGCCTTTTCACGTGTCCTCACTTGCAAATGATTCATGACTTAGTTGCAACTTCATGATACGACAGAAAGAACAGGATATGAAACTAGGGCACATATCACCATGGAACTAAATCAGGAAATGCTTTGTTTAAAAAGCCTAGCAAGTTAAAACCCATTCAGGCTTTGGGCTGTCCATTGTATCTACGGAACTCAAAATTTCAAATATATAAATACTTGCCTTTGCCTTAGTCCTTGGACGTGTATTTTGTGAAGTCTGCTGGCTGAAGCTGGTGGTTGGAGGCAGTGCAGCGGGGTCCCTCAGGGCCACATCCACATTAGGAGCTCCTGATATCAAGGCCTGGTCCATAACAGCACCCCCCTCAGGATTCGGTTTCATTTTAGTCATTTGTGTGGAGCCAGTGGGAAGCCTCGGGTTCTTGTTTGTTCATCTTGAGGTACTTATCTAAATGATCGGGCAGCTTTATCTCTGAGAATGTTGGAAAAGGAGGAGAGGAGGAGCTAAGCGCTGACTCATTAAATGTACCATTACCACCACCACCCACAAGTGAGCCTTGATCTCCACTCTTCACGCCCTCCTTATCTGCTCTGACGCCAGGCAGAGGTGATTCAACACTCTGCCTTCCAGGAGCGGGCAGGTCTTGTTGTTTCTTGAAAGAAAATGAGCCATTTGAGGCAGAGGGTGTTTCCTCTTTGGTTTTCCTGGGGGAGCTCAGTAAGCCGGAGAGGATCGACATCCTTTCAAGCCTTGACGTTAACTTCCCAGGCTCCTCGCTTTGCAATTCTTTTCCTGCTTCAGCTTTGGACGCCTCTTTGACTCCATCTTTTTCATCCACCTCATCAAGTGATTTCTGTTTGTCTCCGGGTGAGGGCAGGGCATTTTCTTGTCCATGTTTTTCCAGGGTCCGTCCTTCCCTGTTGGCTGCATATTGTTTTATTACCATAGCTGGTGAAGGATCCCTCAAACCTTTGCTATTCTTCCTTAAGCCAAACTGGAATTGCCCAGGATCGAATGTTCTCTCGAAATGATCTTCCTTAATGGCCGGCATGGCAAAAGGTGGCGAAGGGGACTTTTTACGGATGTGCCTCTTTGGAGGTAGCGAGAAAGGAATTCCACCTTTATTAATGCTGCTGATAAACTCGTCAAAATCATCGCGCTCAGTTGATTCATCTTCACTGGCTGACGCATTTAGTCGTTTTTTGTTTTCCTTCTTCTGTTTTTGATGATGTTCCACATCCAACCAGCTTGATGGAGATTCAGTCTTTATCTGATGACTTTGAGATGGAGTTTTTGACGAACTACCGTTGAAAACCTGGAATTCCTTTTTCAAACCACGATCTGCTTTTATATTTTCATCATTCTTCTGGGCATCAGTACTAATGACTATTTTATCTGACACAATGTTGGACTTATCCTTTTCTTTTCCGTAAACTGTTTTGCTAGCTGCATCTTTTACAGAAATGGGTTCTGCCTTTTGCTTGACATCTATCTTTGCTGTGTTTTTCAGCTTATCCTCTTTCTTCATCACTTCATTTTCATCTTGAAGACGTTCTTTAATGAGGCTTTTCTGTTCCTGTATCTTGTCACTCTTACTAACGACTGTGGAAACATTTGATGCTGACTCTGTTGATACTTTGGTCACAGTCTTTGGTTCCTGTTCTTGACTTCCATGTGGAGCCTTGGAGTCTGTGGAGTGACCCGTGCTTTTCTCTGGTTTCTTTATCTCCACGTGTTCAACTGAGGGCTTCTGGTCTTCTTGGTTTCTAACTGCAGAGTCAACGTCCATATTTACAACCTCTTTCACCAAACTCTTTGCTGAGGGATCCTTTGTTTCAGTCTTTTCTTGTGCTCCCTCAGCACGCTGAGTTTTTTTGCTTTCTACCTCCCGTTCGTGAATTTGAGTTTCTGATCTCTTCTCTTTTCTTACTGTTTCTGGTTCCTGTTGGTTGCTAACTTTAGCATTTAAACTCTTTACTGAGGAGTCCTTGGTTTCAGTATTGTCTTTGGTATCTTTAGCATCAGTGCTTATAGAGTCAAGTTCTTGAGTTGTGTCCATTTTTACACCCTTGGTCTTTTCCAAAACTTGTGCTGTTTCTGGTTTTTGGTTGGAAGTTGGATGTTTGGGTTCTGTTGTTTTCCTTTTCTCTGCTTCGTCCGGTAGGTTGCAAATTTCTAAGTCAGCAGTCTCATTCAAAGTCTTTAAAGATGAATCCTTTATTTCAGTCTGGTCTTTGGTACCTTCAGTACTAATGCTTACAGATTTGAGTCCTTGACTTGTACCTGTTTCTTGGTTCTGTTGAACTTTAGTTCCCTCTGGTTCCTGATCTACCTTTGCAACTTTGGATTCCGTCGATTTGATTTTGTCTGGTTTACTGACGTCCTCAACGTCTCCAACGACTATGGACCTCTGGACTTGTTGGATGTTAACTTCACTGTTAGCAGTCACAGGTGCAGCCTCATTCTCCAAAGTCTTTACTGATGAAGTCTTTGTTTCAGTATTGTCTTTGGTATCTTTAGCATCAGTGCTTATAGAGTCAAGTTCTTGAGTTCTGTCCATTTTTACACCCTTGGTCTTTTCCAAAACTTGTGCTGTTTCTGGTTTTTGGTTGGAAGTTGGATGTTTGGGTTCTGTTGTTTTCCTTTTCTCTGCTTCGTCCGTGAGGTTACAAATTTCTAAGTTAGCAGTCTCATTCAAAGTCTTTACAGATGCATCCTTTATTTCACTCTGGTCTTTGGTACCTTCAGTACTAATGCTTACAGATTTGAGTCCTTGACTTGTACCTGTTTCTTGGTTCTGTTGAACTTTAGTTCCCTCTGGTTCCTGATCTGCCTTTGCAACTTTGGATTCCGTCGATTTGATTTTGTCTGGTTTACTGACGTCAACGTCTCCAACGACTATGGACCTCTGGACTTGTTGGATGTTAACTTCACTGTTAGCAGTCACAGCTGCAGCCTCATTCTCCAAAGTCTTTACTGATGAAGTCTTTGTTTCAGTCTTTCCTTCAGAGTTTTTATCACTCTGATCTTTAGTGCTCACTGTTAACAGTTCTTGAGTTGTATCCAAACTATGGCTTTTTGTTGTCTTCTCTGGAGCTTTTTGTGCCCCTGGTTTCTGTTCTAGGTTAGCAATGGCATTTGCTTTATTACTGTCAACTTCACATTCAACAGTGTCATTTGAAATCTCGTCTGGTAAACTCTTCTCTTTTTTATCACCTGCAGCATCCTGCGTTTCAGTGCTTACACCTGTCATTTCTGGAGTTTGACTTTCCTTCACATCATTTGCATGTTTGTCCTCCTCATTTGTGTTGTCGTTCTTCACCTCCTCTTTGGTTACAAGTAGTTTAGGCTCCTGTTCAGTTTTCACTGTTGATGTCAAAATCACCTTCTCTGCTCGCTGGGTTTCCTCGCCGCCACTCTCTGCATTTTCTGTCTTTAAGATCTCACTTTCATGATTTGTATCAACCACAATGGAAATAGCTTCATTAATTAAACGTCCTCCTTCCTCTGCCTCTGTCCTCTTCTCTTCCAGGGTATCTGTAACTACCTGTTGTCCCTCCTTTGAGTCGGGCTGTAAACACTTCCGCTCTGATGATAGATCATACAACTTCTCTGGTTTTGTAAAATCTGTCTCAGCTTCGTCGCTGATGGCACTGCCCTTGAGCTCCTCGCTGCGACTGCTCTGTGAGTCAGTGCTTTCCACTGCTGCGTCTTTCAGTTTAGAGTCTTTCTTCTGTCTTTCAAATTTTTCTGCCAGTAAAAGAGGCTCTTTGTCCGGCTTATTTTCAACATTCTTGGGTAATTCACAAACAGTCACAGCCTCTGTTTGAATGTCCGAACCCTTGGGTGTTTTCTTGCCAAGCTCCTCTTTACTTTTCTCCTCCACCTCAACATTTTTCACTGACTCTCTGTCTAATGTGGATCGTGGTCTGTCAATTTCAAGAATGGCATTTGTGGTTTGATCCTTAAATAACTTGTTTTCCTTTTGCTGCTCTGTATTTTTCAAGTCAGCATCAACAACATCATCCTTTGGCTCAGCATCTTTCAAGGCCGATTCAGAAGGAAGACTATTTGGGGGATCAGCTATCACTTTAAGAGAAACATTATCGGGGAAAACACCATCCCCATCAGAGTGGGTCATTATGTCATGGTGTTTGCTGTCACCCACAACAGGTTCAACTGACGTATCAGTTACATGCTCATGAACTGGTATTGTGTCCTGAGCCACCACCTGCTGTGGCTCTTTCTCCTGAATTAAATCTGGTGTTACATTACTTATTATCTGGGTTGTTTTTAATATGTCTACTTCTCCCTGAGAACTTTCTAGCAATCGCTGAGTTTGCTTTTCCTGTGTGGTGTTATCACTTTGTATGTGAGATGCATTTTCAGCTGAATACTCAATTTTTACTTGCTGTCTTTCCTGGTTATCTGCCTCAGCTTTGTTTACATCAGTGACTGGTAATTGAGTGGGAATTGCTTTAACGGCCTCATTGCTAGACAATAACGTGGATACTAACTCTGTTCCTGGTGTTACGTCTACCTGAGCGTTTGCTGTGATAGTCGCATCATTCTTTTGTATTGGCTGGATTTCTGAAACCTCTTTGATTGCAGCACTCTCTAATTCGCTTGTCTCTTTTCCTCTCATGCTGAACGCAAAGGTACTAGACTGTGTGTCTGAGGGTTTTACAACGTGTTCTTCTTCTTTTGTAGAAACACTCTCGAATTTAAATCTGTCATCACTGGTACCGTCCTTCTCTGCTAACACACTATCAGATCCTTCTCTCTTGGGAATCTTGAGTTTTCCCGACTTTTATTTTGTTGGAGCCTTTCAGACCCAGTGTAGGAAGTTTGCTCCCAGATATGAAGGGATCAGCTGAATCCTTCACTAGACCCTTTTGTTGTTGTTTGATGTTCTCGCTTTGTTTGGAAAGCCTTGATGTGGGCAGAGGAGAGGCATGTGAGGTGGGTGTGTCTTCCTCTTCATGGCTGATGCTTCTTTTAGGAAGGTGTTTGAATGGTCTTGTTGATGACGTGCCTCCTGTTTGAAACACATACACACACCGTTTTAATGCAACAGAGAAAAACATGTAAAAATGCCATAAAGGAATAGTTTAACAATTTGGCTGGGCACAGCTTTTACATAGAAATTACTTTGTAATATGTGTAGAGATGTTCAGAAACTGATAACCAGCTTTGGAAATGCCTCCTGTACTGCCCCAAAATGCCGGCTCGGAAATTAGTGAGTATGGAAATATTTGTATCGATCTAATACCAAGTCAGTTGAAGTATATTAAATTCAACAATATAAAATTGAAATTTTCTTTTCCCTGGAAATCACATCTTCTTCGCCTCTCCAAAACAGCAGAAAAAGTGATTTTGCACAGTGTATTATTAGCCAGGGCTAGCTGGAAGTGCACTTTAACAGCCATTTAGAAGAAGTAATTGTTGTGTATACCTACATTTATTTGTTTGTGTTCTTTATCAGTTATCAAACTATAAAATAAAAAAGTTCTATAGCATTCCTTCTCTGGGTATATTTGTTTTTCAAAGGGTTAAACCTGAGCCAGGCCATACAACAATCTTCTGATTATTATCAGGTAAAAGAGCATTTAAAACTTTTTTCCTTGTCCTGAACAATGTTTAATCCTCAATTGAAGTGTTTCTACAAAGCTGATCTTGTATTCACTTTCAACAGCAAAGCTCACGTGATTTAATTATGTGACGATGTCAATGTGATTGTACAGTTTTACCTTTCGTTGGGCTTTCAGGTAGAGGTGAAGGTGTGTCACTCCCAGCTCTCTCTCCATCAGGTACTTCCTGTTTGTCTGAGCTCTTCTTTGGTCTGTCTGAGTCCGTCTGACCGGATGAATTCTTTTTGTGGCCGGTGGCGGCGGTTTGCATTACATCATCATTATTCTTTCTTGTTGGAGATGTAATCGGTAACCGGCTCTTTGATGACAAGGAGGCATTATTTTCCACATGGTTCTGCGGCTGTTTTTTAACTTCCAGGCTTTCACTTCTCTCGCTATCGTCTCTCGCCATGCCATTTACAAGGTTAATGTCCTCCTCCGACTTCTCTTTAATAATCTTTGTTCCTGTCTTGTGGGTGTTTTTTGTTGGAGAAATGTCTCTCGCCTCAGATTTCCCTCCCTTAGCTTCTTCAAAACTTGGTTTCCTTCCAGCTTTGGTTGGACTGATGGAAGATTTTAGAGATTCTTTGGTTCGAGGTTGCTTTTGTAGTTTGGAGGTAACCACTGAGGCGTCGGTCACTGATGTTTTATCTGGTGTCACTGGTGATTTCACATCAGCATCTGATGATGACCTTTTAGGGATTTTAGACTTTGAAGTCTCTGTGCTTGAGGAACCGTTAGTGCTTTGGTCTTTTAATGTTGGTAACATAGAAGCCGTTTTCTCACTGCTGTGTTCCCTCGGTAGTGGAATATCACCAGAGGTTCCCACTTTTGTTGCCTCTGTGGAGCCCTTGGTCTTTGTTGTGACATTTTTGGTCTTGCTTCTGGCTACAGAGGATGGGGTCATTGCTCCACTTGCTGTGGTATGTTGACTTTCTGTCGCTGCTTTAGGCCCTCGTTTGGAGGGTGTAGCCTGATTTGTCTCTTTGCCTCTTATCCCAGACCCGGACACTTGGGACTTTGCTTTGTACATGTCTGAAGGAGCAGAGGTGTCATCAATGTTCGAGGACTCAGAGTCTGCTTCTTCTTCACCTAGAAGTTCAGGAGTGTTTGTGTCAGTGAGCGCCGTCTCATCTGTTGTCGTGAATGGCTCTAGGTCGGCGTCCTTGAGTTCTGCATGGTCGTTGTTTTGGAGACTTGGCACTCTGTCAGGGGAGAGGGAGACAATTTAACAGAAATATTAAAGTTTGTGCCATATTACAAGCAGCATTAATGTATTTTATCAAATAACAATCATATTATTTACTTTAAAAATTATATATTTGAGTGTGCACCATCTCTCTAGAAGAATCATTATAACCACAGTCTTTAAAGCATACAAACATGGAGGCATGTACTTTAGTAGAACTTTGAGGTGCTGTACTTGAGTATTTCAATTTTATACTACTTGAAAAATTGCACTAGTACTACTCTACATTCATTTCCCAGTGAGATTTTACACATTAAACATATGGTATGCACAGTAAGTACAGTGCAGTTACTTTTGATACTACTGGTTATGGTTTAATGTTGCTACTTTGATGTAAGTGGCTAGTTTACTTTCTGGCATAGGCACTTTATATGAACAATGTGTTTGTTTGCATTAAGACTGGACACAAGGTAAAAACTAATATGGTATATTTATTTTACCTCACAGGTAGGTAACAGGACCTTTTTCAGATCTGAGCCACAAACAATACCTACCTGGGAGGTAAAATAAATAACTGTGGAATCAACATTCTCCTCTTCTGATTTTTGTCTCTGTTGAGCACCTGGTATTTTTTATCAAATTTGGATGCACATGCTTTTGTATACTTTCTTCTTTTTACACATTAATTATTGTTATTTTGAACTTTACAGTCTTGATGCAGTCTAAGCCAACCAGCTGTGGCAGTAGCTATAATATTAGCATGCAGATGTGACAGTGGTGCCAATCCTGTAATCAAAATTTATCTAAGCATCTAAAACTTTTAGATATATTGTGAAGTTTTTAGTGTCTTGGGAGGGAGTCTAAACTTGACAAGGAACTAGTTTAGATTGAAACAGTTAACCTTTAGCTGTGCTGAAGTTTAAACCATAAATTAGTCCCAGTATTCAGGAATGTTTCAGGCATGCATGGTCATCTTTACCCTGGAATGCACAGTAACTCAAAGTTTTACAAGGCAGTACCACGTTCGCCCCCTTACTCATTCTTTATTCATTTCAGAACCGTATCCATGTATTTGCCATGCGTTCATTAAAATGCATCTACGTAATCCCAAACAAATGTTTGCAGACTGTACTCGCCGGTTGCCTGTCAAGTTCTGTAATGACTAACTCATTCAGGTAGTGAATATACACCATAGGTAAACACAGCAAAGAAGATCTTCTCTACTGTAATTTATTATTTCGTAACCAACAATTACTATTGAAGCATTTTTAAGGAGTCCATTATAGATTCGCTGTTTCTGTATGATTAGATGGGCTGTGTATGAATATTTCAGTGCCTAAGCGCAGGTTTGGTTTGTTTTGTTCTCCTCTGGTACAATGGAGCATGGGAACTCAGAGCTCAGGTTGCACGTCAGCTCAGCTCTATTTACCTCCCCTGCTTTCCGTTTCTCCCAGGATCAAATGGGCTTTAACACCATAACCGCAGAAAGGTAAAATAGACAGAAACTCACAGTTGGACTTCTGTTGTATCTGAATCCTTTGAAGCTGAATCTCTGCTGCACTCCTCTCCCGTCGGTTCGTTGTCCTCCTCCGAACCCGGCTCTTGGCTAACATACACCTTCTCAGCAAAAACCTTGTGCTTTGAAGGCAGATTCACAGTCTTGCGTGTGATGCGAACCTCTCTCGACTTGCGCCTCTCCGGGAGGGAACTTTTCTCTGAATCTGTGCCGGCGTCGGGCTCCTCTGGCAGCGGCGGGCTTGTTTGGAACTCCCCTCTCAAGGAGATGGCAGGTGCTGGCAGGCTGCCACTGGGCGGCAACGTCTCTGAGGGGCCGTCTGCAGCGTCCTGAGAGGTGTAATCGTCCTCAGGTATTACCATGACAGGTATGGCCAAGACAGGGGGCGAGTCTGCTCTGAAGCCCTCCTCCCTTTCTGTCATTGCATCTCTCTCTTTCTCCCCCTCCCTCACCACTTTCTCCTCCTCGCCCATGTGTGTTTCAACCCAGATGGCTTTGTGGAGTCGGACAGGAGAATCCCTTCTGGCTATTTCCCCGCTCTCACATGAATGGTCCCATGCCATAGGTTTAGTTTCAAGAAATATCTGACCTCTCCTCCTGTCTCTGGACTTTTCCTTGCCTTTGTCTACAGATTCTCCTTCTTCCTTTGAGGTGGAAGACTGAGAGCCTAATCGTATTCCTTTTAGCGCAGTGCTGTGCCCCCTCTCTCCAACTTTCACAGAGCTTTTCTTTGATGCTAAGCTTATAGAAGTTAAATTAGGTGACTTTGGACCCTCAGCTGTTTTGGGAAGTGGGGTTTTCCGTGTGGTCGATCTTACTGTACTGTCCTTGGTGGAAGCCTTTGCATTTGTCTGGATGCGTTCTTCTAAATTCTTGTTTACTTTCTCCACCACTGACTCTGCAAACCCTATTTCTGTGCCTGAATCAGCACTTGGATGGGTGGTAGAAGCAAGTTTCCGAGTGGCAGGAGTCACATTCCCAGAATTCCTTTTACCGCTCGCTGTGCTGATCCTGCACACATTTGTCTCCCTCACACTGCTGCAGCCGCTGCTGTTACTGTCAGCGAATGGGAGATCTGCGTCATCTGTCAACAGAGAGACTGTGCTCAAGGCGCTGGGACTGGAGCATTGGCTGCGGGCGTTGCCCTGCTCTGCTCCCGTCTTGGCCTCGCCATAAAGGGGCAGTTCGCTAGCTTTTCGAGAAGGGGTTGGCGTCTTTTGCCCATCCTCCTCATCCTCAGAATGCGGTGAACGCGGAGACAAGGGGGATGTTGGGGAGCGTGCATCATTGGAGGCATCTGAATGGTGCCTGCTACTGCTCTTCTTTCTCTTGGAGTTGAAGAAGCTGCTGAGGCGATCTAACACTCCTCGCTTCTCCTCCGAATTCTGAAAGAGGACAGACAAGAAGCAGACAGAAAGACAAATATTGAGGTGGGGAGAGAGCAGCAAGCACATCATTTTGTCCTCTGGGTTTAATATAAAAGGAGAAATAAAAATGAAAACTCCAAATATACTCTTGAGCTGATAAAAAAACCAAAAAGCTTATGAGACAAACAGACCTAATTTAATTCAACACACATTTCCCTGAAACTGCACTTAAAATATGGACTACAATATTTTTAAGAAATCTCCAGGCCAGAGGCGATTTACACAAACTGGAATCCAAAGTGAATTCACGTATATTTGTGCCCTCATATTCAATTATACACTGCCATCAACTTAAAAAAATAAAAGCTTGACAACATATATATGTATAGTTTTTGTTTGATCTGTCTGTTTGTTCTTTGTTTGTGTTTTTCTTTGTCTTTTTTCTCCCCCACAGTTGTTATTGGGTAACTAAGGGTTGTACAAAAAACCTTTTTCCCTGGATTATAATGTCCTGTCAACAGAATTGAGACAATGAAGGGGCAGAGGGCAATGGATAAAGGCAGATGTGAAGATGTGTATGATCGGTTAAAGGCTTTGAACACGTGCGTGGATGAAAGTAAAGTTGAAGGGAGAGACATGGAAGCAAAATGTTGTAAAAACTGAAAAGTGGAGAGGTTTAAAGTATATTAGAAAGCGGCTCTGGCTGCAAATTGTTGTCCAAACCCAACTGAGCCAGTGAGAAAATGAGCAGAGCTTGTGACCACAAACCAACAGATTTGTGTGTCTGAACCTGAGCCAAGTAGCTAGCCAAGGCAATTACTTATCTTTACGAAGAGAGCCTGGTGAAATCCAGAAGCCCCGTGCCAGTAACAATATGCACTAATGACCAACTAGATTGTTTAGCTCAAGGGTCACTCACTAACGCTACTAACTGCACAAACACAATAAGAACAAATTAAGTTAAATGAGTAGGGTTCAGTGTTAAGCGGCAGCTGTCGTCAAATATAAACCACGTCTTATTGTTTCCATGAAACATATGAAACAGGATTTACTTCACAGCAATGAAGCCCTGACACAAAGGAAGAAAATATTGTGCCGCCATAACACACCTTGGAAAAACTGGCACAGTAGAGCAACAGTAACATGAGCACATGTTAAGACAAGAAGCATGAGTCACGCTGTGAAAAAAAACTGTTAGAAACCACATTTAAACAAACATCAGTTACATACCATTGGGACTTCCTGGAGTCTAAGTTGTAGAATTCCTGAGGAGCAAGTGTCTGATTAATGGTTAAAATGTAAAAATCTAAGACGTTAATGAAGACATATAATGATCCTCGGAATGATCCTTAAACTAGGAAGTCACAAATGTGCTTGTAAAGTTAAATATATAAGCTAGTGTCCTAATTCTTCAGTCCTCAAATGATCAGTCGTCCCTCCTGAGCAGATGAGCAGCACTCGCTTGTGAGTTTCTCCAGAGAGTCCCAGCTCTGAACAAAGTGACTGACCTGAGGGCATGGTCATTTGCATCAAAGCAACAGTGTGGAGAGAAACGCATATTGTGAAACGAGGATCACATGGCAAACATGCCCAAAGAAATCCTCTCAATCCAGTGAAACTGAAGGGGTGTGGAGAGGAGTGCTGGAGACAACCCCACCCTTCAACATGCAGCGGCTGGAAAAATCAATAGGACGTCTGTTATCCACTGTGGCTTTTAGAAGAATTCAACTTGTTTCATTCAGATAGGAGCAGTAAAGCGACACGGGTCAAAGGTTTTGTGCTGTAATAGTAAGCAAATACATTTGAAGGCAAATCAACAGATGTAAGGGTTAAACCTGAGCATCCCCCTGGTGCTTTCTGGGCTGAAATGTGTCGGTAAGAAAAAAACAGTCCCCGCACTCTCCAGCGTTGTCAAACATTCACAGAATTTTCACTGAGCAAACAGCAGGTACAGGCGGTCTGTGGCTGGCTTTTCCAGTTCATGTCTTAACAGAGTGAAACACACGAAAAACAAACCAAACCAATTCCTCGCTTGGATCTAGTATCAAGTAGTCGAAGCTGTGACACCGTACCTGGCTGTCTTGACTCATTCACAAATCCACCGAGCTGAAGAGGACTTTGAAAAAAATGTAATATCCTGTGTCTTGAATAGCCACTTCACTGCCAAGAGACCACAGTAGAACAAGCTCTCCACCGAGTTCTATTTACTCATAGCAATGACAAATGTCAGGTAGGTGGAGATACCGCACTGAACCTGTGAGCACGTTGGCTCACTTCCTTATATGTCAGCAAAAGCTCTGCTCTGCATTCTCTGAAATAAAAACACAGCAACAGCGATGTTGTGATATTACTGTTAAGCGCTGCAGGGCACTGGGGTCTGAAAGGCTGCGCGACACAATGTGCACAAAATGAGTTTCCAGTGACTTTTTTCAGCTATAAATCTTCATATAATGAGCTAATACCACCTGTCAATATCTGAAATTATCACAATAAATGTCACATCATTTTTTCCTTCAAGTTTAAAGACGTGGGTTTAAACTCTTTTTTTTATGGTAAATGGTAAATGCCCTGTATTTATGCAGCACCTTTCTAGTCCTGATGACCACAGTACAGTTTTACATTCATCCATTCACACACTCATTCATACAGTGCATCGATGTGCTTTCTCTACGAGAAGGGGATATTTGCGGTTTGGTATCTTGCCCAAGGATACTTCAGCCCCACTGTAAACATAATGTAAGTCAAATAAATATCAAGATAAGCAGGTTTGACAGCTTACAAAAAGTGTAAAATGATGAGCTGGATCTTTGTAGGTAGGTACTTAAAATATAAGTACACTTCCGGTCAGCAGACTACATTAGATGCAACAATGCTGACATCAGGTAACAGAATTGGTCTTTTTTTTTTATCAAATATGCAGCGAAAGATTTCCTGGACCTATTCAATTGAGTAATTCATGGTATTTATGATTGGATTATAATCTAATTATTATAATCTAATTATAATTTTAAAGTATTCTCTGTCATGTCAAATATTGATCAGCGAATCACATTTTTCAAATGTTCTGATTCTACCAGAAAAGTTACTATAGCAACTAGAGGTATTGGATAAATGCAGCAGAGTAAAAAGTACAAGTTTTGCCTCTGGAAACAAATACAAGTAAACAAAATCCAAGTACTAATCTGTAACATCTTCAGTTTTCATGTCAACTATGAGAAAATATGTGTGTAAAACCAACCTTGAATAATTTGGAGGGTGAAATCTGGCTGTTTGGGTGAGCCATGTCGAAGCTGATCATGGAGGTGGAATCAAACTGAGGATCCCAGTCCGACTCAGTGCGGAAACTGCACTCTGTGGAAACGCTCATCTGGTCGAAGCTCCTGGTAGAGGGAGGCAGGAAACACAGAGGGGGAGACGTGGGGAGAGGGACAGAGAGGATGTTAGGTCATCAGTTATTGTTCCGCTTCTCAGTGTATAAAACTAATGTTTTTGTTGTGTATTCATCAAACAGACATTCAAACTTTTGGGGATTTCCATCTCTTTGAACATTTACAGTTTCTGGTTAAAAATATAAGATGAGACAATAAAGTCAAATGATACGAGCACATGGTTAGTTGCAGCACAGGTTCTTGTGTTGGTTCATAATAAATAAGAAAAAGGATAATGAGACGTCTCCAGTGTAAACATAAAATTAAAACCTCAGACCCAACCCTGACTCAGCTTTTGAAGAGACAAGTTAGAGCTCCTCAGTGCTGACACCTCTGATTGTTCTTCAACGTAATTGTGGCGTGGAGTTGGAAAAACACACACAGGCAGACAATATGACACCTGAGAGAGAACGCCGAGCCATGCACGCCAACCAATTAGAGTGCAGCCGAGGATTCTAGAACACGTGTGTGGCATGGGGAGGTAGAGGAGTGGCCTTCTTTTCTCCTGCTGCCAAAGTTAGTGCGTCGCTTCAAAGCATTGACAGACGCAGCACACCCAGTCTGGACCCAACAATCGCCTCCTGCGCAGCGAGCAGTGCTGTACAATAACACACGGCATTCTGAACTGTCTGAACAATACATGCACGGCTGTGCTGCGGCTAAGAGGTGGTGTCACGTCATGTGACTCTGTGTGAGGTGCTGTTGTCAACACAGTGCACAAAACAGAGCCTCCAGCTGTGAGGTCTGTGATGTTTTCCTCAAGATGTCAGCATTTCACTCTGCAGCTGTGGTAGAAAACAACTCCAACCTACTCCAGGATGTGAAGACATTGGTGAATTATGAAAGTATATTCTTTGCACGCGTGTCTGTAATCTTACATAACCTGTTCCAGCATGTCCCCAGACCAGGACACAGGCCTGTGCAGTACTGTGTTTACCCACAAGGGGTCAGAGTTGCATTAATTTTCCAGTTGACATGACTTAGTGTTTTAGTGGGACTTGTCTGTGGTAGAAAGTGAAACCACTTCAGTTAATGGCTGTTGCACGGACTGAGGAACACATTGTGACCAACATGGAGATAAACAACCAGCCGCCTCCTTGCAAACAATGACTGGGTGGTACAGATACACTAGTCTCAGTAATGAATGTACAGTAGAGAACTGGATTAGATCCATTATCTGATTCCAAACTGTGCACATGCAGATCACTGCAGGTTTAAGACGCTCAGAGAGCTCATCCATGATGTTTACATTCTTCATGCAGGATGACCTGTAGGCTGAGTCCACCACACCTCACCTAATATGCATTATATATTGTTTATATATTTGATCGGGACAGTGCTCATTAATCAACAGACAGAATACTGTGAATGAGCCAGAGTTACCGGTGTAAGCTTATTTTTATCTGTTGACCCGATAGCCAGTTTTTAAAAAGCAACCTGACATAAAACAAAATGGCATAACTTCTATGATATATCTGGGATTATTCATCCCATCCAAACTAAGTGTACGACAAAACCATGATTAAAATACAATACAACAATATAACGCAGCTACAAATATGCATATAAACTAAATCACATAAGATAAAAGTTTGGTTTGTTTCAAGCCATGTCTTCAGTTTTTGTTTAAAACAGCTTTGGTGATTACTATTGTTTCTTAAATTAACAGGTTAACTATTCTAGTAATAGTTGGTGTTTTTTTGCCCATACTTGTTACATCTGTACTGCACAACAATGTCCCCTCTGGTGATTGTTACGCTACCACTGCTGTCCTGATGAAGCAAGACAAAAACCTAAAAGGTGATTTAACAGTGACACCAGCATTACATTTAACAGATAGGGGGATCATTGGGACAGAATACAGGCATTTTCTGCATGCTGAGACTCATGTCACTTTGCAATATGTAATGCAAAAGCATAACAGAGGGAAAAGAAAAAAGTGGTCTATATGTGGAGGTGGTGGGACGGCATACGCGGCTGAGTTCCTGGGAGCAGTGGCTGTTGGTGTTGGGCATCACTCTCTCTTACTTAATTTCCCTTCGGGGATGAATAAAGTAATCTATCTATCTATCTATCTATCTCCAGTGGAGGAGGACATGAGCCAGGAGGATAGAGGATAGAACTCCTTAGGGCTGGGCAGTATGACTTCAAATCAATATCACGATCCCCCACGCATGATACGCATCACTCAGCGCTGGTCAAAAAGTGACTCTGCTCCTCTGCTCTTTTCTAATCACTCACACTTAGCACTGATCTTTAAAATAACCTGCTGAATTCATAATTACGTTCCAGGATAAACAAGGCTTCTGCAACAATAAAGTTAAATCACTGCATTCCTTCATAATCTGCTCGAAGAACTGTCGCTATTCACACATTTATTTGGTTATTAATGGGTGATGTTAGAGCATGAATCCGGATCGTTTCGCTCACTGTTACCCTGATGTCGTGGCTGTGCACGTCACATTACCTCTTTACGTCTTGTTTCTTCCAATGTGTTTAAATACGTGTCTCATAAACTGTTGAGCGAATCAAACACACAAAGTCAACTTTCCTGTACGTGTCCCAATAACTTCTGGGTAGTGTTGGTGTTTATTGTTAACGTGTGCACAGGTCAGCGGGGGAATGACAAAGGAGGACATGCAGCAAAGTGATAATGCACAGAACGTAGCGGAAACCTGACAGCTTATCAATGTGGGCATTGGATAAATTATTAACTGAATTAACCATCACGAGCAACATTAAGTGAGGGATCTCTCTCCCTGGACAGACAGAAGTGCAACAGATGTTGAGTGTCTAACATAAATGGTGAGGTGTAAACACAAGTGTTTGTACATAAGAAAGTGTCAGAGATAAAGGGAGCAGCAACGACAATTATAATTTTTTTCTAACAATGGTGGTGCATGTCAGTATGCATATTGTATATCTAAGCAATTTATTTAAATGTACTATATAAATATACTTAACTTGACTCAGGAGAAACAGGGAGGATAAAAACTCGGGGGCACAGACCAAAGATCCAAAGATTAGCCCTCAAGAAGCAA
Source organism: Verasper variegatus (assembly GCA_026259375.1). Taxonomy (NCBI): domain Eukaryota; kingdom Metazoa; phylum Chordata; class Actinopteri; order Pleuronectiformes; family Pleuronectidae; genus Verasper; species Verasper variegatus. Next base: position 7,074,764 of record CM048049.1, read on the forward strand.
GCAAGGATGTGTTGACTTCAATCAATCAAACATGGGAATATAGGAATAAAAATTACATGTGAGTCTGATCATGCTCCAGCGTGTATGTGGAGAGAGTGAACCTGCAATGCTTTTCTTTCACTCTGAGTTTGTCGGTGATCGTGCTGCACTTTGCCTTGTAATGATTTCAATTTTTAGCAAACCTTGAAGTAAATGTCAATACAAAAGGAAAGAAATGAACACAAACACTCCACAATGTGAGTCAGGGCTGGGTTTTAGGGTTGGGCAGTTTTGAGTTGAGTGAAAGCTGAGTGAGTGCGGAAAGGTGACCAAAGCCTTCTGCGACCTTTGACCCCAACACAGCCCTTAGGCTGAATTTCAAAAGAGGTTGAATGTCTGGAAGCCGTTGTGGTTTCAGCTTAGATGACATCTACTAAGAAAGTTAATTGTAGGAGAAAAATGCAGCCTATGCATCCGTGTGAAAAAAGACTACAGGAGAATAACCCCTGACCTTGTTAAATAAAAGTTGCAGAATCACATTGAGTTGAAATCCCTCTCCCTCACACTTGCTCAACGTCATAACGCAGGAACAAACCAGCTCTGACTTGTCTGAAGCCTCTGTTTGTTGCAGAAAGACAAAACCTCTACTGTTGAGAGCACACCATTTATGAGAACTGTATGAGGAATATTTGCTGTTAGGTCTTCCGAGGCACGATGGCAAAGTGTCGGATGGTCGATTTGATCACTGTGGCTGGCCTGTTATCTAACCCTTAGATTAGTAAACAGACAATTTTAGCCCAGGAATGATAGATAAGGGTTGTTTCAGTGCAGCAATGTTGCAAGTCTACATTGTCAAAACTTTCCCCCTCAGTAATGTATCTCAGTGCTGCAAATCTAAAGCACTTTCAAATAGTGTAAAGCAGCTGAAGTTAGCGATTTAAATCTTGACCATTATACGGGCAATATGGCCAAATAATATCACATTATTATTATTATCACCATGGAGGTTATGTTTTAACATTGTCTTTAAATTAGCAGGATTAAGCAGAAACTACTGGATGGATTAACATGAAACTTTTTGGACAGATGCTGTATACGTCAGGAAAGAAGCCATTCAATTTTGGTGCGGATTCAAATACATTTTGTTGCACTCTCTCTGCAACGCTGCACAGTGCACACAGATATCAAATGCAGCAACTGTACAAAACACAAAGTTACAGATCATCTAATGTTTATTGTGAGAAGTGTAAAAACATTATGAAACTGTGGCAGGGAATTAGAATATGGATGGCCACCAGTCTAGATAAATAATGGGAAAGACTGCTTTGACATGGCCAGATAGAGCATTAGCCCTAGCTGAGGTGTGTCCTCTCAAAGCGCTCTTGTAGTTTCTATTAAGACTGATTTCTGCTTTTGAGTGAAGGTTGTGGCTTTAAACTCTTCTTCAGAGAATAACAAACATTTTAAACAGCAAAATATTGAATTGAAGTACCCAGACTGACTATAAAGTCACCAGTTAAAATCCGACAAGTGACATTTCTCATATGCAATCCCTTCTCTCAATTGCTCCCTATTTTCCACAACTGTCAACAGATCCCTTACATATGACCCCATACATAGATGACATCATCTAGTATGCAGCAAACCAAGCTAAAACAAGCTACAACCTGCAAAATTCCTGAATCAAATGAAAACAGTCTCAAAAGAAATCACACAGAGAAAGAAAACCTTGAAATCAACATTTTGAAAAGAAAAACAGCCAGTTAAAAGAACAAAAATACCAACATCTCTAATGAATGTTAGCATTTCCCTATTGAAATGATTCAAGGAAAAAAAATAGAAGATATATACAGTCAAAATATCTTTAAAAGGCAAGTTTGTCAGATTCAAAGCCATATTCAGCAACAATTGTTTTTTTATGAACCATATAATGTCTATATTTCATTGAAGTATAATAATAGGATACAAATGAAAACACTTTTGCAAATGACCCTTGGTGTTTCTTGAATCTTCCACCCAATCCAGAGAAAAATATGCCATTGTTGAGAAATACAAAGAATCACCAGAAATAATGAAATTTGGCTACATGAGGCATACAATTTGTATTGCCCCTTGTGGCTGGCTGCAGTATAGGTAATAAACCCAATCTCCTCCATGTTAGCAGTTAGGACACAAAAGCCATCTAAAAACTCAAAGTACAAGTCAAATATGTTTATTCAAATACGATTTCTGTTATTTTAGGTAGTTAGCACACAAATGTATGTCTAAGTTTGGTTTTAACTTATTATCTGATGCTATAAAAGCAGGATGAAATAGCTGAAACTGACTCACAATTGGTCGGTATTGGTCGGACCTCGATACTGTGGATCCACAGCACAACAAGATGGCAGCCTCCGTATTGTGGAAATCTGGCTTCATTTTTGTACAATGGAAGGAAGTAGACATTTGGTCCATCTATACAGTCTCAGTTTGGAACTATAGAGAACACACTCTGTAAATAGCATGGTAACCTCACTTGCCTTTTTCATCTATGTGTTACGCACATATATCTATGTATCTATCTATCTATTTAATATTCAGTAGGATGACATACAAACATATGCATGCTGAAACATCCACCAAACCGAATCTACTGATGGCTCTCATGCAAACCAGAGTGGTGCCACGAAGAGGGTTATCAACACACTTCTCATATTTCACCTCCGCAACAACAAGGCAAATTAAACAAACAGATTTCAGTTGGCTCTGCAAACCTGCAGCTCTGCGTAGAGCTACTGGATAAACTCAAACAAGGGATGGAAAGATTTCAAACACTGACTCACCCTCGGTCGGGTATATGAGGGGTATAATGAGTCACTGGAGGCTGTTGATGGAAGATATCTTGTTCCTATATTTGCCTGAAGTAAGTTCTAGGGCCATATTGCCCAACAAGAAACTTGGAGCCTCTGAGCTGAGAAAAACATGTCACACTCTTTGTTCTTTTACAATTTCATGTTCAGACAACACAGCAGCTGAAACAAGCCTTGTAGTTTTGCTTTTTTTGAAGAAATTGTACTTTCTTGACTCTTGTTGTTCTGGGTTTGTACCCTCATGGTTGAATGCACTAAGTCGCTTTGGATAAAAGCGTCAGCTAAATGACAAATGTAATGTAAAGCCTGATATGCAACAAATAATGCACCTATAAAACAAAATACTACGATGAGCTGAAGTGCTAATGACAAGATATAAATAGGATCTGAATTGGCTTCGCACTGTGCTTCCAAAACAGCAGTGCACAATAAGAGTTACTGGGAGTGCCTGAGCAACTCTTGCAGGGCCCAGTGTTTGCCAGATCCTGGGCGGGTCTGTAAACAACCAGTAGGCTGCAGTCCCCACATTTCCACATGGACCAATAACCAGAGCGGTGAAAACCAAGCCAGCAAAAGTTTGGAAATATTTTCAGTGAAGACATGATGCATCGTTTGAAAAACTTGCATGATGACTTGAGGAACAGAGCCAAGGGCATATGTTCTCCCACCTGCAGAAAGCACAGTCTAGTGGTAATAAAATGCACACAGTATATCACTGTCACAGAAAGTCCCATTCAGGATCAGAGCCAGCTGTGATGTTACCACAACTACATGCAGATGGCAGAGTTACAAAGGCAGCTCACAATGCTGACATGTTGACTTTGGAAGGGGAAACAGGAACCGATATATAGTTGTATAAAGTTCAAATTCTGATAGATACTTTATGTTATTAGTAAAAAGTGTAAAATATTTTAGACTTAGTAATTGTCGTAACATATTTGTTACAGTCAAATCCTAACTAGGATTTTCAAAACAATAATTTTACACGCTGACAGCAAGCTTCTCTGTTTTATTTATGTTCACAAAATATTAGTTGTTTCTACAGTACATGTAAGTCTACTGTAAAACGATGAATTAAACTGCCAGGTTTATTCTTGCCTTAGGCCTCGTTTCAAAAATAAAAATGCAAGGTGGCGGGAAGAAAAGAAGTCGAAGAACCAGATTTTCAAACTATGGCAGTAAAAACTGAGTTTTTTGACACAGCTGGCTCCTGTGCTCATCGTGTTGCAGTATTGGTGACAAATATTACTTAAAAATAAGAACTAAAGTCCTGAGTCAGTCAACAGAGCTTGCCTAATTCCAACTGAACTGAAATGACTCATTTTCCAGTCCTGGAGGTGTGTTTTTGTCACAGTTATGCACAACTACATGGATATGTGCTTATGTGTACAGTATGTTTTACTGTATATTAGTTTCTGTTTGAAATATACCGATGAAGCATAAAGGTTACACAGTAGTGACTAAAGCCTTGCTCCCTCTTGCTGATTTTAATGGCCGTGTTTGTGGGTCTTCTGATAAGATAAAGGGTAAACCATGAGATACAGTACGTATGCTGGAGTTAACAGTTACAATTTTAAATGTATCCATCATGCAAACACTAACATGAGAATCTATGAAAACAAAACACGCAAAAAAATCAATATCCGGCTTCTGCAACTTTCCTCATAACTGCAGTTACGATGACAGATCCTATACTTCCCTCTATGGCAAACAACCATCGACACTGAGAATAAACTGAATCACAGTCAAATTATGAGTTAAACAAAACAAGAGGCTTGCACACAGTCAGGAGAGCACTGGTCCCACTGTGAGTGCACACAACTCAATAACACCAGGTGCACGCACACGCGCACACGCACACACACACACACACACACACACACACACACACACACACACACACACACACACACACACACACACAAGGACTAACAGTCATAACTGTGGATTCAAGTGCCAAGATTTCACAACTCAGATCGTAAAGAAACACATGGTCACTTCATCCCTAACTACAAACTTGGAATTTCTTTAGTCAATCTACTGACGAAGGCGACAAATCACCCTGACAATCTAGTGACTGTACTAGTATCAGGCCCCATACGACACCAAGGCAGGAAAACTAGAAGGCTTAAATGAAGGCTGATCCAACTTACTGTCCCATTTGCAGCTGATTTATCAAAGAGCAGCATGTGCACAGATATATCTACATTAACCTCTCTAACAGATTCTGCATGTGCATATGAATCTGGAGGTGAGGGACAAGATTTGGGGTCTGCAAGCCTTCTGTGTTCCGTTTGAACAATCATGTTTGCCAGCAAATAAACAGTCCGTGTGAAGAGCAAAAGAGGAGGAACACATTGACCGAAATGCATTGGCTATCAACATTTAAATTTATATGCATTCATATGCAGATAGCTGTTAATAGAGATTAGCTAAGATGTCGTCTGGAGCTAAAACAACAAAAAAAGTATCCCTGTTTGTGGTTTCCGTAAACAACAATAACAATAGCTTTCAGAAGTTATTTCCTGTTTGTAACAAATCCAAAGATGTCAAAATTATCGATATAGATAAGAGAACATGAAGATTCTCAGGAACCTTACTCAATAAAGAAAACATTCATACACTTTTTCACACAGGAGCAGAACAATGATCAAGCTTTTACTTCTACTTTGTTTAATTGTTGATGCGAACTGAAACAACTCATAGAGGTGTGGTGATGAGGCTTGTTTATTACTATACCTGTCACCATCACCTGGCACAACAATAAGCTGTCACTGATCGAGACAATACTCCTCACTCCTCTAACACAGAACACACTTCCAAATGACTGTGAGTGAGAAAACTGGTTTCCAATTTCTGCAGCTAGAAATACAAAAATAAAAAGTTGTGATTCACCAAACCAAACCACAGCTGGATCACTGATTTCCAAAATTTTCCTAAATGACTTTACACCACAGACTATAACCAGAAGGAAAGGGCTGTAATTTGTAGAGCTGTATTCAGCCATGGCTTTTACATGTTCAAGCAAAGAGCAATTGCACTGGCAAAACTACAAGGAAGACAAGGGAGAGAGCTTTATACAGAGATCTGTGGAAACTTCGGAGTCTCCACGTCTTTAACTATGGATCCCTCCTTGTGTGTTTGCTAAGAATGAAGCAAAATGGCTGCTCTAAAGACAAGTATTTAGCCTCGGTGTGTATGACTGACACTCAAAACTGTGAACATTTTAGCCCTCTGAAAAATGTTCACCTTTATACTGTGCTGTAGGTGCTTTCCACGTATGAAATGCATCATTCACTGTTACAAGTTGTTTATCAGAGAAGTGTTTGAGTCTGGACGTGCCAGCTGATAGAATGACACAAAAAGTCTGTCTGAATGTCTGTATCACATTTTTGGATCAATCCATCAAGATGGTGCTAATGTTGCCAGATTTAGAGACACAAAAATTATTTGGTGTTCATCCTCTGGGGACCATGAATATCTAATGCAGTTTTACTAGTACGTCGATCAATCCAATTGTAGTCAAGAAAACATTTCACTGCAAACCAAAAATGTCAACCTTACGTTGCGAGAGGAAAAGTCACTCCTCACTGAGAGTCCTCCTCTGAAGACCAGGAACATCTGTGTATAATTCATGCAACCATTACCTATTTGACCTATAAGACATTTCACTCTGGACCTGAAAGTGTTGATTGACCAACCAACTGATGTTTTTCCTGCAGCATAGCGACACCACTAGTATTACGAAAAATACTATGAGCAAGACTTCAGGAAAACGTTAGCAGTTAGGCTTATGACAGGGTTTAGCAATGTCTGTACATCACCTCCTCACTTAGCTGAAGACAGACCTTTCAACTATAATCACATAGAAGGAAGAGCACTGTACGTGAGGCCAAGGGATCTTTTTTTAATTGCACCTGTCAGTCACAATGCTGGGTGGCAGCATTGTGACCCAACATTTCTCTGGAACATGTGCTTTATTAATCCGGAACAAAGACTCTAAACATTTGGCAAGACATTCGGAAGTTGTATGTATCACAACCAGATCACGTTTTACACAACATCCGAAGACTGAACAGCACTTCATGAACATCGCAGGTGCAGGTGCATGACAATAATTATAAGTTTTGTTTTTGTAATTCTCAACCTGCAAATCTTTTGTCAAGCTTCACTTGTCAACTTCACAAATCCTTCTGAAGGGTTAAAACATTTGAAACACCAAATTTCACTAGAGCATCGCCCTGGAGCGATGTCTCTCACTCGCGGGAGAGTTCTTTGTCTTCTCTCCCAGCTACAGAAAGTCTGTTTAACTCCACTTCAACGCCCACTTTCTCCAAATCACTCAGCAACATCTGTTCTGGTCAGACAGCCAGCACTGTAACAATACTTAATACTTATAGATATAATAACTCTTGAGTTGCTTTCAGACATGCAGACATATTCCGGACATTCTCCTGCCAACTTTTAATGATAAGGGCCAACACCAGTGTCAATGTGCCGAAAAGAAAAAACACATTTATAGAATTTATACATCATGTTCTGCCTCCTGCATGCACAGGCACCAGCCCTCGCCTGAATGTTCTAGACATTTTATTGCTTTTGTGTACAGGTCTGACCCGTACAATCTCCTGCTGTGTTCTTCACATGGGAAGGGCAAACTCTGGAAATAGACTTGAACCATTTTCTGGAGTTCATGTCTACAAAAAACGCTTCATAAATCTCCCTTTTAAGGATCATGTGACAAAACCTGTTTAAGGCCCCTAAAGGATGGACAACGGCAGTAAATCAGTCAGCACTAGATACTTATCTGCTCTTCTTATCTCAGCCCTGCACGGAGAGGCTTTTAGCAAAGAGAAGAGGTAGAAAGATGAACTGCAGCCAAGCCAAAGGGAAGGAGAGAACCAGCAAATAACTAAACAATCATATAAATTTAAGATTTAGTGTGTGACTGTACTGGCTTTGATCACTACACTAAAACGCTGTCTTGCCAAAAACGTGACGTGCAAACTGGTTTTTTTTCATCATTGATTTTTATCGTATTATTTGTAACTTCCTCATAATAACCAGTTCTTAACAATTCACTTAGATCAACAGGATTAGCCCTAATGAGTGCCCCCCCCCCTTCACATTCTCTGTCACGAGCCAAGTTTCTCACTGATACGCAAAACAGGATCATTCTGTTTTGAGCAACTTCATCTTCTATGATGTGCTGCTGCCCGTCAATGACAGACTGACTGCACGAAGTGATGCTGGTTTGAGCGACAGGTGTCAGTAGAAAATGCATTATGGTTGTTAGGTGTAGTTCACTTCTCAGTCTTAAAGTATTGTCAGCAGTGGGGCACAATACATTTCAAGTATCATTTTAAGAGAGCTTTGTAATATTGATACCAGGTCACCATGTTACCTTTATGTCACACAGTTAAGTGTAATGGGCTCTAATAAAACCTCATTGACACTCTCTTCTTCAATAAAAAATGATATCAGGTGGATAGTCTTACATACATGTTTGACCTTTACAAAGATTCTTAGTCAGTAACATTTTAAGTACAATAATGGCTGTTAGTACAATGGCTCAAATGAGTCCCAATATGGATAATTACAGATAAATAAATGGTCAACGAAATAAATAATCTGCTGCTTATTGATACAATACTCATACACTAATAAGTAACTAATAAAATATTTACCATGCTTTTATTATTGTTTCAACAGATTGCTCAGATTTCAGTTTTTACAGACTTGATGCATGACAAAGTTCAGAAGTGTTACCACTTCTGAACTTTGACCTCCCTCCAATGTACATAGTCCAATGTCCTATGGATGAGATCAAATATAACTTTTATCTCATAATCAGTACTAGGAGCCGAACAAGAACATTACAATCATTTGTTAGTAGTTTAAATAGATGTGTTCCATCTGACCATATTTGATTTAACTCATCTACAGATGAATGCAGATAATTCCAAAAGTCTCTTTTCTTGCACCTATAATTGTCAAAGTTCAAGGGACAACTGTTTACCATCTATTTATCTTTGATTATATAAATTACATTAATATCAAGATATAACCCTTTGTTTGTATGATGTTATCGTATGAGAGTGGCTCTGATCTACCGACAACAGCTTCAATATATATGTTTGCAAATGAATGAGCAGCTGTGTGTTTAAACCACTTAGCCACAGCTCACATCAGCCAGTCAACCCCTTCTCATCCCACGCCATGCATACAAACACTTTCACTTTTATAGACAGGCTGAGCCTCCACAGCCGACCGCACCTGTCTGGGCATTCGGGCTGTTGTCCTGTGCTGTCTGTCACTTCTGCCTTGAATGTTACTGTGATAAGAAGATTTGATCAGAAGCATCTAGTGAATCTATCTCCACCGTCATCACATCACAAAACCGTCACTGTCCCAAGGCAGTATCATGTAAGATAAGTTATGGCCAAAGAGAAATTTCCATCAGGGCGCTCCTAATTCAGCAGACACTGCACCCCTGCTGAATGCATATGGTGCAAACAATGCATCGCTCTCCAGGAATTCACGAGTCAAGATGAAATTCCCTCCAAACTCAGGATATGAAAGACGTGTGCAATCACTACTTACAGGAAGTAGGGTAAGGGGAATAATTTGAAATAAACCCCACCTACAGAAACCTCTCAGGTAGAAACAGGTCTTATAGTAAAACATTATAGCCCCTGAAGGTTTGTTTATTTATGAAGAGTGTCCTTAAAGAAGACGCAGCAGAAGATGTCCACAGCTCATCTGTCAGCCCTGTGATAGACAGGCGACACTGTCCAGAGTGTAACCCACCTGTCACCCAATATCAGCTGGGGTTACCGACCTCTCCCCTACCAATTTGGGACCCCTTAAAAGGAGAAGCAATATATCTAATAAATGGATGTGCAATCAAGTAATTGATGAATAAAAACCTGCGTCTAATGATTGCATTCAAGGTGTTTCACTTGTAAATTCCTGCATTGCTCTGCGACCACACACTGCAAAAATGTTGACTTGTTCATTTTGGTTTTCAGTGTCCACACCCTCACCTTAGGGATTGTCGAGAAAATTGTAAGAGCGGGACTCCACCGTCTCTGTTGGTGGGTGTGACGGCTCTATCTTGTCTGCTAGATTAGATTGTTTGGGATCAGCTTCCTCGTGCTCTACTCTCAAATACTTTAGTCCACACGTTTCAGTGAAATGGATATCTTACGGACCTTTTTGTGCTGCTGCTAGCAGTCACATCCCAGAGAAAAGCCAAAGTATTTTGTATCCTGACGTAAACGCAAACACTGGAAGCTTCTCTGAACCTTTAGTTTTAGGCTGTACTTTCCCTCCTCACTCATGACATGAAACATTTCAATTGACAATCCTGGTCAGATTCCAGCAAGTCACAAGCCCGGAGATCCAGAGGAGCTCTGACAGGGTTCACCCCCGTCATTTGAAACCTCACATCTGACAGAACAAGCATACCTGGAAGTGCAGTGATCTCACTCTCTTCACCACCATCTGCCTCTGTACATCAGGTTTTAGAATAGGTGACACATGCCTGAAAGGTCTGTGTGTACACAGTACTGTCTAATAACAAACGTGTTATGAAGAGTTACAGTTACGCAAAGTGTGGCAACGATTAAAGTGACTAAACTGGAAACCAATATGAGTTTGTGTTTAGGCAGTTGAGCTTATGTTACTGGAATATTGATGAAGTCTATTTTATCGGTTATTATAGAACTAGAATGGCACTCAGAGCACAATAGCTCAGCCAAGGCCCAATAGTCCCCTTATGAAATCACATTTCAATTCAATAGATCCGGAGTCTTATTTGGATCTGCACCAAACTGCACACACTCACAAATGTCCCCTTTTCTTCAAGGTCCATGAATTCGATTTTTGAGAAATTAACGAAAATGTTGAGAAATGTCCAATCTGGCAATGTTACATAAAGTTAAAGAAAATCCACCCCCTGATCCAAATCCACACCTAAATTGAATGGGTTCTTTCCTGACCTTTAGAGTAAACCGTCCAGTAGTTTTTGGAAAGATCTTGCTGACAAACAAACAAACTAACAAACAAATAGACGGGGGTGAAAACAAAACCTCCTTGGAGGTAAATAAAGGTTATATTTACTCCCTTAACTATTAGAAGAGTAAGAACTGAAATCTGCCAAAGCTAACACACGTCTCACATTGGTGCAACTTATGTAAACACAGAGCAACCACACTGAAATCGGCTGGATACAAAGCTACTCTCCCAACTGATATTACTTTTTTGTTTCACAATAAACCACATTAGGTTTCGTCTTAGCAGGAGCTGTTTTATGTGTTTTAGTAATTCTTTGGGTAATAAGGGAGTGGTAATATTAAGTTTTCCTTTCACATTATGAAGAACGCAGCAGGATATTGTGCAGGTCAGATGCATTCACAATAACATTTAAATGTCCGAAGCATTAAGGTGAGGTATGGAGCCAGGACATGAAGGAAAAAAAATCTTCTGCGGAAATTAAAAATGTTTGTTTACAGCACAAAGACAATCTTGAATCTAGTTGTCTTTCTGATTTGACATCTTTATCGGCGTCTTCTACATATCTGTTTCAGCCTGAGATATGTGTTTTCTCTGTTTTTTATCATTTTGCGTCCTGTTGCTTGTAACAAACGTCAACACACCCACTTGCTCGCTGTGAATTGTCTGAACAGTTTGGGGAAATGTCTGAAACACCTGACTCAAACCTTTGCGCTCTTACACACATGTGCAGCTTATATGTTTCATGATAACAAAGTACTATTTACCTCGTTTGTGCAAAACTCCATTATCTATATCACTATACGTTGGAATGCCTTCTTGTTCATTTAGATGTTTACCCGCAGTGTTGTACATAAAGTCCAACCTTGTTTGGTCTGAACCGTCTGCAGGACCACAGAGGTGCATGGTCTCAGTCCAGATCAAACAAACCATGGTTTTCGTGATAACATTTTTTGGGATAGTTCAGCTTTTCGGAGGAGTGGCAGGAAGTTCAGACAGCATCAAACAACAGAAGAAGAAAAAGAAGCAAAGCGGCGCGCAGGATTACTTGTAGATTTGCTTCTGACAATATAAAGTTTGAATGACGAGGACAATTGATGCGGCGGAATTGAACTAGTGTGGAGTACTGCCCCTGATGTTGGGGATGCTGGTAGTAACGCCATAATAATATTACAGTGGCAACAAAAACAACAATATCAGCCGGGTAATCCATTTCCTCATTTGAAACAGAAACAAGGTCCAAGCTGACACGCTGAGGTCAGATTCACATTCACATTGCACTCCTGTTTTGCACTTTGCATTTTACTTTTTATATCTTTTATATATATTTTTTTATTTTATATATATATTTTTTTTTTTCTTATGTGTAGTACTTATTGTGTTTTATGTTCATTGTATGCACCTATATACCAAGGCAAATTCCAGGTAGGTGTAAACCTACTTGGCAATAAAAACTTTCTGATTCTGATTCTGAGATGCATTCCCGTCGACCAACCAATCAGGGTCAAGTAGTGGTCACAGTCCACGTAGACGCATGTAGGACGCACATAGCACACCAAAGTCTTAAGTCTGCTACCCAAATTGCAACGTGAAACCAAAACTAACCAGATCAAAAGTAAACTACAGGAATGGTTCAGTTCCATGGTTCCAACTTTCAGGTGGGAAAACTGACTCAAAGCTAAAAGGGTGAGTTTGACCAAATAGGACTAAATCTAACATCGACTTTTCCAGCTCAGGCCAAAGTCTAGGACTAAATCTCAAACTAGCTGACAAAATGAACCCTCTGTCAGTCCTCCTCTGTAGTCATGTTCCCTCACATCCAGACCAGCTCAGACACTAGATCAACTTGATCAAGCCACATTAAATTGGACTGAACATGTTAATGTGTCATACCTGCACGGCAGGTTTTCCAGCCTTACGTGTTACGCCATGTCTGCCTTCCTCCTCAGCACACAACGGCATATGTCAGATTAGGTTAACCTGACAATGTGCGACAACAACACCCGTGTCAGATGCAGTGAGTCTCAGCCCATCATCTGACTGGTTTTGGACAAGGAACAAAAATAAAAAAAGAGAACAGGACATGCATGGAATAAACAAATAAGACCACTGGAAATCCCTCTGTCATTATCGTGGCCACCTGAGGTTAACCAGTTTGTTGTTTTCAACCCTTCATTTATCTAGGGGAGAGTGAGTCAGAGATATTATTTACTGCTTCACATTGACACACAGTTCCCATCAGGGAGCTATACCAACGGCTGGTCAGCGAGCCACAGCATAGAGGAGATGGGAGATCAAGTGCCTTGCTCAAGGGCACCTAAGCAGAATGGGGTCAATCTGCGTTTCACATTCACTCTCTTCAACTTCCCACAAAGTAAAGGACTTATTTGTAAAATCAAAAAAAACTCTCCTGTGCCACAAAAATAGACCAAGGGGGGGGGGGCGTCTCCTTTGTTTTTCCCGATCGATATCATGATAATCATCAATATTTTTGTCACTATAATCGTATAGTGAAAATCCGGTATTGTAACAACCCTAGTTCTCACTGTGTATATATATATTTTCCAAACTGGAAACCAACAAACGTGATACAGCCACAGCTCAACGTCATTGTGCTTAGATTTCAAAAAAAGTGCCAGCGGGCAAAACGTCTCTGCTGCTTAATGCATGGAATCGTTGAAATAAGGAGAGAGAGAGGAGGAGGAGGAGGAGGGAGGAGGAGGACGGGAGGAGGAGGAGGGGAGGAGGGGTCCAGGGACCGAGGAGAGACCAGGGACCCATTACCTTCTCAAAACACTCGAGTTAACAACAATTTGAGTCAATGTCACTACTGTGATGTTCTCTGTTCAGGGTTCTTAAGACTTCTGCTGCTGTTTGTTGAGCTTCGGGACTTCTTCCGACGACCTGTCAGCCCTTAAAGTAGAAAAGAGATAAATAAATGAACTTGATCTCACATGGGTCGGCTGAAACTGTCCAGTTCATCAGTATCAGGGAAAAACACGTCCCCCTCCTCAGTTTTGTGCTTGGATTTCTTCCGTTTCAGCTTGAACGACAGCAGCCGTCGTTTCTTCTTATCTTTCGGGGAAACGGGCGACGCTTCTTCGGGCGGCGTGACGCCGTCGCCCGGGCTGAGGGGACCGGGGCTCGTCGGTAACGTCCCGGACATGTCTTTGCGACCACCGGCAGCGCCATCTCTGAGGGTCGCCGCGCGCTGGAGCTCCTTGTTCTCCTTCTCAGGTGACTTCAACTTGAACAGACTCTTGACTTTGAGCGTGCTGGACTTACTCATGGTGTGCGGAGCAGAGAGGAGCAGAGGACCATGAAGAGAGGAGAGGAGTCCGACTACAAGCTGCTGCTGCAGGGGACCGAGTGCGGCTGCGGCCGGGAGGAGGCGTGGCGCTCTGTGCAGGTGAGAGAGGCGCAGCTGCGTAAAGTTACCCACAGGAAACACGTCCGGCTGTAACCTTCAGAATAAATCAAATAAAACTACACTTCCGTTTTTACTTTCTTTTTTATATATGTACCAAAAATAAAAATAGACCAACAGTGTGTCCTCGAGTAAACTTATATATTATAACTGAGCACGTCCACGAGTGCGCAAGCAGCAAGGTTGTGTGGTCAATTATCTTGTGGTTGTTTTAGGTGGAGATTAACAGAGTCCCTTATTTACAGACACAGTTTAATAGGTTTGCTTCAGTTTTGATTCTCACTGTCTATATAAATCATTTTATAATGTTGTATTTGATCTTGTCTTCACTCTTTTCTCATTTGCAACTTTTGTTTATTTCCGTATCTGTGCTCTAAAGCGGTCTGATCTTCAAATTACTTTTTGAAAGACTTGTTAAGCACATTATAACTGCGTTTTGAAAGTTGATTTATAAATAAAGTATATTATTTTTGTTTTGTTTTTGTTTTGTTAAAAGTTTAAATGTATTGGGGACAAACAAAAAAGCAAATTGCCGGTAAAGAACAACTTAAATTTCACAAATACTGCATGTAAAAAAATTTTTATATAAGGGCTGCCACTAATGATTACATCATCATGAGTTATTTAGCTATATTTACTTTATATTCATATTTTCTTGATTAATCAGCGAGTCGAAATTAAAATGGTCCAGGGTCACATATTCAAATTCAAAGACAGTTCATGCTATTATGTCTCATATACAGGATGACGTGGAAAATAATTAAACCATCATGTTTGAGATGCTGGAACCCGATTTTTCTTTTTTACGTTTTTTGTAATTAATATGACCTTATCAACAGTCACAAGCCTTAAATAATAAGATAGTTATAAGATAATGGATGGATGTAATCAATTTAGTCACTGTTTTTAATATGATGTCACTAAAAGGGTAAAATGTCATCACCTCAGTGTCCTGTTATCTGTCAAAATATTATATTGTTAGAAATAAATGCAATAAAAATAACCAATAAGAAGAACGCACCAAAGGTCATGACTTCTTTAACAAGGACTTTATTAACACATACACATGATATAATACAGGAAGGCTGCAGGCATTATGAAACAGGCATGTCCTGACTGACTCTTAAGATGCCACAGAAGCATATGAGTCACCACAGTCAATACTAGCCATCACTACTTAGTCCTGGGGCGATGGAAACAGGTTAACCCCAACTTCATCAACAGTGTCACACAAGTCGTTGAGAATACAACCGCGCTAAAAAGCTTTTATTTTGAAAGCAAATATTTAACCCTTAGCTTGCACCTTGAATCAGCTTGAACGTAGCTTATATGCCTTTCTAGTTCATCTCCTGCAAAAGTATGTTTGTATATAAATCTATAAGATCTTAAGTTATAAAAGTTTCTCTCCATGAAAGTCAAAGATATTAGTTAGGAAAATCATGATAATTAAGGTCTCTTTCTTCATTTCGACTGACATTGTGAAGGTCCTTCTCTGCGCAACTTGAAAATGATTTAACTGACTATTAAATATTGTTTTTCCCCTACAAAACTATCTGTATTTATGTCTCATATATCAGTTTGTAACTACTCACTGTGAAGTAGATTTGAATTGCACTGTGTGTCATGAGAATTTAAAGCAACACTGTGTAACTTCTACTGAGCAACAGCGCCCTCTGCAGTCACATGTGGTGATTTATTCTGTCATGCCTTTGTGTCCAATTGGGTCATGTAAATCGAAATGTAAGTGGGTCATGTGAATAAGTCCTATCTATCTGTTGACTGGAGTCCCACTCCCTGAACTTAAACACAACTGAACTGGTGGATATTACCCATGATCCTCTGCTTTCTGAACTAGTAGAGCTGCTGCTGTGACAAATACATTAGACTCTGATTCAGATTAGTTTGATACTTTCAGTTTCCTCGCTGAGTACTGGAGATATATTTTAGGTATTCTCAATCTTTCTAACTGATCTACCATTCTGCATTACTCATGAGCTTGCTGTGTCTGATACTGGTTATTTATGCTGCGAGTATCAGTCAGTTCCACACTTCCCACAGGACCCACACAACAACATCACATAGAGCGAGAACAGGCGTTCAAAGTGAGGAGCAGGAATGAAATCTGCACCGTTCTCCATATTCCAAGTCAGTGAACATCAATCTAATTCTGACACTGCTATTTTCAGGTTAAAAAGTTGAATAGTGTGAATATAAAAGAGGTCCAACTGATGTTTGCTTCCTAAAGTTAAAGCTCAGTAATGATGGATTTAGTCTTTATTATATCACTACAATTTAAGATCTGAAAATTATACATTAGATGTATTCTGTTTGAACCTGAAGTAATTATAAGTTATGATGCATTTTTTCCTACATGTCTTTCATTTCAGAAAGTCTTATTATCGAGTGTACCCTATATTCACAGCTCCATCTGCTGGCCGTGTTGGGGAAAAGTAACAGTCTTGATTATTGTGTACTATTCAGTCAGGTTCATATTCATCCATTTCAACCACTAACCTGACACATAAACTAGTTTATGCAGAAAAAACACCAAAAGACAGATCATGTGGGTGAATGTAGATGAAAGAAAAAGAAAGAGAAAACAAAGGGGAGACATTTTTTAAGATGGTAATGTGACAAGGAAAAACGAATTCACGGCAAAACCCAATTGGGTTTTGGGGGCATGAGAAAAAGAGAAAATTCAGCTCTTGTGCGTGGGCCGTTCAAAGACAGAAAGTTAGCGGGGGCAAGGAAACAAGCTTTCATTCGTCAGTTTGTAACCTCTGAGGATGGCACGTGTTTTTCTCCTCGGTGTGGCTGTGGCTCTTCTGATCTCTGCGGTGACTCTGCCATTCCTCACAACCAGCATTGTGTGGTTGGCAACACACAGCGCTTAGCAGGAGACTCTGGGGGCTGAGAGTGTCACTGTGATGTGTCAGCTGTATTCCAGCAAGGATGAGTTTGTTTAGAATTTCTAATCTGTCTTGAATAACACAATATGCCTGAACAAGGAATCATTTTCTAAATATATTCAATGAGGAGTGGCTTTTCTCAAAGCTATAGAGCTAAGAGTAAACAAGGAGTGACTTAATGTGAAACGTACTGAATCTGGAATTGTGCATTGTGAGGTTGGACATATAATTGTCTAAACTGTGGCCCCCCTCTATGGCCCCTGATTTAGAAAAATCCTATGTCCACCACTGTCTCCCAGTCTTTCACGTGACATAATTTGTCCACAATAGCACTTTTTTGTAGGATATTAAAAATGTCAGTAATGGTATCAATTTCAAATTGGCAGAAATATTGATGACATTTCAAATCGCTGAGTTGATCAGAAAAAACAAATTCCTCTCCGTTGAAAAATAACCTTTTAGGTGGAGGTGACTGGTGGCCAGAAGAGTCAATTCTGCAATTTTGCTGTACATCAAAGCGAACAAAACGTGTTTTGCGGGTGGGATGTACCGACAAGCTCTTATTTTCTCAGTGGAACCATCAGATAAGGACAATGTGTATACATCTGTGGGTAGAAGACAATGCTGAGTGTGAGATTATAAGCAGGAAGCTCATTGATGTATTGTCGTCACACAGCCTCTGAGAATGTGTTTTTTTCTTTATCGTGTTCTCCTTTTAATTTCATAATTTTTTCTGTGAGATAAAGCTCCTGCACTAAGTTCTTTACTTCATATGCAGCTCTGAGACAACTGAGGCTCTGGCAGCTGGAGGGGAATATTGCTTTTTTTTTTACACTTCCCATCCAGAAGATAAAGAAATTAAGTGATTGAAAGTCATCATTTTACAAGGTATGTATGTTCTGAAAAAACAGGCACACTCCCGATTTGTTTACTATATGCAATTTTGTAATCGCACAGTGTATTTTGATTCCTTTACAGTATCTTTGTTATACATTTAGTAAGAGCGGTAATTAAAGCTTAAACATATAATGGTCACTTTTTGAGCTTGAGATGTACAAAGGTAATGCTGATAGGGGCAAAATACAACAGATGCTTTGTACGAAGATTTGGGAATCAGAAAAACTCAGAAGTGAAAAGTCTCGATATCATTTTCTTGGTCTCATTGGTGCAGTGTAATGCAATCTTCGCCAGCTGGCAAAAAAGTTGATAGAAAAACCTCAGTGAGTTCACAACTCTATTAACAGCCTTTTCACAAAGAACAGGACAAGAGCACGGCTCCTCATCGTCTGCTCCACGCTGGTTCCCCATTTCTATTTGAATTGATGTTAACATCCTTTTACTCATATACAAAGCTACGAATGATGAAGCACCTTCTTATGTCAAGGACCTTTTAACTCCTTGTCAACCAATGAGACCCCTTAGGTCCTCAGAGACTTGTTCTTAAAGTTTCTTCAGCTACTACCGGATTCTGCAAGAGTGGTTTACCTGCACAGTAAAATTTGAAATGACAGCTCTGTCCACATTTTTAAACGTTTACTGAGGTCTTATTTATTCAGGCATGTTTTTTGTTACTGTGTATGTACTGTATATTTTTCTACTATCAATTTGAATATTTAATTTAGTTTTTTAGTTGGATCCATCATTTTCTTTGAATATATTTTATATGAAATGTTCATGATTTAAGTTTTATTTATGTAAAAAATGTGCTATGTAATTTAAGTTGAAGTTTGAAAGCGACTGATCAATTTTAATTTGGACAGTCATTGACATTGATCACCGTTAAATACAGATTCCAACAGACAGTTTTACAGAACTGTAAAATATAGACAAAAGTAATTACAAAGCGCAAGTTCTAAAATTGTGTTTCTATACAAACAGCTCTTCCTTCTCATGTTGTTATCCTCCTCAAAAGATTGCAACTGTACTATGTCTAATCTTGATTTGTTAGAAGTGAAAGTGCTGAAGCAAGAGATATAATCAGCAAAGGATTAAATCCTGTTTTCGAAGAAGTCAAAGTTTCTCACATGCTGTTATTTGCATGAATGAGACATAATACTGTCCACTTACAGTATATTCAGCAGTTAATATATAAATGATTATTTCCTAATTTATTTTTCCTTAATCATTTGTATTTATTAGTAGCTTTGTAAGTGTTTGTTGACCTTGTTCTATGTCGTGTCAAACATCTCAGATCTTCACTGCTGAGATCTAATCTAATCTAATTTAGTAGCACTTAAATGGCATTTACTTATAGCACTTTGTAGTTTTGCTTTTTTGAAGAAATTGTACTGTCTCGATTCTTGTTGTTCTGGGTTTGTACCCTCATGGTTGAATGCACTGATTGTAAGTCGCTTTGGATAAAAGCATCAGCTAAATGAAAAATGTAAATGTAATCAGCTGCTGGGATCAGACAGAGCACAGAGTGCAGCCTCCAGCAGCCGCCCTCTGCTTGCATCCTCTTGAAGGCAAAGGGTTCTGAAAGTGGGTCATTTTCAACCAGAGGAAGTTCTGAACTAGAAAACAGTTTTTAATTCTGTAAACTGAGTTGTCTCCGTCAAGTGAAGGCTTTGCACTAAACTGTCAAAATGATGCACGAGAATATATTGTTTGGCAATCGCAGTGTCACCACACTACCACTGGGATATTGTTTCAATAGCAATGAGGGTCACCACCATTACAGGTCTGTTAAAGAATGAACACATTAGTTATTGACCATGCATTTTCTTAATTTACCATTAACAAATAAATTTGGAATAAATCACTTTGGAATTCATACGTTTGCACAAGAATGCACAAGTTCAGAATAAATACAGGTAAAAAAGGTTAAAATAAAAAAGAATAGAATAAAAATAGGGGATGAAAATTATACAGGAAGAATTACTTAATGATGCAGAAAATTACAGCAGTGCTAAAACATTGAGTTATGTACTTATATAGTTATGTAAAGTTAGGAACTGTATAGGTTTTTAAGTGGCATCCTAATTTGTAATTAACCAGAATATAGCAAATACATTATTAATTTTTAATCGTCTTAATAATTAATAAACGTTACGGCTATATTACCTCGTTACTGTAACGAGGTAATATCAGCAAAATGCAAAAACATACAAGTTCAATTTACACAAATGTACTGTAATACTGGGTATTATTATTTTATTTTGTAACTTGTCAAAATACATTATTTTGAAATAATAATCTAATGTGTATATTAACCAGAATAAAGCTGTCAAATAAATAAATAATATTTTTAATGATGTTGCTGTTTGTTGCAAATGTTTTGTCTTTTCTTCTCCAGATTAAAAACATGGCGTTGACGACTTCAGACTATGACTACATTACGCATGTCGATGACAATGACGACCCCTGCATCCTTGACCCGAGCCCCATGGAAGTCATCACCCAAACATACATCCACTCCATCATCTGTGCTTTCGGCCTGTTCGGCAACGTCCTGGTGATCGTCACCTACATATTCTACAAGAGAGCCAAGACCATGACGGACGTCTACCTCTACAACGTGGCCATGGCGGACCTGATCTTTGTGGTGGCCCTGCCATTTATCAGTTACAACGAGCAGCACAGCTGGCTAATGGGCTCTGTGGCCTGCAAGATACTGAGGTCGGCCTACAGCATCAACCTCTACAGTGGCATGCTCCTGCTCGCCTGCATCAGTGGTGATCGTTACATTGCAATAGTTCAGGCCAGAAGATCCTTTGGCACCCGCTCACGCACTCTGATCTACGGCCGCCTCATCTGCTTTGCTGTTTGGGTGTTTGCTGTGGCCCTGACGCTGCCCACGCTCCTCTATACCGAGCTCTTTGAAGAGCTGAACCTGGAGGATGAGAGCGTCACCGTGATGTGTCAGCTGTCTTTCAGCAGGAATGAGACAGCGAAGGTGATGAAGGTGCTGGTTCCCAGCCTCCAAATGGCCGTCGGCTTCCTGTTGCCTCTGGTGGTGATGGTGTTCTGCTACTCCAGCATCATGTGCACCTTGCTGAGGGCACAGAACAGCCAGAAGCACAAGGCTGTGCGTGTGGTTTTGGCAGTCGTGGTGGTTTTCATCGTGTGCCACCTTCCCTACAACGTGACCCTGCTCACACACACCCTGTCTCTGTTTAAGGAGAGAAGTTGTGAGGTGGAAAAGATTAAACTCAGAGTTCTGGACGTCTCCAGGGTCGTAGCCTACCTCCACTGCTGTCTGAATCCCATTCTCTACGCCTTCATCGGGGTGAAGTTCAGGAGCCACTTCAGGCAAATAGTGGTGGATCTCTGGTGCTTCAGCAAAAAGTACATCTACTCTGCTCGCTCGTCACGTGGAACCTCTGATATTTGCGTCTCGGGTCTCAAGTCTTCCGAGGCCTCTAACAACATGTC
The DNA here is from genome assembly GCA_026259375.1 of Verasper variegatus. Classification (NCBI taxonomy): domain Eukaryota; kingdom Metazoa; phylum Chordata; class Actinopteri; order Pleuronectiformes; family Pleuronectidae; genus Verasper; species Verasper variegatus. The sequence goes on from CM048049.1 coordinate 7,096,318, forward strand.
ATCGTTCAGTGCATGATGCTGCGGCCTACAGTTAACTAGGCATTGCTGGTGCTCCAGGAGCCTCTCGTCCAAGTTGTTACTGGGCTGTAACTAGATGATATGTAAATAGACATAAAAGCTTCTGTACTACATTTGTTGAAAAAAAGTAACATTTAGGGTATTTGATGATTAAAAGTGAAACTGTTGCCCGCTAACTCACCTGGTAGTGTTGGATTGAGTCCACCAGCAGGAGTCCTCTCGCCATTTCATGTTTGAACTGTGGAAAAAAAAGAATCTTAAAAGTTAAAATGTTAGTTTATATAATACTTAAATGAGTACTACAGTGATTAGTGATTGAACATAAGTGTGTGTGTGAAGTCAAAGTTAAAGTTAAAGAAGCAACAGGGGCTGAGACATCCTGACTTCCCATTCCTTTCCAAAGCATCTTACCGTGACATAGCAAATCGCAGCTTGACTTCGAGTGGAGCTCAACTTTGGTGAACTCTTTCGAGCCAAGAAAATGCTCTTTCAAATGTCATGCTTCCGCTCTGTAATTTAAAACAGAATTTATTTTCAAGGCAAGCCAACGAAAATTGCATCTGCATCATCGGAATACCTTTTTCACACTCAATGAACCTACTCCGGAGCTACAGAATAAAAACCATAAAACTGTTTTTAAAAAATTATTATAATAATATAATAACATTTTTAAATAATATAAGATAGTTTCATTATAACAATTATTGTATCATACATATTTTATATTTTCATAATAAACTGGCATTTTTATATATGTGCAGAAAAAGAAATATATTGACTTGAAAAGCTGCTTAGTTACTGCCTGATCTGATTTCATTTTAGCTTGTTAATGGAAAGCATTTTTATCCTCAGATAATTTTAAATAAAATTTACTTCTGGGTAATTTGCAAATATCTCCAGTCCTCTCCTGGGAAGTGTTGGCATTTAAGGAAAACAGCTCATGAAGCAGTAAATCTGTTACACCTTGGATACAAAAAGAATATGTAAGAAAAGAAAAAAAAAAAATAATAGTAATTGAGTTGCAGTTATATTGCATGTAGCACTTTGTAGTCTGGCTTTTGTGAAGCAAACTGAACTTACTTGATTCTTGTTGCTCTGGGGTTGTACCCTCATAGGTTGAATACACTTATTGTAAGTCGCTTTGGATAAAAGCGTCAGCTAAATGAAATGTAATGTAATAAAAGTAGTGATAAACATTTCTGTATTCTGTAAAAGTCGTCTTTGTGGGGCATGAAGCAGATTTAAAGATTGGGAAATTAACTCATCTGTACCCAGAAGCAGTTGAGTTTTGGGGTCATTTCCTGTGGTTGGTTCATGTTAGATGTCACTTCTGATAAGTGTCACCCCATGTCGGGGTTTTTTGTAAGCAGAAGCAGTAAAAATAACAGTAGATTGCTTTGTCCTATTGGGGCCCAACAAGCTGACATCAACAATGTTCTTTACTCTGAAGTAAAGAACATTGTTCACTACTGCTCTGATCCCTGAAATACAGCTGTATTTGCTCATAAGAAAAACGTAAATTGCAAAGATATCGAGCAGTGTAGGTGTATTTTTACGATCCACTTTTATTGAAGTGTAGCATGAGTCTTTTCGCCTCTTGCTCCATCTCTTCTCACTCATTACTGGTGTCTGACAGGAAAGAGGAAGGACCACAAGCCAGCTGACAAAGAACCATTGACTACCAAGTCCGTTATGCTCAGAATTCCCTCAGAATATTTATTTACTAAAAAAATGCAATTTCGATGTAGTTCTGATACCATATTGATTCTGTGAATATGGCACCCACTGTATTCAGTTGGCCTATACTTTCGTTGATTTGGGGCTAAATAAAACATGTTATTAGTTATTGCAAACACTGAGAAAGAGGAGAAAACCTGAAGTTCTGGGTATTTTTAATGAAAAGAACTTAGGTGATTTCCACCCTAAGGTGATTTCCACCCTAAGGTGATTTCCACCCTAATGAGATTATAGAAATCATATCTGAAGGACAAGATGTTTTTGTGAGGTATCTTTTGCGTTTTCCTCTCTGCAACAAAAATGCAGGATTGTACGTCATATGTATAAAAGAAACTCTAAAAAACAAGTAATTACTGTTATAATTGAATCAAATTGAAGTCTTGTGCTCTCAGCTGTGGGACATTCAATGATCCACCCAACTTTTGGGCCTCTTTTGCAACATTGTAAAAATACAATGTTGATAATAAAGTGCGTCTCAAATGAAATTTCACTTGAGACACACTTCAGACGCCAGCTGTGAGCTGCAGTTAAACTCGGCTGGATCAAGGAGAGTTACACTCTGCATGATAACTGGTCTGATCAGGGCCTCCGTCGTGGGAGGAGAGGATCCACCACGCGTTGCAACCCCAATAAGTAATTTCATGGTTTGACAAATTTAATGATTTCAGGGCTATTTAGATTTTCCTGTAGAAACTGGAGCAAACAAAAGGCAAACAAAGCTGTGTTGCTGACATGCAGATGTTTTCACTGGGCTTCATACGCTCCCGTTTGGGGCTTGTTGTTAAGACTTTTGCCCACTAGGTGTCCACAGAGTTTACAGTCACTCCACCCCAAATCTCTGTGTCCCCCTGTCATAGAACACTGCAGACTGGAGCTGGGACATGCTGTGATTTTGCACTAAGTCAATTGAAATACAAGAATGCATGGGGAAGTACTGCAGGAGCACAGGTGCAAGTAGTACTATATTCCATTTTAGTAGTAAGCCACATTTACGTAGAGCCCTGGCACACGTAAATGGAATGCAGCCATTTGTACTGTTGCTGGTGATACAAGTGAAAAGTTAGAGACTCGTGGTCTGGTATGTTTTCTAAAATCTAGATTTTGAAAAGGGATTAATGTGTCTATTTTAAGGGTTTGTAGCAAAGATCCGATTTAAAGCCGCATCGATTGTTCTTTTTGCGTTTCGCTTGTTGTTGTATGTTTTGGCCACTTGAGGGAAGCAGACCAAGGTGTCAACACAACTGAAGTCATCACCTTACAGTGTTCATCAGTGGGGTGGGATCAGGACATTAAAGAGAATGATGCTGTGGAGGAGATATTTCTCCCTGTTGAGCTGATATTGCCAGTTTGCATTGTGCCGCCCTCTTGTGGCTGCAGTAGGCTAATGTCTCTGGAAGCTCAAGCCTACCAGCCATTGCATCTACAATTTCTATCATTTTCTTGAGCGTCGCTGGGGAAAAGGGCGTGAGAAAGTCTCTCGCTTGTCAGGAGGGAGTCAAATCCGCTCTCTTTTTAGCTCTATTTTTGATCTCGAAAAAAAGTCCTAAATGCTGTTTGGTGCTGAACAAGTCGTGTACAATGGGCCATCCAAGTTTTCCCCCCTTGAATGCAGCTGCCTGCTGAGGCTGGAAACAATGTAAATAAGACTGAACCAAACCACAGTCAGTCAAAGTTAGTGAACCATTTAACAGCTGAAGACAGATTTTTTTCCTCACGGAGAGCTAGAGACCAAAAACAGAGTCAAAAAAACAATAGTGAATTTGACCAATAATGCTGCTGACATGTTCTGTAGAGCTGTGGACAGCTGCAGAGTTGGGTGACAAGCAGCACCTTCCACATCAGTGATTTAATCCCATGTTAAAATGGAAATATTGATTAACCCGTTCTACCTGCATTCTATACACATTAAGGAATTTGGGGCAAAGGTTAATGTACTCAAGGTCATTTTGTTGCTTGATGTGAAAGATGTGTGAGCTTTATACAGTGGATTCAACAGCCCCTCTGCTTATCTCAACCGCTCTCCTCTTGTCAGAATCTATGGCATCAGGTAATATACTGCTGTCCATTTATCTTCAGGAAAAGTGACACCTGGTAAAAGACCATTTTACTGTGATGATTTACAGAGCGTCTAGCCCCCGGCTCACTCCAAATACCCCTCTCCCAGTTTCCCACGTTATGGACACACTAAAGTGGTGGGTGCCATATTTGGCGCCTCAGTGACTCAAGAGTGGTCGTCCTTTGAGGATGAATTTACTCAAAGTGGATCCCTGGTGCCTTTGATGATGTTTTTTTTAATTTATTTTCAAAACCACCTGTGAGTATGTTGAGCTAAACATCTGGTGTTTGATAATGAAGTCACTCCTCAGACTCATATACCACAATGAGCGTATGATTCATTCTCCCAAGAGTCATCAATGTTGAAAGGATTTATTGCAGCACCTTGGTATATTTTGAGAGACCTACATGCTTGCTAATTTAGCCTGAGCCACGATCACAGCTAAATGTGTGTTTATTACTTTCTGTGTGTGCAGCTGTGACTGTACCTGTCTGCGAAATTAGCTGTGACCACCCTTTGCCAGATGTTTGTGTTTTACCTTAGTTTCACTCTCAGGCCTTGGAATTTAACTCTTTACATTTACTTATGCAGCGTAAATTCATAATGGCATCTGTACTTTACTTTAGTGTTACCAATTCAGACCTGATCCACTTCTATTGGCCCAGGTATAGGTTTAGGAGGCGGTTGGGAGTTGGATCCACGCGGCAGCCCTGAAAGATCTTTATGTATCTTAAATTTCACAACACTTCATCTTTGCTTAGTGCCTGATATCAACCCATACTGTTGATGGTGTTTGACTCGCAGCGGGAGTTTTGGCCCATCCTTACTCAGGGGGAATTCCCCCTGATGAAAACCTTTGTGTACATGTTTTGATTTAATCCTGGAAACCAAAGCATCAAGTCTCCTTTGGTGGTTTGGGTAATCTGAAGCACTTTTCTCACGACTCATACAAAAAAATTTCCCAACCTCGGGCAAAAAAAACACCTGACAAGTTCATTTATCATGTCCGGAATATCTTGCACTGAGGAGGATATAGACACTCTGCAGACAGACAGTTCCTTCTGGCGTCACAGTGTGCGTGAATGTGCGCGTGTGCATGTGAACATACATTCCTTCAGGTTGGCTCCCCTCCTCCTACCCAGCCCATTCCAGGTCCAGAGCTGATTAGGGGTCCTGGAAGTGAGGGGATTATCACGCTGGGTCAGACTGTACCCCGCTGGTGTGCGAGGAGGAATGCAGGCAAATCAACCAGCAAGCCCATCAGTCAGCAAGTCAGTCGGTCACGCACAGAGTCATCCAGTCGGTCATCTGCCTGTGAGGCGCTCAGCCCAGTCCTCACGAGATTAGCTTGGCTTTCTATCAAAAACCGTTACTTTAGGATCTGTGTGTTCTTCTCAACTCTATACGCCCATGCACACACACGCATTCAACGTTATCATATCTATGCAGAATGAAAATGCCTTAGCTCCTCTGATGTGTTGAGCTGCTCTGTCTATGTATCAGTGACCGGATACGTTCTAACAGACCCAGGAGAGGAAGATCGTATTTTCATAGGAGGGAGTAAGTCCTTTCGGGGGGGGTTGCACTCATTCTGGGTTGAGTTACAGCCCTTAATCAAATTAGTGTAACTTAAACATTGAGAGTTGGTTACAACACAAGCTGAGAATGACATCAGGGGGTGAGGAGGAGAGAGGAGCACAACGTCTCTAGGACATTTAGAACGAGCAGTACAAGCAGCTTCACATAGTGTTACTGTTCACACACACACACACACACACACTGTTCACACACATGGTTACTGTTCACCCTCAGTTACAGTTCACACTCACACACTGTTACAGTGACTAAACCATTCAAGCAGATATACTGTAGTTCTATTAGTAGTGTAGTAGGTATGTGTATGTGTCACATATATAGTTAAGTTTGTTTCAACTTTAAGAGTAAGAGTGATAAGTTAAAGGGACAGTTTACCTAAAAAATAAAATGTTGCCATTATCTACTCGTTTCTATGCCGATGGAGGGATGGGTGGTTTGAGTCAAAACACTTTTTGAGTTTCAGGAGTAAACAGTGTTGCAGCCAAATCCAATACAATTGAAGTAACTGGTGACCACTTCTTCAAACAGAAAAACAAAAGAGAAACTGCCTCCATACTGCTCCTGTGATGTCATCCAAGTGTCTGCAAGCCCCGACAATCAAAAAAGACTCAGAACAGCATTATTTACTGTAATAAATAAAAAGCAAAGCATATTAACACAAAAAAAACAGTGACATGCAGGAAAGTTATGAGATTTAAAGAACAGTGGGGGGGGGTTCAGAACATCTGAAGCCTATATGGAAGAGCCTGAAGCTAACTGCAAAGGAGGCCATGTTTCCTACCAGGTTTGAGGAGGACAACGTTTCCACTGAGAATACACACATTTTGTTGCCATTGTTTCAAAGAAACTTGAATTATACATGCTGTCCTATTCTATCACTGTTGATCAAGTTTGCCGTCAGTAAGACAGCAACTGGCGGATTTTAGTATCAAAATACCAGATACAAGATGTTTGTCATTATGTTGCCTTTCATTCCAGAAAACAACATGTTTTGAACTTCATGACTGAAGACCTTCATCACAGCCACATCCCATTCAGTACTGGCTCTGTTTCGCTGTCCCCACAAACTCCTTAGAAAAACACCCGACTCTTTAGCTGCTAAAGAATACACTGTGTTCACCAGCCAATCGCTAGCATTGTTGATTTTGTAGAGGTACTGTACAGGCTAGGGATGTGGTTGACCAGAATCTTGTGTCCTGATAGAGATCATTTCTTATCCAACAATCCTTGTCACTCATAGCGTTCACTGTGTAAATTGGGGCTACGTCTTTTATTGCCACATGGTGTTCCACTGGCAAGAGTCTGGAGCTTGTTTCCAGCAGTCGACTGTACTTTAGTGGCTCTCGTCCGTAGACTCTTTCAGTGCAGTTTGACATGATTCTTAGGCTCTAAGTGGTGTTGGAGCGTTACGACCCCCTAAAGTTCCAACGGGTGTTTTTTTTTAAATTTCTAACTTGTTCCCACACAATAAATATCTTGTATAAACTTTGCACAAGATAATTACCTTGTGGGAACAAATGTATGTATGTGCAGCAAATGATTACTGCTGATGAGAATCATGTTTTTGCGAACAAGAGCAGCAAGAATTTCATTATGTGCCATTCAAAGGTAAAACTACAACTTGATCAGCTGAGTTCTCCCCATCTCGCTGGCTGTGTGCATCTGAAAGACGCATAGAAAGTCTTTTAGTAAATGTGCGCACATGTTATTATCCTGTGTGCACAATGTTTTTATCGTTTGCAAACAAGTTAATATCTATTGTGTCAACAAGATTAAAACAATGTCTACTGAACTTTGGGGGATCCATGGAATAATTTGCTGAGTACTGTTTTGTGGTGGTCTCACATGACTTGTTACATCCATGTAACAGAAGTAGCCATAAGCTGCTTGTTTTGTCTTGGCCGGAGTCCATTTCCTGTTCAGAATTACCCTGTTCTGTGTCACTGTTTATTCTCCTCCATGTTTGTTTGTGTTGCATTCAGGCAAATTTCCTGCTACAATCCACTACATGGACGAACACTACATGTGATGCAAATGATGACAAATATTACCACTAAAAGTACTGAGTTGGTAGTAAGTGTATGCTTGTAACCATGATTGACCCCTTTGACATTACACTTCATTATTTGATCCATTGTTAATGTTAAAGTTTTGGTTAGTGCAGCTTTAACCTCTGAACCCTGAGGTGGTGAAATCAATTAACAATTGTAATTGTTCTTATTATACAAAACAGTGAATGGGATCCTTCAAATAAGCATTCAGACCAGACAAAGGGCAAAGTTGTTATTTGGGATATAATGCTATACATACAATTTGACTTGAATTAATTTCCATATAAGTTTAAGTGCCACATTAGTTTCTTGGATTATATACTAACATACTTAATGATCCAAGCAGGTCACCTTTCCAAGCTGTTTTACACATACTGTAACTCCCTGTGCAAACACCTGCACTATAAACTCAGTGGGCTTGTGGGTCAGAGCCAAAAACACTTGCAGGAAGCAATCTCATGACATTTCCCACCCACTGGGGGTGATAAGCCATCGCTCCAGTCCTCTGAGCCCCGGGATGCAAAAGCTATTTTGCCTCAGTGGGACGCCACTTTTCTCCCTTTCATCCGCCTCGCTCTGGAAATGAGAATGACATTCCATTAGAGAGGGGAAAGAATTCCCCACCTTGGCAAGTGAGAGGTGCAATGCAGAGAGCCAATTGCCTAAATGAAATTCCAGTATGTGATGAGTGGGAAGTGAGAGGCTTGCTGAGGAGCAAGGCGTATGCAGCTGCAGGCGAGTGTCCTGTCCAAACCCCTGAAAAAAGCCCCAATCATCTGTCTCTCTCATAGACTGATTCATGATCTGAGATGAACTAGATGAAAATATTACTTATTATCATTACATTCAATTTTTATCACCGTATCTTGCCCGAGGTCATTTCGTGAAGCAGACGGGAAAGACTGGGATCGAACCGGCAACCTTCTGATTGGAGGATAGCGCTCTACCCCTCAGCCACAGCCGCCCCCAGATACAGATCTATAGGATAGATGCTTCAGTCTCAGTTAAACAGCAGATTTTATTGGCAGATTGATAGTTTCTTGACTTATATTGTCAGCCTGTATCTAGCTTTAGACATCTACAGCACATTCTCACTAATATAGTAAGATCCCTCCAAAGTCAACAAAGTAGATTTCTTTCAAACAACAGCCTGGAACTTTGGCTGTCCGTAAAGGGAAGGGAAACTCTGCTGCAGATATGGAAACAACCCAGAGGAAATGCACGAGTGTGCATGTTTGTGCCTGTGTATTCATGTCTGGATCTCCCAGGAATAGACCTATTACTCTGAGTAAGGTAGTTCTCTTGTTGTCAGGGTGATAATGTCTTTTCCTGCCTGGCTAGAAGTTGAAGGCTCTTTTATCTGCGCAGCCACTGGAAACCTCATTTCCTGGTCCAGTTTTGTTTCCAGAGGCTCAATCCACCCACGGCCCCAGCTGCCAGTGCTGGCCCTGCAGGGAGAGGCGTAGATGACCGAGGGAGGGACGAGGGTGGAGGAAAGAAAGTAAGAAGATGTCTCTGGAGATGATGGTGGAAGCAGAGATAAACAGGAACAAACTTTGTCAAGTCTGGCCAAAGACAGACTGATCAATGTTCATATGCAAATACAGATCAAACAAGACAATTTCTCAGAGCAGAGACAATTTCCCACGAACCACACGTCTACATGCAGTGAGCAGGTCGTGGGTTTGTGTACCAGACAGTACATGTGAATAACAGTCTGAGGCAGTGGCTAATATTACTCACATTGCAGACCTCACTCTCCAGACATTTCACAGCTGCTATTTGTTTGTCGACACTTCCTTTAGAGACAGCGCTGTCTCTCAGGTCAAGAACTTGCAGAAAATTATACAAAGCAAAACTAGACCAAGGGTGGTGTCACGATCTAAGCACATGGACCAACGCGATTTTGCCATCAAGACATTACAACATTCAGTTTTGTTAAGAGTGAGAAAAGGTCACTGCGCCATGTGCCAACAAAGGTCCCATTGGTCCCCAGATGTGGGCATGTGCAAAATGCTAAGACAGTTGGGTCATGCTTGCTGCTGCTTTGTGCCAGTTGTAGGTCATAAGGTAATGCTTGCAACTGTACATGCAAGTACATACTCTATAGCTTTGCACCAATTCAGGGAGTGCACCCTTCAGAGGACTCGGTCCAAGCTCTTCTCATTGCATCGTCAGCTACTTTGAGCTGTAGCATTTACTGCTGTTTGGCCACTCACATGTTTAACTCTTTAGCTTCGTCACCAGCGTGCGATGAATCCTGGGACAGGTTGGCTTCAGAGGGATCCACCCGTTAGATCGTTCATTGCATGGGAAAGGAAGGACACATTTGTCAACTGTGTTTAAAATGGAACGACCGAGGTGCTGTGACGCAATCTGTCTTCAAATGCAGCCTCTGAAGGACGCGTCCAATGAATTGGGACACAGTTTATCTGAAGCTAGAGTAACTTATAATGGAGCTTTGAGTGAAATGGTAATGTCAGCATTCTAACGTCCTCAAGATCAACAGGTGCAGTATGTTTAGCATTGATGACTGAGTAGTTCAGGGGAGTAGCATGCTAGCATTTACCAATTACTGTAATGGGAATGTGTTAGGGTTTCCATCATAGACCAAAATATTTAACCTGATCAATAAAGTAAAGATTACACCACCATCATTAAAGCTGTTTGTAGTCATCCTGAATGTTTTTATTTTACCATAATTCATGGCAGTCCAAGAGTTATTGAAACTTTTGACTCTGAATGTCAAACATGGAAAAAATGGAAAAGTCGGGGGGGTCACCAAAGTCATTAGAATTCGTCGTCTGGGAACATTGAACATCTGTACAGTTTGTGACGATCCATGATGACTTTGAGGTACTTCACAGGGCCTCAAAGGCCTCAAATCCAATATCAAACGCCGGTGCTACAAGTGCTATTGTCCTTGTTATTGAACAGAACACTAAAGGGGAGACAACCAACTTAATAAGATGAGATTTTAGATGGATGTGATCCCAACAAAGATGGGTAACACTTGTCAGATTCATCTCATCTGTAAGTCAGTGCAGGGCACCTGAAAAGAGAAAACGCACCAACATGTAGGACTGTAATTCAAATGTGGCTTATTTATTTATTATTACTGTTGAGAGGCATACATTACAGTGCAAACCATTCTTTGGCAAACGTACAAATACAATACAAATGTCATGACATGTACTACTATATCCACATTGACCACTGGTTGAGGGACAGTGTGGGTAAAGCATGTTCAGTCTTGCAGAGCAGTGCATTCCATTGACACTTGGGGAGTTTGAGGGGAAATGAAAAAGAGAGAGGGAACCATGATGAAAACAGAAAACAAAGACAATGAACTAATACAACAGATGAATGAAGCTCAAGAGAGCTCACAGTGCTTTGGCAGCCAAAGCTTGGGCCAAAAACGCATTTAGCCTGTTACAGAGACAGACAGACTCACACACACACACACTCATTCATTCATAGGGTTTATCAAATGGTATGAAATTACTAGGTTCAGTAAAACATAAAATACTGGAGTTGTTGGAAAAGCCACGGTCAGAGAGAAAGAGACACAACTGTAAACACACAGTTTGATGTACAAACCTGTCCAGTATATTCAAACATGGGATATGATACCAGATAATATACCAGTGCGACTGCAAGCCCCATAATCCACCTGGAATCCTGAATGGAACATTCCAGAGGGTATTATTTCTGTTTAGTGACAGATGCTCGCCCAGGACGTTACCACATAAAGAAAACAATGGAAAGGAACACTGCAGCTGCTTCCTCACAATTAGGAGCAAAGCAAAACAGAGTAACAAGAAACGTGACGTGTTACACGTGGGAGCCAGTGCATGGGGTACAGTGAGCGTCGTCTGTGTTCATGTACAGTACTTGTGGAGAACCAGTTGACAGGAGTCGGTGGAAATCTGTCTGACAACAGCGACATGGTGAAATCTTCTTTTGATTGACACTATGGCTGCTTTTACACTATGGAGATACTACTGATGGTGTGAATGCAACTGTCTGACTGAGAGCCTCTGGACTGCGGACTTTCTCCGGCTGGCTCCCTAGAATAAGTCTGCAGAAAGTCTGGGAGACCCGATGTGAGAACACAGCAGGAGATCCCCCCGCTGGATTCCCCACGAGCAAGTGGTGGGGGTTGATGACGTTTATAACACGCAGATTCAAAAATGAAAAAAGAAACCCAAACAAAAACAAATATCTCGGGATGAAAAAGCCGGGCCAAACACGTAGAAGACAACTACGATGTCAAGAGAGATGTGTATGTGATGTAAACACGTGATCTCTGCAGCATAATTAACACGTTACCGCCTGCTGCACCACCCCACGCCTCAACACTCCAGACGTGTCAGTTGCTGTAATTGCATCTGGTTGCAGAACCTCCAGCTGCGTTGTTCATAAACTCCAGAGAAAGTCCAGACCCTATTCTACGGCCATCCTCTGGAGGTCATGTCTGAAATCGGCTTATATCCCGATGATCAGCAGCTATCCCCCAGCTTTACCCTCGCCTCCCCTCTCATATGGCTTCCATTACAGCGGAATGACGGTCGGAGAGAGCCGCTTCTGCTCGGCTGAGTGACGTCACCCCGGTATGAAAAATCTTCAACATGCAAAGAAACATGAGCAGGAAAAAGAATTCCTGGTCTACATCAACACTGACGGCGATTCTCACAGGCGGAAACGCACATGAGTAAAAACTTAAAAAGAGAGAAAAGGGGGAGACAGAGTGGACGCTCGACAGAGAAGGCATGCAAGCGTGTCCTTGTGTAAACTGGAGCTAGAGAGCTGAAGAGAAGAACAGTCAACAGTCATGGCAACAGTCCTTCAGTTGTGTATGTGTGTGTGTGTGTGTGTGTGTGTGTGTGTGTGTGTGTGTGTGTGTGTGTGTGTGTGTGTGTGTGTGTGTGTGTGTGTGTGTGTGTGTGTGAGTGTGTGTGTGTGTGTGTGTGTGTGTGTGTGAGTGTGTGTGTGGGATCTGTGGATTTACGATGAATAAACATGAATAAAAACAACAGATATGAGCAGGTCAGTGGGAGAATACTGCTGTGGTAGAGTCTGCAGTACCAAAGGCTAAAATCCTGACCTCGTTACAACATTCATACATAAGTTTCATAGATATGTCATTTTAGAAGTTACTAAATCATACATTTGGCTTAAAGAACGACGTAGAAATACTGGGACAGAAATACTGGGACAAAGGTCACAACGTTACAGTGGTAAAAAAAAAAAAAAAAGGATATTCTTCTCACTGCTTTCTGAAAGCAAAATGAAACTTGGAAAGGAGCACAACAGTGCAAGAGCTGGGTCGAGTGTCCTGCGACGGGGGGGGGGGGGGGGCGCCGCATGGCTTCCCCCCCCGCTCAAGTTCAGGACAGGCCAGCAGAGACAATAACAAGGTGTCCATGGATAGAGGAGCAGTAATCAGTAGACTTTTTTTTTTTTCTTTTGCATTACAAACATTTTTGCAGGGCTTCACATTATCTTCATATACGCAATTTTTATACAAAAGGGGGAGAGAAAAAAATAAAAAACATATTCATAACATATATCAAAGCACCGTGGATTAAAAGATGAAGAAACTCTATTCATAAAAAGTCTTTTAGTTTGAGTAAAACAATCCTCTCAATTGTGACTTATCATTAAAAGGCGTATACTGAGTATATAAAAGTTGCTTTGCATACAAAAGACAATACTTTGAAGGTTTGAATTTAGTGATTAAATCATTATTAAAAAACTAAAATGGGGGAAAATAGCACCAGTTTTCGGCATCTCTAACCTGAGAATATTTTTTGTGATACAACATAATTGTCGCCGCCTTTCAAACTACTTCCCTTTCCTGCTCCTCGACGGCAACCGGCCCTGCGCTCCGTCACCGAGTGTTGGTCACTGGAGAGCAAACACCGTGGCGGTTTGTGACACTTCAGGAGCCTCGTCGGACTCCGAGCGAGCAGGAGAGATTTGTCCGTCTTGTTTACAATCCACCCATTCATCCATCCACCCATGCATCCACCCATCGGTTCAGAAATACATCCATTTAGTGATCGCTGGTTTGTCGCCAGAGGATTTCAAACTGAGCCTCAGGCTGCTGGTCCTGGAGGGGGCAAAAAGCCAAATGGGGGAAAAAGAAAATCAACCCCTCCACTGATCGAAGAAAAAAGGATATGAAGTCAAATGAAAAACATGAATTGAGGCTATTGGGTCTATCGAGGCTGTTAGTGGCTGTGGAGTAGCACACCTTCAAGAGTCTCATCCTCTCTCTGCCGGCTGCGTGGGAGTGTGTGACGTTCAGACACTGGAGTGTGTTTGTCAGGATGGGCTGGGGGGGGGGGGGGGGGGGGATGTGGGGGGTCCTGAGTGTTAGTTGTCGTGGAAGTCCGCTTCTTGTTGCTTTTCAACGTCTGCGTGATCGAGGCAAAATGGGCAGCAAGCAGCCTTTTAACTTGACGGGCCGTTTGCACTCGACTGGTGGACAAGACTCCACGAAGCAGGTCACCTGGGCGTCCTGGAGAAGGGGGGAGGGGGGAGGGGGGAGGGGGGAGAAGGGGCGACAGGTCAATTATCATATTAGATTAGAGTGGGTGAAACGTTTCGTGATCACTGCAGCAGAACTGACCTGCTGCTGTGAAATACAGCAAAGAAAAGGTACGTCATGTTCACTGTCTTGCCAGATGAGCACGTTCACCTGGCTGTCTCAATTTGAACACTGCCAATCTGAGCAGAGCTTATTAAAACCTGTGTCTCCTACAGAGGTTTTCGACCCGAGAGTGAATGCAGATTATGTCCATTCACATTGCAGACGAGAGCCAGATGTGAGTGGGTGTTGGTGGGGTTTTTCACCAGTGGAAATGGGGCTTAGAGATTAGACTGGATGAAAAGTTCATGATAGTGGACAGCTGCAGCGATGACATTCAAGAAACAGCAAAGAAAAGAAAGCCAAAAACTGGAAAAGAGGAACTGAAGGCATTGTGTATGAGACAGATTAAAGAGTATGAGAGGGAGCAGGGGAGACATGCAGCAAAGGGGCAGGGAAGGGACCAGAAAGACTCCGTACAATGTCAGTCTATATGTACACGGGGGGGTCTGTTTTGAAACAGAGCAGCAACTGAAATGAGTCGCTCACGACGAGTCTCTGCTGAGGTGCTCGACAACGGCTGAATCGAAACAATGAGGTGCTTTGTATTCAAGCATGACGCCACATGACGGGTTCAATCAAACTCTTCTTCCTAATACAAGGCACCTCATTGTGCAACATTCAATGAGTACTAAACCCTTCCAATTACAAGGATGCGTGGAAGGATGGGAGAAAGTTTTGGGGATACTGAGGGGAGTGAGAGAGAGGGAGGGGGGGAACACAAACTGACAGGTGTGTTATCAGATGTGGTGAGCGAAATAAAGTGAGTAGGAAAGATGACATCAAAGGCTGTGGGGGAGGGAGACGCGGGCGGAGGGAGATCTGAGGCAGCCAGGTTTGGCACGGGGGCTGCTGGAACCTGTGCCAGCAGTTGGCATAAGGGGAAGTGTCAAGAGATAAAGAATGAAAGGCAGAAAAGTGGCCGGTGCACACAAACACACCGTGGGGAGACACGGGTGCCAGGAGGAGGGGGCTGCCAAGAGCTGCTGGAAGAGGCGAAACACTTCCAAGAGCTGCCAGACAGAGAAGCTGGGGCATTTAAACTGGGCAGCCTGCTCACACAGAGGCAGTGCTGATGGACCGTCCACGATGAGAAACATGGAAATACTCAAACGGAATCAGCTTCTCGGAGTGAAAAATGAGAGGATTAAGTATTGAGCATCTGTGTGTATCTGTGTAACATTATTTGCACTGCATATTGAGCTACATGTTGAGCGTACCCGGCATTCACATGTGGTGCAGGAGTCCTTTTTCCACCGCTCTGCATCTGTCCGCTCACGTCCCTCACTATCAGTGCAGTCAGTCTTGCTCAGACGGGTTTCAAGTCTTTTAATCTGTAAAAGGTACAAGGACACAAAACATTAACTCTGAGGAACAGAGAAACAACTTGTTTCTGGTTACGTCGACACCACCTCAACTCTCTGGCTCCTCTTATACAGAGATCCTGCAGTGTTGGCTTTAGCGAAGACCCCACAACATTCTCACCTTGAAGAAGTTGTGTAAAAACACCAAAGGTAACCATGCCTTTTCCCTGAGGCGATACGTCAGACAAACTCCTTATTGGCTCTGGGTCCCCGATCTTCACATCTATAATGTTTATTGCTTGTTTGCTGTTGTGTGCCTTCAATTTTTTTAATTTTAAATTGTAAAGCACCTTGTAACTGTGTTTTAAAAAGTACTATATAGATAAAAAATATTATTATTAATCTAATTTTATATTCCTCCTCTTGTATTGATGCAGGATACTCGATGTGGCTACATCTCTCACTCTGAACTATTAAATATGGCTGTCTGCCCTCTGGGGGGAAGATGAGGCTCGAGATAGAGGGCGGGTTGGTGCAGTGCCAGCAGTAATGTGGACGTTGTACTGGACTGTTGTGGTGAAGAAGGAGCTGAGCCTCAAGTCAAAGCTTTCGGATTTACTGGTCCGATCTGTGCTCTGCAGCCTTAACCTGTGATCACAAGCTCTGGGTGGTGACCTATATATCATCTATGGTGGTGACCGAAAAAACACAGAACTCACTCAAGGGACTACATATCCCATCCTTCCCTTGGAATAACTCAGGATCCTTCAGGAGGAAGGATCTGTGTGACTGTGTCTGTGAGTTAGCCTACAGCCCAGACATAGCAGGCATACATGCAGCATGAGCCAGAAGGCAACATGGGGAAGCGAGACATGTTTAGACTCATGGTGCGGTTCAGTTTACAGGGAAGTTGAGGGATGCTCCCCGGTAAATGTTTCAGAGGTTACAGTTTTAGATGAGGACAGAGTGCATGTGCAACTTTAACTGTGTTTTAAAGGTGAAAAAGTATAAAGCATACTGACGATGTCTGTCTAAACCTTCATTTGACTAAAATGGCACTCAGTAAAGCTCATACCTCCCCCAAAGCCCAACAACAGTCCTCTTACACCCGGGCCACACTGGCTGCATGACCGGCCCCAGTGCATTGTGGAACCTCTTGCTTTTTTTTCACAAGTCTTAAGACATGTGCGATTACCAGAACACCACTGATAGTCAAATGCATACATGTGTGTGGGTGCTGATACAGACACACACCTGCTTTCGTAAACTTGTGATCGTCTTCTGCATGTCGGAGACAAAATCCTGGAAGTCATTGATTGAAGGTTCAGTGCTTGTCTTGGAGGTCAGAGTAACATTTACTACAGTTTCTGTGGTTCCCTCCGCCGGGCTGAAAAGATACATACAGATATAAGACCAGGTGACATTTCTTTAACTATGAACTCATCATAGAATTTATAAGACTATGTGCAATACAGAATCATTTCAGAAATCATAAAACGTCAGTCACGCAGAGAGCCTATTGTCTTTCTGAATTTTGTGGCATCTACATTCCACTTACAGAACAAGTGAGCAGCAAATATGTCATTTTCTCTTCACAGTAAATCACCACCTGAATGCGGTTGTAGGGTTCATCAAACTCTTGGTGGATTTTTTTAAACATCAGATCCCGACGTTTGATGGTTGCTCCGCTGCATTACCTGTTCTCCGGGATGCTGTTGGCAGGATCGTCCTCTTTGTAGCTGTGCTCAGCTGATCTGCGTCCCCTGAAGTGGTACGACAGGGCGTTGAACTGACCCTTGGTTCTGCAGTCTGGTGGGTCAAACATAACACAACACAACACTGTAATTCACTAACAAAGGAAATATAAATGACCGCAAAATATATATATATATATATATATATATATATATATATATAATAACAACACTGCAGAGATTGATGAGCACACACAGTAAACGACCTGTGTAATGAAAATAATTGTCCGAATATAAGTCCGAATTTATACAGCATTTCCTCAAATAAAAACTGTTTAAAGTTTCTGATTGTCATTGTCAACATCAATGGAACTTCCTGGAAATTTCACACAACATGATGTTGTCTCCTACCTAAATGGCCTGGTGCATGCCTGCAAATGTTTCAAATTAAAAGCTCTGCTAGGAAAAAAGGTCTATATTCAATGAACGTGATATTTTGAAATGTTTGCTGGAAGTGCTGAGTTGACATACAGGGACTTTAACAGGGTAAGGGATACTTCCTACTAAAATATGACCAATTATACTTTGGAATTAGAAATGAAGGCCTGCCTCTAATATAAGGCTGCTATAAATAAAGGCCTGTTTCCTTCTGCAGCTGAGGTAAATAACGGCCTCGGCCACTATTGGAGGAAATACGGTATAAAAACAGGAAACCTGTCTGCTGATGTCCCTTCCCTTCAGCTTCAAAGTGCTGATCCAGGACTCTGAGGCTTATTGTATTACCATGACTCAGTGTCACGCTGTAGACGCTGTACCCAGATCAAAGAGAGTAAAAGGACACGTACACAAACATAGCACCCTGCTCACGGCCCGCTACACATCTGAGGCATGCTGAGCACCAAGAGACAGTTCATAATAAACCTGAGGAGGCACAGATGAGTGGATCAGCCCTGCAGTTAGCAAGGCTGCATCTTTATCGGGAAAAGTTTACAGGCAGCTGCTCAGCCTCAGAGCCCTTTGATTTACTAGACCGTGGTCTGTAAAAGACAAAGACTATCTAAAAACAACAAGAGCTCCTGTCTCATGCAGACAGATAAGCATGAGCCCAGCATGATCTCACACACACTATCTCTTGTAATTCTATCTATTTGAGGACACTCATTGGCATAATGTTTTCCCTATAGCCCCTAACCCTAATCTTTACCATCACAACTAAATGCCTAACCTGACCCCTGGCCCTAACCCTTCTACCATAATGCCTCATCCTATCCACCTCAGTTTGGAATAAATACAAAAAAACAAGAGGTCAGGAGTTTAAAACCCTCTTTAGGACTACCCACCAAAATAACCGCTCACGTTCATAATGTCTTGACCAACTGATCATCCTTACTCTGAAATGTGATATGGGGATAGACAGCTATTGATGGATGCATGTTGGCCAGTGCAGTCCCTTTGGCTCCCCATTTACAACTGCCCAGGGCAGGGGGCATCATTGAGATAACTTAACACAGACCGTAACCCTAAAAGGAAGTCTTAAAGGGATAGTTCACACTACGCTTACGGACACTTTTATGACACCACAGGAGCAGCATGGAGTCTTTTTCCGTTTTGTTTCTGTTTGAAGAATCGGTCACCGTTTACTTCAATTGTATTGGATTCGGCTGCAACACTGTTTACCCCGGAAACTCCAAAAGTCTTAACCCTTAAAAGGTTGAGGTCGTATCAAAAGGACTTCACTTTCCTGTAAAGTCTTTTTACAGTTTTTTTAAGTTCTCAGCGGTGTCCTGTGTTAATTGAACCAAACACGACTGTGAATCTGGCTACAGCTTCACTGACAGACTGACAGAAACAAGTGGAACAACTCCTCTTTCCTCCCTCCCTCCTCTTTCTGGCAGCATATTCTGTTTATTAGTTTTGCTCTTCCCTCGAACATTTTGTCAAGGAAGGTCAAATGCCGGGCTCAGAATCTGGGATGAAAGCAGAATAATTAAGGGCCATATGTTACATATTAAAATGTTTTTTAATCCTTTTACATTTTTCCTCTGAGGACAATAGATTTTCAACTCAAGTTTTTACATGAAATAATAATTCATATATTTGCAATGCAGTAGAATTCTTGTCTCAATGATTTTCTGAGTTGACACGCAAGTTAAATATTATAGTATTTATCATTATATCACGCTAGTGACAACAGCATTATATCATGTAGTCAGGGAGAATGTAATGTGGCTTTAATAAGTAGAAAATATTCTCATGGATTGTAACATTTACTTACAGCTTTGTCATCCATGTGAGGGGATCTTTACTTCTACAGAATTTATCATCCTAAAAACGCGATCTCCTACGTGCACCCTCAACAGTGCAGCATTAAACCATGTGGAACAGATGGATTGTTCGGTGGATGCTGAATTGGTTATTGAACACAACAACTTTGACATCGACACAACACCTTCACTTTAATACTTTTATGGTGTGTATAGACCGGTGTTGGCATGTCATGTACAGAGAGCACCAAGTTTAAAAAGTAGTTCATCTAATACCTGAGATTATTCCATGTAATCTAAGCCATTTGCTCATTTCAGAGCTGATCGTATCTCCAAGAAAGTGATACAAGGCAAACAATCACTATGAACCCTCATGCCGGTTTATTATAACAGCAGGGGGTGCCTCTTCAGTCAGCTTCTTTTTCACTTTGTCAGCTGCTCCCATGGTTGGAATGTTTTAACATCCAGAATTTAACTCCAAATACCATGTCTTACCCCAGCAATTAGCGGGAGCAGTCTGTGAAAAGCACATTAGTTATATCACATGGCTTTTGCTTTCAAACTTCATCCATCTACTAATTCCACAAATGTCGGTCAATCTGTATGTGGCATGCAAATCTCGCAAACCATTCATTTTATCAATACTATTCATTTGATCTTATTTTTCAATATTTTGTTGGGACAACGTGACTGAACCGCCTGCTTAACACGTGATCTTCTATGTCCTCGGATAACCAACACCAGTGGTTGGCAACTATCGGCCCGCTGGCCCACCAGCAATAACAATATCAATCTTTTTATTGCATCATATCGGCCTGTTAAAGACATTTATGTGTGTAGCAGGTGCTGATCTTGGTCATGACAACATTCACAGGCTCACTTCCTTTTTTGCAGTTTGTCTTTAAAAGGAAAATACAACATTTGTTTTGTTGCTGCAATGCTTTCAATAGACCTGAATCAGAGCTTTTATTTTAAAAAGTTGAGAAATAGGGTCTCAGTATTGTGTCGATTGCTTAACAGGCCTCTAAAATAGCGACATAGTACGGGTTCAGTAAATCACTAGTTTGTAAAAGTCAACATCTGACAGATAGAAGTTTTGCCTTTCGTGAAGCTAGATGACTGATGATCCAAGACATTGTTCTCTACAGTCAGACCTCCTTTTCATTATGAGCAGTTGAGCAACATTTACAATGAGTGACATACTATGGAAATGGGCCACACAGAGAGGAGTGCTGTCCAGTAAACTGAGGTCAAAGAATAACCACGTTCCTCTGACAGGGGCCTGTTCTAAATTGTTGCACATAACCCGTCATTATTGCGAAGCTCCGCTGCCTTGAGGAAGATGTTATCAAGGGGAGACAAAAGGCTGAGAGTATTGCATGGCTTTAATTTCACAAAACAGCCCAGATACTGGACCAGTGTAAATCACTGACTGAGACGTCTGGGCAACTTCCTGTGCTGCTGGGGAACTATGTGTTCTTTCATCATGAAGAAAAGGCATATGCTAGACAAGATCAGCCCAGGTTGATGAAAGATGCAAACGTGAAAGGTACAGATTCTGCATTCAACTGATTCTAAGAAAACGTCACACGAACACTGGGGGGGCTTTGTCCTCATGGATTATGGAGTGTTTGTTGATCGGCAAAAGTTGAAATTATCAATTTAACATGAAATCTACAAAAACATTACTGTGCAGAAAAGGAAGGGTCTAAATACTTTCTCAAGCAAATGTAAAAACAAAAGGAGAAGAAGATAGAGTGGGTCATGCACAAACCAGAGGGTTGGTGGTTTGATCCCCTGCTCCCCCATTACGCATATCAAAGTGTCCTTGGGCAAAGTTGTCTTACCTTCGCAGCAGTCCTGCCACATGCGCAGGTCAATCTGAGGGATGTCGTCGCAGCTGCCATAGCCATGGGGCAGCTCTGCCACCCTGAAGACGTCGCGCTGGATGCGAGTGATGTTGTCGCCATTGTCACACATCACCCGTGTCAGCGAGGTCTGTTTCAACTGGGTCAACTGGGCAGGAGTGAACACGCCTGGGTTTTCGTACCAGAATCTGAAGGAGAAAGGGGCAAGGGAAGTGACTGAGATGAGACATGAGATAAAATTCCTTCCCACCTCTCTCTCTTAGTTTGACATGATGGAGAAACTCTTAGTAAGGTTACATAACTTAAATTTTAAACGATTCCTTAAGGAAAAAGACACTACATATACATGGACACCATTTTTCCGATATTAACCAAATTAAACCAATAGTCTACATAAGATACTGCCATGTATATAGCAATGATTACCTTAACACAAAAAAGTTCATGCTCAGCATAATGCAATAATTGAATTAAGACATGTGTATGAGTATTCTGATCTTAGTCGCATTATTTAGACATGTATAGGTCTGAATCACATCAAAACATCCTGATGGAGCAGCACAGGATTTTGCGACATCGACATACGGTAGTTACCAACTGCTTGACGACACATGTAAACACGATGGAAAAGTAAAAAGGAGTTTTTGCAAAATTAGACAGAAAACTATCAAAAGGGAATAATACAGTAGCATTGTAGATTAAACTATGTCAGGTTGGGGATTTAAAACTGGCAGAACAATGTCAGACATAATGACGTGAGTTATAACCAGACTTTACTCAGTAACATGTAAACAGGAATATGAAGGGAATATTCTATTAGCTACTCATGTAAACACAAAATAATGTCTTCTGAATAAGGCCAATAGTCAGAATATTGGTGTCATGTAAATGTTGTTACTGTCAGAGGTTCAATACCACAAGCATTTTCTATTGGATCAGCTGAAAGCTCAATAAAATGTTCAGTAACAGATATATGTATTTATAATCCTGAATGATTTAAAAACTATTGCTGAAAAGCTTTAATTTTGTTTTTATCACTGGAAAATGTGTGTCCTCAGTACATACCCTTTGGGGGAAAAAAATAAACCACAATGAAGAACTACGCTTGAAAATGTGTAGGCATTCTTTCCTGTCATCAGGAAAGGTGTTTGTGAACGGTGAGGTGAGATGTGTTGTGATCTTACTCTACCTGTCACCATCTCGCAGGCGTTTGAACTGAGCTGCCAGTAGACACATGAGGGTGGGCCCCAGTCGACTGCCGGGGACAAGGTCTTCAGCCATCAGGGCAGGGAACAGGTCGATGTTCAGAGGAGTGCCGTACAGTCTGCCGCAGAAGTCAGGGAGACGGCAATATGTAAATACACTAAGTTGACTGGAGCCCAGTTACCTTGTTCCATTTGTTGCAAACTGGTATCAAATTGAGTCATAATAATATAAAATATACAAAATAATTCTCAAAGTATTAATTATAATCTTGAGTGTATAATTACCTCTGTAGTTTCTCTCTGACATTTGGATTCTTAATCTCGTTCCTCAATTCATCAAACGTTTGAGCTGAGGTCAAGTTACAGAAGGTCCTGAAATCGTTGTACGGAGGTATGCCGTGATCCCTCCCTCTCTGTATATTCATGGCAGCCAGGTCCAGAGCCACGGCAGTGGGCCATTGAGAACAACCTCTCCGTCAGCTCTGTATTTAGCAGCTGAGTGGAAACCCGCATTTTACCGGCAACGCCAAACAGCCCACGGATCAGCGGGTCGATGCCACCCTCGTTGACGATGCGGAACGGGGAGAAGAAGGCGCGGTGCAGAGATATGTGCCCTTGGGGGATTGGCTGGAATTGCTCGTCTAACCTGTAGAGGATGGGGTTGATAAGGGTGTGGCCGAAGCGGAAAGCAGCGGTGGCGAAAGCGCTGAGGATGCCAGCGTTAATGTTTGGGTCATAACCGGCGTATGAGCCCATCATCTTCATGCCCACCTCACCCAGGATCTAGGAGATTGGAGAAGGAATGTTAAAGTTGTTCTTATTATCACCTTGAGAAATGATCAGAGGACAAAGACCAGCATAACAATGAGACATTCGACTTAAGCTACTCGCCGTTACCTTTGGCAACCAGTGACTGTAGGTGATGTGCTGCATCTGGGCTCCTACGATCTTCCTCGCCTCGTGGTAGATGGTGTCCCCGTCCCAATGAGGATTCAGCCTCAGTAGCTCTGTGGCGATGCGGTTGTGTTCTCTAAACCACACAGTGTGCATGGCAGTTAATCCAAGCTGCTCATTTGCACGGTGGTCTCCCTGCTAAGAAACACGGAATCGGACTCTCGTTCTCGTCCCTCATGCACTCAGTTGGTGGTCCAGTGGCAAACGGTAGGAGTGGCTTCCCTGTTCTCTGAATGATACCTTGCCGGAGCAGACCCCTTTGACTGGCCAGATCTCTGACCTCCTCTGATTCGTGTCGTGAGCTGCCGTAAACGTTTGAAGCATCGATGTAAGAAGTTAACTGGTTGATCTGCTCTCTTGGATAAACACTGTTCATAAGTAAAGATGTCATCCCGCTGCCACACACAGGGCTGGATCGGACAAAGAACATGCAGCGGGCGCCACTACGCAGCTGCCGTGCATCATTGGCAGGGAACTGGATTGGGAAGCACGGTGGGTCATTGGTGCAGACCTGAGCGCAGAGCTGACCGTCGGAGAACCTCGACTGGCTGAGGGCGGCCACCGTTGAGTCCAAATCGTGGTCAAGGAACTGACCCCACTGCATCAGCATGTGAGTGTAGCTGTCGTCAGGAGTGATGGTCTCTGTTCCGATCATTATGGTGGACACGAGCCTCGGCAGCGGCAACCTGTATCCGTTGTGCGGCTGCTCATTGGCGCCCCTCGGCAGGTTAAAGCCGTTATCATAGACGGACTTCAGGAGACGCTCAAAGGCGGTGAGCGAGGCGCCCCACATCGGGTGCTGCAGGTTGTTGCAGGTGCCGTCATGGCTGCGGTACTTCTGGTGGAAGCAAATGTCGGAGCAGTTGTTGAAGCGGCGGTGGGCTGTGCAGCCGGACAGATTGGCGATCACATCCAGGAAGTGGGGGGAGACCAGGTCGTTGTAGCGAAAGGCTGTGGAACGGCAACAGAAATTCAACACATTAAGAGGATACATGTTTAATGGAAAAAAAATTGTAAAAAATGAACAAAATTTGATGTAAATATCTGAAGTAGTAAAGTAGGTAATCAATTAGATAACTACAAAATGTATCGTTTCCATGGACACCAATATTCCGACCATTGACCTTATTCACAATAAAACAATATTTTGATGATGTTTACATTAGTTGGTTGTATAATATCCCATTTACAAGTCAGAGCTTAGTCGGATTATAACTCATTTTTCCACTCGTTTTAAAACCCAAACATGCAATAATTGACTGTACGATGTTACAGTATGCCGTTTTGGGTGTTTTGTTTGTATTTTGCAAAAGCTGCTTTGTTATTTTTCCATCTTGTTTACACCCAGGCCATACATCATCCAGTAGTTTTCAATTTACGTATGTCAATGTTGCAAAATGCTGTGAAGGTTGGAATAATGTCTACAATGCTTATTCCGAGTATGACCTTATTCAGCTTGTCAGAAAATTCTATTTACATGACAGTGTCTAATTGAGACATATGGGGTTAATATTGGAATGTTGGTGTCCAATCATTCACTCAAACTGGAAACAACCTCCTGACCTGAGGTTGCAGGTGGCAGTATTTCAATGACCTGCCCCGACTCACTCTGACATGTGAAGGCACCAGAGTGCAGCACATCAGTGCGTTTGTGTGTGTGTGATGTGTTAGCAATATGGTGTTGTGGTTACGCATGAGAACGTGTGGTAAGTAAGTGTGTACCGCCAACCTCGATGAGGGATAGGTAAGACTTCCTCTCTGTGCACAGTCTACTTCACACATTATTGGCTTGTTGTGTGGTTTTGTGTGTGTGTGTGTGTGTGTGTGTGTGCGTGAGAGGAGAACCGGGCATAACGTGGCTGAAGGAGAGATACATTAAAAGCAGCACATTTGTTTCTGCTGATCGGCTGAAATCTCTTTGTTAACTTGGTTTGGGGCCAGTGCAACAAATTTGGTTGTTGACACAAGTAAAGAAAACAGTGTGTCTCTTTGTTCCTATTCCACAGAGCTCTCTCTTCTTCCAACCCTATTTTTTACCATAACGTCACCATAGACAAACTCCAAATCCTTACTCCCATTTTTTCCCTCTATAGATTTATAATGTAGATAAAATTCTTTGATTCAGCCAAAACTTTCCAAAGCAGCACAGATACAGCTGTCTGGATACATCTAGCCCATTTGACCTTGGTGCTGTTAAATCAATCCTTCCATTACAACGAGTGTGTTCATCCACCATTGTGTGTGTGGAAATATATAAGACGCTCCAGCTTTCTTTCTTGGACCGCTCTACATTTTTCCATGATTATGTGACTGCAAACAAAGGCAGATGCTTATGCATGTAAACATCCAAATTAACCCGTGGTCTCCCAATCTGATTCATGCATAATTGAGAAAATGTGCACACCGACACAAACCACGTTCAAATTTGTCCTGTGCTCGGTCGTGATTGCAGGTTAGTGATGTGTTGTGTGACACAGGGCTAATAAAACTGTTTATGGGCCGCTCGTCAACTGCTCTATGATTACGTCTCCCCACCTCAGGTCCTGCTTTAGAGAAAATGGCACACAGATGGAGTGATTGCACACAGCCAAATGTTGCTCACAATAACATGGTAATTCATAGAGTAGCTGGGAACTGAATCACTGGCTGGGACTCTGCTCAGGAAACTGGCTGGGAGCTTCGAACTGAATACACAATGAGACTTTAGAAAGATGTTATGTATATCCTGCAGAAAATTGTCAAAACCAATATTTTATTACTGAAACAACCCACAAACATGTATATTGTGTATCTGCATCTACAGTTATTCTACTCCAGGATTATCTGTGAGAGTGTGGCTGTCCATGTTGTTAAAAGTGGATTACTTGTATTGGCCGTTGACTCCAGCTTTCCCAGTCTACAGCCTGTTTAAATCTTAGCTGTCAGGAGCAGAGAGATGTTAACACTCTTTCTGGGAAAATGAGCTTATTTCTTGATTTTTTTACCATCAAAATATTTGGGTACAAATTCGATATATATATATATATATATATATATATATATATATATATATAGAGAGAGAGAGAGATTCCGCAAGGACTTAATTTACATGATTTATTATTCCAAGTGCAGTGCCTGTTTTAAACCTGCCTGTTTGAAATGTGCGATTTGCTTGGTCTGTGGTAATGCTGGTTGAAGCTTTCTTTCTGAAAGTGTGAAAGTGACCCGCAGTGATTGAGCCACAGCAAGTGAAGACTGGCTGTGGGACTCAGTCTGCAGAACCCTTAGCTCAGCCACTGCTGTTATAATTATTGCCTCTGCCAAAGCGTTGTGTTTTCATTTTGTTTGTCAAAAATTCTTTAACTTCATTCACGGATCTTGATTTAAAATAAATCAGGCGTATTAAGGGAACTGATATCTATGAGTGTGTGCAATCCGGTGGAGCCTGATGAATTTAAGTGGACTGTTGGGCCCTTCGCTATGAATACAGCATAATCAACAGCAATGGTGGGCCAAAGGCTCCACCCTGCAACTCCAGCAAACCAGAGAGCTGACTCCCATGGGCCCAGTGAGGTTGTTCACGCCTTGATAGAAGGCAGCAATACTCGGCTTAGAAACTGATGCACAACAGGAGGCCCCTCATACAAACTGTTCTTGAGTGCTAACAGCTTATTGTGGCAGGTCTGCAATTGTTTGTGCAGAAAAATAACCTAATAACCCAATCGCTTACTAATTGCTGGTGTGTGAGGTTTAAATTATCATGAGCGTCAGAAAAGATTTGATACAAAGTTTGACAGTTAAAAAAAACAACATGTGAATTTAGCACAAAGTCGAACCCATCAAGCCACTCAACAATATTTCAGGTAAATTAAGCAAGGATTGCACTGGGTTATTACAACGGACTATTAGGGCCATGTTGAAGAAAACAAATATTACAAGATTAAAGTTGTTAATAAAAAGTCACGATTTTACGAGAAGTTAATTTTTTTATACACCAAAATATACACTTCCCACCACCAATCATTTCCTTCTCCACAAAAGAGACACAATCTTTTCATGATAATGTGGAGCTGATTTAGCAAAATCCTAATCATTTAATTATATTCAGTATTTGGTTATTTGTGAGACCTACACTAGAACTTAACATGTTCCATATTCCTCATTTTAACACAGGTAACAGTTTGTCTGATATTGTCCCTGTTAAATGACTCAAATCCTAAAAGTACGACTTCTTGTAAAATTGCAATTTCACTGTTGTAAAATTACAAGTTTATATATTTTTGTAATATTACAACTTTATTTTGTAATATTACAAATGTATTAAGACTTTATACACAAAATATACAAAAAAAATCTCAACAATACTCTGTCCTCTTGTTTTCCTGTCAAATTATGACTTGTTTTATAACTTGCAACTTGTTACCTGCCAGTGTTATACTCAATGTGAACATGTTATTTCGGCAAAGAAGTGTTAATGTTGTAATCTACAATGTGGGGTGGGGTTGTTATGCCACGATAGCCTAATAATTAGAAAGCAGACCATGTCACCAAAACTTCCACTCTTTCAGCTGGGAACCTTTGTTGCATTTCTATTTACCATTTCATCTTCAAAATGCCAAAAGTAAAGATGCACAGTACCTGTCTTTTTTTGCTGGTTACAGTTTTTATCATGTGTTTTGCAAACACTTTGTAGACACAACACGAGAGAAGAGTAGGTTAGCAGCCTCACCGGTGCCATTGGTGTCGACCATGAGACCTTGGTTGACGTGGTTCTGGATGAGCAGAAGAGTTTGCTCGAAGATCTCTCCCGCACGCGCCTGCTCCACCGTATAGGGGTCACGAGGATACCGGAAAAGAGCCAGTAGCTCTCCTGGGGTACGAGGCTGACTGGAGGGATGAGGGATAGGTAGGCAGGGTTTTAGGGAGGTGGGAGAGAAGGAGAGAGTGATGAAGGAGAAGTGACAATGAAAATGAAGTCATGTAGAGGGGGGAAAAAAACACGGTGGGAAACAGAAGAAAAATGTGTGGGAGTCAAGAAAGACAAATAAAAAGAAAGCACTTGCAAGTTCAAAGTCAAACCACATTTTCTGGGTAGATTTTTTTGTTTCTGTGTCTCTTGAGGGCAGGAAAAGAAGGCAGCGTTTTCTCTCACACTTCCAAAAAAGGTTTCTTCACCACAGCAATAGCAGGTCAGAGAGTTCAAATAAGGAGAAGCCTTATTTCGTCGTTCCACTCCTCCATCACAGGCCTGCAGCTGGGTTTATGGACATGACTCTGTGTTGTTACTGATCTCATTCCCTCTTGAAGACCACTGGACTGCTGCAGCAGCACCTCAAGTCATGTTTCTAAACATGCATTCAACGGCAGCCTTTAAAGCTCTGCCAGAGTCGGACATACATGGCTATGACCATGACGCCAGATGCACAGGTGTTTTACCCAAGCCATGTTAAAATGAAAAACTCTCATTTTACGAGCACATTTAGATAATTTCATAATGAACATGTAAGCCATGTTACTATGGGAACATGCAGTTTATTTGTGTTTGTGATAAAAACTTAAATTATTGGATTTTTTGGTGCCGCAACAACACATTCTACATGTATATATATATATATATATATATATATATATATATATATATATATATATATATACATGTAGAAAAGAACATAAGAGCATATGAAATAATAATTACTCTCTCCATCTAGGAGGTTATGTTTTCATTTTGTTTGTGTTAATTAGCAGGATTATGCAAAAACAACCAATTGGATTACCACAAAACTTTGTGCAAGGGTGTGGTATGGGTTGGGAAAGAACCCATTACATTTTGGTGGAGATCCAGGATTTAAATTTGTTTATATATATATATATATACATATTTAAAATATAGCGAGTGCCAGACCAGTCGAGTATGAACATGATAAACCTCCAATCCCAAAACAACCCAATGCAGGTGTGAAGCTGGGTGAACTGTTCCAAGACGCTTGAAAGATGTGCTGCCTTCATGAACAGCTGCTACCATCAGGAAATGGCCCTCAAGGTCTAACTGTACGACAGTCAACGTGCTTTGTGATCAGAGTGACAAGTGCTACTAGCTCTTCCTCTGTATTGCTCTTGTTCTACCAACGTCAGTCTGGTTTTACATTAATTCCATATGAAGGTGAGAGACACTGGTGCTGTCAGGCAGGAAGCAGTCGCCACTGTGAGTCTGTGACTGTCGTGAGAGAGAGATAGAAATCCCCTCATCTTAATTTAGCTTTCAATTGTGTATGTGTGTGTGTGTGTTTGTGTTAGGGTTGTGTTTCTCTGTGTGTGTGCACTCACAGGATGGAAACACTTTCCTCAATCATCCCGAGGATTAATACGTTGACACACCAATGATAAGGATAGAATGAGAAGCTGACGATAACCAGCCACAGACACTGACTGCAGCTGTCAGAACAAATGGCTGTGAGTACCACGCCCCTACGGCAGCGCTCAAATTCAAGTGTTCTGATCTGACTCAAATAGAAAACATTGTGCAATGAAACAGCAGGGTGTCAGGCACGGCCTCTGAAACCTTCAATGGCTACACTCTTTACCTAAAGGCTCTGACATGCAAGTCATTTGCCAAGATGACGTGAGACCAGCTATTAGTGTTTTAACGTTGGCCCTGTCAGCGTCTGGAAGTTAAATAAAATAGTAATGACATAACGTTGCTGCAGACTTCTGCTTTCATCTGTTGGAATCTCCATCAAAGACTGAGACTTTTGTGCAAAACACATGTCCAATAAATACAGTTGTATATGGAGCTGCAGTAAGTTGTAACCTTAGTGCACAAAGGTGTACATGACCTTTTCCCTAAATCAGACACTGCAGAGTGGGAAAGAACATTTTTCATTCTTTAGGTAAACTCTGCCTCCAGCCATTAACAGACACCCATCCATTATCTATACTGCTTATCCCTTGAGGGTCTTGAGGGCTGGAGCCAATCCCGATTTTCATTAGGCGTAGTGCAAGACTGACATGAGCCATTTTCAGACACTAACTCCGGAGAATGTTCCAAAAATTGGACCTGTACATTTATACAAACAAGTTTCTGAAGCGTTCACGACAAAAAGAAAATCTCCTGAACGTTCAGGTGAGGGGTGACGCCTGGGTACAGCCTGCAGGAGGCAGGAAATGACGGATTAAGTCTGATGCAGAGATCATGTGTTTTTGTTAAAAGCACATCAACACCATCATCAGCCCTTATCACCAAAAGCTTGTGTACATCGTTCGTCTGCGTCCTCTTTGTGTATTACACCTCTTTCATTCTGAGATATTTGTATTCTTTTAGGTTTTTTTCAGTTTTGCGTCTTTTTTATATTAGAAATGCCATTGATGCGCTCACTTGTTCACTGTGAATCTCTGGACATAATCCAGCTGTATTCTCTCCTGGGCTCACTCGGACATGATCTGGAGTTTTTATGAGAAGGCTGGCTGTTAAAAACCCAGGAAAGTTTCAACAGCAACTGACTCGGACAAATGCGTTCTCACATACAACCCATCCAAATAATTTCAGGAGATTATCCCAAGTGTAGTGCACATCTGAAAGCTGCTATACAGAGGCAAACAAACTAAATTTAGAGTCTACTATCACTCACCAAATCTGCTCCACATTACGGACTTAACATGCTTTACGATATTCTACAAAAGGCCTCCTATCCTATCCGCTAATATAGGGGAACGTGAAGCTGTGCTCTTGTGTAAGTAATGTTAATAATAATGTTTGTGTAAGTATTAATCACAATCATATCAAATTGCACTACAATTTAAATGTTATGTATATGTATATATGTTGTGTATATGTATATATGTTGCTTTTAGTGGAAGAAGGCATATATAATGTGTTTTAATGGCTATCTTTGTAGGGACCAGTTTGACATGTCATTTTTGGAAAGTGAGGACTCACTTTCTGACAAACCATCAAAGGGCTGTTTGAGCGTTTTAGAGTAAACATTAGAGTGATTATTAGGTTAGGGTTTTGGTATGGGTAAATTAATTATGATGGTTGAAGACGGGACAAGGGGATAGGGAATGCAATGTGCAAATTTAAGTGCGTCTGTTTTGTGACTCTCTCATATCTTACCCATCAAACAGACGTCTCCTTGTGGACTCAATAGCACTGTCCACATTACGGATGGCCTGCTCGATGGACGTGCTCACGAAGGTGTCTCCCTGTCTGCTCACTGCAGGAACTGAAAAAAAAAAGAAAAGCACAAAAACATCATTCACAGGTTGCTCGTACCCAAAACTAACATCAACTAACACACATTTTCTCCAGTTGTGAATTCCATTTTTTTTAAATAGCAACGGAAAAAACTTTCATGTCCCAAGCAGTTCCAGGTGCTATTATTGTTTGGTCATTGTTGTAAAGACGCTGCAGCAACATGACGCTGGTGAATCCTTTCCTTGTTTTGTTAACGCAATGGGTGAAGCAGTTTCTTCCTTTGTGCCATAAATCAAGTTGTAATTTTTCCGTGAAAATTGTGTCCCGGTGGTAAAAAGAGTAACATGCTAAAAACAAGGCTTATGGGGACCAAATGGTGTCCTTTTCATAATAAAAAGTTTGGGCCAAAAAGCTGTCTATTTATATCAGTTCAAATAAAATGCCCCATTTAATTTCCCCCCCAAAAAATGTACGCCATTTTTATGTCGTTATATAAGGGGTAAAAAATAATGGTTTGTATATACTGTAGAACTTAACCGATGTTTCTTATTTCCAGCGGAATAGTGTAAGAGACTTCAGCTTCCCTCCTGTAGCTGGAGTGAACACATTTCTGGCACACTCCTTCATCTGAGTGTGCCACTGAAAACAGTGGAATTGTGATGGGAAGACTAAAGAGAGTCCAACAACCACTGAGCACACACTGATACAGTTTATGGTTCACCAGCAGAGTGCTGTGGTCTGAGCTGAGAGATCTCAGCAGGAAACACCAACACACACACAGGGAAGAGCTGATAGGAATCTGATAGCGGTGCAGCAGAGTGTGACACAAAGGCTCACTGACTTGGACCAAGAAGATCAACAGATCTCGCTCCTCTGTGGACTCTGCACTAATGTGACAACAATTCACACTGAATATACAAAATATAACACAGATCTCTTTTTGTGTTGTGATCATCACTTGTCTCTCAGCTAGCAACTCATCGTCCAGCGTTTCTGCTTCATGTTCTCTTTCACTTTCTCTTCTTGGTTATGGGTAAATGTTTAATAAGAGAAATCAAACTAAACTGGGTTCGACACTGATTCACCTCATCGATGGTGCAGGACGAGAGGGAATGTCGCTTAAAGTGTTTCTTTCATCATGTGTGAAGTGCTACATCATTACCCTTCAAGGCTTAGTCCATTATTTGTGTAGGTCGAAGGGAGAGAAACTGCTGCCCCTTCAAACTTAATATATACAAGTATATACGTCTCCTGAACATTTACTTGGAATTGGCTCCAATACTAATCAACACCATGACAAAGAAGTGTTTTGTTTATGAGGATGACTGAATAGTCAAATGTTAATTGAACAACCACCACTGCAGATCATCTAATAACACAAGGCTAACTTTTCTGGATGAAGACGCTCTGTCAATTTACAAATTTAATGTTTTACAATTAGAGAAGGCACATATCAGAATTGATATATTTCTAATATGTTTGATCTAATAATGATTTTAAGGTAGAATAGAGGATCTATTTCAGCTTTTTTTTTGTCATATCATTTATAATCCTCTTTACATCCTGACAGCAATGAATAAATGAAAAGATCTGACAACAAAAATAAATCTGTGGAAGCTGTCAGGCTGTAAAAAGCTCCAATCTTTTTATAAATTTTATTCGTCATTACATCTTTTTGCCTACCTGTGTACACTTCCTGGGTGTGACCACTTTCCTACAAGGCTAGGCAGGAGGACAATGTTTACATATAATATGATAATTGGTTAGCGATACTTTGCTCCTTTTCCCAACAACAATTCAATCGACCCTGATTTTCTTTGGTTGACTACAGCTCTACTTTATATTTATTTTGCATTAAACTGATGTCTCCTGCATGCAGCTGTTACTATGTGGTGGAGATATATGGATCATAGTATGTGTAACAATGAATAATTATTATAAATCAGTTTTCTCTTCAGTAGATGCATGAGACCATATGTGCGACACTATTGATAAGTTTAAACCTTACTTTCTAACACAGTGTCACCCCGCCCCTCAGACAGAAAGGACAAAAGCTGCTGACCTCAGCTCTTTCTTACCCGTGACAGTTAGCACCATGCTAGCAACCTGGTAGCCGATGGGATTGCGAGCGACACACTCGTAGCGTCCAGCATCGGCAGTGCCCACGTCCTTCACCTCCAGGTAACCGTCAGGGCTGATGTGGAACTTGCCACTTTCTGTCACCTGCACACCATCCTGGGAAGGAAAGGTTTGGGGGAGAGAAAAAAGGGTAAAGGTTATGGCCCCGGGATCGGGTGTGAGAATATGGGGATCAAATGACGAGCGTTATGTCAGAAAAACTCAGAGCTAAAATATAATTATCACTAAATCATGTCTTTCTCATCGTTTGCTTTACTTTATAAAAATGACTGATTTAAGATATTTCCTGGTCCCAGTCCCAACCACTTCAGCACTTGTCTAGCCCCCGTGACCTCTGAGGTCATGAGGTCACGGGGTGAGACCTGACTCAGCCAACGGGAGCTTGAGCGTCTAACCTTGTTCCACGTGAGGACGGGTTGCGGCTGGCCCTGAGCGCTGCAGGGAATCTGGACATCCTGGCCAGACTCAACCGTCAGGTCCCTTGGAGCATTTGTGAAAACAGGCGTTACTGAATGAGTTAAAACATACACACACACACACACATGCGCATGTGTTAATGATTATGCAACAGTGTACAATGTCAAATGAATCTTGCAATTAATCATAGCAGACACAATGTTCTAAGACTTATCTTAGCGTTTTTAAAAATGGATACACACGCTCACAGTGTTTGTGTGTAATTTTTTATCTTCTATTACAGGGCTGCAAAACATTCAACAGCTTGAAGTCTTTGTAAAGCTAATTTCTTTTCCTGTTCATATGATTTTCATTTCAATGACTCAAACATTTTAATTTCAATATGTTGTGCAGGCAGCATCTCATCCTAACAGATGCTATAGGCAGTGGAAACAGCTGGTCTTCATTTGTGTACACAGATCGAGTCGGTCTGCCATCACTCACCTTGACTCATGAACACGCACGCACACGCACGCGCGCGCGCACACACACACACACACACACGCACATGTTTCACTATCCCGTGGGGGACACTCATCAGCATAATACATCCCCTTGCCCCATTCTCTAACCTTAACCATCATAACAAAATGCATAAACTCAAACCTTAACCTTCTAACCTAGCCTAATCAATCAATTATCCCTAACAATGACTTATTTTTACCTTACCCTTAAAACGTTCTGTCAAGCTGTTTTCAGATATGACCTCAGAAGTAAGTCCGGAGAATTAGTTCTGGACTTTCTCCACAGTTTGCCTTTCACACATGCACAACGCTGCAGGGTGTTCTCTGCTCAGACGCATATACAGCAGCACAGAAATCTCCAGACGCTTTAAATGAAAGGTGGTGCAGCAAGAAGAGGCAGGATGTAACGTATTCTGCTGCAGAGATCACATGATTTTGTTTACAGCACATCAACACCGGCGTTGGCACATATCACCAAAAACTCTCTTGACATCTTTGTCTGTGTCTCCGACGTGAATGACACCATCCGTTTCTCTTTTTTATTTTTATTTCTGCATCTGTTGCATGTTTGAAACGTTATCAACACCCCCACTGTATCTCATGTGCCCTTTGAGAGGATCTCCGGCTGTGCTGCTACGGCTTCTCTGGCTCCACCAGAATTACTCCGGCCAGTCCCCTAAAGTCTGCAGAAAGTCTGGAGGCTCTCACTCAGACAATTTGCGTTCAGGGCATGTTTGAAAGCTGCTACTTACAGAGCTGCGTTTTATCCCCAAACTAACCTTACCCTAACCACAATTCACATCTTCCCCCTAACCTTAACCAGGACCAGGCTTAGGTCCCCATGAGGTCTACTGGTCCTGACAAGGTCAGTGTTAATGCTGGAAAAAAGGTCCTAAAGAGCCAACCAAAACAAGCACGCACACACCCGAGGGAGTCCCTGTGTGATATTGGACTGTCTAAGCTTCACTCTTCCGCTGAGGTGTCTGGTGGGAGCGGGTGGATGTTTGCCCCTCACACACCATTTTCACATTCCTGCCTGGTTCCCATGCAGCAGGCAGCAGTGAGCCACCTGGCCATGGGAAAATCCCACAAGTTTTAGAGCACAAAGTGCAGTGGGAGGCAGTTTCATAGTAGACTCACACTAATTAACTGCCTTTAAATCAAAGTTGTGTACAGAACCCAGCATCAAAGCTACTGACAACGTGCTGCCAGTACCACTCTGTGTCTCGCAGGAATCCCAACACAGTAACAATATAACAGGTATTGATGTTACAGTCACACCGACATGTGTGTTGAATGGCAACATACTAAACTTCATCTATTAATCTCTGCTTTCACTTTCTTCTCATGGTTTTTCTTTTACTCTGCACAGCGCTCTTACACACCATCAGACAGAGCAAGCATGGTCGCAGATTTGTACAGGACTTAAACCGTGTAGAGACATTATGCAACGTGTACTTTGAGCCATGTTAACAGCCATTACTACATGGAAAAACATGGTGTCATCTCAGGATTACAGAGTGCCATGCTTTCCTGTGCGACGCCAAGCCTGTAATTTTAGTTACACACACACACACACGCACACACAGACACACACGCACACACAGACACACCACACACACACACACACACACACACACACAGCCAACATTACTGAAAATGATGACGATGAATTTCCCTTATTTAAATGAAAAATACTTTCAATATATTGTACACATTTCCCCCTGAACAATTTTTCATGCTCACAAATATCTTCTTGCTTTGACCTGTTCTTAGTAAATTGTTGAGTAATTTTAGTTGAATAGTCGTCAGTGTGACATGAGTCTGATTTGAACACAAATGGTGATCAGAGGGGAACTTCTTTACCTGGATGACAATTCGGACTCTTACTCTAAAACCAAGTCCTAGCCCTCAAACAGCCCTGTTAAGTTGTGAGGACCAATGGTTTGGAATCAAAATTGGTCCTTGCAACCACAAAAAGAAATACACACACGCACACGAGAAAGCTCCAACTTTGATATGCCTTCCTCTTGCATGCACACACGAAAATATTCGCACAGTAAAAGTGTAACGCATTTACATTGCACATAGACACACAAAGATACCACACACAGCCCACACTGTCTTCCAATGTATACATGCATTGTAACAGTTTAATAGCCGACTCACACGTGCAGAGACAAATTAGCTGTGGCTGAAGGGGTCTGCACCACTCCCAGCCTCTTAACATTTTACCACCTAACACTCCCCTCCTCCACAAACACACAGTGTGTTTTGAGGGGAGGAGGGGTCTTTGAAGAAGACCTTACAGCAGCCACACTAACAGCCTGTCTTAGTTCCAGCACTACTTCCATATCTCTCTCTTATAGAACCTATAATTCAACATTCACCACAGGAGCCTAGATTCTGTCAAGGTGATCTTGTGTAAATGAACTTGTCATTGATTAAAAAAACAACTATCTAGTAATAAACAATATCATGTACCTCTCTGCTGGATGCTGAGCTGAACAGCTGCGCGTACAGTGCCCACAGGGCTGACTGCCTGGCACTCGTACTGGCCCTCATCGTGGGCTGCCACACGAGTGATGCGCAGAGTCCCGGAGGACAGGACCACGTGGCGTCGATCCTGTGGCAGAGGGCTGCCCCCCCTTGTCCAGGCGATCACCGGTTGCGGGTAACCACTGGCCTCGCAAGGGAAGTCCACCGTGTGACCCTCCAGCGCTGACTGGTCCTGTGGTGCGAGTGTGAACTGAGGGATCGCTACAGACAGAAAGGAAAAGAGAAAATTCTGTTATATTTTATGTAAAAATAAAATGTGAGTGTTGTCTCTATGGTGAGGTGAGACTGCAAGTTGATTCAGAAGTCTTGTTGTTTTGACTGAGTCAACTTTGCATTACATGACGACATCCTGTAAAATCTCAATCACAATACCGGCTGTTTTTCTTCCAGGAGCAACACTTCAGGCTTGTGTTTTTGCTTTTTCCATAGTCTCATGTAGAATGCCATGTCTTTAACGACAGTCTCAATAATTGCCCTCCAGGAGCCATCTGGGAATCTCTATGTCCCTTCATTAATACATTAATGTACTAATGCCATCGCAAGAACAGACAGCAACAGCCAGCATAAACTAGGCTTCACATTCGCATCCATGGTTAATTTAGAGTCTCCAATCAACCTAACCTCAGTCTGCAGGTCTTTGGACTGTGAGAGGAAGCCAGAGAACACGGAGAAAACCCACACAGACATGGGATAAACATGCAAACTCCACACAGAAGGGCTTGAAAGACAATGTACTCAATGTAAAAATATTCCCCTATAAGAGAGCATTATCTTTTAATAAATACAAAAGGCAAAACACAATCACCTAACACATGACGTCTGATTCCTACCTTGTACAATGATATAAGCCGTTGCATGTATGGTATCAACATTATTGGAGGCAAAACAGGTGTATTGTCCACCATCCGCTTGGTCCACATTCTGGATGAAGAGTCCTCCAGAGGGGGTGGTGTTGATGCGAGCGTCGTTGGGCAGGGGTGTGCGGTCGCCCTTTGTCCAGGTGACCCGGGGCTGTGGCTGGCCAGTGGCGCTGCACTCCAAGGTAATGCTTTCTCCAACCAGCACCTCGGTGTTCTGCGGCTGGATCACAAAACTTGGCCGTGCTGGAGGAGCAGGTCGAAAGAGGAGGTGGAGGAGAACATGCAAATGATGTTACATTAATCAGGTCAGAGATGAGAACATTTTTCATTCGGTCTAAGCCATTTCAGGGTATGAGGTAACCAGTGATGTCCCTCAGTAAATACAGGGAATATGCTCAAAATAAAGTGTGCATTTCGAAAGGTCAGATGATGCTATACGTACATATTTGTATATTTCTGTCACTAAGCGCCACTTTGATTACTTGCTAAAACAACTTCCTTTATGTGTCACAAAATGTGGTCGCGTCCTGTCCATATTTGGCCACTGATTACAGTGGAGTTCAAGGAAATATGTACACAGTGAGGGCCCTGCCGTTTACAATCGCACGGAGACAGGAAACGCACAACATCTGCTCTCAGAGACTGTTCCTTAACAAGGTCTCGTCACTAGGGCCATCCGTCACCCCAGAGACGACCCCTTGAGGTCATCTGGAGACGGCCGCGCTAATCTCCCACAGCGGCGACCATTCGCACTGTGACTGATTGATGTGTGAGTGCTGCTTAAGTGTGTATATATGCCAGGCAGAAGAAAGAGCAACAAAGAAAGAGGACAGAATGTACTTTTGTGTGCCTTTGAGCATTTGAGAGAGAATGTGTGTGTGTGTGTGTGTGTGTGTGCCACCGTTATTGTTGCTGTTGTTTTATTCTGCTGCTGGATTCACTTGTTGTTGACACTGTGTTCAGTTGTGATGCGGAACTCGCTTAAAACCGGGGCCCTCAGAGAGAGCCTGGCAGCTTCAGATAGGCACTGTGTGTGTGTGTGTGTGTGTGTGTGTGTGTGTGTGTGTGTGTGTGTGTGTGTGAGAGGGAATGTGTGCCCAGCAGGCTTTGCTCAGAGCTCAGCGGGACATCCCAGTTATTTGACCTGGTGAACTCTGAAGTTAACCTCAGAGCTACTCTGAGGGCAGACACCTTGCTCTCCCTACATTGTCTCACGCTGATGGAAACCCCTGCTGACCAAATGTCACTTTAGTTTTCACCTCAGACGATACAATGTTTCAACGAAGATAATCTTAATTTAGCTGGTAGTACTATCATTATGATATTACTGTGGCAACGGAATTAATAAAATGAACCGGTTTATTCATTTTCTCCATTTAAATGGAGAGACTACCTTTGCTTTATTTCACTTTATTTAAAAATAAGTTAGTGGATACAATCTCAGAATTGATAACACAATGTTCCCGTTTTGTTTTTCTTCAACATCTTATTAAACATGAACATCATCTGACACAAGAGGTTGAGGTTGACAGCAGCCACTTACAGGGGGCTCCGAAATATCGCAGTGTGACCTGTGAAGTCTTGACCTC
Source organism: Verasper variegatus (assembly GCA_026259375.1). NCBI lineage: Eukaryota > Metazoa > Chordata > Actinopteri > Pleuronectiformes > Pleuronectidae > Verasper > Verasper variegatus. Next base: position 7,135,957 of record CM048049.1, read on the forward strand.
CCCGGCCACAGTTTTTGGCCATGCACTGGTAGACGCCCTGGTCCGTCTCCCTGGTGTCCTGGATCATCAGCGTCCCGTCTTCCAGCAGGTTCAGACGACTGTCATCACGCATGTTTAGAGCATTGCTGCGAGGGGGAGGGGGGGGGGCACAATAGAGATATACAATACTCTCAGTGATGTCAGTGCTGGCATAATCCCTAAACCTTTTAAAATGGTAATGGTAATTTAACATGTATTACATCAATCTTAAAACTGGAACTAGAATGGCACTTATATTAATATAGTTCATACCTCTGCCAAGGACAAATAGTCCCCCTATGAAACCACATTTAAATTCACTAGATCCTTATTTTGATTTGGATCTGCACCAAATTACACACACTCATAGTTATCAGTCCCCTTAACATGTCTGATATGTCTTTTTCATACACAAATTACATAATATCAACGAAAATCCTGGATCTGCTCCCTGACCCATACCACACCCTTCCCCCAAGTTTCATGGTAATATATCCGGTAGTTAATGCATAATCCTGCAGACAAAAACATAACCTCCTTGGCAGAGGTAACTAGCTTAAAAACACACAGCGATGAGCAAAGCCTTTGGTGACATAACATTAGTCAGAACATGAGCTGTCTTACTTGTTCCTGAGCCAGATGATCTGTGGTTTGGGGTTGCCCTCGGCCCTGCAGGTGAAGTAGACAGTGTTCCCTGATGTGACGTCGACATCCTGGGGCTCTGAGGTGATCCTGGGGACCTCTGGAGAAGGAGGTCAGATGGGAAGATAATTAAACACACATGTAAATACATGGACATTCATACGCATGTGCCTGAATCAAGCCTCTGGTGAACCTGGATTTTTCTATGGATGGCGATGAGGCTGAGCCATTCACATTGTCGGTGCAGATATCCAGACACAGTTAAACTTCTCTGGCTATATTTCATGAAACACCACATCTGAACATGACATCATCTGCCTCATATCGCACCGCAGTGTGTGTGCAGGGGAGTGTGCCCCTGCAAACATAAACCATTCTTGAGAAAGTCACTCAAACTAACTCAAACACACTCATCTTGCAGTGTGGTTAGATGGCTACGATGCTGCCAACCCCGCCCCCCCCCCCCGTTACCATTATGCACACATTCTTACATTAGGAAGGACTGAACAAAACCACAACATTCTTTAAAGAAAGACAAGCTCTCACACTCTCTGTGGCCCCTGCTCCACACACACACATGGCAGACACATTTCAAACACTTCTTTCTACTCTACGAACATAAAGAACAATATACACCAGCAGGTAAACCCAACCTAAATCCATAAGAAGCTTCTGAAATTCAGACAAAGAACATCAACCCTTTTTTATTCAGCAAATGACTCCACATTAAAACTTGAGCTTGATTCAGTGGGATGGAAATCCTGTTTGCGGTAATCCAGCCTCCAGGCCCAATGAGGAGGTGAGCTTGGCTCATCAGATACCACTTGTGCAGGGAGGTGGCACTTCATCTCAAGGAGGGTGGCTGTTTTGACAGCTGTTCAACCCTCTGTGCATTGTTCCGCCCCACCGACAAGGGGCGAAGAGGGAGAGTAAGGAGGGAGGGATGGAGAGAGGGAGATGTGGCTTTCACCATGTTGTTACGCAGACATTCTTCCCCTGCTGCCTTGCTATGTAGGCCCATGGAGTGGGGGGGGGGGGGGGGGGGTTTGCATTGAGCAAGAATGGGCACGTTGGGGCCATCAAATTAGCTGCTGAGATTTAACTGTGGTTGGGTTACAGTCAGCAGCCAACTGGCCTGGCTGTCTGGCTCAGACTGCAGCGTTCAGAGAGAGCTGATTGGAACACAGAGTTTACACAGTTGGATTAACTGGTATAGGAACTAACCGCCTGTTAGAGAAACCCACTGAAACTTAATCGCACAGACACACATTGAAATGTGCACTTCCTTCTCTACTTGCAGTATTAAAGAGCATCAAAGTATCAAGTGTAAGACCTGTGCTTAAGCTTGATTTTGCCTCAAATCTACAGGATCCGTTAAACATAAAACATAGAGCTCAACAGCGTGTTTCCAGGAGTGGAAATCCCATTCACTTTCTGAATAGAGATTTTGATTATCAGCCATAAAATTGGAACCATCAAATGTAGATTTACCACAAGCGGCAAGATTGTGAAACAATGTGATTTACTGCTGCAGAAACCACAAGTCCAAATGCTGTCAACTACGTTTTAAGAAAACTTGTGTTATTCACGATGTGAAGGAGAAGTACAACAGTACCCACAATCCTCAGGTGTAATAGTGACATCTCTGATAAGTGGAGCTCATTATTACCACGGTAATGTTTAACACAAGCGGGAAAATCATGTCGGCTATGCTCAGATCGTTCAGCATTAAGACACTAGGTTAAAATACTTTATGAGGATTTTCTGAAACATCAATGGAGAAAATTTATGGGAAATCTACATCAGGAACCAGAGCCGTTGTAGAAGTGGGTCATTTACGCTGTTTACACTGTTGGGCAGTCACTGATTTAAAAAAAATATTCCTCTCCTCACATTCACAGAAATTACGATCAACTTAGATTAAGGTTGGCCACACTGGATTTTAGTGGTGACAAGTTTTCCCAACAGAAGAAAGGTTTCTGCCAAATCTGACCACAGAGAATTTTCCAAACCTTTCACAGTCACGTGTCTACAAAGGATTTGACACTTTAATATTGAGTAGCACGACAACTAAATAATCCTGTAGTCTTCATTGTTCTTCTTATAAAATAAATAATGGATACTAGGTACTAATATTCAGTTTTTACATTTGAAGCCATTAAAAGAAAGCTTCAGCGCCTATTAAAAGTTACTCAAATACAGAGTGATGACACACCAACACAAACACACACACAAAGCATCCCCGTCTCATTGATGAACAAAGCAGATGCTTGTGGTCTGATACTACAGAGACCAGAGGCCAAATTCAGGGGGTCCTGACCAGACACACAGCTGCTGGTGCATGACGACTGACCCAGCTGCTGCCTGCAGACCTCAGACACAAACAGAGGATACACCTGTGTGTGTGTGTGTGTGTGTGTGTGTGTGTGTGTGTGTGTGTGTGTGTGTGTGTTGTATGCATGAGACAGGGTGACTAAGCTTACCTGTTATCATGGGCAGGAAGGTCAGAGGTCTTGCATATAGACTGAGAATTTGTTCATGTTTGATGTATGTGCGTAAGAGCAGGCATGTGGAAAACACATGTCGTCATGGAGCCATGAGTGTAGGGCCTCATGTTCCTCTCAGTTTAAAACTAAGTTTCTATAGGTTGGTCCCCCCTGGTAGTGAATGGAGGATGCTGTTCATGTTGCGGCACATTCAAGATCAACACAGTCGAATTTCCGCTATAATGGGCAAAACAATGGAATTTTGTAAATTAGCTTCGTACTGAGATGTTTCAATCCTGTTCCAACCTTGAAAAGCACTCTATAGCTGTGTTTCGAAAAGTGCTGTATAAATTAAGTTTTTAATTGTTAATGTTTTTCATTATTATAATAAGTTTTGAAAAAATCTCCATAGGAGGTTATGTTTTCATCTGCGTAAATGTGTCTATCTGGTAGTTTGGATTATGCAAAAACTACAGGACCAACTACCAAGAAAGAAGGAGAAGGAGGCAGTATGGGTCAGGAAAGAACCCATTCAATTTTTGTGTGGATCATTGTGAGATGCATGGGTGCTTCTTAACATTTTTATAAATTTCTCAGATTACAATTTGGTAGAAATCCAAGTAAATAGCGGGATCTACTAATATTAAAAGTGGTTTCCTAAAGGGGATTATTGGGCCTTGGCGGATGTGTGCACTCTACCAAACACCACTCTACTTTGACTGTCCCTATTTTGAATGTGAAGACAATCATTATTGGTTGATATTCCATAAATGTTGTGGGCGGTGGGAAAACGTACCACAGTTGAGCTCCTCAGCGGTGAGCGTCGCCACCGATCTCCCCTGCAGGCGGCTGGGGTAGTCGCAGGTAGCTGCGGCCTGGGCATTTCCCGACTCAGCGTACTGCTTCAGCAGGTCGGCCAGCCACAGCAGCTCACAGTCACAGTTTAATGAATTGGAATCTAGTCGCCTGAATACACACACAAATATACAAAGAGCAAGTGAGACATTGTTGTGTATTCCATGTGTAACATTATATGACTTGTAACAGCAGGGTTGTGTGTGCAGCAGTGTTGGGAAACTCTGCTGTGGCAGCGTATAAACTGAAACTTGTCTGGCTTGGTCAGGCACAGCCCAGGTCAGTGCAAACAGCGGCGCTCAGCCGGACCGTGTTGGAAGACTCTCTCTCCCTGTCGTGGGAAACTATCTGTCTGCCTGGCCTCGTCTTCTGGTAACTGATCCAGCTCTCAGTTCTACCACAATGTGTCCATTATCCATGACGTGCCTTTCAGAACATTCAACTGGCAGAGTGTTAGGCAGAGGGAGGCTAAGCTCTCTGTGTGAAGAAAAGTGTCTTATGAACAGATCAGACTCAGCCTTTTTATGTATTTTCATATCCTTCAACACCAAAGCACATTATCAGAGTAAGTTTCTCTCATACACTGTATAAATAGATAAATGACATGATGGCGCTCCGAAGGTGTAGCCAAACCTCCTTCATTGTCCCCTGATGGCTGGCAGCAGTACATGTCATAAACCCTGTCTCCTCCATGTTAGTGGATAGGACACAGATCGAACTTAAAAAGTCAAAGGAAATGGTTTGTACCTCATCCAGTGGTACCAAAACTGTTTGCTGTGTGTCTCCACTCGCTCTCTCTCCCCATTTCATGCGTACTATCCTGTTAATAAAGGTGACATTTTTTATTCAAATAATGTGCTAATTGTTGTGGTAAATCTGGTTTTAAGTAGTTATTTAATGCCATAATAATGGGGTGAAGAGTCACGATTGACACCTGAGACTGACTCGTCATCAACAGCTCCCCACCAGGATCACTACAGCGCTGTGACTGTGGCTCCAAATGGCGTCTTAATCGCAAGATGGCGGCATCCGTATCCAGGATATTTTACCTTAATATTTGTACAATGGGAGGAAGTGGAGATGTGTGGTCTATGGTTTCTCTTAGCATCTCCTTTTAAGCACAAAGGCCTGCTAGTCAACATATGCTAAAAGGCTCATGTATGACAGAGGCAAGATGGGGAAAAAAACAATGAGATGATCTTCACTGTGTGTTGGGTGGAGGAGGATGGAGTTTTAGATACACAGCAGTTGGGCTAAATGATTCCAAATTCTCATATTTCAGGAAATTAGATTTTCTTTGCTTTTCACATCATACCCCAGCCCACACAGTCTCCTCCATGCTCCACTGCAGCTGACTCAACGAGAGACAAGCAAAACTATGGGAAGGACGGTGGTGTCTCGCAGCCAAAGGAGCGTGAGAACACTGTGGTGTGGTTAGAGGGCATTTCACCGGCAAACAAACTCCATTTGATATTGAGGGTCATGAGGGTAACTGCAGACATAAATGAGGACATGCATTCTCACACAGCTGTTTCCGTGGATGTTAAGAAACCTTTTCCACTTACAATCGCTTCATGGCCTGAAGATGAGTGAAGGTTCCCGGGACGAGTTGGGTAATTCTGTTGTTGTGCAAAAACCTGAGAGAGGGTGAGAAAAACAATGATTTATCAGTGTCCATAACTGCACAGCAAACTAGAACTCCAAGGAGGAGTAGCCTCTATTCATATGACTCCTCAAAAATGAGATATAGAGGAATTAACTGTTTTCTTATAGGAAATAACATGAGACATGTTGATGTCTTTAAACAAATATTGATGATGTCGTTTGTTAATATCACATTCCATTTTCAGAACGGAAAACAAGAAATATGATCATCTTCCCAGACATGCTTTGTGCTCAACATGATGACCCCTGGGACTCCTTGGCTAAAAGCAGAGAAAAAACGTTTTGTTATGTGACGTTCTCCCCAAAACTTTCCTTCAGAGCCTGATTAAGATCATTTGTTGTACATGTTGATCTCCTGTCCCCACCTTTAGAAAGCCGATCTACAGATACGCTCACCGGACACGTTGCCAAAGTGGCTGCTTTGACCGTGACCATGGAGATATTCTCAAACAAGCCACAGAGTGAGCGAGCACCTGGGAATTCCTTTTGTCCCTGTTCCCCATTTTAGTTTTGTTTTGTTTTGCAGGTGTCCTTCCATCTGCTCACCCTCTCCTGAGACTGGGAAGTATGGATATATTGGGAAGCTGCTGGCCCATAAACAGGGACAGTGAAGCAGGAATTTCATGGGACTTTCTTCAACCCTTTGACATCTGCTGCAGAGTTTCAGAATCATCAATGCATGCTGAGAGGAGAGTTCATATCCAGATCTTACGCAGCCATTTCTACGGACTAACAAGTTACATATGAAACAAAATGGTAATCTGTGTGCAAGAAAGCCATGGATTTAAATCATCTTACTTACAAACACTACATCTATACTAATTTATTTTAGATTCAAACCACATCACTTCAGCTTGTCCTTACTGTCCAGACTACTCTGGAGCTTTCAAACCCCTAAAACTGAGCCTTTAGGAAATGACCTTGGCTTTGTTTTAGTTTAAAACTGTGGAAACAATTAAAGTCAGTTTTATTCTTGTGGTCATGTACAACTTTATTAATGTCACTACTAAATATGATATGAAGTCGTCACAATAAGATCACCTTAGACAGAGTTTACAGGATAAAAGTACAAGTAGTAGACACTTTGTGTTTGCATCACTCCTGATCCAAGGCCCTGCAACACTGGGTATCTTCCAAGTTCAATATGATAGTTATTTTGAAATCAATGTTGACATGTACAGCATGTTAAATGTGCATCTGACACAGCTAATTTCAGTCTACCTTATTTTTCATGGTATAGACTGAAGGGTCTAAAAACTAGAAAGTTGATAAAACTTGAACGCAATTTGTGCCTGTTGCATCCCTCAGTTAAACCTCTTGCTGAAAATTGTGTAAATGTCATAGGAAAAAGGTCTTCATCATGGATGAAGAAACTGGTTAACTTACACTTTTACAGCAGCATGAAAGAAATTGATGCATGAAAGTTAATGCAAACAGGTCATACAGATGTCAACATAAAAACCCTCTGTACAAAGGCAGTATTGAAGCAAACTGTTGATACACATTATTCAGACGATAATGTTCAGCAGGAAGTAATATTGTATTGAAGTATAGCAGAATGGTGAGAAGAAGACAAGCAAAAGAATGAGCCAAACATATGAAAAGAAGCAGGGAAGGGCTGAACATGACTGAATAACAGGTTTCTTTCCAGACTTAAACCTAATCGAGTTGATCTGGGGTGGACTGGACAGAATATGAAAGATTGGGAAGTTTGTGTGATCTTCTGCAACAGTTGTTGGGACAAACATTTTATTAACAATATTTGATTTTAATTCGGAAAAAAACAAGGAGAAGCAGAGGATTCCCTGATTCCTTGTTTTAAGAATATCCTTAATTTAGACACTATACTTCTTTTAGACTTATGGATCAAAATAAGAGAAAAACAGAACTTACAGTCGTTCCAGCTTGGGTAGATGTGTAAATGATTCTGGTTCCAGAGACTCAATGTTGTTGAAGTGCAGGTACCTAGAGAAGAACACAGCGTAAACAAAGCACAGTAAAGACTGGGTTAGGGCTCCCTGTCTGACTAAACATAACTTCACCGGCCCTAAGAGGTGGATCAATGAGACCACACAAGTGTTCCCCTATCATCCTGGACCTCCTGTCCATCCCTGACAGTTCACATTACTGAAATAATCAGAAATGTTGATATGAAGCTGTAGATGAATGCAAACATGGAGGCATTCATCTCAGACAGTGTGATACCAGGTCTATACATCTATGGATTGAGGCTGGTTTAAAATTAGACTGAAAAGTGAGCACAACCATTATTTAGCGAACAAATGTATTCCCAACTTTCTAAGAACTGCATTAGAGCTGAGCAAACAGATCAAACCATATTCATACAGATACAAGGTTGGAAAACGAAAATCCCAATGTATGGTAACTGTAAGGGTTCAGGTGGGTGTCTGCTTGTTTAGGAAGGGGGAGCAATGGTTTAAAGTAGTTGCAAAACAGACAAACACAAAAAGACTGAAGCAACATACACTGTAAAACCAAATTCAACATTCCTCTAAATGTCTTCCACAAAAGAAAATCCATATACGTTTTTTCTCTATGTTGATTCTTGGGTGTTAATAAATGTAGGTGTGTAAATGAATGGTAATTACAAAAACTTTTAGAATCAGTCCAGTAGATCGACTCCTCCAGGAGCTGTGACACAACGGCCATGGCTACAATGTAACGTATTTTATGACGTCCTTTTTCTTTACCAATTAAAGGCTTAAATTATTAGTCTAGGTGTTTGCTAAGAGTCTGGCAACGTTACACGTCTTGTTCTCAACTGTGCAGCAGCTTGTTGGCCCTCCTCTGCTTGTTGCCTCTCCTCCTCCTTGTTCGCTCGTCGTCTGTGTCCTCCGGCTAAAACAAATCTGGACGACCTCCACATCAGAAAACGATGCAGCCATAATAGTTTCTCTCAGTAAAATCCAAACACCTCTCTCCAACCCAAGTCTCACAGGATCTGAGAATGAGTCTTAATCCTCTTGTCTTGTCAGACTTGGGTTGTTGAAAAGTAAGTTTCATGCTCAAGTGAGTGAGACTTATCGTTGAGCAAGAAATACGTAATATGTTGCCAGACTCTTAGCAAAGACCCAGAGTAACAACTAGAGCCTTTTATTGGTGGAAAAAAACATTTAGTGGACATTTTGTCGCAGTTGCCCTGTAAGATTACATTGCAGCCTCTGCCATCATGTAACGACTGCTGGCTGCTCTACTGGACCCATTTCAGAATTTCTGAAGTATCATGCATTACACAAACCACATTTATAAACATAAGGCTACTTTACATTTCTGCTTCAGAAAATCCGTTTGCTATTCAGTGTGGTCCGTCTATGATCACTGACAAACCCACTGGCATGCAGATGAAGAAAACTCAATACAAGAATGGCGCATAGGTCTTTAGAGTTATATAGATTTCCTTCACTTTAGGTTTTGGCAAAAAATGTGATCTGACTCAAAACTTGTCACCCACAAATAAAACCCCTTTATTATTGTAGCAAAATTCAAAACAGCTGCCAGGCATGGAGCCTGCTGTTGGACTCGCTTTGACTCCATGAATTAGCCATTTGTTCTCTGTTAATATAGTGAGAGCGAGGCTCGGTCTCCTCCAGCATTTACACAACAGTCTGATTTACAAAGAAAAAGGTTGCATTCCAGCCATATTTGTTAGGATAATGATGAATGATGAAATGACATATTAAAAAGTGATCACTGAGGTTCTGTAACTGTTCTGTAACTACGGACACTGCTCATAACATCAATAACATCAAATTCTCCTGTTAAACATGCCAAAGGATCACGATACAGCACAGGCAGCCCGAACTAGAATCTTTTCGGTGTCGGGACTCACAGGAAGCAGTTGAATTGTAACCACACAGAGTAAACACACACAATGCAATGGACGTTTCTCAGAAATACACACAACAACTGATTACATCAAATTGAAGCAGACGAGCAATTTCTGCAACAACGAGGACAGATGCAAGTCAAGCTTTGCTTGGGCGGAGCAGAGCTCTGACTCCAGCACTACTGGCAGCACGGCAGCTAGACATCATGCTTTAAGCTTCACAACAGAGTGGGGGGGGGGGGGGGGGGGGGGTGGTGGCGCATATCTGTTGCCCTGACCACAACACATGCGACTCATGCAACAGGGTCAAAGGGGGGTCAGCGCGACATACAGGTTTGGGTGCACACATGGCATGCATTGTGGCGGAAGGAAAGGGGCTCACACATGGGAGACAGGAAGGGGGAATCTAACTGAACAGAGCTATCATGATACCTGTGTAAGGCCTACACAGTCATGTCAGCTCCAAACAATAAATATGCCAACATCTGTGACATGCTTGGGACTTCAATAAATCATATGACTTGGGCTTATAAATTACTTCTAACCATGCAGACCTTACCAGGACTCATGAGATGTTTATAGCAATCTCACAGGAGGGTGGGGGTAGAGGAATTTTACAGAGAGAGAGAGAGAGAGAGAGAGAGAGAGAGAGAGAGAGAGAGAGAGACAGTAGGAGAGAGGAGCAGCAGCAGCAGGGCGAGCGGAGGGAAAAGGTGGATGAGGAAGTTGGTCACTTACAGTTGCTCAAGAGAGACAAGGCCCTTAAATGCTTGTCTGTCAATTGATTGGATTTCATTCTTGTACAAATAGCTGAAAGGAGAAATAATCAGTAACATTAGTAACACACATACAGGATCATCTGAAATCTGCCTGGTTACTGTGAGAGGAAGTAGAACAGTAAGTTTACTGTAGATAGACATGTACTCTGGACACAACTAGTCATGAGCAGAGGAGGCTCCTTCACACAAGCTAGTATTTAGAACCAGTCACTGCACAGTTCAAACTAGAGGTGATATTGTGTTGAGCTTTCTGTAGCACACTGGTTGTAACATTACATGTGTAACTGCCACTGCTCCAGTGCTTTTCACACAGCGTGGTCTCTCTTCAGCTACAGATGTGCTTGACTAAACAGAATTAGATATGCACCGGGCTCCCACAGACTTCAGAGGAGAGTTCAGTGTGAGATTGGACTTGGTGAGTGTTCATGATGACAGTAGCACTGTGGAAAACTTCACACAGTAATGAAGTCGACAAGGGAAACAGAAAAGCAGTTTAACACACTTTGTTTAGGGCACTTTCACACCCACCTTATTTGGTCTTTAGACTCTGGACCTTCACACTTCTCAATTTGACCAAAGTAACCAAAATAACCAGCTCTGATCGAACTGATCAATAAGTCGGTTAGTTTGCAGTGTGAAAAAAAACAAACCGTTAGCTTGCAGGATTGCTTTTAATGATATAAAGTCTGAACGACAAGGATGTTCGTTTGGACCATTCGAAGTTCTGGTGTTGAGTACTGTGCCTGAAGTTGAGGATGCTGGTAGTAAAACCTTTATGATATTAGAGAGGCAACCGAATTAACTGAATGAACTGGTTCATTCACTTTCTCCATTTAAACAGAAAGACAGCAACCAACCAAATTGACAACACGCCGGCGTCAGACAGACACCCGCCTGCAAACAAATCAATGATGATCCAGACCAGACATACATTATTAACGTCATATAAAAGTCTTTAGTGAGCTTCAGAAATTGCGACGTGAAACTAAAACTAACTAGATAAAATGCAAAGAATGTAAGAAATGAACCTTGGTTCAGACGTTGGCTTGGACTTTCAGGTATGAAAATGCCCTTTAAATCAGAAAAACATAATATATAAATCCCTCACAGAATATATTCATGTAATCAATGAGTCTGCTATCGGATTATGGGTGCATTCACATTTCAAAACCAAATGTTTAAATTTGATACTTGCACACACAAAAAAGGAAGAAAATGTGTACATACAGATGTACAGTATAATGTGTGGGTCTCTTCCTTCTTTTAAACTCTTTGTAAACGCCTATATAATAAACTAATAAAAAACTTGGTCACAGAAAAGATGAAATGAAGGAAATACAGCTGCTGAGATGGTGCATGAATCAAATAAAAACAAGTATGACTTTATCAGTGGACTAACAGTAACTATGATGTCACAAATTCCTCATGTGTCAAATCTTTTCTCCACATGTCTCCACTTTGCTCAATGACTTCCACATTTAAAGTTGAAACAGACTGAAGTGTAATGCAACCTGTATCAGGATCGACACACTGCAAGACAAACAACACCTTCCCTCCTTCATCCGCGTTAAGGAAACGTGATACGGGGCTTACAGCTGTCGGCCTCACTGCATACACATTGAAATGCTCTCACCTATCTGCATCAGTGCTATCAGGTTTCTTACCAAAGCAAATTATAAGAGAGGACAAAACATAAACAACTTGATCACATGTAACATGATAAAGGATAAAGACAAATTTTGCTAAAAGCCACAAGCGACAGTCATGGAGAACTGCTGCTGATTTAATAAATGTTCCAGAGGCCTTTCTACTAGGAAACGGATGACAACAAACTCAAAATATTATAACTACATTTCCATGCAGAGAGGTTCAGTCAAAATAAAAATGATGGTGAGGATACTTTGGGTCTAAAAGAATAATCTGTTTGCTTTAGTGACATTGCAGTGATCGGTATTGTTGAAATAAACGGCTAGAAGATTTAAATACTTCGCTTCTCTTACAATAACTCCCTGACAGAGGCTCAATGACTCTGTGAATGAATGGGAAACACAGATGACTGACTACAGGCATTTGTGTGTGTGTGTGTGTGTCTATTTGTGTCTATTTGTGTCTATTTGAGTGTTTTCAACAAGCTTTGAGTGTGAGTTTTACTTAGGAAACTGGATTTAGGAGTTGAGGACTAAAATCTTAAAGAGCTTCACTTGAGCAGATCATTAACTCAGCAAAAAGAAGATAGCCCGCACTTAAAACCACAAGTGCATTATTCTTACAGTGTTTGTTTTTACCTTGATTTAAATTTTGGATTTCTCTGGGTTAGTTGGAAACATTAAGGATACGATTTGAGTCCTAAGTATCTGGACGGACAATTACAGATGGATGTGAAGCTACTTAATAATTCGAAAAAGAAGAAACAAATATAGTGATGGGTTCCCGCACAGGGGCGACCTCTGTCTGACTTGTTTATGGAAGTGGTCATTGGGAGGGGGGGGGGGACATTGGGTTTGGAAGACATGAAAGATGACGGGGAGGGGACTTCACTGGGGTCGGAGGGAAGTGAGAAGGTGAGAATGGAGATACAATCTTGCCCACGGCTACAGGACACTGAATCAGCAGGAAGAGAGAGAGAGGGCGGAGGGGCAAATTAGCCCTAATCACAAAGGTTGGGGCAACACTTCAGGCTTTAGATCAACTGCTTTAAAGTGAGTGGAGCTCTGTAATTATAGTTACTGCAGGATTACACCATAAAGAGTGGGCTCTATCTCTGGAATGTGTGTGTTTGTATCAGTGAGCTGAGGACAGAAAGAAAGGAAACTCCATCTTAACCTTCTCTCCTCCTTTTCGAATCATATGCAGTGTGTCGGCTGTCATGCCACAGTATCTCAGGCTACTTCACACAGGCCTGTATCAGTCCCTGCTCATCATCCTGCTCATCTTCGGTTTAAACGTGTACAAAACATCTCCAACACACACAAACCAAATGAAATATGCCCGTCCCTATCTTGAAGTCCTGGCATTGGAGTGCTGCACATGATGGAGCTGTCCCCTTAAAGTAGAGGAGTCGATGCTAGTTAGTAACGTTAGTAAGTGGTCATTTTTTCTCGGCTGCCTCACTGTGACCAGAGTAGTGCAGCAGCAACTGTGTCAGGCTGTAAACTCGCCTTCAAGTCACTTAACCGATGGAAACAAAGGGCAGCACAACAGTGTGGTCACATGATGTGCGACTAACGGTGCTGTCAGCAATCCGACAGGAGAGATACAACGTCTTCCAGACTTCCAGACATGTAAGTACAAAGGATGAGTCAGAGGGAGACTTCTCATTGATATAACACTGCACTGGTACATGTTCACTGACTGAGCAGTCTGCAGCAAGATCAGCTGTCTTCCTCTTTTACACTCAATATTGTCGTAATTATCATGTTGGCAACTAAAGCCTCAGACAAGATTCAACATGCTTCCTCTCCTGGTGATTGAATAAAGAGAGAACTTCCTACTGAGATTGAGAACATAAACTGTCTGAAAATGTAGACAACAAGGGCCACTCACAGATATTTGAGGTTTTCCAGGTCTTCAAACGCCCCCCTGGGGATCCTTCGTATATGGTTGTTGTTGAGGAGGCTGTGAAGAAAAGACGACATGGTTATCAGACAGTGGGACAGTAAGTTTGGTCTTGGCTCATTCTAAGTGAAGGCCATGTCTGAAGACAAGATGCAATGTAATTTAATTGGCAGTTGTTTTCATCAGATTACCCATACCTCAGTCCAGTAGGCTCCACTTTGCTCAATGACTTCCACATTTAAAGTTGAAACAGACTGAAAGGTGGAGCTTGTTCACTCTGTTTCACTGCATGGTTTGAAATCACAAGGGCACAGATTTAATTTATTTGATTCTATTTTTAATCTGTGGAGTGACACTTTGTCATAAGCCGACTCGAGAGACAGTGACATTGGAGAACATCACTGTAGCTCAGAGCCTTATATGCTCTATGTCAAAAAACATTGGCTGCTTGACTGACAATCTTATGGTCAAATATGGGCTTTTCTCACCTTTAAGGACTTCACTTCGAAACTTAATCTAAGCCAACATGTCTATATATATATATATATATATATATATATATAAATATAAATAAATAACTATATATGCACATGCACAATATGTTTATTCATTTAGATATAACATATTCTATGTAAGATGATCAGATATAAGGGTGCTGAGATTGACCTAGTTTGTTGGATGTCTGGGCTAAATGTGTGTTTGTTGTTTGTTTGTTTGTTTTTTAACAAAAATATATTTTAAAAAGTGAATATTTAGATCTATGCTAAAATTGCGGTTACCCAATTCCTTTTTTTTTGCACAGCAGACATGGAGGAGACAAGAATTTCAATAATGTCTGAAAGGTTTGAGTAAGGTGAGGTGTGTTTGATTTATTCTCGCCGTCAGCTGCACAGTCTGAAATGTGACTGCATCAAGATTCTGATATATCCATATGAGCAGATGCAACACACACACTCCTTCATTATTTCGACAAGGTTGCTAAACTAATGCACTGAAAATACAATGGTACATTTTTGCTTTATTATCTTAGCAATGCACCATCTGGCAGGCTGGACATATGATAAATAGCCCTGTGGGTGGAAGTGGAAAAATAAATTCCTCGCAGATTACGAGCTGACCTACATGTGTGAAACCACACAACGGAGCAAGAATTTGCCCGTGCGTGCATGAGCGCGCATGTGGAACACAAACAGGACTTTCTGAGGAAGTGACAATCATTCTGCGGAGTGCCGTTAAAAGGAAATGGGCTTGATTCATTTTCAATAGCTGCCTTCTTGAGACACTGGCATTTCTTACAGACAGGATGTCATTACTCTGTAACCACCTTCTACCTCAATATTATTCAGGAAACAATCACATACCAGAGAAAGAGGTTATCCTATGGAATATATACAACAGATCACAACTGTGCATGCAGAGCAGGGACCAAGACTTACAGTGTGTTGAGGTTCTTTAATCGTCTGAAGGATCCCGGTTGTATATCCTTGATTTTGTTGAACCTCAGGTCTCTGCAGAAAACAAAGACACATTTGTAAAGTTATATTCAGAAACATTTTTCATTAACAAAGCTGCAGAGAAAAGCTGTGTGAACTCAACAAAGCCATCAGCGCACATCTGCGTGAACTCAGGTCCACGGCAGAGCCATCACGCAAAACTCCAAAAGGATAATTGGACACATTACTCATCACACAAGAATGCTTTTGTCGGGCTTAAATCACGAGAGCAGATCTATATGACATTTGCCCCAAAGATAACAAACCACAAGGCTGGACGCAGCGCTCGGCAGGTCACAGTATCAGTCTCCTGTGTAATGGTAATATCGGCTGACATGACACTAATCACCCGCGCTCTTACAACAAACGGCTTAGCGTGCCACGAAAAAGTGACAAGCTAAAGACTCTAATGCTGCAATTAGCCCAGTGAAGGTAAAAGTCATTCCTAACACCGTGTGGCATCACCAGCCGCAGACTGTTCTCTGAAATTTGAAAATCCCGTCTCAACAGTGATGTTATGTTTGAGGAACTTTGGCTCAAAGTCATCTGACCTTCAACTGGGCCAAGTTGATTTTTCCCCAGCCATTCAAGTCATTAGTATTTATTGAAGCTAAAGAGTGAACAGATACAGAGACTCTTCTGGTGACATCCATCTAATATGGATGATACCTTCATGGATGGGTTTCTACAGGTTTCAACAGGTTATATTTTTCAAGACCACAAATAATGCAATTGAAGACCTATATATGACAGATATGAAGAATTATCAGAGTTCCCCATAATTGAAGATAAGGTGAAGTAGCTGTAGTAGAGAGAATAACCCTCTAAACGGGGGGATCCATGGTGTTTTGATTTTAAACTGGTGCATAATATTTTAACATAAAATAGAGTTTTTAAGACCAAACATTCAGATAATACAATTTTTGACTAATTAAGATGCCACAGATTTTTATATTTGAATCCACAACAACTATGGTAGGCGATTTGTGCCTTAAACTTACTGAAATCCCCTCCAGCCTCCAAAAGAAACTTGGACAAAAGCACAAAGCAGAGATTTATCACTGCATTGACTGACGGGAGAACTACATCAGCTTTTCTGACCTAGAAAGCTCAACTCCCACAGTAACAGCTTGGACCGTCTATTGGCAGTCTTGATAGTCTATGACCTTAGAAAGTAAATACTCTGAGGCTGGGTCACGCAGACTTCACTGACTATGCAAAACTGTTGAGACACCAGATCGGTGAGAATCTTCAGATAAGTATTTTTGCAGTTTAGGGCGAAAAGAGAAAGCATACAGATTTAATTTAGATGCTGTGTTCATGCACTAGCTTAGCATTCATTGTGTCTATTTCTCTCTATGCACAGGCAAAGCACCATAAAGCTATACCTTCCTGAGGGTTTTGCCATCGTGTGTTTCTGTGAAAATGTGAGCCAAAAAAAGAAATGATAAAAAAAAAAAAAAACTACTCATTTCATAGCCAGTGAAATGTTTATGGGTCATTCGCTCTGTATAAGCCTTCACATATGGATCCAATCAGAGTGAATACAACATTTCATATGGTGACTTCCTCTTATATAGGCTGTGAGATAGAACAGGAATCCACTCAAAGAGCTTTTCTGTGACTGACATGCTTTGGATACACAAGCATTAGGATACGTAATTCAATCAAAGATGTTATGATTATTAAAAGAATAAGTAGGAAATTCCTTTGAGAAAATGTAGGTCTTTAGTTGAGATAAATAAAAATGTGGTTACAATGAATGAATCCTTTCTTTTTAAACTAAGACGAAACCATCTCACAATTATGCCATTTTCAGACATGAACTCCGGAAAATGTCTAGACAATGGGGTCCGTACAATGAGTTTGCCTTTCTCATATGATGAACGCAGCAGGAAATTAATTCCACTGCTGAGATCAAGTGTTTTTATTTACAGCACATCGACATCAGTCCTTATCACCAAAAGCTCTCTCATCTCATTGTCTTTCCCAGTTCACATCTTCATCAGTGTTTTATATGTGAATGTCAACATTAGAGATATTTCAGTTCTTCATCCACATGCCTATGTGGGCTATAACTCCAGAGAATCTCCAGAGCCTTTGACTCAGTGATTTGCACATACAGCCTGTAGGATAGTTTCAGGACATAATCCGGAGTTTATTGCAAGTCTGAAAGTTTCTTTAGAGAGTTCAAATAAGAGAGATTAGCACTAACCCTAAGTAAACGGTTAAACGGTCTTAAATGGAAACAACAGGGATCACTGCTCAGTGAAGAGTAAGGAAAACATATCTCTCCAGGCAATGGGCCCATGAGGGTGCAGAGTGCACTGCCCGGACATGCTGAAGGCAGGGGCTGTCCCGCTCGTGTGCCTGCCTGCCTGCCTCCAACTCTAAAGGATGAAGGCAAGGAGGAGGAAGAGGAGAGCAGGCCTCTGTTCCGTTTTACGCAGCTCCAGTCTGACAGCGGTATTTAGTGCACTAACATGAAAGCAGTGGTTCTAATTTATGCTACAGGAACTTTAAAGTAAGTTTAAAGTTGTTCCCCGAGTTGTTAAAAAAAGGTCAAATGTTCAAATCTACTAAATGTTAACTCTGTAAAAAACATGTTTAAGCTGGAGCAAACTATGAAAACCTTTGTTTTAACTGGAGTTTGCTTAATTTTAAAAGATTGTATTAAAAACACCACAATGACACCAAACAGGTCCAATTTCAACATAGTGTTGGAAACCAAAATGTCTCCAGCTGCAGCTGTAACTGTGGCTACATCCATGCTACTATGTTTTCATCTTAGTTCTGGATTTATCAAGCTCTAGTCCCTGTTCGTACTCACCTGAAAACACACGTCATGGATGTATGTAGCCTGTAGCTGTGATATCAAGCTACTGCAGAATAATTGTAATCAATAGAAAATGAAAAAGTATATTACAAAAACAGAATCAACTGACTAATTAGATCAACGTCTCTACTGGGCCATCACACCCTTTGAAGCACAATGAAGCTGATTCTTTTTTTAATCTTAACAACCACTCTCAAGCTCTTTACACTACAAGACACATTCATGAATTAATACAGTGCAAGTATATGCTGCACTTTTTACAACACCCCATTCATGCACTGCCGGCACAGCCTTCAGGGGCAATGTGAGGCTTAGTATCTTGCCCAAGGACACTTCAGCATGTTGACTGGAGCAGCCGGGGATTAACCCACCCACCTTTGTTAGTGGATGACCCACTGACCCTCCTGAGCCACAGATGCTTCAGGTGTGTACATGTTTTTAGAATTTATATATAATTTCTTTTGTCCATTTTTTCTGCACATGTGACACTGGAAAACTCTGCGAATCCTTTCATGGATTGAAAGCAGCAAGTGTGAAAAAGCTCACAAACTCATAATGTATTGTCACACAGAAATCCACATTAATAGATTGTTGATTATTATACAACATTCAGTTTGTTAACTCAGTGGCTGTGTGTGTGTGTGTGTGTGTGTGTGTGTGTGTGTGTGTGTGTGTGTGTGCACGTGCCTCACTTCCATGACTGTGTTTGCAGAGAAGGATAAGTGCACCAGGGTGCTGTGTGCATTCAGAGGCTCAGCTGTCGGTGGGGGCTGACCAGAGGGTCCTGGTCTTGGCAGGGGGGTTGATGACATCAGCAGCACTGTGCTCTCATGGCCTGCAGTGAGTGAGTAAGACTGAAAAGTTGCCTTTGATCACAGAATGGCAGCACACACTGAATTGCACTGTGTTGCCTTCAGATCTGTCAATAAAAACATGGTGCGTGCCAAAAGCCTGACCCTGCCCATCCATTGCAGCACAACACAGCTACAATAAGAGCAATAAGGCTGTTTTGCAATGCCAATTCACAAGATCTATTCTCACAGGAAAGTTCATTTCCCAAGCATGGAAGCAACAAAATGCACAATTGTTTGACCACAACTAAACAGGAAGTACTGATTGCATTTTGTCAGAGGAGCATGACGGCCGATAAAGCTGCTTTGTGCTGGTTTATCTTAAAAGGAACATGAGAAAAGCAGGGGAGGAGAATGACTCAATCCACGAGGGGGGGAAATACAAGAAGTAGCAAAGGGGACATTTAGTAAACAGGGACTAAGTGTGACATTCTTCAGCAAATAGTACCATTTAGTTGCTGCAAAAATGAGCACAAATTGCTGAGCATTTTACGACATTTATTCTGTGAGTTGTGAAATCAGTCTATTAACTTTCATGGATGTGTTTAATTGGAGTTTTAATGTTAAGGGGATGATAGAACAGAGGCTAACCCTGCAGAGCGGCTGACTCAGCCTGAGAGTGAACAGCTTCCTTGGCTCAGTAATGAAGGATTAGCTTGACAACAGCAGCAGAGCGAGTAAAACAAAAGATCATTTGATTTATTTATAAGACAAAGATGTTTGTCATTAACCCACACAGGAGTTTGGGCTCGTAATTGAACATGCCATGCTCATTAGCGCGGAGTCACAATGTGAAAATGTTTTAAATAAAAAGTAGCCCAGAGATTTACTCCTGCAGAGGGCTTTGTAGAGGGATTTTCAAGTTCCTTTGTTTGCACTAGAGCTTTCTGGCATTAACTAAACTCAAGCCATTTCTCAAAACCAGCTCTTAACATTTAGGTGCCCTGGGTGAGATGAAGCAGTGGTATTAAACCCAAAAAACTTTAAATTCAAAAAAGAAAACAAATGAGTTCTTTGATTTACTTACAGATCTAAATGTTTGACTTTTGAATTTTTTGCACTTTTACTTTGAGTTACATCACACCCTGATGCTTCAGTATTTATTATCTGATCATTTCACATACAATACTATATCAAACATAAGAAACAATCCAGTAGTTTTACTCAAACATTTTAATTACATTTTGACTTTAACACTTAGCTTTACTTAAGTCTGACTGTTCCTTCAGTACTTTTACTTGACGAGTATTTTTACATTTCTGTCTTGATACTTTTATGTCATCCACCACTGCTGGCTTGCCCATCAGATTTATATTCATTTAATATGTCCGAGTCTAGCAGCTATCGTAACATCATTTCCCAGCATTATTTCCTCTTCTTTTCTTAGTTTTTATTCTTGTTTACCTGAAGGCTCAGGCCTTTTCATTATGAAAAAACTTGAGATAATAATAATAATAATAATAAAAATAATAATTAATTAAGGCTGATCCAATCCAGTATTTGCACTAGTCAGTGTTACTTCCTTGTCTTGGACTGAGAGATGCACAATTACTCATCAAATTGCAGCCATTATCTCATTCTATCAGTCAGTTTATCATTGTAATTGAAGGATGTTTCTGTCAATAATGTCTTTACAGTAACAATTAGGAGTCAAATTATCTTAGCTACACCCCCGGGACATTCTGCAACCAAGGTAACTGACAATGCCGTCAATGCCACTAGCCGGCCCTGCTCAAAACATTAGAATGACCTATTTAGAGCAGACAACGCTGACAATCTGCTGCAGTGTTTTGGACACTGTGTCTGAGATGAAGCTGCAGGTCCAGTGAGTGCACTGAGGTGATTTAGGGACAGAGTACCTCTACCCCCCCCTCCTCCCCACACAGGAGGATTACAGTACTTATTGGTCAATGTGCTACGACAAACATTTGAATGAATTTACTCAGGGGACTAAAAGATTAACTACTAGACTACTAAGACTTACAATTTACAGTCCTCATATTATATGCACAGGATTCACATCAGTTGATCTCAATAAAGACACTGAAGAGCACACAATCCATTATGGAAATCATGGACCAAGTCTAAGACTTCACCTGCCAAAGGCATCCACGTCGGAGCCCAGTATTTAACCCTGCATTTCAAATTTGAATGCTACTTTTGAACTTAAGTTTTTTTGTCCCAAGTTCCCATTAACCCTAACAATGCTTTAAACAATAATGTGCTCTCCTTGGCCTGGCACTTCAGAGGTTTGACACACATCCAGTGAAACTCACAAGTCTTTGAGAGAAGATTTATACCCAATGGCAAGGCGGCATGTCAATCACAAGAGTGGGGTTAGCATGCTGCACTGGTTTGTGTACCTGGCAGGCCATCCATCCATAGGCTGAAGGAACTGGAAAAAAAAGATTATGCTGAGAGTTTTCTACCACCAGCCTTAAACAATAAACAGCGTGACGGGAAAATGAAAAACTGTTGCGTTCCATTTGGGGTTCCCAGCACCCACCGCAGGGGTAGAAACACTGAGATAGATTCCATTAATTTTTGTGAGAGAAGAATCAAAGTGATTCAGACAGCTAGATGTGTGGATAGCGGTTGCCTACAGACATCTGACTGAGGAGGATTGTTGCGAGTATCCTGTTAGTCTCTTACCTAATCAGCTGATTATCAACTATGCCATCTCGTTTTCCCAGGAACCTCCTCTACATTTAAGAGACTAAAGCTGCTCTAAGACATTTTCATGCCATTTTCTGGGGGCTATGAGTGGGAACGCATTTTTCTGAGTCAGTTCATTGACTGATTCAGGACATTCTCTGCTTCCTGCCAGGCCCCTAGTTAAATGTCCAGAAAATGTCAGCGTGAGCCTATGAGACGATACAGCAGGAAAAGTCTCCAGCATTTGAGCATGTTGATGCGTTCTTCAAATGTGAAAGGTAATGTCTGAAAATGTGCACTGTAGCTGGCAAATGCTTGTAGGTGCTGACTACTGGGCGGGATCCACATGTGCTGACAGTTTGTAGCTAAACTATCAACACATGTGGATCTAATGCTCTAATGCATAAGTTGCTAAAAAATTACTGTGGGAGAGTAAATGACGTGCACTTGTTAAATATACACCCTCTCCTAGCATTACCAGTAAAACGTATCTGACACTGCCATTGATGTGCTCATCTGCTACCATGGCATTCACAAGGCAAATAAATCTCATGAAGCAAATAGGTACAGCAGCTGTAGAAAAAGAGAAGAATTTCAGAGGAGATATCTGTAAATTCTTCTCTGAGCTCCGACGACGGCTGAACCTGGCCTCTGCCCAATTCAACCAGCATCTGAATGCCATGTGTGGACCTCTCCTCTTTCTCTCCCTCTCTACTCAGGAAAGTCATTTGGCTCCGTGACACATGCCAAGGACTCTCCGGTGTACGTGAGTCATTCTTAGCTAAACAAGAACATGGCTGGCTCCTTGTTGGTTGGAGGAACACGGAACCTAGGATCTCCAAACATGGCTGCGGTGGATCTCTGCAAAGCACGTCCTTTGTAAAAGTGACAAGGGTTTGTTTCTTGTCAAAGGAGAGCTGGTGAAAAGTGGGAGCTAGGGCTGAGCAATTAACCAAAAATATATCGAAACCCACATTTATAACCTCTAACCAAGGGGGGGGGTATTTTATTGTATTGGAATAATCGTGATAATGATTTGAAGTCATATCGCCCAGCCCTAGTAGGAGCCTGTCAGAATCTTACAGAGCCTGAAGGGTTTGGGCTGCTGCAGCTCAAGGTCATAATGAATGAAAAAAGGAGAACAATGCACATTAAGGAGTAGTGCACGTACAGTACTTTGGGAACAATCACCGGAACTGTTGACTTTGCTGGAATCTTCAGCTGGAAAGGTTGTGTACACACATCTATGGTGATAACGGACTATAGTGTCATCTATTAGAGACTGTCCAGCACTGATTACTGTCATAGTGACCCACTTATGTCTAGTTCTGACAATCATAAATTGATTAATTTCATAATGTCAAATCCAAAAACAACACAATTGCATTGCCATATTGATATAAATTAGCTCACTTTACTGGCAGTCATTAAGTTGATAGACTATAACATGTTGTGAATGTAAATGCACAGAACTGTTTACTATGGTGGATTTCCCTTTTGTTTTTATTACGTTTTGCAGTTAAATTCCACAACTTGGCAAATCATGCTGGAGACAGTGAAGCTGCCAAATTGGGGCTGCCTTCTGAAAGTCGAACATTCTAAGCGTCAGTCAGTCAAAGATTCCTCAGTCGGCTTAGATTCATCAAGAACATTTAGTTTCTTTATTTGTCAGTGAGCAGTGTACTTGAGAAGTAGCTGCAGAGTAACCGCTTCCTTCTTTCACAGTACTCTTTGGGGTAAAATCATTCCACTACGTCAAATCATCGTATCAGCTTGGAGAACATGTGGATGATAAGCAACTGCAGACCTGAACTCTGTGTGTCTGACACAGTCTCTAGCTTTTGTATCATGTCTTGTTTCTGCAGAATATCTTGATGCACATTTCTCCGCGGTTGTTGTCACAGTTAACATGCATTAGCTCAGAGGGATTACTTGGCTTGTTTACAATATCAGGTGAACATCAATGTGACCCTGAGCGCATTCATAAGTTCAAGAAAGCGTTGCTTAGTAATTGAAAAAAAGAGAAAGACAAATCATAAAAATGTTTTACTAACATCTAAATCTGATTCAAAGAGTGTCTGAATATACTTCACAAAGTGTTTTGTGAACAAACAATGCAACTAATGAGACAATAAAAAGCATTGGTCAACAAAAGAGGGAAAAGTATTTCACAAATGTGTTTTTGTGTTCAAATGTGTTTGGCCTCCGTGAAAAACAGTATCCCATCAAACTGACTGGACAAACATTTCTGCAGAGCAGTAAACTTAATAGGAGCCTATTATCAAACTTGCCAAAATAAAATTCATACTTTATTGATGATAGATTTTCATGAACTAATTTGGAAGAAATGTGAAACAGTGTTCCCCATAATTCCCCAGCTGTCTTGTATTGGATGGGCACAGGAAGAGGCCAGCAGAGTTTCTTTCAACAACTATCTTGGGCCCAATCTCCCTGTGCAAATGAGCAAAGCTTTGGGGATTTCTGGCTTTGCATTCCATAATGCTGCAGAGACTGAGTGCCTCACAAAGCCTGACTGCAGCAAATTCCACACAATGGAACTCCACTTTCTCTCCCTGACTCACTGACACTCAGTCAGACCAAGCCAAAGAGAGCAGGGTGAGCAGTAAGAGACATTCAGACAGAATAGTGGCAAGACGATGACCGCCAGATAGTAACCCATGCAGAGCTTAAAGGAGGATGTCACAGAAATTTGTGTCCCCGATAAAGCCATTACCAGGCGGAACCATGCTGTGAAATCAAATCTACAGCCCCTGTGACACTGTGACACCAACCCCCACTGAAATGATTCACCAGCCGTCCTGCACCCACAAACAGCAGTTTCCACTCATGTTCTGGACACTCAGCGCTGCCGTTCAGAAAACACTCAGGTACAAACTGAGAGCTAGTCCCACACTGTGCAATTGCATCAGTCCAGCAACCTACATTCCCCAATGTCTGTGAGTGAGTGAGTAAGTAATAGAGTCGGCCAAATTCCGTGTGAATGACCAACGTAACACAATTAGTTGGTCAGTCGAGATTTTGGGGAGTTTCCCCTTTGGCAATAGCCATTTCAAATTAATTTGTCACAAGCAGTTTCCATTATGTCATTGGGGGGGGGCGTTTACAAGCAGACCTGCCAACATTTATTGCTACATTTTCAGACACCATTTGCAAATTTTCTCTAACTTTAGGACAAACCATAGCTACTTTCCATGGAGGCCACTGGCCAACACTGGCCAACATGCCCTGGGAGGGGGAACCTATCTCCATTCAGTGAGTGTCATAGAGTCCCAGCACTATCCACAGTGAAAGATAAAAGCTCCTCTCACACATGCACTACTACCCTGGACTTTTCTAGATACTACCTGGAGGACCTGTATGTGTAAACACAAATGCCTGAATCAGTTGAACCTAACCTTAAATGGACTTAACACTGGCAGTTTCCAAGTAAAAGGTCCATGTAATGAAAAATTGTACATGTGGCTGAAACCATGTGGTTTAAGACAGAAAATGTGAAACAATGGCACATTAATATGCAAAGTGGCGTATTGCAGTTCCATAAGTTTACACCTAAAACCTAAATTCCGGACATTGACAATACAAGATCCAGCCTTAAAGTAAGTTTCAACCTGGTCTTGTTTACTTAAAACCAACTTCTATGAAGTACGCAGTTTCAAAATAGTTATTTATACTACCTTTGTCTTAAAACCTCAATCCTCTCTTAGACAGAAAGTCAATGATCAACTGAATACAGTTCACTATAAGCATGAGCCAGTATATAAATTACAACCGATCACAACTGACTGACATGTTTCCAGCTCTGAAGACATTTACATACAGTATGTGTATGTCACTGTTATTAAACTAGCACCATATAAAATGCAACAGTCATAATAAAGCAACCAGCTAAGATGTCAGAATATGGCACACCAGGCTACTGACTTGTGACATACAAATCCTCCTTTAACCTGACAAGCTTAGTTTGATGTGATAAAAACAGAATAGTAATACTTGTGTTTGAGTCTTTTTCTAGAGTTACTAAGATAATGCCAATAAAACAAATTGTTTATATTGGATTTTGGCAAAATAGTGCTAATGTAAAAACAATCATTTCTCAAACTCCAGCAATTCCCTGAGAAGATATGAAGCAGTGTCATTACAGAGAGGAAACACAATTTATTATCATGCCTCAAGCAGAAAGTCCATAGAGAAAACAGCTGAAAAACAAATGTAGGCCAGATAGATAAAAAAAAAAAAGCGTCCATGTTTCTTTGGTCCAAGTGTCATGTAGAAAAGCTCCTGGCACAAAGCCCATGTGCAGTAGTACTTCTGAGCCAACACTTCTCAATTCTCTACTGCAGTGGCCCAGAGGAAACAGGGAAACTGAAAGAGATGTTTTGAGTTTCAAAAGATTGAACACAATGATATTCATTGTTTTAAGCTACTAGGAAACAACTCTGGGTTTTAGCGCCTTTTTTATCTGGACTGTTTCCACCTTAGAAACTTGCTTAATGATGCATATATAGATGAATACAAACACACATAACACCGGAGGTCATAATAAAGGAAATTCAATGCTATATGAAACTGCCTGACTCACTAGAGCAAGACTACAGCTGTAAAAATATATATCGAAAAAGGGTCATGCAACAAAAAGATAAACAGGAGTAGATTTCATATGATTAACAGATACTGTTCAATTTCTATTTCTTTCCCTGAATAACTTAATAAGTCAACAAATGCTTGACTTTTCCATCATGTTGTCCTTAACACACTAAAAGGCTTACATGGTGAGTCATCTCACAATCATAATACTGTAATTCTAAAAGAACGGCCCACTGCCAACTAGAAGAAAGAAGGCAGTCTATACCTCTAAAGCACACACAGCTCCAGATCAAGTATCTGTGCAACAAAAAAGATTTCTTTACTTTCTATGACTTAATCCCACAAACCACTTAGGACCTCACGGAAAGCTCTGACCCTAAAGACCTTAGTACAATATCATTTAAAAGCTAACAAAAACTCCAGAAAGAAGGATTTAAAACACCTCCCACCTTTTTGAATCAACTTTGATGACTAGGTTATGAGGCTTCATTTGATCTACCACAGCAGGAGGACCACAAAAATGCATGAACACAACTCATCCTCACATTTAGACAACAGCGACTAGGTGAGCTTACGGTTGGGGAGTTCTCGCACCGCAGACATCCAGCGATGTGAGGGAACATTTTTATACAGCAGAATGAGGGAAGGCCAGGTACGACCTGTATTCATGTACTGACTTGACAGCCCGGGCTAAGGCAACAAGTGGCTGGAGCTTCAAAGCTCACACCAGCACAAGATCCTGGGGAAACCAAAGCATGCTCGCCTGCTCTGCCCCTTTGATCAGATTTAGACACATCCTACAGGCATCCTAAACAATCCTTTCATTGCTGTGGTGCAGACTTGTTCTTTCCTTGGGGGGGGGGAGATCCGTTCAGGGCTATGGGCTCGGCCCAGAGGACAAGGATAATTCTGAGGACCCTGCTGTGGTACAGGCTGTCAGAGCTGCCCCCTTTGTTGCCCCCCCCCCCCCCCCCCCCCCCCCCCCTATTGCTCACAGCCTGAATACAGCTTTTTATAGACCAGTGCATTATGGACTGAAATGCACAACAAGATTGCAGGGGGACGACTAAAGACAAAAGGTGCCACATATTTGGGGAGGCAGGGGCTTTGTGTGCTCTGACACACTTGGCCACATCACAGAGGAGGTTGTTTAGTTGGGTAGACTGCAGCGTGAGTGCTCCTGACAACCAGAGACACATCCACAAATGGAAGCACAGGCAGAGAGATTACAAAGGGACCAGGAAGTCCTCCATCAAGCTGATCTGGAGCAAACATCTTCTCTGGGAAATGAAGTCCACATTTCCCCCCGCCTGGAACACGTAGACTCCCCCCCCCCCCCCCCCCCCCCCCAAAAAAAAAGATAGAAGTGTGTGTGTGTGTGTGTGTGTGTGTGTGTGTGAGTGTGGGAGAGCAGGCTGTGGTTTCAATAAAATCTAATTGGTCTCTCACTTGCAGTCAAAGTGTGTTTCATGTCCCGGGGAAGGAGACGGTAACACTTGCTGTGGCTCCGCCGGTGAAGAGCCCGGTGAAACGCTGCGCATCCCCCGGGGGCTGCGACCCCAAAACACCCGTCAGACGAACCTCTGCTCTGAACAGCTGAACCCGCACACAGGTGCCCCAACCCGGGGGAAGACATTGTGATAGACTGCGGCGTAGCGTTACGTAAGTTTAGCTCTAGTCCTCAGCTATTTGAAAAAAAAAAAAGAAAGAAAAACTTCGCGCTAACTTTATCAACCTTCACAACTTTACAACTCCTCCGAGTTTTCTCCGCGTTCCCCCGCGTCCTCCTCCTCCTCCCCGCGGGTCGGTTCCCGTTCGGTTCTGAGGCAAAAGGGAAAAAGGAGAGGCTACTCACAGGATGGTGGTCTGATGGGACACTGCCGGCACGGTTTCCAGGTTTAGGTGCATACATCTCACGGTGGTTCGGAAACACAGGCAGCGGCTCGGGCAGCAGAGTCCGGACCGTGGTCCCCCGACCAGCAACAACAGGGCGGCCGCGAGGAGAGGCGCAGAGAAGAGCTGGGCAGCCCGCAGCGCCATTGCTAGCAGTGAGCCGAGCAGAACACAGACCGCCAGCTGGCCCTCACACACACACAGACACAAACACACACTCACAGACACACACTCTCACACACACTCTCTCACACACAGAGAGAGAGAGAGAGAGAGAGGCTGCTCTACTGGGAAAGAGAGGGAAAGGTCCCCCTCATGCAAGTGAAGCGTCAGTATCCAACCGTTTGTAAGATTGTAATAACCTTATCAGTGTTTGCTTTAACCCACCATACTTGCAGTCATTTTGACTTATTTCAAAATTTGCAAGACTCCACCTCCCCAACATCCAATAATTTGTTCCAGCCTAAGTGAACCCTTTGGTCATGATACTAAACTTTGCTGCTGCAAATAAGCTTTAAAGAAATCTCTAAATGTCATTTAGCAAATTATAGCGACGGATTTCTCTTTTTTCTCAGAGATGGAGCCCACACAGGATGGATGATATTCCCGGGACCCCCTCTTGTACGTTTAGCCTTAAAGGTTCAGTGTGTAGGATTTAGTGACCACTAGTGGTGAAGTTGCATGTTGCATGTTCAGAACCAGTGGAAGCCTTCAGTTGTCGTAAAAACTCAAAAGGTGTTTAGTTTGTCCACTCTGGGCTACTGTAAAAAACATGGCGGCCTCCATAGAGAGGACCCGCTCCTGATGTAAATACAAATGGCTCATTCTAGGGTAAAGAAAAGAACAACTTGTACGATTTAGATGATTACGAACTAGTGAAAACATTTTCTTTTCCCTTTCCCTTTCACCCTTTCACCTAAATCTTACACACTGGACCTTTTAATTATCATTTTACACCTCTAATTAGTCATTTGAAAGGTCAGCATGATAGAAACATCTTTAAAAGATATTCAACATGTATTTAAAATATTTGCACCATGTCAACACTGAATATAATTGATTATTATAATGAATGACTCAAGGACTGAAGGGGTCCACAGACCCCCATTTGAGAACCATTGCATTATGGGATAAGGTTGTTCGGTGTACTTGAGGACATTTCTGTAAAGATGTAACCTTGAAACTTGAAAATACACACCCTTAAACTCCTGCATTCAAAAAGTAAGACATATGAGTGTAAATAAAGCTACTTTTATTATTTGATTAATGCTGTAGCTGGTTAAAGTGAAGCAAATTTGAACTAATATAATAGAATATAATACAACAAATTCTTTAAATAATAATAATTATTAAATAAAATAAATGTAAATAATAATAAAAACATAGAACCCAACCATGTGATGATTATACACTGTACATTTGTTATGTTAGCTGTATATATATAAAGAAAGAGCCAGACAACCCTGCAAAAAACAGATGTAATACACAAAGAGATCAATCGTGCAGTTATTTTCCTGATACAAGGAAAATCTATAATGTCTGAGGCGTCCCCTGTCCCGTCACAGTGGAGGATCATTGTACAGAGTGAATAGCTTCCTGTAGGGTCCCATGTTACAGCAGAGCTGAAGGAGTCTCTTGGATATGGTGTTTAGAATGAAATAGAAATGTTAAATTAAACCAATTGGCAAAGGTAAAAAGGCTGCCCTGCCACTGTCATACCTAAATGAAATGCATTGATTAATATTATTGATTTGACATATGGTTGTTCTGACATGTTGACACATCTGCCTTGAAGAAGACGTTTGACCTCTCTGTAAATGGGGAAATATGACAAAAATGAACAAAGGAATGTAAAGCAAGCTGATATTTTTAGTTGGAAGGCCACTGGTGGCCCCTGGTGGTGGCGGCAGAGTACTGTCTATGATATGTTTTTGTCTGGTTTTAATCCAAAAGCACTACAAACCTGAAAATGTTCTTTGTTTTCTGACTATGTCAAATAAATATTGTTTTCATATGATGAGAAAATATATTCATGTTCAATTGTGTTAGTCAGCAAGGTAAAGCTAAGCTAATTGGAGGGCTAATTAGCATCCGACCAGTCACAGGTGAGCACTATAAACATGGCCACTTGATGCACCAATCAGAAAGGAGAAATTTAAATGCTTCACCACTTCACATAAATTGACATTTTATTTGTTGAAGAGCACCATTGGTGAAGTTAAACGGTGTCTACAACATTGTTGTTGTTATACTAGCGTTCCTTTGACAATTGATTGGGTTTGCTGACATCTGCTGGTCATTTACTGAAATAACACGTACCCTGTAACCCATCTTTCACAACCTATAAATTAATTGTATGCCACTCATCAGCGGCAGCAGCTCATGGTCCTTGCACGCTGCCTCCTGATTGGTCTATTATCTCAAATTGTAACTGCATTAACCTCATTCCACATCCATGTTCTTGATTTCTGCATTGTGTGGGTGAGAGGTGGATCCATCCCCTGTTGCTGGCACACAGCTGCGTCATTGTCACCATTTCAGCGATTAACAATACTGTTCCATGACTGTTGTTAGCGTTTCCACAGCCTGACAGACTGAAGGCACAGATTAACTAGGGAAGCTTTGTTTCAGAATATTCTGGTCCCCTCAATAAAAACAAAACATTCTGTTCGACTGTGCTATTTTATTGTCAGAGAGCTGTGCTGACAATCTCCACTGGTGTATATTGGTGTATTTCCTTCTGTTGTACTGTGTCATGGCTCGTAAGGGCCACAATATGTTTTAGTTAGAATAAATCTTAAGCAGTTGTGACTTCCACTCAGGGCCTTAATAGACACAAATTGAAATCCAAACCTCAATGGAATAGCATATATGAGGATCTCTAAGTTCCCTGCTGTGTATTACACCATCCTAGTCTCAATGAGTAAAGCCTCTCACTATGATCAGTTCTTGGTTGGGTTTTGTACATGATGATGTACTCAGACGTAGCTGACGTTCTTGTGCTTCCTTCAAATATTTTCCTTTCTGTTTTTTCTGAAAAACTGATTCAAGACATTAAATTATGTTCCCCTGAGCAAAAATATACCTGAAGGTTAATTGAAAACTAAAAGTGTAAGTCCAGGGATAGAATGACACTTTCCTGTATGAGTGGAAGGGGACAAATGTCAGGTCCACAAGCACAAACGATTAGAAATGTGTACAACGGGTTCTGACAAAAGACCACAAATCAGTGCACACCCTCCAACTTACAGTCTTTACATTAGAGGAGTCAGTCTGAAGACTCCTCCCGATGATGGTATCTCTGAAACTTGGTGCTGTGAACTATCACTTTAGACATTGTTAGTGTTTACAAAAACAGTAGATACCCTGGCACTACTGGCACCTTAGTGGATAAGCAGTATAGATAACGGATGGACGGCTCTATTTAGACTAGAGCTCAACTATTTATACAATTTGACATTGATTCCTAAGATATAATAAAACCAAAAAGTTCATAGTAAATAACTTATAATAAAATGTACACTTAAATGCACATATTTTCAGCATTGTTTGGTCTATGTATTAACAGTTTTCATTTTCAATAAGTGTGGAGTATACATTTAATTGCCATTTAATTGCAACAAGAACAGGATAATTTGAGGGTAGCTTGCCAGTCAGGGGTTGTTTTCAACTCCAATTCATTTGTGAAATTAAGGTTGTTCACACCCTCACACCCATATCAGCTGGGATTGGCTCCTGCGGAAGAAATTCTACTTTAATGTTGAGAGTTGCAGATTCTTCAGGTTGACTCTCATGTGGCTTCCTCACAACATGAACACAGAGTATCACCCCCCCAATAGATCACATATGCATGATCTGACAGACCTCACCCAAAAATGAATACATTTTCTGCTAAATATCTGAAACTACAATATCCACCCCCAAAGACCCTCAAAGGATAGGCGATACAGATCATGGATGGATGGAAGCTTCATTTCCTTAGTAGGTCACTGTGATAAAAAACTTAAAATGGAGAAATGTTCAGCAGTGTCAATGTGTAATGAGCACAGAAAAAGAGTTATTTTACAGGCCTCTGGCAACACATGTTTTTTCTTTATTCAGAGTAAGATGTGTCAACATCCAGCATGACAAAAATTGTACAAAGTTCACAATTTATAAATTAAATATCACAGCAACTTGTGATCTCACACATTTATAGCAAAATTAAAATGTCAACAAATCCATGCTGTGTAGTACAAAAATAAATCAAACTTCAGTTCCACAGAGAGCACAATAGTTTATACAAAATTTATCCTGTCTTTGTTAATGGTCACTCAAATCAACCTAGAAATTAATCGGCTCAAAGAAAATAATAAACTCTGATGGATTCACAATAATTTATATGAAAAGTCAGCATTCTAAATACTTGACGACCGTTTTTGTGTTCCCTATAGATAGTCACAGATAACTCTTTTTCAGATTTGTTATTTATGTACCAACATCAGGTGAGCAGCCAGTTTGTGCTTTAAAACCCCTTTTTCCATTTTCACTGATAATGAGAAGTAATTCAAAAACTGGTACTAGCTATTACTCTACTGAAGCATTACTATATTGGCAAAAAGCTGCAGACACGATGCTGTGGAGAAAAGGCGTATGCAGTCATGGATGATGGGTAGTAGAGTCCTGAAAGAGGACAGTAAAGTACAATAGATGAGATTCAATCAGGTGAACAACAAGCACCTTTTGCATTAGCTCTCAAAAAGGCAAATTCTGAACATGATCGCTAACAACTAGAACAACAGAACGGAGGGGTGTGCACACAGCCTGCGACTGGATCACCCCTCGAAGGTCTCATTTCACCAGACCTACGTTTTCTTCCACTTTTTTTTTTTAAAAAACCTTGAATTGATTGACTATTTAATCCTTTGTACAGTGATTAGATATAAAGTGCTGCTGGGGGATAACTTCATCTTCCTAAAACATAGCAAAAATGAAAGAACATTGTTAATGTTTTTACATAATAGCCTACAGTATAACTGCTATGGTTATAATCATCCGCTTCTCTGATTTCAAGTCCCTGTTCCTCCTCTCTCAGTGGTACTAAATCCACGCCCGCAGTGGCTCCGAGCGGTTGGTTGCTCCAATCGTGTGCCAAAGAGGTCGCCTGGAAAAAAATTGCACGCCGCCGTACGCAAAGGATAATATCTTCAAGGACAAGTGCAAATAGTCTACTGGCACAAGTGGGGACAGTGACCCTGTAAGTCCCGCTGTCATACTCTATAAATACTCTTTACAAAAACCCTCTGAAACCCTCCTTTTTTTTAGGTGCTCGGGTACTGCTTTTAGTTCCTGTAAGAACATCAAAACATGGAAACGAAGGTGTCCCTGTGCAAAATCGTACAGACAAAAAGTGGAACTCATATACTTTCCCATCTAAATCTCAATGTCCAGGTTCCCTCCTCTTTTTTAAAAAGACTTTTGTATTAAAAGATTTGTATAAAAATCAATATTTTACATAGGTTATATTAAAAAGATTCACATTACCCCGCTATGCTTATAAACAAGAAATTGCATATACCCAACCTTTTTTTTCTTTCCTTTGCAGATTGCATCCTGTACCTACGATAAACAAATTATTTAATTATTATATTGCTGAGACGTTTCTGGATCCTAGCAACGACAGGTCTCGAGATTGAGCAGATTTGATACTAGAAAGGCTCGAATGTGGTCATTGTCTTTCCACATCATTTTCTATTTGAGATTAGTTAATAAGGATGAGCATGTGAACATGCATGCACTGCACAGATGTGTTCCTCTAGGAATCTACTCTCCTAGATTAATGGGAATTCCACCATCGGGTTTCCGTGTAATGATGTTTACAATATAACTGTTCATACATACATTCATACAAACATCAGGTCAGTTTCCTTTACAGCACCAATTGAAAATGCCCCCACCTACAGCTACACATCCTTTTCTGTTGTTCTTCATCAAAACAAAACACAAATGTTTCTCAAGCATTGTCAGAAAATAAAGCAATTCGCAAACCAGTTCTTGCTCTTGAACAATCTACACGCAAGAAGAAGAAGAGGAGGAGGAGGAGGAGGAGGAGGAGAAGAAGAACAAAACATCTAAAATCATCCAGTCCAAAATCCGCCCGTGAGCAGAAAAATAACTAGCTTCCTCCTGGCTCGTAGTTTTTTCGTTTTTATTTCACTGTCCGTTTTTTTCATCTAAAATGCTTTTGTCGTCAAACGATAAAAAGAACTCTCGTTCCGTAATCATTAGCTTGTACTGTTCAGAAATATACACTAAAAATGTGCATACATGAGCAGCTAGAAACATTACATGACACTATGTCAGCTCATATGAAAACGTACAAAATGTGAATGTCCTCAAAAACTATTCTGCGGTTTGTCTCTTTTAATGTTCTTCCTCAAAGCAAGACCCAAAAAGGAAAAGAAAGACGGAAAAGTAATGATCTTGAGGGTCTTCCTAAGCATAACACCTCTTTTTTGAGAGAATTCAGAATATATAACACTATATAAGTCACTGCACCAACCAAGGAGCTGAAACCGCCACTGCCTGTTTGTGTGTGGATTTGATGCACCGTCCAGACCTGCCGGGGGAAACAAAAAAAAATGTCCCTTCACTTAAAGAAGTGGTTACACTTGGATCCCTTGCACGGCTTGCTTGATGTTTTCCAACAGGGTTTTGTTTTCCTGGCTCTGGTACTGCTCTTGATTTGTGTACATATCCGTTAGAGTGGTCACATAGGCATCAAAGTTCTGATCGCTGATTTGCTCCTGCAGGAACAGAGACACAACAAAAAGTTACACTAAAATAACTAGTTTCAAAGTAACAACAAAAAAAATACAGGTCATGGGAGCATACATCACACATGCATATATGACATGAGCAAGTAACAAGTAACAAGACCATCGTCATTTACATTTTATAGACAACAGAATACTTAATTGTGAAAAGAATTTAGTACTGAATGGCATCAGCATTGCATGGCACTTCACTTCAATCAAAACCAGTGGTGGAGGAAGTAGTCAAACATTTAACCTAAGTACAAGTACAAATAAATAACCAAAAGGTAAAGGTAGGAGTACCACATTAACATTTCTGCTATAGTAAGAGTAAGTGTGTACATTAAAAAATATATACTGTAAGAGTTAAAAGTATTGTTTCCTCTAGGATTCTTTCAGCAGTGGGAGCAGTAGAAAGTACAGATATTTGCGTATATACAGTATGTATAGTGGAGTAATAGCAAAAACTACGAGAAAATAAATCTACTTAAATACAGATACATTTCCTGCTGGCTTTGCCAATGTGGTCTCACTCAGCCCGTAGACCTTCCAATAGGATCACACCACACATATCAAAGTAGTTTTTCAAGCCATTGCTATGATAAGATAGGTAAGAAGGAATATGAGCTGTACCAAAGTATTGTTCTGATTATATCTGCTGATATTGGTCTATTAAAGATCCATAAATGCCCCAGAAGCCAATTGTCTGTGTAGACAATGGGCATTTTTTCTTGTATTACTGGGAGTCACCACTAGGACAAATTGGCAGCAAAGCTAAGGGTACTTTGGGCAAGTCCAAATAATCTAGAAAAGGAGAACCACTGTGCCGAGACAACACTCACACTCTGCGTTAAAAGAAACGAACAAAAATCTTTATTCATAACAGAAGATATTCACAGACTGTAAGGTACTCTGTGCTGTTGACAGTTATAGTAAAGTCTCCTGTCCAAAACAGAATCATAAGTTCTGAGAAAAGATGTTTTCAGTTTATACAGAGGGAACATTTAATCATCACCTACTCACAGGAAATAACAAAACAGATTTGATTAATAAGGAAAATAAAACAAAAAGGACTGAAGTGTTGAAATAATTTACTAATGTGAGGAATATAAAAGGAGAAAACCTTATAGTGGTGAAATATTGTTACCATTCCACAGTCAGTGGGTTTGCATTCTCTATATCTGTATTTAGGTGTGATGATTGTGAACTCTATGTTTGTTGTTTATTGTGACTCTGGACTGGACAGATGTGACAGAGAAGAGATCAGGAGCTCAGACGATCATGTGAGGATTCACATCCGTTCTGGATCGTGTCATGAGAATAAAACAGCTGTTCTGTTTTATATATTTATGTGGGTGTGTCCAGGTGCAACTATGAAGTTGCTTCGCTTTAAATTGTGGGGCGGGATTTTCTCTCTTTTCATAAAGGCTGGTCTGATGTTTCCTATGCTACAAGAGAAAAGTTAGGAAGCATTGAAGCTCCTTTCCTAATCATTTAGAGAATTTGAACAGCTCTTATTATGGCGGCTGCTGAAATAGTTCCGAGTCATTTTACTCAGTCAGCAAGGCTTCAAAGCAAAATGGACGATTTGAACGCAGCCTAAATGTTGCCATCACTTTCAACATCAGAACTTCTCTTACGTCACATGACTGACATTACGGAACCAAAAGGAAAACAAATAAACAAAAACAAAACAAATTAATATCAAGGTTTCAGTGAGTGGAATTCAATCCATAATAATTTGGTGATAGTAACTATTGTTAGTTTCATAATTAGATTTTCTGCTTTCCCGTATCAAAATGTTGGCATTTCTTTGCTTCCATAAAAATGATGGAGGAGGTGAAAAACAATACGCAGCATGAAAAGAGCCATTCAAATGATAACTTACTTGCTGGTGCATCTGTAAGCAGCTGTTATTCCGTAGTGGAGGCTCTTTGTGTGCCAGTGGTTTCTGTGGAGATAAAAAAAAGGACACATTCCATTTAGCTCGCTTTGAGAAACCAAGCTGTTGTATTCGCATGAAAACACTAGGTGGCAGTATTGGATATAAAGCCACAACACAGAAGGCTTCAAACTGGTAGAAGCTGGACATTGATGAAGACAAACAAGACAAACACAGAGCCAAGCCAACCCATGTCCTCAGAGTGGCCCCCTGGTGTTGTAATGTATCCTCTGTAAAATCCTATGAACTTTAATTCATTAGACTGAACTGTCATTGATTTTTTTAAACTGCTGGAATATGAAAGGAGGATGTAATTATAAAAAATGGCTCACCCCTAAGATAAGAATGCTTGACTGAGGTTTAATTCATTCCTTTGTCAATGAATCGTAAATGATCCATTATGCGAGAAGGATGAAACAGGACAGAATAATGTGTGATTGCTATGAAACTCCTGGCAACAATGTTTGTGCTAAATTCAAGAGCCAAAAATCGACCGACTGAATGATAGCAGATGAAATGTGGTGTTTGAAGCGCATTTTCCTCCCAAAAGAACAGGCTTCCATCCTAAAAACCGTCTAAAATCTGAATTAAAATTAAATTTTTTGCCAAATTAATCAAAATTCACATTTAGGATAAGAACTGTCAATTATACATTTGTGAGAAACACATACAAAAAACCTCAATATGCACTTTGATACATTTTTGTTTGACCTGATTTCCCAACTCCCCCTCACAGCTCGGAATGACAAGCACCGCTCCACATTCTCAACTCAGCATGCAAAGAATAGGCTGTGGTTAAATGCACAAATAAATAAATGAATGAGCTGCTATAATGCTACATTTAGCCATTTTTTATTCTGCAACTTGCCGGGCTCGCCGTTCCTGGTGACCCTTACCATATGAGGGAGCTGGACATTAGCTAAACTGTTAATCAGTGACTGGCTGAGGTTGGCCAGCTCATGCAGGAGAGATTCATTTTGCTGTTCAATCACCTTGTTTTCCTCCTCTACGGACTTCAGGTTGGACTCCATTGTCGTGATCTGAGTGGAGGAGGATGACAGGGTGTTACAAGGGTACAAGCACGGGGGGTGGGGCCAGGGAGCCAATGCAGGTAGCACGTGGGGCGAGGGGACTTACCTGCGTTCTCAGTTTGATCATGTCTGCCTCCACCTGCGAATTGGATTCACTTAAGTCTTTGATTTCCTCGTCCAGCTGTTTGATCTCCTCCTCGTTCTCCAGCCCTGCAGATGAGCGGCGCCATTAGCACTGACACTTTAACGCAGGAATTCCGTCATAAATTAGATGAACAGCCTTTATGCCTGGGCTGAAGTAATTAAAAATGACACAATGTGACTCCGCGGCCGAGCGAAGATTCTGCCGGACTACGTGTGCGACTGCCTTCACCTTTACAATGCAGCTGGTTCAGGTCATTTTAGCTGATTAAGACTCAACGGTCTCGCGGACAAATTACATTATGATCTTGTCACATTCCTCCACGAGGCAGTGAAATCTAGTGTTCGGAAAACGTACGATCTATTACTCAGATATTACACGTGTGATTACTCCGCTCTGTTATTTCAGATTGGAGCCACTCTTCTCATTACACTCTACTGAATGTGGCAGCTTATTTCCAATTTAAGCCTTTACTCTGATGCTGCTCACCACACACACACACACACACACACACACACACACACACACACACACACACAGACTCTGATATATGAAATTTGAAGCTCTGCTCAGTTCTCATTCCATGTCCATGTCCCTGATTGGCTAAATTGTGCAGGCAGGTGGTGGTTGGAGTTACCGTTGCTGGCGCGTTGCTGCTTTATTGTGAGCATTTCCACTCCGGAGAGCCTGGCTTTCCTCATGGCGGAGGTGGCACGCGGACAACCCGACAGACTGCAGGCACAGACGAGAACACACATACACACACAATGAGCCATTGTGGTTTTATAGACTGTTGAAGTTTTTTTACATATAGGGAGAAGAGAAGAAACGTTAAATCAGTGTCATGTTTAAAGGGGAAGTTTGGGAAGTCAAAGAAAGACTTGGAAAAAAGAGGAATGGTCAAAATACTAGTAGTCCCAGGTATGGGTCAACCTTTTATAAGACTACATTTCCCATAATGACTGATAAATTTAGGTGTGCAGGCTTTTCTGTTCAGTATTTGTTGTTTTTAAACCCAAGCCGAATTATCCTGGCTATTTGATTAGACTTTAAAAACCTACTGCAGAGATACAGAAGACAAAATACAACTGCTTTCTGAGGCAGAATAGTACTCGAGGGGAAGTCAAGGGGTGCTGCAGCTCAGGAGGTAAAGAGGGTCGTCCACTAACCAGAGGGTTGGTTGTTCGATCCCCAGCTCCTCTAGCCTGCTTTCCCTTTGGCAAGATACTGAACTCCAAATTGGCAGCTGTGCAGTGTATGAATGATGTGAAATAGTGCTGCATATAGAGAGTGTGAATGGGTGAATGAGACTTGTACTCTAAAGCGATTTAAGTGGTCGATATTACTGGAAAACTGCTATATAAATACAGTCCATTTGCAATTTAACATTTAATTGAACCATTCTTGATGTGAAAAATATAAATGACCCCTTTATAGTTTGGTGCTCATGAATTATTGTTCTCATCCTCATCCAGCAGGTAGAGAAAGTTACACTACTTATGTAATTACTGTAATTACTCTTGATTTCTTACAGAATGAAAGTTAGCACCTTGCCCCATATTTCCTATTATTATATTTCCTGTTTAAAATACCCTGAAGTTCTGTATATGAAATAAATTTGAATAATTATGCTTGATTATGCCTATTGTAGTTTTTTAAACCAAAAATAAATGGTCTGTATTTATAAAGTACTGTTCCAGTCTTGATGAAGTACAGTTTTACTATTCACCCACACATTCACACAGTGCATCCATGTGCACTTTTTACATCACACATCACTCACACACTAGTAGCACAGGGCCAATTTGGGGTTCAGTATCTTGGCCATGGTTACAAGTGGATCAGGGTAGACTGGGATCGAACCACCAACCTACTAGTAAGTGGACGACAGCTTCTTTAATGAGCGATCAGATCTGACGCGAACAAAACTCTTCTGCCAAAGTAGAACTATTTCCGTCATTTCATACAACACTTTACTGACTGAGCTTTTTTTTTTGTCAATGTTATACCTGAATCCAAATCTGATGGTAGCTAATCTGAGCAAACCAAACCCTCATAGTCTTGATGTCGCACATTAGCTGGATTTTGAGAATGAAACATAAAGAGGTTAATTGCAAATTTTGAACGCTGTTTAGTCTTACATTTCCTAAGAAAAGAGGCTTTAAGATGAGCACAGAAAGCCATTCTCCCTGCAAATGGATAACATCAGTCTGCACAGCGAAGCTCAGACAGTAGGCATTATTCAGCACTGCAGCTGTGTCCCCTGAACCCACCTCCGATGCGTCAGGAAGCTGCCGCTGACGTGACCCGAGCCGTCGCAGCCCGGCGTGGGGCAGGACATGCCCTCCGTCTT
The DNA here is from genome assembly GCA_026259375.1 of Verasper variegatus. NCBI lineage: Eukaryota > Metazoa > Chordata > Actinopteri > Pleuronectiformes > Pleuronectidae > Verasper > Verasper variegatus. The sequence continues at coordinate 7,176,399 of CM048049.1, forward strand.
GCCAGACTTTCCACGTGAACTGGATGCCATTTAGATAACCGTCCTTTTGTCTCTTGGCTGCTATGGGGCATCCGGACGCACTTCTGTGGGACGCGTACTTCCCGGTCACATGTCCCTGACCATCACAACCTGGGACTGGACACCTGGTAAGGAGAGAGAGTGTCTTTTTTAGTTACTGGATGGATTACAGAGAAACTTGGGGCGGATCCCGGATTTTTGTTTCACTGTCTTTAAAGTTGCAAAATAGGGTGAATATTTCATGGATCTTGATGAAAAAAAAAAACATGCATGTTTAATGAACTGATATTTATGAGAGTGGGCAATTTGGAACAGATCCAAATGAAATAATGATCTATAGTGAATTTTAAAGGTGGTCTCATAATGGCAATGCTGGGCCTTGATAGAGGTATTTGATCTCTGAGTGTCATTTTAGATGTGGTGTTGCTCTGACTCTCCTATTTTGACATATAACTAGACGCCTTTAATAGTTATGACGGCAATTCAGCCTGAACCTTTTACTGAATACCAACTGTTAATGTCGCAAGATTTCTATATAATGTGTTTAAACTATGTACTTTGTATATGTAACCTAGTGTGGATCTACCTTTTTACGCTATTTTTGTATATATTTATTATGATATTTACTATATGTGTGTATTTTGGGCAGGTAGCACTGTAGCCTCAAAGAAAGAAGGTTCCCAGTTCGAATCCCGGTTCGGCCGGGGTCTTTCTGTGTGGCGTTCTTCATGTTCTTCAAGTTCTTCAAGTGTCTGTGTGGGTTTTTTACAGGTACTTTGGCTTTCACCCACATTTCAAAGAAATGCAGATTGGGGATTAGGTTGATTGGCAATTCTACATTGTCCATATGTGCGAATGGTTGTTTGTCTCTGTGTGTTGACGTGTCTAGGGTGTACTTTGCCTCTCGCCCAATTTCAGCTAGGATAGGCTCCAGACCCCCCCACAACCCTCAAGAGGACAAACAGTAAAGACAATGGATGGATGGATGGATGGATTTTGTATCGCTGATAACTTGTGATGCATAACATTCATTGGCCAAATAGTTGATTGTTGTTATTTAACATGGTGTCTCTCTATGCTATGCATACTATCCATAGTAGCCATCATATCTGCCAGAAGTCACACAGCAAATAAATGCTTTGACAGGCAATTTTACGCGAGTGGATTTTCTCTTTTTCTGAACATTCTGTGATATTTTGTAAATCCAGCATACATCTTTTCTGAATGTGCATGTTATTCCCATATTTTGGATTAATTGTTTATCAGACATCTATTAATTGAACCACAAAAAACACCCATTCACCTTTTAATGATTTTCAAGACATTCAGTGACCTGCTATCTATGTGCTACACACCAGTCTATTACTACTGACGCCTGAAACACTACACAGTTGCAAATCTCATTCTTTTTCCTATCTCTTCTGCTTTGATATAAACAAAGATATGATCGTCTTATTTTAAAGCTGTCCCAGTGGCAGCCTTATCGTACTTTCGGGATGCTGACAGTGCATCAACACCAGTGCTAATCAGATGCAATGAGGCAGTAAATCATTCCAAATGTCACACCAGGCGAAATGGATTTTGGCTAAAGCTAGCACGGGTTGTTAAAGTAACAGTTCTGTAATATGAAACTGCTGGTTTTAGTTCAGCTTCATGGATTTTTCAGTGCAGAGAAAGATACAGGGGGTCTGATGTGTACTGTACATTTAGATCAGTCATCAATCCACCCAGGCCTTCCAAACATCTTAACCCAGAATGATCAGAACAAGTTACATTTTTTTACAGTCCCACTCTGTATTTCTGGACCTCCCCCTGTTTCTCTCTATACAGTATTAAAGGAGTGTAACATCCATCCACCCATCCATTGTCTTCTTCTTATCCGAGCTTGGGTCATGGAGATATCCAGCCAAGTACGGTATCCCAGACATCCCTCTCCCCAGCCACGCTTTCCAGCCCTTCCTGGGGAATCCTGAGGCGTTCCCAGATCAGATGGAATATGTAGTCCCTCCAGTGAGGGTTCTACCCCAGGTCTCCTCCTGGTCGGGTGTACCCGGTAATCCACCAAAGGAAGGCGCTCAGGAGGCATCCTGACTTGATGCCCGAACCACCTGACCTGACCCCTTTGGTTGTTGGAACTCCCCACCATCTCTGAGGCTGAGCCCACCGACAGAGAAAACTCATTTCAGTTGCTTGTATTCGTGCCCTCGTTCACTATCCAGAGCTTGTGACTAAAGGTGATGTTTGGAAAGTAGATCCACCAGTAAATCCAAAGCTTTGCCTTGCAGCTCAGCTCCATCTTCACCTCACCTCTCCGGTACCACGCCCACACTACTGCTGATGCCGCACCGACCTGCCTGTCCATCTCGTGCTCCATCATCCCCTCACTTGTGAACAAGAGGCAGATCTAGAGATACTTTAACTCCTTCATTTGGGGCAGCAACCCGCCCCCTACGCGGAGAGAGCAATCCTCCCTTTACCGGTCAACCTCAATAGGATTCCTGGGACAAATTGAGATAATCCACAGTGTATTTGACTGTGAAGGTGCTGAACACTGTTTCTTTTGAGTAATATTCCCTCATAAGTGTTCTTCATCCTTTAGACTGACGTATTTAATTACATCTTCATTTCACAAAGACATAGTCTGTGTGACTCTGCTCTCAAGTGTCATTATTTTTCATACATGAATAGGATCGTTATAGGCACCATCACTACGATACGTATTGTACTTCGAAATGTGGTTTGACCTTTTTATTGTAATTATTTTATCTTGAGTATTTATCTCCAGTGGGTTCAAATTCAACAAGTTCAGTGAGGGTAACAATTCAATTTGACTTATATAGAGGAGAAGATGTCGGGGAGTGGGGGAGTGGTCCTTAAACGGGGGACTGTGGAACCACGGTTGTCCCTGAAATGAGTTGAACATATGTCTAATATCTTTCTAGGACATTTTTCTTGTGTTGTTCTTTCACATAACTAAGCAGACCTATAAATATAAAATAGAATAATGAATTATTCCAAGGGACATACATGATGGGGTCCCCGGAGTATGTTCTATCATGTATGGGGTGACAACCTTTGATGAAGAGAATAGCATCACCTCAAGACTGTGTCTTTAATATAAGAATATAGAGGGATCATTCCCCACTGCCACATTATTGTTTTCTTAAAGCTGTTGGCACTTTTCTGATACTAATGCACTAATCATCAATATATTTATTTTTTCCAAGAACAGGTGGATTCTCATCTTGGCATCTAATTACCTCTGAAGGAAGTTTGTTTGCTGGTTTGTTTGTTTGTAAGAAAGACAATGCAAAAACCATTGCACTGATTATCACAAAACTTGGTGGAAGGATGCGATATGGGTCAGGGATGAGCCAATTCAATTTTGGTGCAGATCCAGATCCAGATCAGGGGCCGGATCCAGGAATTTCTTTTCACTTTCTTTTAGACTGAGAGATGGGGGCGTTTTGCTACATTTTTCTTGATTTCTCATAGAATAATTCATGAAATTGATGAAAAATTAATCAGGCTATTTAGGGAACTGGTATTTATTTGTGTCTTCAATTAAACATCTGGATCTAGAGAATTTGAATGTGGTTTAATATGGGGACTGCGGGGCCTTTGCAGAGGTTCTAGTTTTCTTTCTTTCTCTCTTTGTCCAGCACTTTTACTATTTAGAGCAAATGATCAGACATATGCATCGCATCTTAGGCTGCTGTGTAAATAAAACCAATCTGTTGAGTTTCTTTCTGTAATATTGTAAGGTCTGTATCATAATTTGCATGTATACAAATATGAATAAAATTGAAACCTAAGCATTGGACTTAAACAGATGAAAGCATCCCTGAAACATGTTTTCCTGCAGATCTATTCTCTCTCACCGCTGCACATTCCCTCATCTTCTCTGAACGCCGGTCGAAACCATCAATGTTTCGGCTGCCTGCGCCAGATACCTGCTCACGGTGACATATCACTGTCCTGACCTGGGAGCCAAAACCAGCAAACAAAACCCGGCAGAGAGCTGCGCTGTCGAGGGGCCAACCAGTCTGTGCTCTGACAGTACAGAGCGGATGTCGTCCATGCATAATGTCCAGCAGGGAGAACCTGATGAGAGCCATGTTGTGGTTCATTCACACCAGAGTGCCAGGTTAGGAAGTGTGTGAAAACGACTGGGGCCGGGGATTGAGGCTGAACCCAGTGATTCAACAACCCCCTCCCCCCCTCCCAAGGTGTTTGTATTTTTGACTTTTAATGCTCTTTGTTCTATAGATCTGGGATTCTCTTTGGTGAATTTCAATAATTTAATGCCAACGAGCACACTGACAGGGATACCTGCGGCAAACTGTCCTCAGGATCCGACAGAGCGACATGATCGAGAAGCGTGTTGCTGCACCACCGGAGAAATCAATGCAGCTGCAGGGCTGAGGCCCGAGAAGCCCACAGTGGAATTTAGGCAGAGTCCAATCAATCTCTCTTTTTCTCTCTCTCTGCCTCTTTCTCTGCTTCTCTGCTCGGCTCTCTCCGTCTTTTCCTACCTGTGCGCCTGCAGCAGCTCACCAGAGACTGCACCCCCCGCCCCTCTAAACTACTACAAGCTTGCACTTCTGAAGTTTCCCCCTGCAACCTTTTAGATTCAGGTTGAAACTTTTACACCTCATAGCACATTTGTCTTGTCAGAGCTAATGCTGATTTATTCCTGCTTGCATCAGTGCATGTCAAAGAGCAAGGCACTGTTCTCTCATCCCAACATCAACCCTTTTGGCTTCCTGTTCCCTTGCATCATTTTGAAAACTGGAAAACGTAAAGTCATGTTATCCTTTCCCCCCCCCCCATATTTCACATGGGAGATGTGTGAAGTGAGCTGAGAGCAGTGAGCGGTGTTGGTAGCAGGATGGGAGTTTTTTAAGGGAAGACAGAAGACTGATGATCAGTGTCTGGACTGTACCTGATAGGCTCCTGGTCCTCCTTGTTCTCTTTACTGTGTATGATCTTTATCCCACTTTTCCTGGCCCGCGGACACCCTGAGAGACTGCAGATAAATGACAGTGTTGCCAAGTTGAAGTGCAGGGTACATGTTTGTGTGTGTGTGTGTGTATGTGTGTGTGTGTGTGTGTGTGTGTGGAGAGACAGAGGAGGTGAAGTCAAGCAGAAGTAAAGTAACATAAGAACTTTAGGATGTTACAGTATGAGAGACGGAAAAGAGAAGTGTAGTGAGAAAAGGAAGGGATAAGTTAATGTGCAGTATGTATGCTGTAGAATGTGTGTGTGTGTGTGTGTGTGTGTGTGTGTCTGTGTGTACCTTCTGTGTGAGGCGTAGTTGCCAGTGATATGTCCCGAACCATCGCACCCTGGTGTCGGGCACCTGGGGCAGAAAACACAAAAAGGGCTCAGGGTCTACAGCAAAGGTAGAGTGAACACGGGCTTTCCAAAGAGTATATTTTTAATAAATGTATAACTGTTAATCATTTAGTTTATATCATTGCAGCAGGTAAGCAGCATGATTGTCAACCCTGTGGCTACAGTATGTACAAGAAATATATGATGTCTGTTCACTGTCACTTCTGGATTTCAGCATTAATTAACTTTACAGTATAAATGAATAGGTTTCCCAGAGACACACCCAAACACTATTTTGAAGGATGCATATTTTCACAAAACCCCGTGTTTTATTTAATCCATATTTGTTTGATACTGAAAATTCCTTTCTTATGTTTCTCAAACAAAATGAAATATTTGTACCATATTACCCATATTTGAAAGAATTGTATTTTACTTTACATTTTGATAATCTTGATTCCTGTAATTGTGTTCTGATCCAAGGCATATTTTATCCATGTATCACCCTTTTTTCTCCTCTTTTTCTGTCTCTGTAATTTATCTTGTTTTAAACTCTTCACCCTTCAATAATGTCTTGAGTTTAAGTCCTATCCACTAACATGGAGGATGTGCGTTTATGACCTATACTGCAGCCAGACACCAGGTGGCGATCAACACACTTTTAGGGACATGTCATGTCATCCATCCTTAAATACAGTCTGTGGGTGGGCACATAGACACCACCAGTAGCATGAAGTAATTTTCAATGAAAGTGTTGGAAAATCTATGAGTCTCTTTTAATGGTTTTCCTTGAACTGTAGTAAATCTCCATATAATTGTAATATATATAACATTATATATTAATATAATATAATGTCTATCCACATTATACTTTACACGTCCACTTTTTCCTCTGATATAACTGAAACTCTTAAGGTTGACCTGACACCAGGCATGATGTTATCACATACGCACAAATCAAACACATATCTGTGAGTCATCTCACGTCTTACTTGAGCTCTTGCGCGTTGTTGGCCAGCATACTTCGAATGCTTTTATCAGCTAAAGGGCAACCTGAGAGACTGAAAAATACACCAGCCGAACATTAGTTTCACCACGGTGACGACACAGCCCCAACCACTGACACACAGAGCAGCCTCTCTCTCTCTCAGCCCGCACTCATCACATCCACATCATGAACCGACACATGCACACAGAAAAACAGCAATCAGGAAATGTAAAATACCCCCAAAACAAAAATGCCATGATGCAAGTGCAGGAAGTTGATTTGAAAAACTTTAACCCTCTGAATATTTGCACTGTAGGACTGAGTGGATATAGAAATCCCCTGCACATGCAGCCATATCAGGGTCCAGAAGTCTGAGACGTCGTTCCCATTCAGACGTGTGGACCCCACTGTACTGAATATCATTCAGTCCTTATCTCGCACTGTAATTCTGCTCTGAATGGTAAATGCTTAGTCTGCACAGCACTCTGGGAAGGGCCTGGAGGACTGAATAACATCAGCTTAGAAGGCTTTACACACACGACCCACTGCGTAGACATTTCATCCCAGGGTTCAGCGTTAAAATGAGCATGTATCCAGTCTGTAATTAATTTGGTCTTTCATTTATGATGGAATTGTTTCAGGGACGTCAAGTAGCCAATAGTCAAAGGGCTAATGAACAGGAGAGAGAGAGAGAGAGAGAGAGAGAGAGAGAGAGAGACATTGGGCCTACAGGTGTTTTGACAGCATATAGACGAGGTAAGCTGAAAACAATAAAGAGAAATAACTTATTAAGTGAAATTGCTCGTCAAGTGACCACTTCCATCACAACCCAGTGTGGGACATCTGCCACTGGAAAAATAGACAGATTTATAAGCCCAAAGGGAAGGAGAAGATAACTCAGAAATTAGAGAAAGAAAAAAAAAAAAAATCGAGGAGAGATCGTCTCTTGATTGTTTGGGTTTTTCATTGTTTCCAGTTTAGCTTCACTGTCTGATTAACATTGTGTTTCCTGAGATCAGCCACACCTCTAAATGGCCTTATATAGACAACTATGGTTTTTCATTCCTATCATTATTCAAGAGCATTTAGTTTGAGAGCAGAACTTGTTGATTTCTCGTTCAGATTCTAAAATGCTTTCATTCGAAACCTTGCGCTCGCACTCAAATAGCCACTGCTGTGCATAGATGTGCTCTGCTGGTGCTCAAACCTTACGCTTACAATCAGATTTCCTGTGCTCCAATGCCAGGTGTGGTGATGACGTCGGAAATTGCCCCGTCCTCGTTTTGGTTAGTTTTACTGTTGGTACTTTTCACATAAAATACAGGGGGGAAGAAACAGCGCAGCGTCTGTTTTGTTTTTATATTTGCTTGTTACAATGTTCCCATGACGTCCACCAACAGGAAGCTGGTGTAAGCCATGGAGGGTGGGAGAGGACGAACCCAGTTAAAGAAACCCCCTGTTTATTGGATTCTCAAAGACAAAGACAATTTCACTTGTCAAGACTATTGCACTATTGCAAGTCTATTGGTTGGGGAATTTTGACAGACATGGTGCACAAAAAATCCAAGCGCAGGAGAGAAATCCGAGAGGAGATGTTGCACAGAAGCCGCGTGGGGAGAAGAGCTGAAGCTGGAGCGAAGAAGATCTGTGCAAGCACACAGTTTGAGCACAAGCAGAGCAGATCTAAGCACAAGCACGGGGCTAGTTGAGTGTGAATGCAGCATTATAGAATCTGACCTCAAACTGAAAGATCACACTCTTGAATAAAGAGTTATCTGAGGTTGACTATAATACAAAGAAGGATGAAAACAAAAGAAAGGTACAAAAAAGAATATGGAGGTGCGGTGGTGAGGGGGGTGTTGAAGGGGAGCAGAGCTTGAGTAGGGGGAGAAGAAAGTTGTGGTCGAGTGGATGATGGGAGGGATTTCTGGCGCGTCGGGTTAGAGTAGGTGGGGGGGGGGCGCTCTTACGTTATCAGGTCCTTCTTACTCTCCTTGCACTGGATGTACTTGGGCTTGGGGCTGGGCATGTTCACGTCGGTGGTGTAGGAGCGGTCGTCCAGCAGGTCGTGGAAGGGGTCCAGGTCGTCCGGCTGAGGGTGAGAGGGGAGGCAGAGGGAGGGGAGAGAGAAGAGGGATTTTCAGTCTGTCAGAGTATCTTTTCAAGAAATCATGCTTGTGTGCATAAAAACCCCCCAAAACATATGAACTCTATAGTATGTATGTTGGAATGCAATTTATTCATTTGCACAGGATAAAAACTCTTTGCCTCTGCCTCTCTCTCTCACACACACCCACACCTGTCAGCCCATAGAGTATAGTCAATTTGAATGCTAATGGTAGAGCCTGTATGAATATTGCACCTCACCTGTCAGTCTAACAGAGGAAGAAAATAGAATCCCTGAGAGGAAATAATGACTCAATGCCAAATGTGTGGCAGTGTGTGTGGTGTTTGTGTCACATAATGGGAACTTCAAGTCAAGTCCCCATTGTAAATCATCATTTAAAGTGAAGACGTGTTTTATGGTTAGGTCTGGGTTTAAGTGCAGGCTACATTAAGGTTAGGTTTATAGTAAGGCAAGTAGTAACTATGGTTAAGGTTTGAGTGTGTCTCCAATAAATCAATGTAAGCCACGGAGACACGACTGTGTGTGTGTTCGTGTGTGTGTGTGTGTGTGTGTGTGTGTTTACAATTTCATGACCATTGTTCTGTGCATACAGATCATTCAGGGAGTCGGCCCGGGTGTATTCTTGAAATGCACCGCTCCGCCACTAGATGGTACTGTGGTGCAGCGTCAGGCCGCCGCCGCCGCCGCTGCCTTGTGTCAGCGTGGGGCTGTGCTTTGTCTGCAGTGCACACAGCCAGGGCAAACTGGCTGTTGATGCAAATCCTCTTTCCCTTTCTTCCACGCTCGCAGTGTGTATATACAGTAATGCCCGTAGAGAGAGACGGGCCCAGATACGGCCCAAATTATCCCGCACTCAAGCTGTCTCGGCGTGTGTGTGATGCTGGGTCAGCCAGCGAGCTCCTCCAATTAATGGGAGAGTTGGGCTGAGAGGCTGACAGGAAGGAGAACGACACATGCATACATACAGGGATGCAGAGCAAAAAGTAGGCTAGGGATGAAACTCGCACAGACACACAGACACACTCCCAAAGAGACGCGGGTACAGACATGCACACACTCGTATGAATATTCACATCTCACACGCACAGCATCAGAGGCACATGTACTGTACATGCAAGCGCCTCCACACACCGACAGGCGCGCCCAGCAGTGCTGCATTGATTTCCAGCAGCTCTTTGATGAGATGAGCCATTCCGATTCCCTCCCAAGGTGCTGCTTTGCATAATTCATTTTGGAGAGGAGCGAAATGTAAAAAACAGAAAGCCGGCATGCGGGGCGCGCGATACAAACAGAGCAGCTACCTCTGTGCATGGCAATGCTGACATCAATTAACATGCAGATTCATTAGGTCTCCCTCAAAAAAAAAGAAAGAAAAATAAATCCCTAATATGACTTTCTAATGACTGCAAATGTAACAGTGAGTCAGACGGCAGGCAGGAAACCTAGAAGACGATCAGATGGCAAGGCAAATGTTTGACTTGGAGACACTGTGTTGAATCAGTGGTTTGGAGGGAGATAATTTTGGGCCGAGACACATGGAAGAGGCAGAATGAGCGACGCATGCCAACTGTACGGTCTATCAGCTCCGAACAGCACAAACTAGCACACAGGATACAACTGTTAATAGTTACAAGTGCAGTTGCCCATTGTAAACCTTGTTTGTTTGTAATGTTCTGTTCTCCTTGCCTGTGTTAATGTTTCGGAGCTACTTCAGAATTATTTATCAGTGAGTCGTCCTCAAACACTTCGACAATATACTGTCCCTTTTTGTTGCTTGTGTGCTGAACGTTGTGTGCAGAGTGAAGTTCCAAAACGTTGTGTTCATCCTACCTGGTTTATCTGCAATGAAGATTTTATAGTCTGTGTTTTTCATAAAATCAAACTGAATTTGCTTTAATTGTTGCTCACATGTGTGACACTTTGAATGATTTACTGATTTACTGTTCATTTTGAATACATTGCATGTCGGCGATTTCAAAGGCTTGTTAAGCAATTGACACCAAGACCCAAATTCACATCTTTTCAAAATAAAAGCTTGATAATTCACCGCGATATAAAGTCTGGCACTAACATTGGGCTTTTACTCCGAAGACAAATTGCCAAACAGGAATTGATTATATGAATGTTGCTGCCATGACGAGATCGCCCTTGAATGTGTGTGTTTGTCCAATATGATGAAGTACAAATAATCAGATAATCAACATGTTCTGTCAAGACAGATACTATTGGCCGCGGGCTGCCAGTTGTCGACCGCTGCTGTAGTTTATTCGAGGATGTAGAGGAAGACATGTTCAGCTCTGCCCACAGACTGACAAAGAACGCTGATTTATTCATATTTTATCATTATTAAGTATCGCGTGTCCAAATCGCACCAAATTCGACACTGCACCTCACTAGGCCTTTAACAATACAAATGACAAGAGTAGGATCTACCTTCTAATTCCACAAACGTCTTGTTTATCATTTTCACAACCATTAGCCCCTTAATTTCTAATCCCCCTGTCTAATTCTTCTTTTTATCACTTTACTTCAATCGATCATGAACCTGTGGATTTAGCTGAACAAAAGTAAAATACTCGCAAAACACACGTTCAGGCATCAACAGTCTTTCCTAAGCAGGAAACGGCACACAGCATGATTTCTAATTTATCTGTCCACAAACCAGACGGCAGCGGTTCATTGTATTTACAGCACTGTCCTTGTCATTTCCACCTCTTTACCTCTTTCTCGTCCTCATCTATGTGTTTGATCTTGGTGTAGTCTACTGGCAGGTCCCAGCAGTCAGCGGCATCCCCCATGCCGTAGCAGCGGGAGCCCAGCAGGGCCGCTTGCCTCTGGGGGGACATCGGCTCTAGAGGGGTGAGCACAGAGTCCCCTCCAGCACCACCTCCACCAGCACGGCCGCACAGACGCTTGCTCATACTCAGGTCCAACGTACCGTTCTCATCAACGTCTAGAACGGGACTCTGGAGGGTGTGTGTGTGGATGTGGTTTTTGTGCATGTGTGTGTGTGTGTGTGTGAGGTGAAGTCAGGTGAGTGTGCGTGGAGGAGATGATTTCAGTATGATGATTATGAGGAAGGGGTAAAAGGATGCAGGAGGTAGGGATGGAGAGAGAGGGATAAAAGATAGAGAGAGAGAGAGAGTTTCTGATTAAATTGCAGTCAAACATATTCATACTCTAGGATCAGAGCTGGGCAAAACAGCAGCTGAGTGCACGGTCGGATATATAGAAAGACATGAAAAGTGACTGATTTGTTCTGTTCCTACAGTGGGGATGCTCACATTTGAACTTTTTCGATGTCTGGAAAAGATGGATCAGGAACACTCGCAGTTCAAATATCTGAAACAATATTCCAACTTCTTTTTTCTTTTTTTGCCCAAGTCTGTCTAGCATGAAACACTTGCAGTGTACAGTAACAAGGTAGCAAAGAGAAGAAGAAGAGGTCATCAGTGCTGCAGGACGAGTGCATCCCTCTGTGAACCCCTCCTCTCTCCGTCTCTCTCTCCTTCCATCCCACTGGAGTGTGTACTGTACAGATATAGGAGGACATGTGCGTGCGTGTGCATGACTTTGTGTGTGTGTGTGTGTGTGTGTGAGTGTGTGTGTGTGTGTGCATGTGTGTGCATGACTTTGTGTGTGTGTGTGCATGTGTGTACAGTACATGACTTTGTGTGTGTGTGTGTGTGTGTGTGAGTGTGTGTGTGTGTGTGCATGTGTGCATGACTTTGTGTGTGTGTGTGCATGTGTGTACAGTACATGACTTTGTGTGTGTGTTTGTACGTGCATGTCTTTGTGTGTTTGTGTGTGTGTGTGTGTATGTGTGAGTGTGTGTGTGTGTGTGCATGTGTGTACAGTACATGACTTTGTGTGTGTGTTTGTACATGCATGTCTTTGTGTGTTTATGTGTGTGTGTGTGTGTGTGTGTGTGAGCCTAATGTGAGCGGACGCAAGTGTGGAGGGGGCAGAGGCTGAGGCTTAGGGGCGGGGTTGAGAGCAGTGACTCCAATGAGCAATGTTATCACGTGTATTTTGTACATGTTTATCATATTCATAACGTCACCTTAAATCACTGAGCAATATTCATATTATGTATCATGCTTATCTATATCACTGTATAGCTATATATGCCCTTTGCACCCTTGTTACCTCGACTTGTGTTTAGTTATATTTTAATGTAATCTTCATTTTATACTTCTTTTGCTTATATTTACACATCCATTGTAGAGTAAATGTTTTAATATATCTTTATAGAATTTCTATATTCATTTGGATATTTTCCATCAATGTTGCGCAGAGTGGGTTTGGTGGAGGCCTCAGAGTGCTGGTGGTGTCTGGACGGAGACCTTTAGCACACACACTCTGTAGCTGCCCTGAAGGTTCATTTTGGGTGACCCCCTCCGCATTAGCTAACTTCTCGCCAACTGGACCCAGACTGCCCTTTATGTTAGGAGGTAGCCTGGCAGATCGGGGGATTGGAAATCCTCTTCGGCATCGTCATCATCATATATATATATACATATTTCTATGGATGTATATGTTCAGTATATGTGTATATATTTTTTCTTTTACCTCATTCTGGATGGGTAATCTTTTTTCTTTCTTCACCATTACCTGTCAATTTGTGAAAATTTGATATGTTGTGAAAAAGTAATAAACTACTGATTGTAATTTATATATTTTTCTTTGTGAAATATATCAGAGACAATTTGATTTGAGGATGACACCTTTGCAATTTTGTAGAATTTTTCTTCATTTTAATTGAAAAATGTAACTACATTGCTAGTGAACCCCAAAACCCCTGAGGCAAAACTCTGCCGTGTGTTGTGGGACTCATCCAATGACACAGGCTTTATCTCCTGACGTTTGTGTCGTTAAATCAATGATATTGTTCTTTCTTAATCCAGATCTGGCACATACTGTCAAAGGATCCCAGACCTTCAGTTACTTACATATCTGTAAGTATGTACATGTGTTTATGACCTGGCTCTCATTAATATCCCCTCCCTCCCTTATTTCCCATCTCCCCATCTCGTCCTCCCTGCTCCTTTCACTCCCCTTCACGAGTAGGAACGCACGCTCTAACGCTCATTCCACCCGACAGTGTCCCTGGGGGTGGATTCTCCTGGTGTCTGAAGCCAAAAACCTCTGTGACGCACGCTGACTCAAAATGCACGGGGGTGATATTAGGACTGGGCGATGAATACTGCAAGAATTGTGGCTTAACAGAGGACTTAAAAATAGAAGAGGAGGAGGAAGAAGAAGAAGAAAAAAAAAACAGAATACTGTTAGGTCATTAGTCTGGTGAGAAACATAACTCAGGGTGAGATATAGGTACGATAAAGGTAAAATAAGAAGAAAGAAACCGTGGAATCATGCTACACAGACGGACATGGAGAGGATGGGCCGTTCGAACAAACAAGGGCTGAACGAGCACGACAGTGTTTACATCTTTCCACGATGTATGTATCAAAAACACACTCACTATTAAATCCACTCTTAACATTGAACTCTAGGTTCAGCCTCAGAAACGGAGAGAAGGAGGCAAAAGGATGAGGAGAAGACGAGTCTGTGTTATGTATTAGGTGAAGTCGCTGAGGAATGCGACGGCACGCGTTGCCGTGACTCGTCTCGTCCTTGCCAACGTGCCTGGCGGACTGCCCTTCTCCTTGTCAGCCATTGTACTGTATGTCACCATCCAATTAACGTGACCCACCCCTTCATATCGAATTAACAAGGGTGATATGTGAGGAAACGTACCCCCCCCACACCACCTCCTTCATTAGAGACCCACCCCCCCTTCCCGCTCTGACACCTCGGCAACCCCCTGACCCCGGTTGCCATGACGATGCTGTGAGGATAGAGGGTCAGGAGAGGGTCCCCTGATTCTCGTACCGACGCATTACTTCTGCTCACCTATTCCCAGGTCTTAAAATAAAACCAGCGTTGTGTCCTATCGTCCTCTCTGGCCTTTTCCCTGCTCCTTGTGTCTAATGTCCGTGTCTCTCACTGCTCCTTCTCCTCTTCCTCCTTTTCCAACTTACCAAACATTCACGGCTGCCTGTATGTTTATTTGACAATTTGCTGACACCAGGATTATCTTATTTTGACTAAATGTTAGGACGTCCTTGGAATCTATCTCAGCTTTGCTCAAATACAGAAAAAATTATCCAAAGCTCTGGGATTAATACATTGTCCTTGTCAACCTACATTCAAAATCTTTTCATTACATTTTTAAAGGTACAAATCAAACTTTTAGTATCATCAACCTACAGTTTGAATGGACTGTAAATCTCAAGAATCTCTGTATTTTGATTTTTTTTAAACTGCTCATCAGAAAGGTCACAGTATCTAACTGTGGCTCCAAGGATGTGCAATGTCGACTGAGGAGATGCTTTGAATAAGCGGTTTTCAAAGAAAACTAAACTAAAGTTAAATGATCAACATTAACACAGTGCAACCATCCAACTGAGGGTTCTATGACATCACTGTTGTGTCATGATCATGTCCGAGGGATTTGACAGCAGCTGTGTATCAATTCAGGGGCTGCATCCTTCAGAGGCTGCATTTGAAGAGGAACTGTGTCACAGCGGAGTGTCTAACTTCAGAGTATCACGCTTCAACTTAACTGAACACTCTAATGGTACAAGTGTACAAATGCAGCTCTGTTGCTATAGGTGACAGCAGTAAGCAGGTGACGCCGATCAAGGAAATCCTCCACAGACAAGACTGTCTCATATCGGTTTGCACGCAAAGGAGGCGTTCTCCATTGGCCGCATAGACTGCGTCGTCCCAAAGGAGTCCCTGAATTGTGACAAGGATCAGTCTCCTTTATTAAATAAATGCAATTAATTCCAGTATCAATGAACGTATCAATAAATCCAATGAGTAGACTGAGAGAAAGAGAAGCGAGCAGATAGACAGGCTGGAAAAACAAGGAGGCGAGAATGTACGAGTGTGTGTGTGTGAAGTTTCATTCAGAGAGAAAGGAACAGTGTGTGCCGTAAGGTGTTAGATGAAAGAAGAAGAAGAAGAAATATCCTGATCTGAAATTCTGATCTGAAATCGGAAGTTTCCTGTCTTCCCGTTCTGCCCCGACAGCATCCTGCCCGTCTGGCCCCCGAAGCACGAGAAGGACACAAAATGAACTGAGATAGGACCAGAGCAGGGCTGCTTCAGGCATTTGTTGCTTTTCTTTCCTTTTCCTCCTTTCTTTCCTCCTCTCCTCCACCGTCAACATTAGCATTGAGCCAGCATTAGCCGTCTGCTGCAATGAGTGCTCTCTCTCTCTCTCTCTCTTTCTGGCCCCTATTTCCCCGCTCAGCATCTGGATGCAGATAACACAGTAACACCGTCCCCTTATCTCCTCAGAAATGACACGCTGGGCACACGCCGTGTCAAACGGCGCTTCGTCCTGCTCCTATCTGATCCCTAGACAGAAAATAAAAAACTGCCCCGCTGAGCCCCCGAGTGTAAGACACAGCCTTGGATCTTTAATGGAATCTCTGTGTGAGTGTGTTTATGCGTACATGTGGTGTGCACATCTGAAATCTCCCTATCTTTGACAGTGTTCGCTGCCAACATCAGGATAATGAAGCCCAGATAAAATCTGTCAGTGTTTTTTTTCTTTGTGTGGCTACAGTATGAGGACAGTCTTATACAATAAACACTCATGTGTCATTTGAGGCAATATTTTTTCATTAGCTTCTTGAGTTGATCTCATTTAACATTTACATCATGAAAGTCATTGCAGTGTCCCGCCTCCTACCTGCGAGCACAGGTCCTGTGGTTTCCCCCCCATGCTGTGGGGCATCTCCCTGCAGCGTGTGGACAGGTTGAGGATGGCCGTGGCTGCCATGTGGGCGGCCTCCATGTCGTGGCTGTAGTCAAAGCTGCTCTTGCTGCAAGTGCTGCTGGCGCTGCTGCCCCCGCCGCCTCCCGCACCCCCTCCGCCGCCGCCACCACAGCTCAGGCTGCTGCTGCTGCTGCTGGGAGCGTAGGTGCTGGTGGTGCTGCTGGCCGAACTGGAGGTTTTGCAGTAGCGTTTGGCTGCGGGACCAATGGAGGAATTCAATAGAAAAAAAAGAATGCAATAAAAGTTTTTTACATTTAATGGCACAGTAAGCCATATTGTATCATACAATATACTTATATCTGCTAATATCTCCTCACGCGGCACTAGGTGAATGTTGTGTGTGTGTGCGCTGGAAAAAATACCCTGTATTTGGGAAAGAATGCTGGACCACCCGAACATCACAACATTGTTCCAGCCAATCAGCAACAAGGGTATTCATGCAGTCGAGGAGTGTGTAAATATCACCTGTTACAACAGCAGCTACTGTATCAGAAGGTAACAACTTCTGTTAGCCACTGGAAATGCTACTTTCTTTCAAAGTGCTTAATCGCCAAAAGATTACTGCTAACCCAAAGTAGATAATGAATTAACAAAAGGTTGAAGACCCGCATGACCATCGTTTCAACAGGAGTTGCCCCCGGACCATGCAGTGGGCTGTGGTGACCACACACCGGTTCTCCAGAGTCACTTAACCCGGTGCTCCAGAGGTAACGGTTCATCAGTGTCTGACTGTCTGCTTCTTCAAGGGCAACACACAACACACATACACCATCGTGGCTGATTCTGGTTGTTGTATTAATACAGATGGTGAATATGTCTACAGATATACTAATTTCTCTAGTGGCTCAGTGGTGCACCTTGGCTATACGCGTGCATGAAAGTGGGGGGTGTAGCTTCTGAGGGAGCAGTGAAGAAAGGGCTGTATTTTCAACAGTCGTTCCCCAGAATCGTTAACTCCCCCTTTAAAGGTGAGTTATTTTGGCTTAGGTAGGTTTGACATACGTAACAAAAGATTAGGATTTTCCCTGCCAAACCTTTTTATTTCTTTGATACTTAAATCATAGCTTTGTACTTAAAATATGGTTTATTAGGATTGATATCTTCAATGACACTCTGATCCAAAAGCAACATAATATGTCGCAGCAATGAGAGGATTTCACAAAATATTCCCTGACCCTGAGAAATTTATGCTTAAGTCTGCAGTTAAAAGGAATGTGAACTCCACACACTAGTGAATACAAAAGGTACATTCAACATGGGAGAAATTAAAATAAAGATGTGTCATGGTAATGTCATAGCAGTCGAAATAAAGTTTTGCTCTGATGTAGTACCGTCGTATCCTTTCGGCGAGGTGTCCCTTTGTCCGTGCACCTTGGGCGCGATGGCCCGCTTCCCATACACCTGGTGGTTGCTGCTGCCGTCGAACGCGCTGTAGTCGAAGCTGGTCTTGGAGTACTTCTCCAGCTCCTTGGCCAGGTTGGAGCGGGGCGTGCTGGTGGAGACATTGTTCTTGTAACCATACTGTGGATAGTCCAGTTGTTTGACAAAGCACATAGGCCTGGAAAATAAATGACGAGGGGGTGGAAGTTGGACCGAGGCAGTCAACATTGCCCAGGGGGAAGGAGGGGGAACTTGGTGGGTTTGGGTAAAATAAGAAAAAATGGGCGGATGCAGGGGGAAGACTGTCATGGTTAAACTTGGGGATAAGAATGTCAAGGACAATGCTGGCAGATGAAGGAGGGGGGAGGGGGGGGGGGGGCGTAGGGTGCAGGACATGTGGTAGCGTGGATGATTTCCTCCTTTTCCATTAAAAAACACTACCCTCTACCACTGTTTTTTTTTCATGCATAGTAAATAGGAAACAGGAAAATTTTATTTACACATCTTTGATAGATTTTGCTTCTGATTTACTTTTTCTTTTGATTTGATTTACAGGCTTAGAAACGAACTGGAAAACTGAGATGTGAGATCTAATGCTGTTGATGTTCGGTTGGATATAAATATAAAATGTACAATTACTTAAAACTTTTCATGATAATATTTTATGACTATCAAAGTAAACCTCATTCAAAATGCTCTTACCTTTTCTATGATACATGTGCTATTTATTTTTATAATCTAATAAAGCGATTTGCCTTTGATAGTGAGCAGGGAAATGAAGATGCAACGTATTCTCAGGAGACAGGAGAACAAGCGTAAAACAAAAAAAAACCCGGGGCAGACTTAAAATATCAATAGTTCTAGGATAAAAAAAAAGATATACCAACATGGCTGAAAAACAGGTCTTCAAGTATTTTATTGTGTTTACGTCTTGACACAAAATCCATATTTGCTCGCCCTATATATGATGTGGAAATAAAGCGAAGAGTGAACACTACCTTAAGACTCGGTCGGAGGCCTGGTTGGATTTGGGGCCGTCACAGCTCTGGTGCTTCTCTTGGGCTTTGGCCAGCTTCTCGGCTGCAGCGATGGGACATCCGGACAGACTGAAAAAATTAGGAAAACTGTCTTAAGTGGCGCTGCAGACTGTGCGTGTTAGACACATTTTTTTTAGAGGTGAAAATATCACATTGAATGCATGTGCTGTAAAGTGCCTCAGCTTGTTAAGAGAGTGTCAGACAGTGAGCAGCAGTCAGTTCACATCTGTCTGTCAGCCAATGTTGACCAGTTTGAGAGTAACCTGACTCTAGTTCAGAAAGTCTTAGTGCTTTAAATGCTAAATCATTCATTTACTTTTAACACTTTAAATAACAACACAATCGACAACAGCTTGCAGGTTTCCGGCTGAGCAGCTTGAAATAATTCTCAGAATAGATATTCCCATATGGACAAATGTGCATTTCTATGTGCATCTAGGTTCCTTTCAAACGCAGGGTGATAATTAACACACACACAAACACAAACACACAAACATGCAGTCTCTCAATAGTTGTGAGGACACTCATTTACATAATGCATTCTATAGCCTCTTACCCTAACCATCACAACTAAATACCTAACCCTTTCCCAAACCGAATTCTAACCATAACCTTAAAACCAAGTCTTCACCCTCAAACAGCCCATTGGATTTGTGAGGACCAGAGCAAAATGTCCTCACAACGTGAACATTTCCTCACATTGATGGTATTGAATCAAACTATAGACAGACATGTGGACACACACCTCCATGACTTCAGAGGACAATACCTTGACTAAGATTGATTTCCTGGAGACTTGCTCACACCTTAAGTTCTCCTTGACTAACCGTAACCCTAACCAAAGCTTACCTTATCCTAAACCTAACCTTAACCAAAGCTAACCTAACCCTAACTCTGACCTAACCCTAACCTACAGCTAAACCTTAACCTCAACCAAAAGCTTAGCCTTAACCAAAACTAAAGCTATCCCCAACACACACACACTTTGACACTTGTAGTGTGTATCCAGTGCAATTCAGAGCTGTAAAAAAACTTCCTTGTGACAATTAACTGACCAAATGTGACAAAAGTTCATGTTGTTATCCTTAACCCCCATTATTCTCCATCCTGTCTGTCAACTGTAGTATGTCGGGGCCACAGTGAAAAAAAATGATCTTTGACAATGGCCTGCAGCCAGTGTGGAGCACCTGTCATCAGACGTGCATGACTGTGTGCAGGGACGAGAGTGTGCATCAGGCTGGGGGTAGGACGAGCGAGTATATGGAGGTTTATATCGGCGCTTTGAAGTGAAAGTGAAAGTTTACGGTGTGTGTCCATGATCGCGTCTATTTCGCGCTGCGCACTCGTGTCACTTGAGCGCAGCATGGAAGCACTCCGGTCTTTCCAGGTCTGCACCTCTCCTGTCCCCCCGGCTGAGTGGCAGGAGAGGTGCTAATGGCTGCTGCTACGCCCAACTCCCCGAACATCTGCTCCGGGTGACACTCCTCTTTCACTGTCACCTCACCACGTCTGACAGCACTGGCACGAGCGCCCTGCTATTTCAGTTTCTCCCTCCAAACCTGCACCTGATAGATGCCATTTTTTTTTGCAATGAGCTGATGAATGATTTATGCTGTGGTAGGTGTGAATTGCTGCATTCCAATCAGGCTCTGTTAAACTGTGGCATTATTGAGCAGCTGAACCACTTCACTTAGTTCCAACATTATTAAAAATATTGCACACATGCAGACTGAAACACACACAAACACAAACACAAACACACACACACACACACACACACACACAAACACAAACACAAACACAAACACACACACACACACACACACACACACAGGTACACACACACACATGTCTCCATGACATCAGAGGACATTACAATGATTTCATGAAAGACTTATTCATACGTTAACCAAACTTATAACTTGCCTAACCCTAACCTTAACCTAAACCTTAACCGAAACCCAACCTAACCATAAAACATGTCTTCACCTTTAAATTGAATGATTAACGTTAACCGGATTTTTGCCCCCATTGGGCTGACAAGTCCCCATAATGTGACTCTGCAAACAGATTTAGGTCCCCACAACATGAGTAACCTGGACACACACACACGCAATGTGTTGAACAAACAAAAATAAATTAGAATAGACAAAGAAATGAACCAAGAACAGCTCAACAAAAAAATGAACCAAGTTCCATAAAGAAAAGGAGGATGCAACATGGACAGTGCCAGTTTCATGTAGGCAGACTGTCACTTACCTTCTATGGGAGTTTCTGTTGCTATTGACATGGCCGCGTCCCGTGCAGCCAGGCGTAGGACACTTAAGAACATTCTCATACATTGCCACAACTTCAGGCAGACAGGAGATAGGAGTGAAAGACAGGGAAGGTTAGGAGCCCCTTACAATCAAGCTCTATTAGTATGTGAGGAGCTTGGCATTATAAACATCATTAAGAAATGGGCCTGTGTGAACCTAAATGACCTCTTCTTCATTTTAATGAACACTAGTTTGAAAGGGCAGGCAAGGTTTCCCACCATATTGCTTCCACTTATCCTGCCCTTTCAAATTAGTATTCATGGAATAGCGACAGTCATGAATAAAAAGATGTCATTTAAGTTTAACAGGACAAAGCCGGCAAGAGACAGAGATGGAGGGGAACATTTTTGGGCATGCAGCGAGCAGAGCGACCAACAGCCAGCAATCATGCAAAACACAAGCCTCGAAATCAATGGGAGAAGCAGACAGATGGAACACAGCTTCTTGATAGAGTGCGCTTTGTTATCATCTGCACGTTGTTAGGGTAGAGAGCGCAGTCTTCAATACCATTTACCATTAAAACAGTCCATAACTGTCCCAGATCCCCTCGGCAACCCGCCAATTAGATTAATGATCTATGGATGTCCGAGAGGAGCTGTTGGAGGGGGCGCGTGGAAAGGGTCGTCTCGATGCCAGTGGCACACAGGGCCAAACCCCATCGGCAGTAGCTTCATCATTATCACCCCCTTAAACTTTAACCCCTCATCATCCTCCTCTCCCTTACATACTAATTGGTATTCGGCGCAGGTAATTGGACAAAGCCTGCCACCTCAACATGCCACAAGCCAATGCATTATGCATATCCCACTTCCACCCTGTCCTCTGCTTAGAGACCGGCAGAATGGCAAGAAATAAAAGCACTGGGACTGAATCAGACGGCACAGGTAGAACTGCAGGGATGGAGGATAATAATGCGGGAAACAGGAAGTATAAAAACAGTTCTAATATTCTACAGGAGGGAGCTACAGTGAGCACAGGAATGTGATTTAATGTATTTCAGATATAATTTAATCGTCATTTTTCACATTTCCCAAGGAAGAGTCATTGCCACACTGCGTGATTTCCCAATTAAATGAATCCATTAATAATACATTGTCCATTCAGGCCAGAAAAAGTGTTAATAGGGGATCGAGAGTTTCCCACAGCGGAGTCCGCCCTGCAGGTATTCCCACATCTGACATATGCTTCAAAGTGATGAAGCAGGGACCATCATTGAAGGAAACATGGTGAATGGCTGCTTAATGACTGACAATGTGGACACCTACTTGGTATCATCTATGTTTCCTTTATCCTTTTGTTGTATTATTTCATTTCCTGTCTTTGATTTTAAATGACATTGCATTTTAGTTTGCTTCTTGCCTTTGATGATTTTTATTAAGATTTTTATTTGTGCTCTTCATAAAGCACTTTGTATTATCATTGTTGTTATTAGTACTGAAGCAAGCCACTGTCTTGAAGGTGATGCCACAAACCTTCTGGTCCATTAGTGGTATCATTTCCCCCAAAAAGTCAGCCCAATCAACACGAGTGAAGAACAGGAGGAGGAACACGGACATCATATTCCAAAATCTCCAGTGACAATCAATTCAAGTCCTTTTCTGAATTCCATTTTGGGACTCCAGTCAAGGTCACCCACACAGCGTCATTTCACATCTCTGGGAGACAAGTGTATCTCAGGTTAGGGACTTCTTTGCAAGCAGGGGCCTCCACAGAACAAGAGTCATCAGCGACACTGCTGGTCTTTACAAGCCTCGCTTTAATGATAACTAATTTCTTTGCCATTATTAAAACCCTCTTTTATGTTGATTGCAGTCTGGGTCGTGGCAGATCATAACTTGATTTTCACACTGCGGTTAATGAATCGTGTAAAAGGGGCTTTTATTGAGAAGTTTGCACAAGGTGAATGAGACTAAATAGTCAGGGTGAATTCTCGGCAGGGGAAGCTCACTACTCAGTCAAAGCGAATGTTTATTGCCACTTCACTTGATCTGTGGAATAGAAATATGATACTGCCTTTCTACTCAATATAAGTTAATTGGGCGAGAAATACAAATAAACAAATGGGGTTCATGGCATTGATGACTGTGTTATCAAGGTCTGTGGGCATTTTTAGGTTTTGTGAAGAATGAAATGTTAAAACTTAATATTTCAAAAATAAAAGCATGAAAGCATAGCATTCCAAATTTTCCCATCAGTCATAAATGCACTGACCAACCGTGCTGTGAAAGCTTTTTTTCAGACATGAACTCTTGGTTTCTGGACGAATGAAAAACACAGCAATCGAACGCGTTCTCAGGATAATGTCTAGAATATTCAGGCAAAGTTTGGCGCCTGGACAGAGCATGCAGGGCGCCGGATATAATGTATGGAAATCTTTTTTTCCGACATTTGCGATGGGCCTTTTTCGTCAAAAGCTCCCGAATCTAGTCTTTCCAAATTGACATATTGGTGTGCATCCTCTACGTGAATGGCTCATCTTTGTCATGCATCTTTCCTTTTTGCATCTGTCACATGTCATCAACATGCCCTCTCACTTGCGGCGAATTTTCCAGATTTTCCTTAGCATTCTCACATGGAATCACTTCTGATTTTTTTTTTCTGGGCATTTTACTCCAGAAAATGTCCGAAGCAACTGACTCAGACATTTGTAATTTTACATACAACCACCAAGAGAATATCCGGAGTTCAGTGCATGTCTGAAAGCAGCTGAAGAGGCATGCAACCCATTTAAAGCATCCCCTATTATATGATCTCAATCACTGTCAGTCCATGTAGCAGAGGAAGGGGCGACATACAGTCAAGTGGATCACTGATTGACAGCTCTTGACCATCCCAATAATCACTGCACTGCCACGAGTCACACATCAGTGAGGGCTCATTGCCTCATCACCACTTCACACTACGCAAGCAATCAGCAAGCAAATCCATGGCCCCATGCAAAAAAGGTCAGGGGAAAGTGCAGCTGCAGCCCGTCTGACCCTCACTGTACACCCCACAGAAATATCAAACACAGTCCAGCCACGACAGCACAGTACACAGATCATGCCAGGCATACCAGTGGTCGCAGGAAACATGCTGATTCCTGCACATCGAAGAACATCAACGCCACAGGTTGGCTAAATCAAAAGAAAATATGTGTTTGTTGCGGGTGTGGGACTGACAATGCTTACTTTCTGGCGGCACCCTGTCTTTGTGCGGACAGCCAGACAGACTCCGATGATGCGGGTACAAGCCAGTCACGTGGCCGGTGCCGTCACAGCCCGGCGTCGGACAGCGGCTTTCCTTCTTGTCTGCACGAGAAGCATCTGGGAACAGAGAGCCATGCGCAGGTGATTACATTGTGAGCCCATTGCAGTGTTGGTTTTGAGTCACTGAAACTCGGGTCGAGTCTTGGGTCTCTCCAGTGGTCAAGTCCAAGTGGCCAAAGAAGAGTCAGCGTGAGGCTGGACTACAAGGCCAAAGATATTCATCTCTACATTTAAGGTTAAAACATTCCTCTTATAGTTATAGTATAGGTGAGCCCTGAACCATCCCTTAGATATGCTGCTAAAGGCCTAGGACTGCTGGGTAAACTCCCATCATGCACTGCGCACTACTATCTCTCCCTCTCTATGTCTCTCTGCCCTCCCATTTATTTTACCACAAGTCCGTACGAGTCTGAGTCAGAAGTCCTGAAAATCTGAACTTAAGTCAGACTCAAGTCTGTCTCCTGGACTCCAGTGCTACTTCACTGCAACAGTGGCTCAAGGCAATAAGCTTAACAAGCATCAGAGAGTGATTTGTGGTTCTCTTTTCTTCTAGGCTTCACATCTCAGGCTCCAAACAAGGCGACTTCCTCTGATTGATGGAGGTTTTAGCTGCGGCAAGAGAGGAAGTCTGTATATACAACTTAATTTAAGGAAAAAAATGTTTTTAATCACAATCAGTATTGTCCCAAAATGATGGTGGAACAGAACATCATGTTAAAGAAAACTAAATATTTCCCCGATAAATATTTTTTAGTTTCAATCTGTGTGTTAAATGCTGGAATTCTTTTTTATTTGTAGGCTGCTATTTATTACTATATTCATTTAATAAAAAGAAGTGAACCCTGACAGTGTAAGTGACCTTCAACAAGGAGTTTCATCTTCCCGTTCAGCTTTAACTAAGAATTTATCATACTTCTCTGAATTAAAACCACACCTAACTCCACATGTCAACTAAGGATGAAGGTCCAATAATCAGGCAAACACACACACACACACACACACACACACACACACACACACACACACACACACACACACACACAAACACAGAAACACACATACGCCGGATGAGATCTTCTTTCCCTCCCTAAAACCTGTCTCTCCTGTTTCACCCAAACTCAGATATGGTTACCCCCAAAAAGAAGGAGTGCCGATCCGTGCCAACAGGCATTGTTTCTGCAAATGCACCTTCAAAAAACATCGACTGACACAAGGTCGAGGACTCTCCTTTCTGTCAAGATGTAATGACATCTTAACTGTAGGATGCTGTTTACATTGGAATTTCAGAAGTAATTTTACTGTGTAGTATAACAGCCTATAACATCTTCAGAGCAGAGTCAGAGGAGGTGATAGATGTATCAGATTGTCGAATCAATCCAGGATCTATTGGAAGAGCAGACAGACGAGGGGCCGTTATGCCTCAGACAGAGACCACTGACTGAAAATTTAAAGACCTGTGTAAGTTAGTAGCTCCACCTCAGTGACAAAGCCAGGCAAACCCAGAGGCTGTAGAGTAAGAGCAGAAAGAAGAATAATTGAGTGAAGAATGAAATTAAGAGCTGGCATGGAGCACACCTACTCATACATTTACACGCGCATCACCAAATGAAATCCCATGTCTCATTAATCTGAAAAAAATCCCCTCGTTATCCTCCGTGGCTGTCATCTATCTATGTCACGTTAGGGGCATATGAGTTATATATATTGCTATGTCATGTCTCCTCTGTCAGGCACCAGTGCAATAGAAGAAAGAGGGGGGGATTTCATGTTGATAAAAGAACTTGTTCTGAATGTAAAATGTGGCTTCCTAATAATGTCTTCTTTTCGGGGGCCCATTATTACAGTGAGTGTTAGTGTTTGAACAGTACATCTGGAAATAATTCTCCATTTGCACATGCACGGACGCTCACATACACATACGTGATGACTGTGCGTTCTGCACGCCGCGTCTCCATCGCGGAGAGTGGAGGCAGCCAAGTGGAAGGCATATTAGAAAGCAGAGGATATTGATTGTGGCTGGGGATGGTCTGCGCTTTGCATAGCAAATGGCCCCCATTACCATACCATCTCTGGATAATTAATGTGTAGTCAGTGGGCCTGTCGTTTGTTATCGGTCATTCTGATAATGTTCAATTTTCATCTCAGCCTCATGTTTCTCTTAGCGAGCCGGTCCTCCCTCTGAATCCCCCCCACCCCCACCCGCACCAGCACCCTCCCACCCCCTCCTTTTTGCCATGCTCTGTTTTATAAATCACACACAAGAACCCTGGTCAACGAGTGTCTGCTGCTATCTCGCCCGGGGAGAGATGCTATCGTGATGTAACTGTCTCGCATCCTCTCATTATTCCAACATTAGCCAGACACCGGGGCAACGGGAGGCTCTCGAAATTAACATTTTGCGTGGCATTTAAGTTGGAATATACAGTATGCTTGATGTGAGCCCGCGTAGCATTTAAGGCGTAATATCGCCCCGCCGCTGAATTAACCCCCTCGTATTTGCCGCTCTCATCTGATATCTTCCTTATGGGAGCAAATTACATAACCTGAGCATGAAGGTTGTTGCTGTAAAAGATATGATGTGAGGAATAAGCAGAGTTAAACGATGAAGCTCGCAGACCCACCACTTCAAATGCCAACGCAATGTTTCTGTTTCTGCGACTCCGCTCTGCAGGTATACAGCCACATTCAGCACATCCAGCACACTGTAAAACAATGACCACTGAATTTGATAGGTCTTTATGGTATAAGTGCATTTGTCTCTCAGGCGCATCAATAAGCCTCAATATGAATGTTAGGTCATAAGCATGATAAGCAAACAAAAAAAGACGTCTTGTTCTCCTTTCTCAAAGACGGGAGGGCCCTGTTTGGTAGCTTCCTCTCCCAAGTGCCTTCTCAGAGTTTAAAAATAGGCAGCTTTACCCCAAGCTGCATCGCAGGGATGAGATTTGCAGTCCTAACAGGCCGTGCAGATTGCCATTACTTATGCCTGACAAGCCTACCCTCTGATGTTTCCATGCTGGCCTATTTTAACAACATAAGCCGCTGCTGCCGCTCCCGCTGCTACCAAGATGCGAATTTCCAAATTGGTTGAAAAAAAAGCTTGTCCTGGGGTTGTAGTCAAGTTCCCAGAATGCACGTGGGCTGTCTAGTCTCCGGTACAACACAGAGCCAAACACTATCAGACATTGTCACCTGAGCTTTTTAAATGAGGTAAACATGCATTCACCATGTTTGAAAGAGCCACTCACCTTTGTGATAAAAAGGCTTCTTCATGCCATCATGAAGGCGGGCTTTACGCTCAACACCATAGCCATGCCGTGGGCCATGATCGTCATGGTTATACCTCACCCCATCTCTCCTGGCAGCCTCAGCCGCCATTTTATCTCGCATTGCCTTGGCGCGTTCGGACTCTAGTGCAATGGCCTTCTCCAGTAGCGACAGGTTTCCCTTCGTCATGTCAAACACCTCTTCAGATCGGTCTGACGTGACTGAGGCGGTGTCCTCATCGAAGTCCCGGTGGTTGGTGTGATACCGGTCGTCCTGTGCACAACTTGCGAAAGCTTTGGAGCGCGGGCTCAGCTGCTCCTCCAACTTCAAGAGATTGTCCATGTCGGAATAGTTCCGCCTGTCGTCTTGGCCATGGTGGAAATCCCCATAGCCGTGGTGCTGGAGCTGCTGATTGGGATCCCCGCACGAGAAATGATTTTGCTGGGAAGGTCCGTTTCGGTCGGTGGACTTTGTTTCGCTTAGTTTCCGAGCTAGGTCAAAGCATTGATTTCGTAGGCACTCCAAACTGCTCAAACACACTTCCTCATCGCTGTTTTCAATTTGTCCATTGCTGGAGGTCTTAAGTTGTCCACCATTGTGTGCATTTCCCCCATTATGGGTACAGTCAGTCACGTTCAAAGCGCCATCCTCAAACTCCTGTCCATCTAAATTGTCAGACAACACCGCACCATGACCTTGTGCCAGCAGTTTTAGGGAGTCCACTGTCTCCCGAACCACATCACTGTCAACGTCCAAAGTTAGCTCACCCCTCTGCGTTTCATCCCCCTCCCTCTCTTCTTCCTCCTCCTCTTCCTCTTCTTCCTCTTCCTCCTCTTCTTCATCATCATCCTCCTCCTCTTCTTCCTCCTCTTCCTCCTCCTCCTCTTCCTCTGCACTGTTGGAAGAGTTGCTGTTCATCTCAGACTCCGTCATGGCCCGGTTGGCGGCATCTTCTGCAATCTTGCCCAGGTTCAGGAGGGACTTTGCCACGAGCTCGTCGTAGTTTTCGTACTCTTCATTGTTGTTGTTGTCCTTCTCCGTCGTCTGGCCAGATTTGGCATTGCCACCGCCACCACCACCTCTGCTGTCGCCCTCGCCCCCCTCGCTGCTGCTCATCTGATCGTCCTCTGTTGGAAAGAGAGAACAAACGTCTTGTAATTTCATTTCCATCATTCTATTTTACTGGTAAATCAGATTTCTGGGCTTGGTCCATCTAAATTGGATAAGGAACTCTTTGCTTCCCCTAATAATTTACTTTGAGAGTCTTAACAGCAGCTCTTGTTCTGAATTGTGAATCTGCACAGGAAGTTTAAAAATATTGTGGTTTGGAAAAGTTCCAGAAAAATATACTCTGGTAAACGAGAATCTATGAAACCAGACACTACATCTCTGGCAAGTATAATATTTCTCCTAATTTCCTGTTTTTCATTAGAAAGTGATATTTACAGCTTTTAAAATTACCCAGCAATTCTGTAAATAGCTGCAAATGAGCTGCACATTTTATTCAGATTAAATCAAAACATTGTGAGAAAACCTTTGAATGAGAGAATATTTTTTACAGGAGAACCTAAAATCTGCAAGCTAATATGGAGTTCCATCTCCCGCACGATGAACTCCGGTCCACAGCTATTCATCGTTTGCTGCTACAGTCCCTTTTTTTCCATTCAATCATCAGTATCTTTAGAATTCCTTTCATTGCCTAATTGATTCTGACAGGCTGCAAAAGGTTACTGAACCTCTTCTGTCAGTAATTTCGAGCACTCACTCCTGGAGCACTTCCAATCTCTCTTTTTTTCCACATTTCCGCCCTGAGCCACCAAGAGCAAGTCGCTCCTGCCACTTACATTCCTGCGGAGAAGATTAACCCAGGGGCCCACACACAAACACACAGAAAATAATACATAAGTGTTTCTTTTAGCTCCTGGTGGGAACAAGCAAATAGCACGACAAAAGACAGAAATAATAGAGAAGAAAAACATTGTTATTTGTTATTGTCGGTATATTATTTGTGATTAAAATATGACTTTTTACAGAGTTGAAAGACTTGTCTGTGATCAGTGCTCTGAACCCGACTGTATCAATTAGATGGAAGTGTCCAAACACATTAGAGAATCTGAATAATAATGGGGCTGATGTGCCAAATATTAAGTGGAATATTACATTATTTGTAAAAACTCAAGCATAATTTAAAAAAAGATGCTCCACATTCCATGTTTAAGTGCAGGCTGTTTTTCTGATATTCCCCATGTAGAATGACACATAGCTTAAAGTTACGGCTTTATTCTTATTAAATTATGACTTTAACTTCGGTATATTTTGAATACTGAGTTGTTTTTTCATCAACATGGCTCTAATACTTGTTGTAGTACATAGACTACGCAAACACTCTTGCTGACTTCCGTCACTCACACACTGCACCCGCACGCTCACACACACTCCAATCTAATGAGAGCAACATAATATTGGTGCTTGGGGAGGGGGGGGGGGGGGGTAGAAGGCTTCAGAGCGGGAAGAGGGAACAGTCACGAATGACCAGGCACATATTTTGACAGTGGAAGGCTTCTTACAGCAACCTCCTGCACCAGGGGTTTAATTTTTGATGGTGTGAAACATGGCACAGGAAAGCAATTTGAAGAGCAATCAAGGTACATAAAAGGGATATAGCAGCGAAACCGATTAAAGGAGGAACAGAGCGGCTGCCCTGACTGCGCTGAATTGGCTCTGGATTAGCCACAGAGATGTGCATGCCACCGAGAAACACACAGAAGCTTCCGAATGTCACCTCTATTACATTTAGCAGATTGTAATCTGCCCGGTGACCATCCAGCGCTGCGGTCTTGGTGCTAATGGGGAACATGGTAATGATGCATATTGAAAGAGTGATCTTTTGTAAGAAAAAACGCTGCAGATTAAGATGATGTGACGCCCTTTAATTCTGGGTAAGGTAGACATTGTAACGATCACAGAGCTCGGCGATGAAAAGAATTTGCAGAATAACAACGGCTCCCACTGTGTCATGTGCACAACACTTCAATCTCTCATAAATAGATGGTAATCAGCTAGCACCCCTAGAAGGAGAGGCTGTTGACAGGCTGAGGAGACAGTGGCAACGGTCCACTGTGTCAGAGTTAAGGGTGAGGGCTTGTCTGTGGGCTCTAATGAACACCAGTCTGCGGAGATGTTTTCACATGTCTGCAAGAAAATAAGAGCACCGGCTGCCGAGACGCCACATCAACACTTGGTGGGTAGAGCTGCTGCGCTCACAGGGTTAACGCACTCCTCTCTCAGAGCCTCACTCTTAATTGGACTTGAAGGCACTGTCAGGTCCAATCGTGATGCAAAGCAGAGTCTGCTGGAGAGGAACCTGCCAAATCTGGTGTTGGGCACGTCAGAGAGCACTGGGTGGGGAAGACGGTATTTTTCTATCATTTTTGAGGAAAGACATAGTTAAAGTATCTAGATCAAATATTCTTAAGGTTAAAATCTATCGGAAACTTCTAACGTATTGAAAATTCTTAGTTTGTTTGTGTTTGTTTGTTTCTGAAGTGTACAAAAAATAATCATGGCTGCAGTTTAAGCAGTTTAGCAAGATCTGATCCATTTAGGTTCTAGCAAAGGTCTTAAAACCATTGAGACAAACATGTTAAATATTTCAGTGGGAAATAAAGAGAGGGAGCAAAGCTGATTTCCAAGTATTAGGGACACTCAAAGAAAGAAAAAGAAATCAGAGATTTCAAGTACAAGGTTATAATATTACACCATCAAAGTTTTAATATTATGAGAAAATGATTAATATGGAGCAACTTGTTAAATTATACTTAAGGTTTCAGAAATAATATAAAACTTTACTACTTTTAAACTGAGTTTATTCTGTAGAAAGAACAAGACGAACTTGCAGGTTAGAGAACATGCCTCTTTGGTGGAGGAGGAAATGTTAGGTAGTGGTCTCTTGTTAATAAATCTGCATAATATTCAAAGAGGTTTCGTAGTTTCTAAAGAAAAAAAGATTCGTCATCAGAACTCTGTCGAGCACAGACTCTTCAAATTAATATCATGACATTTTTCTCAATAAATTGCAGCTTTCTTCTTAATTACAGCTTTATTCCTGCAATATTACAACCTTATTCTTGAAATCTCAGATTTTCTTTTCCTTTGATATAGCCCCCATTCTCTGTTGCAGATTTTAGCAATTAAGGTACATTTTCTGCAATTAGAAAAAGTCCTAAGTATATTTTAAAATCAAGAAACCAGCAAACAAGTTGATCTGCTCATGAACTTTGATGTCAGTCCTTCTCTCCTCCAGCTTCTAGTGGGTTAAGACCACAGTAGCAGTTCAAAAAAGTTTGTCAAAATGAGACAATATGCAAGTAAAATGTAAAAATATCCATATTCTGTAGGAATAATAGATATATAGCTTCAGCCATGTTGGATTCAGGTTTGTTGTTGTAGATACTTCTTCCTATTCCAATGCAAAACACTGTCTGTGGTTGAACATCAAGTCCAGCTGCCACAATAAAAAATACAAAACCACACATATGCAAATCTTTCATGAAAAATTAAATTTTTCCATAAAAGAGAATCTTTAAAGGAGCAAGTCACCATTTTGAGAAAAACATATATTTATATATTTGCAGATTTAGGGTTAAGTTTAAATGCAGGGAAAAAGTGAAAAGACAATTTGATTACTACCATTGTACAAATATTTATTTCATTATTATTAAATCAAAATTGGCCTTATACTGTGCAAGGTTATGGTTACGCTAACTAACTATGGTTTATAGTTGGATGAGAACTAACTAGATGGCTGTACGTCACAGCCAGCAGCCAGTTGGCCTACCTCAGCACTAACCAGCACATCTAATGAGCTTTGAGTAATATTATATCTTGTTTTTGGAAAAACTAAAGTGTAAAAACTATTTTCTGTTTTAAGGGTGGTAACTTGCCAAAGTATTTCTTGGCAGTTGCCAGGCAACCAGTGGAGAATCCAGGATGCTACTGGGCCCAGCCAAGAAATATTCCAACACATAAACTCCCAATAAAATGTTATACCGATTTCTGTTGTTACACAGATTAAACATGAGATTTAACATGTTGTCATGTCGGTGGACTTTATGATGATCGAATGGAGACATGCTGGCTGGTGCTCATATTCTCCATCTTTGTGCTAAGCCTGGCTCCTTGATCCTTAAGTTCAAGACATGACAGTTGTATTGATCTTGTTGTCGCTCAGTCAAAAAACAAATCAACAAATTTTCTTTAAAATTCCCCAAAAGTAGTTCCAGTGCATTTGACAAATTTGGCTCATGTTGTGTGATGGGAGAGTGTCCTCACCTTGCCCTTGACTCTGCTCTCCTTCCTCCGACTCTCCCTCTTCATAGTCCACCTCCTCTACCGCTTCCTCCTCCTCTTCCTCCTCCTGCCTCCTCCACCCGTTCCTCATCGCCCTCCTCCTCCTCCTCCTCCTCTTCTTGCTCCACCTCTACCTCCTCTTCTTCCTCCTCCTCCTCCTCCTCCCCCCCATCACCTCTGTCCACCTCCCCCTCTTCGTGCTCCATTTGCTCTACGTTGTAGTCCATGTAGCCCTCCACCTCCTCCTCCTCCTCCACTTCCCCCTCCTCCTCCTCTACGGCTCCCTCCTCCTCCTCTTCCTCCCTGTCGTCCATCTCCTCGGTCCCGTCTGTCTCGTAGCATTCCTCCATCGTGGAGTTGTCCATGTCATCTAGGTAGGTGCTCCTCTTGGGGGACGTTTCCAGGGTCTGTCTGTCTAGACTCTTTCTCTTCTTGGCCAGGGGGCAGCCATACACACTGCGGAGGAGAGATAAGAGGGCAGCCATTAGCTTTTAGCCTCATCTGGCCGTCAGTGCTCATTTGCACTCAGGTGTCTGTAAAGAGTCGTGGTTAACAAACTACAACAGAATAGGAATGCAACAAGGAACAAGGGCCTTTTACTGCAAGAAAAGCAATGCCTCTTAAATCTGTCTGCTGGGAAAAATATGGAACTTTGCTTTGCCGACCTTAATTAGACACGTACTCATTAGCTATTGAGCAATTATAATAAAATGCCATGCTCCATTTCTTCTAGAAAACAGTTACAAAGGGATAAAATCTCTTTCTCTGAAGCACCCACAGCTGCAGATTCACTTTACTCCCATATTCATTAATATTTAGGTAACAATTTGTTCTTCAGGCCACGTGGAAAATCACTGTGCGTGCTCTGCAAACACTCAGCGCTGCGGACTGATATGCCCTTGCTGTGACGCCTACCGAACGCAGCACAACACTACTGCATGTCGGGGACTGACTGTAAGAAGGGAGGACCTGTAGCCCGAGTAATTGAATCTTGCCAAAGCACCTCAGGTTTTAATGTATTCTCCGGATCCCCGAGGCAAGTTGGGGGGGCAGATCCTAATCTGATAATCTGATAATCTGTGTATTCGCTCAGGCTGTTGATCACAGGGACTTAATCCATTTCACTCATCAAACCTGTGAGAGCCCCCGAGCTGCTACCTGCCCCCCCTCCTCTTCCATGTGTGCTCAACGTGTGCATGCTGCTGTTGCTTCATCAGTGTATGTGTGGGTATCGTCGCTGTGTTCACACGTTTCTGGCACGTTTGAACAAAGGCACCCACACAGTTAGAATTATGATGCGTTCCTCTGACTGTTTTGGCCATCAAATAAACCCCCTGTCGAGGTTCGAGTGTAAAGGAGCTAAACACGCTTTTGGGCATGTTCACTCGGCTGTGAAATATCCCTGGCTCCTATTTTTACAACCTCTGAATGTTTCCCAGGCTCCACGCTACTTAGAGTAAGACCTGATGTGAATGAACGGCACAATGCTGCCTGTGAGAGTAAGAAAATGGATGTTGTTATTCAACGTGCGCCGCATTTGTGGCGGCTATGGATGAGGCTCAATCGCAGCGTTTATAGGTGCTGATGGAGGACTGAAGTCTTAACCTGCTTTCAGACATGCACTGTACTCCTGATAATCTCCGCAGGGGCTCTATGTGAGAACACAAATTTCCAAGTGAGAGAATCCTACTCCGGAGTTTCCCCGTAGACAAAAACTTTGGAGAATGTCCGGATGAGCCGATGTGAGAACACAGCATGAGATCCTCTGCTCGATTCACTGTGAGTGGGTGTGTGTGTTGATGACATTTTCAACATGCGACTGAAGCAAAACAAAAAAAGAAGAGAAGAAAACAAATATCTCAAGATGAAAAAGTAGTATCATACATGTAGAAGACACCAACAATGATGTCAAGAGAGTTTTTGATGATATGGGTCGATGAGCTGGAAATGGAAACATGTGATTGCCGCAGCAGAATTTATACGTAAGGTCCTGCCTCCGCCTGCTGCACCGCTCCTCCCATGAATGCTCCGGAGATTTTGATGAACCCGTCTGAGCAGAGAATCTCCTGCTGCATTGTTCATGTGTGAGGCAAACTCCTGAGAAAGTCTGCACCTATTTCTGTGGACATTCTCTGGAGTTCATGTCTGAAAAGGCTTTAGAAACCAATTTCTGCTCCCTCTACTTCTACTCTGTTCTTCATGTCAGTCTGTCCCACGGTCCAATATTCTATCTGTCCTCCCCTCTCTCACCCTCTCTCCTTGGTCCCGCCCGTCCATCAGTCAGTCAGGGTCCAGTCACCTGGCAGGCTCAATCTTGCCAAGCCCAGGGATTCCTTAATGGTCTGACCCCCTGCAACCAGGGGCCTTATTTCATTAATCTAAGCCCACATGGAAACTCATTCCCTGCCTGACAGCCAGACCTCTCCCCCGGGGCAGTGTGAGGGTCTGCGGGACAGTGAGAGAGGAGGGGTGTGTGTGGTGCGCTGCGGCACTGTGATCAATAATGCTTGTGACCAAACATCTCAAAAGCACATTAAAATGCCACTCATCCTGGGCCCCTCCATTCCAGGGCCCTCTCCAAATAAATCAAGGGCCGGTCCCAGCAGGTTAGCGGCTGCCAAGGCAGGCGGGCTGGCAGGAGAGGAGGATAGGTGAGTGGGAGGGAGGAGAGGGAGGGAGGGAGGGAGAGAGGGGAAAGTGGTGTGGGAAAGTCAGATAGTCACAGGCCGCTCATCACTCGTCTCCCTCCTCTGTCTTCTCGTCCGGCCTCACCACCTTTATCTTAACAGTAAAGTAGCTCACGCTGTCGAGCGCAGAGCCGCAGCAGAGCTCAGCGGCTGACAGGTATTAATGCGACTGCACCTGAATCACTCGGACAAAACGGTCGTTGAATTGCTATAATTGCTCCGCAACATCAGCTAATGGATAGCAAATAATAAACACTTTTTTTTTCATTGTGTCTTCAAAAGGAGACAAGTGCACTTTAATATTTTGGGTCAGGATTGTACAAACAAAGAGGTCTTTTGATGGCAGAGAGTGAGCATGTTTAAAAACTTCACTCCGCTTAAAGTTCCACCTACGATGCCACAGATATTTGGCTCCCTTTTAAAAAGCGCCTACCCTTTTATAAAGCAGAGAATCTTATGTAAATGACTTGTAATCACACTCGCGTTAAGAGGCGTTGAATACACAATAACTCTGGTCTCAGGTGTCCTCCCGTCCCTGAGCTGTCAGGCTGTTGTGACACTGTGTGTGAGTTTGCCCCGGCAAGCCCCTGTGATGACTAAGATGCAGGAAGCCTCCACGGCTCCACCATCCCACGTGTTTCTGGCTCTGTCGCCGTGTGACCTTGGCTGCAGCGCTCGTCATCGCAGGCACTGCATCCCACTCACTGCACTTGGCAATTAAAATTCGAGAAACAATTAGGTGGCGTTTAAAATTCATGCAGAGAAAAGGACAGAGATGAGAAAATGCTGTACGTGGATTTCAATTACACTTGTGGACTTGAGGTCGGGTGGGTGGGGTCGTAAAAATTTAATTCTGATTAATAGTGGATGGGTTTAGGTGAGTGAAATAGGCCTATTGGACGAGTCATCAGACGACAATGTGCTTTCTCTTTGGAAGAAACAAGGCCCATTTCCACTGCCGCAGCACCTTGCAAAGACAATCTTGTGGATTCCTGCAACAAGCGCTGTGAGCGAGCGCTCATTCTGCTCAGCCGGGTGCATCATGAGGCGAGGTGGAGTCGCCTAAATCCTGGCACAGTGAAAGTTATTTAATTTTTGGAATGTTCATGCTGGTGCCGGTCTCTAAATCAGAGAATATAATTCCTTCGGGTGGGTAATGGGTGGATGAGTCAGGCGTAAGTGCGGATAAGGATGACGTCAGAGCCGATCGGTGCTTCTCTAGTAAGTTTCTCTCTGCGGGCAGAATCACAAAATCCTCAAAGAGGAAACAAATTCTATTACAGTGTGAACAAGTGGCCCTTTAATGCAGAAAAAAAGTGGAAATGTTACAGTGAAGGCCCCGTTTCTGGAGCATTAATGTGAGGCGGGAGAGCAGAGCTGCAGGAGAGGGAGAGCTCCTGTTCGGCTAATTTTGGGCGACAGTTGAGCGACTGCTGGAATGCGACAGCGTTGCACGGCGCCTTTATTAGCAGTCATATTAGCGGCTGTTCTCAGCAGGGGCAAAAGCTTTAGCCAGTCATTAGCATCACACGCTATTTGTCTCCCTGACACAGGGATGAGGCTGCCGGTGCCTCTCCCTCTGCCTCGTCTCCTCACTGCCGCTCTCTTTCTCTCGACTCCTCTCGCTCTCCCTCTCTCATCATCTCCTGCTGTCACCCCAAATTCTCACCTCATATTTCTCCCTCATGGTTCTCACTCATCATAACCTCACCTGCTCCTTTTCCCTCCACACTCTCACCCCCTCCTTCGTCTATATATCTTGGAGTGTGCATTACCTTACTTCTCCCACACCAATTTACTCTTTCAACCTTCTTCCCCCTATTTTCTATCGCTCTTTCTCCCCCTCTCTCTCTCTCACACACAACCTCAGCTTCATTGTTGTCTCTCCCGCTTTTTCTCTCCCACCAGAGCGTGAGTGGAGATGCACCACCTCTGGCTGTGCCCCCTATCCAGCAGAAGGATCTATAGACACGTGTGGCAGAGCCCCGTCTCCATGGTGATACCCTGCAGAAATCCATGAGGGATTCGCCATCCTCACAGCCAGACAGTGAGGAAAAATGAGAGAGAGAGGAAGACAGACAAGGAGAGAAAATGAGAGGTGGTGGTGGTGGGGGGGATAAAAGGGCTATAGGAGTCAGACAGATGGCGTATGAGTGTATGGTTATTGTGCATGTTTGCATGTGTGTATATACTTGTTTTTTGGGCACACAAAATTGGAAAATGTATAGGAGAGGAGTTACAAAGAGGATCAAAAATGTGCGTGCGTGTGTGTGTGTGTGTGTGTGTGTGTGTGTGTGTGTGTGTGTGTGTGTGAGAGAGAGAGAGATAGAGCAGAGAGGATCATTTCAGAGCTGTCAGGCTTCTCCTGCTAGCAGGGGAGAACAAAAGACAGTTTCTTGGTGCAGGAGGCTCAGCGCATGGCAGACGCTGCAATTTGGGGCGTTTTCTTGCGGCTCAGGCTCCAGCTCACATATCAGCCGCCACGGCTCTCACATACACACACACACACACACACAGACATAGAAGAATGTCTGTCAGTTACTCGGTGTTGAAATAATCCTCAGTAAAACTTAAAATGATGCTTGCGTGCAAGTGTTTATGCCCAGAAACTAAATGTCCACTTGGATTTACACTGAAGTCTCAACAATGATTAAAGTCAGATCTCCTGGTGTTTGGTTACATATTTGAACAAAAGCACTGACAATCCAACTTCTACGTTCCTTTGACAATGTGGCAGTTGGTATGTTTCAGACTGTGCAGAGCAGTAGTGAAGTAGCCGAGAGGCATCGGAATCCAACAGACATGCTGTTCAGCTCACTGGTTCAATAAGCCCTGTCTCAACTTTAGTCATATACACTCTGCCCCTTGCATCGCCTTGACTCTTGCCGTTAACTCTTGCACTTGTTTTATCCGTGCCACTGCCACCGCCTCATACCCTACAGTCTGTGTAGTCTCCTCTTTATCCCGAGCCCAGCGTGAGCCTCGGAGCTCGCACTGAGCCCCGCCGTCCTTTACATGGCTGAGATGCAGGGCTGTGGCTGGTAACCACTCTACTGGGCACAGCAACATCTTCCTACATTTCATCCTCACTCCCTGAGCCCATTTGAGGCCTCAGCTGCTCCCTTATGAAACCATATCTGCCAAGGACCAAACATCAGGCTCCCTCATGGATATTTGATGTGCCTAATAGTGTCTCTATCAAGGAGATGGAATATA
This sequence comes from Verasper variegatus, assembly GCA_026259375.1. NCBI lineage: Eukaryota > Metazoa > Chordata > Actinopteri > Pleuronectiformes > Pleuronectidae > Verasper > Verasper variegatus. Next base: position 7,215,227 of record CM048049.1, read on the forward strand.
TTGGAGGGGAATCTTAGATGAAGCTGAGGGCATGAGAGATAGACACGGACCAGCAGCTCAGATAGTGAGATATTAATTTATTTCCTTTTGCTCAAGCAAAATTTAGACCTTGATTGTGACACTATTTTGATGAGTCAATACAGCTCAACAAGGATTCAGGATTTAAAAAAACAATTTTCTTTCTGAATATAGATTTTGATCATCAGCCATATTTTAAGGATCCAAGGTAGACTTATCACAAGCTATGAGATAGTGAAACGATGTTATATGCTCCTGTACAAACCACAAGTCTGCATTAAATATGTTTTATTCACGACGTCAAGGAGAAGGACTACACTACCCATGATCCTCAGGTGGAATAGCAACGGCTGTGATAGGTGGAGCTCACTGTTTTCATGAAAGTGTTTCTAACAAAGATGAGGAAAAGTGTTCAAAGGTGAAAATGCCTACATCAAGGTTAAATTAGAGAGAAAGTGAGCTGAAGTCATTGGAAAGGGATCAATTGCAATGGTTTATGGGACGTGTAGTTCCTTCACTCTTTGGTCTCTATGGTCAAGATTCATCTTATATATGGTCGGCCTGGTTCCACATTTGAAACTCTTTATATGAGGATTTTCTGAAAGTCAATGAAGAAAATGAATTGGAAATTTACTTCCAGAACCAGGGTCGTTCTTATTGTTATGCTTTATCAAACTTTAGGCTGATTTTTTTCAAGCCTTTGTTGCTTCCAGCTTCTCAAATGTGAAAATGTTCTTGTCTTGCGTAACAGTAAATTTAATATCTTTGGGATTTGCTCTGTTCAAAGACCCCACACCCATTTGCAGATGTCATTTATCACAATTTTGTTGAAGAAACAAATCTCATCAGCTGTTTGACCAGAACTCCAACTTTGTTGTCCAACTCAACTGAAACACAACTGAATCATGTCTCCTCCTCGTGACACGGCTTCCTGAACCAGAAGAGCCAATGTTGTAACAGACACCAAACTCCATTTACAATTCTGTACACTTTAAAAGATTTTCTGATGGATATCGGAGATGAACCCGGATTTTGATAATTACAGTCTTTTTAACTGATCTTCAAGCAATGGCATTGACACCTTTGTCCCCATTAGAAATGAATGCACAATCAAAATGATTTTAAATAAAAAATAGTTGCATAATGTTGGTTTAATCGACTAATTAAGAAAATAACTGGCAGATTTATGGCTAAAAGAGTTTCTTCCCTAATTTGTCGTTTAATCTTTTATTTCCACAAAATATTGAACATAGGTGTGAACAACTGGTAAAAACACACCTAATCATATAATTCAAATAAAAAAATAAAATAGGGGTTACAAAATGCCATTGTATGGAATATTGGTGATATAAAGTGACTTGAAAAACAAGAGTAAATTCAGACCACAAGCGCAGTTAACACAAGTAAAAAAAAAAGAGTATTCAATAGGGTTGTAAAAGAGGATTAGGACTCAGTCTGACTTTGTTCCATAGGGTCGGTGCCATAACAGAAAAGACCCAGTCACCGGTGGTCCTTAGCCTCATTTGTGGACTGGCTATTATATAATCAGAATTTATATAATCTAACAACACAAAGGTATTTGGGTCTTCAGACTCGTGGGATTCTATGTAACATTGAGTTCAGGGATTTTGAGACAGACCTGGCAGAATATTGACATATGTGTCAAACTAGATATTTTGCATAATTTCCTAGTGGAGGTCCTGAGCAGGGGAGCTCATCGGACAGCACATTCTGAGGGTGTAATGTGGCTATCTGTCATCCTGCAGCTAAATTCACTCCTGGATTAGCCAAGTAAGGAGTCTCTCTCTCCCTCTCTCTCTACCAGCGTAATGACTCCAATCAATCACCCCAACTCCAAGACACACACACACACACACACACACACACACACACACACACACACATAGACAGAGGCCAGCTAGTTAGCTGCTAGCCCAGCAGCCATTTTGGAAAAGGAATTCCTTCCTCTAGCTTGTCAATTTGTCTCTGTAAACCCCAGTGGAGGCTGTCGCAGGAGTGGATTATTTGGATGAGCTGATAGAATTGATTCACTGATGTGAATGAATTGAAAAAAAAAACAAGGTAGTTTATTTGAAACTAGCACAAATTATAATTTATTTTAGTCTTTGCATTTGATACTGAATAACATCATGTGCATCAAGTCACTAACTGTATGATAAACTATGAATACAAAGATTGATTATTGATATATAGCAGAGTCTTTCATTCAACTGTTTGTCAAAATATGAGAAAATTGTGAAAAATGCCCTTTGCAATTTCTAAAAGCCCAAGGTGACTTTTTAAAAAGATTGATGACATGACTGCTCCCCAAAAGTGAAGCCATGATCGCCACCTGGTGGCCAGCTGCAGTATAGGTCATAAACCCATCCTGTTAGTAGAGACATGGACCAAACTAAAAAATCTAAGTAAATGTCAAACAATGTTTTCTCAAAGATGCTTTCAGTCATTTAAGGTAGTTCTTTACACACTGATGCTTTTAATCAGTTATTTGACGATGTAAAAACAGGGTGAAACGTCACGATTGACAGCTAAGACTGACTTGTGATTAGTTAAGCGTGTGTATTGGTGGAACCGCCCGACTGCGGCTCGATCTCCTGATCGCAACTACACAGACTCCAAATGCACAAGATGGCAGTGTTCATATCAGGGATATTTTGGTTTCATTTCTGGATGGTGGGAGAAAGTGGAAATGTGTCGTCCATCTTTATAAACAGTCTTTTCTTCAAACTGCTTGTTTTGTCTGGTCAAGATCCCTCAGCTTATGAAAATGAGCCTAATTTAGCAATTGAAAATAGTAGCTGATAGAACGGGAGCTCTGTTTGCTGAAAAAAAGAAACCTTTTCTTTCTTTAGGGAAAGTCACTTGAGTCGAGTTCGTCTGTATCTGAAGACTTGATGTTTGAAAGTGAGTAAAATCTGTGTGGAGTTGGAAAGACGTGAACACATCAGACCTCTGTAGCCTGCTCCTCGTCTCTGCTAGAGGTTATAGAGGCTTGAGGCTACAATAGCCACTACTAGCATAACACACCCAAACCTCTGACCCAGCTGTCAGCGGTCAACTTGTATCATGGGTAATGTAGGCAACCAGGTTTTGACAGGGAGGAAAAATGCACAAAAAATATCCACTCAGATTATTCTGAATAAAATAGACTTCTGCTGCAGAATTTTAAGCGCAATGTGAATTCAACAGAGATCTTGTAATCCAAACAACACAAAGTAGATACATTTTTTTTGTTATTGCTGACATTCTATTAATAGTGAGGTCTGGACATCACTGTATAAAGTGCCTTGTTGTAATTTAGTGAAATACAAATAGAATTGGTTTAAAAATCTACATCCAAAAGCAGCAATGAAATGATCTTTGGACAGAGTTGTGTTAGATTTAAAAAATAAATTCAAATCACGTTGTGTCAATCATGTTAACACATTGACTCAGAAACTTCGTACAATATTTAAGTTTTCAGGAACCGGTTACATTTGCTGCGTTTTTCGCATCATCGCAAAAACCTTTCAGAGACTTGTTTGATCAAACTGGACCACTGACATCTTGCAATAGACTTATTTGACTCATTTAGGAGTTCCTTGATCAGAAGAGGAAATTCTTCTTGACCCTGACGATTTGTCAGGATTGGATGGACCCAACGTATTTTCTCTTTTTTTAAGCACTGAGGTGACTCCAAAATCATCCTTACTGCGTTACTCCATTTTATCTCAAATATTTATTCTGAGTGAATGTTCAGAACGAATAGATTTTGCAAGGTTTATGTGCTTGACGATTTTATTCAACGCAATGCGAAAAATACGGACGGTATGCGATGACCTTAACTCCTTAACATAAAGCTTTATTAGTGACCACACCTGATTAAAAACATATCAGTCAATAACACGATGAAATGCTACTAACTGCCACTGAATCGACAAACCTTTGTATTGTAACCTAGTCCTGGAAATATTTGTGGTAAAAAACATAAAAGGCACAATGAACTCCTTTATTAGTAACTTGGATAAAAACTACATTACCCAATGATTTTGAAAATTAAGATGTGTTTATAAACCCTATATTCATGACCAATTTTTTTAAAGATTTAAGATTGTTCTACAGGAACATGTGAAGACACATAAAGCTGGAGAAGTACTAACTGCACTGTTGTACTTTTCATGAGATTAATTAACATAATAACGATAATATTAATTGAAAAACATCAGCCTTTTCCTTTACAGTAATTCTCACAGAATAAAGTATCTGTGTTGCAGTGTGATTGCCGCTCTGCATCGTGTTTACCAGGCTCCATCTCCTCAGCACAGGAGGAGGGCTTTCTGACACTGATGTAATTTAGTTGGCAGCTGCTCTGAGGAGAGGGCTTGCCCGGAGGTGGGATTATGGGGGAGGCTGTGACTGGGGAGAGAGAACTCGTGGTGGTGGGGGGGGGGATTCAGGGGTTAGAGGTCAGGATGTGCCCGGCCTGGAGCTGGCCCTGAGCGAACTGCTGCCTCCCTTCCTCCCACCACCCCGAAACCCTCCTTCTTCATGCCCACGCTCCCCTGGCACGCTCTGCACTCACTGCACATGATCTGTTATTCCCTTTGATGTCTTTCCTCGGGGATGGCAGTTATGAAAAAAAAAGACCGAAAAAAAAAGAGGAGGATGAAAAAAAAAAAGCATAAACACCACCTGTTTATCTGTCACCGGGTAATGTCAGAGAGGTACTTTTCAGGATTGTCATACAATGCACAGGAGGCAAATAACAGTGCGGGGGTTACAAGGGGAAAAATAAACAAATGGCATGAGAGAGGAAGTCATGATGAGGGATGTGCCTGTGTAAATCTGGTGGCCGCGGTTATGAAGCGCTTTCAAAGTGAGGGTTTATGTGAGGACAGAAAATGCAGCAGGAAAAAAAAAACTCTTTAATGTGCCTTGAAGGAGACGTAGAGATGTAAAATAGACAATGTAGTATCTACCTACGAATCCCACAAACATCTGTCTGTCTGTCTGTCTGTCAGTCTGTCACAAACAGTCCATCTAATCGGCTTAACGCTTTGTGTGCGTGTTGTTAATGGCTCGAACAAGTGAAGGGTTGGTAATATATGGACACGTGATACGTTCAATATTAATAAAATTTGAATAGACAGAAGAGTGGCGCTCTGTAGCAGTCGGAGGCGGGTGGTCGAAGTTGTGTACTTGTACTTGTGTTAGCGGTTGCTTAACAGACCTCTGAAATAGCCCACATGCATTGATAAAAGAAATTTAACACTCACACAGTTTTAGTTCATGAACAAAATTTACCATTAGATCTCAAAGTTTTCTAACTTTACTCTGCACCATAGACTGTTTCTGAAAAACTCTGCACACCATGTTCAGCACACAAACAATAACAAGCGACAGTATATTGTAGAACTGTTTGAGGAGGACTCACTAATGACAAGGAGTAATTCTGAAGTAGCTCCGGACGTTCCAAACAGGCAGGTTTAGAAGGAGCACTGAACTAGTTGTTACAATACACTGCTATTACACTGTTACCGTTGCTGCTCAAGACAAGGGCCGATCTCTGTCCGGCTCCATTCTCCACTCGTGAAATGATAACAACAGTATCAGAGCCAAACTGAAATGAGCCCCAAGGCTGCTTACGCCGTCTCAAGTGCATAAGCTAATGACTGAGCTGACAGATCCAACCAACTCTGTTCTTTTCACCCTCAGCCCACACTGCCTTTTCGGTGATATAAAGCTTCCCCATTAAATATGGAAATTTCCGTTTCGGTGACAGATACTTCACAGAGGGGGGCTGATGGCAGAGACGGTGTTTTTTTGGAAGGGGAAGTGGCAGATTTTGATTAATGCGACCTTATCTGGTTCTGCACATGGAGGCAGAGGGGTTGCTGAGCTTGGCGGGGGTGGATGGCTTGCTTGTTCTCCTCTTCCCTTTTCCAGGCCTCTTTCTCACTCTCTCTGTCTCTATTTGAAATGGTTTTACTAACTCGCTCGCTTGCTCTGCATGTCTGCTCCTGCCGTCTCCTCGTTCTCACATTTGTGGTTAGCGCACTTATCCTCTATCTCTGCGATAATGTAAGCTTTGCTCTAACATCTTGTAGTCGCACTGTTCTTCAACTTCATATGGCCCTGATAATTCTGTGTGATTTCTCTCCTCACCCTCTGTCCCCTCTTCACCCTGTTCATCTCTACATCCCTACTTCCTTTTCCTATTCCACTTAGACATTTCCTCTTAAAACTGCTCCTCCCCTCTCCTCTCATCTTCTTGCCCTCTTCCTCCACCTCTCTATCTACTTTCCCTCTCCTCTCCTCCTTCCCCTTAGTTGTTCCTCTCCTCTCCCCTCTTCTTCCTCTCCTCTCCCTCTGCACCTTTCCCTCTCCTCTCCTCTCCACTCCCTCTGTCTCGCCTCATCCTCTCCTCTTTCACACCCTCTGCTCTTCGTCTCCCTCTCATCCTTCTCTTCCTCTCCTCTCCTCTCCTCTCCTCTCCTCTCGGGCAGAGAGTGAGGTGCAGCGGTGCCACCGCTTCCCTCTGTCACTCCATCATCATGCACCTGGCCCAGTTCCAATGCTTTTAGTGAGAGCTATCTGTCAAGCTATGAATAATACAGGCCCAAGGCTGGCGCTAGCTTGCTAGCTAGCTATGTGGAATCCAAATGAGGTCTATAGCAGGAAGAGAGCACTTGACTTTTAGCTTGCTACCACGCTCCCCCTACCAAGACAGGCAATTACTCAGCCCACAGACCCAGCTGCAGTCATGGCAATCATAATCGCAACCCCTCGCATCCCTGTCTGCACACACACTCACACACTCACACCCCACACAGAGACACACACTTGCATGTATGAGCAAACACACACAGAGACACACCATCTCCTGATCCAAAAAAACCACAAAAATGATCTATAGAGAGAAACAAAGTGTGTACAACTTCCCTGCCATTCATGAAAGAAATTAATGGGGTACGTTCATCTTTCACCAGGTCCATTGGAATAACAAAAAAATGTGTTTACAGTGATTTCAAGGAGGATAACGACTAAATCATGTGGGGGTGGATTACTCCAGTCCATCTACAAGATATATCTATATGTAGTAGCCTATAAATAGCTTTTAAAATCATCTTCATAGAATAATGTCATTGCTTTTAATATGTGGTTTTTATTGTCGATAATTGATTTTTGCCATTGATTCCCGTATGTTTCTGTGTCTGTTCGCTGTGTTTCAGGAGGTTTTTGGTGTTATCTGTCCCTGATTGTATTTATATATGAATCTTCTTTATTTCATTTGCTGCCCATCTTATCCAGGACTCCCTGGCAGAAGAGATATTGTATCTCAATGGGACTTCTGCCAAGGCCAGACAGTTCTGTACGGAGTTACATTTAAGGTCTCTACATGCAAATTTTTATTTGGATTGCACACACTCATAAATGTCAGTCCACTAAACATCTCAGATTTGTGGGTGAAAAATGGCCAAACCCATCGCAAGGTTAAAGACAGTGGAAAGAATAACTTGATAAATGCCCCCTGATCTGGGTCCACACAAAAACTGAATGGATTTGTCCCTGACCCACACAGCTTCCTTGCACCAAGTTTCGAGGTAATACATCCATTCATTTTTGTATATTTCTGCTTGCAAATAAAACAAAACAACCAAGGACATATCCTGGGATGGAGCCGGGGGGGCACTGGCCCCAGCTGAAATCTGGTTGGCCCCTGAAGTGCCCCTGTCTTATAAGAAGAACTAGTCACTTATTAACAATACTATCAACACTAATAATAAAATGACAATTTGCTAATAATTGTTTTATTTTGTAAGATTTGTGAAATACAAAATGTGAACAAGGAACAATTTTCAAGACATATTCAATGATATGAGACTTTGCTCTAATCTATAGAGCTAACACTGAACAAGGAATGACTTAGATGTGCACCTTACTGAATCAGGAATTGTGCACGGATGTTGGACATACTGTATAATTGGCCCCTCTGTGTAGTTTGAGGCCCCTTTATGGCCCCTGATTTAGAGAAATCCAAGATCCACCACTGCAACCAACAAACAGACAGGGGTGAAAACATAACATTGCTGTATTTTTCATTGCAGAAGAAGTTTAAAGTTTGGAGACACACACTCTGACCCAAATGTCACCAAAGGAGCTCCTCCTGTCATTCTGTTATTCCATATTTAAGCCGGCGCAGAGCCGCAAAGATCCATTATCAACGGCGGAGTCACTTCATCACGTCTTATCTGATGATTAACAGGAGACACGTCGTCCACCTTTATCTTACTTGTTCTACAGTTATGGCAGGAGGCTGAGAGGGCTATCACATGTATCAGACGTATGACACATGTATGGCAGTGTAATTAGCTTTGCGCCGAGGCATCCTGAGGTGACAGTGTTAACCCATCCGTCATTGCTTCTAATCATTCGTCGGCGGAGTGTGGGATGTAATTACAGAGTGCTAGGCAACGACAGGCTTCACAGGTAAAAATAGTCATGCAAGGATGAAGAGACTCCTGCATGTGTTTGGTATGTGGGGTGTGTGTGCAAAGTGTTTGTGCATGTGGGGGGGAAATGTACGCGCGTGGCTGTGGGTGTCTCTGCGTATGCATGCCTGGGTGTATTGTGGTAATGAGATCTAGTTAGTGATGCTCCAGAGTGTCTTATTAACAAATAATAACAGCACTCCTTTGTTTTTTTTTACCTCTCCCCCCATCTATTATTCACACCTCACAGATTTACTCATGATTCATTTATAGGAGCATCTTGTGCAACCTAGAAACTAAATGTCACCCAAAACATCACTTTCAGATGGAGCTGTGTGTATGAGCTTGTACATAGTAGTTTTTTTTATGTATGAATCGAATTGGAGCATGTGTGTCTGTGTGTTTCATCACTCCCTGGGAGTGCGTCCACCTTGAATTTGCCCTGCACTGAATAAACTGCGATAACAATCCAACAGTACTGTAGAAAGCAAAAATCTGGCTCGGTCTGTATGTGCACACGTGTCTGCAAATGATAGAGCGCCATTGAAATAGACGAATCAGATCTGCCATTCAACCGCCCCCCATGGTGATACCAGCATGATGCCCGGTGTACTTTAGTCGGATTCTGTTTCCGCTGAAATTGCCAGGTTGGAGAGCGGCACTCAGCTGGGAATGCTGCTCTACACGTGAAGTAGGTTGTGTGTGTGAGGGCTTCGGAGGTGTCTGCGTGCGTGTGTGTGGCTTGTACGTCCATATTTGTGTTGCCGCGGATTAAGAGCGACAACGTGGGTGTGAGTGTACCTGCGAATGCGTGTGTCAGTGTGTTGCCCTTTGCCTCGCTCCCCTCTCTCTCCAGGTGAAGAGCCTGCTCTGAAGGCTCTGCTCCAGTCGAGGGCCCTTGAAGTCAGCCTGGCAGCACTTTAGCCAGACAGAGGTAAGCCTACAGGAGACCATCTGTCTTAGCCACAAACACTTAATGGACCATCAGATGACAGCCACAAGTAGTTGGGCATCAGCAGCCAGCAACGGCCTCGTAGAGCATTTCGAAGGCGTAGAGGAACAAAATATTAACATTAAAAAATAAAATTATTAAACATGAAGTTCCTCAGGGCACCAGTGGTAGAAGGGAACAGATAGCTAACTTACTAATTTAGTCTCATTACATAGGCTAACTATCAATTTGGACCCTGATTAATCACATCAAATGTAAGTGATGGATGGAACATTAAATAGATCAAACATTTAAAATTTAACAAAACTGAAAACAATAATCCAATAGATGGTGTGTCATGCTATTTTGAGGGAGTACTTTTGAAGTACTTCATCTTTCAGTGTGTAACAGGTATCTACATGGTGCACGATGGATACTTCTCAACAGTCGCCATCTTGGCTACATAGTAGAAGGGGAGAGGCCACCAAACGTATTGTGATAACGGCAACAAAGGAAGGGCAACATGTCGTTAGCGCTAATATCGGCATCATTTCCATGGTGCGTGACACAGGGGGTTGTATACAAGCAAGTAAAGTTTCATTCAAGTGAGTGCAAACAATATCTTCTTATGCTCATTTATTCTATTGTAACCTGAAAATGCAGGAAAATGAGAAACTGTCAGTGATTTGTAATAAGCCTAATTAATTTGTTTGTTAATATACTATATGTACTACACTCTACTATACTACTAAGAAAGATGAAGTAAAAGGACAAGTCAGAACTTCCTATTTATCTGACTTATGGACAACTTTCCCATCCTGACTGTGGCAGTCAGCCACGAGTCAGGTTACATTTTAAAAACGGCTCAGTAAATTTATAAATGCTGGGCAATGTAGTGTTTTTTTTTTAAGCAAAGTTACTCGAACCATAGCAACAGTGAATTTATCAAAGACCATTTTCATGTGCAGAATCATGATGCTCATTGATCATTGGAGCTCTAATCTCCTTTTTACTGCAGCTGGACAGTGAATGTGAGTTTGTGTCTTCATGATGTAGGAACCTGTCACCAGGCACCAGTGTTGTGAAAAAACGACATGTTTTTCAGCTGGGGTTTGCGTCATTACCTGGTTTATTCACCCAATCAACATATTTTATCATGTAAAGTCCGACAGTTGTGGAATTAATTGGAAAAATGCTCCAGCAGGAAAAAACACTATAAACCTCAAAACAAGTCTCCACTGTATTTCTGTCAGTCGTTGGGCTCATTGTAAGTACTGTCACCCTCTTTGTACTCATTTGTATTTATATAAGGCTTCAGTGTTGTACTCTCCTGCATCCACAAGTATGTGAGGGTCAGAGTCATGTAAATTTGTTCATCAGAGGGGGACGAGGAAATTTACTTCATCAATTCAAACACCAGATTTGTGCAGATGTCTATGGAAGCACCAGAGCGGTCACTACATTACAACGTCAGTAACTACGCATGGTCTACATCAAGCTGACTAGAAAGTAGTAGCTGATACATGTCACAGACAATTTAGATAAAGATGGACGACTTGACCGTGCCCCAAAAGTGAATCCAAATTGCCACCTGGTGGCTGGTTGCGGAATAGATCATAAATCCTGCCTCCTCCATGTTAGTGGATGGGGCATATAACAACTCTAGGTAGTAGGTAGTCCTTATCACACTAATGATTGTCCAAGTGTCACGTTTACCATTAAGTTTGGTTTTAATTAGTTAGTTAATGTTATAAAAACGGGGTGAAACATCATGATTGACACCTGAGACTGAAATGCAATTTGTCAAGTGCGTATATCGACGGGATCTCGTACTCCGTCCTCCGAGCACTACTGTTCAGATGCTGGCTTCAAATGTGTAAGATGGCAGTGCTCATATCTAGGATATATCAATTCCGGATATTCGGAGGAATTGGAAATGTCCATCTTAACAGTTTATGGTACATGTCCACAAGGCAGTGAGTGTGAGTGAGATGCTAATAATAAAAAATGACAATGTAACAACACCAACAACATCATTAGTATCGTCGTTATTATAAATGAAATCATTTCAGTGCTTTGAATGATGTCTTATCATTGTTTCTGTTCAGCGTATTTTAAAAATACTGATGACCAAGATCATTTTGGTCACTTTAATCACACCATGAAATTATCACACTCATCTCTAGTGTGTCCAGAGTGGATGTTGTCCATCATTTACTATTTGCTTCACAATGTGCGCAAGCCAATGATGTGTTGGTCCTCTTGCCCCCTTCCTGTTGTTGTTGAGCTCCTCCTATGTCGATGCCCTGAGACTCATTGTGCCACTCTGCTGGTTGCTTGCTGCTCTCATATCAGGCTGAGTGCTTTGAGAGCATGACATCGTAGAGAGTGAAGATGACCGTGTGTGTGTGTGGTGGTGGTGGGGGGGGGGGGTTGTGATGGAGTAAAAAAGTATCCCAGCTGTAGAGATGGCATTTAAGTGTCTCTCCCTTTGCACTCCAATGGTACTGCAGACCCATTACCTTGTGTGTGTGTGTGTGTGTGTGTGTGTGTGTGTGTGTGTGTGTGTGTGTGTGTGTGTGTGTGTCTCCTAGCCTCTGCGCATGCTTGTGTGTGGCTACAAATGTATTTCCGAGCTATTCCTCCAATCATCTCCATGCTCCCACGCGACTCACCCTCTACCTTTCTGTTCTGATCCTTCTCTCATTCATCATGCTTCCCTCCCTGCCCTCTTGTCAGAGGTCTCTGCTAAGGTGTAATTTAGCTCCTGCTGTTCTCTAATTTCTGCCATAGTCAGGAGGGGCGTGGCTGGCCCCCCGACACCATGGATACAATCTGTCAATCATTACCACCAGCCAGGAAATTGCATTCAAAGTGAGAGTAATTATTAAGTCTGCCCTGTGTGGGTTGAAGTGAACACCCTTTCAGTTTGGCACATGGAAAATATGTATTTAGTGGTACGACCATGCAGGTGGATTTGCGAAGAACAATGTGAGGACTCTCCTCATCTCACCCTAGTCTTGTCTGATCTCTGTCTTTTCCTTTACTTGTTTCCATCCCTCCACACTTTTTTCTTGTGGCACTTTTTTCACACCCTTCTTTTGCTTTTCCATTATCAACCCTGCTCTACTCTTTCACACTGCTCTGCCCTACCTCTGTCCTGCATCTATCCTACTCAGAGCCTATGTCATAGTCTATAGTCATTGACCCCACACCGTTTATACTTCCACAATGGGGTAATCAAAGCCAGTGTTGGTGGTCTCCTGCTGTAAAATAATGTCTATGTGAAAATAAACTGCAGTCCTTTCTACATTTATTCTGTCCAACACACATAATACTAACACAGAAGGCCACTCCTTGCTGTACCTGCAGAGGCAGTGCCATAAAGAGGTGAAAGCAAGAGACTGAAAGAAAACCTACTTATCTTTAACATATTCAGCGAGGCAGTTGTTAGAATTCCTATCAAAGTCCTTGAAAAGCTGAAATCAAAACTCGTGACTTACAACGTTGTAATCGCTCCTCTTCCTTCACTCTCTGGTTGAATTATTGAAACCTACTTTAGAAAACACTTGAGTCCCCGGTTACATTTATGTTCTACAGACAAAATGTTGATTTATTCTCATCTCTCTCTTTCATTCCATCAACCTCTTACCTCCCATTGCCGACATGAATGTTAGAATTATGTCGATTTAGTAATTCCCATATAGGAGACTTAAATTTAAAGTTAACAGCCAACCATGACACAAAAGGGTTAGGGTTAGGGTGAATTTAGGGTTAGGGTTAGAATTTAAAGCTTATGTCAGAGTTTCATGTGTGATCAACTCTTCAAGTTTGTTTGTTCACGTGTTTCCGATCTTGGAAAAAAGCAAGATAAAATTGCTCTCTACAAGCGTGAGCATACAGACAAATGTGAAGCTTGACTAGTCCGTCCTGCGTTGGTAACAGCTGCTCAGGCCGAATGGTCAGTTGTGCAACGTGATCATATTATGGGTATGAAATGTGTACATGGCACTAATCCATGACCACACACATGTAACTATTTGTAGCTTACACACACACACACACACACACACACACACACACACACACACACACACACACACACACACACACACAGCATGCAAACAGTGTGAAACTACCCTTACCCCCACATGTGGATGTCTACAGTCTTACAGCATTTGCAGGGCCTCTGAGGGTATTCAAACATTCAAAGGCAGCATGTGAAGCGGAGAGAGAGGTGGAGGATATGGATGGTGCGCTTCCGTCTAAAGATGAGGGGGCGTTGGTGGGGGGGGGGTAATTAACATATTAATGACCCCACCTTCCTACAGCTTCTGTCGGATAGTCCAAACACTTTGATAAGTATGCAAATGAGAGCTGCGCCATCTGAAGAGGGAATTAGCTCTGCCAGAGACAGCCGACAGAGAGAGAGAGAGAGAGAGAGAGAGAGAGAGAGAGAGAGAGAGAGAAAGGAAGGGACAGGGTGTTAGGAGAGAAAGGGGAACTAAAAAGGGGGCGGGAAGGAGAGTGGAGGAAGGAAGAGAGGGAGCGACCAAAGCCAGCGGAGTGTGATAGGAAGGAGTCTCAGACGTGCTGATGAACTGATATCCCTGTGTTTGTTTTAGTCGTCTTTAATCAGGACGTGCGCAGTAGGCAAATGTGTGGGTATGTGTGGGTATGTGTGGGTATGTGTGGGTATGTGTGGGTATGTGTGCGGCATTAGACAAAGAGAGTGGCAGGGAATGCAAGAGGAGGCTCTTTTCATTCTCGTGCTCTCCACCTCTCAAGATCAATATGCCAGTGCCTGTCAGCCCTGGAGTGATGTGCAGAATGGCTGCAGGGGCTCAGGCCAGTGGGCATACAGGCTGAGGTTGGAGGAGTAACGACCCCGAGGAGACAAGGGCGAGTAATTATAACGCAGACTGATCTCGCTCGTTGTATCGCTGTGGAGAATGGTGGGTAATAAGGATGAGGGGAGAGCACCATGGGAAAGCAAGTGTTCACATGTGGGTGAGACAAAGAGAAGGAGGAGGATAGAGAGAGAGAGAGAGAGAGAGAGAGAGAGAGAGAGAGAGAGTGTGTGTGCGTGGGTGTGTGTGTGTGAGAGAGACACCTCTTGTGAACATCCAGGCCAGGGATTCACCGACACGCTAATCACGCTCCACAATTATGTTGAATAATTAAAAGGTTTCATTAACTTGATCATTTCCTGTTCGGCCATGTTTCAGCTCTGACACCGGCAATTAAAGCCGGGGCAGCACAACGCCGCTCTCGTTCAGCCAGCTCGCGACAGAGGACAACCTTATGTCTCTTGTGCGGAAGCAGAAATCTGACAGGGGAAAAATGAGGGGCTTTAGCAGTTATCCACCTAACTTAACTGTTCTCAACACTTCAGTGCCGGAGCGCACGGAACTGACAATGGAATCTATCTGCTCAAGGTGAAATCGTGCAAATCTGGATTTGGTTTCCTTGGATTCTTTATTTTTTTGATTAATGCAAATAAGGGAGTGAATAGTGTACCTCTGCGAGTGCGCCTAAGGCACCGAGACATCTACCTTGAAAATCTTTACATATTGATAGCTTTTTTTTTCCTGATACCTGCATTCAAGTGAACAAATACCTTACTCCTGTAAGCCAGACATCCATCACCTTAGCATAATGATGGATTCAGCTCTGGTTTATGATGTGAAGCGGTATGAACTGCACAACAACACAAAAATATCTTCACAAATTGTTGCCTTTTTTAAAAATGAGCTGGATTGTTTTCACTCTGCATTAACACCATAATTAGTAAAAGCTCGTCCTGTCCTAGTTACATAAGACGTCTTTTTGAAATTGGATTACTGCAGGATGAGCCATTTATTTTCAGAAATGGGGGTGTTGGGGGCAATTTATTATTTCAGTGTCCCTGCCATAGCATCTCTGCCACAAAGCTATCCTCCCCTATTGAGCTTATACTGTATACGCACCAATAAACATGATTTGCATGGCGGACTGTAAATATGCAAATGACAAATGAGATATGGAGGGTGAATGCTTATGCTGCGAGTCTCTGTCTCGCACAGTCCCGCCCCCTCTTGAAGAAACACCTCTACCTTCCACATCTTTTATATTCGCTGCTGCCAGGTGGATGCATTGCACAGACGTATGGCAGTTGCAATTAAACACACACACAGACACATGCCGAAAACAAACTCTCAACCGTTTCTTCCAACTCGTCATCAGACCTGGACCTTAACCTAATTTTTGGGAATCCATGTCGTCTCTCCGTTACTATCGACCTCGATTACAGCAGTCATCCTGTAAGTCTACATTACTATGGCCCTTTTATACCTGGCATCAACAGGCATTTTGGGTGATCTGGGTCTCAGTAGCTCAGTTAACACTTGGTAATGGAATGTGTCTCCACATGATGACTTATGATCAGATCTCACGTTCCTCATGACTCATTGCAGAGACAAAATGTTTTGTAGTTTGTTATGGACAAAACTAAACTGACTGAATATTTTGTGCATCGTTTCTCAAATTTTAAGATACGTTGCAGACAAAGCCAGCAGAAGCGATTTGTACAACTTTGTTTTAGTTATGTGAATGTGTGTGAGTACGTATACATCTGGTTACACAGAGGACGTCAGTTGAGTAATTGGCACAGGACACATTCACAGAGCTCAAAGAACGTGGACATATGGACAGATCACAGTCCACAGTCCTCTGAATGTGGTCCGAGCAGTCGGATCATACTATGTCCTTAAATGAGTCTTGGTTGAGTTCACACTTTGACCTGTCCACTTGAACGCTGTGTCAGAGGCATGAAGAGTCAGGGACCTCACTGCCATAATATTGTTCAGACCTGAGATCAGATGTTTTATGTATGAAGTCGATGAAGCTTGAAAATCTGAAGGAAATGTGCAGGGCCTGACGATACTGGCGTTTTTTAAGCTGATAGTGTAATTAATATCTGAGAGTTTAAGAAGTAGATAATGATGAATCGGTCAATATTCATATTTTCCTGAAAACCCAAACATTTCCAATAGCAATCCCATCAGTAAAAGCTAATTAAATGTGACCAAGAAATATTAAAAACGACATAAACGAACTGCTCTTTAATGAACAAACTGTATATACATTACCACAGACATATCTCTGCCATGTCTCTGCTGCAATTTCTTATGGCTCATTATCCGACATTTACAACATACTGCCAATAAACTGATATCATTCAATTTCATCTTGTGTTTTTAATGTCTTAATGACAAAACATTTTAATTTGTCATAATTCAACACGTAATAACGTTTAACTGTATACGTTTACTTTCACCCAACCTCAAAAACTAAAATAGGATTGGCTCCTACAATGTGTTGATTTTATTTTCTATTTTTTGCGTGCGTAGGTTCTTGATTCTAGTCTGTGTGACCATGACTTCTCAATCATTTATAGTCTCATAACGATATTACCACTGCTCTGCTGGTGCAATTTGATGCTTAAAACAATTGTCCAATCGTGGATAATTAACCTCAACCTCAAGTCCAGATACAACTAACATGGAAAGTCAGGTTTAAAGACTGTATAGCAACTGAAAATGTTCCTAGTTTATTGATTTGTCATGATGGAGGAAGAGGGTCCATAACTTCCCGTTGAGCCCTCTGGATGTGTTGTGGGACCATATGATCGCCTGTAATCACTAGAACTCGATCAATATATCGATTAGCAGATTTTTTTGACATAGTGTTTCAGGTAAAATGTGTCTGTTTTGTGTTTCTTTTTATTTGTAAGAAAAGGAATCATTGGCAAACTTTTTAAATATATTTTCATATATTTATATCGGCCGATATAGGTAAGCTTCACCCCCCAATATCGGTATCAGCCCCTAAAAATCCATATCAGTCAGGCTCTAGTGATCCCACGTCTTTACCCTGATCTCTTCTTAGTCACAGCCTTGTTACATGTGATGCGTGTGAGTATTTAAAAACACTGAGGTTAGTTAGTTTGCATCCCCTCAGTTCCAGTCGCTCACTGTAATTTGCTCTCACTCACCTGACACTTATCAATACACCTCACTCTGAGCCCATTCATGTGTGTGTGTGTGTGTGTCCATGTCCTGTATGTGAGTGCAGTTTTACATGGATGTTGACAAGAAGGGTACGCACATATTAACACGCATGCATACACACAAACACAAACACACACACACACACACACACACACACACACACACACACACACACACACACACACACACACACACACACACACACACACACACACCCAAGCGTAGCAGCAGCAGCCTCTGTGACCCAGGCCGGGCCGCTCCATGCAAAGTCAAGCGTGTTTGTCCTGAAGACTATCAGCTCTCCGGGGAGAGAGGCCATCGAGCAGCATTATCGACATTATAGACGCCTCAGCCTGGAGATAGGCTTCACATCGATCCCCTGATTAATTACTATCTGCAGGCAGCAGCAGGATGAGGGAGAGAAAGAGAGGATGAGAGGAGAAAAGTGAGAGAGGGGGGGGGGGAATGATAGAAAATGACGAAAGTAGCGAATGAATGAAATTGGAGCGGAGAGAGAGGAGGGAGAGTACACCTTTTACTATCTATGAAAATCAGCTAAAGGCTACACAGTAATCTTCCAGGTGGAATATTATTTATTGATATATAGGTAGGCAGGAGCGCTTATCGTCACTGCAACCACCCCCGAACACACGGCCAAGGACAAAATGAAATTCACACATTGCTGTGGCAGAAGCAACTTGCAAAGACGAGTAGAGGACACTGAAACAGCCACCCTTGAATCCCCGAGCACATTATACTCAACACACTGCAAATGATTGTGGAAATAATCAGAAAGAAAAAAATATATATATATATATACGTGTAAAAACACCCTGGACATTTACTCCAGCCTCGGTGTGCATGGTTAACTTAACTGGCACAAATGGAACTAGTGTGGACAAGCGGACAGAGCTGCGAGCATTAATGAACTTTGGTTAGATCCTCTGGGCTGCACACCAGAGACTCCCTAGAGGCCGTGCAGCACATTGTGCAACATAAGTCAATAAGATGTTACAACGTGCAAGCATCAGTCGGGACAATGTGACTGTTCTGAGAGGCTGGTGCATTTGAATGGCAGATTGTTTTGTTGACATTAACATTCTGTATCAGTTTTTTTCCTTATTTTGTAAGTCAAATGACTGCACTTAAACAAAAGAAAAGGATATGGACCAATGCAGGATAACAACATTGCAGGGTTTGTTTTTACAGCTGGGTTCAGCTTCAGTGCCAAATGCTAAAAGTTTGACTAACTACTTTTGAAGCAAACACTCAAAAGAGACGCTGCTCAGTGCGTTGAAAACACAGTCAACTCACAACAAGTGGGTTCTTACCCCAGCTCCACCAGGGCCTTTCTCTGGGGAGTTTGCCTGTCCTTCCTGCGCCTGTAGGGCTTTTCTCCAGGTCCTTTCAAAAACCTACCTCGGTTGGTCGTAAACGTCTGACTTTTTAGCTTAATCCAAACTAAAGTAAAAGGTGTGAAAGATGCCTCACATCACAGTCCATACCAGCAGACCAAAATTTAATCCGACCAAAAGAGCTGCTCCTGGTCCGGATCAAAGTAAGTTTCTATGCACTTTATCAAAAACGTTTGCCAATTTGCCAACACGCCAACATCAGATACAT
Organism: Verasper variegatus; assembly: GCA_026259375.1. Lineage (NCBI taxonomy): Eukaryota > Metazoa > Chordata > Actinopteri > Pleuronectiformes > Pleuronectidae > Verasper > Verasper variegatus. The sequence continues at coordinate 7,234,342 of CM048049.1, forward strand.
GCCTGTCTACAAGCCAATCAATGTCAAGTTTAGAAAAGATGAAGTCCACATAGTTTACGATGACAGGACACACGTATGTCATACATCAAATCTTTACAATGTAACAAAGTCCTGAACCTTGGCGTGGACCGCATTTCACGTGTTAAAAACACCCTCCCTCTAAACCCACAGGAGTGAATGGGAGTGTGAATGGTTGTTTGTCTCTATAAGTCAGCCCTGCGATTCAATGGCGACCTGACAGGTGGAACCCCACCTCTCCCCCCAGTATCGACTGCATTTGGCTCCAGCCCCAGCACCCCCGACCCTCACAAAAGGACAAGCAGTAGATAATGGATGGTTAATCTGATTCAGGTCCAACCATAATATTGAACCAGTACTCTGTATGAAAACTTGTACTTCTTTCCACACAGGTCTAAGCAAAAAGGCCCATGTGACAGCAATTAAATTACAACTACACTACTATGTATTAACATTCATTTCATAGCGATTATTAAAAAAAGACAACAGCTGTTGAAAATATAGTGGGAAGAAAACTTTCCCAGTGTCAAAGAAAAGCTTTGAATTTGAAATAAAGTTGTGTTCTACCTTCCACCCACTCAACTCACCCAATAGGAACTTTAAAGCTGTAGGCGTAGAACGAGAGAAGGAGTTGTGCTGCATGGGTAATGAACTGATAATTGGCTATCATGCTAAATATCATCAGGCATACGAGACAAAAACAGAATTATTTAGCTTGGCTAGTTGGAACATTAAAAGAGGAGAAAACCCTCTTGTTTAATATTTCATATGGGGGAAACGTATTAACTAGAGGGGAGGAAGAGTGTTGGTTGTTTCTGTTATGTCGTTATCATCATTTGTGACATTGACGTCCACAGAAAGCAAGGGAGACAAAGTGAGATATTCACACTATGAGGGAGGGATGCAGTGAACGCGAAATAACCTCAAGTATGGCTTTGTGGTGGAGGAAACAAATCAAAGAGGAGGAAGTGTAATCTAAGGGCAAAACAGTGAGTCGCAGCTAATGTGAAGGAAGCGATCAGACAGTACAGGAGACGCAGCGACGTCACTAACAAGGTCAGTGACAACACAGAGACACGCATGAGTTTGTGTATGTGTGTGTGTGTCGGTGCAGTGCAGCTTTTCAATCCCACTGACCTGAAAAGCTCTGTTAACGCTGGATCCACAGGCACTGAGAGAGAGAGAGAGAGAGAGAGAGAGAGAGAGAGAGAGAGAGAGAGAGAGAGAGAGAGAGAGAGAGAGAGAGAGAGAGAGACAGAGAGAGAGAGAGAGAGAGAGAGAGAGAGAGAGAGAGAGAATGATTATGAAACACGACAGACTTGAACATGCTACGTCCACAGCTCCTGTGTACAACAGATATATGAAGCCGTCTGTGCAGGTTGAACATCATTTAAAAATTAAAAGGTTAAATCAAATGCTTTTTAATTTGTTTAGCCCATACTCGCAAATCTCACAAATCAAAGAGATAAACAGTCTTTAAAGGGTGCAACGTCCTCTGTCCCTAATCCTCAGTAAAATATGTTTTATATGTTTGTGTAAAGATGTCAACTCAAAATTTGATTATTCATTTGACTTCATTTCGTACTTCAAAAAGATACTAAATACATAATGCAGTACATCAGTTCAGTTTGTCAGTGTATGGAGGGTAAATGCCTAAAGCCTTCAGATATATTATTGACTGTGGTAAGAATTCAAATTGGTGAAAAAGAAAAGAAAAGAATTGAATTATGAGCGTGAAATGTATGCACGGCATCACGGCCTCAACTCTTATCGCAATGAAACAAAGAAGTATTCGGCGTATACTTTGGAGTATCTGACACAGAGGGGGAAATGAATGAGTGAAGATGGAGTGATTTAGGACAGGGTTAAAAAAGATGACCACAGTGCCAAATCCTCCACTCACACTCTCTCCCTCTCTTGCTGGCCGACAAGCAGAGGACGGCCGTAACTCAATCAAACAAGGGCCTTGTGGTCGCAGCCTTCAGACAAGGTGCTTGCTCCACACCATGTAGGAACAACACTCGCCACCTCCCCCCCCCCCCCCCCCCTCGTTTGGTCAAAGATGTTACAGAATTTCTGAAGTTAGAGGTGATGAAATATGGATCAAGACATTTCTCTGATGGACACCTCTTTTCAGATTCTCTAAACCTGTGAGGGCGGACGGTGGGGGGGGGGGGGGGGGGGTGGCTGAGTGAGGGTCACGGTTTACGAGCCCTTTTCAAGGTTTGTCGTAGTTTCATGGGAGGAAGTGAGGTGGATGTATTCACTGTAACTAATGCAGCGCCCGTTCTAAACCTGCCTTATTGTAATGGACTCTTCTCTAGTTCTGGACTCCAGAGCTACTTCAGAATTATTCCTTGTCACTAGTGAGTCCTCCTAAAACAGGTTTACAATTTACTGTCACTTTTCAATGTTTGTGTGCTGGATGTTGTGTGCTTTGTCAATGGTGCAGAGTAAAGTTAGAAATCTTTGAGTTCATCCTACCTGGTTTATCTGCAGTGAAGATTCAATGCTTCAAAAAAAAAAAATTAAACAGAATTTGCTTTATTACTTTTCACATGTGGTTTATATATACAATTTAACTCCTAACTTAAATGTTGTTATTTTTTTCATATATTGATTGTCAACTATTTCAGACCCAAGTTCATAACTTTTCAAAAATAAAAGCGCTGTAATTCAGGCCGATATAAAGCATTGCAGCGACAAAACAAAAGTTAATTTACTTTGAAGCATCTTGAGAAAGAGGAAGTAGTTCTATAAATGTTGCTGCCATGATGGAGATCAGCACCATTGACTCTGGTTAACGACTGTGTCAGTCAGATATGGTGAAATAAAAATAATCTGGCGACAATTTTGACTCGTGAGTTGATCCAGTTGCTGACAAATGTTGTTTATTTGAGGACGTAAAAGAAGACACGTTCAACTCGGTCCACAGACTGAAGGCACTGACTGCTACGGAGCACTGGTCACCTGTTTATTCAGCGACCAGCGCTCTGTAGCAGTCAGTGCCTGGTTTGTGTCACTGGTTTGTCAGGTAAAACCCAAAGTTACCAGTTCTTTAAAAGTATGCTTTTGTTGGATGGTACCATAAGTCACTGTGGTGGGTATTTCACTGTTGAATAGAGCTCTTAAAACATGCACTGTGATTATAGGAGTAAAAACAAGAGAGCGATAGAAAACGCGAGAGCAGTGAGAAAAGGCAACTCGAGTGTGACAGTCTGCAATTTGTGCAGTTGTGTGTGTACAGCGTACGTATGTGTCTGTGCATGTGTGTTTGTGTTGGGGGAGTGAAGGTCACCCTGAATGGCATTGTCACCTGTGTGTGTGTGTGTGTGTGTGTGTGTGTGTATGTGTGTGTGTATCCATGCAGATACCTTTGGAGCGTGTTCGATGGCGCTTATCGTCTGCATCCAGCTCCATCTGCAGAGAAACAACAAACAAGCTGTTCAACACACAACAGACAGCAGCGCAAAAAATGTGTCTTTCATTCGGGTTCGGATTCTTTCAGCTTCACAGAACTTTTTGCTTCCTCCTTGTCGAACAGGAATTTCACACCTGATGTTGCAACGCTTCGACGCGACATGTCATGCAGGTGGCCGAGTGACTGACAGTATTTGTGTGAATGATGTGAGGAATTTAAATACAAAGGAAAATCATTGCTTCAAATGCTTTTTACCGATACATATCCCCTGCTGATCTCCTCAATGAAAAATTAAATCTATATTTAGACTGATTAGTCGTTAAAAAGACGTATGAGATTATCAGTGACCTCACACATGTCCTCTATGGTGACTCTCAGTTGCTGCCCTCAGGAGGGCATTTTAGATTGTGTATAAAACTAACAGGAAGAAGTTTGGGTTTATTCCATCAGACTGGTGAACATTTCCAATGGGAGGCATGGTCACTTCACCTTGATGAACGCACTTTAACCTTATCCATCCTTGTAATTGTTTTTTATTTAATAAATTTCGAATTCAAAAAAATCTAAAAAGATGTTCAGATTTGTCGGAATTTGTGTTGTCCTTTATATGCAGGGATGAATTCTCTGTGCACTTTTGTTTCTCTCCTGCTTGCCTGGAATTGGCCCTTGTGGCCGTTCTACAACATTTTCGTTTATGTCTCAGAGAGTAATTCATGGATCTTGATGTTGATGTTTAGGGGACTGATATATATGACTGTGTGTAATAAAAACACTAGTGAAATTAAATGTGGTTTCTTAAGGAGACTTTGGGCCTGGTTGAGGTATACACTTTACCGTTTATTTTGACCTCAGTAAATCCCTCTCTCTGTCCATCTTATCCATTTTTCCAACCGTTCCATCCATTTAGTGATTTCACAGATGTATTGAGGAAATGACATCATCCTACATCAACTGGGAGGTTTCCATTTATTCTTTATGCTCCTCAGTATTCAAACTTTTCAGGCTCTTTACATGCCACAGGAAGCATTATAACCCACTTCTACGTCTTCTTCTTCATGTATGTCAGACCTACACATCCTTCTAAAGGTGGCTCTATCCCCTTACCATCACATCATAAATTGTTGAGGAGCCCGAGCGCCTCGGGACATCACTGTTATTTCCAGATGTCCCTAAATATTCGTACATGCTGCATTCAGAATATGACAGGGGCTGTGGCCCTGTTTGGATGTCTCTTTTTATTAAACATGATTTATTAACACCACACTTAGTGCACTGTAGAGCCCCTCAGCCCTAATGGTGTGTTACTTTATGAATGGCCATAAATGTTTCAACGGGAGAAAAATAAAATCATGAAAGGCAAGGATACCTTGTAAATCTTATTAGTGGAGCAGGGAGGGAACGACCGGGAGTATTTTTGGGGCGGCTGAGGATATTGTGTGGGTGTGTGAGAGGAAGCTTGGAATGTCCACACACACACACACACACACACACACACACTTATATGGTGGAAACCGTGGAAACCGTTTGTAGTGATCACGTTTGTCCGGGCCAAATTGATCACGATAAGCGGTTGATTACTATAACTGAATTAGCTTCTGTATGATTTTCCTACAACTTGAGGTAAATTAACGACAGTTTTTAAGATAAGGACGATGTCACATTGATCACTCACGTATGCATCCACGCACACACACACTGTCACCGACTCAGCTGAACGTTAATTTGTTTGAAATGACGCCACAATATAACACTGATCATCACATAGTCATCAATACTTTTCTTAAATGAGTAAAATCTTCTTCATAGCTGCACATTCATTCAATAATACAGCTCGTCTCTAGCACTGACACACACATCGACACACGCAAACAAACTTGTGTGGAGAGCCGGAGGAGATGACGGGGCGCGCTCGGTTTGTCTCGATTCAGTTAAAACTGTAAAAGTATTACTTTTAACACTATATTTGTGATCGTTATATGTATATATATATATATATATATATATATATGTACATGTATTACTGGGGTTTCCATGGCAATTGAAATAAATAAGGAAAAAATGGGAAAAAATACAGTCTATTGATCCTTTCTCCTAGAGGTTCGAGGTTCTAGGTTCTAATGCAAATAGCAGCCAATCACATCACAGTCAGGTTTAGAAATGTAGCTGCAAAAAGTGGTAAGGAATTCTATATTTGCTAATTATGCTGATAATTACATTTAAATAGATTTATATGAGGGGGATCTCTTTGAAAAACTTTCTTTAAACTGAGAACCTTGGTTTGAAAATAGTGAAAATTAAATGAAATTTTTTTTAAAAGAACAAAAAGACTACCTGATCGCAGAATGGTAGTCTTTTGTTGCTCACTACCTCCCCTGTTAGAGGTAAAATATTAAATATCCATTGTGGACTAAAATATGTGACACACACACACACACACACACACACACACACACACACACACACACACACACACACACACACACACAGTGCCTATCTGAAGCTGCCAGGCTCTCTCTGAGGGCCCCGGTTTTAAGCGAGTTCCGCATCACAACTGAACACAGTGTCAACAACAAGTGAATCCAGCAGCAGAATAAAACAACAGCAACAAAAACGGTGGCAGCAGTATAAGTCATGTCGCCTCCTCTTCCTCCCCTCAAGGCTCCTCATGAGAGTTGGACCCGGGAAGCTTGCACGCCTCTGCAGCCCGCCATATGTTGGAGAGCCCTTCATATTCGGCCTGCCCCCCCCCCCTCCTCTCTCTTTCTTTCTCCCTCCCTCTCTCTCTCTCTCTCTCTCTCAGCGCCCCATGGGAAAATGTCACGGCTGTAATGAAGGTTAGCTTGCTTATTGAGGATTAGGAGGAGGCCCACTCCTTCTCTGTCTGTGTCTCAATTAGACCCTGGATCAATGGCATTACGGGCCCAGATGAATAGCCGCACAGTAATGTTTATGCCGCCTCCAAAAGTTGAGGTTGGCCGAGCAAATACATATAATGATGCAAACTTCATAAGAAATTTTATGTTTTTTGGTTGTTTTTTTAACTTCACAGCCAGCAACTCTGCCAAGGCCCAACACTCAAGCTGCAGCACATTTCACATTTTTCAACATCCACACTAAAATTCAACTTGAGGTAATCCGTCCATTAGTCTTGAGGTAATACTGCTGACTAGCAAACTATAAGAACTAAGAAAATATAACTTTGCGGAGGTAGTTCAATTACTGATTGTGTCAGAAAATGTACAGGGTTACTGTCCATTTACTTCCATTTTAAATTACATTATGTAAAAGCAGTTATAATTAAGACCAATCACTCAATGATAAAGTTGTGTTTTTGTTGATGTGATTCAACATTTCATTTCACACATGACCTCCAGTGGGGTTCAGTTGTTTTATTTAAAACGAACCAGCAGGTAATTTCATAAAAACAAACTTTTGAAGCTCATATTCCTCTTTCCCATTCTTTGCCTCTAAATGTGCATGACAGAAATATCTTTGCATTCATGATTTTCAAATCCACATTTGCATATTGTGCAGCATATATTGTATAAGGATTTCATTAAATTTTAGCACTCACACACACACACGCACATGCACATGCACATGCACATGCACATGCACATGCACATGCACATGCACATGCATGAGGTGCAGGCTGATTTCAAATGCATCTGCTACAGTAAGCCTGTAGACACGAGTGTCTAAATCAGCACCAAGCTGAATTCTCTCAGACGACAGAGCTCCTCGCAGAATATATGCATGTTGTGATTTGAATGTGGAACGCAGCTAAACTTTTTATGCAGTTCACACATGAGGGGGAAAAAAGCAGCTGTGTGTGTGTGTGTGTGTGTGTGTAAGAGAGTGTGTGCGTATTGATCATACAGTCATCAGCACAAGAATCACATGTAAATTACCAGTTGTTGTTGTTATTAGTGCGTCTTTATGATTAGACGGGACACGAGAGCACCACCAGACACTAACAAATTGAAGAGGGTTCTTGCTCTTTGATAGAGAAGAATCGGGATATTACTGAATGAAGCGCGATAAGAAATGCAGCGATTATTGTGTTATGAACTGAGACATAAAACTAGCATTTTGCACATGCGTGTGAGTGTGTGCGTGCGTGTGTGCGCTCTTATCATTTTGGTGGTGTGGAAGGAGGGAGGGGGGGGCTTAGACATCTGTCACAACAATTCACATCGTTATCAGTTTCCCTTTGTTTTCACCTTGAAGTTTTGGGAGAATGCATTTCAGGCATATGGCGCCCAACAACCCCCTCCTCCTCCTCCTCCACACACACACACACACACACACACACACACACACACACACACACACACACACACACACAGCCATTGGTATTCCATACAGTGTAGCAATGGGGAGCCAACTAAACTCCGCTGGCATTATCATATTTCACTGCGAATACGTATTTACACCATGCATCATAGTGACAGTAAACATGTGTGCCAAACCGGAGCTAAGTGCATCTGAATTAGTGTGAAGGGCTGCAGAGATAGCATCTGAGTGGGCGCTGAGAGAGAGAGAGAGAGAGAGAGAGAGAGAGAGAGAGAGCGAGAGAGAGAGAGAGAGAGAGAGAGAGAGGGGGGGGCGATCAGAGAGAAACAGGAGAGCGAGCGTGATAAAGACAGAACAAGAGAGTGAAATCTGGCGAGCGATTCCCAACTAGTGTGGTAAACGGCTTTGGTGGATGACGGCTCCGAAACGTTAAAGAGTGAGAAAAGCTGTGATGTGAATACAATACGACTATTTATCAGCCGTCGCAGTGAGGTCAGAGTGCAGGGATTAAACTCAGGTGTATTTATAACTGACTGGATTGTCACAAAGCCTGAGTGGACCTGAGGTTGTTTGACACTTTTTGCCCTCTAAATAAATGTTGATCTGATTTAGTTGTATTGCCCTGTATCTTTGAAAACTGCATTCACTACATTAGACTGGAATCAATGTAATTGCTATTGGAGATTTCTCGTGTTTTTGTCAAGAGAAATCATAAATTCAAATGATTGTGCAATATTTGTATACATCGAAATAAGCTTATAGGAAGCCCTGTCAGCTGCAAGGATTTGTTTCATTGTGAAAGCCTGAGACTCAACCTTTGACCTTCCACTAAAATAACTGTCACTACTGACAGCGAATTAGCTAGATCATCAAAATGAATCACATAAAGACCAAAGAAGCCAGCGGTGAATGAGTTCTCAGTGGCTTCACTGCTTGTAAGAACTGCCGAAAAGTATTAGCCTCTGATAGCCACATGCTAGCTGGAGGAGGCGAGGTGCTGCGACAGTTGACAAATACTTTACTAAGGACACAAGACTGTATGTAACATGTGTGTTTAATCCCAGGTGTCTGGTCGGGTCACGGTTCATATGTTAACAGGTTCAGATGGGTCCAGATTTGACTTGGATTTAATTGTGGGTAGTGGAACAGGTTTCATACAAACCTCAGAGGTTTGCAAACAGATGACCTTTACAGGCTCTGGACTGGTTTCTACTGTTTCTACTGTTTAACAATGGTGCCCTTTTAAAATCCATTTTATTTAGCTGTTAGTGCAATATGCAGTGTTTTCTGAAACTGATTCCATCACATAAATAATTCATAAATCTTTATGAAAAGCTAATTTAACATGCAAATCTGAATCTGATTATAAAGTTATACTTTTGATGAGTTAGGTGTGAAAACATGTTGAAACAAGCTCTACCTGAAATGGTTTGGGGTTGAGACAGCTCTTTGGGCCAGACCTCTGCTGCCACTTTGACCGAGTGAAGTTCAGCTGGACAGAAATGGCTCACCACATCTCCTCCACACTCATTTTCTGCATAGAGGGCAGAAGAAAAAGAGGACGGTGAACATACATCATTCAAAATCCTTTGCAGAACAATCACATTCACGCGCAGCCATGACGGGATTGGAAATTTCCTCCTCTCCTTTTGACTGCAGGTCTCATGAATAGTCATATACCATCAGTTATGCGGCACACGCCAAAAAACCCAACGTTGATTTCCGCTATAACAACGGCCGCTTGCCGCTTGCGACAGGCTTGGCAACATGGGGTAATTAGCTAGATCTATCATCTTCTGCAGGAAGTGGGGGACAAATATAGCTAATGATCCGTGGCTGCCTTCATGATTTCCCTCCTCAGCTCTCCATCCTTCGCTGAGTTGGAGGAGAGGGGAGGGACAGGGGAGTGGGTGAGTTAAGGGGGTCGATGTCCCACCTTATCACAAAAAAAGGTGAAATAACCGCACACAGAAAGAGAAAAAGACAGATGGAAAAAAGGGAGTGTGAGGGAAAATGTGCATTCAGACTCTGCCTGAGTGCTCTGCCTGTCTTTGTTTCTCTCCATCCGCTGCTGCTAATTGAGCGAATGTATGGGAGAGAACAGATGAGGTGCCGATAGTGTATAGGGACCATCACACAGAATGAAGGCCCCCATAGGGAGCATACCAGATGGCCCATAACACACACACACACACACACACACACTCACTCACTCACTCACTCACTCACTCCGCAGTCATTCCCAATCTGTCTTAAAGCAGCTCAAATAAAAACAATAGCCGGTCCCTCAGGACAAGCACCACCACAGGCGTACAGTGAGTGTTCAGGGTGCCCGTTGTGTGTTATGTAAAAGGAGCGCGGGTGGTTTTTAAAGCATAAGCGGACTTTACTTTTAATCAGCAGGGGTTCTCTTTCTACCCCTTCATCACACACATACACAAACACCTCAGCTTTTTTTTTCTGTCCATTTCCTTTGTAGTGGGAATAATGAGCAAAGCAAAGTTGGAAACAGCCTGAGCGAGTTGTAAGGGGACAGTGCAAACTACTTTGAAAGGGGCTATTAACGTGAAACCCTAATGCAAAACAATGGCCCACTCAAAGTATATTTTGCATGTTACTGCTACAGACGAGGCGTCTTTCATGCTTTTTGAAAATGGCGTCAGAGGTTTGGTTTGTATTTGATTAAAGGCGCTGGTGCAGCCCGAAAGCATTTACATTCATTTACTAGAATTACCATCTCGTGGCTCCAAGCCTCCACCAACCTGTGAAAGCTGCAGTTTACATCCTTGTCTTTCCAGATTCATATAATACATGTGGTTAAGACTTTGACGGAATAAAAGGTGTTGCATGTTGTCACATTGAGATAAAACACAAAAACACAAACTCAAATTCCTTGTATGTGTTCATTCAACACAAAGCTGTGGCTGTGACAGCAGACAATGCTTCAAATATGGAGGTTGCTGCAAAGAAGCTCGACACTATAAATGCTGGATGCCTCACATGCGCCTTCAACAACAGCACAGCTCTATACAATCAGAATAGTTTCAAAGTGGATGGACACCAGATTCCCTCTTCTCCTGAATTATGGTGTGAAGTTACGATGGTGAAGTTTACCCAACACCTTTATTGACCTTAAAATGTCACAAGTTCATAATTTTATCCTGTTAAACGTCGGTGGGAAATGATGCCATTACTTATGGTTAAAGATGTGTTTTGTGATGTCATGGTGATCAGTGGCGAGCCAACATTGAAGATGTTCTCACAAAAAGTTCCTGAGAAATTGTGTTCACAAGAATGCGATGGATGGACAGACTTATAGATGGATAGATGGATAGATGGATAGATGGATAGATGGATAGATGGATGTTGGGATGGAGAGATGGAGAGATGGATGGATGGATGGACAAACCAAACAAGCCTCTGGCCACAGCTGTCATGAGGACCTGGGTAACTGTTATATTGTGTGTATAAAATTATAAAAAGCTCCTTTTCCACTGATTGGAAAAAACACTAACGTCTGGCTTTTGTCTGGAGAATGGGGCATTACTCTATCTATCTATTTAATAAAACCCAGTGTAAACTATGTTTATAACTCAATTTGTGGCATAATTCCACCTGCTTCTACCTCATAAAATACAAACTACACACACACACACACTCACACACACACACACACACACACTCACTAATCCAAGGCCCCTTGGTCATTCTAATCAGAGTGTATGTGATGGGTCTGTCCTCTGATGAAGGTCTTCATGTGGAGGCTGATGACAAATCACAGCTCTCTGACTCCTCATCAGGACACGGCCCACATTCCCCTGGTATGTGTGTGTGTGTGTGTGTGTGTCAGAAAAAAGGAGAGGGGAAAATGACAAATGGCTAGAGTCTGATGGGACAACAGAAAAAGCAGAAAAAGATACAGTCTAACAATGAAATACAACATGTGTGAGGGTGTACTTTGTGTGAGTGTGTGTGGTTGGTATTCTAGTCATGGAGTTGCAGTGCTAGTTTGTTTCAGCACCAAGGACAGTGACAGACAGAGCAAACACACTTGCGGTCTCCTTTTCTTCTTCTCTACTGAGAATTCTACAAGTGTGTGTGTGTGTGTGTGTGTGTGTGTGTGAGAGAGAGAGAGAGAGAGAGAGAGAGAGAGAGAGAGAGAGAGAGAGAGAGAGAGAGAGAGAAGTGATATTTTCTCACAGTCTATTCCTTGGAGTAAAAGAGGGGACCGTGCCTGTGCTTTACTGGGCTCCTATATCTATCAAAGCCAGAGAGCATACCGTAAATAGCCTGGAAAGACTGGCTGCTGTGCCCCCCCCCCCCCCCCCCCACACACACACACACAGACTCATATGACTATTGTATAGTTACATACACATTAAGGAAGGGAGGCTGTGATGTCCGCTGTGACATTTTCTTTGACACATACTGTACATGACAAGCATTTTAGAAACACACCCTCACATACACACGTACGCAGGCACGCACGCACACACACAAAAGAAATCATACCCATCATATAGAGAAACACATACGGCACATGAGGACAAGGGGGCACACACAAATATGCACATGTTATGAGAGAGACACATGCTTTATTCATGTGATGTGCGTGAACACACACACAGACACACACACACGCATGGCAATCTCCTTCTCCCAGGCTCTGAGAGTGACTGGGGCTGCCTGACCTACATTCTAGCAGATATGTATATACAGGCAGAGAGGAGATGAAATCTCTCTCTCCATTGCTCTGCCTCTCTCTGTTCCATATTCTGTGTTCTTTTCAGTGCCTGTTCATTGCCTCTTGGACACACACACACACACACACACACACACACACACACACACACACAGGAGGTGAAGAAGCAGCTCTGATTTCTTAGCCTGACTGTCCTCATGCTGCAGATGAAACAGGCATTGTCAGTGTGTCGCCATAGTACATGGATTTTGATGGTGAGAGCGGGATCCCTGTACATTCCATCTTTCTCCCTGTTGCATATGGACCATCCCACAAACTACAATTTTCTCTTTTGTGTACTGTATGTCAATAAATTATTTACAGCCAAAAACATACTGTTAGTCAAACCTACGTCCAAACACCAGGGAAACAAATGGTGAAGTAGAGAGGGGACGATGTGTTAGAAGAGAAGAAGACAACTTGGGGATGAGGAGTGGTGGTGTTCTGTGGTAGCAGGTCTGGTTAGATCAAGAGTAGGAATTGGGATTGGTCTGATAATAAAGCCAGCACAAATGTTCGTCAATGAAAAGGATTTCCGTTCATAAATAGAAAACAAGATTCACTTTATCCCAAAACTGAAATATTTCAACCTGTAAAGTCCACTGAGGCGTTACACAGAAACCCACCAAGAAATTCTATAACACTGCACAATGTTGATTTCGCAAGATTTGTTTTGGGCCAGCATATCCTCTAGTGACTTAATCAAATAGCATGTGAAACACAACATTAACAGAACATTTTTTATCAAACTGTAGTTGTTGGAGTATGATGGAGCAATATTTTACAAAACTTTGCGATCACATTTGAGACTAGAAATATTGTCCTGGTCGTAAAAGTAGCAAATGATCTGATTACAAGATGATGAAGTGACATAAAATGGTTTCAATTGTTTAACTTAACCTGAGAGAGATCCTCTGAAGTTTAAATGTTATCGTTCATATCCACACACAGAACAACAGAAGTGGGAAAAAGAAAATAGTGTGCATATATTTGTGTCCTTGGCTAAACGCTACAATAGGCAGGAGACTTTATAGATATATGTACTGTTTGTTTCTGTAGAACCAGCTACTTGACTGTTTATGTTGATTTATAGCTAAAAGAAACTAACTGGTAAAAAGGAGTCATTGTTATAAATGCCAATTTGAATTCAATATAGACTTTTAGAAAATGATCAAATATGACATGAAAATGAATGAAAATTTGAAAAAAATGTGTTTAAAATGATGAAAGAATTGTTGTTTTAATAATTAATTTAAATTATTTTCAATTCTTGTTCATTTATATTTCAGTGTAAATATTAACCTGTCACTAATTCTATTATAAAGTGTTTGTTTTATATTGAATACTTATACTATTGAATAAATGTAAACCATATTAGCCCATTAAATAATTTGGGTATTCCCAAATTATTTAATGTGGTGATGTGCATTGAAATTGATAATATAGTGTTTTCAGCTGTAGGCTACTTATTTTAGACATATCAAAAACATGTAGGTGGCAGGAAACATGCAAAATATTAAAATACAAACTAAATTAAATGCAAATTTTTGCAAACAGCAAAGTAAAGGATACATTTTACAGAAATTGGCATTATACAAGAGAAATACAAGTGCTGAAAATGGATTTGGTTTGCCACTTTTAATTTTGTCACACCATTGTTCCATTTCCTTTACCTGCTAAATGTATGTCTGGAGCTGAGGCCAGCTCACACAGGGCAGCAGATTTAACCAGGTTTAACCAGTAGACATAGAGCGACAAGCAGAGGTAACCACAAAGCAATCTGTGATAAATCACTATGTTACATTTGAACTGTTGGCTGAACAGCTGAAAAGAGTCAATCTGTCTGCTGGACTGACCGTCTCCTATAAAAATATCTTTGGACACAGCGGCGTTGTCGGAGACACTGGAGGTTGAAGGGTGAGAGGAGCTGTCAGGTAGTGAAGTGGGCCGGCTCTTTAGGACTTTTCCAGCTCCTATCAATGAGGAAGAGTGAACTAAGGTAACAGCAGCTTTCTGACCCAATTTCATCTTCAAGGACACGAGAGATGGAACTGACCGCGTGCCTGACCTGCTGCGCCGCACAGCGCCCTGCTCACAAACACACACACACTGTCCACGCAGGAAGTGTGGATAAGCCAACCCACGAAAGAATATATATACAATATATGTATCTATATATCTACAAACAGTGGACCTCAGTGTGTACACATAAGACACACACAAAGCTAAAAGTGCATCTCTCCATCCCTCTGCCATCTCAAGGGAGGCGCCCCCTCCTCTGTGAGGGCAGAGTGTGGGGGAAATAACATCGAGCGAAATGCCGCCGCAATTACCCACAGTGGGGTAATCACCAGCACAATGCACTATGGGTCGGCTGCTTGGGAAAGAGAGTGAAATACTCAGGTGAGAAGAGAAGCCAGACAGCAATCAGCCCAGCAGGAAGTGGAAGAGAGAGAGCGAGACACAGAGGGAGGGAGAGAGAGAGGGATGGAGGGAGGGAAAGAGAGAGATAAGAGCAAAGGGCCATTCCTTTAATTTCCATGGGAGAGCCAGGGTCTTAATTACTTGATGAGGCTCTGTCTCTCTCTTTCTCTCGCTCTGCAGTGTGGTTGTAAAAAGGTGTGTGTATGTGTGTTTGACTGTGTGTGTGTGTGTGTGTGTGTGTGTGTGTGTGTGTGTGTGTGTGTGTGTGTTTATATGGCCCATTATCACACTGCTAAGACTCCAATCACCTCTCAGTGCAGATAGCGAGTGAAGAGAACAACATTGCAGTGAGAGGTAGCAAGAGAGACAGAGAGAGTGTGTGTGTGTGTGTGTGTGTGTGTGTGTGTGTGTGTGTGTGTGTGTGTGTGTGTGTGTGTGTGTGTTGGGGGGGGGGGCAGGGAAAGAGGGAAAGTGGGAAAGAACGAAAGCAAGGAGAGAGGGAGGTGATTTACGCCTTTAGAAGCGTTAACGCCATCTCTCATCCCCAGCAGCTCGAGAACAGCAAGGTCGAGGAGTGAGACAGCAAAGACTTGAAATAGCCACAGGAAAACAGAGCTGTACGCCACCTCAGCCCATAGACTACCACACACGGTACATGGGAGCGGCCAACATTCTCTCATGGGGGACCTGCTGTGTGTCCAGGCATATGTGACTGGTAATAATAATAATAATAATAATTGGAGCAGTAACATTAAAAACCATTTAGACACAATTGGAGAAGTGACTGAATTGCTACACTCAAAAAAGATTGATGAACCAATGACAGCTACACTTTGCAGTGGTGACATTTTACACGTTGATGAGCTGCTTTTCCTTCTGACCAGTTGGCAAGAGCAAAGAATGTGTCTGGAAAGCTGCTGTTGTCTGGTGTGCATCATTCCCCGTGAACCAGAAACGCAAGTGTGCAGGTTTTATTTTACTTGTATCAAAACCAAAATAGTAAAACAAGATAAGAAATTTGACGGGATCGAGATATTACACTGGGGTGGGAATCGCAGGGTAATCACCAACCCATTAATGACTGACATGTGATATTTTCACTTAAGAAGATCTGTTATTGATACGTTGGCGGGTGATTTTTAAAAATATGTATCTTAAATATGATCCATTGGTAAGAAACAACAGAAATACTGAATGGGATACTTAACAGCTGAAAACCTTGTAGCTTCACTGTAAACTACCTCAAACATTTCTATGGCATTTCTCTAATTATCAGCTAATATACACTCTGTTATTGGACTGTAATTCAGATCTGATAAAATGCTATTAAACTCTAAAGCCACCTACAAAGCTTCAAAAGAATTAGCAGGCGCCACACTGTTTGTTGGTGGAAATCTGATGTGTTCGTTCTTTTTCCTTAATTCTGCAGTAATGAGTCTTATTGAATAGAGAAGACTCCAAGTGTGCATACTGTATATTTGATGTCAGCTTTTTTATTTTTTTATTTTGTCCCAAAGTTTTTGTTAGGGCAATAAAAGTTTTTTTAAGTGTCCATAAGACAAAATCCATGTTGACCATCCAGACTACAGATTGTGCATAACATAGACATGAGTCAAACTCAAAAGTGAATGTACATGTCAAATAAATTGATTCTCAAAAATGGTTTCTGTCATTTGAAGTAGTTGTTATCGCACTGATGTTTGCTCACATGTTCATTTTCAAGCACGTTTGCATTTAAGCAGCTATATGATGCTATAAAAATGGATGAGACAGCTGAGACTGCTCACTACTGGAAAGATTGTCTCCAAATGTGCTAGATGCCGACATTTGAATTTGTGATATTTTGGCCTGATTTCTGGACAGTCGGAGGAAGTGGAGACGTTTTCGTCCACCTTTATACACAGTCCATGATGCCGACCAATGACAACAACTTCTCAGATCTCAGTCGTCACTCATTGCTCCGCTTGTCCTCAGAAACTTTGACATAAGCAGATCTGAGTGTTTTGCTGGCAGATGTTATTAGATCCTGGGCGTCGGTGAGTGACCTGATACCCCCTCCATGTGGCCGTCTGTCAACAAAGGCTGGATTCTTATTTACAGAGAAGGCTCGTACAGTCGTTCCTCAACAGACAGACAGGGAGATGAAACCAAAGCGCCAGTTTTGCAGTATCTATGCAGTATTGAAAACGGCAACCATTCTTTGAAGGTTAGCTGTCTTTCATCACATCAGATGGGAGTTTAACCCTCAGCTATGCTGCACTGACGCCGTGTCAGACCACGTCGCCCCGGCTTCTCCTTTGATGACATTTTCCAACATTTAGTCCTCGTGGCGTCGTCCTTCCTGTTATTCACATCAGATCTCCCTTGAGAATTATGCTGAGGACGTCCCCCCGTGCGTATATGTGCATGCGCGTGTGTGTGTGTGCACCTGCATTTACCATGACTTATCTGACTGAGTGGGAGATATGTGTGCAGGCATATGTGTGCATGTGCAGGCACACACATGCACAGGTCTGTATGCAGTGTACAAATACATGTACTAGTTTGGGTATACGTGTGTGTGTGTGTGTGTGCCTGATTGCAGCCAGGTCTCATTGCACTGATGAGCTCTATTGTTCTCTTTCTCTATTTTTCTCTAATTCTCTCTTTACAACACCCCCGCCCCCCGTTCTCTCCATCTCTCCCTCTCTCTCTTCCATCTTTCCCTCGCACCCCCCCCCCCCCCCCCCCAACCCCCTGCTTGGCTGCCCATGTCTACCCAGAATACCAATGATGCAGTCTGCAGATAGATAGATACGGCTGTCTGTCACATGACCCTATGTGTCCCGAGGCTTTACCCCAGGATGACAGCAGGTGCAGCATGCACGCTTACACACACCCACACACACACATACTCACACACACAAAGGTACCTCAGCTTGGCATGCTGTATCTCAGCACAGGCACCGCACCAAGCACACACACTCACACGCAGACACACGGCATTGAAGACATTTACATTCACACACTCAGGCAAGCTAATGGGCATACACGCACTGAATCACCGCGGGGGGAGCATACCAGAAAGAGAGATAGAATATCCCACCACTGTACACACATGCTGTCGCTCTCCCTCTCTCTCACTTTCTGTCACATACACAGTCCTGCAGGCAAGAAGAAAAAAACAGTGAACACCCCCCCCCCAATTCCTTCCATCTCAAACACACACACGCATAAATTCCTGTGGGAAGGCACCCCACCCCTGTTTCTCACACAAACACATTCGTCACTGACAGGGCTCCACACAGTCACTGGGTATCCTGTGGCACCAAAAATAGCCGCCTAATAGAACGGAATAGAAAATGTCCCCCCACTCCACTCAAACAGGACCCATACACTGTGTGGGAGTCAGGCAGTGGACATCACAAGACAGTTTGTTTGGATTTGAATGATGGAACATGATAATCATAATCGCTTCTTGAAACACAGAGAGCACTCAGGGACACAGACGTGCGTCCGCACACACACACACACACACACACACACACACACACACACACACACACACACACACACACACACACACACACACACACACACACGCACACGTACACGCACACACACGCACATGCAAACATACACACACACACACACTTTTTACTACCTGATGCCCTGTCTGCAGGGTTCAAGCTCAGACGATACTCCACATATATATGAACTTGAACAGTTAGGCTGCCTATGGATTAGATTTGTACTTGTAATAATTTTTGAGTCACTTATGATGGTATTATTATTTGTCTTGTGTGTTCTATAATTTGTTTGCAGTGCAGTGCCAACTCTGCAAGGGCTGCAGGAAGAGGAAGAAGCAGGCATGAGACACAATAAAAAAAAAATCACAGAATTCACTTAAAAATCGGGACCATGACACATTTTGAAGACTTTTATAATATTGCACTGGGTTGCCCTCGTTGAAATTGAAACATTAAGAGAGCAATATCCTTTTCAAACAGGACCCACACTCACTAACATCTGGATTTTGTCTCCAGTGGGAAAGGGCACAATCAGCATTCGTACCCAGGTCAAATCACTCCGCGGTATTACCCAGTATTTATCGGCTCCAGCTCCAATCAGCAGTAATGGAAACATGATACCATGATGGCTATGCTTAATTTCACCCACAGAGCCTCACTATCAACAAAGGCTGGTCACTCAATCTTTTCAGTCCCAGTCACAAATTCCATCCATCTCTGTTAAAACGGCACTCCACATGTTCATTTTGTTATATAAAAAGCATGATGTGGGAAGTTGTGACACTATTTGTATGGGGGTGGAGAGGGGATCTCTCCCCACCTTCCACTGTCAGAAATGTGTGTGGATTGTGGTTTCTGACCATTGAACAGGCAGTTCGGAAGGAATAGAAATCCCATATAAGGCTTGACACACCAAGATGGGATTCAGATGTTAAACACACACCCTAACCCACACAACAACATCCAAACAATGTGCTCGTAGTCATAGTGTCATTAGGAAATCATATTTCAGGATTTTGGAAACCCCAAAAACAACAAGCCTTTGCTGTGTCCTGATTTGCACATCACATCCAGAATAATAATCTGTGTAGTCCAGCCTGAGACCTTTGTTGTATGACATTCTGTTATTTATGTTATATATTCAAATGTATATATATATATATATATATATATATATATATATATATATATATATATATATATATATATATCAAACAGTTATGGTTCACTATACTGAGACACAAATCCTCACTAATAGTATTTGTAACATCTGAGCTGTGAAACTGTGAAAAAGGTCTGAGAAGTAAAGGAGAAGTTAAAATGTATGTTATAATCTTAATATGTCACAATTGCTAATAGTAAAAATCTATTATCTCTTAACATTATAACATATACAAAATTTTGTGTATTTTCTAAATCAATCCGACCCCCCCCCCCAAAAAAAATCACATTATCCTAGACCTATAAATTCTCAGTTGTGTGGCACCTGTTTGACTAAAGCAGAGCTGATGTTGTGTCCGTCTATGAAGAGGTGAGCACAACATCCATAAAAGCAGTTCGACATCGCAGCTCACACCTTTGTCTTCTTTCCAGTTAAGTGACCATGGGTTAGGGTTAGTAAAAACACCGTAAAAACATGCACTGACTCTAAACATAAACCAAAGAAACAGGTGCTTTAAGTGGGAACTGTACATTAATTTGATTCTGAAATACAAGCTGGAAAACAAATCACCCTCAAACACGACCTGTGTGCGTATATGCAAACTGTATATATGAATATGTCTGTTTCCTCAGGGCTGAATCGCCCCCCCCATACTAACTCTGAACACCTGTTGGGAAATATGTATATATACATTTCTGGATTTTTGTCAGAAAACTTGTTATGTTTATATCACACTCTTCACTGTAGCTACATCAAGGTGACGGCTAGAGAGAGGGTGGGATGTTTTTATGCAAATGAGAGCAAAGATAAGTCTGAATAAAAGCTGGAACAAGGGAAACGCGCGTGTGGCGGTGCAGGTTTGTAGTGTGTATGTGAATATGTGTCATGTTTCTGCATGTGCCTGCGTGAATGTGGGTGCAGGCACATGTGTGCAATTGCATCCGTTTGTGTTGTGGTGGGGTGAGGGAGGCACATGTGCATGTATGAGTGGGCTCAGGTGGATTGTGAACTCGGCAGATGGACATTTGGAGCAGCTTTGCACCCTGCAGCAAAACACAGCACACACGCGCACACGCACGCGCACATGCATACAAACACACGGCTGTAACATTAACCTTGTGTAACTCCACCCCGAAAAAGCCATAAAAAAAGACCCCTCGAATCACATATCGACACACTGATTCAGTATTTCAACTGTCAAAACACAAGGTAAGTCAAAACCACCATACTATTTTGTCTGTGTCCTGAAAATACCTTTGCACTGGAGACTTTTTCCTTTCCATTAGCATTCATGCGTTTTTTCACCATTAGGAAAAACATTTCCTCTGGTCTGGAAATATGATCAGGGCATACCATGTGACACGAACAGGCAACAGCTATGTCTCAATCTCTTTGGAAAAATAAATTAAACCCTTTTCTCACATTGTCATTTTAGTCTATTTTTTCACTTTCTCTGCACTTGCAAATGGACAAAATAAAGAGTTTCTATCCCTGTCAATCAGAGCTGGAGCCAATAACAACCTTTGTCTACTGCAGAGTCATTTGACCCTGCAGTGAAAGCCAATTCAGAGGCTTTAGAGAGGAGAGGAAGAGGAGGAGGAGAACTCTAGATGTTTTCATTCAAGCCAACCCATCACTGGATGGCATTCGTCCCTCTGACACTAATTTTGCACACGTTTCCCTTCTCTCACCTTTCCCTGCCACTGTTTGCAAAAAATCTCCCCCTTCATCGCCTTGTCTCTCCATCCCAGCTGGGGGATGGAGGGATGAAGGGATGGGTGGACGGCTGGGGGAATGTAGACGCAGGCTGTGCGGAGCAGCTCTCTCCCAGAGGAGCCTCTTCTGCCAGCCCAGTGCCACAGATCAACAGTCAGCCAGCCAGCCGTGCACTGACCTCACCCCCCTCTCTCACTCTTTCTCTCTCTCTCTCCCTCCCTTGCTTTCTCTCTCCTCCTCTATTTCTGTCTCCCTCCATCTCGCTCCCCCTCTCTGCCAGAGGCACTTGCTGTCCCCATGTCTCCTTCCTACGCCAACTGCCTGTCCTGCTACCAACAGTGCATGTCTGTCTGGCAACCTCCCTGCCTGCTTTTCTATCTGCTGCTCTGCATGTGTCTCTCTCTCTCTCTCCTCCTCCTCCAGTCCTCCTGTCTGTCTGCTTTTGTGTCTGTGTGCATGGGTTTCTGCCTGTCCATCTGCCTGTCTGCCTGCCAGCCACTCTTTCCAGCCAATACCTCCCTGCCGGAGAGCGGCCAGGCTGTCAGCCGTTCTGCCAATCTGTCTGACTATCTCCCCGTCTACTCGTCATCTGTTTGTCTCTCTATTTGTTTGCCTGTTCGTCTGTCTGCCTGTTTACCTGTCTGCCTGTCCATCTGTCCGTCATCTATTTATTTTCCAGTCTTTATCTGCCCGTCTTGTCGTATGTCCAGTCTGTGTCAAGGTGATCGTCAATCTACAAACATGAAGCCCCAATCTCATTCTACAGGAGCTGGTGTTCCCTTCAATTTCAAGACTTAATGACATAACAGGAAAACTGTGGTATTAGGAAGGAAGCCTAAAGCTCATTCCTTCAGATTTCTGGGCACTAAATAACCTCTGAAGACCCAACAAACCACTGCTGACTTATGTTCATGTTTGATCAACAAACCACCACACTGTCAATAAAAGACTCATTGCATCATTAGCTGTTTTCAGACACAAACTCCAAAATGCAAAATGTCCGGAAAACTGGGTATGGATATTTCACAGAGTTGGAAGAAAGCAGCAGGAGATGAAAATGCTTAGCAGTTGTAGTTTACTCAGCATAGTATTTAGTATGGTATAGCTACTGTTGCTGGCCTGTCTGCTGTGTTCAGAGTTATGTTTGTGATGTTTGAAGTGATCCGTCTCAGAGCTGCTTTGTGAAAACCTTGTTTTGTAAATCACAGCACACTTTTCAATGCAGTGCAGAAGAATGTACTGAGGTGGGTCACACTGATACTGATAGATGCAGCTTTTTATATCATGGACTAACTGAATTGAAAACCTTATTTTATGAATCAAAGCACACTTGTAAAATCACGACCAGTCTATAATACTTTTTTTTTAAATAAAAAGGGACTTTAGGGCCTTGATGAAAAATTGATGATTGATGGAAAAGTCAGGATGTGATACTGCCTGGGTAGAGCAGGATGCAGGACATGATGTATACATTCTGCTGTGGAAAGGACAGCATTAGTCTTTTAAGCACAATGACACTTGTGCTGGCTCCTATCTTCAAAAACTCTCAAATCTCGTCTATCCAAGTTCACATCTCCGTCTTCAACGTGTATGGCACCTCCTTTTTAATTTTCCAGTTTTGTGTTTGTTGTGTGAGTGATCGACTCGCCTACTGTGAATTTTTCTGGAAATCTTCCTGCTGTATTCTCAAATGGGCCCAATCAGACATGTTCTGGACATTTTATTAAAATGTCGGAACATAGTAATAATCTCTGTATTTACGTTTGGTATAATGAATTCCACCTTGCCATTCCATGGCGAGGAGTCGTTTTTTCAAGGGGCAAAAGCTCTACCAGCACTGATGCACTGCAATTTATGAGGGTTTCTTTCTTGGCAGACAATGTCTATTCATTCACTGTCTTTCCAAACAAGATGCCCGGAGCTCTCCCCTGTCTTCAGACGCTTAGTCATCAGGCCAACATCCTGCTAATACTCTGCCTATCTCGTTCCCAGCTCTCCGTGGCTTTAGGAATATGTTTGCTGAATTGAAAGAGGCCCTCTCCTCTCTATTCTCTCTCTCTCACATTCCCCCATGTCCTCTCTTATTCTCGTCTCAACAGGAGAGCGAGGGAGTGTTTGACTGGCTCCTCTCAACCAAAGGCTGCACTGCGCGCTCACTCGGCAGTCAAGGACAACTCTAATAGAGGTAGAACAAAAGAAACAGAGAGCAGAAAGAGGGGGGGTGGGGGTAAGCGTACAGTGGTGCAAGGGTCTTTGAAATTATACATATTGTAAAATATTAGTAGTGTGTAATTCCCTATTCAGTTGTGCCGACCTTTGCCCCGAGCCCATTGTCCAAAGGTGAGAGGAATGAGAGAGAAAGGGAATTTCAATTTCTATTTTACATATCACACAGCTCAATAGGCAGCTTTCAAAGAGAGACTCGCTACATCTCTCCCCGAACATGTACAGACACATATACAGTATATTCAATAAACTGCTGAAAACATGTAAGTTCAATTAAGACAACTCCACCATTTTCTAGCTCGCTAACATTTCAGACATGAATTCTGAAAATTGGGTCTGAAAACTGGGAGTTAGCCTGAATTTCACTGCAGAAGGCAAAATCTTTAAGTCTACAGCACATCGTCACCGGCGTTGGTCCTTATCATCGAAAGCTTTCGAAATCTCATCCTCTTTCCACGTTGACTTCTTTGTCGTGTTTCATCCTGAAATATTAATCTTTCAGTTTCATGTCCAACGCGTGCCATAATCAGCTCACTTGTTTTTGTTACACTTCCACTGACCTTTGCAGAGCCATTGTCCACAGGT
The DNA here is from genome assembly GCA_026259375.1 of Verasper variegatus. Lineage (NCBI taxonomy): Eukaryota > Metazoa > Chordata > Actinopteri > Pleuronectiformes > Pleuronectidae > Verasper > Verasper variegatus. The sequence continues at coordinate 7,258,440 of CM048049.1, forward strand.
GGGTTAGAGTGAGAGCGGGGGAATTTCAATCTATCTCTAGTTTACATATCACACAGCTCAATAGGCAGCTTTCAAAGAGCGACTCACTTCATCTTCCCCTGAGCATGTACAGACACGTATACAGTATATTCAATAAACTGCTGCAAATAATCTACAGTTTATATCTTCAACAACACATTTCCACCGTCTTGTCTTGCGCTACATTGCGTTCTAGCATCTATCCTTATGGTGCAGTGTCCTGTTGTAGCTAATAATTCAATGATAGCATGTCATTGAATTAAATGATAAAGTGGCTTGTATTGTAATGCTAGAATATTATATTTTCTTTGTAACATGGCTCCTCTATGATGTTAAAATTTTATGAAATTCATTAAAACAGTGATAAAATAGAGTAAACTATGCTTTTCCTTCTTTCTATCCTTCGTTTCCCTGACACCTCGGTACGTGTTTGTGTTTACAGTCACTCCCACATAAAGCGCAGCGCTCGCTATGAGCATATTTAAATGCCTCTGCAGCTCGATAGCTATAATCCTTGTTGTGGATTGGCCCAGTTAGTGGTTCCCAGCTTTTGGAAGGGGATGCTAAACTGGGGATGAGGTGGTAGCTGGGTGGGGGGTATGTGTATCTCTATTTATAATGGTAAACCCAGCCCATATTTCTGCTGCACTGATAGATGTTATCTGTGTCAGCCTTTGTTTCTCTCTCTCTCTCTCTCTCTCTCTCTCTCTCTCTCTCTCTCTCTCTCTCTCTCTCTCTCTCTCTCTCTCTCTCTCTCTCTCTCTCTCTCTCTCTCTCTCTCTCTCTCTCTCTCTCCTCCTTTGTGTTCCCTCTGTTTCTCCCAGTCTGTTTCCTGCTACCTCTCCCTCCCTCTCTCTTTCATATTCCCAATGTTTTTTCCTTGTTTTCATCTCCTACTTCTCTCCTCCTCTTTCTATCTGGTGCCCAGATGCAGAGCAGGCAGCTGTGTTGTGTTTAAAAGTGTGCCCGGTTGAAACCACTGTGCCTGGCATCTGCTGCTGGCCAAAAAAAGAAGAAAAAGAGAATGAAAAAAAAGAGAAAGGAAAAAGCCAACCCCCACTATAGGCATCCATCTCTGTCTCTGTCTCCCTCCCTCTCCCTCTCTCTCTCTCTCTCTTGCCATCTTGCAGCCTTTAATCCTCTGAAATGAGATGAAAGACAAACTGCAGTTGTGTCAGGGAGGAAAGGGTTAACCAGCTACCCAGCTCCTCTTCCAGAAAGCGCACTAATAACCACCAATTACTGAACTATACATCAGTGCAGGAGAAGAATGGAAGGAAGAAGAAAGAGGTCTATGTTAGTCAGGGCTTGTTAGCACAGAGGTCCGCTGCTAGCTAGCTGGCTAACTAGTTCCTCGACTAGAGTAGCCATAAATGAGGTCCCTGCAGATCTGTTTGTTAGACGCGATATAGAAATCTCCTGATCAAGCTAATGAGCTAACCTTACCGGCTGCCTGTCTGGCAGCCCATCTCATAACTGTCAACAAAGAGAATGACAATATAGCCAGTTAGCTGGGGATCTCATTTAAGCCGGGCTAATCAGACAGAGCTGTGCTTTGTGCTGAGGTGGAGCCCTCCTGAGACCAAAGCGCCGGAGATGGGGGGGAGCGCATCGTCTGACGGTGCCAGGGAAGATGCACCCAAACATGGGGGCTGAGGGAGATGCATGTGGGCTGTGGGAGCCAGGGCTGTAATTAGGTGCCCTGAGCTCGACGCCCACACGCCTCGAACGAGACGCCATCCATCCCTCCCCTCTGCAAATAGGCAAATAGGCACCTGGGCCCACACAAAAGTACATTTAGTAAATGTATATATATAGGTGTGTGTGTGTGTGTGTAAAGAAAAAAATGCATCTCTACAGTTCCATCTGAGAAATTGGGTATACCCATATATATATATATATATATATATATATATATATATATATATATTACTGCCATTTCTTTTCTTATTCCTGCCCTTTTTTAAGTTTGTGTTTTTTTCTTTGAATTACAATGAAGTCAACATTAACAACAGATTTGGTGCATCTTTAAAGATATTGGGTGTACCCAATGTCTGTCTATATGCACACACATACACATGTACAGTTCAATATATATTATACATGTGTGTGTGTGTGTGTGTGTGTTTTTAATTAAAAAACATATATACACATAAAAACAAGCAGGGCCTCTATATCTATATATATATAACATACAAAACACATATATGTTGGTCCACCATATGTATAAGTCCATGTTTTATATCGATATTTAAACAATGTCCATGTGTATGCTGTGTACATCCAATTTTTCTCACATGTGTTTTTCGGTTTATGGATGCACCAAATCTTTTTTAGTCTGTCTGCTTTTTACGATTTTAGCTCAACTGAAACACAGAACTATAAATACATGCCAATATAATTTCTGCTGTCGACCAAAATAGAAAACAAATATCAATCCGGAGCAGAGTATAGAAAAAAAGAGCTAGCTATCTCCACCGCAGAGCCTGTCTCCCCATCTCCCCTGGTCCGCGAGAGCAGAACACACTGGTGCACTGGCTTTTGACCGCGGCAATTTTAATCAGTCTTTTTCACACTTCATTGGGAATTCATCGCCGCCTTCCCCCTTCAAACATTGTTTGGGAGAGTTATCAGCGGCAGGCAGCATATCCGGTAATTATACATGCAAGGTAACGCTGGGAGCTGGGCTGAATATTTCAGCCAAATGCATGTGGTGCTGCGAGGCACTGGAGGGTACAGCTGCTTCATAATGCTGGGTCTGTGGCAGCCATGATTGAAGGATGGAGCCTGAGAGGCGCATCCAGAGAGTGGCCGTTCGCTGCACGCGATGTGAGCTGGACTAAAACATTAAGGGCCAGATCTACTCAAGGTTTGCGCGGGAAAAAACGCGTGCAAACTTGATTTCACCCGCAAAATAACCTGCAAGCTGATCTACTCACGGTGCACAGTGAGGATTGCGTACAGAATAACATGCGCTCTCCATTTAGTTTGCTTGCCTTAATGAATATAAATTATCCGCCGTTATTACCAGAGTGTGAGGAGTAGATACAAATACTTTAATTTAGCACACAGAATGTGATTTACAAAACCTGTAAATAATTTCGGTGGTTGTGACTGCCTCTATATTTAGTACGTTTGAAAGGTAGGTGTTAATCGCCACAGCGTTACGCACAGATGGCTACAGTTACGGCATGAAGGAAGACGGAGTGAACAGGTTTTTTCTGCTCATGTTAGCATGTTTGGATTCACAGAAGCAAAAATGACCCCTCTCTTGCCAGGGCGCTGATGGCTATCGTCACATCAGACACGGCTGCCTGGTGTGCTCCGTGTGCATTACAATGGCCCGGGTTTTGCGCCATAGCGCCCGTGCCACAGAAAGTGAACAGCACCTGCTGTTCAATATTGGTCAGAGGCATCTCTTCCACCGGCCCCCCCACCTGTTTTATTTGCCAAGGTTTTATTATGAGCAATTTTTTCTTTTGTTCTTCTTTCTATGTCCTGCCTTTTACTTTCAATTTCATCGGTTGTTATTTTGGTTTTACCCACAGCATTTACTTTTTTGCAGATACTCTCCCATATCGCGTTTCTTTGAGTTGGACTAATATTTCTTTGCTGTAACTCAACAACATGTTTTTTTGCCTCTTCCACTAAAACCTCCAATTCTATGGCATTCATTTTTGCTTTGTGCTTGTGGTCACTCTGCTCTCTCCGTTATGCTCCATGGGAGAAACCAGTAACACACGCAAAACACTAATTTAAATAATACTGCCTCTACCATGTTTGCACCTTTTATCATTTGCGCAAATATTTTTAGTAGATCACACGCCAAATGCCCACAATCCAAACATGCAATCTTTTTAATGCAGAGGCTATTTAGCAGTCTTTATTTAGGATCTCAGTAGATCAGGCCCTAAGTGTAAAGCAACGTGATTTGCATTAAAACTAACCAATTAGGCAAAGGTGTTGTTCTTTAATAAAAGTTCGTCCCACAAATTAAAGCAGATTGTTGAGTTACAGATACGAGCACACAGCTGATGAATGTGTTGTGATGTGTCTCAGCACTTTGTATATTTGAATGTGTTGCAGGGGCACGGTGCAAACACTACGAGAGACTAGATCGCTAAAAATCTTGATGGTTCTCCATGTTTGTTTACAGTGTGAGTAAGAGTCCAGCTGTTAATAGGTTCTGAACACACAGCCAAACAAAAAAGACACACACACACACATAGAAAACACCAGTCAGACACTAGAGGGTCCTCTGGGGAACATAGCAGCGGAGGCATAACAGTGACTCATCCAAACGGTCACGGAATACACACACACACACACACACACACACACACACACACACACAGCCTTGGTAGCCAGCCTGTCAGATAGCATCACCACCCAGCCTATGGAGTACTGTTGACAGGTGTGGCCCGCCAGTCACGCACACACACCAGCCAGCCACGTCCTCCAACCCCTTGCCTGACAAGGAACCACATGTGATAATGTACCCTGCTTAGTGTGTGTGTGGTAGACAGAGAGGGATAAAGTCAGAGGTTGTATGTTTTGTCAGAGTGCACGTGTGTGTGTCTGTACTATCTGTGCGTGTGTTTCATCTCTTGGTTTATCTACATGCTGTACAGTAGTTTGTGTGTGTGTGTGTGTGTGTGTGTGTGTGTGTGTGTGTGTGTGTGTGTGTGTGTGTGTGTGCCACTTCTTCACATCAAGGCCAATCTACACTGTGCTTGTATAAGTGAGTGCTACAGCAGCTGTGGATGCTGTGTACAGAGGCATGGTTACAGCTCCAGCATTGCAGTGAGATCAATAGAATAATACAGAGTCACGTGCCTCTGCATGTTTGATGTGTGTTTATCACTGCTCACAGTGGGAATGGTCTTTTTGGGAAGACACCTGGCAAAGTAGTGGCACTGACACTGATGTGTATACATGCATAGACACACACCTACAGTTCGCGGTGTATACAGCGTGTGTTAAGGAGTGAAGCAGGTGCGCCCTGTGAGTACATTTCTGCATTTCTATCTGTGAATGAACATTGCAGAACAGAGCGCCTTTCACAAAAACAACTCCCACTGCTGCCCACAGGTACAGAAATTAACACGCAGCACAAACACACACACACACACACACACACACACACACACACACACACACACACACACACACACACACACACACACACACACACACACACACACACACACACACAGCCTTCAGCACAAAACCGAGAGACCTGCATATGGACACACTCACATCACATTTACTGTGAAAACTGTCTGACTGAGCTTTTTCCACCTGTATCGCTGCTCATTGCTCAGTCCTAATTAGAAAGCCATATGTTTGGTGTATGAAACAAATCATTTTATTGTTATTAGGGGAGAGCATGCAAACACGCACGCAGGCACGTGCGTTGCATGCAAATACGGGAACAGATGGACAAACATGCCCGCACACACATGCCGGGATCCACACACAAACGATAGCCTCCAACTCCCTGCCACGATAACGCACTTCCCTTCGAAAACACACACACACACACACACACACACACACACACACACACACACACACACACACACACACACACAGACATACAGTGTACAACCCACTCTTGCCTTTAAGCAGTCTAGTCCAGTTACTACAAAGCCCACCAAGAGTTCTTTGCAGATCAAATAATCATGCCTTCCATCTGCTTCCATTTCTCTACATTAGCTTTGCGAAGGCGCCCTACAGACCCCGTTAAGAAGCACCGCAGCCATGGGTAAAATAATGATTCCGCTCTCAACCCCCCTACTCCTCATTATCTCCATCCAAAGCCGACTCAATGACAGGGAGTAGATATGGGCCGAATGCATGTACGGCCCTTATATTGTCCTGTAATGCCGTCTTACTGTGATATTACGCAGGCCTTGCAAAGTGATGGGCTTGTAATAGCATACAAATAGTTATTTGGATGCAGTTGTGGTTCAAAATATAGATCATAGTTAGCTTTGTTGAAATATTTTGTCTTGAATCCTTCAGATTTTTCCTTATATGACCTTGGCAATGTGACTATGCATCCTTTTCCCAGTCATGTATTTTTCTATTCTGGACTAAACACATTTATTATACTAGTGCAGTGCCCATTCTAAACCTTTCCTGTTTGGAATGGGCTGTTTTCATGTCCTGCGTTTCTGCAGTCTACTTCAAAATGATTTCTCGTCATTAGTGAGTCCTGATCAAACAGTTCTACAATATACTGTCGTTTTTTATTGTTTGTGTGCTGGATGTTGTGTGCAGAGATTTTTATAAACAGTCTATGGTGCAAAGTGAAATTAGAAAGCTCTGTTTCCATCCTACCTGGTTTATCTGCAATGAAGATTTTATGGAAAAGTAAATATGGAACTAAATGATCAAAAATCGAATTATCAACATGATATGGAGGTCATTTTGATCAGTGGTTTGACCCAGTTGCCGACCTCTGCTGCAATTAATTTGAGGATGTAGAAGATGACATGTTCAACTCGGTCCACAGACTAAAGGCACACTGCCCTCCCCCCCATGACTGCTACAAAGCACTGGTCGTCTGTTTATTCAGTATTTTCTAATATTGAACGCGTCACGTGTCCAAATCGCACCAAACTCGACACTGCACCTCCTCGAGCCATTAACAATACACATGTCAAGTGTGAAGTCGATTAGAAGAACGGTTTGCGAGATATATGTTCCACATACAGACAGACAGACAGACAGACGTTGGTGGAATTAATAGTTAGGTCAATTTCACCAAGTCAGACTCAGAAATGACATGATGGATAAACATGACTGACTGAATAGAAATCATGCAAAAACTGTGGGAACGAGAGTGAATTAGTGAAATTAATAATATCACCGTCTTCTCCACACAATAAGGGGGGGAATTTGATATCCATCCTCTGAGAGTATTTACCACCCCACCATTGAGCTTAGGGAGGGGGGGGGGGTGTTTGTACCCTGTTATGCAAGATGAAAATGAGTTTGCCACGCTTTGCTGTAGCAAAGCTATTTTGGAACGGCTCACATCAGAAAAACGCTGGGCAGAGCAGGAAAATTAGGTCACTTACATCGAGCAGGGCACTGCCATTTTTCTGGATTGCAAGTGGCGGTGGAGGGTTGAGACTAAAGGACTAAAACGTGTATTTATTCAGGACAGGGGGGTACACCGATTTGAGTGAAATGAACAAGATTGGGGAGCTGAACACGGGCAAAGCACAGAAGCGTTTTTAACAGAGACCTGGCAATGACCTGAATACATTGCAGCAATGGAAGGGAAGCGAGAATCAAGCAGAACTTCAGATTTCCTTCTGCATTTTGTAAAAGATCACACTACACACTTTGACTTTGTTGTCTGTGTAGCAGAGACAGATGCTGACACAGTGGGTCTGATTTATTATGCATGGGACTGTGGGGCACTATTTTGCGGGGAATGGGGAGGGGGGGTGAGAAAAGATGGCATCCTCCTTGTTAACAGTAAATACGTGATCCATCCCCCTCATTAACCGTTGAACTGAGAGGAAGAAGGGAAGCCAAAACTTGCCCCCCCAACTCGTTACCCTGGATGTCAGGGTAACGATGAAAGAGAGATGCACTGCAGTCAGGGGGGGAGAGCAAAAGTATGCACAGGAGGTAGGGAGAGACAGAGAGGTGAAGGAGGTGCTGGGGACAGTATGTGGTCACAGACAGACGGAGAGAGAGAGAGAGAGACACGGGTAACCATAAAGGAAATGACAGCGGGAGCAGGGAAAGGACAGACAGGGAGAGGGTACATGAGGAGAGACTGGTGTGTGTACGTGGGTGAGGCCGTGTGTGTGTGTGTGTGTGTGTGTGTGTGTGTGTGTGTGTGTATGTGGAGATTGTAGAAAGGCCCAGAGGTGTCTTGTCAGCGGTTTCAGTGGGCCGTGTCTGAGGAGTCCTCCAGGTGGCAGGTGGATATGCCCTAGTTTAAGGGAGCGGCGGCTCTTGTCTACTTGCACTGTAAACTCACTTACACTTACAAACCCACATATACGCACAGATGTAGAGGAGGTCTGGGCATAAAGCATGTAAACAAACACACAAGAACCCGTGGTCGGTCCACCTTAACTCCTTTTACATTATATTTAACATTTATGTCCCTGAGGTTTACTGCAGGTGTTTTCACAACTGAAAGTCCAAACCAATGTGGATTTCTTTGTTAGACTGTTTACAGTTGATCGTTTTTTTTTCACATTGTAATTTAGGGAGCAGACTAAAGACTTTAGTGTTAGATACGTAGGTCTTGTTGTTATCATTAGTTTGCTGCATCTACCTATACTCAACATTGATTGGTTTGTAGACAGGCAGGCGCCTGATGTTGGCGTGTAAAAAAGTAATATTTACATTTGAATGGACAAAATGAAGGAACAAGTTCATTATGTTGATTTCATTGCCAATGTGATATCATTATGGTGTCACTACCACGCAAAATGAATGTCCTTGTTTTTTCAAATATTTCATTGGAAGCAAGACTGAAAGTAAACCTACTAGTTTCTTCCACTTTTTTTTGTTGTTCCTCTATTGTTTAATGCTGTCTCAATTACCTGAAATTGGTCTGTTGTTCCGTACCGTGGTCCGAGGCACCTTTCACAACCCTTATTTTGGTTCGGACTAATTTGAAAAGTCCAAATGTCCTGACCTAACAAGGTGTGAAAGCCCAGTGCACAGTTATTGTCCCTCATTATTCCTGTTAGAACAGTGTTATCAACTGTAATCAATAATAATAAAGCAGGCTTTAAATGACATCTCTGTCAAAATAGGATACCTATAGTTATACCAAAAGTACTTCAAATCTTATTCCTGCAATTCCCCCAAAGTAGCAACAAACCACTCTCTGTCTGTATACAATGGACTTACTGATAACTGAGCGTCTCTGACAAAATGTCAAACTACAACCAAGCTCTGAAAAACAGTGGACTCCAAAACCCAGTGATCGATGTGCCTCAAATGCGCACAAGAGGAGGACAGATTATCCAAACTAAAATGGCCTTTCCAATTCAAAGAGCCGTTCTGACGCCTCTTAAAAAGGGACCAAATTAAAAAACGGAGTGCGCTTGGATTATTGTCTGACACAATTCTTTCTGCATCTGAGTTTGATTTTCAGAACGAGACAAAGCAAGACATAAGCACTGGGTGGTCACAACTGAACCTGAGTCATTGTTCCCCAAACAAAAGCTGTATGTTCATGAAATGAAGCTATTGATCTGTGCTTTGTTGTGTATTTTCCTCTGAGTGTGTCTGGAATTTTTGTGTGTGTGTGTTTGAATACTTTTCCATTCATGTTCCAACTGTTGCAAGCATTTGCCTCAACTTGCTTGTTTGCATGCGTGTGCATTTGCACACTTTTGCTGCTGCATGCATGTGTGTGCGTGTGTGTGTGTGTGTGTGTTTTCAATGAGCCATCAGTCCTAAAGAGGGGCTGTGCTGCTGTCATGTGATGACACCTCTCATTTGCTGCTGTCCTGTGAAGTGGAGCTGAAGGCAGGGGTCAGGCCACCCTCACAGAGACGACGCGACTCAGAGCACATCATGTCTGCCTGCCTGCCACTGTACTGAAGACCCACACAATAAAAAAAATACACTCATGCATAAAACAATCACACACATTTGTTTGCGTGCACACACACACACACACACACACACACACACACACACACACACACACACACACACACACACACACACACACACACACACACACACACACCAGCCGCATTTATCATTTATTAGAATTTTTCAATTAAGTCTACTTCTTTTGAAACAAGTTGCAAATATAATTATTGAGTGCACACAGAATAAACTGCACAGAAATCGTATTATCACAAAGAAATGGCTGTTTCGCTGTCAATAACAATAACCACTTTGAGTCCTGACTGAAACAATGCCCTCTTTAGTCAGCCATGCATACACGTCTGGATTCATAGTCATTCTGTCCTACACATCACTGCCTCCATGGAAAAGAGGAACCGCAATCACATAATATGAGGAGACCTGGGATACGCCTGCTGAATGCAACACCACGCTCAGAAGTCATCCCCCCCCCACAACACCCTCAGCCCCCCCTTGCTCCTGTAGGCCGTCCATTCATTTTGATCGGTGTCACATGCCGTCATCAATTACCCATTAGACAGTGTAATATTCGCCCAATATTGCCGCCGTGTGACTGGGAGATTTTAGAGTGATCAAAACCGACAAATCTGATTTACAGAGCTGGCATAAATAAGGAGATTGTGCCCTCCCTGATTGCGCTGTTGAATAATGGATGCCTGTTTGGTAATCATTTTCCAATATCACAGCACTTTTCCCTGAGACTGGTCTAGCAGAGTCCTAGATTTCCTTTTCTTCTTTTCTGTTCTTTTCTTCCAGTTTTCCTTTCTTTCTTTGTCACCTTTTCCCTTTTGTTCCCCATCTTTTTGTCATCTGTATACACACTGACCTGCACGAGTCAAGGTATCCTAAACCCACCTCTGTGTTTGGTTTGACCCAAAGAATGTGCAGACATGGCCTGACTCTCAGTCGTGATGCTTCAGCGTCATCGCTGAGGAGGCGGGTGTTGTTGTGACTGAAACATTTGCTCTTCTGATTCATCCTACCATTGTTTGGAGAGAGAAAATGTCACCAGGTGCGAATGCTGCAGCGGAATCGATGTGTAAAAGTACAGCATATGCAAATTATGCAGGAGGTACTTGAAAATGTATTGGACTTCAGGAAAAGTACATTTCTTTTTACAGTAAAACAGGTAAAACAAAGTAGGCTTGCAGCTACTTCAACTGACCAGCACAAAACCCTCAAGTGATATATATTTCCCTCAAAGTGCAATGTACAGGATAATATTTCTGGATTCTTTGATCCTGATCGTGCATTTGATCATACTTCCTCACCCTTCTGTGGCTGACATCAGGCAAACAATTTATCTGAACACCCAACAGTTGTGCACCTCACTGCGCTTCGTGTCAACTCTCAGCTACGGCTTGATGGATGGGAGGTTTAGCTCACTAAACTTGCCCGAATTAGAATCTCCGACATTTCTTCCCTCTCTGATGGTGTGTGTAGGCAGGCTACCAGGGGATATAGGAAAACATTACCATACAGAAGGTTTAGCAGGGGGCACAAAAGATTGAATTGCCTGCTTGTGTACCTTCCCCACTGTTTGCATACGCAGCCTTCAGCTCTCACTACAAGCAGCACTAAAACTAATTGTAATCGCATGACAACCACACATGCCGTCTCAAGGTCAGAGCTTTGATGATATCGTAGCAGTGCTCCAAACAGCTGCTCCTGTGCTTCTTGTAATATTCTTCAAGGCGCAGTTGTGCCTCTAATGGGGAAAGGCCAAGCCAGGTTATGAAAATCCTTATTTACAGCGAGCTGCCTGGCTGTGTGAAGTAGGTCACAGCAGCTCCTGAAATGGAACGAACCGCGCTCACACCGTTTAATACTTTTCTTGTGAATGCTCGCCGCCTCACAATGGCACCAGAGGGAAAGACACAAACACGCCGCTTTCACTCCTCCTTTAGCAAAAGAGTCTTGACTCCACTGTTGAAATTGGGCCGGCACCCTTTGGGAAGGTCCAGCGTTCGCCCGACAAAACAACAGAAATAGGCAGCCACGCCGACTCCACAGCCTGTAATATATCAGCAGAGGGAAGAGGTTGAGCTGTCAATACAATAGCACCACTGCAGGAGTCTTCTTTTCAGAATAGCATATCCTCTATGTGGAGCCACATTCAGTTAGGACACTGTCTTACACCAAATCGCAATGGCCTCACAGGTCAGGCAAGCTTATACAAAGCTACTCTAATCGAATCTGACACTTACTGCTCATCATCATCATCATCATCATCATCATATACTCAGAGTCTTGCAGCCCTACAAAACATATACGACAGTGCTGGATGGGTGTTGGGTCTGGTGTTTAGGGGAGCGTTATCCCCTGCGGTGATGGATGCCTGTGGGAGGCTGTTATGCCACAAGGTGAAAATGTCCATTAATCAGCCCCCACTTCCTCCACTGCCTTGGCTTTCCCATTACCAGCGCACTTCAAGTAGCCTGATTGGTTTTTAATTGGCCTGCCCGCCAAGAGATAGATCATGTTTTCCCCGAGGAAAGGCACAGAGGTGTGTGTGCATGGCGGGTGGGGGGCACCTGAGCTCTCTTTGAAAGGGATACCCGCATCCTGATCTGCCTAGAGTACTTATTTCACAAGAGGGACAAACAACTGGACCAAGATTGGATAATGTCACAATAAGTATTATTCCTTGTGCCAGAAAAGAAAGTATTGCAACCTCTCTTTTGAAATTTCACCGGTGAAATGACAGATACCAATTATGCAAGTACATCTCTTATCCAAAAACCACATCTTGAGTTTTCAGGAAAATTACTCATAATCCCCTCAGACTGTGACAATTAATTGGTTGGACTGAAACAGAAGGCCAGGCATAAAAATGTCTGTGACTTACTGACAGACTCAAAGCTACACCATTGGTCAAGTGCTGGGCTTTTCTCATTGGCCGTTGCTCTTTCTTTTAAATATGCTTTGGTGGCATGAGCAGTTCCCACGACAGGGACCTCTGCTGGCTGTGCCAATACTTTACATAGAGCGACAGACCAATCACAGGAATGCACTAATTGGAAACGACCTTGTCACAATGGGTGACATCACGATCAGCAGCCTGGTTTAAGAGCAACAATCCCGTGTGGTAGGTTTTTATAACTGAGCTATGACCATGATGCCACTTTGACTATTTGAAAAAAAACACTTTAGCGCTCATACAGGGTCAAGTCATATACTAGCTCTAGCTCTGGGCTTGTTCACAATTCAACAGGAGAAAGGTTTGCTTTCGATAAATGGGAGCATCCCCATTGATTTTTTACCAAATAGACAAGAACACGAAACAACAACAGTGTTTGTCTGCCTGGCTTTAGACTAAAGAGTAATTTAGACAAGAACTGCTGTGGCTTAAATTTCTGCAGTTGAATTTACATTGCATTCTTTATATCATGAGATATGTAGGCTGCTCTACATGAAAAAGGTAGTTAAAACAGAACAGAAGCTTAAAAAGGATGATATTATTACAACAAAGGACAAATATAAAAATAAAAAAAGAATATATCAAGACAAGGTAAATATGAGGCAATGTTAAGATTTAGACAAAAGAAAAGACATGGTTGAAATGTATTCAAAGCGAGACCATAACAAGAATTTTTGAGGAGTTTTGAATTATTTGTATTATTGTTGACCACTTTCACCTTCTCCTTGTTCAGACCACAGTGTTATAGTTACTAAACACAGCAGCCAAATCCCAACACCATAGACTGCTACAAACCATGAATTTGGGACTGAGTGATGAGCGTGGCATAATTAATAGCCTGTAGCGGCAAGCGTAGCAAGGATGCATGTGTGAAGGACACAAGAGCAGCTACATCTTACACTGAGTAGACGTCCGTATTGACATTGTGTCCGCTCAAATAGATCAATCCCCTCTCGCTGCCTTCTGCTGACCGATTGGAAGATCACATCGACTCCCTGTGGTGTGTTCACAGAGGTTCATGGGGATGCACGTTGGAAGCACAGCCGCAGACTGATCCTTCTGGCCTTTGTGGCAGTTAGAGAAAGAAATAAAATTCATATTTGTGACAAAATGTTTGAAGTAATCCCAGGCGCTGCATAATTGATTTGCGGCGTGCTATGATTTGTCACGAGGAAAGACAGCAGGTGTACCCACAATGTTATCGGCAAATACACTATATTGCAAACCAGCACTTCTGTTCGTGCACCACAGTGTGACGTCAAGGGCAGGTTATGTATGAAGGCCGGCCAGTAAGCCGGTCTCAGCCTTCACCGCGGGGAGGGAGGGCGATCTGCTCTGTGTCGGGGAGATAGGCTCCTGGTGTGGAGCTGAAGGTAGCGCAGTCTACTGAGAGCTGCAGCCACGGCAGCAGAGGCTGCAGACAGGAGAAACTGTGACAAACTGGGAAGTGGTTCTAGATGAGTGCAGGGGTGTAATTCAAGGTTAAATCATCTTCACAGATTTAGTGGTAGAATGTCATTTTATTTCTAATATCCGTACCTTTTGTCGTAGTAATATGTGTAACAGTGTGTTGCATTGTGCAGCCAACATTGAAATAGGCAACTGGTTTTGATGTTGAGGCTGATGCTGTATTTCCTTTTCTTCCCAAGTATGCAATGCATTTCTTCTGTGGTCTTCTCTCATACACTAAGCTGGAAACGAGACCAATCAAAGAGCTCATATTCAGTCACTCTCCCAGAGGAATTTCGAACTGATTTGGCCAATCACAACCTTTAATCAATGACTGACAGAGCAGCGGCCAATGGGAGCATTTTTGTTACCAACAAAGATAGCTACCGCTGAGGTGGAGAGGTCGGTTGAATCCGAACACACAAACACTTCAAATTCCTGTCGCTCTGCGCTACGTGACATTTTCCATTGCTCTGATTGGTCGTAGCTCTCCTCTGAAAATCAAAAATCCAATTGGTTTGGTGGTGCCAGGCTACTCATATACAGCAGCTTATTCTTGGTCGCATGGCGGCAAAGAGCTTCACAGGGCATATGAGGTTCACACTGTCCTCCTTTGATCCTGTCCTCTGTATGTCGGATATGCATACTAGTGCAGCAAGAGGGATGATCCCTCACTGGACTCCCACCCAATTTCTATTTGTTGAAATCCAAGGGTAATTTAAAACAGATTTTTTTTTTCTATCTAATTTGTTTTGCATTTTTATGTAAAAAGAAAGCTTGTGGTTTCCAGCAGAATTAAAACTAAATACTTATTTGTACATATACATACATATATTTAAAATTGCCTTGTTCCATATGTGAAGGTGACCACCACAGCGGCTCACGCAGGCAGTCTCGCATGAATGCAGAGTCATGCTGAAGTATATATGGCTCAGACATACTAAGCGTAGCGTGTGCTCCAGCCGCTCAACATGGAGGCTAAACCCCTCACCCACCCCAGCCGGTCGCATGCAGGGGATCCCCAGGAGGCTTTTTGCTGCTCATGCATTAGGCTGCTGAGGAATGAGGGTCACACAGTGCCTCCCAATCCTTCTGCGTCCGTACATGATATAAAAAAAATCCTGCAGGTGTTCTTTGACACATTTTATCTACTACACATTGATTAATATATACAATTAAGAGCAATAAGAAAATTAAGCAATCATGCACTGAGCAGAGGTAGGGAATGGTCGTCACATGTTACAGTACCAGCGCATCAGTACATTTCTCATGACCTTAGAGTCCATATTCAGCTTTCCCATCAACACCCAATTCCCTCTACCCTCCAGCTCTGACTACACTGTTGTGATTATAAGGGGTTGGATTCTTCTGCTTCTATACCAGAGAGAGAGAGAGGGGGGGGGGGGGGAGAGAAAGCGAAAGAGAGAAAGAGAAATGATGGGAGGGAGGGGGGGGGGTTCCCGCAATGTTGGTCTCAGTAAGACCCAGGTAGCGTGCTTTCCCTCTATAATTTAATCACATTCAGCTGTCTCCCTGTCCCCGGCTCGCTCAGCAAAGCACATCAGGCACCGCGGTGGCACAAACACGCACACACACATGCACACAGTCACAGTCACAGACACACACACACACACATACACACACTATCTCTGCACACTAACACAAGTCTCCCTCTAACAAGCAAGACATTTCCTTCCTCTTGCAGCTAAAGGAACATCCCAGAGAACATGGCTTCACCTCATGCTAAGCGGCTTGTCCTGACCGCCTCAATAAAGTGACAGAGCCGTCTGTAAGGTACAGAGCACCGAGGAAAACTGTACTAAATACAGCTCAACATTCACAACACTACTTATCTCTGGGTTTATTATAAAAACAGAATAAATCTATAACCATAGACCTGCAGGATCGAATATTGATATTAGCAGGACTTCTATCCTGTAGGTTGGTTTCTTGTTAGGAGAAATTCTTCTCGGCACTGTTTACAATCCCTCGCAGTATCCCCACATGTCTCCAAATATTGTCTCCATCATCTGTTGACATGAGGAACATTCATTCTGACACATTTTGGGCAACGGAGACGCAAGTGGCTCACTTTGTATCAGAGCTTTGTTTGCCTTGACAGAATGAAACATGTTGCGGCGCATCTGCTGTGTGTATACAGCGTGTGCCACCCACAGGAGCACACACACACACACGGGCTCACACAGCAACATCTGCATTGTCTTTTGTTGCAAAGCAGAAATAAATAATAAAATATGATAAGGTGTAGGATGAAATGGTGACCGGAGGGGCTGGTGCACGCGAGTGGACCCATAATTTAGATGCAGCCAACTTCGGCAAAGACTTAACTGTATTTGAAACTCTTCCAACTTGAAATTATCTGTCTTCATTTCCTCTACTTCTAATTGTTTTCTGTTAGTCAACCGTCCCTGGATACATAACTGCGTCAGAGTGATAACAACAGAAATATAATATAAGGCACAACAAGGGAGACTCGTGATGGCTGAGGCTTCAGGAGCAGCGAAATGTAAAAAAATTATTGTTGTTGTTAAGATAATTATATCAATACCAAAATAGCATCTCACTGAGGATGAGGAACGTCTCTACAAGAAGTAACTCTCCTCCTCTTGAAGTCAACAGAAGTTTGCAGTGCAGCATTATCCACGGGAGGAGCGCAGCACTTGCAGAACAAACTTTTAAACTGGTGCCCCCATTAGAATACCACTTCTAAAAGCTGCCTCGTGGAATAATAAGCATTTCATTTAGGTCTCATTCAGTGAGAAAACATTCATTTTCAGAAGGTAAAGCAATTCTACAGAGAGTCAAAGGAAAAATGAAAAATAAACTAATAGTAGAAAATCCAGAGCAGCATGACTGGAACGATACTGAACTGAAAAACGATCTCAGTGAGACTGGGCTCCTTTTCACTAAAGTCACTGCACCTGTGCCATTGTACCACAATAAGTAAATCTATCTCAACAATAGGACACAGGAGCAATTAACACATACAACTGTGTAGAATTAAGGCTCCGAATTTCTTCATCCATCTCAGATTAAAGATGTATTTTCTCTATTTGGGCTCAATCCACTCAAACAGACTATTGTCTTTGCAATAATTGCACATGCACAACATTTCTTCCACAACAGCAAAGGCTCAGACATGAGATGGCACAAGCAAGTTACCTACCAACTGCAGTCTTCTCTTTTTAAACTTTTCCTCCTCCTCTCCCGAACAACGCGTCCCCCTTTCCAGCCTTTTTCCTTTCTCTCCCCTCGATTCACTTACTGTGCTCACTGCAAAGTTCTGCTCTCCTCCTGCATGCAAATCATTTTTACGACTTGCAAGAGATGACTGAGAATGAGGGGAGGAGGAGGGAGAGCGAAGGGAGAAAGGATGACAGAGGGGTGGAGGAGTGGAGATAATGGTTGGGAGGCAGGCGACCAATGGGCCTGGAGCCTAATGGAAAAAAAGGGAATCAGGACACACCAATGAGGCGCAGCCTGGAGAGAGAGAGAGAGTGAGAGAGAGAGAGAGAGAGAGAGAGAGAGAGAGAGAGAGAGAGAGAGAGAGAGTGAGAGTGAGAGAGGAAGTGAGAGAGAGAGAGAGAGAGAGCAGGGGAAGCAGGCGAGAGAAGCAGGGATGGCGAGAGTCACAGCCGGGGAGGAGACGGTGTAACGCAGACCCAGAAAGACACTGAGAGGAGAGGGAGAGCACACATAGGGAAAACAGAGAGAGAGAGAGAGAGAGGGAGAGAGAGAGGGGGGAGAGAGCTGTGCATAGCGGATGTGCACAGTAGGTGGAGAGAGGCGAGAGTCCCAGGCGAGCTGGAGAGACTGCACATCAGAGAGAGCGAAAAGGGGAGAGAAGCTCAAAGACAGAGAGAAGGAAAAGACAGAGACAGAGGAAGGAAGGAAGAAAGGGAGAGAAGAAAGGAGCTGACTTACCCGAGCACTCTGAGTAGCATCCTTCACACACTGCCTCCTCAGACTCCACACACACACATGCACACACACACATGTACACACATGCACCCACCCCAGTGATAGAGGCGCACGCCGCGTTGCCGCTGAGACTAACCAATAGCAAAGACAACAAAAGAGAGGACTGCCAAAGCCGACTGGTATACCCTAAAGCAAACGTGCCTGTATGTGTGTATGTGTGTGTGTGTGTGTGTGTGTGTGTGTGTGTGTGTGTGTGTGTGTGTGTGTGTGTGTCAGAGAGGGAGGGTGGGAGAGTGTATGAGCATGTGTTTGTGCTGGGGAGAGAGGAGAGAGAGAGACCATTGATGGAAGCTAAAAAAATCCTCTCTCTCTCCCTTCTGTGTCTTATAACCTGAACAGCTTTCCTCCTCTCTCTCTCTCTACGTCTTCCTCCCTCTATCTGTGTATCTCGCTCTCTGTACCACTGTGCATGTATGTCCTCCAACACACAATGTGCTCTCTCTCTCCCCCTCCGTTTCTCCATCTCTCTCTCTTAGCCTGCTAATGTGCCCTCCCTTCCCCTCTCGCTCCCTCTCACACATTTACTCAGAGCTGCAGACTGTCTGCTCCCGGAGTCGGCTCTTCCCACGGGCCCCAGGTAGAGATGGAGCGAGGGAGGGAAAGGAGAGACAAGAGAGAGAAAGAGGAATGGGGGGTGAGGGGTGTACAGTGCATTCATTTAAAATGGGAGCGACACAATTTGAGCCTTTAAAAAAGGGGCGAAATTGGGTCGCACTTGTGGTTGGGTGCACATTATTTGGGCCCGAGATCATACAGGGAGCTGAGATGCAAACTTAAAGGAAGTCTCTGGCTGATCACTGGCTCGCTGTTAATTTATGGTACCCCCCCCCCCCTCCACTACCCAATCCCAGGCTTCAGGCTGGCTGAGCACCAGAATTAAGAATGCACAAGATGGATGAGTATTGAAACAAGCTAGTTGTAGCCTTGTGTTCGCTGATGAGCGCGGCTCTCAACCAGGAGACAAAATTTACAATACAATCAGGCTCGAACCATAAAAGAAGGTGACATTTATGCGCACTCTGGTGTGCATGAAAATAGGAATGCCAACGCGATGATTTCCATATTTACTCAGATATGCAAACAAGGAGAATTCTAATTTGATCCCTGAGACATCATCATAATTAGATTATAAATTAGGTTCATTTCTTGCCGGACACGAGGTGCTAATTCATTTGTTTTCCACCAGTGGGGGGGGACACTCGGCTTGGAATGCGGCAGACGCTCTTATAGGCTGCGCAGAATACTGGGGGGCTTCTCCTTGTGACTGAGGCGAGCAATAAACATATTCAAATAAATGCATGTTTACACATCAATATTCAGAATAACATTCAAAGACATGGGCCGGTATTGTGCTCCTCCAATCCAGTGCGCATGTATATGAGGCACATTGTTTTGATCTTCGCCATATCAGTAAACAAATCCAATTCCATACAGCAGTATTTTACAGAACCATCGAGCGCCGCTCTATCCGACAATGCTGCCAGGCAGTTGAGGAAGGCATGATAAGTACTCTGGTGGGTTGGGACACAGATGCCCGCGGGGCGTTCAATATTAGCAATTTCAAACTCTTATTTGGCTATGTTAATGCCAGTCAAGCACAATTAATTTAGCCCACATTCTTAAACAAATAAACAAAGAGGGAGAATGCACATGAAAAAAAAAAAGGGCTGCTAACGTGAAGGAGACATCACACATCTGTAATACTGGCAAGAAAACTGTGTTTAAACAGTTGCTGTGTTATGATGCTCACTGGTGTATTAGCACAGAAGCAGAGTGACACAACGGTGCTGACTGTGATAGCCTGGATATAAGTGACCGTTTTAAAATTTAAACAACAAAAATGCAGTGTTTGCCATTTGGTAATTTTGTATCTGTTATTTGCATTAATGTATTTGATGAATGTTACTACATAAAAACATTTAGCATTCTTGGCTTTTATCTGCGTCACCCATGAAGACACATACAAACTCACCCACTGGCTAGTTTTGTTCAAATTGGTACAAAAGAACTGACGCTAATGTGGCGTTTACAGACGGGAGTCTCTTCCTACAGGACATTTCTGACAGACATTTCTTCCCCAATCACAAGCAAACAATCAGAGAAGACATGGCTTTTCAGGAGGCAGGCAGAAATCTGGACTCTTTCCGGACTCTTTGAAAACAACGGGAAAATCTCCAGAGCGATCAGACGAGGAGTGGTGCCTGGGCAGAGCGTTCAGGAGGCAGTATATAATGAAACAATTCTGCTGCAGAAATCCTGTCTTTTGTTTACAACACATCGACGCCCGCATCGCTTCTTATGACCTGAAGCTCTGGAATCTTGTTGTCGTTCCAAGTTGTCATCTCCGTTTGCATCCATACATGTATAACACCTCTTTTACATCCTGAGATATTTGATTTCATTTTAGTCTTTTGTTCAGTTTAGCATTAGTCAGAAATGTAATCACTTGCTAGCTGTGAAACCTCCGGACACTATCCTCCTGTATTCTCACATAGGCTCATTCAGATAAATACTCCTCATTTTACTCTGAGGCTGCAGAAAAAACTCAGACATTTGTGTTCACATACAGCCACTCTTCAGCAAAATATCCAGAGTTCAGTTCACCTGTGAAAGCAGCATGAGTCTAATTAATACTAATACACGGTCAAGTCAGTGTCCAGTGAGGACTAAGAAAAAAATTCATTACAGTCTTCATCAATAAAGGGGAACTGAATAATAGTGTGAAAAAAAATTGTATTCAACCACCTGCATCGTCAAAATCCCACACTGTAGCTCCTGATTGTCCCTCTGCTGCTCAGAAGATGACTCAGCCACTTGACCTGTTGCACTGCCGTTAATAAGAAACACCTCACAGAGTTATGTTTCTACCAGTAATGTTATTTGATGTGAGCTTTTTTATGGAAGAAATGGATTCATGACCTGAATTCAGACATTCCTCCAAGAAATAGATGAGAGCTGGCTTCTCTTTTAAGAGCTGTTGATGAAAATCGTCAATATCCAGGTTGTCTTTGGTCTCACCAGGGGAAAAAAGGAAAAAAAAACAACTATCCAGAAATTACAGGCATGCTATTGGTTTGGACATTTTATCAAGGTCATTTCACAATCTGAGAGCACTCAAAGAAATCTGGGAGTTGTACGAGTGCATAGAAGCAGCCTAAGCGTGATGAGACCGACTCAAACTGAAGCATGGGGCATTTGTGCAGCATCAGTATATGTGAAAGATTTGAGCAGGAAGTTAAACAGATTTACATGTGTGCATGGACTGTTTGAGAGAGAGGTCAGGGGTTAGAGGGTTAACACTACAACATCTAAATAAAGGAATAATTCTCAAAATAAAAGACCACCGTCTTAAAAGATAGGAGAGAAACTCCATAGGGGTTACAACTGAGAATTTCAGTCAAAAGTTCCAGAACAGACCAGACTCCAAGAAATCTGTTAATGATTTGAAAATAAAACATATATAACATAACAAATACAGTGCAGACTATTTTTCACGTTAAAACATTTCGTTTAACTTCAGGTCTAATCTTCTCAAACTTGGATGTTACTGTAAATATCTCCTTGAATTAAGCTCCAGTCACGATTACAGCACTTGAAATGTTGGCAGACCATTTTGAAGTCACATATTCCTCAGCACGTGTCTTGTGCATACTGAATGAACTGTGTAGTCAGGCCTTACATGTGCAACACATATGCATATTGTGTGTGCAGAAATGCACTTACACAAACTTTTTTAAGGCATATACTCAGACTTGTGCACCCATATACATACAGATGCATTAAAACAACAAGTACGATTTCCTGCCTTAGTGAGAATGAAGTGAGCGACCGCATGCAGAGACAGAGCCAGAAGAAAGTGTGAGAGAAATGGAGGAAACCCATCATTGCAGCAGGATGGAAGGAGCACGGGAGAGGGATGTTGTTCAGGTTAGAGGTTTTGATGTTGCACATTGAAAAGCAAGCTCAAGCCAGGGAGCCGAAGGAGCGGGAAAGAGAGAGAGAGAGAGAGAGAGAATGGTGTGCGTATTGGGACTTGAGACAATGGCGTGGGAGAAGGTGAAGGCTTGTTGTTCAATGGGACCAAGGGAGAAGAGCGGGCGGGGTGAGGGGAAAGGAGAAGAGGAGGAAGAGGATACCTTAGGGGAACACAGAGAGATTAATAAGGGAGGAGAAGTTGCCTTGTTTGTGTATTGGGAGTATAAGAGAGAGGAGGAATAACAAGCTTCAGCCTACATATGTACAGTATGGTGTGTGTGTGTGTGTGTGTGTGTGTTAGAGACACTTGTGTCTTTGGAATGGAATGACAAATGTGTGAGACATGAAAGACCAGAGCGCGCACACATAAACCCTTAGGAAGCCATTTTACCTGCACATACACACAAATACACACACAGACACACACACAGACACACACACACACACACACACACACAGCAGCAGCAGCAGCAGCAGATACACATAACATAACAGCGGCTTCAGGGGATAAAGACACACACACACACACACACACACACACAACTTTGTATCACTGTACTCGTGAGGACCGTCAGTAACTAGATTTAGATTTTGGCAGCAAAACCTGTGGTACCTTTAACTCCCCAAAACTACAAGTTGGCAAGCGTGTTATACAAACCCAAGTTTTTATACTAAATTAAATCTATTGTCTATTTAACAACAGAACAAAAGTGAGAGGCCACACAGTAAATAAAGAGTTTTAAGAAATGCTCAAATCCCAAATTGTCAACAGAGTCAATGATGGAAGGTAATGTCAGTCAGGAACAGGAGTCAGGCAGACATATGTAAACTAAGGTCTTGAGCATGAAGACATCCAGTACAACAACTACTGAGCATGTTTTTTACATCTGAAAGTCCGGACCAAGGTCGGAGCCAAGGTTCATGTCTTTGGTTAATTGTTTGCATTAGATCCACATTCAAACTTTATGTAGCTACTGTGAGGCAAAGGCTAGCCATCCTGAAAACCATGGCAACTCCATTTCTGGAGAGACTGGTAAGGCTTCCATTTCTTTTTCTTCTTCTATTGTTTTATGCCATCTCAACTTTGTGTTTTCACGCTGCAAATTAATTGAATAACGGCTCACTTTGATCCTGACCGATACCCCTGATGGTCCAAGGCACCTTTCACACCTGTTATTTTTTTGTTAGTCTATAGGTCTGCACCAAGGTAGGTGTGAAAGCCCCCTAAGTGTGAGGGACATGGCTGGGTCTGAATTTACACAAGTGTGAGTGACAGGGAAATCACGGATGTGGCAGAAACGTGGCAGAAACCATGACATCCCCACAACTTCCACTCACTGACCCTGTTTCAAGCAGACGCAAGAAGCTGGAAACAGAAACGTTGAGTTTACAAATAAGACTTTACCTGTGACATTTATTTCAGTTAGGTCAAGTCTGTCTTTGTAAAAGATATATATGCTCACTCTGAGGTCTACAACTGAAATAAAACAGCAGTTCCCAAACACACACCTACACTTGCAAGAACACGTATACACACGTGTGCGCACCTACTTTAGTGGGGGAAAAATTGCATTTACACACAAAACGCATGAGCTCATGATGGCGAGTACATTCACAAACACAGGCACATGCTTATGTAAATTCAAAAAGCACCCACATGAGAACAAAAGCATGGCATGGACGTAAACAACAGGGCATACATAAACATTACATGTTGGTAAATTATGCAGGCACATGCACACATCCAAGCTCCGACAGACACTCAAGCACACATACACCCCATTTACCTCATTCATAAAGGTAAGACCATGCATCATTTCATCCCCTCACTCTCTTTCTCTCTCTCTCGAGTCCCCAAATCCATGGCATATGACCTTCTGTGGGACAGATAAAGAATGTGCTTATCAGTCATGCAAATGAGGCTGAATTCATTTTCCACAACAGATGGCCCCATAGATAATGATGATGGAGGAGAGAAAATTAAATGTCTCTCGCTCGGTGACCATGGCAACCGCGCCTCTGCGGCGTAATATCAATAATAAGTGCGCCGCATAATAAGGTTGTCAGTCCTGTGAATCAAAACCTCCCATGATGGGATAGGGCAAGGGGGGTGAAGTCTGTCTGAAAGTTGGTTGACTCTGTAGGGCACTGTGGGAGGTCCGCTGAGGTTGTACTGAACTGACATTTAAAGAAAGGAACTTGTTCACGTTAACAATGCTTTGATATTTTGATTTTAAATGGTCAATTTATTTTAATC
The DNA here is from genome assembly GCA_026259375.1 of Verasper variegatus. NCBI lineage: Eukaryota > Metazoa > Chordata > Actinopteri > Pleuronectiformes > Pleuronectidae > Verasper > Verasper variegatus. The sequence goes on from CM048049.1 coordinate 7,282,709, forward strand.
CAATGTCATTCGTTGCTTTTTAACACCTGCTTCAATATGTATGCTCTATTCATTACAGGGTTGTTCCAAAAAACAGTTTTGAAATGTATAGTGGACCAGAATCTGTTTAATAAACGTCATATATTTGATATTTAGTGCCACTAGATGTCTCACTATCATCAGTGTCACAGATCAACGTGTTAGCCAACTTGTGGCTGTTAGCACAATCAAAATTTCCCTTGAACAATCAGAAGCACAACTCGATAAAGTTAGCCTGCATACAAGAGAGCCAAACAAAGACAAAACAATTCAGACATCAATCTCATCCAGTGTGTAAGATTTAAGTGAAAGGGATTTATTGGCACAAACTGAATATCAATAATCCTGGTGATGTCTTTGCTATTGTGTGTTTCATCTAAATTGTACGAATTGTTGTTTTCTTTACACTAGAATGTGACTTTTTATATTTAATTACTTTATATTTATATTGGGAGCGGGTCCTCTCTACGGAGGCCGCAATGTTTTTTAACACTAGTCCGAACTGGACACACTAAACACCTTTTGAGTTTCCATGCTGACTGAAGGTTTCCACAGGTTCTGTTTCATGTTTGGAAGGGGAGGGTGAGGTGAGTGGTATTCAGCTGCAACATGCAAGTTCACCACTAGATGTCACTAAATACCACACACTGCACCTTTAAGAGGGCCTCCACCCAGACTAACAGCTAGTTAGCCCATAAACTGTTTAAAATTAGGATGTAGCCACAGTGGCCTGGTTTAACAGCACCAAAGTGGGCAGATGAAAGGTTTCTATAGAGTGTTTGTGGAGCTGGAGCCATCTAGGGAGGATGTGTTAATAATGAACGCACGCTTGAACCCACAACCAAACAAGATCATAGAAACTCAGATTACACACAGAGGGAGTGTGACTTTATCCTCTGCTCAGGATGAAAATACTCCATATTTTCTACATAGAGAATATGTATACTGCATAATCTTGAATAGGTTATTAACATTTACAACTGCAGATTTAGGTTGTTGTAATCCATTCGCCAATTCAGCCTTACATCCATTGCTTATTCATGGCTGGGTTGCTGTGGCAGCAGGCAAAGCTTGGTAGTCCATCAGTATCTTCATGCTCTTCTGTATTCCCAAGCATCACAAACATAATCTCCCCAGCGAGGTCTGGTTCAATCCAAGGTCTCCTACCAGAAAAGCCTCAAAAGAAAGGTATCCAGGAGAAGTACGTAGCAGACGGCAGGTCCACCTCAGCTGGGTTCTTTCAACAAAAAAGAACACCACTATTGTAGTGGTGTTCTTTTTTGTTCCTCCAAATGTTCGACCTCGTCACTGCACCACATCCAATCACTTATCATAGGAATAGTTAAGCATTTTGAGATATATAAAATATAAAATACTCTTTCTGAAAGATAGATATGAGAATTATCATGCCTGTGAAGTTACATCTAACAACCAATAAGCCTATACCTTAGCTTAAAGAATTCAAGAGGCAGAAATTGCTAACCTGGGTCTGTCCACAGAAAAATCTCTGAAGCTCATTAATAACCTCTTGTGCACAATTGACCAGTTGTAGATTCGTGGTGGTTCATGGGCTGGACTATATCTTATCTGCATCTGACTATATCTGTGATACAGTGACTTCCTGGGTGATCATGAGGTTACCAGGCAACCAGCGGAGAATACCACTTACTAATTGGCAGCTGGCAGAAGCTTTGTATTTAGCGTACAAACATGAGAATGGTACTGATCTTTTCATCCAACCCTCAGCAAAAAAAGCAAATGAGTGTGCTTCCCAAAACAAACAAATCTTTTAACATTAATAACAGCAGCCACGGCTAATTAATAAGTGAGAATCAACCACTTGATATAGTAAACTACAAATCAATTTGCTGATTTGAATACTTTTGCTGGGTTCAAAGATTTATACCTACTGATGTAGTTCAATCACTTTCTTCTCAGTGATCACATCTCCGCTCACATCCACTTCATACACAAGTAAGATCGCCTGTCTGAACTCTCCTTACGGATTCTAGCTAGTTCAACCTGTAACATTTAGCTCATGCTTACAAGCAATGTTTTTGAACACCTAAACCAGCCCTGCAGCCACCTACTGTAAGGTTGTGTGGCTTTTTCTGTCATTCCATACAGCTTTATTTAGTAAGTAACACACTGTGTGTCATGGCTGAGATGACCTTGGTACTCTTAGTCACCAGTGAGGAGATCCATTTTTGAAAGTTACTGATGCAGTAGGTGGCACTGATGATGCAATGCAGTCAGTTAAGTTTGAGGATTCATTGTTAAACATTTGTTGGTGAATGAGAAATCCACTTTGTTCAGTTGTCTTGGAGCCAGAAGAAGAAAAAAAGTGATACTGAAAAAGTTTACAGGGTTCTTTATAACCGTGTCACTCAAAAGCTGGTTTAAATGGTACTTTTCACCTAGTTTCTTACTATGGGTCAGTTTGGTTGTTACCAATCAGTGACCTGGTTTGAAGTGGGTGGGGACCTAGATGATAAAAGATCGTCATGTTTCGGCTGGTCACTCAAAACTGTGATTATAACACAAGAATCGCTAAAGGTGCACCATTAATCTGAGTTTGTAGTCTGATATAGGTGATGTAAATCTGATCAAAGTTGTGGGGTTGTTTGCCCATGTTTCCAGACCACTGTCAAATCAAATCATCCCCACACAATATGTTTACCTCTTAATTACCAAGACCTAACCTCTTACACAAATGATCAAACTAATAAAACAGATATAAAACAGACCTGTAAATGTCACATATTGATTATTTAAAGAAATTCAATTCAAAATAATAATTTCAGAGCTTTTAATATAGCAGATTAATCTAAGTTATAAATGTTTGATAAAATAGTGTCTCTTTGCAATGTTGTACTGTTTCTCCTGTACAGAAAAGCTTATGAACATCTCTATTGTTTAGTGATTGTTAGAAGGTGTCACAGTGCAGGGTTTCTGCTGAATTATAGGATGTTAGAATAAATAAGTGACACTCCTCGTCACATTAATTAACTACACTGAATGAATATATGTTTTTTTGGGGTTCTTGGTGAAATATGAATTGATCCCAACTCTCATCACGAAACTTAATAGCAACACACTCAGGAAAACTGAAAAAATCATAGTTATAAGCAAACCAGCTCAGCCTGTATCCTCTCATCCTGGTCTTTAACATTCTGGTATTTAAGTGCCACTCTTCAACCCTACATCCCTGAATGTCCTTGAGTGAGAGGTTAGCAGACAGAGCTTTTGGAGTTTCTCCATTGGCCATTGGTCTTTCAAAATGAATAGAAAACTATTCTATTATCGGATATGTAAAAAAAAAAAAAGAAAAAAGAAACACCTAGCGACAGATCTAGCAACTTTTTTGACAAGCCTTATTCCATGAGTGGCAGCGAGGTGCAGCGTTGGTTTGATACCCTACCCTTTGACAGACAAACTGCTTTCACACACACGCACTGAAACTACTCTAAACATTACCCAGAGGAGCTGTAAGTGTGAATGTAAATGTCCAACTCCTTGTCAGCTCCCAAGTACAAAGTCTGTAGAAGGCTTGTACAGATACAAAGTGTTCACGATCCATATATGCTAATTGGCACATTTGGGGTTCCACAACAATTTTAAACTACATCCTCAATTTCACACATTGACCACACACGGCCGAGCCAAGATTTTTACCACATCTCGTTAATTGAAAATCATGGTTTGACAGAGGTAGAACGACTCCTAATGGAATTTCTACACCTGCAGTTTACACATTCAATCTAATGTGCTGCTGCTATCGTTACGGACAAAAGTTTGCGTGCCATTAGGCAGCACAAGTCCTCCTTCAAGAATAATAACTGAATCTCTAAAATTCAATGAGACAGTTTGTTGCAGAGAGCACTGGAGCTCCGATCCTTTTCGCAACACAGTTTGCCTAATTACAGAGCTGATTTATTTGCTCTATTATTTAATACCAAGCCCCAGCAACACTGGTCCTGATGAAAACAGTGATTATCGCCCAAGTATCGGCCAGAGAGGAGGACTGAACTTTCAGTCCCTCAGAATAAGGAAAGAGGAATTCTGTGTAAAGGAGCAGGGAGACTGTGACATTTGTAAAAGTGGGGTAATGTTTTTATTTCTTAAAATGACCTTGGGGACTTTTCAGCATCATCTTTCTCTTTAATGATCAGTTTCTTTCTCTCCCACACACACACACACGCCGCTGTGGTAAATGTGCGCTAGTGGAAACAGAAGATAATTCATGGGTGCATTCTGGGTGTAGGCCTATAAGTATTTTTACCTTTTGGCCAAAAGGGAAGAACAGAGTCCTTTTCTTTATTATTTCCAGTCATTTTGCACCAATATTGATGTTTTTATAAGTAGTGCAATATGCACTTTATTTTTGTATGACATTTATGGCAAGTGCAGTGTTCAGTGACACCACGCACTTCAAATATTTCCCCTCAATATGGATCAAATCAAAACCCATATGTCATGATACATATCGTGCGGTCTTTGCCAATATGCAATTGTATTATCAATAAAGTTGTAGTTCTGTCTTTACTCTTCTTGTTTTCGTATTGAAGCCTGAGCTGTGTGTAATGGATTTTATATCTTTCATCAGTAAAAACGAAAAGGTAAAGATAAAAAAAACATATATATACATATATATATATTTGTATGTACAGGTGGTATGATTATATGAAATGATCTAACCCTCTTTCTATCTTTGCTTTGCTTGTCATCTCTCTGGCTCTCTCTCTCCTGTAGCTTTACCGTGCCCTCTCGCCCCCTCTTCTCCTCTGTGTCTGCCAGCCAGACACTCTCAATATAGCTTTGCTCATAAACACAGAGACAGAGGGAGAGGAAGAGGGAGCAGGAGAGTGAGAGAAAAGGCTCCTGTGACAGTAATAAAAATGAGTGAGGGGCAGAGGAGAGATGGAGATTGGGGTGAACGAGTGGGAGGAGAGAAGGAGGGGGGAGAGGACACACTGTAGAGCAGCCTAAAGTATGTGTCTGTACATGTGTGTGTGTGTGTGTGTGTGTGTGTGTGTGTGTGTGTGTGTGCGTGTGTGCGTGTGTGTGTGTGTGTGTGTGTGTGTGTGTGTGTATGTGTGTGATAGAGAGAGCAAGAAGGAGAGACAGAAGAATCAAGCAAACCAGAGGTATAAGGCAATGAACAAGACAGTGGGAGAGAGAAAGGGAAGATGGGAGAGAGGGGAAGAAAACGCAAGAAATGACGCAAGACAGCGGGGGAGAGGAGGCCGGGAAAATGAGAAAGGGCGACAACAAAAAAAATAAATAAAAAGATACTGGTGTGAAGTGGTAAATCAAGGAAGGAGGGCTGGGACGAGAGAGGCTGAGAAAGAGGAAGGGTGAGAGAAAGGAGAGCAAGGCACAAGAAGATAGTGAGGTAGCGTTGAAGGCCGGGCTGTCCTACTTTAACCACTCCTGTAAATAATGAATCCTGTAGCTGGAAGGGCCAAACACACATACACACATGTGCACATGCACTCACACACCTATCCCTTTTACTCACCTCTCAAAACTTACCTGGTTTGTTTGACAAGCTTTTGCACAATAATGAATAGAAAATATGTTTATGTCACAAAATACACACACTGATACAAAAAGGACAACCAACCAGTGACTGATGTTAGATCTGTTCATGTTAACAGTGGTCTGATCAGTTTTCAATATATTAGCAATGGATCAAATGACAGTGAGTAATGTGGAAGTAGCAGCTCGCAGTAATGAAGGAACAGAGAATAATTATTCTGCAACTCTTAGTCTATTTTAGCTCATTGTTTCTCTAGAGTTGTCTTTCTTGAGCAGCAGCATCCAGCTGTTTTCAGACAAGGAAATAAAAGCCCCTGTTTGCTACCTGTCCAGCATCAGAGAGCAGACATGCTTATGATTGATGGTTTGAGTCTGAGTTTCTGTGGACTTTCTTTGCCTGGCCTCCAAAGTAGAAAGTCCGTATAAAGACACAGAGTGTGGGGGTTGATGACGCTTCTTACGCACGACAGACAGCAAAAATGGAAAAAAAACGAAAAGAAAACAAAAATCTTTCGGTGAAAAAGCAATGCCATACATGTAGAAGACACATACGCCGAAGATGTCAAGAGAATTTGTGGTGATAAAAGCTGACGCCAGTGTCAGTGTGTTGTCAAGAAAATCACGTGATCTCCGCAGTGGAGTTAAAACACCACTTCCTGACTCTGTCTGCTGCACCCAGCTGCTCCACCTTTCGCATGAATAATAAAAGAGGATTTGATGCTGTTGTGAATGTGTCTGTGCAGAGAACCTCCCGCTGTGTTGTGCATGTGAAAAGGTAAGACTCAATTCTCCAAACTTTACCCACAGGTCATGTCTGAAAACGGCTTTAGTTAATATCAACTCTATAAACTTTATACTAACTAACTTTATAATAACTTCAACTTTATAAATAAATGAACTGACAACTAGCCTCTGTTTTGTAGTAAAGATGCACAACTTGAAACAGCCTCAATTACACCATGTTTTTAGCCTTAATTGTCCGCTGTTAACGTTTGCGCTTGAATTAAAATTTTTGGCTGAACTATCCCTTTAAGTCTAATATTCTGCTTTTAGGTCTGTTTTGGTCTCCAAGTCATGAGGGAAATATCCAGGATTTTATAGTTACTAACTGCTCTGCGCTGCTTACTACCATCTCCAGTTTTACAGTAAAATCAGCTGCCCACTGTGGCTTCTAACAGGGTTAATAACAGCATAGACGTAATCAAAACAACACATTTGTCGGGCCATAAAACAATGTGCTCTCTCTGGGCTCAGGGTGAGTTGCTTCTCTTAGTGGAGCGGTGTAAGTATTTTGGGGTCTAGTTTATGAGGGGGGAGATGGAGCTCAAGATGGACAGGTGGTTGATGCGGCGTCAACAGTAATGTTGGCGTAATACCAGACAGTTGTGATGATGAAGGAGGTGACAAGCAGGGCAAAGCCTTGATTTAGCGGCTGATCTATGTTTCAACCCTCAGCAATTTTCGCACCTCTGGTCAATGAGCGAAAGAACGAGATCGCAAACATCAAGTTTTATAGGCCTTAGAGATAGAATGATGAGTTTAGATAAATAGGGGGAGCTCGTGGTAGAACCGCTGCCTCTCCACATTGAGTTGGTTAGGGCATCTTATCACAATGGCTTCTGGCCATCTTCCATTGGAGGTTTACCGGCATGCTCAACTGCGAGGAGAGCCGGGGGTAGACACACACTTGCTGGGGGGACTACATATCGCCTCAGGATCCCGTAGGAGAAGTGGAAAGTGTGACCATGGAGAGGGATATCAGGAACATTCAAAGCCAGTTACCTCCGTGACAAGATCTTTGATGCCGAAGACAATGGATGAATGGATGGATGGATGACAATGAGCTGAAAGTTGCCTACATAATGATGGGGGGAAAATTCTTTGTAGGTTCATCATGATTTGTCTATGGCATTAATAGTAAATCGATGTATTGTACATATAAAATATTAAGTGGTAGGGAGCCTTTAAACTGCCAACCTCATGTTCTTTTCATTTCCCAAACTTCCTCTGCTATCTATTCAAAAACATATTTCATTCAATAAAGCAGCTTCATGGTCTCTGGATGTGTCATTTGTATGTGAGTCTTAATTTAGCCAATCGCCCCCAACTTCCCGTTAACCTTGAGCACATAGGCATGTAAGACAGGAAGGTGTGAATGGCTGGAAGAGTCAGACAGAAGACAACATTGTAATTACCGACTGCATGCTGGCTGGCAATCATAGCCTTTCTCCTCACTTGTGTTTCCTCTCATGCTCCACCCCCCATCCTCATCTCCTGCAGACCTCCGACATCGCGTCACCTCATCTGTTCCTCTCTCTGCTGCTCTCAAAGGGGGTCTGAACAGACCTGCGCAAGTGGGGTGCAGCTTTTGGCATAAGTAGCCTGCTGAGCAGTTATTGAGGGAATGTAGATATACACTGTAGCTATCAGACATCTACTTACTCTTTTACACAGAAAACAGAGGAGAGTGAGGGCAGCCGAGGGAGCGGGGGATAATTACAGCCATTACTGTCCTGTCTATGTCGGCCTTAGCAACCTGCAAGTATTGTTTCCTCAACAAATGGGCCTATGCCAAGCTATGGCATATATTTATATATAGGTTTGATCCTCAGTCTTCCCCATCTGCATGCCAAAGTTTGCTTGGGCAATACTGAACCCCTAAATGGCCCATCATAGATGTTGAATGCTAGTAATTGTAAGTCATTTTTTGGGGGGGATAAAAGTGTCCGCCAAATGACATGAAATGTAATGTAATATTTGTACATTTATTTACAATATTTGTGATAGGCTTTCTATGATGGAAAGGCATAGTTTGTTAATATAATTGTATATATTTACAGATGCAGTTTTTTAAAATATCCTTGGGTCCTTTCATTATTATTCTTGTCATCTTATCATAACCACATTCACAACATGGGTCATTATTATGGCAAAATAATGTTAATTATTTATAAACGTTTTTATATACTTCAAGACTACTGACATCATGATCAAGTCATAATTGAAAGCACATTTACACATGCAGGTTTGTCAACAGTTATTTGATATTACAAAATTGGATTCCCCAGGGTTCTAATCTGGGACATCAGTTATTCCTTTGAGATTTAAAACATCACAAATGTTATTTAAGTCTATAAAAATAATTCTAGTTTAAATCAAGAGTTTTATTCAAAACTCTTTAATTGGAAAATGACACAATTTAGACTTTTGGTATAATCTAAAACTGTTGGGGGCCAGTTTCAGTGTGTTATATCTTACTTCTTCTATGACACATACACTGACAACTTCCTCTGAGCCATGCAAACTGGAGCTTGTAAACAAATAGAAGCTTCTTTCCTTACAAATCTTTAAATACTGAAAGTTGTAGATCTTAATTTGTCTGTAGATCTTTACTTAAACTATTGCAAACCGTTTACTATGTTTAGTAACCGATTCTATCCATCATGTAGTAGTGCAGCTGTGAGCGTGTGTGTATAACAGTGCATTGATTCTGGAGGCTATAAATGATAGACAGCTACAGGTGGGAGTATATTGACATGCAGGCAGCAGAAAGTTGGTTTAAGCGGTTTGGTTTTAATCAGCCTCTGCAGAAAACACAAAACTCTGGGGGAAATTGAATCATGTTTGTTTCTTAACAGGAGGAACATTCGGCATAATTACAATACAGTGTAGTCCAATACAATAAGGAAGTAAAAGTACCCCAGACTATCATAACCTGATGGACCTGAGATAAACGTTAACAAATGCATTTTCACTGTGCTACATATAATTTAAGATCTCCGACAAATCATTTCTACTTAGCTGCTCTAATGATCCTGGAGATATAACTCTCAGTACACAAAGCCATGGTGTCTGCTCCGGTCTACATGCATCGAAGGTAAAATAGCTGAGATGTGAGCAGCGTACCTATTCCAACATAATCCATCACCTCACACCCTAAAGCGTCACATCATTATAAACACAAAACCACAAGAGGTATGCAGGGGTAGGCAAGATCCACTGTCTGGCCTTATACTGGTGGTATTCAACTATTCATGAGAAGCGAAGCCTCCTGTTCCCCTCTTACTGGGAGTGTGAGCTGAGACAGAAGGCTGGGAGGAGGGGGAGGAGGGTGGGATGCTGCTGTGTTTCTCTAACGCAGAGTTTGGTAAAAGTGAAGGGCAAGTTTTCCTCTCTGCAGCGGCAGTGGAGGATAGAAACATCAGGGCGCTGTATGGTGTCTCCCACAATCAGCGGCAGGGATTTCTTTTAGAGGACAGATCAGGGGGATTTACGGTGCAGCATGCCTCACAGGGCCCTCACCGCAAACTGTGATTCACCTGAGACAGTTAATCAGTTTATTGAACAAAACCATGTGTGTCAGCTTGTGCTGGTCGGTGTTCTAATTTAAAAAAAAAAAAAAATACATTTGCAGAGGTCATTGGAAGCTACACTATGGGCCGGGGCAAAATGTGTGTTTGGTAGAGACAGATAAACCCAATATTTAGATAATTGACACAAAACATTTAAAATTGACATTGCTGCTGACGTTTCAGTGCACATCACTTTATTAGTGAGCATTTCTTCCCCATTATTTTTGATCAAAATAAATGTATTGATGTGTACAAATGCTAAGTGCTAAAAGTTATTGTCAGCAATCAAACATCAACCTTTTAATGAAAGACAGGTCATGGATCAGAGTGTTGATTATCATCTCTATGTTCATTGGACAGACAAGCCTGGACCTGGTTGAGTTACAATCAGTATCACAGCTGCAGGAGCCAGTCCACTGCCTTTCCAACACTGTGTCCAAACCAGAACATAGTTTAACATTCAGTGCTTTTCCTTATGCTGCTACCTTTATGCACCATGTCTGTCTTCCATGCTCCTCCCACAGTCCAAAGACGTTCGAATAGTGCATTTTGCTTAGGAACTTTCCAGTATTTCAGCGGCCGCCATAATAAGAGCTGTCTGAATACTAAATGATAACGATAAGGGCGTCAATGCTTCCTAACTTATCTCCTTTAGCATAGGAAACATCGGACCTTCCTTTATGAAAGGAAAGGAGAAGATGCCGCACAACAATTCATTGCAGTAGCAACATTTAAAGTGACACAACAGCTGTTTTATTCTCATGACACGATCCAGAACTGATGTGAACATCAGCTTCTGATTTCTTCTCTGTCACATCTGTCCAGTCAGGAGTCACAATAGACAACAAACATGGTGAATTTATAGTTCATATCATCATCACAACTAAATACAAATATATAACTTAATTTAACCCCCTGACTATGGAATGGACGCAATAATTTGTCTCCACTTATATAAGGGTTTCTTCTCGTATACACATTATTATATAATTTCAACATTTATGATGATTAAATGTTCCCTCTGTATGAACTGACAACATATTTTATTAGGACATGTCATTCTGTTCTGGACAGGAACTTTATTATAACGTTCAGTGCACAGCCTACAGCACAAAGTACCTTACATCTCTGCATATCTTCTGTTATAGGGTGGCTGTGGCTGAGCGGTAGAGTGGTCGTCCTCCCACCAGAAGTTCGGCAATTCGATCCCAGTCTTCTCATCTGCATCCCGAAGTGTCCTTGTGCAAGATGCTGAACCACGAAGTTCTGGGTTAATAGTTGACTTTAAATTGACCATGGATGTGAGTGTTAATGGTCGTTTGTCTCAATGTTGGTACACTATCCGGGGTGTATCCCACCTCTTGTCCAATATCAGAGGAGAAGTGGTATTGCTAATGGATAGATGGATGTGTAAATGGATGGATGTGTAAATGGATGAATGGATAAATGTCCTTAGTGAAAAGCAAACCTAGCTTTTCTCGTTAATTTTCAATCTCATCCCCAGGCAGAAGAAAGAGTGCTGCAGGGTTCCCTCTGCTAAGATATTATTGAGCAAATACAGATATGAGATATAAGATGGTGTGGCTACTGTTGTAGAATTAAATTTAAATAAATGAATAGTATATTTAATAAGAAAAACATCAACAAGGTATTTGTAACTGGATCAAATGATTTAAGTAAATTAGATGTAAACATGTGCAGTAACACTAAACTCCACCCTATGAATGAATAAATAAATGGCATAAGAACTATTGATACTTGATTGATACTTCTCCACTTCCTGTTTACATTCCCTGACAAATTCACATGACCTTTCCTCCCATCCTACTACTACTACTACTACTACTACTACTACTACTACTACAACACTGGACAAATGTGTATCCTAAGTATCTTCCTCAACTAAGTGGCGACCCATAGATGAGCCTCCATGCAGGATCCACCTAGTCTTGTTGAAACTTGTAGGGTGTTTTACAATGAAGACATGATTTCTGAAGTGTAATCAGTCACTATAGCCAAACTAAACTAGCTGTTGATGGTAAACACCTTCAGTCTGTACGCCGGCTGCTTGTTAAGATCCTATGTCTCTCTTTCCTCTTTCCTTCCTGTCCTCACGTCTTACGTAAGAGGATGTGACATGTGGGTGCAGCAGCTTTTAAGTTGACTCCCACAGAGCACCTATATTGGCTTGATTTCAGTGTAGCTGCAGAAAAATCACACACACACACACACACACACACACACACACACACACACACACACACACACACACACACACACACACACACACACACACACACACACACACACACACACACACACACACACACACACACACACACACACACACACAGGAGAGCAGTTAATGACTGCAGCACAGCCATCCGTCCCTGTCAGTGGAAGCCATATGATGTTCACACACAGAGAGAGAAAGATAGAGCGTGGGTTTCTGTCAGGGAAGAGTGTCTGAGTCACTGCTCTGTGTGTGTGTGTGAGAGAGTTGCATATTAATTAGTATGTGTTTCATGTTGCATGTGACCAAAGCTCTGATGTGTGTGTCCTTCCTTGCGTGTTATGCTTTATCGCTTATGTGTGTGTGCGTGTGAGTTCACGTGCGTGTTGCATCCTTCATGCGTGTGCCTGGGACATGACCAGTGCTAGCAGACAGACATGAGAGCTGATTGGCTGACGCTCCTCAGACATCTGAGGAGGCATTCTGTCAGAGTGCGTTCAAACCAGTCGATGGTTCAAACGCAGCGGGTCACCTCGTTTCCTCCAACACACACGGTACTCACTGAACAGCAACGGAAACTAAAGCTTGTTTGGTTTTTTACACTGATTGTTTACCTTTATTACTGATTTCCAAAAAAGACTCGGCAGCGCAGAGCTAACTTACCAGATTTTTTCCAGTTTGATACCCACATGCGAAAAACTATTCTTTTCCTCAGATCAGTCCAACCAGCACCAGTGGAATAACATGAGTACATCTGTTTGCCTGTTTTCCAAAGCATAGAAAAGCAAAAAACCTTTTGGAAACAAAGGAGGAGACAGCTGTTAGTAATACAACTGCGAACAAGTATGCCCCCACTGTAAAACTCTCCACATCCACACACAGTTGATTTCATGCACCGAAACACCACACTTCTCAAAGGCAAATCAGTCTGCAGCAAAGTAAAACAGCACCACTCCCAGCCACCTCCTGTTTAAGCTCTGTGACAAATAACTCATAACTCCTCCTTATGCAAACAATGTTCATAAATAAAATACAATTTTATAACAATTCGGGTCCTACTTTTGTAACAACATTTAATTGGTTCTTGGCCCACATCCTATTCGTCCATGTTTTGTGAAATTGTTCTGTAGTTTTTTGCAAACCAAGAAACGGACACGTTTAACCTCAAACGTAACTATGGTTCTTACAACTGCATAAAGGCCAATGTGTGTGTGTGTGTGTGTGTGTGTGGGTGTGTGTGTGTGTGTGTGTGTGTGTGTGTGTGTGTGTGTGTGTGTGTGTGTGTGTGTGACAGAAGTGGGGGGTATGCGAGGAGTAGGCATGGCTGGCTGATCACACTGCACCTGGGCCTCCCAGACAAACTGTCATCACCAATTAGCACAAACACTAACGAATGACATCCCATAATGTAGATGCAGTATCATAGCAGAGCAGACTTTACCAGATCATGTAAGAATAATTTTATAAAATATATATAATTATACAACAATTACAAAAATGACCAACACTCGTTGGTGAAAAATCTGGTACTAAGTAAGTAAGTAGTGTACTTAAATACAGCACTGACTTGTATCTTGACAATATTCTATTAGTTAGTTTTCGTATTTTACCCGACTACATTTTGTGGCAGCTGTACCACCACTGAATTAAGATTTTGTTTAAGAGATAATAAAATAAACTACATCACAGCACAAAGATTTTTACCCATGAGTATTTTCTAATTGTTGTTGTATTGTTGACATTTTAATTAAGCTTCATCCATCAGTCAGCAACTATCTTAGTTTCTGTATTTCTGTGGATTTATTAAAACTAGCAACAGTTACTAGATACAGAAACAAACATACTACTTAAAGAAAAAACCTGAGAAATGTAGTGATAAGCTTCACGGAATGGTTTGATAATGCTTATTAATGTCGGGTAACAGCCAAACTGAACTGCGTCGTTGGGGGCACGTTGCTTCTGAGACACTGAATACGATAAGTTAAAGATCACAGATACAGTATGAAACCCTGTTGAGCAAAGAATTTACAACAATGTTGTCATGGTAACCTTCTTCTCATCCATTTCTATATATTTTTAGTCATCTTTGCTGTAAAAGTTGATCCAGATTCATCTTTTTTGTCCAATGACCCCATCTTAGAGTTTTCTGTTGTTCTCCATTCATCACTAATGTCTACCTTAATAATGCCTTCGAGAGCCAATATATATACATGCAATTAACCATGTGTTTGTGAGTGTATGGTCACCACAACCTGTTTTCCTCTGAGTGTTGGTCGTGCGGGTGTTTTAAAGTTCAGCAATATTCACCTGCAAGTGTCAATGAAGGCCTTGAATGGTGGAGGCAGAAAACAAAACAAAGGAAAGCACAACACAAATCTGAAGATAAATCGATAAGCCTTCCTGCCACTAATACTTTATCTGCCCTGAATACTGTGATTCTATTGGTTGTTGTGCAAAACCAAATACTATGCAAGCAATGAGGATTTAGTCTATCGAAATACCGACAGTCATAGCTGCTGTTTATCTGTCTGCACGATTACAAGCAAATCATTTTTAAACCTTTTACAGAACTCTCCATCTGCACCATCAAAACAACAAGTGAGGCTACTGTAGCTTTAGGAAGAATGGTGGTCGTCAACCTTGTCTGCTTCAGACTTGGATGGCCAATGCCAAGATGCCCTCATGCCTTGGTCACAAAGGGAGTCCTTAGTCACTTGGTTAATCATGAGTGTGATACATGCGATTAACCAATCAGTCTGCCATCTCTCATTCCCTTTAAGAGACAGTTCAGGGTTTTGCACTGGTTTTCTATGGTTTCCTGGTTCACTGTCATGTTTTCTCAGTGTGCAACGTACATCTTAGGTTCTCTACAAATGCAGCACCCACTGCTTGGTATTGGCATCAATTGTAGATGTTTGCTTATTGTAATAAATAAATTCATTATAAAATACGCTTTTAGTCATTAAAGGTTAAGATCCACAAACACATTATTTTAAGCATTTCAATATTATAAAGTAAGTCCACCTAATAAGCGTATTTTTTTTAATTAAACACGCATTTAAACCCATGTCATCTACCTCTGAGATTTATTCCGCAAAATACCAAGAATGGCTTCTGTAGCTACCATAGTTGCAACGCTTGCGTATCACAACACACCACATTTATGTTTAAATAAACATTTTGCTGTGATTTGTCTGGGCTAAACACAGCCCAGGTGTCTTAGGTGGTAAGAGAGAGCGCATGTCTGCAGAGAGAAAGTATATACACATCGTATCTTTGAGTTACCTCAAAATAACAGTGACACCAACATTGCCAAGTCTGCCCTCAAAAGGTTCATCCATTGTTGAGATTTCTTCCTCTTGAACTATTTGCTACACTGTCCGTCCAACGTTTTTTGATGCTACTGCTCCATTTTGTCTGTTTCATCCATATCTGTAAGCTTTCAGAAAGCATGCACAAAAACGGAGGAAAGGAACACAGGGTAGGGAAAGAAGGTTGTGTCAGTACACATATCTAACGTTGAGCATAAATGAGCAGTAAGATTTGTCCGTTTACGTTTCTTTGCCCTCTTGTTTGTCAGCCGTCTGCATCTTATTTTACTTCACCCGCCTATAAATAGACCTTTACCATCACCAGGGTTGCTCTGGCTGTGTTGCTGACATTCAGAGGTGATGCAGAACAAGGTGAAAGAGAAACAAATAAGCAGGAACCATAATCAGCGCAACACATCACCTTCAACTGCCATCAGCCGCAGCACTCTCTGCAGCAGAGCTATCAAACTGTGCAGCTTGCTTAATTAGCAAACAGTTAAGTGTTACAATCCGCTTTGAGTGTCCCTCGCCAGAAGCTCACATCTTTCCCATTCTCACATTTGGACGTGGCCCAAACCCGCTGATGTGGAAAATAATAACAATACTGGGCTCTGGACTCGGATGCGAAAGCGTCACGATCAACTCGCTGTGTGTGTTAACAGGGGCAAACTTCTGCTGTTATCGTATGGCAGTGGTGCAGTGTGTGTGTGTGTGTGGGGTATGTAGTGCTGTGTGTGGGGTAATGGGGTGTGTTTGAGGGGGCTTGAGGCCATTGGTGCTAGATAAGACTCCATCAGCATCAGTGATGTATAAATAGCTTTGCCCTGGTTTTGTTGCTGGCACCCTCTTAAACCTAAACACACACACACACACACACACACACACACACACACACACACACACACACACACACACACACACACACACACACACACACACACACACACACACACACACACACACACACAGAGAGTAACCCTGATCCAGCTGCCACTGCACAGTCTTTCCGTGTGGTTTGGCTGCCCTTCAGAAGTGCATATGTGTGTATTTGGGAAGGGGTGTTTGTCGGGCTGCCTCAACCTGACCCTCTGCGTGTCTGTCCGCGTGGGCCCGTGTGTACACTTTAATACCCTGTTTGGCGCCCACTGCAAACAGATGGAAAGAAAAAAAATTGGTTAACTGCTGTAAATTACTAGAATTTGCATGTTTACACCTGTATTTCTGCAGCATCGGGCTCGTAAACACAAGCAAATAACACTCAGATGCTGGTAACCCTTTGCAAAACATAAACTCATAAAACTCTATAACGTACTAATTCATACTTTTTTTCTCCTTCCTCATCCAAACATTTCTACCGCCCTTGCACAGAGGACATGAAATTCTCCAAAATCTCCTCTAATCCCTGACAGATTTTTTTCTGTTTCCTCCTGCATCACAGCCATGCTGTCCTAATCTTACCACTGGACTACTGGAGTCTCTCTCTCACATAGACTGAAAGGACAAGAAAACCACAAAGTGCTTGATAAGATGCGGTCAGAGGGAGTTGGAGAGGGAATAAAATGTTATGAGATATCACTTCATAGGGTTTCGGAGACAGTGAGAGTAACAGTGCAGTGTGTCAGGGCTGCACAACAGATCAAGACATAATCCTGACCTGACTGAAAGAGTTGGACTGCAGCCGAACGTGAGAAAGAGACGACAGGGGATTGTGTGACTGAGGGGATTGAGAACCTGATTTCTTGTAAACCGATTGTCACCCTGAAATAAAGTAAAATTAAAAGAAATTATCTGAATGTAGTGTTGCATTCTAATATTTGCATTTATGTTCCCTTGTTTTAGTGACCTATTCATTATCATATAGTTAAATAAATTGTAATTTTTTGCATGCAAGATCCAAAAGGATGTGTCCAAAGATCACTTATATATATATATATATATATATATACACTTACATATTCATCAATTGTCTCACAAAAAAAATTCCCACAACAAAGACATGCAACAATTCAGGAAGAATTGTAATAACTTTGGGATACACTGACTAATTACCATATCTGATATACAGTACTGACAGTATATCAAGATGGCCGTGGCAGCTCCCCATAAGTAGAGCCAAAGTGTCTCAATTGCCACCTGGTGGTTGGCTGCAGTAGAGGTCACAAATCCCTCCTCCATGTTAGTGGATGGGACATGGGCTAATCTAAAAAAAAGGACTGCTGTAGTTTCCGGTTTGAACCTACACTGTAGTTGTTTTTAAACCCTACGCAAGTACTCATTCTGACGCAAACGCAACTAAACCTATCTCAGAGGTTTCTGTGATGAAAACGATTCCAGTTTGTACTGATCAGTGCATCAGTTCAGAAAACAACTGTGTCGGTGTGAGAAAAGAGCATCAGCTGATATTACAAACATTTTCCATTGCCTTTTTTGTTTCTGTTTTAAGTTACTCCATCTTTGTTCAGGAAACAGTGACTATTGTAAATACAATGTACTTTTTTTGATCATTTAGGAGAACGATAAACTTATCTGAAGATCACATAATGTAATAGTTTGCTGGAATAAAGGGCACTGGATGAAGTAAGTGCGACACACAGACAGGAAAAGGACAGCAGGCTTCAGATAAGGGCAAATGTTTTCCATTTTAAATGCAGCCCAACATGAACAGGCCACTCATGATGTATGATGCTACAGAATATGAAATGCTGGGCTGAAACAAGTGAAAGGCCAGTGATGATTGATATGAAGTGATGTATGCACCAGTAGGTCACCAGGACAAACCAACACACGGTATAACACTGTATGGGTTTTAATAGTGTACAGACTTACTAGGTCCTTTATAATGTTTATGAAGATGGTTCTATGTGATTGCATGTTTATTTTTGTTTAACAGAGATCGTAATAGCTTGCTGGTTTCTATTCATACAGAATGTCTTTGAACGAATGAAGCTGCATATTTATTAACACCAGCAGAGTCACTCAGAGTGAGATGATGGACATACAGAGCACACGCCTGTAACACCAGAGACTGGGGTAACCACAGTCCTGTCTGTGGTAAGGTTAAAACAACTAAATCACTTTGGTTGACTGCAGGAAAAGATTGTGGTTTTGGGTAAATATGAATAAATACATTGTGACTAAAATATCCATTAAATTATTGAATTATGTTGTAGTAAACTGTGTGAAATGTGAATGTGGTATGTACTCATTTTTCAGTATCTGTGTATTTGTTGGAGAGCATTAGGGCCAATAAATGATATGGATATGAGAATAAATCAATTAAGGAAAAAAGTAATATTACAAGAAGTAATAATTTTACAAGAAAAAAAGACAAAAAAACTTGTGTTAATTATTTCCTACAATATTTATTTTATTTATTCTGGTAAAATGATGACTGTTTCTTGTTATACTATGACTTTATTCTCGAAATCTCAGAAATGTTTTTCTTCAACATATTCCAACTTGATCCTATAATAAAATATATTTGTTGCAGTAGCTGTATATAATTTCAAGGATATTGGGTTGTACGTACACACAAACACACACACACGTATATGTCTGTGTTCACATGCATGTGCGTGTGACTCGTCTGTCCCTGCAGTCTGGCACCCCTGCCAATGACCTGACCACTGCTGTTGCCAAGATACTGTGTGTGTGTGTGTGTGTGTGTGTGTGTGTGTGTGTGTGTGTGTGTGTGTGTGTGTGTGTGTGTGTGTGTTTGTTTCCACACTGAAATACAACCTATTTCAGTTATATATGGTTGAACAATGAACTTGCTGTCAATCAAGAACACACACCTACACAATCAAATACAGTAGTTGAGCATTGCTGACGATGTATCATGGGTACAATAGTGAGTCATGGTTTGTGTGGGTGAACCATTTACGTACATAAGGAGGAAAATATCACATTTCCTGCAATTGTGCACTCAGTGCAGAGAACATTTTTGTTTAGACTTCTCAAATGGAAAATAAATAATTCACTCAAGTCAAAAATGCAAAAAGCCACCTGACCTGTGGGGGAGCAGTGCACCGTTCCCACAGTTCACACAGAGCCAATGATCTAAAGCTCACTGCATGCATAATATCACAGGATTATAGTGCAAACATTCACAGAGTTTCTCACTTTCTGTCATTTTATAATGGGATTTTAACTCAAACTTTTAACTGAGACGCCTAAAACAGGGCACGCAACCATTTCCACATACAAAGGGTTAGGGTTAGGGTTAGTCTACAATCTACTTAACACTATTGACCACAAAGGGACACATATGACAACACTATTGAGCAGCATAAGATCCAATATTGTTAAAACTCACAGATTGACCATCCAACTGGATTGGGAGTCCAACGCTACATAGATACCAATGATTCATTTTCAAAAGTGTAGATAAATTAATGAATTAACCTTTGAATCATCTTTTCAGATCTTTCTTTCAGTTCTGTAGCAAAGTACTGCGACTGACTACGAACATCTTTTTAATTTCGTATTAAATATACAATATATTTAAACACCAAAGACCAAAGGCCAGAATAAACGTTAATAATTTGTCCTCAAAGATGGTTTCTGTCATATCAGTTAGTTCTTATCACACTGATGTCTGTTCAAGTGTTAATTCTTCCAGTAAATGTGGTTTTAATTAATCATTTGATGCTCTAAAACAGGGTGAAAGGTTGTGATTGACAGCTGAGACTGACTCACGATTGGTCGAGCGTGTGTATCGTCAGAACCTCGCTGCGCTGGCTCCATCCAGCGATTGCTACTGCTCAAACTCCAAATGGCCAAGATGGCTGCGTTCGTATCCAGCATATTTTGGCTTCATTTCTGGATAGTGGGAGGAAGTGGAGATGTGTCGTCTGTCTTTTCATACAGTTTATGTTTTGTACAACCAAATTAGAGCAACTCTTTTTCATCCAACTAAACCATCTTGACTCTGTATCTATTGTTCAAAGTTTCGGCTGATAAGATGTCTCATCAGTACTGTGCGGCTCGAAAGGCTTTACAACACTCCACAGTATCATATCTTTTTTACTTCAATAGCCATTCAATGTGTTTTAATTCAGAGATTACCTACTTCTTTGTTTTTGCATTGGAAGCAGAAGAGCATCAGAAGCTGGATTCAGATTTCAAGCAAGAGACAATTCAGTGTAATTTCATATATTGAAATGAAACAGTTTATGGTTCAGTCTCTTTAAATCATAGCTGCATTACTGCTAATGCAAACAGAATCTCCTGCTGCACCTGCTTCACATTAAGAAGCATTTAACTAGAGAAACATGGAATGGCTTTTATCATGAAACAGCCACAGGAAACAAAGTTGTCAATTAGCAATGAGTGTGATTGATTATCAAGATATGTCCACATAGCAAGAGGATTTACACTTTTGGTTTGGATTGGGAGCAATGGAACAGTCGGAAGCATCCACAGTGAGCAACAGGCAGATTGTGGTTACTTCTATTTGTTCGGCCGAACTGAAAACAGATCCACAAGTTGTTGTGCTGTTGTGTGTTTGACCAAGTAGATGTTCAGTGTGTTTTCAGTAATATCAAACTGTGCTTGTTCTCACCACAGCAGCCGTGGGGGTCTCCAAATCAACCAGTGTCTAAGTCTCAGCATAGCACTAGCCGAGTTCAACTTGAGAAGAAGTCTGATTTGGAAACCGATACAGAAAAACATTTTTGAGATCAGTTGTAAATCAATGTGTATAAAAGAGGTCATACCTTTAAGTCTGTTGATACACAAGGGGTCAGTCAGAGGAGGGTAAACACAGCTGGAGCAGGAAACAATCCAAACACCAGGTAATCAATACAAAAGCCCATACCTAAGAGTGGAACATCTGGGGTAGTGTGAGAAGGCACGGACACAGTTGAAGTGAGGAGACTGAATGAGGGGTTTACTGGCAGCATTGAACAGGGGCAGGAAGTGGGCGGGGCCAGGTACAGGTGGAGAAGGTAAGGCAGCAGCATGAACTGAAATGACAAGGAAATGTTAGTACTCTTCAAAATAAAACAGGGAACACAGAATGAGTGAAGTGAAGCAATGCACTAATCAAATCTATAATCTAAACTCTGTCAACATACAATGAGACTGATGATGCGCTGATTGCTAAATGTTTCACACCATAATTTACAAAATGAGAATTATGTTGTATTGAAGAAGACTTAAAGCTAGCACTTGAGACCATAAACCCTTCATGTACATTTTTAGTGACGTTATAAATCAAGTGAAATGTCGGGTCGTTTTCTTATAGACTTCTATAGAAACTGACCTCTTTTTGCAACCTCTGCTGGTTATTCGAGAGAATACAGGTTTCAGGTGGTCAATTTATTTTCTATTTACAGTCTTTGGTGTCGACATGGGCAGAATACTTTTTGTCACTATTATTCTAACAGACATGATCAAAGATGATTTCTAAATTAAGCAATTCGATTTTTCCTTTTCTCTGTAACATCAGCTCATGGAAGATAAACTGAAAGATACATCACTGTCATTATACTGTATATGTCAACAAATACTACATATATTCTATGTCTTATAGGGAAGCTATAAATAGATTGTAGTACAAAGTAGTGGGATGTTCTTGTAGATTGAATAGAGCAGAAAAGGCCTTTCCATTGCCTATAATTATTGATTGTATGGTATCAGTGAACACTATAATGTGAATATGGAAAAATTACAGTAGCTTATGTGAGCTGACCCAACCTACGCTACCTGATCTGAGTGCGTTCACACCTGTACTGTACCTGTAGTGTAGACCTGTCCACTTGTGATCGGATCACCACATGTTAACCAGCTGTGTATTGGGCCAGAGAGAGATTATGCTCCTATGTAGGAGGATAAGCAAAGCCCAAAGTGATGAATGGAAACGTTTTATGCTGCATGTGTGTGTGTGTGTGCTGTGTTGTTGTGTTGTTGTGTGCATAGTGTACATTCAGGTGATGGAGAATGACAGTGCTAAGAGGGGATATAGGTTTGATTCTGTCTCTGACGTCCACAGGCGGCATGGTTGAACCACCCTCACCTTCAGCTTCATGGGTGGGGGTGCTGGGCTGGAAGGGGGGATGACCTCTCCCTACCTCCAGTCCTCCCTCTCCCTACTCTCCCCATGCTACTCATTTTGAGAAGGTCAGAGAGTCAGAGGGAGGGAGCTCGCCTCCTCCTCTCTCATTTTGTCCTGAATTGGGTGTCCTGTTTAGTGCACTACAGCGGAGCCTTGAACGCAACCTTTCCCAACAGCTCACCACTCAACTACTGAGTGTGCTTTAAGGTTAACACCAGTTATTTTCAACCCGGCCTTTATTTCCCTAGTTGTTGCTGACATGACAATCGATGATGTTTTTCAAATTTTCGTCACCTACTTCAATGGAGAGCTTTTCATAACTACAGATCACCAGCAGGGTTTTTCCTGAATACACACCCAGAGGGACAAACGCCTCAACACAACAGTACCATCATAGTTATAAATCTTTAAGTAGCTGCAACTGTGTCAAATATTTCATTTATGAAAGTATATTTGATTGATCCAAACCTGCACTCACGCGTTTTCCTTTTCAAAGACTTTATCGAACTGACACATTTTTTTTTGTGTGGTTAATTTGCACTTCGTTAATAATTCTGGAACCTTTAACAAGTCAGTGTGAGCTTTCACGACAGCAACAGAATTTCTTTGAGCAATATTACAGCAATATTTATGTTTTTGGACCATGGTCAAGTTTTGTCAAGGTTTAACTTGCCACAATGAATATGACTTGTTTGTATATGTCTTTATGTTTCATGTGATGTTCAGCATGTTGCCTTTGTTTGGTGGGTTGACTCTGCTGAAATGTGTCCTTTTGTGTTGACGGTACTGAAATGACTGTGAAAACTAATTTCCATCACGGGACAATAAAATCTAAACCAGGTGCTGCTTAAAGTCACGAAAAATCGAAATATCAAGAGAATAAAAAAAACTATTTGAAACACCAACAACGACACATAGAGATGTGACAAGCCCCACAAAAACTGGTATATTATTAAAAAGGGTTATTATTAAAAACAATCAATAAAATAACCATGAATAAATCTAAAATGTCTAAAACTAATCACCAATTACTTACTTTTGGTCCGATGTGAATGATAACTGTATTGACGATGACACTAACATGTAGAAATCTAACCAATAAGAATGCATCACAGTATCACAAGAAGAACAACTTCCTCTTCTATCCAGTTTGATATGAATATATTTGTCAATTTGTTTAATATATTTGTCATTTGCCATTGCTCGCAGTTATTTTTGTATAGTTTTGCCTTTCAAGAGTAGCTGTCGGAGTAGATAATTGAACCGAATGTGCACAGCTGAGACTGTTACCTACAAACAGGACCTTCCTCAAATTAAAAATACTTTTAATCTTGGTGCCAGCTGTTTCAGCTGTTCTTCAAACTGTCATCCTGACGTCCTGAAATATGTCCTGGAACGATTCCTTTACAGTTTTAGGTCCTGAACCAGGCAATGAAACTCACCAAGTTCTGCTCTCTTCATCAATATTTGGTGTACACAGGTATTTCTGTATTTTCTGTTCTCCCTCTTCTTTGTTCGTCAAGGTGCATCACCACCATCCACTATATGCTGCCTGTGTTTTGCGATGTTCGGGTCATTTTAAGAGACCGACCATAGCTGCTTCGACTCAACTTCACTCATTGAAACACTCACATCATCAATCATTTGTGATCCATTTTTCATCAGCAGAATACAATAAATAACTTTGAACACAGAGTAGTGAGTGATTATTTTTATTACAGCAGACAGATGGTGTTGTGTTTAAACCATCTCCTGTACAAACATTGTCCGATCTTTACATTTTCTGATTTATTAAGTAGTGGATTCCTTTCAAAAGCAGCTAATTTGACGAATATTACAAGCTTAACTTTCAGCATCACAGACTAATGTTACGGTTAATGTTAGGGGAAAGACGATGGTGTCACAGGCCAGTATCTCTAGATTGTCATTGTATATTCTTCACATCCAGTGAATTGCTTTTTCGAATTAAATGTAATCTTTCCCTAATCTTAGCATACCTTAACTTCAATCAAAACTTTTAGTTGCCATAATCGTCCCATGTTCTATGTGCCATAACCAGGCAAGTGACAGTTTCAGTTAGAAGCAGTTAAAATTGGTTTACAGTTACATCTTAAGTTTAAACCTTGAAGTTGAACGGTTTTAACATAAATGGAATAAGCCAATCCCTCAATGAAGCTATACTGAAAAACATGCAGGTTTTTTGTATTTATGTGTGAGATTTTCAGAAATGAGAGCCCACATCATCACACCAGCATCCTGACTTTTGCTCAAGTGTTTGTGACAGCAATCATTTCCAGGCTGAAGTGCCCTTTTTGCAAAGTACCATGTCAGAGGCAAAACAAAAAAAAAAGAATTCCCCAGCCAGGATCAATAATGTGTGTCTGTGATAACAGTGGTCTTTACAGTCACTGAAGCAACATCAGCATACCGATGTCAGTGGATTCCAGGGAGCTGCATTGTACCAACACTCTTAAATTTAGTGTTGACGGCATGCGCAGCATCAACAACCTTGAATTATCCGTCAGGATAAAAGCAGCACCAAGGTGACTTGTAGCAACTATTGTCAGATGGGCCGCGCTTTTCTGCAGCAAAGCGTGAAAGTGAAAAGACCCAGTGAATTCTCCAAGTCCCTCAACGCTAAATGGAAAATCTTACAATGCACACACTCCAAATTAAACAGCACAGAGGAGAGGGGAGCAAACTTGTGTTCACTATTCTGTGAGAACTAAACATGTAGTAATAGAATAATGGTAACATAAAACTGTAAACTGCTATCTACCTACTAATTCCACAAACACCTGTCTGTCTGTCTGTGGAATGCATATCTCGAGAACTCTTCATCCTATCAGTGCAGCGTTGAATTTGGTGTTGCAATATTCAATATTAAGATGATGAGAATAAACTGGCAACCATTGCCTTGCAATGAGTGTGGGTGGGGCTTAACAGGCAGTCAGCAGACCGAGTTGAACATGTCTTCTTCTTCCTCTTTGGATAAAGTAGAGCAGTGGTCAGCAACTGGTGGCCCATGGGTCAGAATCGCAGCCAGATCATTTTCTTAGTTTTATAAAAAACAAAATTCTATTACATTGGACTGAAACAGATATTCAACAGTTTTGCAGTTGTTGATCTCCGTCATGGCAGCAACATTCATAGAATCACTTCCACTTTAGCCAAGTGTAAAAGCACATAGTTTGTTTTGTTGCTGCAATGCTTTTTATCCAGTAGAATTACTGGGCTTTTATTTTGAAGAGTTGTCAGCCTGGGTCTGAAGATTATGTGCAGTCCAAACATATATGTCTCTTACGTGAACAGTAATAAAGTAAATTCAGTTTGAATGTTTGAAAAAAATGGACTTTAAAATCTTCACTCCGGATAAACCAGGGAGGATGAACACATCACTGTGCATTATAGACTGTTTATATAAAGCTCTGCACACAAACAATAAAAAGTGACGGTATATTGTAGAACTGTTTGAGGAGGACTCACTATTGAAAAGGAATAATTCTGGAACATTAACACAGGACAAGTAAACAGTCAATTCCAAACAGGCCGGAGCGGATTTGGCACTGCACTGGTTACAATAACAAAGAATAAATGCTATTAAAAGAAGAGAGCGTGTTTGTTTCTATGGGTAAACTATAGCATTAATAGTTTCATTAGAGGCATATTGGAGACTATATGAAAACATGATACTCATTTTACTATAGCTTGCCTCCAAATAGCTGCTGTGTTGTATATATTTGAGATGGTTTCTTGCTTGTGGCAGAAAAGCACCATTTCTCCAAAGGATCATCAGAAACCAGGCAAAAATAAAATTGGCAGATACAAAACCCTGTGATCCCTCTGCACTATAACGCACCATGTCTTCTTATCAGTTCCTGTGTTTGCAGGTCAGCCTTCCCTTTGCTACATACCAGGTCCGATGTTCCAAGTCAGCTTCCACGGGGTTTGTTTATAGCCTCATTTGTTTGCTTGTTTGTTTGTGCATTCGCTCTGCTCTGCAGCTGAGCTAACAAGGCACCATTTTTTCCCGGGCCCCACCAGTACGGTCCAATTAAAGCGTGTGATCAGCCAGAACGATTTAATGATGGTTATGGTGCTGCATTTGACCGGCTTACAGTGAGACAGAGAGGGGAAGGGAGATATGGCGTGCTGTGAGGTGGTGACTGCAGCATACCAGTGTTGTGGCTCAGTGGCTCGGCTGCAGACAGGAGACAGGGTAAAATTAGCCTTCCCCTCCTTCTGTCAGGAGGAAGGAGGAAGGCCAGCCAGCTGTGGGAGCAATCAGTCTCACAGTCCTAAGCTACAATCTCTGGTTGAGGCTGGCTTCCTGGTACTGTAACTGAACATTCACTGCACAATGCTCATTAGAAAACAACACGCAAATCCATCTAAAAAGGATGGAAAGACGTGCTAGGTATTGGCATGGAGATCAATGACATGGTCTTTATGGGGATGTTAATAAGAAGTGCAAAGAGATGATGAGATCACAAACCCACCAAGATTATCTGCAATCCCAAATTACCTGAAATCAAACATATGAGTTGCATAGAAATGTGATTTGTATCCTAAATAACAGCATATTGCAAATCTATTAGTATGAATTTCTGTTTAGGTTTTTGCCACTGTCCATTGGTTGGTTGGTTTGTTTGTGAGAAGAATTACACAAAAACTACAGATTTCCATAAAACTTGGTGAAAGGATGGAACATGAGCCATGAAAGAGAATAATTTGTGGATCTCGATGAAAAAATCAAGAACATTTAGGGGGCTTATATTTATGAGAAATTTGGTGCGGCTTATGTGAAGTTAAAGTGAACAATGTGTACAAGGTTTTCATGGTTGAAAAGACAAGGAAAGACAAAAGACAAGGAAATAAAACTATACATTTAAAACTAGAGTAGCACAAACCTTAAAGTTCTCTTTAATTCATTCAAGCTGCACCAAATTTCCCACACTCATAAATATCAGTTTCCTATATATAAATGAAAGCTTTTTTTTTCAATCAAGATCCATATTAGTCCCTTGGAAATAAGCAAAAATCTCTAAAAAATTACACATCTCACCATGTAAAAAGATGTGAAAAGATAAATCCTGGATCAGCCCCTGATTTAGATTCACAACAAACTTCAGTGGGTTTTTCCCTGACTCATATCACAACTCTTCCCTTACTTTCATTCAGTAATTCTTGTGTAATACTGCTAACTAACAAACTTACAAATGTTAATGTAGACATATCCTCCTCGGCGGAGGTAATAAATTGAAACGAGGTAAAACTTCTTAAAATACCTCAATTGAATTTAAATAACGAAACAAGATGATCAAAAGCATGTATGGATTTCCCTCTGTGTTTCTTGGCTGAGCTGCGGTGGAGGGCAGTAGAAATGACTGTAACCTTGGGAGATACACATTTCTGTTGTGGACCTCACACTGTGAAAGGCTCTTTAAATAAACTTGTTCCCCATCACTAACAATGGAATCAAATGAGAAAGGGATCTCCTCATGGCCGGGATGAACAGATTTACGACAAAAATAATCTGTTTCTCTGTACATTCAGGGGCCTGATGACTGTTTTGAGACCGACTTGAAAAAGTGTGAGCCCGTCCTTTAATGGAAGAGAGCAATGTTAAATAAATGACATGTTTTAGGATCACATCCACACAGTTAAGCATCTCAGCTGAGGTTCCAAATCACCAGTCACACATCCCGTCCCTCGCTCCCCACTCACTGTCATATTCCATCATACACCCACCGGTAAATACACACACAAACAAACAGTGGCGCACAAATGTTACATCGGAGCATGTTTATGAAATACCCTCACGTACTAATGCTCAGATACACACACGCTGTCTATACCTAACTGTGCGTTGGTGTATGTGTGCATTGGTTTTTGTGTCCATGTGGCACATGTGCAACTGAGGGTGGATGTGTGTGTGTTTGTGTGCATGTTTGTGTGTATAGCATCCGACCCTTGGCTCTCAGCAGAGGCCAGCGTCTGTTGTGGAGCCCTCTAATGGACGCCCAGCTGGAGTCAGGCACACACAAGGGCAGCCAAGGTCACTGCCACTGCCTCTTAGGACCCCATCATTTGGCAGAGCTCTGCAGCCTGCAGTCTGCTCTGCTCTGTGGGTGTGCGCCTCTGCCTATGTGTTTTGTGTTTCTGTACATAAGTGACTGCTGTGTATTTTCCTATGCTGTATTGTATTTTTCTGCACATTTGAATGGGTGTGGGTGTGTTATGTGCATCGAAAAAGAAGAAACAACCAGGGTACATTGTGGATCAGGGCCCTAACACACACTCATCCTTCTCACAAACACACAGCTGGAAGCAGTGGAATTCATATTGTTAGTTGTAAACAGAACAGACTACTAATATATCTTCTTCTTCTTTGTTTGGTTTATTGATCTCATCATCTACTGTGTTGGTGCAGCGTTCCTACAGCTAATGCATCAATCAAAGGACTGATTATTGCCTGTGAAGTCTTTTTTAATGAAACAAGGTTCTGATTCTTGTGTTGTTGGTTTGATGTGTAGAGTCAGCACAGTAGATACTGTTCTCTCCAGCACAGGGAGATAGAGACAGTGAGACAGACATAGATAAGAAAGTGTATGAGTGTCTTGTGTGGTCCACGGTTTTGATCTTCCATGCAGGCTGCAGGACTCGAAGTTCAGAGCATCAAACAGAATGCTACACATGGTCAAGGTTCTTCCTCAAGAATCAAACATTCCACTTATAACAGACATGCTGCCGCTTGATTTGTGTGTGATGCAAAATTGAAAAAAACGTTGTTTCAGGCTTTTGTGTTTTTCGCTATCAAAAACAACAAAAAACATTTGCAACAACTTGCAAGAAAAAAAAGCCATTGAAAGAGAAAATATTCTTGACATGTCACTATTTTAGTAGTTTAGATCAAGAAGACTGAGACTTGTGTTTCATTTGAGGTTCTCACAGGAATGAAAACAAATACATGTTCAAAGTCAACAGCAGTTTGTCTTTCCTCAGTGATAAAGTTCTGGTGATAGACATTGCATTAAGGAGTTTTAAGGCTCATTTATGCTGTTTTTACATATGAAGAGATGTACTTTCATTTCAAACGATGTAACTGTCACTGCCCATACACTTGCGTACCGTGTTTCCTTTACGTTGCGGTTGTTAGGCCTCCCCCTCTTCACTAGAGGGGGAGATCACAGTCGAGAGTTTCTGACAACAACAAACATGGCGAGGGTGGAGGAGGTTGTGAATGTACACCTTAAGAAAGGAAAACCTGTTTGTCCTTTTGTAACATTATCAGTTAGATGCCTGTAGTTTCTAACCAACTTGCAAATTCTCTTCTCAAAAAGTTATGCCATTATTTCTTGTGTCCTACGATCATCTGCCTTGATCTAGTGGCTACACTGTCCCCCACTGGTAGTGCTGTATCAGGAAGCTTTCAGGAGAGAGCACAAAAACAGACAGATTAGGTCAGGCCTGCTTATCAAGTTAGCTAGCATGCTAACAATGCTAACAGGCTGATCTGCCCTCGGTTTGCAATTTGGCTAAGTAGGTAGTTTGCTTGGTAGGTATTTGATGAGCAAGATTTAAATAAATTGAGAATTCAACTAAATAAAAACTACTTGTGAGTAGTACAGAATTTAAAATAATCCCTTTATATAATCTAATGAGTACCGACCATTTAAATTGTAAGTGTAACTAAATACACTTACTCATATTTTGTACATGTATTTTGTGATTCCTCTACATTGATTATGCTTAAGTACAAATATAAAAAAAACTTTAATTAAAAATTGTAAGATCATAATCATTGATCGTGTTTGTGTGTGTGTGTGTGTGTGTGTGTGTGCGTGTGTTTGTAAAGTGTGATGGCATAAAGTATATTTCATATTTCTGAATGTGCATGTGAGCATCTGCGTCTGGCACATGCAGCTGTATGTTTATCTGACTGTTATCTTTTTGTATGTGTATCTATTCCATCAGTGTCTGTACAGTATGTGTGTGACTGACTGAGAGAGAAAGAGTGTCCCTGTGCGTCTGTAGGAGTGTGTGCCTGTCAGGGTCTGAACACCACCACCACTGCGGATTATTTCCCTTCATGCCTGTGATCTGAGAGGAGAGATAAGTGATAGCATTAGCACATAGATCAAGAGGGGGTGCGGGTTCGGGAACTACATGTGGTCAAAATGGCAGCCTCAATTCATCTTGTGTACAACACACAAAACTACTCCACGTGTTCCATCTCAGAAATGTTTTTTTTTTGGAATATGGTGAATATTTTTTTTTTTTATATATATATATCTTTAATCAGAAGCAATATAATAATTCAATGAAGGTATTACACTATGAATTTTATCATTATTCCATATTAACAGTGGATTGTTTCATGAATCTATATGCACAAATCAACAATGCTCGGAAATTCCTTTGGAACATATACCCTGTATATAAAAATGAACGACAAAAGTGAATCCAATACATCCCAGATGCAGGCGCTGCCATTTTGCCGCAGCTGATTTGGTACCAGAGTCTGGATGGAGCTGCAGTATTGACAGAAACAACTTAAGAGAACATTTTATGATAATGATAAGGACTTTAGATTTTGTCCCCAGGGGACACAAAACATGACTGCATCTTAAACACAATAATGGTTTGATAATTAAGTAAAACAGCTACACAAAAGGCCAAAGATCTGAGTGTGTTTGAAAGGGCTTTGTTTGGTTGGAGGTGAGTGAGAGAATCAGAGGTGACTGTTAGGCAGCTGGAACAGCTCCAAGCCTGCTCCTTCAAAGCTGCAATAATCAATGGTTTGAAATTACCAGTGGATCAAATGGCTGTATGCAATGTGAAAGAAGTCACTTGTAGCCCCGAACCCTCAGAGGGTTGTTATGGTCTCACTGGTCTCGATCACTTGTTTCCAGCTGCAGCTGCAGTTCTAACATCCACTGTGCTCTACCTGAAATAATCAAACAGCAGTCACATACAGATACAGACTAGCAGGTGAACATACAACAGAGCATTTCTGTAACAAACCTCTGATCACCGAGCTGAAAACTCTGCTGTGTGCACCACTAACAGTGAGTCTGGCCAATTAGGCTTTCTAGATGCCTACTAAAAGGAACATATGCAACCCTCCAGAAAACCTACTGTACATCCTTATATCCAAGAACATTCAGACGTGTCCCTGAACTCAAGCAATAACCATTCCCCAAAACATCCCACAATATTCAGAACCAGTTTCTGCAACGTGTGGACAAACAGACATTTTTTAAATGTTGTTTTACCTATAAAATATAGATACAATTTCAAATACTGCTGCAGAAAGACCTTCAAATACTGCACCTGGTAATAAATTATTGATTCAGAATTATTTTAATCTGGTCTAAAATCTAAGGGAAGACACATTAAGAATGTGTGAATAATCAAAGGAAGCATATTTCTAGTATTGCATAGTGAGGCTAAACAACAGGATCAATGGGTCTTTTAAAACATTTACAGATTTGTTTTTAGGAGAGCTATGAGTGATGTTTCACAACAGGGGTTTTACAGGGTTGAATCCAAACACTTTCCAAAGCTGATACATTTTTGTATGAATTTGGTGCAGTGTAATTTCCAATTGCAGCATTTTCACGTTTCAGCAGCTCTGATTCACACAACTAGCTGGTCTCTTTTACTGTTAGCAGCAGAGAATGGTAGATGATGGAAAAAAAGATGATTTCTAGGAGTAAGAAAAGACTGATGGTCATCATACAGAATCATTAAATCATCCAGACATTGAGGATATGGAATCATGAGAATAAAACTTTGAAATGGAATTTACAGTGGTGGGAAAATACTTCCAGGGCTGAACCCATAGTGATGGTGGGACCCCCTCTTTATGATTCATTCTGTCGTGGTTTAGGTCCACACACCCTTAAATATAAGTACACTTATGGAAATATTCATTAACTAAAGGCTACAAACTATGTCTCATTATCAGCAACAGTGACATCATTTCTTATTATCAGCAGAATCCAGATCTAATCCTGTACATGTGATCCCAGGGTAGACTGAAGCATCTGGGTGTTTTTCTGTCAATATCAGCATTCTCTCTCTCTTTCGCTCTCTTTTTTTCCAGCCTGTGGGCTTTGAGACGTTCCCACGTTCATCTTTGGGCTTCCCGCTGGAGCACAAATGTGCGGAGAGCGAATTCCATCACTGGCAAGCGTTAAAACCACTCTGATCAAATAACTGTTGGCAGGCAGGTGGAAGGACTCTGTGTGTGTGTGTGTGTGTGTGTGTGTGTGTGTGTGTGTGTGTGTGTGTGCTTGTCCCATTTTTTACCTGCTTTCTTTCCTGTCATGTATATCTTCATATCTTTCTCAACTTAATACGCCACGTCTGTCTGTACGCCTGGATTTGACTCTGTATATGTGTGTGTGTGTGTGTGTGTGTGTGTGCGCGCCCTCACTGTACTGGCATGTGTGGTGTGAGAAAAGTCAACATCATCTTTTAAGCCTGTTTGACGCTGCTCCGTGCTCCCGCTCCCTCTGATCTGCGGACTCTTCCTGTGTATCCAGCGAGGCCGCTGGCTGTGAGAGTAAATGCCAGGCTCACGTTCACTATGCCCTTAACAAACCCAGTAGGGGCTGCTGCTTCGAGGCCTGTGACATGCATGGGTGATTCTTCAACACACCTCAACCAAATTCTTATTTTTCTAACTGTCATCACTCAAAAATAATCCAAAACACGACCTGAATCCTTTTTATTTTAGCCACACACAATTTGACCTTGCCTAATTTTGAATAAAATGCTGGTTAAAATTTTAATTAATAATATCGAG
Source organism: Verasper variegatus (assembly GCA_026259375.1). Taxonomy (NCBI): domain Eukaryota; kingdom Metazoa; phylum Chordata; class Actinopteri; order Pleuronectiformes; family Pleuronectidae; genus Verasper; species Verasper variegatus. Next base: position 7,316,037 of record CM048049.1, read on the forward strand.
CCCCAGTGATCAGTCAGTTTATTTTCATTTTAGCGGTTATTATTTCCAGTTGCTCACATTCTCCTTTCTAAGTGAAAAAAGAAAATATAGTATAATGTGTTGGCTTAGCAAATGCTAATGTATAAAAGTATTTCCCTTTTACTTGCAGTACAGAACTTGTGTCTCCTCCCTCTGGCAGTGACAGTAATTACACAAACACTGTAAAATACAATAACATTGTACAGGTACACATACAACTCCAAATATTTTTCAAATGCCAACCTGTCCAACAGCATTAAGTCGACAATCCCTGTCTGCCCTCAGTCCCCTCTCTTCTTTCAGCACTCTCCAATAAGGAAGAGCCACACTGGTGGTGATCTGTGTTTGTCCTCGTCATTGATGGCTTTGTTTTTAGACTGTAATCCTTCCTCAGAACGGTTTCTTTTTTATCTGCAGCATCCCAAACTTTTCTTGGACACCTCCTGGGTCTTTCCACCACACTCCAATTAACTGAAGCCTACTCCATCTCCTTTGCTTTGGTTGCTCCCCTCTCCATCCCTGGTAAACCAATTGTTGCTGGTTGACGTAAAATACATTGCTACCAATGCATAGAGTAGGAAGTTAAGACTCTGATATACTGCAAAATACAAACAGAGTTTAATGGAGTTGACAGCCTTAATCAGAATGGTGTGATCAGTCGCTGGTTCTGCAAAGGGCTTGGATGTTACAGACGTTCCCCTAACCCATGCAAATATTCCACACTTTTGTGGTTTTCTCTACTTCCGCAAAGGAGGTTATATTTTTATCTCTGTCTGTCTGTTTGTTTGTTTATTTCTAAGTAAAATTTCACAAAAAACTCAATAGTTTTCCACAGCACCTGGTGAAACAATTTGGTAGGGCACCATTAAATTATGTTGCGGATCAAAGAAATTTCTCATCACTTTCATTAAAATTGCGATATATTTCTTAACACTTACTTACCGTAACTGCGATGAAACAGGTACTGAATAATGTGATGCGCATGGTAATAGCAGTAATCGAAGCCCTTGCAACAATAATTCTGTTGTTTTTATTCTTAATATTTTGATCAGGCCTATGAAAAGTTACACAGCTTCCTTTAGTCCATTTACAAAACATTACTATTTTAGAAAGTAGAATCAAAGTTCACCACCAATGTGTACCTTTTACCAAACCAAAATATCTGCTCCTTTGTGCAGAATCCAAAGATCACAGAGGTTCTGAATCAGGGAGTTGCACAAAGGTCCAAGGGTCCTTCAATGCTGATCCTGCTTTAATTAAAAGCTGAATAGGTATTTTGATTCATATTTATTTAATGTTATTTATATTAAATTCTGTGGTGACAGAGTGAATGATCATAGAGTCCAACAGGCCATTGAGCAGTCAGAGATCATAGAGGTGAGGCAGAGACAAAGGCTGGCAGGAGTTCAACATGGAAGAGGGGTAATGAGATCTGGCTGAGCATGGCAGGAACAGAAGTCATGTGGATTATGTTTGGCGCCAGCAAAAAACAGATAGAGATAAATATTCAGCAGATAGGCAGGTGACAGAAAAAGGTTTTAAAAAAGGCAGAGGAATAGGCAGAGCTTTCCTACCTCGATGGAGAACAACAATCTGGCAGAGTGTTGACGTTACATGCAGCAGGACCAAGTGGCGTTGATGAGATGAGACTCAGCGTGAGCAGTGCGTGACGGCTGCGCCGCGTTTCTGCTGCAGGACTGCAATGTGAAGTTTCTGGTATTACAACTGCATTTCCTCAACTAAAAGTACGGCTTTATACACAATTAAATGCCAGTCATGCAATAATAATCAAAACCTTGTTAAAATAAATGAGTCAACAGAAATGCACGCATGAGTTATTTTACTTTGAAACGGGTACAGGAAGTGTTGAAAATATTTATGTTGTGACATATTCAAGAGATAAACATTGAAACTGGTGAAAAATAATTTTCACTGTCTATTCTGCCAATAGAAAGAAAATAGGCGAGACCTAGATTCTCTGGAAGAGAATGCGTCCAACACACCACTCACATAGCCAGTGTGGTCTTTACGTTTAGAAGGTTCTTCTCAACCGAGATATTTGAAGTAACTTTCACTAACATCAAGATTTTTTAAAACCTTTATCTTGGGATTTTCTTTTGTCTCGTCTCTGCCACTCAAGCTCATGTATGTTATTTTAAAAAATCTGATATATAATTCTTTTAATAAAATCCTCTCTCTCTCTCTCTATCACACACACACACACACACACACACACACACACACACACACACACACACACACACACACACACACACACACACACACTTGCACCCTTAAGCGCTGACGCAAAGATCAACTTTTTCTAAATTACAGACACAACTTGTGTCCCCGTTTGGTCAAGGTGTGCCCAATTAACTGCTCTTTAGACAGAAATTTGTCCCCAAAATGTAGTTTATGACAGACCTTCACACACACACACACTCACACTCACACTCACACACACACGTGCGCGCACACACACACGCTCACACACACTCGTCCCAGTGTCCTTCAGACAGCATCAGTGTAACCTGCTCCCCTCCCCTGGGTCCGGTCCAGTGAGGCTGGTGGCAGAGACAGTAACGTAGCACCATGACTGTCACTGCTGCTACTGCTGGGCCACATTCAGGCATTCAGCTGAATTATATCACTGGCAATGAACATTTACTGACATGACTCCTGATCCAAAGCTTCTGTTCACACTACCTATGAAATTTGTCACATTTCTATCAGTGCAGTTCAGAGTTTGAATGACTTCAACAGAAAAACCAGAATCGAAGCTGTTACTGTAAAGTAAAGGATTTATAGAAGTTTAACCACTGTCTTTATGAACACTGTGTACATTAAAGTAATTTCCTTTTGTTATTGATTCCTTGTACAACTTGAATGGCACTCAGTAGACACTCCTAGATATCAGTGACTTAGCTATGCCTTATTTTTTATTGTAATTCTGTGTGTAAAATCACGTTAATCGTTCACAAGTCGTGAACTACATCTTTCAACACCACGTGAATGCATCATATTGGCTTGTTTACAACCTGTGTGATCATCTGATTTCTTGTGTGTGTCTGACGTGCACATTAACGTAAAGGATATTGATGCCCAAACAGATTCATCCTTCAGAGAGGCCGCATTGTTTTCTCTCACCTCAGTCTCAGCTGATAGTGTTGAATCCTAAATAACCCAATTTTTAGACAAACAGCCAAAAGGAAACCTGCCAAACACAACTATTTTGTGACCTACTGCAAAAAAAACCTGACTAAAGCGGAGCTAACCTGCTTCCCTTAGCCCACCTAAGGCTGCTGAGGGGAAAAAAAACTCTCTTATCCAAGAGGATTGACTGTATACTTGCCTTGAGCTGCAATTAAAAAGAGCATTAGCCCCCCTCCTGCTGATATTTTAAGGAGGATTGGGTTATGAGGATAGAGTGGCATTTTTAAGCCAACTAAGGTGTTTTTTAAGGTGTTTCTTGGCATACAAAAATAATGATTTCCAAATTCAGAGATGTTAGAGTCAGAGCAAAACTGGAAGCTATCAAGCCATTTAAAGCTGAATAGAAATGTACTAAAACACATTTTTTTTAATAATTTCAGTTATTAGTTATTATTCATTTGTGCTTTGGGCTCATGTGGGGTGAAAAGGTGAACGAGCTGCATAGAAGTTGACCTGAACCTAAAAATAAGGGTAGGGTATAGGAAAACGTCAGAGATAATGAGAAAAAGGTTCACAAAAGTGGCATTGAAATATGCCCAGGACACTGAAAGGTGCCAGAGAAACAAACACCTTGATGTGGAGTAAGTACAGGAGGAAAGAGAAAATGATGAGTGAGATGAAAGATGGAACACTTCTAATTCGGCGGACAGGCGGTGTGGAGGAAGGGATTTGAACTGAGCTCTGGTCCAGATCCTTCCCTGTTAGACTGACACAGCAACAACCCGGCCACTGGCCTAATCCTCCAAATCACCCCTCCACCATGAGAGCAGAGACAAGGCAAGGATTGGAGGGGAGGATTGTGCAGGGAATCCAACGCATGGGTGAGAAAGGAGTGGGGAGGAAATGAAAGAAGGGAGGGAAGGACAAATGGATGGACAGTTAAAGGAGACTGAGAGCAGAAAGAAATAGGGGTGCGATTAAGCATGGATGGGTGGGAGGTGAGCATTGTGTGTAGAATCAAGTGGACAAATGATAAAGGAGAAGGTATAGGGAGGCAAACGACTGGAGAGAGGAGAGGGAGAAACAACAGAGGGGCAAATTGGCTGAGAAGGGTGGAGTGAGGACGGATGGAGAGAGTGTGGAGACAGATGAGAGTGAGCGAGAGAGGGACATCAGCAGAGAATGAAAGAGGGGGGGGGGGCTGCTTTGAGCTGGTGTTTCAGCTCCATCCAACAGCAGGTCTCGCTGGCACTAATGAGTGTGGCTGCTCTCGGGAGTGAATGTGTGTGTGCGTGTGTGTGTGTGTAGAGAGAGAGACATAGAGTGTATAAAGATGCTATATGTGTGTGTGTGTGTGTGTGTGTGGGGTGGGGGGGGGGGTTGCTAGAGAAGCTGGCTGTTTGCTTGGCACTGCCAAAGCACACCCCCTCCCCACCACGTTTCTTTTTGTTTTTTGCCTTGCTGCACACCCTTTCATCCCTCTCTTCTTCTCTTCCTTCCTCCCTCCCTCGCTCATTAGTATGATTGAATACCCCCCCTCCCTCTTTCGTCTGCTATCTGCCAGGGTCAGTGAACATGCAGTAGCATTTCCTAAACCCACTGCATCACCCCCCTCACACACACACACACACACACACACACACAAACACACACAACCACACATCCATCTCTCTCTATCTTCCTCCACGCAAAACGTGTACTGCCTCAGGGTGCTTCTTGCAGCTACGGGCTGGCCTCGCTCCCAGCATCCACAGAGCTGGAGGTTTGTGGCCTCAAGTAACCCCCTCCCCCCTCTTGGTCCTTTTACCACCTTTCGGCGAACCCCCCCCCCCCCCAAAAAAAAAACCAGGTCCGCTGTTGTTTCCCTCACCAACCGAGCTTCTCCTCTCCTCTGCCTGCTCCCTACCTCCTTCCTCCCACAGGCGCTCCTCCTGAAACCAGGTCTGCCATTGATTGTTAAAGGGTGTGAAAGGGCAATCAATAAGGCTTTCCTGGTGTGCATGGAAACTGTGGAGCTTACACGGAGAAGCACGAGGGTCACGGGGCATCGAGGATTGTGTGTGGTGGGCATCTATGCTCTGTACATTGGCATGATTGGAAACATGGGTGAGGAAGGAGAGAAGAGGAGAGCTGTATATGGTGTAGATAAGTTGTTAGTATGGCTTCGCACACACATACAGTCACAGACATACTGCCCCGCCCACCCCCCAAATGAGGGACCTCTTTAAAAATTCATTCAGTCAATAATGACCCTTCGTCCTCCCAGTCTCTCCTAGGAGCGAGCATAGCTGCCGCCTCCTACACAGCCTCTCACTTTTCTCTTTCTCCTCTCTTCATCCCTCCCTCTTTCACAGTCTCACACACACACACACACACACACACACACACACACACACACACAAAGCTGTACTTATCAAGACTTGAATTAACTTCAATTCATTTTGGACAGCAGAACCAAAACTTGATGCCTTAACCCCATCCTCAACTATGACCCATCCATGCCTAACCACAACTCACATCTTATCCCCAACCTTAACCAGGACCTCAGAAAGGACTTTTTGCCTCATTAACATTGTACAAACAAATTTGGGCGAACAAACGTTTTCTTCTTCGTTTGGGCATACATCGTCCACACACTGTAAAACTTATGGGTTACTTAAATGTGTATGGCAACAAAGTGACACGTAGTATAATTGAGAGGATTTTAAGTTTTAAAAAGTAAATTTTATTAAAAAGTAGTGAATTAATGAACTAAAGCAAAAACAAAACATTTGTAGGATTTCGTAAATCAATTTCAAATGGAAAACATATTCAAATTGCAATAGTTTTTTAAAATGTATTATTTAGATTTAAGATTGATTTAGATTCACTAATAATCTGAGTGAAATTGATTCAGATTCACTAAATAACAGTCCTTATTTTAACCTATATGTTAGCACATCATTGCTTCAACTAAATGACAGAGATATTCTTATTTATCTCTACATTTAATAATTGTTTATATTTAAGTCTTAATTTGTATCACAAATATATCTTTAAATCTATTCAATATTATTAGATGTCACTTTGTTGCTTTAATTTTCCTATGTACAATTAACTCAATATCATGCCGTCTTGGTGCAACATTATCTCAAGTTTGATCTACAGATGACAAAAGAATAACATTCTAAGTCACTTACAGCGATGTCTCTCTTCCAAAAATCTTCTGAAAATCTTTCAAAGGTTTTCAAAGCCCATGAAAATACATGTCAAACGAAGCGTTTGGAAAATGACGACGTCACATCTAACTTCATGCTGTCGCTTTGTGTTATGAGCTTGCGCCACAAACAAAAACAATGGCGGTTAATACCAGTTTCCCTACATTGGATTAGCACTGCTAGGTCTAATTAATAAATAAATTATAAATTATGAATAAATTTAGCTTTATTGCACCACATTACTGGTATTCACAGGAATCTGCCTCTCCCAATAGTACTTGGACCACAGTGTTTCGCCACCTATTGGCCCGGTATGCTTGTTTGAGTGTTTGTAGTTGTTTCTGTGTTCTCATCTGGATGGAGATAGTTTGTGAAACAAAGGTTGTGTGAAAAAATATCTGCAGTAGTGGAAACAAGGACTAAAGACTGGGCTTTGGTCCCCATGAGGACTCCTGGAGCACCTTTTGATGGGGCTGTAGCATCACTATTAGTTATGCTAGCATGACAGGTTCAAATGTTACACTTTGTTCACTCTACCTGTATGCCACAGTTATCTCATGAATAACAGCAGAGGTATTTTCTAGTCGGACAGATTTTTGAAGTGGTTTTCCTTCAAACGACAGAAGAAGAGTTACCGTTTGACTTTGCCAGTGGCTCAACAAATTAGCAGTGCTATCTGGTGGCGAGTCTAGCAGAGATAAGCGTCATGGTACACAGACGATGGGACTCTGATCCAGTCATCCATGTTGTCTGCTCTCCTCCGGGATGGCTCCCATTTATCTGATTACTCATACCTCTGGATCGCGAGTCTTGGACCAAAGAAAAACATTAAAATGTATTTTAGGAATACTGGAGAGGCCCCAAAGTCTGGGCTGAGAGCCAAGCTTTTCCTTCATGGCTGTGTGTCATTGATTTATTTTGTGTTTGTGCCACGTTTGAACCTCATTTGCTGGGTACGCAGACCAGGACTACTTATCTTGCTTTCTCATTCAAACTGGCTGATAAAATGGACTTTAAATGTACTTAGCAAAGAATATACCTATTCTGTGTAGAAACCAAATTTTACAATTTTACATGAATATGGGTATTTATGTCATTTTTACCTTCATTACGTACGAGACAGGTTGGCATGGGTTAGGAGAAAGTGAACCAGAAAGTGAATTGGACCCTGAAAAACATAAGCATCTTACAGTAAATATACAGTGGGTAGGCTTGTACTTTAATAATTATGTTATTTTTTTCATTTGATTGTAGATATCTTTTTGAATATACTGTGGCTTAATACAATTTTCCACTTTTTTTCTAAACATGGATAAATATATTTTTCAGTTTTTAAATTAAATTTACAGTTAGATTGGGAGGCCTCCTTAATGAAATAACATTCCATATCTATTATTACTTAGTCTATGTTTAAAACTTTTATCAAATGTTCTCTGAAATACTCCCATCCCATTTGCTTTGACACAAAGACTTCTAGAAGTAATGCATCCAAGCCAACTGCTTATGGGAATGCAGACCTCAAACCCTGTGTTCACCTTTGACTGTTCTCTTTATCACCCATTACCACCTTTCACGGTTTCCAGGAGGACGTCCCTGGTGGCAGCCTGTTCCCCCTTGTGCTCAGCATGGCACCGGTCCTCCTCTCCATCCCTCCCTCCCTCCTTCCATTCATCCATCATGAGTAGGCTGCTAAATGGAGCACAGCGCCTCGCCTCTGACCCCTTTCAATGAAGCATTGGGTCTTTCAGGGGTGCAACACTCCACTGGTCCCAGGGGGGAGCGATTTGGAGCGACCTGCTCACATCGATAATGTCCCATAGCATTCAGGGTGCATTAAGCCTGTGGACATCCCCTCCATCTAGACCTTCTCTCTCTTTCCCCTCTGTCCCCAGACATCATTTTCTTTCTGCCTCCATTCTTTCTCCTGTTCCATTTTGGCGCACATGACATAGTGGGACAAAATAGTAGGAATGTGTCAGGGATTACGGTGAGGCAGAGAGGCAGATGGCCCCAGGGTGCAGAGTTTAACAAAAACAGTATTTTTAATGAAAAAGGTAAAAACTGAAAAATAACAAACGCAGGAATCTCAAAAGGTAAAACTGAAAAAACAGAGCACATGGGGAAGCTTACAAGAGATGCAGAGGACGGGAGCTCAGGAGACACGAGATACAAAGACACAGGAGATCAGGACAGGACATGACATGACGACGCTTAGACAAGAGAACACCACTACATGCGACAACGATCCAACAAGGACAAAGGGGAGCACAGAGACTTCTATCCACACACAGGGAAGGCAGGGGCAATTGGACATAGGTGACTGGTGCAGACAATCACAGACAGGAAGTAAAGAAAGAAAACACAAGGAACAGAGACTACAAAATAAAACAGGAAACAGAACACGGAGTGTGAAAACATGAAACATAGGAACAACCAAAACAAACATAAACACAGGGATGTATTAATAAACAGGAAACACCTTGGCAAAGTCACACTGCTAACATGGATTTAAACATTCCAACCTGAAAAGGATGAGCAACCAGTCATGTGAAGTAAATAGATATTTAGAGTATGTGACTGACTAGTCAAAATTATCTCCTAGAATTTTTAAACCACATAAATTCAAATGGTTTAAAAAGTTATGGGTAGGGTCTTTTCCACAGTGGTTGCTTACATCATTATGGCTTTGTCTTTGCTGTCCACACTGCATAAACATCTGAAAGGCGCACAGATTTGATCATGTATATTACATGTCTTTTCGCCTATCTGTAGGTTAGCCATGTTGACTTTTGCATATTCCTCCGTCTCCACTGTCAGCAGACTGTAAAATCCCAATCCCTCATCTTATTATTATTATCGTTCCATTACCCCTGAACCGTCCGTGCATCTCTGTCTACCCTCTCTTAAATAGCCTACTTCACTCACCCTGTCTGCCACCTGTCCATCCCATCAACACGTCCTCCTCCTCCACCATTTCTCCTGCCAGCCATCCATCCACTTGTCTTCCTCAATCCATCAGTTCTTTTCTTCCTCCCTCCATGCCTTTAGTACTTCCGCACTCCCCCATTCATTATTTCATCCCTCCCTCCCTATTTCCCTCACTCTATTCAGCCCCTCCATCTATTAATGTTATCCTCCTTCCATCCTTCATTTTACCCATCTATCCTTTCCTGTTGTCACTTTGTCCAGTTTATATATGACAGTCAGACCCCTCCAACCCTAAGATAAAGCCACTCATGTCAGAGGAGAGCAGCGTGCAGAATGTGAACATCTTCCATTAATTCATCGAAGAAGAAAATCCCAAAATGTACCGGGTATGTAAACCGACCATCTTGGCTAATTAGAGCTGAAGTCTGTGCAGGAGCAATTGGGGGATGGAGCTACAGTAGCACATGACCAATCGAGGGCCAGTCTCAGGCTGTCAATCATGATGTTTCATGGGTTTTATAGGATCAATAACTGATTAAAACTAGACTTAAAGGAAGAATTAACACTTGAACATACATCGGCGTAACACACACTACCGTAAGTGACACAAACCATCTTTGAGAAAAATGTATTTGATGTGTACTTTGACTATTAATTTAATAAATCTGAGTGTTGTTGCTCATCATATTCTTTCCTTTATAGCCAGAGTTTGCATCTTCTAATAGCTTATTCCAGCATGATTATTAAAAGTAATTTCAAACTTGTTTCATAAGGATAAGTCAGTGAGTTCAGTGAACTTCACTGGCCTTCACAGTCAACAGATATCAAACTAGAAGACCATATTTGGAGGTAGGGAAATTGGCAGCATGAACGTGCATCTTGACAAATCAGTAGAAATCATCTGATTGAATCCCGACAACATGGATTAGAATCACAAAGAAAATTTGTCATTTGTGGAATCCTTACCATGGAGAACTGAAGCAGTCTCGATAGCAAAAGGAGGCTCAATAGAACGCTGTTCCCAATAAAGTGCTCAGCAATTGTTCATACCAATCCTCAGATGCTTTGTGCAGCCATTGATCTGAGTTTAGTATAAATCTTTCCCTCTGAAGAAAAATCCAGCCCACCCAAACACACAATCAAGCCGTTTGAGATTCAGCATCTGGATTCTTCTCCAAATCCCTTGATGCATGGAGCAGTGAGAGAGCAAAACAGAGAGTTGGCATTGTCAGCCTGCAATTGAATCCTCTATTGTAATCCCCTAGTTTTTAATCAACGCATATAATTACCGCCTTTAATACAGCATTAATTCTCATACCCTAAATTATGATTGCACAGAGAAATTGTGATTATGTCTTCTTCCGGGATGTAACCCTTTCTCTGCCAGCTTCATTATAGCCACTTATAGCTCTCAGCAACAGCATGGCATCAGCCCTCAAGTTGGGACATTCTGTACCTCGTTCCACAGGTGTCCAAGACAGTTCTTAACAAATGCACCTCTGCAGTAGCTCGTGGAGTGAGAATAGTGCCGGATGAATGTGGCAATCAGTGCTTGGTGGGTATGAAAGAGTCATAGAGGCTGATTGCACGGTGGGAGCCGCAGAGCACTGCTCCTCAGACTCTCTCCATGCTAGGAATAACAAGCTCCATCGCCCACAGTGTGAAACAACAGACTGCTAATTGGAATCAGCACGCCTCTCCCTGAGCTTATTCTAATATCTGCCGGCTGCCTGGTTCGTGATGTAGGTAAGGTATGGGGGTGTTTTGTTGCAGCTGTTGTCCATGGATGACGCATATCTCTTCAGCAGTGTATTTATTAACCATGCGTTGGGCTGGGACATCCGTCATGAAAACAGCGCACAGAACCTATCAAACCAAGTGCATGTTTGAAACTGCCTCAGCACCTTCATCTCTGCATCACATACCTCCGCCTTATACAATGCAGCTGTTCACACTGCAGTTAATTCATGTGTTGTTCTCTGGATACCAGACAATCAGGTGCTCAACCTGACCAATGACATTGTCATGGCCGTGAATAACCCATTAGCTGGTCCTTGGGCCACAGCACTAACCCCTGTTCATCCTTGTTCCTCTGGCATCAATCTTATTTATCCTCACAACAGACAACAAAAGGCAGCTTCAGTAACCAACCTGTGCTTCTATACCACACTCCTCTAAGGCCACAAGGAGATTACAGACAGGAATGTGTGTCACGTAAACACAGTAATGTATTGATAAATGAACATTGTAATTAATGGACTTATCTATTCCAAGTGCTAATAGCAACACAAAGCAAACTAACACAGCGATGGAGGAGTGGAGGTGCGACCCCAGGGCAGTTGCCTGGTAAATTGGTAATCCAGCGTAGTAGACAGAAAGTACAACCATACAAATATCCTGCAAAACCCCACATTTTATTCATATAATACATTTTGAAAGTCTCCATGCCACAGATATTTAAATTGTTCATTCTATCTGCACATCGTAGCTATGTTTAAGTAATGATGTGATTCAGCCTAAGCTTAAGTTCCAAGACAAGACCAAAACCAACAATGTGTTAGTCCATCTCTAAATACTTTCTGAACTCCCTCATCGGTCTGCTCAGCAATTTTTAAAAACAGCTGAAACGCCAACGCCAACTGCAAAAAAAAGTTTAGTGCAGTGAAAAGTAATATACTTTTGGACAAAATTCTTGTTGCGTTTTGAATGACAGTTCTCGGCAAACTGTCATTCAAAACGCAGTGAACAGGACCCTCAGCACAAATCGATCAAAACGCCCTCTAGTTCTGCCCTCAATCAGGCTGCTATGGCTTCTAGAATGAACCCCCACATTAACACATTCTTCCTCCATGTGATTCATGGGTTAACGTACAGCTTCAGTACTATTCAGAGGCTGCACTGAGCTTGAATAGCTTGTTTGACACAACAGCTTTGACAAGTCACTGTTCCTCCACCGTAAACACAAAGACTGCTGCTTTCTCTCATAACTCATGTACACACACAGTCCATTACACACTTAAGGACACTACACACAGGCATAATTGTGTGTACTGTATATGTGCACTTGCAACTACACATTGAAAACACACGGTATGGAGAGGTGTAAGCAGCATTACTCACGTCCATCTATCCATTATCTGTACTGCTTATCCTTAGAGGGTCAGGGCGGGAGCTAGAGCCAATCACAGCTGAGATTGGGAGAGAGGTGGGGTTCACCCTGGAAAGGTCGCCAGTGTATCGCTAAGATAGGGCTTAGAACACTGATGCCCTCTACAAGAAGGGCCAGAGCCGCCTCTATTTCCTGAGGAGACTGAGGTCCTTCAACATCTGCCGGACTATGCTGAGGATGTTTTATGAGACTGTGGTGGCCAGTGCTCTCCTGTTTGCTATTGTGTCCTGGGGCAGCAGGCTGAGGGTTGCGTACACCAACAGACTCAACAAACTGATCCTGCAAGGCCAGTGATGCTGTGGGGGTGGAGCTGGACTCTCTGACAGTGATGTCAGAAAGGAGGATGCTGTCTAAGTTACATGCCATCCTGGACAATGTCTCCCACCCTCTCCATGACATGCTGGTCAAACACAGGACCACGTTTAGTGCAAGACTGAGACCAACAAGATGCACCACAGAGCGCCACAGGAAGTCATTCCTGCCTGTGGCCATCCAACTATGCAACTCCTCCCTCTGAGTGTCAGACACACTGAGTCAACAGACTGGACTCATTACAATGCCAGCAATATCCACACATATCCATACTTGCACTAAATACTCAATGTACAGAATGCACATATTGTAAATACTTTAATTTTTAATTTTTTTAATTTTGTATATGCTTATATTTCTACTCTTGCATGGAGCTATCACCTTTAGTTTTTAACCTCGACTCAGGAACAGCAAGCAGGGCTCCACCTGAGCATCTAAGGCTGCGTGCAGGCACATAAGGGATCAATAATTCTGTGGTGCCGCTTGGGGCCAGACCCTGGCTCGCTTTAAAAGTAATCAGTAAAATCTTAAAATCAATTCTAAAACGGACAGGGAGCCAATGAAGAGAAGCAAGGATCGGGTGTGATGTTGCCTTTTCAGACCAGTGAGAAGCCGAGCTGGTGCGTTCCGAACTATTTGGAGGCGGAAGAGGGACTTTTGGCTGATGTAGAGTTATGCAACTTTTACAGCAGGGAATCCCACAGGCTTTGGGCATTACAGCATTTTACTGGCCATCACATAGACATCCACGGATCTGGATTCACAACCAACACCACTCAGCCACTCCGATTCTTTTTCAATCAAACAACCATAACACTATCTTCTGTAGGAGGTGGTGGTGGGGGGCCATAAATAATTCAATGCAGAATTGTGGAACAAAGGAGTCGAGTGACAGCGTTGTTTGTAATACAGTATATAACATCACTAAAGGGTTTTAATGACCGGCCAGCAGAGAGGGATATGTGCGATAGTCCACATCTTTTAGATCACTGCCTCGCCGCTACGCGCAGTGCATGAGGATGATAAATTACTCGATTTGACAATAGTGGGTGTAACCGCCATCATCCATATCTCAATAGCTTAACAAGGGTTATCATGTGCTGTTGTGGTGATAATGATTGTAGGGGTGGGGTTGGTGCTATATGGCGTGTGCCTGTTTTGTGATTTCATATCTGTATTTATGAGTGTGTGCGTGCTGTTTGGTTTCGCACGAGCTCAAGTATGTGTGAAATGCTGTGTATCCTCTGCTAATGCAGAGGATCATTGTGTCTGTGTGTGTGTGTGGGTGTGTGTGTATTTGTGGAGTGGAGTGGGAAGGTAGCGCCCCCCCCTCTTTAACAAGCCATTATAGTCCTATTGATTTCTCATTAAAGCGCTGGTTAAAAATACAGCCCGATGTTGCCTTTGAGGGAAAAAAACAGACAATGTGTGTGTCATCCACCTGAGGAGTGAAGTCGTGATCTCTGCACGTGTTCGGGTCCACACCTACACAGCTAAAAATACAAGAACACACACACACCTGGCACATGGCCACGCACATATACCTGTAGGCACACACAAATACACACCACAAACATGATGCATATTCACAACTGTCAGCAGCACACATACGCTCACAGTCCACCCCTTTGTATGATGTGTGACTGAGGGCGCGTACCCCCACCACCTCAACCCCCCACCCCTCCTTTTAATTAAAGCATGCAGTAAGTGTGAAATTAACTCTCTCCTACACCCGGCCTGACAGCTCTGAGTGGGAGGAGGGCGAATCGAACGCCTTTGTCTACGCACATAATTAGAAGGATGGGAAGAAAGAGAGGGGTAAAGGGAGAAAGACAGAAAGACCAGCCAGCATGCTGCAATGAGGAACCAGCAGTGAGGTGGAGAAGATAAAGGATAGAAAGAAAGAAAGAAAGAAATAAAGAAAGAAAGATATAAAGAAAGAAAGAAAGAAAGAAAGAAAGAAAGAAAGAAAGAAAGAAGCTCATCCTCTCATGCCTGGGGATAATTTGATGATCCACCACCGCTCTGCCTTGCTCTGCAGCAAGAGTGAGAACCACAAGAGAGAAAACCACGGAGCAAGAAAAGAGCGGAGAGGAAGAAGGGAGAGGTAGCGAGTGCAGTGGCGGGCTTGATAGATCGTACAATTTGGAAAAGAAGAGAGGCAGGGAGTCTTATGAGTTTAACAATTGATGAAGACAAAATGGGCCTGGCTAGCCGGGGTAATAACTTGTGGTGCTTCATGCTGCTCCTTATGGGCCGTGTCCCCACTCGGCCCGCCTCTGATGGACGGTTTCCCCACCTTCCTCCGTCCAGCCGCACCACCTCTCTGTAGCCGAATTGAGAAAAAGGGAGGAGCGTTGTGCTTGTTTAAAATGGGGGAGAGATGGCTGGGTGCGGGCGTGGCCGATTTATCTTCATGAGTTGAGCTCTAACTTTGATTGAACTTCGACGCCGAAACTTCCACAGAACTTCTTAACTTCTAAACTGGCAGCATCTGCTACACCGGTGCAGGACGTGCTGAGGAGCAGGGGCGTCACAACTGATTACATCAGTCGACAGGAACGACAATTTTGTGAGAACCCTCTTAAATTCTAGGAGCAGCTTTGTACAGGAGACAGTATTGATACCATGGTCAGGGAACTACCTAATGAGGCTCCAGATGTTTGGTTGAAGAATAGAAAGTCTAAATACCTGTGTATGATGTGTCTGGGGTGGGGGTGGGTTTACGATTTTAGTATTATATATGTGTATAGTATGCTCTTTGTTAATCATTTTGACAGTAAGGGAATCGTTATGGGATTTTGGTGTGATGTATGATGTCGGTATCTGTTCTCTTGAGCCTCCGAAGACCCTTCAAACATTCCTGAGCACTTGGAATATCCATAACTTTATGTAGCATGAGATGAGAAAAAAAGTGGATATACTGATTGTCAAATTAATTCAATTCAATCAAATAAAAATGTTGAGTTTGACCATAATAACATCATTCTTCTGCGTTAAGCTGATTTCAGACATGCACTGAACTCCAGATAATCCCCGGACATTCTCTGGAGGGGCTGAAGGTGACAACACAAATATTGGATTAAGAGCCTCCAGCCAGCCCCAAGACCCAGGAAGAACTCTGGATAATGTCCAAGTGCGCCCATGTGAGAAAACAGCAGGAGATTCTCCGCCACCCCATTACCTGAGTGCTCCAGAGATTTCTGTGTTGCTTTTAACGTGTCTGAGCAGAGAATCTGCTGCATTGTTCATGTTTGAAAGGCAAACTCCGGAGAAAGTATCAGACCCAAATCTCGAGATATTCTCTGGATATCATGTTTAAAAACTACTTTAAAGAGCAGTTCATCACCAGCGGGATTCTTTTTTTGTAGTTGTTTTTTCTGACTTTCAGGTTAAGGAGGCACTTTTAACTTCTCACCCCACGACTGTGATGTAAAAGTGGATTTCTGGGTGTGGTCGGTGCACCAATGCTTGGTGTAGTTACTGGTGCAACAGGCTGTGGTAAAGCATTACTCCTCCTACATTTATCCCACACACAACATGGTTTTACATATCATACGATGTAGTACAGATCCACCATTGGGTCTGGAGAGGAAAAGAAGCCACTCTTAGTTTGTACATTTGTAAACTGTTGGCTAGGACTGGAGCATTTTACAGAGCTGTATCCACAAAGGAATTCCAATTGATTTAGATGTAATTGTAGATTTTTGTGTTATGCATTCGACATTTCACAGCTTATATTGTGTAATACTGTTCTGTCTCTTGTGCTTTTCACTGCAAAACCTAAGGAAAGAAGTAATTTGCTCACAGAACGTTAATCTGAGCTCAAACACTGTAGATTTACAAATGGCTCGTTATTTCTTACTGACCCTAACTATAGTGCTATACACTCATTATAGATGATGTTTTGTAAGAGTTTTGAGTTTAAGACACAAGATAATATATTAAAGATACCTCCCCTTAGGGTTACTACTCTTATAGTTGATAGTTGAGAGTAATTCGTTACGCTTTGTTGTGTTTTATGACTTAAGTCTTTTCCCTGTACTTTTGTCTGAGACTTTTATCAGTTTGAAAACTTTCTATTCACCAAACTAATGGTTTGTGATTTTGGAATGTGTTAACAACACTGCAGTAAAGTTTGATAGGGATAGAAACACAAGCAGTGAGATGATCTGTTTATCCAGATGATCTAAGTAGAAAGCTTAGAAGAGTGCACAGTTAAAGGATATTAAGATAAGAGTTTGAAGATTATACCAGATATATTTATTTTAAATGTAGAGATATTGTGTAATGGCAGCCTGAATTCACACCCCCTTTGGATTTGTTGTGTTCCCAGCTTCTCCGTTCTCTGTATTTGAGCCGTCATCTGCTTCATCAATTTCTTGTGAAGCAGTGTTTTAATGGTTGTGTCTATTACATTTTAAACATGTAAACTTATAATTTATATTCTTTTAAGTGTAACTTTTGTGCACTTTTTCTCTTTCTGTTTGCACTGTTGCAGATGTAGCACGTTTATAAAGAGATGAGGCTCTGATCTGCAGTGATGTTAACATGACACCCAGACAAAAGTGCTGCCCATAGATGCACTGTAAGAATGTGTGTGTGAATGGGTGAATGGAAATAAACTGAACTGTAATGCAGTAGCTTTGAGTGGTCATCAAACCTAGAGAGAAGAAGAAGAAGGTATGTGGTCTATTCTTTCTATCTATTCTATTGCATGCCATTCTAGTTTTTTATTTTGTTTGCAACACCTATAGATTGAATTCACAACACCTTGCTGTGAACACAAAGGTAGGTGGAGTTGTGACCAACAAATACTTTGTTTTGGTCAGAGATACAGGGGCCAGTGTGACATCTAGAGGAAGTAAATAACAAATTTAACCTTTAATGTTTTATGTAGTATCATAAATCAAAGTGGAACTCATTGTATTTAAATAATAATTCCACAGGTTGCCATTAATTTCTCGTACAACAAACAGGTTCTCCAGGTGACTAGTCCACATGTATTTCACGTACACATACAGATTTACAGTCAGCAGATGTAGGAGTTGAAGGAGGAAAGTGGGGGAATGCGTGTCACATGGAAGTGAATGGAGAAACGACAGAAAGAGGGAGGATTGCAACAGTTTACCCACGTGGATATGTCAATCCTTAAGGGCATCCTGCCCTGCAGCCAGAGAGAGATGGTGGGGGGGGGAGAACTCTCTGCCAACAAGCAGCTCTGATCTTCTACACATTATCTGCTACTCAGAGCTGGAAACAGGCCTTAAACATGAGACATCTCACACGTAACAACTGTTTCCACCAACGGACACACATTCTTATGAGTGGGTCAATACAACCACTATGTCCATACAGCAAATGACAGGAAGACAGGACAGAAACTGAATCGAACATTTTAACGTGTAACATAGAAAGTGATTATAAATTGATTGATTATATACTTAAATAATTCTCATTCCTTCTAACTAAGCACACAGCCGCAGCCCTAAATAATGTAATGTTATTCAATATTGTTGTTCTTATATATATATATATATATATATATGTCAGTGTGGAGACCTACATGAGTTTGTGGTTGTCTCAGCTGTTTCTGTCCCTGGCTCCTTATCGTACTTTCACCAAGACTCTGGAAGCATTTCCTTTAAAAACCAAGGAAACAAACATAATTTCCTTACACAAACACTATTACAGCAGAGATGTTACATCACTGAAAAGCAAGACGCTGCTCATTACTGCAACAGGTCAGGCAGCTACAGAGGAAGAAATATTTTGGGTGGCAAAGTAAACAGTTGCACTTATCAGATGTGTGATTATGTAGATGCACAGAGGTTACTGAAGAATTATACTGCATCACAATAATAATGTAAATTCACATTCACTTTTTTCTTTATATTTCTTCAATGAAAGTTAATCCGAATATTTCAGAATAGTTTTTTCAAGGGTTGTTTTTCCTTTATATCTTTATGTTGACGGGCAGTGGCCAGAGTCATTATGTTTTCGGGTGTTCCATCCATCCGTCCGTCTATTTGTCACATTCTTGTCTTGAGGGAATTTCTTCAAAATTCGGTGCAAACATTCAGTTGGACTGGTGGTCAAAGTTTCAAGGTGACACCATGTTCTTGTGAACGTGATATAACAGGAATGCCCAAAGGTAATTTCACTACATCTGGAAAAAATATTCACTTGGACTCAAGGGTGACCTGATTAAAATTTGGAGGTCAAGGGTCAGTGTGACCTCTCTAAACACATTCTCCTCTCCTGAAACCGTGTTTTCCGAAGAACGCCTCAAGAGAATCTTCTAAAATTTGGCACAAATCTTCTCCTCTCCTCACGGGTTAACTTATTCGATTTGGGTGATTGAAGGTCAAAGGTCAAGGTCAGGGAGGCGTGACCAACATGTTTTTGGCCTCTTGAATATGAGCTCTCAAGTCTGCCTTTGGGGAATTTCCTTAAACTTTGAGCAGTTGTCCCTCAGAGTCAAGATCAACTGTTTCGATTTCAGTGTTCAAAGATCAGGATGACCTCAGATGAGTCTGGAAAAAAAATGTACGTTGAATGAAACTGCAGTGGTTGTTCCAGGCATACAACTGCAGGGAAGTTATACTAGTTTGCGTTATTTTCAACATGAAAAAAGCCTGTCAACGAAAACATTTTCATCACAGTTCATGGTTATGAAATGATCAATAGTCCTGATTCCAGTTGTAAATGTTAATATGTATTTATATTGTACTTGAACAGGAGCCATGTGTTAAAACATTGTTTTTACCAGAACCTTTAGAAAAATAACATTGGGCCTCATCACGCTGGTCAAAATATGACAACTAACTTTCACTTTGAATGTATATAATTACAAGTATTTGAGCTGCAACTCTGACAGTTTGAATGGAATATTTTGTTTATTTGAAAGTACATGTTCTGACCCTATTATTTCAGCAGCTGTCAGTGTCTTACACTAATGGGACCACTGATAAACAAGAGTGGTACTGTGTTTTATCAAGGAACTAGACTAACGAAAGCCTTTACATGATATCCAGTGATGAGAAAAACAGAAATATTGAGTTGCTCACCACAAAATGAATTTCGGTCAACTTGTCGATTCGCTCCGAGTCGGCCACTTAAACTGTCTGAAGTGTGAAAGGAGCACTGTCAAAGTGTCAGGAGCAAAATCAGCTGGTGACTTCACTATACACTCTGTCGCTGATCCCTGAGTCTGTTTGTTCAACATCACGCCGTTCTATCTGTCATGTTAACAATCTGGCTCTCGGCATCAACATCCTCCTAGCGTTGCCAATATCGTCCTGTCCAAGCTGTCCATCAAAACATCTGCCTGACCCCGCCCCCTTTCCCCTCCATTACTGCACACAAACCCCCAGGCGGCTCCGCGGGACCAGACAGCCCGCCTTGGCCCCTGGCTCCGGCTATCGATTGGTTCTTACGGTAATGGGCGTCTGTCTCCCTATTGTCTAATTGGCTAAGTGATGGGATTGATCCTCAGATTGTTCACTAAGTTCATTTGCTGTGGCCAACATCAAGGCCAGCGAGTGGACTGCATCGCGTGTTGCAGAGCGGCTGGGAGCTGTGCGAGACATTCAGTGTAATGGCTTTGTAATTGATCAACTGGTGATGGTGGGTGGGGCTGGATGCATTAGTGCTGTAGGATGTTAAGAGAATGTTGATTAAGGCTCATTATGGCCATCATTACGTGATAATCGATCAAAGTGCACGTGTTGTGTATGGCCTGATGTGTGTTTTTAAACCTTTTATGTGATGTCTCGTCTGCAGAATCACTGATCTCCTGTCAGTTTTCTCTGCTTGTAATGAAAGTGCATCAGCTAAGGATCCTGCATCAGTTGAGGAGGTTGAAAACAAGCAGCTACAGATCTGGGGGAAAATGATGAAAGATCCATATGAGTCATTCAATATGTTGCACCCAGACGGACTTTAAAACAACAACACAATTCAACTCCATCCAGGAAACATCTATTTATAGTCAAGTGCAAACAGGTATTTTCTCTTCACGGCTACAGCAGAGCTTCAGAACTCTTTCTTAGCCTTTTCATTATCTATTTACACAAATGTTTAAGCAATACGTTGGCGTACACATGGCATTTTATTTTATCTTTAGCCAAAATAGAGCACACAGGCTGCCAGAGGCCTGCAGCCTCCAAGTCCTGTCCCAGTAGTAATAACACATACTTAATTTCATATCTCAGTCTCACCTTGCTACTCCCACACTCCTCGCATTGTTCCTCTCTCCGCTTACACAGAGTGGGCAGGGAGAGCGCGAGGTAGACGGATAGTTGGAGAGAGAGGGTTAGAAATGCACAAATGTTCCCATGAATCCACAACACTACCTCAGCACAACACATGCAGTCGTTGATTAAACACAGGATTAACACCTCCAAGCGCCTGCACACACACACACACTCACAGAATCAACAACATCATCATGCATGCACACTTGCCAGCAGCTTGTACAGCCCTCCACTGCCACCGCTATGTGTTATCTCCCTCCCATATGTGTACCTCAGGGCCCTACCCTGTCTCTGTAATAGACTGTCTCGCTCAGTACCACTGAGTCTCTGTGCTGTGCTGCAGGGAATATGTGTGTGTGAAGGTGTGTGGTGAGGGTCGAGGCCGACTGTTTTTTCATGCCTGCCCCTCTCCCGTAAAACAACTGAATCCAAATTCCAACCCCACCCTTCCCTACCGCAGTGGGCCGCAGTAACTGCGACAGACACAGCAGTGGATTCAAGTGTGTGCCTGGGTTTGTGTGCGTGTTTGTGAATATGCATGACAGCATATCCAGCCTACGCCAGTTATGGGGTGTGTGTTTGTGCGTTTCTGCATTAGCTTCCATCTCCCATCAGCCTCATTAGGAGTCATGACTCATAGAGACAATGTGAAACTCCCTCTGAATGAGATTCATTCATATTCAGGTAAACGCAGCACATGTACAGTACGATCCCTCTGCCACACACATGGCAGCCATATTGAAAAAAAAAAAAAGAGTTCAATGCCCCCGACAATGCTAATCCTCTGGTCCCCATGTGCAGACGACAGGTCGGGAACCCAAAGACAGACACACTAACACCGTGCATGTCACTTTGCTATCAGTCCCATCTGACATGTTTAGCCTGGAGGGTGAAGAATTCCACACAGGGGAGAAGAGGAAGAGAAAAGAAAAGTGGAAAAGCAGAAGTGCCGTAAGGAAAAGCAAGATAAGAGAAGAGGTATAGAGAAGGAGAGAACAGGAGATTGTGAGAGGAGGAGGAGGAGGAGGGTGAAACAAAAAGAGGAGACAGCGATAGAGAGTTGTGTCGGCACAGAGGAAAAAAAGGTTAATCCATTTAACATGCTGCATATGGTCCCAGAAGCTGCACAGCAATGATGGACTTCCCAGGATACTGGCCTTTAGGTAACGTTGTCAGAATGACCCTCTTGAATACACAATGTGGGTCAATGCTGGGGTCAGCCCTTATTAGAGATTGATGAGATAGGTAGAATTAGACAACTGAATTTAAAACCTTGCAATGGACGTTGTTTTGGCTGTAGTGAGTCCCGTGATGCTGCAGTCACTGTAGCACATAAAGCCACAGCATGGATTAAAGGGAAGTACACGTGTTACCAAGACAAGGAGGGATGATGAGCGCTAATAGTGACCCACTGTGTGTGTGCTAGCTAGCAAGGACTCCAATTACAGACAGCAACAGGAGAAGCAGCAGAATCTATAGGTCGTTACTGTGATACAGAGCGTAGCTGGTCCCTGTTTAATGGACACCAGGGTGTCTGGACCATTAGGTTTCTTCCCTACAGCCATCTGGTCATCTGAAGAAACTCCTTTAACATCCGAACATTGCACATTATTATAACAGTCTTGGCTGGACATGAGCATGTAACACAGTGTGCATGCGAGAGAATGCGTGGAAGTGTGTGCTTTGACAAACGGAGGTTGGCGCTCGGTCGATGATAGAATCTGCAAATGGACGCCACCTTTTGCAGCAGGCAGACAAGTCATTTTAGCAGCCTAATGGAATTTTACAGCATGGGAATACAGTGTATAGAAGGAGATATCATCTCTTGCAATAGGAAGAGCCGTGTGCTGTGATGAATTCTGATATTTCTATTTATTCCCTCACAGTAGAAGACAAAACTTATTTCCAGTTGAGGTTAACACAGATGAGATTGCAAGGACCTTAAGACACAGCCCACAAGACACAACATGGTCTTCACTGGGTCTAAAAGCGAGAGACCACCCAGTTTCCCAGGTACGGAAGACACTCATTGATATAAAGATAAATTTCAGTGCCGTTTACAGCTCAGCCTGCACTTCAGCCCAAGCGCAGCTAATTTATGACCACCTTTCCCTTCCAAGTCTGGCTTTTAATAAACGGAGCCCGGAGTCGTAAATAACTGTGAGATTTACTAAATCATTAGCCATTAGCCACTTTGCATGCGTGTTTACAAAAGGTTTGCCAGGTGAGGTTTATGCGTGTTTATTGACCCTGTGAATTTTTAAGGAGGGCTGTGGAGAGTGCAGTAGATCAATAGCCTTTCTTTATGCATTCTGCACTAAATCATTCCACATTTGGAGTCAGGGTACAACTTTGACAGTGTTGATGATGGACATTACGAGCAACAATATGGCTGCCAGAATAAAAACTCTTACCTTACAGCCAATCACTATTATCACGAGAAGGGATAAACATCACTTTGATGCGATTAAAAGATTTCTTATTGGTTTGGAGCCACACAAGAGTTTGGCAAAGCAAAGAGGGAGTAATCACGTATGTTCAGAGGTGTGTTTTGGTATCGACCAATCCAATGTTTATGTCCTCAACGCTCCCACACAGACAGAAACATGAAAGTGCCACAGCCCACTCTGCCTCAACCCTTTATATAGGGATGGCACCAACTTCACAAAAGGAACTGGTGCTTTTCAAGTTAAGCAAGTGAGGTAATGCCAGCTTTAGCAGCTAATAATATACTTTTAAATACTGAATCAGATACTTGTACGTTCCCCCTCCTTGTTTACAAAATCATGTGATGTTTTATTTGCAAAGGCAGTGTTCCTCGCCAAGGCCCAGCAGTCCCCTTATAAAACCACATTTAAATTCACTAGATCCAGATTTTTATTTGCATCTGCACCAAATTGCACAGACTCATGAATATCAGTGATCCAGATCCATGAACTATTGTTTGAGAAATCAACAGAAATGTTGAAAAGCGCCATTTCTCACAATGTTAAAGAAAATGAAAGAAATAACCTGGATCCGCCCCCTGATCCAAATCCACACTAAAATGTACTGGGTTCTTTACTGACCCACACTGTGTCCTTCTACCAGGTTTCATGGTAATCTGTCCAGTAGTTTATGTAATGCTGCTAACTAACAGACGATCAAACAAATGCCAATGAAAACACAACTTCCTTGACTGAGCTAATTCGTGATGACACTCAACACTGACATTGTAATGAAAATCCCATCCTTACGGCCTGAACAACAAGGTGTCCAATGTACATATTTACTGCTTGATTGTTTTAGGGGGGGGGGGGGGGGGGGGGGGGGGTGAACACATGGGTAATATGATGCTTTGCTTTCCGTGGCATTTCCAGATCACACAGTTTATTTCAGTTTGCTGATGTGGTTAGCAGAAACATAACATCTCGAGCCATGTCCACCGAAGAGTGCAAACCGCAGCACCACTTCAGGTGCCCGCTGATCTCACGCTTGGTTCCTAAAGACGCCCAGGAAGCGTAAGCTCTCATCTCCTTAGCAACAACCTGCTTTAAAGAGGCTTCTGAAGAGGGAAACAGGCTTTTGAGAAGCTGTATGTAAAAGCAAAATTCAGCCACAGATAAAGAGGGGAGGAGAAGAGATTTCCCCTTCTCCCCCCTCCCTCCATGTCACTCCTTACCCACAAGGCTATGGAAGATGGTTGGAGCAAGCAGCGTGCACAATAAGCCGTGAGAAAGACTTGCAACGCCATCCGTTGTCTAATTGCCATAGCGCTATGACAACACAATTTGCATAGGAGAGATGGCAAACGGCTGAATGAGATTTTATTCTAATCTGTCTCCTCTGTGCTGCATCTATCACTGGAGAAATGAAAAATATGTATACACTGCACTCGCTATTACAGCACCACACAAGTACATCTGACCTCCATTTTGGGCCCATTTGCATCTTGTTGACATGTTACATGTAGAAACAATGCATCCTGCTTTCTCCCCAGGGAGCAGTTTTAGTGCAAACCTTGAAAGCCCTCTGCTCTGCCAATTTCTAGTATCAAGCAGATTTGAATAATCATTCTATTAAGCTGTCAGGTCCCCAAATCCCAATGCTAGTTTGGGAGGTTCAGATATTTCCAGACCTGTAAACAAGAAAATATGATTCCGATTTAAAATTAGCTCGGCCTGAAATATGCTCTGTGAAGAGGAAGACACCACAACTACAGTAAATATACATCACATTTGAACAAGAGTTTCTGACACTGTAGGCAATACAGAAATGAAGAAATGATGGACGAGAATAGATCATGCACATTCAATTAAAAAGGCAGGCGTCTGATGGTAATGGACACAGACGGTCACAAAGGTTTATTTCCAGATACATTTTACGGAGCCTGTCTTATGTCTAAATCTTCCTCCCACAAGAATTTCGTCTGTAATAATTGATTTATTAGATTAGCTTAGTGCTGTAATATATAAATTATGTGCATAGGTTTGGGTAGGGAACATTCTTGTAGTGGGCAGAGAAAATTATTTTTGGCAATTGAAAGATTTGTAAGTGCTGGTAGAATATGAAAGTGCCCTCCAAGTAGAAGTCCAGTAATGTTTTCACGTGAAAGGAAATAGATTTGTATCGAATTGGATAAATTAAGAAAAGGGGAATGATATTTAAATACCACCCAAACTCCTTTTTCATAGAGGATTGTAAAATAATATTGTTGACATGGCCCTGGATCTGGTGTTTGAGAGGAAAGTACAACTAATCTTTGTTAGAGGTGTGTTCTGTTTTGCTTTTTTCTGGTCCATGTTGTAGTTATGGGTAGTATTGGATCTATATTCCCTGTCCCCGCTCTGCTCCCATCCCTGTAACTGTGTGCAGGACTCCTGGTTCCTGCTCTTCCCGCCTACTCCTCCATGCACCTCATCTATGTCCAAGCAATCACTCGCTCACTCACCTGCAGCATATAAGGGCCTGTCTCAACACTGCTGGTGTTTTCAGACATGAATTCTGGCAAGTAGGGTCCGGACATTTTGGGGAGTTTGCCTCTCACAAATGAAGAACACAGCAGGAGTTTGTTTTGGTCAGATGCCTTCTAAAACACAGGAAACGGTGCAAGGGATGGTGCCAGGACAGAGCATGCAGGAGGCAGGACACAACATATAACTTCCACTGTGGATATCACACATTTTGTTCACAGCACATTGACACCGGTGTCAGCCCTTATCACCAAAAGCTCTCAAATCTCGTCCTTCCAAGTTGACATCTTCATCTTCATCTTCTATGTGTATATGGCATATGAGACATTTGTGTTCTTTGTTTTTTAATCTGTTCAGTCTTAGAAACGTCATCAACATGCCCTCTCACTGCAATGTTTCCTGCTCTACTCTCATATGAGCACAATTCACTTGTGTCCTAACCCGTCTCTGTTTTCCCTCATTCCAGGATCACCTGCATACCTTAGTCAGCCGCTCACACTCAGCCACACTGTCCCCTGGATTCCTCCTTAAAGCTGAGAGGAACCAAATACAGACACTGAAGCCTAGGCTGGTGAAGGTGGATTTAGTGTGAAACAACAAAACAGACTTACCAATCAACACAAACATATGGGATCAATTCAAAAAGGCTGCAGGGATAACTGAACACAGGTGAAACACATGAGGACAGGTGTAGACGCCCATAAGTGGGAAACCGGACAATTACAGGAAGTAGAGCAAGAGAGACAAACAAGGAAAGAAGTTTCAAAAATAAAACAGGAATGGAAGAACTTGGAGGGAAGACTAATATCCAAACACAGAACACAAAAATGGAAATCCAAACACAAAGTAAACAAGGTAAATGTCCACAACATGAAAAAACTGAATCTCAGAATCATGTCAAACACACTGGTCTGATCCCCTGCATCCCCACACATGGTTTAGTCGTTTGTGTGTAGTCTCTTTGCTCTGATTGCACTTGTTTTTACGTTGTTGTTTTTAAATCATTATTATCATAAAGCACTTTTCTAGTCTTGATGACGAATCAAGCCACTTAAATGTACAGTTTTTGCCATTCAACCATCCACACACATTCATACAGTGCATCCATGTGGATATGATCTATCATACATCACTCTTACACTGCCAGCACAGCCATTAGGGACACTCTGGCATGCGGAATGGCAGTGACAGGGATCAAACCACTGGTTGGTGGACAGCCCGCTTATCTCCTGAGCCACAGCCACCCACAGAGTTTGTAATGAGGGATAGATGTGATTTTGTAATATATGTAGATAAGCAGCTCTGTAGTAAAGCTGAACTACCTGACACGTATTCTCTGAGTATATGATTTCTGCAATGCTCAAAGGCATATACTATATTATTGTTTATTCAAAGACACCATTCAAACTAAACGTTTGACACATCTGCAGAAAACAACTAATTCTCCACTAAAAATGGAAAACAATTATTTACATATTTTAAGCTGGCATCAGTTGTGTGGTATTGCTCAATATGTCCCATCCTTGTTGTAAAACTCCAGAGTCCAGAAGTTATGTGGGCTGGTGAGGCAAAACTTGTCTGAATCATCCATCATCGGTGCGGTGACTACCCACCTCTGGTGGCACAGCTGTTTGGGCAGTGACACCAATGTGCCAACAGTGGCCCTTACATCTGCTGCTGGGTCGCTGTTGACAGGGTCATCTGTGGCGTTGTGGAGCACAACAGCCACCGCAGCGCCGTCTGCAGCAGATGGACTGAGAGACACGAAACACAGGGTCAGAGGGCGGGAGGTGATATTTTGAGAGGAAATTAGTTTGAGATTGAAGTTGATATCATATCCGCCTGCAGCTTTGCTTATCTGGAAGAAAAAAAAGGTGGGAAGCTGCAAAAATCGAACACGTAAACAATTCCTTACTGATTTTAAGCACTTACTTTGTTGATAAAACACCCCAAAGAAGAGGATATATTTCAATTGAAAAATAAATGTATTCACCGGGAGTGAGATTGATCAGGTTGAGTTTTGTTCAGTATTAAATATAATTCAGTAAACACTGAGTTTGAACAGAGAGTCTCATGTTATCTCGTGCTCTGTATTACTGCCACTGAAAACACAGTGCAGACAATCTTCCATTGCATCAGATTCATCATGATGCATCACGCAAACCTTTAATTTTAAGATTCCCTCAGTGAATCTTTTTCGACCCTCCTCCTCCCCAGTCACCTCCAGCCTCCATAGCCATTGTCCATCCCACAGGTCCATCCCATCAACCGCCAGCAGTGTCTAGACCGCGGGAGGATTCCTATACTATGCAGCCACACCCCCTTTAACCTTGATGACATCACTAGAGGTCTTAGCACCAAATAGTATATAGTAGCATTTATTATATTATCACTTTCTTCTCTTATTGCTCAAGGAAAAACATTTGTTCATCCTTTAAAGTCTCTCCTGGTTGGAATCGGATCTGATTGTGTCTATGAACAAAAAACCTGAATGTCAAAAACATATCCACAAAATAAACAATTAGGTTACACCTTATATTATCATAATAATTTCTATACTTGTCTCACATAAGAAAAACATTTTTTTGTCTGATTAAAATCTTTTTCCGTTTCCATTCATGTTTCAACTATCTCCATTTCAAACATTCACGTAAACACACCTGGAAGAGGCCTCGGTCAATGTGAGCAGTGAATTCCAAAGCAAGAGACAACAACATATGGAGCAGGATTGTGTAGTCAGCTTGATGGAGCACTGCAAAAGAAAGAGGAGAAAAAGGGAGATGCTGTAAACACGACCAGGAGGAGGAAGGATTAAGTCATTTTGGAGTTCAAACCCACAAACAAGCCCGAAGAGCTGATGGGAGGGGAGGATGCTGCTGCTCCTCTCCTCAGCTGCTCCACCCCAGCGAGCGTCTCCTCTCACCTCCCCTGCTGAGAAGTCAGCTTTCATGTTCTTTTCAAAGTCTCAGGTAGTATTACCCAGGGCAACCTCGACAGAGCCCGGGGCAAAGGCAGCGCTCGCCTCTCTGTACCTGAACAAGCACGTCGAGCGTGCGGCAGGTACACGCTCGCTGGCTGCAACACATGCACGCGATTATTCAACCAACCACACACCATCACCACCACCAGGCTGGCACTGATGTTCCTCTTCCTACCCACCCACACACTACCTACACCCACACACACACACACACACACACCCTTTGATTGTCTCCACGCTGTGGCTGTCATTAAGACTCATTAAGGGGGATGGTTTTATTGAAGGCGGTCGTGTTGAGGCATCCGGTGAATTATTCATACTTGCCTACCACTGCACTCTCTCTCTCACATTAACACAAACACATGCCGCCGAAATGCAGGAAGCTGGTGCAGACGAGAGAGATGCAGCCTATATAGGTCACTTCCTCCTCCACCCGCATCGTTCAGAAAGTGGAACTGGAAGGCGGGAGGGAGACAAAGAGCAAGGCTTATTATAGCAGGCAGGCAGACACACACACACACACACACACACACACACACACACACACAAACACACACTGAGGCCTCAGCAGATAAAGGAGCACCCACCTCAGAGAGTAGATTGTCACAGCCATGAATGAAGCTCAGAGTGGCTTTTGCCATAAGGTAATACTAATTCATTGTTGAGAGGCCCGGTGAGACAGGGCTTTGTGTGTGTGTATCTGGGGTGTGAAGGTTGGGTTGGAGGTGTGGGGGCCATGAAAGCGGTGGTGGGGGGGGGAGCAGTAAGGACCAACTGAGGGATTTGATTAAACGGCCACATTTCATGACATGAACTCCCCCACAGCGCCAAACATACGGCATACAGTATGCACGGAAATGGATACACATTTACATTTAGTTTGATCATATATTCCATCAAATATTCATCACATACAATCGGGTTTTAATATGCACAATCACGTGGCCGCAATAGCAGGCAAAAAGCAAAACTAAGTGCTGTGGATAAATGCACACTGGAGGCAAAAAAATGATTTCATTGTTAAGTTGACTGAGATTTATTTTACAAATGGGCTTTTATTTTCGTACATTTGGCCACTATTTTTCAATCATGGATGAAAACACTGTCCTCATCAGGTTTGTTGCTTAGGTACGTGGCAGCATCTCTACAACTCACTTCAGTGGGTCCAGACGGCAGCTCCTCAGCTCAGAACGTGTAAGAAATAGCACCCAAACTGTCAATTTAGAGACTAATTTCATGGTTCAGGTTTGACTAACTGTACTCACCAGTTGTCTGCACACAGTTTTCCAATGCAGTGAGCAGAGGTGGGGTGGTCAGAGTACAGTATGTACCCACCTCTTGGCAATGTGGAGAAATCTATTGGAAGTAAAATACAAAATTTAGTGAGGTAAGCAACAGAGAGAGTTTGAGGGCATTTTCACACCTGGAAATCCAAGAAATAGTCTTTCCTTGAAGGAACCGTTTCACTTCGTTAATTTTGTTGCAACGGTAAAATATAAACATGGATCATCATTTCATACAGCCAGCAAAATGAACGTCCTCATTGTTCAAACATTATATCATCTGAGGTGAAGACGACAATCAATCCTGCTTCTTTTTCTTCTTCTATTGTTTAATGCCGTCTCGACTTCCTGCAATTAGTGCGAAAGTCAGAACTATCAACAACAACAAAATTCAATCTGCAAATGATCTGAACGATGATTCAGTTGGATCCAGACTGAGACCACTTCTCTCTGTTGGACTAAGAGTTTGGTGACATCGCAAAGTAGCGCAGGATCACGAGAGTTGTTGTCTTCACCAACATTTTGGTTGCAATTCAGTGTTCATTTTTCAGGAGCTTTTTACTGGGAGCTGAATTTTCCTCCTGCAACTGTTTCCTGCTGTTCAAAACAAATGGACCTGGAGATTAAGTCCAGAAAAGAAAAAAAAAGAAGAAGAAAGTAGAATAAGACCAAGACTTCCAGGGACTAAAATCTTTTATCTGGTGAAAATAGTCTCAGCCAGGGAGGAGAGACAAATGTTAGCATGCAACAAAAGTCAGAATGCTATTGAAGGCCAGTGTGGAGAGGTAGATGTGAGGCTGCGATGAATGCTGGAGGCCGTCACTATCAGAAGAGAGAGAGAGAAAGAGAGAGAGAGAGAGAGAACAGAGAGAGAGACAGATGTAGATGTATGGACAAATCTTTAAAAACGGATCTCTTTTCATGAGGAAATCACTGCAGCAGGTGGAGGATCAGTAGAAGTTTGATCTGACGTCTTTATTGTCGTCAGTTTGATCAGAGTACAAAGAAGAATTTAGAGTCCCACTTATAAAGCCAGACAGATGCTGCTGAGATCAGTGAATAGGGGAGATTCTTTTTGTTTGTTTGCTTCTCTGTGCTGGCATATTTTGTGATGGGACTGATGCAAAACAATAGAGCTATGAGACAAAATGAGTGAGATAATGATGATGATGATGACAGTGTATAGTTGAATTTGCACCTTCAGCCATATGGCAGTAAGCTTGCATGCGTATAAAGATGGACAACACATGTTTTAAAAGCTTCTGTTAACTAATTAAAACCAAACCTAATGGAAACATGAACATTTGAACAAGCAGTGTGACACAAACCATCTTTCTTTTAATGTGTATTTAAATTGACTTTCAGTTTGGCCCATGTCCCATCTACTAACATCGAGGAGGCAGGATTTATGATCTTTACTGCAGCGTAGATGCTTTGGCTTTTGATAGCTGTCATGTCGTCCATCTTTGTGTCCAGTCAAGCTGAGGCTAAATCCCCCAAAAGTGTGTTGCCGGTGTCCAGCTGGAACACCTCCCATGAATGATTTATGCCCCATTCAGCAATGTCTTGAAGAGATGTTGGCAGCTTATGGGACAAATAAGCAGAGTTGACAGAAGCCAGAGAAAAATGTAGCTATACGAGAACATAGTGGCTGAGTGATGTCCATTACCTGATGTTGCAAGGATCGGAATCTATGAGCTGATTTACCAAAGGGTTGTTGAGATCAAATGCAAGAGCTTCAACTCTAGATGCCTTCTGTCGATGTGTAAATGAGCAGGATCCTCTTGGCTGATCACTGCCTTGTCCATAAAACCATTGCCTGAGTCTGAACCGACTGAACACTTGAGTAACAGAGCACGCAGCGTTTTAAATGTCTGAAAGAAAGATGGACAGACTTGCATTAACAGTGGGTGATTGATTGGTTCAAGGGACACAGGCAGAGAAATCATTGATCAGATGGAGGTGACCTGACAATCTGGTAAAGTGGAAGTGAAATAGATCACGACAATATACTGTAGCCAGAGTTAACTCATGGAGCGTTGGACATCTTCCTCATTGGCCTTTAACCAAAACTTCATCTACCGTATACCTACTTGAAAACAATACACATTACATCACACACCAGACCCGAACTGGTCCCACACATACTGGACATATAAAACAGGCAAATGATGAAGGGGTTAACGAAAATCAGCGGTGATGGGAAATGTCCATTTTTGAAAATATAGCAGAAAAGGTTGCCAGACCTAAAACTTCCTGGGTGAGAAATGTATGATTTCAGCTGCTCGAGTTTGAGGTGCACCATTACATCCTCTGGCACTTATTCATGAGATGCTTGTGCAGTCTTTTTCCATTGGAGGAGACAAGGTCTGCGAGTCAGTATAGGCTAGATACATATTGCTCTTGTGCCATATTCATTTAAATGTGTATTTAAAAACCTTGTCCAAAAATCCTCCAGCCACATACAGGACTCAAACATCTGGCTGGGGGAGGCTGAAGGATTTGCATTGTCTCCCGAAAATAAAGTTGTGTGTATTTGCTTTTGGTCAAATGAAGCTTATAGAGCACTCTAACGTGTGAGAGCCTGTTCATACTGTTGGCCGGATGGTAACTGCCCAGGACATCTTCCTAATGCAGCCAAATGGAAAAATTAGGTCCGGGCATTTTTTGAGATTGCCATTAACATATGAGGCATGCAGCAGCAGATTGTCTGGGTCAGATGCGTTAACAGCAACAGGAACATTTCCAAAACATGGGTAGAGCAAGCAGGAGACAGGACATGATGTAGAAATCCTACTGTAGGAATCACAGGTTTTGGTTTACAGCACAGCTCTTGAATCTTGTTGTCTTTCCAAGTCGACATCATCGTCTGCGTCTCCTGTTGGCAGCAAAAGTACCCCAAAATGTCCGTAGCAAACAAATTCTGACATTTACGTTATCGCATACAGCCCCTCTGGAAAGTTTCAGGAGAAGTCTGGACTTCAGTGCATGTCTGAAAGCAGCTACCGCTACCTCAAACATTTCCTGAGATTTTAAGCTGCCTTTAAGATGCCAGTTCATCTCTTGAGTTTTGGTAGTTCAAAAGAGCAGTCGTTTCAAATTACTTTAATGCTGCACGTTCAAATAAATGGAGGGGGTTGATGAATCCACAATATACACATGGACACCAGTGGCTTTGTGAAATGATTAAGTGACATCTTATTTTAAAAAGGTCTTAAACTCTGATAATCTGATTGCAGCTTTTGCTCCACCAGACTTTGTTGCAGCACTTTCACCATGTTCCCAGATCGTAGTAATTATATATAAAACTGTCATAGCTGATCAAAATGAAACTATGAAAAGAAGAGTGAATTCATACCAAACTGGAATTACCCTTTATTAAATAGATAACATTTTAAGAAATTAAACAGAGATTCAAAATAGACATAATGATTCTTTAGACAACAGGCTCAAGGCTGTTTCCTGTTTATGTTTGTGCCAGAAGCAGCGGAGAACTCTTCCTGCTTTTCATTGTCTCCTATTAGTGGCCTCTATTCCGAATTATTTTGAGGTAAGAGTTTTAACAAGAGCTCAGGAAGGCTGCTGTCTCAATAACCAGACCTTCACTGGGTTTCAGAGCAGAGAATGGAACACCCACACTTCTGCTCGCTTGACAGGCTGACATTGTGTGGAGTGTGTATGTGTGCGTGTGTATTTGTACATTCTGAGTTATCGACCTTATGCAGAGAGGATATTTTAGGTTGGGAGAATTTGTTCATTTTGGCCGATCGGCACACCTTCAAAGGGATGTTTGAGGGTTTATACGGTTCAGGAAAGATTTATCATATCAATGAGTGTCCTCACAAAGATACAGATACGTGTGTGTGTGTGTGTGTGTGTGTGTGTGTGTTCTTAGGCTCACAGGGGCAATATCACAGCAAAGGTTCACTGCTTCTCCTTGTCACCTGGGCTCTTCTGTTCTCACCTGATGTCTTGTCAGTGACCCAAATGTCAAGTGCATCTGTGCCTGTGTGTGTGTGTGTGTGTGTGTGTGTGTGTGTGTGTGTGTGTGTGTGTGTGTGTGTGTGTGTGTGAGCGTGTGGTCAGCTGGGCGGAGGAGAAGACAGATCTGGGGCGAGCAGTTCCCATGAGTGTGTCCAGTGCTCCACGGCGGATGACATGTCTGATGAGAGCAAGGAGGAGAGGGAGAGAGAGTGAGAGAGAGTGAGTGTGCAGTCAGACAGTGGAACAGCCAGGGGTCAGAGGAGGACAGAGGCATCGCATGATCTCACACACACACACACACATACAAGGGCACACACACACACACACTCTCATAGCCTGGTAGCTAATCCACATGCATCAGTGCATCAGTGCTGTGACACTCACGCAAGTGGCTGTGCATGTAGTGGAGCTGTACACACTGACCGAAGCACACAGTATTTACAGTGCAATACATACTGCATATCTACATTTAATAATCCTGCACACTTAAAGCTATCAGTTTCCACAGTGATATCAGAGCGTGGTGCAGCAAAACAAATTCACACTGAATGAAATATTTGGTGCTGGATGTGTTGTGGTGACGACTTGTGAGTCAAGCGCTGGATGTCTGTGAGGAAAGCTCTATTAACAATGCTTCTCCTGAGTCAGAGCAGGAATAAAAAAAACTGGAGGTTGCAAAAACAGCAAAAATGTCTTTATGAAGTTTCAAACTAATAAAGTCAATGCAGTGGTGGACTGTAGTCTATGTTGTGACCCCTGTATTCACCACAGAGGAAGAGAAGGGTCCAGCTATAGCGGAAACGTGACAATGATGATGCTGTCGTGTTGACCTTTATTTCACTTCTCAATTCTGATCCTTTTTGGATTAATTGCTTCCCCTTATAATTGTTAAAGATTTATTTAAAAAATTGTGGGATTGAACTTTGTGCAGCTTGTTAAAGGTCCAGTGTGTAAGATTTTGGTGAAAGGGATCTATTGGCAGAATTTAAAAATAAAATAATCCTAGTGATGTTGTCATGTAAATTGTACAAATTATTGTTTTCTTTACCCTAAAATGGGCCCTTTATATTTAAATACTTTATAATTACATTGTGAGCGGGTCCTCTCTGCGAAGGCCACCATGTTTCTTACAGTAGTCCAAACTGGACAAACTAAACATCTTTTGAGTTTTTATGACAACTGAATGGTACCACAGGTTCCCTCCCCTTCATGTTTGGAAGGGGAGGGTGAGGTTAGGGATATTCCGCTGCAACATGCAACTTCACCACTAGATGTCACTCAATTTTACACACTGAACCTTTAAGGGGTCCTGCCACAAAAAAAGTAGTGCTCTGACAAAAAATGTACACAATCCACCATCTCATTGTTAAAATGCCTGACCTACAACCCTGTTTTTAGTTTCATCCTCACCACTCTCACAGCGTTTTGGCTGCAGGAAGCTGCTGGTTTCTGCTAAACAGCTCTACATACACAAACACTACCTGCTAAACAGCAAACAGCAGCGAGAACATGGTGGGGCTGTGGCTCAGGAGGTAGAGAGGGTCGTCTGGTTTGATCCCTGGCTCTTCCACTCTGCATTCCAAAGTGTCATGGGTTGAAATACTGAACCTCTGGTGGCTGTGTCGCGCTTCTAACACGCGACAGGCGCTTAAATCAAGGTAGTATAAGGAGTGACCAGTGACTACATCCATATACTGAGCAGGTTGTGGTGAATGAATCCTGACAAAAAAAAGGTTTTATGACTTGCCTCTTGGCAGTAGGTTATTTTTTTCACCTGAGAAAACCACAGGAGAAAGCAGGTTAAACCGTTCACCTCCCTGTTCAGTCTGTAATGATTCAGTTGTCTGTTATAAGATGGTTGTTGCGTTCACAGCCACAGGAGATAAACTCTTCATGCCTGATGTCCTCTCTCCAGTATCCGTAAAAAAAACTTGTTACCAGCTAATGTTACATTACCGTTACCTGCCTGATGAGATTAGCTCGGACGTCTCCTAAGGTTCCAGAGCCTCAGTTCCAGCAGATTAACAACTCTTATTAAAGCTGGAGGCTTTATCCCACAGTTCTACTCAACTGCTCAAACTCTGATCGTGCTTGTTGTAGCCTGACTACCTCTTGATGCCGTGCTAATCACACGACACCTCATGTTGCAACTGGCGTGTCGCACTCTGTCGACTCGCAGACTTTGATGTGTGTTGCCGGCTGGGACACGAGAGTTGAGGGACAGAACCTGCTTAAACCTGGAAAAACCTGCTAGTGAGTCAGGACTGATGGACTTGCAGCAATGGTTTTACTCAAAATTCACAGTGTTAAAAACGATGGAGCCGTAAATACACAAAACTGTAAATACACAAACAGACTTGGTAATGAGGATAAACAATGGTGTTATCTATTAAGAATAAAAGGCTCTGATGTAGGGGTCATGGGATCACATCAGTTCCTAATATCCAAGACCTTACAGAGGACAACTCCTCACTATTAAATTCTATGTGGCAAGTTCTATTGCTGCAGTTGTTGGGGCTATACCTCAGTAAGTTTTAATACTGTAATTAATTCATACTTATCCAGCTCTGGTTGGTTTTACTCTGATTAATTGCTCAGGTGGCTGAGATGTCGCCCACAAGCGCATTAACACAAAACACGACTGCAAGAGCCGCAACACAACCACAAAATCTGCACAACGTAAACACAACCACAGCAGAAGTGAGTGACAAAGGATGTTGACAGTGAAACAAGCAGAGTTACTTAAATGCAGACAAGAGAGCCAGTCACCACTGAAAATGTGATGCTTGTCTATTTGAGGTGTTACGGTACAGGTGCGTTCATCGGATTCATCCTTTTTCGATTCTCCAAGCACATGTACCAAAATCTACTGATACACGAGTGTCTACATTTATTGAGGCTTGACTGAATTTAAGGGGACCATCATCTGCGTTTGTTTGTTTGATAGCAGGATTAGGCAAAAACTACTGGACGTGTCACAACACTTGGTGGAAGGATCCGATGGAAGGATCTGATGGAAGGATCTGGTGGACTGATCCAATGGAAGGATCCGGTGGAAGGATCCGGTGGAAGGATCCGATGGAAGGATCCGGTGGAAGGATCCGGTGGAAGGATCCGGTGGAAGGATCTGATAGAAGGATCCGGTGGAAGGATCCGATGGAAGGATCCGGTGGAAGGATCCGGTGGAAGGATCCGATGGAAGGATCCGGTGGAAGGATCCGGTGGAAGGATCCGATGGAAGGATCCGGTGGAAGGATCCGGTGGAAGGATCCGGTGGAAGGATCTTTTTCAAAATTTTTCAACATTTTCATTGATTTCTCAGAGAATAATTTCTGCATCTTGATGAAAACAATCAGGTATGTTTATGTGATATTTATGAGTGTGCATAATTTGGTGCAGATCCTGGAAAGAAAAAGTTTGGATCGAGGGACCTTTGTTGTGGTTTCATTAGGGGACTGTTGGCGATCTCTGGATTTCAATGCATGTCTGACTGCAGCGATACAGAAATCATTCCTTACCTCTAATATGAAATAATTTCATGAGAGCTAAGAAAAATAAATTAATTTATAAAGATAGATTTAAATTTTGTACCTGAATGGTCCCTCACTGTGAGCCATTCTCAAGTCATAATAAAGAATGACAGACTGGAGCTGAGAAATAATAATTAGCAATCAGCTCAGACCACCAAAGTTTTGAAAATCCATCATTAATTTACCATGGGCTGCACGTTCGTGGCGCTCTGAGCTGTATGGCTATGACTAAAGTGGTTTTAATGGATTTCATGGGGTGCCGTTTGTGGGTTGTTTGATTGACAAAGAGGTTTTTGCGAGTTGCCACAGGCCTCTGCTCCCGCTCTGTCCCCCGAGCCACGCACCGTTGATCAGACACATACAAACTGTCACTCTGTATTGCCAGGACGCCGGTGACAGACTCACCAGTCACTTCAATCATTGGTCAATCAGCCGCACATCCAAAACGCTGGACTCTGAAAACTGAAGCAGGAGGATAATGTTGCATCCATCTTCAAAAAAAAGCCCCTGGATGGAGTCATTTTATCTCAAAAGATGAGATGTTTTTGGTGGTGATGAATTACTGAGACACAAAATACGGTACTTTAACTAGATTTGCATGGCAATGCATACCTAACATTGGTCCTTAATTACCTTTCAGACCTTTTAATTCAATTTTCTTTAAAAACGTGTAATCATCTCCATCCAAATCCTACTGTCCAATACACATATGCAAACATCCGCCACAATCCAGAGCATGACCTAAGACCTGTGCAGTCCTTCATCGGCAAAACGGCTCAATCTCCATGGAGACAACACGTGGGCACTGGAGCGGATGGCCACGTACCGGACGTGAGAAATGAGCACAATTACAGCTTTTGAGAGGTAATTATATGTGCATCGTGGTGGCAAGGGCCCATAAATAACCACTGGCTCCACCCCGCGTGCTTGTTCGGTAATTGAAGAACAATGAGGTGAGAGACGGGAGCCGGGTGCATGTCGCATTGTGATTGTGGCTCGTCCATTGTGGACACTCTCACCCTGGGAGAAAGGAAGGTCGGTCAGCCAGACAGCTGAATGATATCGAGCAGAGAGGCAACAACGCTGCCAGTGAGCGTCTCTAATAGCGTAGTAGAGAGTAAAGAAAGGGGGAGAAACTGAGCTCATGAGCCTTTTAATGTGTTTTTTATAAAGACGTTTGATAAGTTGTAGAAAATCTGTGAATACATGTTACTACTCAGGCCCAGGGAGATTTAGAACATCCCAGAGAATAGAAAGAACATATGCAAATGAATGAGAGGTTTGAAAAAAGAAGACATCACCATAAAGGTTTATTTAAAATCATAACCTATAAATACAGACCCCTCCTTTAATTTCAGCCACGGCTTAATAGCCTGTGTTCGCCACTTCCTAAAGCACTTCATCTTCTCCAGCAGGGATACGATGGTAAATAAGTAGCTTACGGCACACAGGAGCTTTTCCCCTCCGACTACAGGGTTTGTTGTCAGTGTTAAGTAGCTATCCTTGCACGCTCCGAGCTAACATCAAAAGTGATGGGACCATGTTTCATCAGGGCTTCCGACGCCACTGAGCTAAGAGCCTGAGAAATTCCACCAACAAAGAACTCGCTGCAGCTCGGGTGCAACTAGGTTAACATTTAACAGATTTGTTCCCTGTCCAGTGAAATCCTTGCACATTCAAAGTGGTTTGTTTGTTTTTAGGCCTTCACAAGCTTTGTATGCAGTAAATTTCATTTCATATATATCATATTTTTATGTTTTAGTGGAGTAAAAGTGCAAATTCAGCAATGTAAAAGTACTTTTACAAGTACAATGTCTGCATGGAAAAACCCACTCAAGTTAAAAGTAGGTATAAGCATTATAACATGATTAAAAGTACATATTTGATTACTTTTATTTTTACATATGATGGCGGCACATTGGAACAGTCGCCTCACTGCAAGAAGGTTTGCAGTTTGAGTCCCATCTTGTCTCTCCTTCTGTGTGTGCATGTTCTCCTCAGTCCAAAGACAAGCAGAGGGTCCACGTCATCTGATGCCGCATTCTATTCCATTCCATTTCACTAGGTGCAGAGTACCTGGAGCATGCACAGCAGATGCATACAGTCACCACAGTCACAAATTTCCAGTCTGTACGCTGATGTCCATGACGGGGTCCAAGCGTACCCTGGAGCAGACATGGGTGGGAGACAACATTTACGTGACGAGGATCATAGTAGACCCCAGCGGAACTGGCAGACGCAGAAACTCTGAATTCCTCTTTAGGGTGAGGGTTACTGGGTCTCTGTGTATCGGCACTGCGCTGCACTGGCCACCTGTCCAGGGTGTACTCAGCATCTTGTCTGACGTCAGATGGGATTGGCCTCAGCTCCTCCTCACGACCCCTCAGAGGACAAGCGGTACACAGTATAGATAATGAGTGAAGGGACCATCAGATGACAACTTGTGTGTAAGCAGCATGTTACAGTTGTAGCTACGGCAGCTGGAGCTATAGTCTGAACCACAGTTTTATGTTATATAGAGTTTATATAGAGGGTCATGGGATAAATCTGAGGGGTTGTGAGGTGGTTAATGGGAGAGGAAGTAACAAAGAATCTATGTTTCTCCACATTTTCTCTAATCTTATATAATTGGTGAGATATCTGATAATTTAAACATTTATCACATCAAGGTTGTAAACAATTGTTATACGGTTTAAAGTTGTATTTGTTTTAAAAGCCTGTTGTATTACCCATGGGTAAAATCTACATGTGAAGTAAGTTACAAGAGGTAACAAGTAATGAGTGGAAGGTTAAATATTTCCCTCTTGTAGAGAAGCAAAGGTATAAAGTAGCGAAAAATGGAAAGACTCAATTAGAAGTAACTCTAAATGGCCTTTCAATAAGTTTGCAGTAATACAAATGCAGTAGGTAGAATAGGCATCCGGGCCATGTTACTGATCTATTCCAGCTCAGTTGTGCTATAAAAGAAGTTGCATTTTGAAAACACATCGACCAAAGAACAGTAACAAAAGCCGGATCTGCATGATTCTCGAAAATCCTCAGCTTACACACTTCACAAGACTTACCTCTTCCTACACACGGACACACAAAATCCTCCACATACCTTTCGCAGTCATGCCGTTCTCCTCCCTCCCCTGGGTGCCTTCTGCCGACCTCCAGCACCCTCCCTCCTCCTCCTGCTATCAGTCACTCTTTCTCTTCTTTGTCTTTCTCTCTCTCCTCCTGGTGCGGACGTGTTTGTGCATAATTCTCATTTCAAGGGGTCATATAAATTCTCCTCCATGCAAATGAGTCGAAGTCTCTGAGGTAATAATCACCTGAAACCCCCGCTCGCACGCACACAAACACACAAACACCCCAGGTGGCTCCATATTGCATCGCCGGCATGAATAAATAATTAAATGAAATCTAATTTTTTTTTATTTCATTTCCACAGCAGCTGAATCCAATTCCGCCTCCGCCCTTTGAGGACGACACCGGGTGACCCTGAGGTACAATTGAATGCGTTTCACAAACACTTAAGGTTTTGGAAGTGCGCTTCATTTCTTGTGTTAGACATGTGTACAATATGTCTGATGATGGAACCAAATATATTGTAGAATGTAAATCGGTGTCATTTACAGAGAGAGACAATAGGATGAATTAGTAAACACACACAGTCGTGCCCGCTGATTTCTGAAAAGAGGAATTTGATATATTATGTCTCCATAACACTAAATGCTAAGGCCTCCATACTGTTATCCACTTGGAGCCTCCACACAGTGAAAGGTACCAAACACCCCACAGACGTGCACCCCCATTGCTTCAGAAAACATTCTATTTTCCTGCCGCATAAATATTTCAGCCAATCTTCTCTTCGTTTCACACAAGCCCCTTCCCAGGCGAGCGCCACCAGCCACAGCGACACTGTCATCTCTTATTCCAGGTCAGGGTTCACGACTTGAGGCTTCAGCAGGCCTGCAGGTGGCGCCACTCTGGATTTCTTATGAGCAGCAGAACTCTGTTGCTACGGACATCTGAGGAGTGGGGAGGTGAGTTCTCAGACAGGGGAGGAAATAAGTCATACTAACAACTCACACTCATATACTGGCTCCTTCTGAATGCATCAGATTTGGCACAGTGCATTTGAGCTTAAGAATGCATTCAGGAAAAACTATAGAAATGGTTGAATTTACATAGACCAGACCAGAACCTCAGGACAAAGTCAGCTGCTAGTGAGGTGGTAGCAGAGAAAGTTGAAGGGCACTCAGTAGAGCACAAACCCACTCTCCTAATGAAACCACATTTAAATTCCCTGGATCCAGATTTATTATTTAGATGTGCACCTAATTTCACACACTCATAAATATCAGATCCCTATAAATGCCTGATCATTTCATCTAGATCTAGGAATTAACCTAACCACACCAAAATGTAATGGGTGCTTCCCCTGTACCATATCCCTCCACCAGGTTTCGTCATAATCCGTCCATTCATTTTTAGCGTAAACCTTCCCACAGACAAACATATCTAAATGGACAGGGGTAGAAAACAATAACCTCCTTGTTGGATGTAATAAACATAAACGTCAGATCTAAACTGTTTTTCTCGGAAATGGTGGAGACAGATGAGAGCTACAAGGAGATTGCTGGTTTATTCATTTGTGAATACACATAAGAATTTGAAGTGTGAGTGAAGTGTTTGGTTCGTGGTATCACAGGAGCGTTGTTCAAGGTCAACGATTCACATTGACATGTTATTGTAGCAGTGACGCATGTTTATGAACCCAAGCATGTTGGAGAAATGTCGCCCATATGTCAATCATTGAAAACAACTCCATCAGATGACCTGTACATGTCATATATATCTTGACTAGCTAGTCTGCACACGTCTATTTTATGAAGAGGTAACAGGTCCACTTAAATTTAAGCAATTGCAATATTGTTTGTTAAAGTAATTAGTTACACTCCAAGATACAGTCGAATGTAGTTGTTGCTCCTGACATGAACGTCATCCACTCTGCAGCCCCCTGTGCTATTTTAAAGTCGAGTTTATATCCATCACAAACACATCTCCTAGTGAACAGTAATAATACTCGGTGTCTGCCGGATGTGTAAACTGTTTACTATCACTCCTGCAATAACAGGTTTAATTGATACAACGTCAGAGATATTGTCTCGGCTCGTTCGGCCTCAGGCGGCTAAAAACATAAATGAACACAGCTTACATGGAGTAATACAAATCATAATAAGAAGTCGGTATAATAGGGAAAACAGATACTTTTTGAGGATTCACAAATATGCATCCATTTCACTAGTTGATGAAAGGTCCTGATGAGACATTATTAAGATCATTTAAAGAATAATACACAATGGATTTCACAGGTTTTGGAAGTAAAATACCCATCATTATTTCAGATCCCCAAACAAAATTGAAATACACATATAAACAATTTGACTCGCTACCATTATATTCTGAAAGCAATTCAATGCATTTCATGATCATTTTATATTCAAAGAGATACTGTGTATAATTTGAGCTATAAAATGTATTATATGATCGTTCTTTGTTGAAACTGGTTTTAAGATGACATTTATTACTAAATCTATAATAAACAAATCTACCTTATATCGCTCATATCGCCACCTAGTGTTTCAAGCCGTATTGGACCTGGCAGACCAACGCTTAAGCAGAGTGAACCATTTGGGACGTCTCTACGTCCTGACATGTATACATAGTTGAAAAAGTGAACAGCTTCTAACTAAAGGTCGGCAGCCCCCCCAACCACAATTGACTGCATAATCAGTCCGGGACAACCCTGGTGTTGACCATCAGGAAACTCCAGAGCACTGCATTATTCGGGCATTTTTTGAATTCCAGGGAGAGACGCTTCAGACAATATGAGGTGAAGATAAACTTTAAAATGTTGTTTAACCTAATGTTCAGAAGCAGAATCTACAACAATCAACCTCTTATAATGTAAAACCTTAAATTATATTTTGGAGAGGAAGACAAAAAGATCACAGCACTTTCATATTGGATTTTTTTTTACATATATTTTATTCGTCCAATAAAGCCTGAATAATAATTCCTGAGGTGCTCGGGGACCCGACGGTTCCTCTCTGGGTTTCTGGCTCAGTTAGTCAGGATGCAGTAAGAGCTGTGGTCGCCCTTTTGTAAATCCTCATTTTAACACGTGGCTCATTTAGTTCAAGGGGGTGAAGAAATCTTTACCCACAGAAATTAAAATGGATCATGAGTGGGATTATACCGTTTTAACAGATTAGAGTTTTTAAAGAGGGATCCATCATGTATGATCAGATGGTTGTAATTTGCGTTTTTCAAACAATATTTGACAAATTTATGACAAGAAAATCATTGAATAAAATCCCCCCCCCGTCATTAGGTTCACTATATGCTTTTCTTCAATGTTTGTCCCTAGACAGGGTTTTAAAATATACAAGACTAAACAAAAGAAATA
The DNA here is from genome assembly GCA_026259375.1 of Verasper variegatus. Lineage (NCBI taxonomy): Eukaryota > Metazoa > Chordata > Actinopteri > Pleuronectiformes > Pleuronectidae > Verasper > Verasper variegatus. The sequence continues at coordinate 7,360,261 of CM048049.1, forward strand.
CATTTACCAAAATAGCACAAAATAATGTAACAAAATTACCATAAAAGTTGAAAATCCAAGTTTGATAAGGTTGGAAAATAGAAAGCTTTGATAAATTTGCAATGATTTTGCGTGTCCATATTTTCAATTTTGGACCAAATGGAGCAAAAGGGCAAATACGACTGATAAAGGGTTAGGGTTTTGTAATGTATTCACAATATATTAATTATTAATGATATGAAATTGCTGGTTCATATTTATCCCATTTGTTTGTTTGTATTTATATGAATCTGTGTGTAAGTATTGTTTTGAATATGGTATGGTTGGAAGATTCTATGGATGTTGGCTGCGTGTATGTGTTTAAACCCTAGAGTCTAGAGTCTAGGGTTTAAACACATAGGGAGGACAAGACAGCTCCATGAAAGTAAAGCCTAAGTGTCTTGATCGCCCCCTGGTGGCTGGCTGGAATATAGATCATAAACCCCCATTTCTCCATGTTAACAGATGGAGCAGGGGCAAACCAAAAAGTCAAATACAGATACAGAAAAATGGTTTCTGTCTTTTATGGTTATTCTCATGACACTGATCTCTATCAAAGTGCTCACTTCTCTGGTAAGTTTGGTTTAAAATAAATACAAAAACAATAATAAATATATATTAAATATATTCTGGCCATATTTCCAGTAAGTGATAGGAAGTTGATACATGTTGTCAATCTTTACACAAGTCTATGTTTTAAGGGTGAACTATTTTATTTATGTAGCTCCACTTTAGGATTTTGGTGGGTATTATGAATATGAATCTAAATGAGAAAATAATAATATAATAATAATATTTGCGGGTGACCGAGCTTTAGTTTTCTGATTCATGCATCAGCTGCTGTCACGTGTTATTGTTGGCTAGCAACATGCTGTAGCACATGAATATGCCATAAAGAGAAAGCGGCACAGTGGGCTGGGTATTCACAGTGTCAGCAATAAAATGTGTCCATATTTCTGGATCGACTATCAATGCATCATATTTAGTGTAATTTGTCCTGGGCAAGGACTCAGGAATACTAAAGAGGTGCCATCATCGATTCACATGCAAATCCTCAGCTCTTATTGGTGGGTGGATTGACTGATTGGTCACAAAGCCCCATCCTTCATATCAGCTGCTGGATATTCTGTACATGTGGAAATCGGCTTTTTCTCATCAGCCATTTGTCTTTTAATACAACATAGATACTGACGTCTACTCTATCACAGATAAGACCCTGGCACACGCGCTTGTCGCCCTCACATCTCTTCATGCACCAGTGCCCAGAAGATTGTAGAGATGTGACAATGAGTGTGTGCTCGTGTGTGTGTGTGTGTGTGTGTGTGTGTGTGTGTGTGTGTGTGTGACAAGCATCACAAGCTTCCAGATGGGTGAGTTTCACTGATTACCTTTTCAGCACTCAACATATCTCTGTATCTCCACCCTGATCCTCTCTCTCTATAACTGACTGCAGGGTTACAAGGACTATGTGTTAATATGTGTGTGTGTGTGAGACGCTTCTCTGATTGCATATCCAAATATACTCTGTATTCAGCCACAGCACTGCCTGCCCCAATTGGCATAGCTTATGAAGTGCCTGTGCCCCTCCCTTGGCACTGCTCTGTGTGTGTGTGTGTGATCCATACAGTCAGGGTGCAATTAAAAGGCCTGTCAATGGTGTGTCGGCCATAACAGAGTCTCAGACTGTCACTTTCAACCAGCCTCAACACACAGTGTGTATGGAGCAGCAAACAAAGAGAGAGGAGGAGGAGGAGGAGGAAGAGAAGGACAAAAAACAAAGTGATGGTAGAAAGACAATCTACTGTGAGTATTATTATTCCATCTGTACAGAATAAATCTACAGTCCTATTAAATGTTACACTACACGATGAATCACAGAAAAAACAAACAAGTGCTTTGCTTATTGAAAGGGCTGAAAATGATGCTACATCCTTTTTCAGTGATGTGACATCAGGTATTTTCTTAAGCTTATGCAGTGTATGAATATATTTAACAAGGGTATGTTACTTTCGCCCGTACTGGTCAGCAGTATTTCCACTTAATTCAATAAAACAATAAGTTAGTCATCTAATCAACTGAAGCAAGTGTTAATAACTGATTTATTGTTAAAAGTGAATTAGAAGCATTTCCTGGTTTATGCTCCTCAAATGTAGGGTTTTCTGATTTTGTGTTAAGAATGTTTGGGTTTAGGGAGCTTGAAGACGCCTTGACCTCTGGGGAATTGAAAGGGACATTTCATTGCAATGCTAAACGCAGTCTTCATGAAAGTTCAAATGTGCTAAATGGAAATGAACAGAGATGCGAGATCATGTCACTGTGATTAAGATTTGATTAATTCTATTTCTCATTATGTGGCTTCACTCAGATATTGTCTTTAAATGCCAGGAATTTATAATTGAGAAAACTGCAACTCTGACAGGAGCAAAATTAACAAATTGAATTAACACTTGCTTCAGCAGAACACATGTTGACACTGGTGCTGACAGTTCAAATGAGGACACAGGTTGTTAGTTATCAACAAGTAAATGCTAATTATTATATGACACAGTGGTCTTTATGAAATAATGTTTTATGTTGCACGTGATGTTCGGTGGGCTGCCTCTGTTGAAATGTGTCTATTTGTGTTGATGTGCTGTGCAGTCTAACTGTCTAAAAAAGGTCAAACATTATCTTTATAATGTCTTTATGAGGTTTAACCTATCATTTAATAATCACACCATGTCAAACTTTGACAGCTTCTTTCAGATTTTAATCTTGATATTCAGAACAGATGTTTTGTTTACAGAGGTCAATTAAATACATGTACTACTTTATATTTACATCACACACACTCTTTGCCTCGAACTGCAGGGACAGCTCACTCTGCCACGTTACAAAGGAATGTGTAAAGATGGCTGTTTAAGCAAAGGGTGTGCACAGTTGTGTTGTCCCCTCTTCTTTTACACTCCTTCTGTACAAATTCACATCACCGATCCCTCCCCCTCCTCTCAGAGCAGGATGCGGTACTTGAGGGCCCGCGGGACCCTGTTGATGACGAGGCGGCCGTCGTAGCTGAGCGAGGCAAAGAGCCAGGGGTCGGCTGACGACCACTCTGCCGCATACACGCTGTCCTCGTGCTCCTCGTAGGTGGACACCACGCTGTCCTTTAAGGGCTCCTTACTCCTGGTTCACACGTAAAAGACAAAAACCACACAAAGAGGTGAGGAAGAGGAACGCATCAAATGTTGCAGATGTGATGCGTAGAGACGTTGAAATCAAAGTTTCCATTTCAAAGAGAAAGATCTGCCAATGTGACTCCACTGAGTGTTGCGTTCAACAAACGTTCTTTCCTCCTTTCAGAAAATATGCAAAAAGGTTTCAGAAGATTCCTTGAACATTTTTTTTATCCATATGATCTAACTAATGTGTTGAATATATTGTATTCCTCATATTTGAGTAGGAATATTGTGAAACTGTAATTGTTTAAATTAATCTTTAGTATCTTCACTGTTTTCGAAGGTGCACTGTGGCATTCCTTTGTGCATTATCCCCACCGACTGTCAATCAGTGGAACAGCGGGAACCAGCGAGGGCGATGACCCTTCAGTCCCCAGTACTACCACAAGGTACCTTTAATGGTTTGTTTATTTTGACACTTCATAGATATGGAATGTGGAATGTGTGATTATTTCACACACACACACACACACACACACACACACACACACACACACACACACACACACACACACACACACACACACACACACACACACACACACACACTCCTTTGTGTTGAGGTCAGCCCAAACACACCATCGCCTGCTGAGGAACTGGACAATGTTTTCTTGTTTTATTCACTGTTTCTCCCTGAATTCACAACCCAAACAGCAGCCTCCCCAGTGCTGAGACACTTCTCCCGCTGCTACAACAATGTGACAATAAATACAATTTCAGAATTATTATCATGGCATTATTGCCATCCCAAATTTCTCCAAAACCCACTGTGGTAAGTAGTCCTGAAGGAAAACAGTGACGTACATATTTTGATTTATTTTACACATTAACTATTTCACGGGGATAGAAGCGGCTCCCTCGGGGCTACAGCCTAAAATAAAAACGATCCGAGTGCTCAGTTCATATAGATTCATTGGGGAAGAAAAGAACAGGAGGGTATATGTGAAGGAAGCAAGGGTTATGAAGAATGTGAAGTTTTTAGAGTTTATATTGTGGACAGTTGTGCGTTCTGAGACAGCTGTAAGAAGTGGTTATCTGAGTAACTGTGGCCGTTCTGCTATTTGCCACAGGCCACTGTCAAAGTCACAAGCTGTTTTCTGACATGAACTGACTGGAAAATTGAGTCCAGATATTTTCAGGACTTTGCCTTTCACATATAAAGAACGCAGCAGGAGATTTTCCTGGTCGATGTGAGAACGTAGCAGGAGATTCTCCGCAGGATTCAACGCGAGCGAGTGGCCGCGATGACGACGTTTCTAATATGTGAGAGGCGCAAAAATGAAAAAAACAAAACAAAAATAATAAAACTATTTCAGGATGACAAAGTGGTGTCATACAAATAGAAGACACAGACGAAGATGTCAAAACATCTTTTGGTAATAAGGGCTGACGCCGGTGTGTGTGAGAAAAGTTAGTTAGTTAAGTTCTGCTGACACCGTCCGGAGTTATTGTCTCACTACGACTGCAAGACTCAGTGGAACTGCGCAGCGATGACTTTGAAAGCGGTGCTGTCTGAACTTGGCAAAAGACAGGGCTAAAATGATCCGAAAAGTAAACAAGGGAATATGTTCTGGGAAAAGGCCTTTTAATCCCATGAATACACAATTTGTAGAATGACCAAGCACTAAAAAGTTTGCTTTAACTTGCAAACCTTAAAAAATGGTCATCATCCTCAAAATTGTCTGAATTGTTGAATTTCTAAGGGTGAGTCAGTCCAGGCAGTGGAAGACATCTGTACGTAGCGTTCAGGTGCAGTGGAGTGGACACGTACTGTACATACAAGAGGGGTCAATGACTGTAGTGGATGGGTTGAAGCTAAAGCAGAGTGTTGGTGATTAGGAAGAAGAGATGATAATTGTGGATGAGAGTCGGCCATTGCGTGGTAAGAGCTGGTAGTTATGGATGAGAGGGGGAATGGGACCATATAATGGATGGAGGACAGTGACAGATTTGGAAAGCACTGAACGGTAACCATTACACATGATATCCCTGCAATTTTAAAATCAACTCTAATCGCTATAGAGAAAAACTCCTGAAGTATTTTGACAGTAACGTATTTTTAATGTCTGAGTGCCACAGCATGTGGACGTGAAGGTTCAGGGAGTCAGCTTTAATGTCAGGAGGACCAATAGCAAATGCACAGTTGGAAATGTGCAGCGTGTTTTTATACACACTTAAGTGTCTCAGTTTGCTTCATTAGGCTCCTTCTAAAACTCCAGAAATGTACAAGAGTAGAGTAATTAAAAATATTAAATCTCATCAGGAAAGATATGAAATATAAATGTCTTTAACACACTGATACGATTCCAAATCTGAATTACAAAATATAATTAAATATGAACAAAAGAATATGACTGTCTCAATATACAATAAAAGACGACCGAGGTTATTCATAGATGAGCCTTTAAAAAAGAAGAATAAAATCACAGCCCTGTTTAAAAAGAGGGGCTGAGGGAAGGTTTATACGCGGTTATAAACATTAATGACTGGCAGTGGAGCTGTGCCACTCAGTTTAAATTTACACTGAGTTTTCTTTTAGGTACACAAAGCTAAAACCAATGCAGTATTATACAACAGTCCTGTAATAAATCCCCACTTCACATAATGTTCACTTTTCGGTTGAAACTGTATTTAAGATTCAGCTGTACGACCATTTCGGGGGCTGCAATAAGTGCTGCTGTTGTTGCGTTATACAGAGTTGTGTTGGCCATTTAGTTCTGTTTTTAAACTGCAGTTTGGAAACCTTGAGTTTGTCCTGCACCATCTTGGTTTTTGAAACAAGAAGTAACCATATTTGGAGGAGCAGGAGTGGAGCCTGACACAGTTTGAGGACACTGCACCCAAATGGATGTTTCTAGCTGTCAATCACATGGTATTCATGCCCCAATGCATCCTCTGCTTTATTGTCTGTTTGACTCTAAATGGGAGAATAATGTATTCAATTCATAGATGTAGTAATTTTTATACATATTAATGAAGAATTGTAATATATGTTATGTCTTTAAACGTTTGTATCATAACTGAGCCACAAAAATAAAATCCAAGCTCTAAAAAACATTTTGTATTAAAGCCCCCTGTGTTATATCTTCCATCATACCACAGATAATTACAGCAAGTACTACTGATTTTAAGAGCGCTGTAAAGTTGCTCTTACTTGTCGTCCTGGTGGTTTTCCTCCCCCTCGCTCAGCTCCTCGTCATCCACCAAGTGTCCGAATGGCTCTGAGGAGATGGACACCATATTGGATAGGATGAGGCGGCTGTCACTGCTGGCTGTCAACACCAGCTGGTCATGGCTGTGGTTGTAGCGGACGCTCCACACCCTGGGATGGAGACACACATTTACAGACGTGCATTCAGAATTTAACAATGTGGGGTCCATTTATATATTCAGGCATGGAGTTGGCTGCCATGTACGTATAGTCCATTGTTCCAAATAATACTGAAGTGAGTGTGTGATAAACATTCATATACAGTGTATGTTGACTGTGTGCTTACAGGCAGACCACACATGCTGACACGCACACACAGGCGTGCAGAGAAACCGCATGTGTCTATCTCTCTTTCACACACTCGTGCCCACACAAATCATGCAGAAAATGCAGCATTCTCACAGTGGGATTCACAGCAAAATATGCCTATCGTGGTGTGTATTCAGATGCCAGTAATAGGGATTTGGTACCTTAGAGTCAGTATATGGGTTTAGTTCACATGAGTTGACGATCATTATCATAAACTCCCTGATCCCGGTTTTATTTGCCGGTTGCTCAGTTTCACTTTCTCAATCCAATTGTTTCTCACCTTTCCTCCATTTCTCACTCCATTTTGTCCGCTTTTTTTCTATTTCTGCAACTGTCAACACTGTCTCTCTCACTTGCCTGTTTTCATCCTCTTTCACTCTCTCTCCTTGTGTTTGTCAATGCCTCTTTCTCTCTATCTCTCTCTGTGAGCCCCGGGCACAGCTCAGAGTGCGGTCCCACTTCCCTCACAGGGAGGGATTGAGGGATAACCGAGGCTGTTGACAGAAAATCAGCCTTGGCCACGCCGTTCCCTGCGCTCCTCTAATCCGCTTCCCTGCTAAAAAATAGTCCCTAATACCCCCAGCAGCCCTGAGGCCATATCCTGGCTGTGCTCTGAAAAAAATGAGCATGCACAATAAGCACACACACAGATACACAAACACACTCAGGGAAACACCCACACACACATGTATATGCATCATATTAAAGATAAGTGCACAAACAGGACAAATACACACAGACACAATGCAGGAGCATTATAGAAATGCTTGAATACACAAAAATGCACAGACACACAGCGAGATAGAGAGTGCTTGAAAGACGCGCACACACACACACACACACACACACACACACACCTATCTGATATCTGCAGCTATCTACGGTTATGGATATGTTTGCCAAGTCTATCTTTCCTTTGGAGATAAGACTTGCTCTAGTGTGTGTGTGTGTGTGTTTGCCTTTATCAGGTGAGGATTGGTGTGCTGCAGCAGTAGCCCAGTTTGGCTTGCAGACACACTGATCGTCTATTCAGCTCACACAGAAGAGAGAGAGAGTGTGTGTGTGTGTGTGTGTGTGTGTGTGTGTTCCATGGAAACATGCTCCTGCAGTACACCACCGTCAGCTCTTAGCACCGCCTGAAGCTTCACAGAGGACAACTCAGAGCTCGACTGGGCCGTACTGATTCGATCCTCGCTGACAAAACGAGGAGCTCCCTATTTAATTAGTAATTGCTGTATTACTACTTTTTATTGCAGCAGTAGTTAGGGCATTTCATTAGTTAGGAGATAAAGCCATTAATAAAACTAGAAAGCAATCAACAGTGAAGTCAACAGAGTCGTCAAGTTTATCATTAGTGCCAGTGCGTTCTCCTAAATGTGCCTGAATTATCCTCTAATGCTAAGTGAGAGGCGTTTTGTTCATTATGCAAATACATTTTTTCCACCTTAGAATAGTCAAATAGATGAATGGCTTGGCAATATTTCTTGTCAACTTATACCCTATACAACAATAAAGGTTTCGGATAAAATGTTACAGCCTCCAATAATTCCCCCAATAAAAGTTCACACTTGAGCTTCCCAACATTAAAAGTGAGATGGGATAAAAGTTTTGCGCTCGAGGCGCCAAATCAGAGCGTCGCTTTGAAAGAATCTATGACATCCATCACTTCTAATATACCATATTATCTCACTTACCATTACTGGTATATGGTCATTTGGATATATTTGATTCAGTTTGTCTTGTTTTGTGGTGTCTGCCATCGCCCACAAAAACACTAGAGTTGAGATTTTAAAATGACTTAATACCACAAAACACATGTTTTCATGTGGACTAGTTCTTCTGTTATTCAAAGGAAAGTTAATTTCAGTGAAAGCTGTGGATTGTTCAATTGACTCTGGATATTGTTTCTCAAAAGACATTGTGTTGTTATTTTTTATGTCAGATGCACATCATGGGCAAATGTATGTGGACAACTGAACAAAATATTTCGGTCACCAGAACATCACACCCATTGTTAGTTATAGACCCATTGTATGGGTCGGTCAATAAATGTGTTTGTGTGTGTGAGTAGGGATATATATATAAAAAAATCTAACACATTTTTCCCTCTAGTTTTTTCTTGCTCCTGCAATTTCAATGCAAAAAACTATTAAATGCATTTTATGTCTTGCTGCTACAGCACCAAGCTAACAAATTGGCTATGCCGTCACTCTTTCTACTTGCCAGTGGGCATTGCTTATCTACTTGCAACACATGACCTGCATAGCTGCAGATGACTTGCTGGGTCAGGGAGTGATGGACGGAGAAAGAATTTCAGTTGCATTTGAAAATAAGCCGACATGAAAACTGAGCCCAAAGCTTGGCACGGTCAGTTTGCTGGACTATGTGGAGCATTAAAATTTCTCTTCACTGGAATTAAAATCCAGACCCAGACAGAGCTGTCCATACAGCTTTGGCTATTTAGGGTATTTTAAAATGTGTGCACCAGACATTAAGAACCTGCTTTAACAGACATTTTATAAACTTATGAACGTAAGCAGTTCTCAAAATATTGTTTAAGTCTAATTAATATTGAACACTACCACATGTTCTAGACCAATGTGGACGTAACAGTGAGTTCGATGAATGAGATCCATACAATAAAGATGTATTGGATATCAGAACAATGCAAAAAGAACAATGTCTTGACTTTCATAGAATAGAATAGTAGTGTTAAACAGGCCCTTTAAGCTAAACACAGACATTTATGGTAGAAAGACTGGACTAATGAAACTGACACTGCTTATCACACAAATCAATTAGATAGTTGATAACAATAAATCAATAATAGTAGCAACCGCAGCATTCTCATGAGGCTATTTCATGATGGTAAACACCATTAACTAACAAGTAGCCATTCTCCCCTCATAAATTACGTATTTACCTGTCTTCTTCTAGTGTCAGAATGATCCATATTCATGTCGTAAATTGACACTTTATACCATATTCATACTCGGAAACCGTTTTCTTTCTGAAAGCTTTGGGATACGGACAAAACAGACGAATTAGGAGCAGTATCACCAGAAATCATGGGGGGCAGTGTAGCTTATATTTCAAGGGAGACAAGTTTTTGAGGAGAGATTTGCAGAGTTGGTAAGAAACTACAGGCACAGGGATGAATAAGCCGCTTTTGCCTCTTTCTTAAGAGGATCGTTATCACAACCTCCTTCACCGTCCCCAAACTTCTGTAAGGCCCTCTAGTGGATGTATTTCTTTACAACCATGCCAACGTAAAGGTCCCATGGAAATATATGGACAATGATTGCTACATCCTATATCAAATCTTTTCGCATGTACTGTGATTCAAGATTACTGACTCCACTACCTGAGATTCTCAGCCCCCTCTCAGGCCAACCCTGTTACCCCTCCCTTTACAATTCACCGACCAGTGGGAGTGCTCCTCCAGGGTCTTGACGGGCTCCTGGACATTGCGGACATCCCAGAACTTGACCTTGCAGTCGTCTCCGCAGCTAGCCAGGTAGTACTGTCGGTTGGGGTTGAAGTCCAGGTCACGCACCAGTTGGCCGTGAGCGTTCTCGATACAGTAGATCTGACTGGAGAGGAGAGAGAGGAGGGAGGGGAAGATTGAGGTGATTAAACGGAATGAGAAGTACAGGTAAGGAAAGGAATTAGGATGGAGGGATAAGAGTGAGAGGGAGTAGCCGGGTAGAGAAATGATAAGAGAGAGGCATGGAAGAGAGAGAGGGAGAAAGAGTGGGGGGGGGGGGGGGGGACATAGGACAGAACAACAAAAGGAGATATGAGAGAATGATTCACAGCGTCCACACAAGGAAGAACATTCCCAGGCTAAATCAAAGCCTCCTCTGTATCTGTGTCTGTCAGTGAAGGCCAGGCTCAATAAAGCAGCGATCACCGGTGGTGGTAAATTATGAAGGTAAGTCTCATAACCACACAACCTTGAGTTCCTTCCAGAGTGAAGTTAACAGAATGATAGAGGCTCTGTGCATTGTGTCTCCATCTTTCTGGTCTCCTCCTCCACCTCCTTTCAGTTCCTACTCCTATACATTCTCTTTGACTCACCTTATCTTCTCTATTTAAACGTATACTTAAAATAAAAATTTCAACTTCCCTCTTACTGTGAAGTACAGCGTTTCTTTGTTAGCTGCCTTACACAATGATGTTTAAGTTATTTCAAGTGGCCCTAAGCTACACCCCCCCCCCCCCCGACCATTACAGTATGGTAACATAGAGATAATAAAGATAGTGAAGTATGGAAGACGCTGCTCGTATATGAAACAAAGCCAAAGAGATTTATTATCCAACTCTGCACTTTCCCTCCGCTCTGTGGAGCATTGCAACATCTTTTAGTAAACTCTGCTCTTATCAACTTCATTTCCATAAACAGCTGGCTGATATTTTAAGCGAAAAAAACCTCTGATCATCCCACTGCATGCCTCCTTCCAAGCACCGCAATAAAAGACAGACACAATTTCTAACTGCTGAAGAAACTATCCAGCAAGTTATAGGCCGTTATAAAAAAATAACAAAAATATATCTTCTCAAACTGGATGAGTAAAGGAAAAACACATTAGATCAATTATTAAAGTGATAATTTGTCACTGATATTTGCTTGTGTGACCAAGTTGCAAAGGGATATTTGAGATAATCACAAAGAGAAATTGTCCACAAAGACAGGTTGATTTATTCATTCTCAAAACTGATATGAAACTGGTTATGACTGGCTTTGTAAAAAACTGACCAGTACACTGAAGATGCGAATCTACTGTGTAACGTTAACTGTTTGCAAAAAAGGTAGGGGTGGTAATTTGAACCTGGAAAAAACAAACAAAAAACAACTCATCAGAAAAAAAAGAAAAGGGAATTTATCTAATAAACACAACCAGTCCCTTTAATCAGTCCGAAATAAAATGATTGATTGGCTTTTCTGTCACTAAGCAGACCTGCCTGCTTGGAGTCTTCAGCCAGAGAGACACACCCCGCTGAAGCAGAGACGTTAGTCAGAAGTTCGCTGAAAAGTCGGCTTCTAGCAGTTGTCAGACAAAGCATGTTCATGTGTTTTGGTGCGTGGCTTTTACAAGAGGGTAGATGGGGGGGGGGGTATCTGTTGCATTGTTTTAAAGAGTAGCCTGCTCTTGCTAGGTTTTCCAGGATTACCAGCCCAAGCTTTAATGGGTAGTTGGTGATTATAACAATTTGATAAAAATGTGGGTGAACATGCAAATTTGACCAAGAAACCCGGGAAGAAATTGTTCAGACGACATAAGAAGGAAAAACCAGAACACACATATGTCGTGCAAAATAATATTTGGGCACAAGCAGCCCTTCTACACAATGTGTGTGTGTGTGTAATAGTGTCACCAGGTGTATATATATGTTAATGGCTGTGTTACTAATATTGGCAAGTCAATCAGCTGGGGTTCACAGAATCGAATCCCATTTGAATAAACTGGTAATTAACAGGATCTAGAGCTCTGCCTTCGCCATTAATGCAACATGAGACTGTGTCAAATAACTACTTTGTTTTTCTTCATTTCCTCTCCAGACTGGCCTAGCACGGCTTAGTTTGGCACAGTTTTGTTCAGCAGAGTGGAAAGCCACAGAGTTATTGCCCAGCTGGATGCCAACAGCAGCTAGCCAGCGAGCTAGTCACCCTGCTGATCACGTTAGGCAATTAACATGCTAATTAAAAATCTCATTAAAATAGGGGAGGTATAAGAGAATGACCTGGGGCAGACTGCTGGGCTTCAATTAGGTCAAGACAACTCAGGGACTGTGTGTGACTCGGAGTATGTGTGTGTGACTCTGCGAGTGTGACGCCAGTACGTGCAGTTGCCACCACTAGACCGTGGCATTGGTGATGGCATATGGAGCTTGACAGAAAACGTCACATAATAAGTTTGAGCTTCCGATGAAAACACACATTTTTCAAGAAGCACAGAGTGAGCTGACATGCACGTTCCAAATAACTTATTCAGTACAAATGAGTGGACATAAATAGATATATGGTGTATACTTATTACCATGTACACACACAAACATTGATCACTTTTCAACCTGCTATCTCCGGGTGTGTCAAGATTTGCAAACACAAGCTGTGTCCCAGTTGCATAATATATACAATAATCATGTGTTGAATATGTAGTGCATCTTCACTGGAGAAAAGACTTTTTTTTAAAGTGGCATTGATAGACACTGTTGTCACTGCGATGTAAATAAAAACAACCTTAAATAATCAGAGGACACAGTGTTGCTCTTGCTGCTATCTCTTGTGACAGTTCAGGAATCAAAGGAAACAAACATTTATTTAATCTTTGCATATTTGTTTTTACGTTTGATGAGTTCTACTTCTAGCTGGATTGATGTCTGACTATTTTCTGAATCAAGACTTATTACCTCGGCCATGGAGGTTAAGTTCCTTATCAGTTGATTTGTTTCTAAGAAAGATAACGAAAAAACTACACCGCGGATTACCAAACATTGGCGGACGGATGCGGCATGGATCAGGAGAGAAACCTTTAAATTCTGGTATGGATGGTGTAACACTTTTTTTCACTTTCTTTAGCATTTTAAGACTGTACGATTTTCAACATTTTCATTGTTTACCTGGGGAGTAATTCATGGAGACAAAAATCTGGCATATTTAGAGGACTGATGTATATGAATGTGCTGAATTTGGGGCAGCTTTATTGGATTAGGGGGACTGTTGTCCTCGGTGGTCGTTTGCACTCGACTGAATTAGAAGTGTTGGTTTGATGAGTCAGTGAAAAGCTGTCGAACTCAGAGATTGATGGTTTATTCCCAGGTAACAATTAAACAAAAATAAAGACTATTGCTTTTGTTAGCTGCTTCTGTTATGGAGCCAGTCTTTGGATGTGACATATTAATGTTAATGTCATGATTAATTCAAGCCAGAGTCTGTGTTCGCCCGACAATCACTTTTGAGTTTTGTCATTCTTGGGCAACGCATTTTAAAATAACTCAGCCTGTTCCTATTTCTGTGGTTCAACAATAGACAGCTTGTCACTAATAAATTAAAGTATGTAAATGATCCATTACTTTAGTTCTGTGAGTCAACATTCCTCAGCTAAATGTCATACGTATAATATCATTAATTGATCACTAAGTTCTGAAACAAGACTTCCACTATTCTTAACTTTAGATACAAATTTTGAAACATGAACCCAGATGGATTCGAGAAAGGATTCGGAGCTGATAAGTGGATTAGATGCCAGATTCAGATTCTGTTATCAAACACCAACACTGCTGGTAATCACTTCAATATTTCTTGTTTTAAGCCACTGCGGACAGTGCTGGCTGTAATATGGCTTTATTTGACAGGATTTAACAGGATTTTTACTACATCAATTTGATGAAGTACCTTGATTTGTCTTTTTCTGTGGGAATGAATGGAACAAGGCATCCCTGTCTGTTCGTATTGTCCTGGTGTTGGCTGCACTTCTCCCTCATTACCTCCACCAAGGAGGTTTTGTTTTCATTCCGTCTGTTTATCAGCAGGATTAAACGTAAGCTACTGAACACATTTCCACAAAGCTTTAACCTTAATGTTTAACACATATTGTCAATTAAGAGTTTATCATTAAATGTTCTACTTATGTAAAGAAACGATATATAGAATTTGCAGAATTAAATTTCATATACTGTGATAAAAGACTTCACATGCAATGAAAAATGGCAATCAGACTGCTACATTTTCTTTGCACTTCAGTCTTAAATTCACTGACTTTAAACCTTCACTGGACACTTTTAACTGACTTGTGAATGCAGGGATTGTTTTTTAAACTGTCTAATTTTCTATCTAGGCCTATTGCAAGAACACATGTGAAACACTATCTCATTCTGCCCCGGACAGCTGGTGTAATGACAATAAGTTGTTGAATCTTCAATCTTGCATTATGGAATATTTACTTATTTATTGCATTTATGGGCCTTGAATTTAAAGAAGGTAAATCACTCATGATTTGAAACAAGCATTTATCAACCAACAGTGTTATAATCAACTCAGAACTTTTGGTGAAATTCAATTTATAGTCTCAATTTCTGTCTAATTTTGAGCTGGTGCCCATGATTTATTTACAGCGCTCCCTCCCTCTCCTGAGTGTGACTCTGAGGTAAAAGGCGTGACCCCAGGCTGCAGAGTGGCTGGTGTTCAAGCCGGCCCGCCGTGGAATGGGACGTGGCCGCCGCGTGAAAAAGGAAATGGAGCAGGAAATTGGGTTAGTTTCGCTCATTCCCTCTATGGTGTCTCTGTGCAATCCCCTCCTCAAATGCACGCACGCACACACACTCACAACCACACACACTCAACTCTCACACTCCCTCGGCACAGGGCTAATAGTGGAGAGACCTGGGACTTTTTGTATGTGTGTGTTTGTGTTTGTATGAGTGCGGAGGATTAGAGCTGTGGCCGACCTAAGCCACCAGGCACACTCCATCTAAAGTCATCCAGCCAGCTTTGCTGAGTGTGTGTGATGGGAGGTTGATGAGGGGACAGGGGACCTATTACACACACTGTTAGGCACACACATATAATAACATAAAACAGGAAAACACAATCCCTAATACTGTTTTATGTGCAAATACAGAAGAAGATAGAGGTGTGTAAGAGGGAAGATACAAAGGTTGTACACATTTGACCATCTCTCTCACTCAATCTCTCTAAAACACACACACACACACACACACACACACACACACACACACACACACACACACACACACACACACACACACACACACACACACACACACACACACACACACACACACACACACACACACACACACCTTCCTGGCTTAGACTGGGTGATAAATCTCCCTGCTGAGGGGATCGACTGGAACACAGACGCTCACAGTCACACGCACACACACAATCTCTCTCTCTCTCTTTCTCTCTAACACACATACACACACACATGTCTCTGTTTCTATGACAACTGCTGTGGGGAGAGAGGGGGAGAAAAGAAAAATCGAAAGAGGAGAGCAATCATTTCATCGCTGATCAAAATTAAAGCCTGGCTTTGAGATGGAGCTCGCAGGGAAAGAAAGATGTGAGGAAGAGAGGCAGGCAGGTAGACGGAAGAAGAGAAGGAGGAAGGAAGGAAGGAGGAGAGGCAGAGAGATTTTCCATGAATAAAAGTAAGGGATCACTACATCAAGCAACTTAAATGATTAGGGGAATCTTCATGGATGGATGGAAGTGCACACAAAAGACGACAGGAGAAAAACTAATATTACATTTGTAAGTTCAGGATAACCTTGGAAATAAATTATGTTACAGCCTCTACATATAATTTCAGTGTAATTAAAGATGTCTGAATTCAGTACTTGTTGGTAATACAGTATCAATCATTGTACCCCAAGTAATAATGCATAAGTGGTGTTTATGGGGTTGTAGTATGAGTGATTGGGTGGTGTCCGTTTTACCCGTTCCACTGTAAAGAATGGATCACACAATGAGTTTATCTGTTAGCACACCATTAAATTAATACATTAGTTTGTGTTGATTCAGGTCACATGTGTGGAAACCAGTCCTGGGGATGCAGCTACTGGTAGTGCCTCTGCCCTGCTCTTTGGGCATTTACATACAAGATACCTCAGCCAGCATTAGCAAGGTCCTCATCCTAAATGCCGTTTATCTTTAAGTGTAAAAGTGAAAAGATAATACTTTTTAAATGATTGGTAAATGGTAAAACAGATTTGGGGCAATTTGGGGTTTGGTGTCTTGCATAAGGACACTTCCACATGTGGACTGGAAGGGCCAGGGCTCATCCAACCGACCTTCTGAAGAGTGGGCGACCGGCTCTACCTCCAAATCCACAGCTGCCCAAATACAAACTAGTATATAAGACAAGCAGCCTTACTTACTGCAATTTAAGAACAACGCTGCTTCTGGTCTTCCATTCATCAACAACTGCTTTAGTGTCAGTCTTCTCGCACAAAATTATGTACGCAGCCACCAAATGCATATTTAATACCTTTTTTACTGAGTTGCCTTTGTAGAACGAGTCAGCTGGAAACATTAAAAACTCAGCCAAGACATTACTTTGCAACCAATGCATAGAAGTGACATCAGCTGAATTTACAGTGAACCGATGTCCTGGTTTGTAAAGGATTGTCCTGGTTTCAATAATATAAACATGTCACCTCCATTAATCCCACTCATTATTACCTAACCTAGTGTTAAAAACATAAACAAAGAATCCCCCACTGAACTCAACACATATTGGTCGGTATGTGTGCCATTCAATCTGCTTTCAGACAAGCACTGGACTCCGCAGTATCTCCGTATTTTCTCCGGAGGAGGTGCATGTGTAAGAGTGCGAGTGAGACAATCTGTAGTTTCTGCGTACTTTATCTGCCTGACCTCCCAGTATAAAATCCGTAGAAATCCAGGAGAAGTCGATGTGTGAACACAGAAGGGGATCACCTGCTGGATTCACCGCGAGCGAGTAGGGGTGGAGGGTGAGGACACTTCTAAAATGCGCACGACGCAAAAAAGAAAAAGAAAACCTATCAAGAGACTTACTCCCTCCTTTATAAGGCGTTGTGGCGTCCATGGTGTTTAAATGTGCATTGGTAGGGGTGCTAAGTCTACAAATAATTGCCACCCAATCTTGATGAAAACACCTGTGTTGCATGAACGTTCTGTACATTATTTATAATATGGTCACCATAGCTCACTTAGCTACCCAGCTAAGCAGAGCTGATTAAATCTTTGAGCAGCAGTTTCCATTTCGAACAGTAAAAATGACTAGAATATCGATTAAGTCTAACTCAATCTGAAACTTTTTCAAAAAATACAACAATTTTCATGTGACGATTTCTGCCTCCATTATAATTACAAATATATTGAATATGTGCAGCGTGAGAACAAAAGGCTCCCAGTAAGAGTCAGCAAGAGGGGTGGTGGAGTTGCAACAGTGAATCTTGAGATGTTAATTTTTATTCTTTAATTTCGAGGTCTGCATAAGGTCATGAATATACCATTATGAGAGTTACAGTATAATGTCTGGTTCATGTCTACTGAGGGGGAGGTGGGAGTGGGAGCACATGAAAAGGTTACAGATGATTGATTTGACAGTAGCAGAGTTCAAAAGGTCACACTCAAAGCAACAGTAGCACATGGAATACCAGCATTTTCTAAAGCAGCTGACATCCTTTGCATAAAGCCTCGTATATGATATTCCTAATCGACAACACCTTTTGCATAATGGTGCTATATTTGAATCTGTGAATAAAGTATGATACAAAAAGGTTTTGAATCATAGTTTACCTTCGGAACCCTATCATTATGGCACGGTGGAGCACTGTCAAATCCGATGAATAGGTGGCATGAAAAGGCTGTTTTAGGAAAGGTGGCATATGTGTGAGTCTGTGTGGATGAGCAGTTCTGATGCTGTGTCTCCTTGTACCAACAGACAGGAAGCTTTTAACCTGGACAGCAAAGGAGCATATAGCACCACTATCCATCATTTAGCCTTCTTTTATGCTCTATTCATATCTGCTCATTGTGCTGCCGCTCTGTCCACACTGTCTATGTTGCCTATGACACACACATACACACACACACACACACACACATTCAAATCCACACCCACACACCACAGGGGAGGTGTAAATAGTCCATGCTTCACTGCAGCACTGCATTGCACTGCTTTTCAGTATGCACCCTGCAGTGCATGGTATGTGTCTGTCATAGGCAATCTTTGGGGGAACACTACACTAAAAAACACTTAAAATGGGGATGGCTAGTCCACACATGTATAAAAATAATGAATACTTGGGGTACTTGCTGTTAGGCATTTAGTTGATACAGTCAACGTTTAGGTATGGGGCTAGTGTGGAGATACATTCATGCAAAAACTTAAACAAACAAAACATTATTTTACTAATTCCCCACCCTTCACTTGCAAACAGTCTGGTTTGCAAATACAAAACACCATTAACAAACTAATGTATTTTGTTTCACAAAAACTAAATGCAACCTGACAAACTCCATGTTTCTAACAAATGATACTTCAGAAACAAATAGTCTTCAGCATTACAGAAATAAATAAATCCCTCAAGTACAAAAACATGTGTCCTACATTTACCAAAATAATTTGAATGAATTTACTGCAAGTACAAAAAATATATCCCATTAAGACAAATAAAAATATTTTACAAGTATAAAAAAAGATATTGGACCAATTACGACACAAAAAATATCACGTGTCTTTGGTCACAATGTTTGCACCCTCCATGCCACAACAACAGATGGCACTGTGAGCAATTGACAGGCACTGGGAATGATGAATACAAATTGCAATACACAAGTTAGAAATGAGAATCACGAAAGTACATTTTTGACTCCATTACGCCATGCTTACAGTATATTTTGTATAAGCTAACATACTGTCCCTTTAGCTATTGTTCCCTATATATGTAATATTTACCAAATGCAGACATTTACACACTTAGCTAAAGATAACTTTAAATCTTCAAACTTCCAATGATGGACACTAATGGTCAAAATTCCGGACTCAAGGATTAAAAATGGAAGTTCACAAACTAAAGGTTGTCTTCACCTTGGGTTACCAGTTGGTTTTATCTGAAATTCTTTCCTAGTCACACAATTGTAAGGGAACATTTATGCTTTCTACATGAGCACATTTTACTTGTAACTGAGAAAGTTGTTCAGTAAAGTTTTTTATATGAATATAAATGTAATTTATAAATCACTTTGAGTTTTTCACTTGTTTACGTAAGCGTATTTTTCAGTCGCGTAAGAAAGTTACTCAGTAATTTGCATCAAAAAGCTCTGTGAATACGACACAATTCCCCCTCAGTTATTCCAATAAAGTTTTCCACAGCAGCCAGATGAGCTCTTATAAAGCCCTCTATTTAGGAAGAAGTCCTTCTTAGAACAACTGTGCCAAATATGGCAAGAAGATTAACTAGTCCCAGTGGACAGGAGGGGGACCAGCCCCGACCCATTGTCAACAGACACACTTGGCCTGCTTAGATTAGTCTTGTCTGTAGTTATGAAATCCACACAGGAACAAGAAAATCTGTTCAACTTTCTAATCATGTACTAGTTAAACTACTTGTTTACTGCCAATAAATCACCATGTGCACCTGTGCTGCACCTTTGTGAATTTGCAAGTGTTGAGCACCAATTTCTAATTCAATTCACTTCAATTAAACATATATCAATTTAATACGATTTATTGGCATGAATGTCAAGTGGACAATGGCCAGTGTTAAGTGTTGAGGATAACACAATTCAATAATGAGTAGTTTTTATGGTTTTTATGGGTTGTGTGCAACAGTTGTTGCAATGGTCCCATGAAGCTGTTAGCATGTGTGACATTGCCTGTTGTGAGGGAGTGTTATTATAGATGGACAAAAATAAGATAATTAACCTGGAGGTGAATTAAATAAATGTAGCATTTTAGCCGGTGAATTTGCACATTGTGTTTATTGTTGCGATCTGTCATGATTTTGAAAGGCATGCAAACTTAATCCTTATCAATAAAAATCCAATTATGTTAATGATTTTTGGCATACTGAATTCCCCCCCACACTTATTCTGGAGTGAGTCGATCATTAGGTGACCTTACTGAGAGTTAGTGGGATTGGAGTGGAAACAACAAACTACAATTGTGTGATAAAGCCATTAAAATATTTCTCTGTGACATATAGCATAACATAATGTCATAAAAAGTATTTAAAAAAGCAAGCCTGCCAAGAATAGCAATACTTATATACCAGTGTAATAAGAGCAACCTAGAATGAGAGAAACCATCTTTAAGAAAAATGTATGTGACCTTTTATCTTGGTCCGATCCGCTAACATGGAGGCAGTTGGGTTTATGACCAATTATGCAGCCAGCCACCAGGTGGCGATTGAGGCACATTGGCTTAACTTTTGGAGAGGAGTCATGTCATCCATCTTAAAATACATATACCTATAGGTAGAACATCAAACTTATCAATCTGCTGTATGTGTCGTTTAAAGAGCCTCAGTGAAACCTCAGCATCCGTGTGAGAAAAACATAAATCCCCATTAAAAAATATTTTTCATGTGATGCCGTATGGCTCATGTATAAGGTTTTGATAGAGATGGATGTTTAACAAATATAATTTCCCATAGGGATCACGATTACTCCATAACACCAAATACACACAATATTAGCAAGTATACATGGGTTATTTAAATGCGGGTAAAGCTGTTAGAAAAAAGGCCATTGACTCCTTCCTTTGGCAGAAGAGGAGTTTGCCTTTCGGTTGATTTTTCCCTATTGAGATACGTTGAACGCCACGAACATGCCAGAAACAGAATACACAACAGAAGAAAGCATCATATTGACCAGTGATTAAGTTATACTTTTATATTTATTACTTCAGTCCATTTCAAATTTAGTGGCGACTGAATGATTTTTGAATGTCCGGAAGTTAAATGCGCGTCACATCGTTACGCTGTAAAAGGTGCAGCGTCAGTGTCTAGTTTGCCAAAATAAAGAAGTAGAAGGAGAAATGAGCGCATTCACCTGGGTTTCATGTTTCCATCACTACTGATTGGAGCTGGAGCAGAGTCATTTGACCCGAGAGTGAATGCTGACTGTATCTATTCCCACTGCAAAAAATGTTTATGTTAGTAGGTGTAGACCAGTGGAAAAGGCTTTAGATTTAAATATATCTTCAGCAGGACAGCAAGGACTGTTAAAACTACAAAGTTTCTTATAGCAGCCGCTAAATGGCAATTTGTCTTTGAATATTGAAAGTAAACCCCAGGAACAGTCAGATATTTCAACATCCTGACTTTAGCCCTCTGTATTTTACTAATATTGTGTGATAAAGACATATTTGTTACATCTACCATGTTCCCTATAAAAAATGTTACACTTGCACATATTATTCATCAAGGGAGCTCTTCAAAATGCTGCCAAGCACTTTCTGATGACCTGTGGCAAAAGTGAAATACGACCTTTTAAAAACACATTAATGAAAAAGACCTTGCCCAAAAATCACAACAGCAGCTGTGTACAACAGGGATTAGTTTCTGAATAATGTAAAAGCCAATATACGCTAAAAAAGACTAAAAAAGAAGTGAAAATGTGTCAGGATTTTCCATTAAACACCGCTTTCTGTCCCCAATTTCGGAGTGAGTATTCCATAATTTACATAATGCTGCATATTACATCAGTACAAACTAGAACAGGATCCATATATGTTTTATAAGTAGTGTTATCTTTATAGTTTTTTCAAAGTGCTGTGTGTCGAGAAGAGAGGGGGCTGCAGATACCGTGCTGCTCTTCAGGGTGTTAAACTAACTAGATGTGGGTGCTACCGTGGGGCTCTTGTCCTCTACTCCTTTCAGAGTAGGGCAGTGGTGTTTGGGTTGGTAGAGTGGGTGACAAGCCCTGGGAGTTTATGTGGAGGGGGCAGAGAAGAGAAGTGTTTGCTGTGTGTGTGCTTTTGTGTGCTTTTGTGTGCTTTTGTGCAGGTTTGAGGGGACACCTCAGAGTTTGTCCGAGGAGGCAGTGTAGCGTACTGAAAGGCTGCCATCCCACAGCTGCCACACCAACTGGACACACACACACAGCATTTATGTACAGGCATGAGTGCACAACACCACGTACACACAAAAGCAGAAAGGTACACATAGCAGAGAACAAACACAGGCGGGCACACAGTCACTTGTCACATGCAAGTCACTTACTCAAATAGACACACACACATGCACAGACAAATGTGACTCACTGCTCATTCACACTTGCAAGCTTTCCACTCGCAACCACTTCACACTTGTGCACTGATGAACACACAAACGCACACACATACACACACACACAGTACCCATGGCTGGTGCCTGCGTACGTCTAAAACACTGGATTGAAAGAAGCTAAAGGAGGGGATTCATTCAGTAAATAGCTCTGACGGACAAATGACGTGGAACCATAGAAACCACAAACCTGCTGATTACAATAAGAAGATCACCAGTAACAGAAGCACATTATAATTACTCAGAGACTAAGATGACTTGTTTCGATGTTTTGTTAGTGGAACAATGGCAAGATGAATCACAGAGATTCATTATACCATCATAGCAAAGCTAAAATTATCAAGACTGTTGTTTAAAATGTCTCTGCCTGTCACATAATGAATTCATCAATTAATCATTTTCAGGTCCATTTCATGGATGACCGTAAAGAAAAAATGTAGAGGCCATGTTTGAAAACACTGGAATGGTATATGTGCATCTAATACACAATTTGTTACCACATATTTATTCATTATTGGGCCCGATAAATTGATTTCATAAAAAAATGCTTTATGAAGGGCTGAATTCAATCCTAACTTTCAACAACATTGTTTTCATTTTTATAAAAATTACAAAAAAATCTAAATATGTACCATGATTTGTACATATTTAAACTACAAAATAAGTCTCTGAAGAATTTTAAAATGAGTGAGTTTCTTACAACTCATTCATGTTATCAGTTCAGTGAAGTTTCAGCAGTTTATTAAATTAACTAATTTCAAGCAGAAATACTTTAAAGGAGACCTATTGTACTGTTTCAGTCTTTCCCACTCCTTAAGGTTGTATATGTTTTTTGTGAATGTATACGGTATGTATAATGCATAGGTCAAAATCCAAAAGTCTGTAGCAGAGGGCGCTCTCCCAGAGTAAACACTTTTCCGGAGGCTGCTGAAACACCTCACGTTTGATTTTTCTAATACTTCAGCCGCGCGTCTAAGTCACAACACGAGCACGTCAGGGTACGGCGTAGGGCTCTGCGTAGGCTACACGTCTATGCGTAGCTTTGACGCAGAAGGCTGAGAGGAGGGAAGAGGGGTTTTCTACATGAGCACATTTTAAATCAGATAAGGCAGAATTTTGGCAGCATATTTAGAAAAATAATTTACAAGACATCTAGAGTACGTAAATTTGATGGGATGGGGAAACACATGTGTTCAACGAAGAGCTGGAACAGTCTGAAAACAAATTATCTTTTTATCTTTACTGTTACTAACAGATGAGATACACAATGAAAGCTGCATGTTAAAATATATAAGGGGAAATAATGAGCTTATTTTAATATTTTTGTTTAAGGCCAATGCACAGTGCTCCCTCTACTGGCTGCAGGGGTCTCTTTAGATAATAATGGTGTATTTTCAGTTCACTTTCATATCAGAGATGAGACTGTCGTGTCTGCTAACAAGCCCTGTGCTGCTGCCCCCCTCCTTCCTTTTGTGCCGACGGCCAAATCAGCGCTGTTGCATCTTTCAAAATAGCACAGCAGGAGGAGAATGGCCAAAACGGAGCATGCAGGAACTCTTTAATTTATTATGTGGCTGACGGGGAGTGATATCAATGATTCAGCTATCTTATCTGAGCCTGTGATGCGCATCTTGTAAATTCCTCTCTCTCTCTCTCTCTCTCTCTCTCTCTCTCTCTCTCTCTCTCTCTCTCTCTCTCTCTCTCTCTCTCTCTCTCTCTCTCTCTCTCTCTCTCTCTCTCTCTCTCTCTCTCTCTCTCTCTCTCTCCCTCCCTCCCTCCCTCCCTCCCTCCCTCCCTCCCTCCCTCGACCGCGCTCTCAATCACTTCGGCACTTTGCTGTTTTCATGGCGATCGATGGTGAGGTGATTATTATTCCTCTAGCAGAGCCCACACATTATGACCTCACTCATCACGTATCGCAGAAACACAGGAAACACAAATAAAGCACACAGACACAGACACACACACACACACAGCTAGAGGTTGTAAGGTGGGCTGATGATAACCTGCAGTTACAAGGTTAATGTGTGGTACTACAATGCTCCATGTCAACATTAGTGTTCCACCACGTCGCACCTTATCAGGTGTGTTGAGGAGCAGTACACACTTCATTACATTCATGAACAACAACCACAGGAAGATAAACACGTGTCGTAACAAGACAAGGACAGAGATTTGCCAGATGGAGACTTGTGGTTGTAGAGTTTGGATTTGAATCATAGCAATGAGCAGGTTTCCCCCGACCCCCCTGCATGTAATTTCAGTTAAGCAAATACATCTTGACCCCCTCATCCCCCCGTGGCTGGCTGCAGAAAAGGTCATAAACCCTCCCTCTTCCATGTTAGCAGAGAGAGACACCCTCGCTATGTTTAAGAGTCGGCTTAAAACCTTCATTTTTTATAAAGAATTTTAGTTAGAGCTGGCTCAGGTCGGCTATATACTGTTACTGATACTGACTTGACTTCTTCACCGGAATCCATTTGCTTTATCGTTGCAGATCCAGGATCGCTGCTGTGGCCACATGGTGGATCTTGGATCATGGCGGCAGTACTTAAATATACAATAGGCCTGCCCTCTTAAACTGCTATTACTGGCAATAACGCTATCATTACATTTGTCATTACTGCTTCCTTCATCCGTCAGACATTTTCTTTTGTATAATTAGTTTAAACATTGATACACCTTGTCATTTCTCATGAGTGTTGTAAATATTCTTATTTTGTTGCGGTCCTGTCAAACCTCTTGTCACTGGGGCTCATGTTGATGAGTCCAACTTAATTTTCTCTGTAGCTGATAAAAAGCCATAAGCCCTTCACTAACACACATAAACGGCACTGCTGCTTAGAAATACGAGGTGTCTTTCTGCTGGCAAAACAGGAGAAATGTCATTAAGCTAACAAGCTAGCAAGTATCGAAGGTCTGAAGGAGCCTGGTACTCTGCTGTTGCTGCTTTGCTTAATGGTATGACTTGTTAACTCACATCAGTAGGAACTGTCATGTGAATATGGAAATTGATTCAGGAAGGAAAACTTGCAGAAGGAACATAATTCAATGGATGTGTCAGCCCTTCACAACATTTTCATTAATTCATTAAATGTTGGTCAGGCTCAAAAAGTGGTCGAGTTCAATACCCAGCCTTAGTCATAATATGAAACATGATTCAATTAGATATCACTGAATGCATATTATATTATTGAAACTGCATAAAATGTGAGAATCAGAGCTTTGCAGTGACTGGATATAAAGGGCATTTTTAAATATTTCTAATGACTGTGCAGCTCTGATGTGGATTAGCACAAAAGTTGCAAGCTAAACTCATCAGTAACATTTTCTATCAGCCTGATGAGTCACATTAAATGCATGTTTCTGTGTACTGCACAAAAAAAATCTTGTAATGACATGTAAACACATGCTG
Source organism: Verasper variegatus (assembly GCA_026259375.1). NCBI lineage: Eukaryota > Metazoa > Chordata > Actinopteri > Pleuronectiformes > Pleuronectidae > Verasper > Verasper variegatus. The sequence continues at coordinate 7,386,236 of CM048049.1, forward strand.
AGAGTTAAGCCCTGGGAGTTTAACATACACGACTCTTACACGACTCACTTCTGTCAGATCTTAATTCTGGCTGTTGGAAAACATCCGACTGGTTTTAAGTCAGGTACATGTGGAAATATGCCATGTAAAAAAAAAAAAATAAGTGCCTTAATACTGAGTGGCACAGCTTATAGAAAACATGCCTTGTGTTGTTCCTTTTTGAGTTTTCAATGCTCTATGAGACCAAAGCCCTACTTTTAAATCTTCCTGGCACTGGCTTATCAGCAGCCAGTGGATGAGTAGATGTGGTCTTATCAACTGGAACATCTGTACTTCTTCAATTTTCCATGAAAAGTATCGATACAGTGAAACAGGAGGAGAGATCTTAAAATAGAATCCCTCAAAGGATAATTTTAAGTATCAATATCAGGATTTAAAGATGTGAAAAATGATTAAAGCTTTATGTATGCACAATATGTTGGAATATTGTACTTTTACGACGAGCCCCACAGCAAACCGAGCTCACCTCATAGTGCGAAGGTCCCAGCCTCGTATGGCTGTGTCATTGGCTGTGGCGAGCTGACTGCAGTTGTGGTGGGGGCTCCACTTGCCAGAGGTGAACTTCAGCTGACCTTTGCCCTCCAGCGTGGCAGTGCTGGAGACCTGCAGCAACACAAGAAACCTCTTCATTAATATCTGAGCGGAGATGTGAATCTCATCCAAATTTCTTTGACTGGTTCAGCCGGCGGTGAGCATCCAGCATAATTAGACATAATTAGAAGTCATTTTGTCTGCAGGTCACACTGAAGAACTACATTCGTCCAGTGAGACTCTGTAGTAATATTTGGGGCATTACTAGCAAACCAGCTGCCAGTAGATGAACACCATACTGAAACATCAACACACTACACACAACATTATTATTTCTACTTACCTTAATATTAGTCAACACTTCAAAATGGGATTTGGTCGGATTCAGTCTTTTTTAGGACTCACAACCAATTTAAAGCTGCACTTTTCTTTCAATGTTAACAATTGGTCAAATGACAAATGTGTAATGTGATAGGGGGTCACTCATTGTGGTTAACATACAACTGTTAAGCCTCTTTAAGCTCATTAACTCCTTATTTTAGCATTTAAAGGCAGCTGCTTGCAGCTTAAAGTTCTGAGCAAGCCTTTTACACCCTGCTCCTGTGCTTTCATCCAAGTGTCCGTAAGCCCTGACATTCTGGCGTTTTCTGTTTCTGTTTTTTTTTTAAGTTTAAAGAAGTGATCACCAATTTCTTTAATTGTATTGGATTTGGCTGCAACACTGTTTACCCCTGGAACTCCAAAAGTGTTTTGTGGACTCAAACACTTCACCCACCCTCCATCAGCATAGTGGTGAGTAGATAATGAGTGAATTTTCATTTTTGGGTGGTCTATTTCTTTAAGATGGGAAGTGATAGACAGAATATTAAAGTAACGTCAAATTCCATGTTTAACAAAATGAAATCTGAACAAAAATGAAAGGACATCACCGGTAGCATTGAACCAAATTTAAATGAATGCATCCCGTTAATATGAAGAGACACTCTCTCGTGCCTGCAGTAGGCTACAAAAAATGGATTAGTATGATCTGAATTCAGTTCAATGCCTTGGAGCATGCAGGTTTTTCTGACAGGACCGATACAGCACCAACCCCCAGAGTGAAGACTGCACTTGTCTCCCTATAACCTCCTGCTCAGCCAGCAGACCCTACTGACCCCTGACTCTCCACGGTGGAGATCTATGCACGAGATTGCTCATTTACTTATGGGTACGAAAATGAGAGCAGATTAGCTGAAAGGCAGTCAGGTTCAATTGGAACATTTAAGACTTTTCAAACCAGATGACATGCTTGTCATTGGATATTTATCAAACCTGCTGCACATATTTCACAGGGCAACAGAAACGGTGAAATTAATCAAAGTCAACACACTTCAAGGACTTTGAATTATAAAGCATATCACTTCATTGGGTTACTTTAAAACTGGAATCCAATTAATTCATCAGGCTGGCTGTGGAAATGATTATCTTTCCCTTAAATTATGATGCATCTGACAATTCAAAAAAAGCCGCATCACACTGCTTCATTTTTCTCTGCTCTGTGACTATCTATGGGTTTTTATCCTCATCTCTCCCCCCTTCTCTCCCATCTCTGCCTGTCGGAGCAGGGATCATCGATCGCGCCGTCACCGCACAGCTCCCTGGTACACTCTCATTATTTCAGCTAGAGAAGACAGAGGGAGAGCGAGCAAGAGCGAGACAGGCCAACCGAGCAGAGAGGAGGGAGGGAGGAAGGCTGAGGAAGAATAACAGAGGGGATAAAAGGAGGGAGAACAAAGAAAGCAGGAGAAAAGAAAGAAGTCATAAGAAAGGAGTTGAAGAAAGGTGGCAGAGGACAAGGGACTGATAGAATCAGACAAGGAAGAGAAGCAGGTTTTCCTCTGTGGCCTTGATGTCAAATTCCATGACTTTTCCATGAGTGTTCATGATTAAATCACAGTACCTCCATAAACTCAAACTATTCCTGCTACACAATTTATTAACAGGAGCATTGGTGTGATTTGTAAATAGATCTTTAATTATTGGGTTACTGTTACTAAGCATACAAATCAATTACAGACATGCTGGAACTAAAATATTAAGTGAAATGGCAGTAAGAATATTTTGGGAGCAATGATGCCGCATGATGACTGTCCCTGCATATCCTGCATTTTTAGATCATCCTGTGTGAGTAAGACAAAACAGAATCAGCCACATGACTGCTGGGGTGGGGGCAGAAGCTGTTGAAATATGAACCTCTGGATCATCAGCCATGACATTGCAATCCCCATTGAAAAAGTTTTCTGCAGGTTTCAATAGGTTAAATTTAAGACTTCAGTGTCCCAGAATCATTTACAATATATCTGCTAATATTTGTAACATTGAGAAGGAACTACAACACACAGGGACATTACTAACTATGCGTGCCGTTTTTAAAGCAACACTATATATAACTTTTACTGAGCAACACTTTGGCATGATTCTTGAACTTGCTGGGCTTGATTCTGACAATTGAATCTACGACTATCAGTCAGTTCCACACTTCTCACAGAAGATCGTACACACTCACCAAAGTTTGTGGGAATTAATCCTTCTTATTCCAAGTCAGTGATCTATCAAACTAATTACGGAGCTACTATTTTAGGGTAAATGTCTAATGCTTCTATCCATTTTACATGGTGGCCAACTCACATTTGATTGTACACATTTCTGCATATAGCCATCTACTGCAAAGACTATTTAAAGAATAAAGTAACAAAGCAGTCCAACACAGTCCAGTGTCGCCCTGCAATGTTACACGCTTGCAAAATATGATGCCCGTCCCTGAATTCTTCACAGACTCTATCAAGTTCCTGTTACTTTCCCCCAAGACAGTACAGAAGCCCAGCAAGCTCTGTGATCAGTGGGAGGTCTGGAGCAGGAGTCTCCCACTCTGCGGCAACGCTACATTGTTGCAACAGAAACATCTGATCTTCGTGCATCCCAGGTTCCTAGCTTTATTAGTGCACTAACCAAATTAGGGGCCCTAACAAGGCAGCACACACCACACCAGGGGACACATTCATTTAGGACACCAGTGGCACTAATGCAAAGCTATCTGTTAAATCGCCATGCATTTATGCTTTCTCCAGACTCCAGAAGAAGGAGAGAGAGAGAGAGAGAGAGAGAGAGAGAGAGAGAGAGAGTGAGAGAGTGAGTGAGTGAGTGAGTGAGTGAGTGAGTGAGTGAGTGAGAGAAAAAGAGAGAGACGGAGAGATAGAGGGAGTGTGTGTGTGTGTGTGTGTCTGTGAGCAGATGTGCAGGACAAGGTGTGTGGGTGTGCCATGAGCCAGTAAAAATGTTCCACTAGCGATTCTAATTGATGAGCTGTGTGCGCGTACACACGCACATGCGCACACGCACACACACACTACTTGAAACAATGTACACTGGTGTGCTAATGAAAATGATCCTGTCTTATACATGTGTACACAGAACACACACACACAAACAAATCTAGGCCAGGCCGTTGAGAGAGAGACACATCCACACTGCAGCTGGACACGGCTTGAGATTAACACATCACCCTCTGACAGATAGAGGGAGAGAGAGAGAGAGAGAGAGAGAGAGAGGAAAGTGGGATGTAAGGAGGGAAGAGGGAGGGAGAGAAGGAGATTAGCATTCTCATCAGCACTGGAGGAATTTGTCTTGGCTGCCAAATTCTTTCTCCTCTCTTTCATTCCCTTTCTCCTCATCAGTCCCACTCGCTTTCCTTTTCCATATCACCCCCCCTAATCTCCATCTTTCCAATCAGCAGGGTCCTTCATTGATCCCTCAGTCTCTGCCCTCCCTCCATCTCACCTTTCTCATTTTATTCCCTTCCTTTCCTCACTTCTTTCCACATCTGTCCTTCTCCCTCACTCCAGGATTTACGTGTTGTCCACTGTGTGTGTCAGAGGACAGGATCAACAAGCCACTCACAGGCTTCCTGGTCCAACCCGAGACACGCACACACGCACACAGAGCTGAGAGTCTTTAGCAAGTATAATGTCTGAATGTCTTTCACGTCCATGGTGTCATTTTGAGGAGGGTTAAATCAAAATTATTACATCGGATTTTTGGTCAGTTATCATTGTTCAAACTTTTCCAGCATGCATGAAGATTTGAATTATCCACCAGATACTGTCTACTAGTGAGGTGAGACTTGTTTCCCACAGCTCTGCCATATTTAGCTCATCAGACAGGATGGTATGTTCCAAGGTGAATGTGACGGTGCTGTTGCCGTGTTCCTGGTCAGCTGAAGAATTTAATGTTTAAGTTGCAGAATTTGCAGAAAGTGTGTTCTGACTAAAAGCAATACAAATCTAGAGGTCTAGTACAATTCAATTCAAAACAAGATCTAGACTTCTAACTTGTACATAAATATTTGTACCTATCCAAAGGCTTTACCCCACAGAATCATGTTGGTGTTTGTCTGTACAGGTTCAAGCAAATAAAACAAATCGGAAAAACAGCCAGAATGTGTCCTTATGCTGCCTGAGTCCCAACGACTTCAGTGGGCTGCCGGCATTACACCAACCAAGGTCTGCGCTTCCGGGTGATTGTGTGGCTCACCCATCTGCCTCCACAGCTACACAAAAGTACCAGTGTAACACAACCCCTGGAGCAAGAACCATCATCAGACACGATGACCAGCTGAGAGACTTGGTGACTTAAATTTACATACTGATTGTGGGGAAATGGTTTTATTTACCATTTGCACCAGCCACACAGATGTTTCACATTAACAGCTGAACAACAGCATTTCAGTCGAGAAGATAAACTCAGCTCTGCAGATGGTTGTGTGTGACATGACAGCGCTGTGCTGATAGATTCTGTGCCACAGAAAATCTATGAACTGGAAGTAAAATGTACCATGTCAGCTTCCAGTGTTCAGGTAAGTCCACCGATTTGAATGCTTTTCTTTTTAAACCAAACCCTCATCAGTGATCAGCTTTGATTTGTTGGCCATGCTACAGGGTTTTAACTACTTTTACATCATTTTGTTCTTACCAAAATTTTTAACAACCACCTTTTAAAGTCCCTGTTCCCTATTTATTCAATGCGGTATCATTATTGGTGACAAACATGTTGTCTTTTGCATTTCTTGGCACACAGCATTGAAATTGGATGACTAAGGATTTGTTTAATCCACATTAATTATAGAGAGATTTTTGCACCTCATTAGGAACAACATACTTACACTGAGAAGGGCCTCCCTTTGTTCTCAAAACACCCTTGATTCATCTTTTCAGCATTTATTCCCCAAGATATTGGAAACTTTCCTTTTAGATTCTGCTCCATGTTTATGTGACTGCATCATCATCATCATCATCATTTCTGCAGATTTGTCAGCTGCACATTCACACTGCCAATCTACATCCCAAAGATGTTCTGCTGGATGAGATCTGGTGACTGTGAAAGGCACTTTATCCACCGTCCTGTTCATGAAACCAGTTTAAGACGAGGAAGCCATTTGAATTTGAATGTCAGGACTTCCGGACACTTTGATGACACCACACAAGCAGCATGGAGGCATTTTATGTTTTTTCTGTTATTTGTTTTACTTTCGAAAAATGAATCAAGTTACTTCCATTGTATTGGATTTGGCTGCAACACTGTTTACCCCTGGGACTCCAAAAGTGTTTTGTGGAGTCAAACACTTCACCCACCTCTCCATCAGCATATTGGTGATTAGATAATGAGTGCATTTTCATTTTTCGGTGAACTATCCCTTTAAGGGGCTAAGAAATTGCACCATGACACCACCACCAGCAAAACAGACAGTTGACAAGGCAGGTCGGGTCCATGGATTCATGCAGTTGACATCTAACTCTGATCCTACAATCTGTAGCCTCAGCAGAAATCCAGACACATCAGACCAGGCTATGTTCTGTCCAGTGTTGCTGAGTGTCCACTGCAGCCTTAGATTTCTGTTCTTGGCTGAGAGGAGAGAAACCTGGTGTGGTCCACCACCTTGAGGTTTGACATGTTCATTCTGCTCACCACAGTTGTAAAGGGGTGCTACTGTAGGCTCCCTGTCAACTCCAACCAGTCTGGTCATTCTCCTCTGAACTTGCTCTTCAATAAGATGTTGCTCTCTGGATATATTTTTCCCACACCATTCAGAGACCCTTGAGACTGCTGTGAGTGTAAAGGTCAAGAGATCATCAGTTTCAAAAATGATAAAACCGGCTCATCCAACACCAAAGTCTCTGATATCACATTTTCCTTCATTCTGATGTGACCATTTACTGAAGCTCCTGACGTTTATCTGCAGGATTTTATGTATTGCACTGCTGCAAAATGGTTGGGTGATTGGGTTCTTGCCTGAATAAGCAGGTGTACAATAATCTACTCGGTGAGTGTATCTGAATCAATGGAGAAACAGTCAATCAAACAATCAGTATGGTAAATTACAGTATGATGCACCATTAAAAAAATAAACAAAATTCAACTGATATCTAGATGGATTTTCTCCAATCATATTTTCGCCTTCTTGTGAATATGACAGTACAATCATGTTTAAAGATGTTTGATTCCTGACTGTATTTCAGAATTCTGTAAAAAATGCATCTTGTCAGTGATTCTTTGGGATAAAGAACGTATAGTAAATATACATACAGTCCGAATGGAAAAGTCTAACCTCAATTTGCCAACAGAGCCGCAAACTGTCATCACACACCACAGATGGAACAACGCTAGCTTAAAGCTAATATCCATATACATTAGGCAAGGTGGGAACAAATGCTGGCCCAGGGCCATGTTCTGAAGGAAGAGAAATGAACAAGGCAGCCTTCTCAGTCATCCAGCAACATGACAACCCTCCACAATTCGATATTTATATTGCACATTTCAACAGCCTGATACTATGTATAGACTACAAACAGCTCCATCTCAACAGCAATTTAAATCATTGCATTTTCTGAAAATCAGTGGCAACTTTAAATCACCTGAAATAAAACTCATCATTGTGATTTGAACCTTGGTTGATGTGAATGTGGAAAATTTGGAATCGGAGTACAACACATGGCCCCACAATGACAGAGTAAGAGACAGCAAGGCAAGTAATGTACATGCATTTATCCAAACTGTGACTAGAAGTGTTTCAAAAGGTCAGATTACTGTATTCACATGACCACACATGCATGCACACACAGACAAACACACTTGTTCCTATTAGGTGTGTGGCCCGGCTGCCCTTTATGTGAATCTCTCAACGAGTGCATGAATTACTAATGACCCATCTATATTCTCCATCGCTCATGGCTTCTAATGGAACAACACACACACCCATGAAACACTAGGCAGACAGACCACTCTATTACTTCTTCCTCACATGCACATACACCTGACACACACCATTATCTTGAGTCTTTGAATACATAATGGGCATTTTAATTGCAAAGCTGGCGAGCTGGAGACAGAGAATTTACAGTGAAAAGCCTCTTCACCTTGCATTAGGAAGGACACAACTAAGTGAACTGACCGAGAGTGCTTAGACAAGACTCAGCGACAGGTGTTAAATATATTTGTAGGCAATTAAAAGCCATTATTGTGCAATTCTGCAGTATTGAAAAATATGTTGGTCTCTCTAAAATCACTGTGACAGTGTTTGTCCCTTTCCTGATTTAACATAAAATGATTCTTGCTCACACATTGGGGACCATGAAGAAATAGTTGTGCTGGTTTGGTTGGGTAGAAATTTCCAAAATAAAGTAGAAAGCTTTTCTAAAAAAGTTGAGGGTGCTATAAAGCTCCTTAAAACCAAGCACTTCCAGGAACTATGTAACCATAGAAACTAAAACTGGGAACTACAAAAACCCTTTTGCAAATTCCTGTGTTACCACTTCACCTGCAGGACAATGTGTCTCCTTCCACAATCTAAAAATGAAGCCAAAATATTCTAGATACCAATGGAGCCATCTTTTGCCGATGATGGCATTTGGAGCCAAAGTCTGCACAGTAGCGATTGAGGGCTGGAGTCTCGATATTAAGGTCCCACCGATAAACATTCGACCAATCGTGAGTCGGTCTCAGCTGTCAATCATGACATTTCACCCTGTTTTTATAGCATCAAATAGTTAAGACCAAACTTACCAGAGAAAATAGCACTTGAACAAACACCGATGTGATAAGAACTTGTGGAGCGGTCATGTCATCCATCTGTACAGATTAAGTCCTCAGCCTGTGCCTCACAATGTTCAACTCAATTCCACTCTAATAGTGTGTGAACTATCTGAAAGTATTTACTCTGAACACAGTTAATATGGTTATTCTGGCACTAGACAGACATTATTCATAACTACCATATAGAACTAAGTTCCCTAAAAGGTTCTTGGTGCTCTGAGAAAGTTTCTCAGTAATCAGTAATTAATTGTTTCAGAATCATTTGTTCTACGAGCAAATTTAGGTTTAATGTTCCAAAGGCCACATACATTTGGTCATGTAGTCTCTGAACTTTTCATGTGAAACTAGAAGTTTACTGTGAAAACAGATACAGTGAAGGACTTTCCTCTTGTTTATTAGTATCAGAGAGACTTGACCAGAATAATATTTAAGTGCCACAACTTAGAAACCTGACCAGGCTGTGTGAGTGTGTGTGTGTGAGTGTGTGAAACAGAATTACTAGTGCACACTCTGCTGTTGTGTCAGAGAAAGGATGTTTGCATCTGATAACACCTAGACGATATGGTGGTTATCAAATAATGAGTTAGCTACTGTATTGTGTGATATACTGTGTGCGTATTTATTGTAGTGTACAGTGTGTGTGTGTGTGTGTGTGTGTGTGTGTGTGTGTGTGTGTGTGTGTGTGTGTGCATGCAAGCGTGCATGTGTGTGTCTTACCGTGGCCTGTGTAGAGCTCTCCTGCAGGTCCCAGAGTAGTGCGTGGTTATCAGCCAGTGAAATCACACGCTTTCCATCCCCCATGGGTTCCCACAGTACACTGTAAATACACACACACACACACACACACACACACACACACACACACACACACACACACACACACACACACACACACACACACACACACACACACACACACACACACACAGAGAGAGAGAGAGACAGACTCAGTCAATTCTAATCCAGAGGTTGGTCATGCCTGCATGCACGCTAATCCCCACATGATGCAGATATATGGTAATATGCCAAATTGGTAAGATTCTTCAATTGCCTGTAAAATACAGCACCGCTGAATAGATTTTACACACCATGTATTTCCAGGTCATGCTACAGGTCAGTATTATCTTACACATGTATGGATGCCTATTTTCTGCAAAAAGGAAATTACATCTATAAAAGGTTGATAATTTGACAAACTGAAGGTATTCTCTATTCTTCATGGTAAACAAAAGAACATAGTGCAACAGGGTGGTTGACTCAGTTTTTTTTGGTAAATAACGGAGCTGTGTGGTAAACAGTAATAACGTATCAGGCACATTTCTTGTTAGTACAATATATGCATTGTTAGATTTTATTTTTTCAAATTTGTTTGATTCCAAGATTCCAAAGTCATGGTAGCAGCTATGTGAAGCTGTCCACAGGTACAACAGTGCACTAAATGAATCCGAATGTCAGCATGCTAATATGAACACTATGATAATACTAATGTGCTGATGTTAATTAAGTATGTTCAGCCACTCAGTTTAAAGTCTTAGCATGCAATGATTTTCTATTTGCTCAAACACAAAGTGCTTCTGAGTATGATGAAAATGTAAATTTTCTTACTTTAGCTTATAAGCTATTAATCTTCCTATAATTCCCCTAAATATTTGATTTTCTGTGATTCCAAATACATCTCGCTGGTAACTGTTCAACCCCTTTACATTTGTCCAGCTTCTGTAAGCCAGACTCAGCGGTCTGTGTCATCACCAGCCAGAGGTGTTGCAGTTTGTCATGTTAACGGTCGAGGCAGATGGCCACCCACCCCGAGTCTGCTTCTGCTGGAGGTTTTCTTCCTGTTCAAACTGAGCTTTTCCTCCCCCCATGTCGACACAGGTTTCCTCATTGTGGGAAATATTGGGTTTCTCCCTATAATATCATAAAGTGCTTTGAGATATTGTATGTGATGATTTGCCGCTATATAAATAAAACTGAACTAAAATGGGATATTGCCAGTAGCTGGTTTGATTTTCATGAATTAAGCTACAGCCTGCAGCATCATTACTTTGCCAAGAAATTGACGACTGCATACAAGTGAGTACTTACTGCCAAATCTAGCAGCCCAATTCTGTCAATCTAGTGTTCAAAAGCAGCAGTGGGATACAGGGTAGCCTCACTGGTGTTACTAAAGTGGTAGATTTAACTGCATACTGCTTTGATCTTTTGCAGAATATCGATTCCGCACCACATATTCTCTCAAAGTTGTGATTCTCCACTTTGCTCTACCTAAGGAATCCATTCTGCGCACAAACCTCAGGGACGTAACCACACCTGACACAACAGAGCCCGAACTTTAGCTTTATAACTCCCTCGGTGTTGGTTGGACCACTTGTATGCTTTTGTTGTTTGCTCTCAGTTTGGATCGGTTCAGCAGCTAAATGTAGGCAGAGACACAACTACACGGTATGAAAAAGAGGACACAGCCCGAGTGAGTAGGCAGTCCTTTTAACTCTGAGCTCTGTCGACTTTAAAAAGCAACATGTCGGAGACCTGGCAAAAAGCGTAACTTAACCTTGGCCTGGAAAAGCTGCAATGTACTCGTTCGGCTTTTCATTAGTGTGATTTTCGGCTCAAGGAAAAAATAAATCTGTGTCTAATCTGGGTTAAAGGAGGTAAAATGTCAGGGAGGTGAGGACGTGGTCTGCGGCTGAAGGTTGGGGTGTCTGAGCACATCAGCTTTGAGAAGCTACTGTCATTAGCGTTTTACGAAATGATGCTATTTATTTAAAGGCTTCATCAATTAGACAACTCCATTTCCTCGGACTCATTTGTCAATTTGAAGCAGCAACAACAATGCCAGTGTTACAGAGAGAGCGTGTGTGAGAGGAGGTGAGCGTGCTAGCCAGAGATAAAGGAAATGACAGGAAGGAAGAAGTTGGTCTAAAGAGGACTGCTTTTGAATGTAGCCCAAGTCTCAAATATGCATATGTGGGGAGAGAGATATAGAGAGAGGGAGGAAAAATGGGAGGTAGGACAAGGAGCTGTGTTTATAAGGGCTGTAAATTCATGGCTGCTGAGGGACAGTTTTTATTGTCCTCCCGAAGACCATGAAGTCATGGGCAGGGATGCACAGATACACCAACCACACTTGTCATTTAGGAGGACCCTTACACTGACTTACATTTATTGCCTGGAGACCAAAGGTCACATGACCGTTTAAAGAGTCGCTGGTTGCTGTCATCATACCTGTCCATGCTGAACATTCACATCCTGTCAAAGCTTATATATGCTAAAATTTGATTCTATGACTAATGCCAATTTCTGGATCATCGTTTTTGTCGATTGTTTAATTGTAACGATTCTCCAAATCAGCATCCTTAATTCATATACAGTATATATATGTATATATTATTTACTTATTTATTTATTTTTTATGTTACCACTGCTGTTTTGAAAATGGCTGGGGGTCTGAAATTCAGTTAATCTTGAGCTAATGACACTAGCCTATTGTTTACAGCAAACTCAAACCCAATTGGACCGAAATCATGTGACACATACATCTAGAAGACAATCAAATAGCCGTCATGTGTGAAATTAATTGAAATGTGATTTACTTGTGTTGTAATGGTAAATAATGATATCATGTGCTTCGAAGTTTAATTGTGAGATTCCAGCAACGGTCTTCTTTTTGCCACCTGAACATTTTTTAATGAAACCATAAACCTGTGGTGTCCTCCCCCAGGAAAAGAAACCTCTTCAGCCAAGTGCATATAGTAGAGACACAAGCATGGAGAGAACATATTTCAGAGAAAAGGATTCAGATCAGCTTACACAATCAAGATCCCTTTGCTGCAGATGAATACATTTAAAGGTGGCAATGTTTATTTTTTTCTCTTATAGCTTGAATTTTAAAAACGATTTATTATTTGGCCCCAGGTATATCAGTGGTATTATTTCCTTAAACCAAGAAATTATTAGAAAGACACGTTAACATATGTGAATATTGGATTACAATAGACCTGAAAACACCTGACCCCAACCCATATCCTAAGGGTTAAAAGAGAATGAGTTACCTTAGGACCAGCTTTTTGGCCCCGAAGGGAAGTTGAGTCCCCATAAGTTAGAACATGTTTGAATGAACAGACTTATGTCTCCACACTTCATATAAGAGCACATATACACTTGTAGGCAGGATGTTAGAAACCACTTCTCTTTCTCTCACACACACATTCCCAGCAGCTCAACACTTAAAACATGCTCACCACTTTGGGATTCACACACCGTATGCTTTCCTATAGTCTCTATTAATTCATGCAATACTGGGAGGAAGAGAGAGGGAGAGACAGTTAACTCTATAGTATCGTATACCACCTTCCTCTCCTATTCTCTCTTATTAAGAATAAAAGTTCCGTGCATTTGACCTTGAGCTCTACAACAAGCTGGCACACTGTACTGGGGATGGTATGCAAATACTGCTGGGGAGAGCTATGGAGGTTTTACAGCCCCATATATCTACGCCTGGGACACAGATGCACCTCTCGCTCCCTCTCTATGTCTCTCACTCATCAGATTGTGCCCCACTTTGCCGTGCTGTGCAGCCATCTGAGTTTCATCACAGGCCTTCATATAAAAACAAACAAAAACGGCATGTGAATGTGTGACTGGATGAGATTTTAGCATGAATACAGTGACACTGAGGTCAGTGTATGTGTTTGTGTGTGTAATTGTACTTCTATCTTTGTGAGGACCATTAGGAAAAAGGGGATATTTTGGTTGGTCCTCATTTTAGCTGCTTTCACATATGCAGTCCTGAAATTATCCAAAGGGGGCTGTATGTGAGAATGTAAATGGATGAGTCGGGCACTCCAGACTTTACATGGAATTTTTATTGCCTTGGCAGATAATATCAGAATGAGCCCAATATCTGGAGGATTCACCACGAGTGAGTGACCACATTGATTACAATGTCAATGTGCTGTAAACAAAAACGTGTGATCTCTGCAGTGGAAATGTATGACCCCCTCCTGTGCCACCCCTCAGCTGAATGATCTGGAGATTTTTCTGTTTTTGTAAATACGTTTGGCTGGATGACTTCCTGCTGCATTCTTTATATGTGAAAGCACAACTCCGGAAACTATTGTCGAGACATTTTCTGGAGTTCCTGTTTGAAAACGGATTTGGTGACACATTCAAAAGACTATTTAAGATTTGGTTTAAGGGTTTAGGTTACAATTACAGATCAGCAACAGACATGTTAAGACGGCAAACTTACTGCAAAAAACTCAGCAGACAGATGATCAAAAGCTGTTTAGGTTTACCAACCCACTTTATTTGGAGGGCCAGACCAAATAAAAATACCCAAAATGGCACCAACTACAAAGGCAAAATGTGCACACACAGGTATGGTGGGAGAAGCTTGATTCTATCAATGCAATTTGAGCGTCACAGATTTCAGTGCTTATTACTTGATGAGTGTCATGTTGTGTTCAAACCACAGGTTTACATTTTGGTTCTGCTGTTGTGTTGAAGTCTCCTTGACTTAACCAGTCCCTGAACACGTCACTTCCAGTGTTGGGAGTAATGTCATTTTATCACCATTATTTTTGTGAGTAACTGGTAATGCAAGTAATTACTTTTTGAAATAAACACTATTACAGTTACTTGACATATAAACAGGTTACTCCTTCCGATAGATAAACAAATTCACCTGAAAAATGCAGGCAATACCCAACTTTACGGTGTGGAAAATGAGTGGATCAATCAGCATTAAGCCACACAATGGCCGACAACCTGAGTAATGTGAGCCGCCAAAGTACCGAAATTTACAAAACTCTAATATTAACGAATCTCTTACCGAACCTTTAATCTCTTTTGTTAGCAAAGAGCAATGCTTAAAACATCAGGGCTGACTTTTGCAGATTAAAATGGCAAACACAGGCTATACATGGGTTATGATAAATGGTGCAACTGTGGATCTACATTAGAGAAATACATGGATTTGTTAAGCATTGCTGACATCGAAACCCTTATTGAATCTTTTATTCAATAATCTCTCTTTGGTTCGTCTCTTTTGCCTCTCGCTCTGACACTACAGGCATCGGCACAGAAAAAAAAAGACTGATGCAATTGTATAAAAAAATAGATATAAAATGAAAAATACAAAATCTAATATTTACATGCCAAATGTCAAGTCCTTTGTTTATCTATTTGTTTACCATCCAACATGTTTATACAGGATCCACCAGACATCAGTAAATCAATATCATTGCTATTCACTGAAAAATAAATTCGAATCAATATTTGTTGCTTTGACTAAAGCTTATAAAGCTTCAGCGGCTGCAGGACAGTAAACAGTGTTTTCCCCACAAGTGCAAAATGAGTCAGGAAAGGACTAATGAATGTCACACAGCAGTGATAAAATATATAGTGAAGCCCTACAACCATTCAGCACAGTAGAACGTGTTTGATCAAGGGTTGATAGTAATTACTGTAGATTATATATTAGTTAAATTAGTGTCACATATCCTGCTTGGTCTGGTAATTTTACTCAATAAATATGTGAATTCTAAACCCCTTAAGGCAACAATTGATAATTACATTAATCTAAAAACAAAGAAGACACAAAATTTGGAAATATTTGGTTTTCATTTGACAGCATTAGTGAATGGTTGCAAGTAAGGAAACATTATTTGGTTTTGTCATTTCCTTTGTGAAAAAAAGACAGACTGTGTGTCTGTCCAATCAGCGACAAACCTTGTAGATAGCAGGTACCCACCCTCTGTGTTAAAGGTTAATGTGTTAAATGTGTTTTGTAATTTGATGTGGTGATTTGCACTTCAGGGCCACCCAATCAGAGGGTGAGAAGAGATCATAATTTCAGTTACTTACAACTTAAGTTAGAATTTGGCCCTTGCACTCATACACCTCACTTTTGAGAAACCAGGCACCTAAACAGACAAAGAGCAGAGACACTATTGCTCTATAGGGTATGAAAGACATATATGCAGCCAGACTTTTTAAAGAAACCAAAGAAAAACTAAAAGCCTTTCACTTGCAATGATCACACATACATGATTGCATTCATGCCTGTGTGCACAAACACACAAAATCACACCAACAAACACCTCCTACCCCCTCCTGTCACACCCCACTTTAGAAAATCAACCTTGTTGCCTTTTTGCGCTTTACCATTCTCTCCCAGGGCTCTGATTGGCTCAAATGGCTCCACGGGAATCGATTTGCTCGACTGGCACGCAGCTCCCAATCGAAACCAAGTGCAAGAAAGAATAAGGAAAAAACAGCCGAGCACCAGAGAAGGAAAAAAACATGGTTTTTCCCCAGCTCTGTTTAGCCCTGTTTTGTTGGGTATATTCTGCCGATATTTCCATTCAGAGCACGCCTCACAACAGGGCACAGGCTCAAATGTTTGCCCACCCAAACAATGAGGGGATTTGGAGGAAGGAGAAAGTGTTATTGTTGGTGGGAGTGGAGGGACACCAGCGACTGGAAAACACACCCACGAAGGAAGCAGGCTACACACGGGCAGACACGCTAGACCCAAACATACAGAGAAGCAGGTGAACAAACACACACACACGAAAAAGACAAAAGCCTCATAAGTATACACGCTCCAATATCTCCACTATTTGGCTGCTAACACAAACACACGCACAAACACGCACAAAGGTGCAAGCCGCCAGTATTATTAGAGTCAGTGGGGATAAGTGTGTCTGTGTGTGTGTGTGTCATGAAGAGATGGAAGAGGTGGGCAACAGACCAAAGCCATCCATCTAAGGAAGCCAATAGTGCACAGCATAGGCTACAGGCTTCACAGCGCCCAGCGCGCACACACACACACACACACACACACACACACACACACACACACACACACACACACACACACACACACACACACACACACACACACACACACACACACACACACACACACACACACACACAGTGGTGCCCTTGTGAGGGTTACAGCTCTCGGGGCGTTGGACCTCAAAGCCATCAATCTTTACCCAGCAGCCTTGCTTGACCTACCCTTTGACACACACACACATACATGGATACAGCGACCCCGATAGATACAAAGACCTCCAGTTTCTACGCACAAGCACAAAATACACACAGAGTTGTGTACCCCCTCACACACACCCCCACCCACTATGCTTTGTTAGCTTCTCACCATCTTTCTCCCTCCATTGTCCTCACTCTCTATCCATATTTATCTCTGCCTCGCAGACACCTGCTACAGTATACATCATGCTAACTGATTGGCGCCTCTAAAATTGATAGCAATCACGAGGCAGCTGATGAACAGTGGACTAAAAAGGCGAATGACCATTGATTTTCATTCTCATACACATTGAATTGTAGCAAGGTCTTGTGCACAGGAGCCGAGACTAGAAGAGAAAAAGTACTCAGGCCTTGAGTACAATCTCAGATCAGGGCCGGTCAATCAGTCTGAGCCATGAAAAATAAATACAAAATAGGCAAAAGTTATACACACAGAGAATCATAATGATAAGGGTAATGTAAGGTAAGATTATTATCCTTTTAAGAGATACTGCTCACTTAAATGTTTTTTTGAGCTGTAAACTTAATAGAAATGTTCTTTGATAAAATATATTAAAGCTGGTTTTAATATAATATTTATGACAAATAGTATGTGTTGGCTCAAAACACCACCTAGTGTTTCAAGCTGTCTTGGACCTTTCAGAGCCAATGCAAGTTGACCCCAATCATTGAAAGGTTGGCGGGCCCCCGCCACCAGCAACCACTAGTGAGTGAGAATCAGGAAAGCTGCTCAAACTAAACCCTTAAACTACCACATGCTCGTCCATCTCCTCAGACACGACTGTCTCACACACACAATTTGAACCACTGACTGAGACCTTGTCCTGTGCCAGGATGGGTTCAAGTGCCTCAGGACCAAAGTAGCCTTAGCCGTCAGGAAGCTGTCGAGAAGCCCTCTACTTCATACGACATTGCTTTTGCAAAAGTGTGCATACTGACACACTTAACTAGTAAGCAGTATGGTGTGCGTGTGTGTGTGAGGATCATGAGATGCAGAGGAAAAAAACACTGCTAAGGTGCCCTTGAATTCTGAAATTACTTTGTCGAACTTTGAAAATGATTTCTAATATGACTACGGACACCAAACGTGATTCACTGTTTACTTTGAATAGTTACATTCAATAAATCAAAAGACCGTATCGTTTAACTGATATATCATAAAATTCCATTAGCTAAATGTGAATCTTACATCAGAGTAGAGTTGTACTGATTTACTGCTCAGTTCTATTCAGAAAATGGATTATGCATTAATCAATACAAATCTTTGGAAGCGACCAAAACTGATCACATGAATGAGGTCATTGATTATCATTAAGACATTTTTATATAATGTTATCACCAGAACGGTGTCCCAGGCTTTTGTTTGTATTTCATTCAGATCTTCATAAAAATAATTTTCATTCAGATACACACAGGAGCCAAACACAACTCCACACAGCTCTAGATCAAAAACAATCACTGCACTTGCATCAACTTGTGTTAAGACTTTTACAGTCATTCCTCAGCAACACCTACCAGGCTGCGTTGCCATAGGCACTGTTGTCTAGGTGACAAAGCAGCTCCAGGGTTTGAGGGTTGTGGGCGGTGTCATCAGGTGACTCGTGGCTACCTGTCTCCCAGTCAGTGGGCATCCGCCATACTGCCGCACAAGAGACCACCCTGCTGTCGCTGGCTGAAGGGAAGAAAACACACAAACACACCACACGATTATGCACAGTATAGTGTGTGTATTTATGTTGGGGGGGGGCAGACACTAATGCAGTGACATGCATACACTCCTTTAAAGCCACATCACAAATGAGTTATTTTGGCACATGCACACCAGAGCCAGAGCTGCTAATTGGACGTAGTGGAGTAATTGGAATAAAAGTTTAAGGCTGGAGGGCACAACCTATCACAGACACACAGAGAGAGAGAGAGAGAGAGAGAGAGAGAGAGAGAGAGAGAGAGAGAGAGAGAGAGAGAGAGAGAGAGAGAGAGAGAGCAGAGAAAGCAGAGAAAGCAGAGAAAGCAGAGAGGGAGAAAGCAAAAGAGCCTAATTTCTTTTTGGTATTATTGACAGTGTGTGGGCAGGCGTTGGGCTATGAAACACTGGCGTTAGGCCTATTTGTCAAATTAAAAAGCAATGTGGTGCGAGTCCACCGGCTCTTGAGTGGTTTTAGACAACCTTGCATTTGGAGTATGTGGGCAAGCAATCATCTTGAACAAAAGCCCTATCTTACCCGCAAACAGGAGCACGGGTGGGAGGCGGCATATAGAAACATTGTAAGGAATGCACTTGAGTACGTGTGTATATTGTTTGTACTGTATATACTGTATCTGAGCGAGTAAATGTGTGTGTGTGTGTGTGTGTGTGCAGCAGTGCGAAGTGGGATGTCGGGAGATCCTGCCTGGTCGAGAGTGGCTGTCATACTGTGAACTCAAGCATGTAGTGATCACCTGACAGAGAGTAAGAGACAGTAAGAGAAATGAGAGGGAGCGAGGGAAGAGGGTGATGGAGGTGATGTGTGTGTGTGGGGTCCGGTTGCCTGCTCTTGTGTGTTGCAACCTCACACATTCTTGTGAGGACCCTCAAAGCAATTCTAACACTACAACCAAGTTTTAGCTTAAATGTGTTTTTGAGCTGCAAACCAAATTATATGACTGTTTCATAAAATACATAATATTGGTTTAAATATCACATTTATTACCAAATTTAAAAAAAATCTACATTTATGGGTTGAACATAACTCATAACGCCACCTTGTGTTTCAAACCGTCTTGGACCTTGCAGGGCCAATGCTTACGTTGAGTCAACTATTTGGGATGTCTCTATATCATGACATATACACATAGCTAAAAAGGGTAACACCCTCATTCAAAGGTGGGAGGCTCCCCCATCCTCTCCTGCCCCTCAGCGGTCTCTCACACACACACACACACACACCAGTGCGGGACAACCGTAGTCCTCACACACAGTTTAGCCCCGGGTGTCTCAGCACATGCAACCTGTACCGGTGGTCCAAACAGCTTAGGACAACTGTGGTCTTGGCTGTCAGGAAAGTCTTCATACAGCATTTTTGGAGTCCTAGACATCCTAGATGACTTATCTTTAGCAAGCTAATTAGTATGTTGCATGTGTTTGTGTTTATGATGTCAGTATGTGAGGGAGAGAGAGAGAGAGAGAGATGGGGTTGAGGGGGTAGGAAGGCGTGTCAATCCCTCGTCTTTTTGAATTTCAAGGGAGAGGCACTACTCCCAATACATAGGGGTTATACTTGAAAGAAGAGCGCACTAACCCTGTAGTGAAATGTTGACGAGGCTGTATCCCATAATTTCAGCATATTTTTCAGATGCACATAAAAGGTGCAAATCACCCATTCAACCACACCCTGAAGGTTTTCTATTGGATTCAGATCTGGTGACTGCGGAGGCCACTGAAGTGCACTCAACGTCATCTTCACGCTCATGATACCAGTTTGAGATGATTTTTGCTTTATGATATGCTGCATTATCATGCTGGAGGTAGCCATTAGAAGATGGTAAATTGTGGCCATAAAGGGATGAACATGGTCAGCAACAATTCTCAGATAGGCCGTGGCGTTTAAATCATGATTGATTGGTATTAAGGGACCCAAAATGTGCCAAGAAAACATTCCCTGCACCATTACACCACCAGCAGCCTGGATTTTCACATCATTGTGGACCATTATCATTACAGTATTTATAAAAATACAACACAAGTTGTTGTTTTTCATGGTGCACACAGGCATTAGCAAGAGCGAGGCAGAGCGAAACAAATATACTCACCAAGGGTGAGCGCTATGTCCTGAAGTAATCGTTTTTGTGAGTGATCACACTGTGTGCCGTACAAAATAATGATGTTAAAACAGAGTTGATTTGAACTTACATTTACTCCTCCTGCCATAACCACCTGACAGTGTAACAGTGTTTGGCTGTTTTCCAAAATCTTTCTTCTTATTGGACGTCTCACTTTTCCAGGGGCCACTTGTCAGCTGACTGAGTTACTGTAGCGCAGGTCGGTTACTCTCTCACTCTCATCCCTCTTGTATAATTATTTTCTCTGACAAGTCAACATTTTTCAGACTGTCAGACTGCAACATAATAAGGCTGCAAACAACCCATAATGCAACACTCTGTAAAAGACCAGAGTTACACTGAAATGCTCTCCATTCATAAAGCATATCTGATTTAATGAATGAACATGTAAATCATGTTATACAAGAAATAAATGCTGTCTGGTATTAGGACCAATATGTTTTTTTCCCGTTAATTCTGTTCAGATGTTGGCAGTACACCCAAGAGTTATACTGGTAGTGAAAACCCTGGAGTGTTGTTGTGATTAGCAAAAACATTATAACCACCAGTGCCTAATATGCTGTTAGTTCTTTGATGCCACTTTAAATGCCACCCACTGGAACATGTCCTCCACAAGAATACTGAAGGTGTCCTGTGATATCAGGCACCACGGCGTTAGAGGCAGATCCTTTAAGTCCTGTATGTTGCGAGGCGAAGCAACCATGGATCAGACTTGTTCCAGCACATCCCCCAACAACCTGTCACTGGCTTGTGGTTTGTCCCTAGTCGGCAGTCGGTAGGTACAACCATAGACTGTATATAAACCGCTTCTCGACCACAGGAACTTTCCCCTGTGATTTTGTTACATGATTATAAACTTTATTCACTTCATCTATGAGGCCTTTCTCAGCCCGTGAAAGTGTGAAAGAACATCAGTGGCTATGACAACAACAATTACACTATATGTTAAGACCAAAAACAAAGTGCAATATAGTGTATATATTATCAGATTGTTCAAACTGTTAAATTCTAACACCAGCATCAAACAGCCACAAAGGGGATCTATTTTTAATTGTATATACAAGATATTCAACTGCATTACTTCATGTTTTTATATCTATGCATTGATTTTCTACCTGTGTATTCATTTATATATTCTGAAAACAAATATAATTGGCTAATATGTTTCCAGAAAGAATTTAGTTAGTAATACATTTCTGATTCTCCTGTATGCAGTGTTGGGATGTAACAAAGTACATTGATTTCATTACTGTTACCTTTACCTACATTTACTATACATAAACAGATTTATTTACATTTCACTTTACTCCACTACAGGAAATAGCAGAATATATAGGAGACAACAGTTAATGATGACGATGACCATTGCATTAGGCAATAGGCAACACTCGACACATACTACTAAGCAAGTACTTAATTACTTTTACTCACTTGAACAGTAGATCTGGTACTTTTACTTTTACATGACAACATTGTATTTAGACTCTTACAAGAGTAAAATGTTTGAATACTTCCTTCACCACAGCCTGTATGAGGACGAGAATGTGAAGGTTAACATGTTCACACTGTCCAACATCCCAAGGGACGTCCTTTTTGATTACAATTGGTTTACCAGTCTTGGTCTGTTGTAGATTGTTTTCTACTTTAAATTCTGTACAGATATAGTGTAAATCCTAAAAAAACATGTATATAATATTACAGTTGACATACATGTGACCTTAAAGGATTTTTTCCCCCTGGCAGACCGTGACTTTGCAGCTGCTGCCACCATCCCTCATGTGGGTCATCATGTCCACACATTAGTATTGATTCTATCAGTCTGAACATGACTCCTAACAAGGCCGCTTTACTATCAGACCTGTGGAGACAGGTCATCTGTTAAAGATGCAATTACATGTTCTGGGTTTCAACTTAACTCCAGGTCAGTAATAGTTCATTGGGAGGAAGACATATGTAGACAAAGTAAAGGAGATACAGCAAATGCAAAAAGGAGACAAAGAGAAACAGAAGGAAAAAGAGAAAGAGAAACATGCTGAATAAAGAGGCAAAGAACAGAGCCAGAGACATAAGGAAACAGTGGGACTCACTTTTGTTATAGCAGGTGGTAAGCACAGCCTTATCTGCAGGACTGGCGCCAATGTGCCATATCTCCCCAGCTTGGTGCAGAAGGACATTCTTATTAATGATGTTATTCTCATCATCAAAGTCAATGATGTGGATCTGGAAATAACAGAGAGGCAGAGACAGTGAGGAAGAGATGTGTTGAGGATGAAGCCAGAGCTTAAAAACACTGTGTGCTCCTCCCTCCACACACCAACCACAGTTCAAAGCTGCACTCATTCCTCAGATTCCTCTGGAAAAGAAGAAGGTTCCTCTTTTAATATGACAGTAAATGCAATTTCAAGGCAAATGTCGCTTTGGTTCTTTTTTTTTCCCTCCATCAACTTCATACAGCTGAAAACTTTTCATCTTGATTTGGCCTTTAAAGTGATGATTAAGGCACTTTAAGAAATCACGTTCAATTCACGGGAGTTTTGCATATGACATGTTGGGAGAGTCGGAGCAAAACGTACAAAAAAGAAAATCAATAAAAAGCTCATTCATTTTTTTAAGACAATTAGCCCAACTCAAAGGGACCTGAGGATGGGAGCATTATCCAAGAGTTTTCCTGTGAAAGGTTTTTAATTGTGTTATTTTTCAAAGAGACATTTGTGTGAGCACAGATTTTGTTTAGCTGTGTGTCCTTTAATTTCCCATGTCTGTTATTGGTTTGCATACTGTAAGATTTACTTATCAGTTAAATACGTGAATGAGAACAATATAGAAAACCAGTGTCAGTGGTGAATAGCTGTGTATTAAGTTAGAAGGTGACAGATGGTCAACCTCTTTTAGCATAAACACTGGAAGCAGAGGGAAATAGCTACACAATACAATAAAATACAAAACATCTTTACTATTACTACTGAAAAACTGACTATTAATCCCAAAGGCAATTTGGTTTACAGCAATTAAAAGATTAAAAAACAAAACAAGATAAAAGACACGCACTGACAAACACCACAAAAGGCCAAACAAATAATAATAAATAATAAATATATTTTTTAAACATGGGAATAAAATGTAGGAGAACACAGACATAATGACAGATGCAAATGATTTTAATTGTGAGAATGCGTATGCACTATATAATATTCAGTCGGGACAAAGGAGCACACACTTGGTGTTTAAACAAATGATTTCTGAGCGAATTCAGATTTAGGAACTCAGAAACTTGCCTGATCCATCATGCACTCATACCATTGCGACTTTTCAACATTTCAAGATTGCCCTCATTTTCTTCTGTCCTCCTCATACGGGTAAAAAAAGTATTATCTACACTGTCGGCAGCCATGTTTGAAGTCTAGTTGGTGACGCTTCCCGGTGAACTCACTCTTATTGGCTATGTTGCTCACTCGGCAAATATCTGTTCCTTTCATACTTGTCTCCCCAATTTTGAAACATGTTTGATATTAACGCTTCAAAATCAGAGAGGCTCTGATTCAGTTGATGACATTAAGTCTGTAAACCCCTCATACTACAGGATTATTAAACCAGATAATCTGTTCAAATCAACCTGAAAAATGAAACGACCCCGGGATCTTCGGTAGTCCTGAATTGCACTCGAAATCGGGCCGTTAATCCCCTAGTGTGCAGTAGGCATCACGTGAACGTCTTGGAGAGAAAGTGACTGAGCACATTCCCCAAAATGTTGGACAGCTTCTTTAGGATGCATTTTTAAATGGATTCCTCCTTTAACCCAGCAGATTTCTCATTCTGCTGACACGAGGGGAATGTCTGATGCAATTACGTGTCTGAGGTTTGCATCCTTTAAATATAATTTTGTTAAACTGTGGGTACTTCTTACCAGGGTAGAAAGTATTTTGTTGCTGCTAAATTCCATAACAGGTGAACCAAGGCGAGCCAGTCGGCAATGACTGCTAAATCTGAATAAGTTATGTTAAACTGATGCTTGCACAGAAGAATACATGTGAAAGTTCAAATAGTATGACTCTGAGATGGAATTGTTCTCATCAGGATTGAGGATGCAGAAGATGAATGCCATAAAAACTGTAAACACTTACACCACTACATAAGACTCAGCTATAAATCCTTTTTCAGCGGTGTAGCTCCATGACCTGGCGTAATATTGAGGCCTTGGCTGCACTTTAATAACACAATCAACAGCTGTGCACACTGCAGCACTCACAAGTTGAATAAACAAGCTCAACTTTTATCCATAAGAAGTTAATGGAAACTCCTCCACGATCTCTTTTCATTAGATGGAAATCTATTCTATGAGGGCCCTCCACTGAAAGCAGTTCAGGGCCCACCGCTGCCGTAAAACAGTGAGGGCCTCAAGGTTTGATCAGACAATATATGGCAGTTTCTCCCATAAGAGAGACACTTACAGCACCTCGGGGGACTGTTAATGGGGTCGCACTGGACAATAACTCCTGCTAGGCATTTCCACTCCCCTTGCCAGTACTACTTTTACAGGCAGAACAAGAGGATGAAAGGAGGGGGCGTACGGAGCAGGAGGAGGAGGAAGAGAAGAGCATCGGAGCAGCCGCATCCTTCAGCCTTTTCAAAGTCAGCTAGGCGGCTATTAACCTTGGGTTAGACTGCATCGAGCAAAAAATTATTACGCAAAGTTATAATTTTATGGTGGAGAGGGAGCGGTACAAATAAATTCAGGCCGGCGGGACAGGGTAATTGGAAGGCCTAGTAATAGGGTCCCCCCAAATGAACTCAGGTGTGAGGGGAGAAAGAAGTTCTAACCCTCCTCCTCCCTCAGGTGATTTATCCGCCATTCTTCCGGGCCCGGGGGGTGACTCATAGCCTTCAGCCACTTGGGCATCCGGCCCAGTGCTGTTAATTATGTGCCGCTAGTGGGAGGAATTGAGGTATAGAGGAGCAGAGGGGGAGTCTGGGAAGAAGGGGGTAAGAGAAGGATAAAGACGAGCTGGCTTGTGGCCCCCACTTCAGACGCGTCTCCGCTAAAGCTCTTGAGCCGCACAGATGACAGCGAGCAGGGCGAAGGAGAGGCAAGCGGGTGAGAGGTGCCAAGCTCAGGCGCTTTATCTCGTTAGCAGCCTTAAATGCCATGCCGACGCTCCCTCCGATCTGTCATTCCAGCTATTGGTCTCTGAGGGATTTAAGAGGTGCTCGGCGAGTTAAGAGAGGCATTTCCAACCTGCATTATGCTTAATGGGAGGTGGAGAGGCCAGCGGGCTTATGGTACAGCAGAAGCTATCAGGGCTGAAATGCCAATCGAAAACACATTTTTCATATGGCAAGTTCAAACTCGGAAGAACTGAGCCTACCAATGTTTGCCAGCAAAGCTACACAGAGTGGAAGAGAGAATGAGCTTCATGAATAAAAGGCACCGCACTGACTGAACCCAGGAGTCTAATGGAGGCTGATCTGAAAGAACAGAACAGAGGATGAATAATGATCCCATTTAGGATTTAAAGCTTTGGATGCCCTTTGACGTTGATATTAGAAAAACAAAGCAGAGGTCAATAAAGACATTGCCTTTTGTATTTTAACTACTTGGATTAACACGTTTTTAAATCCGAATAGTACAAATGGTTATGTACAGTTTTGGACTCCATAGTACATCTTTAACTTAAGTATTTCCATGACATTTAAAAAATATATATCTAGACCTAGATTTGAAAAATAACAGGTTAAGACAGGTTAAGGATGTGACAAAGTCAAGAAAACATTCTCCAGATTACAGGCAAACAGACATGACTTGGTTTTGAAACAAAGCATTACCAAATAACCTTTTGTATCACTGTCAGTTTTAAAATTCAAATCAGAGTCAAAGAGGATTCTTAAGTTTCTGGAGGAGTGCATGATATGGGTCAACATGAAGCCAAGACTTTCCTGTTATCTCTACTACATTAACTATGCTATTATAACATGTGTTTATACTGTGATCCATTTTCTCTATTTTAAACTACAATTTGTTCAATTAATTGAGATTAGAGGTCAACAGTGGATAGCAGCTAACAGACTAGTAAAGGCATTGACCTGCTGCCAATTTAAAATAAACATCTTTCCAGGCGGCAGCTGCAGCCATAGTGACAACGGCTCACTGTCCTTTATGCAGGGGTCAGACTACACAATATCAGCCCGATTATAGCCTGACCCAGAAGACGTAGGGCATCAGGTGGAAATTATTAACGGGCATTGGGTGCCATGGATGACAACCAACGCCACATCTAGGATGCCGCATTTCTTTTTTATTCTACCTTCCTGTTCTGCGATGCTGACCAATCGGAGCACGGCTGACAAATGTAAATTTGGCGAAGGCAAAAGGGGAATGATGCCGTTAGTGTCACAAGGTGGAACTGTGAAACAGTGGAAAAGATTTTGGGCTTTTCAAAGCACAAAATCATACCATATTTTACACACCACTTCATACGCCATGTTGGTTTACATTCTTGTCCCCTGAAGTCAGTTGTAAGTGCTGCCTTTCTGGTGAAGTCACACAAGTCATGGGGAGCAACATGAAGTCTGCCATGTCTCTGGGACATGCATTTTTGACTATAATCATTTTATCTGACATGGCCACCATCTTGACAGACAAAACGTCGTCAAGCCAACAAGCATTTTGTCTGAAACATACTGAGGCTCAATGCAGAGCTGTAGCAGGCAGTGTTTTTTTATACAATCGATATCAGCCGTCGGACAACATGTATAGATCCAACAATTTTTAAATGTTTTATTTATTGGTTTATTTGACAGTAACAATGCAGAAAAACAATGTAACAGGTAACAGGAACCCTAACCCTGACTTAATTTCCTTCAGTAGATATTGGCCAGAAGTGAAAGAGTCAAATTAAAAATAGGAATCAGTATCAGAATCAATTTGAGGAGACAAAAAGCTGGATTTGAATTCTTTGAAGCAAAAACCGCAGATTTCTCACATTATTAACTTTCATCTGACACAAAATCGCAGTCTGTAGTTGCCTCAAAGCAACAAGTCCACTGAATTAATGAGCAATTATCACTTTTCTTACTATTTAAATCCAATAATAATACAAGGATGAGATTAACAGGACTATGAAGAATTCACCTCTTTGGTTTTCTTGTGTTTCAGCTCTGTGCTCACACCAGAGTGGAGGAAAGTGTTAGGAGGAGCATGTTAAGATAGTGACAGCGCATAACAATTACACAGACCAACTGGGATGCATTGTCGCCCTTCGCAACAAGCACAGTATTAGACTGTCTACACAAACCTTGGATTGAACTACGTCTGTATTCAGTCGCAGTTTGCACATTGAAGTCTGCCAGAAAATTGGCTGTTTTTTTTTTATCAAGGCACAAATCTTTCTCTTTTTCCCACACACACACACTTTCAACCCTCTCTTCCTCTTACTCTCAGAGAGCTAATTATTTCTCCCCCCATTTAGAGCCAACTGTTTCTGTCATCTGTCTCTGTAATGACCTCTGCATGCATGTATGCATGCGTGCACACACTCTCACTCGTTCTTACACACACACACACACACACACAGACACACACACACACACACACACACACACACACACACACACACACACACACAGCACACAAACCTCACTGCAGACCTTTGTTGAGAAGCCACACATGTAAAATACATCATGGATGCACGTGCATCTGTCAATTAATTAGTATGACAATGGCTTCAGTGCAGTCACTGATGTATGTGTATACGCTGAAACCTATAGTTAATTTATGAATCAACAACCACTTTGATTACTTATTAGCATTTGTTGCTGAATTAACTTGTTGATTAATCAATTACTCTACAGTCAGAAAAGTAAACTGCAATTACAATACTTTGATCATTAATTCATTATAATTCATAATACACAGTCATTTTTTAAGCAAGAATCTCAACATTAAGACTGAAACAATTAGTGAACTGATCAATCATCATAATTTTCTTCAGTTTAAATATATATCTTTGGTTGGTTGGACAAAACAAGTCAACTGTGGATGCTTGGACTTCGGGAAATTGTGATGGCATTCTGCACTTTAGTCATCTGCACATTTTGTAGACTCAACAATTAATTAATTTTGTACTGCAACTATTAACTATTTACTATTATATATTTCTTTATTAATTATATTCCTCTTCTCAGCTTCTGAATGTATGTTATTATGTTCATGTGATTGTGACTGAAATACTATATCCTTGTTCCAACTACTCATCTGCCCATGTGCCATATCCCACAGAGCTTAGACATTTTTACAGATTTTCAAGTCAATGTTTTTTATAAAATGAAACAGCAATTGATACAATCGACCCAAGCTCCCAACTTTTCAAAATAAATCTCTGTAATTCAGCATGATATAAAGCATTACAGCAACAAGACAAATGTTGCACTTTTATTTTGTAGAAAAAACATAATGACATTGAACGAGATTCAAATTGGTCCACAGAGTAAAGGTGCGCTGCCCCGCCCCCACTCACCCCAGTATGCTGGTCGCCTGTTTATTCCAATTTTATCAATATTGAACATTTTGCTTATCCAAATTACACTATCGTCTGCACACATAAGATCAATGGTTCGCAAGATATGTGTTCCACATACGGACAGACTGGCGTTTGTGGAATTAGTAGATGGTTTAGTAGGTAGTAAAAGCTTGTTTATTTGTGGTAGGTCAAATCTTTTTCACTCTTCCTTAGGGATGATCTTCTTTACGATGTTTTTTTTGGCTGCTATTTCAACTTAACATTGGACAAGAGGAAAATCTTGGCTTCATGTTGACATGGTCTCTTCAAAAGAATGGAAGATCCATATTTTAATTTTTAAACTGAGTGTGATGTGAGTTTATTTGGTCATGCTTTTAACATTTAACAGATATTTCAAAAACCAAATCAAGTCTGTTTGCCTGTAATCTGGAGGAAGTTATTCATGACTTTGTCAGATCCTTTCACAGAAATAAAATTGCTCTAATTTCATTTTATACCACTGTACAAAAAAGGAACGTATCACCTGCAGTTGCAGACCTGCAAAATGCAGTTTTTATATATACTAAAAAACATTATAATAACCCCCATTTTGGTCAATATTTGAATTTGGGAGTTTGTGATGTTGAAAACATTGGCTAAGAGCAAAACTGAAAGTTAAATGTGGAAGACTATGAAATTAAATCTTAACCTCTTATTTACACTGTATACACTTATACACTCTCTGATCATAAGAAAAACTTCAACTTATAGTAGTTATTAACAATCAATCAATCAATCAAATTCTATTTGTATAGGTCACAATTTGTTTGATAGGGCTTAACAAGGTGCAACACCATCTCCCCTCAACCCACAATGAACAGTGACAAAACAAGACATTTGAGTAGACTTCATAGGGTTCCCTTAAATACAGATAACATTTGTTTTTACCATATTCGGACATTTCATGGACCAATCAACTGATGGACTCATCAAGAAAATAATCTATAATGTAAATAATCAGCACTTGAACACAGCAGATGCAGCGTAGTGCATCTCTCAGGAAGAAAACAATGCAGCAGGTAGCAGGATGGTTGCACAACACTTATTATCAAAAGACAAATATCAAACAGCTGCACAGCCACACAAACTATCACTATGACATAAATGAGTAACAACAGTGGGTCCCCTGCCTCCTGTTGGGAAACGTCCCTTCCATCAGGCTTTACATGGAATATA
This sequence comes from Verasper variegatus, assembly GCA_026259375.1. Lineage (NCBI taxonomy): Eukaryota > Metazoa > Chordata > Actinopteri > Pleuronectiformes > Pleuronectidae > Verasper > Verasper variegatus. The sequence continues at coordinate 7,416,541 of CM048049.1, forward strand.
AAACCTGCCATAAAGTGTTTTTCTCACCTGGTTGTCAAACTTCAGAGACTGGGTGCCCACGAGGAAACGGATGGCGTCAGTCTCAGCTGTCTGGGCAGTCAGAGCTCGTGCCTGCAAAGTAAATACACAAGTACATGACTGTACATCCACACAAACAACCTGTTAATAACTACTGCGATGAGGTCACATTAAGTACAACATTCCTATGTGCAGACAACAAAGTAAACGGTATTGGTGTAACAGGGTGACACGGAAGAATGCCTAATTTGAGGGATATAATATGATATAATAGAGCTGAGCTAACGTTAGCTGTCAGTGTAGCATCAACCTGTACCTGAAACTCGAGACCGTAGATGACAGGAGCGTCGTCCTCCATGTTGTGTCCGTTAGAAAAAGAAGCACGTCCTTATTCTTTTAAAAGCCTCGTCTCGCGGTGGGACATGAATAAATATCAATACGAAATTGTGCTGCGGACAGAACACAACACACCACAGGAGCTGCACTTCCGCGATTTGAAAAGAGGAGAAGCGCAACCGTGCGGGGCAAAGTACGTAACGACACTCATGCGACGTTGCATATAGCGCTTAATAGTGCGTAGAAGGCGTTAAGAATACCAAACACCGCCGCGGCGTGAAGTTTGTCAGCTGTGAGCCACCGTACGTGTAGATTTCCCGTGGAGCTTCCCTCGCTGTCAGTCAGCTGTACGGTAAGAGAACACCGTTGTTGTGTTTTATTCTTTATCTGTCATCGTGTAGTGCTGTGGTTAGCATAGCAGCATGTTCCCGCTGCTTTTAAAGCGCGGCTAGCTCTCATTGACGCGTGTATGACACAGCTGCTAAGTTAGGTTAGGTTAGCTTAGCCACCGGCTAATGTAGCAATAGCAGGATAGCTAACAACAACCAGACAACAACCTCTGCTTTACGGATTAACTGCTCGTTGTTGATGGAACCGAAAGCTTGAAATGAACCGAAGTGAACCGACTCTGCTTCTGAACCTGCAGCCCGGTGCTGACGATAAGGGTTTGTAAGTATTTAGAATACAATTACAGGAAGTGGCCAAGGCAGGGTTGTGCAAGAATATTGAATAGTCACTGTTAATGTTAAAAGGTAAATCCCCTGTGTTTATATTGTCAGTGTCAGTAAGATGGATAGTGGGGACGCTCCTGCTCAGCGGCCAGTCACCTTGGACATCACTGTGGAGGATGTAAAAACGGACGCTCCAGTCAGCCCGGAGCCAACGTCCATCCAGACCCCCTCCAGAGACAACGTCCTGCCCCAGGAGGACAGCATCGACCTGGGTGGTGGAGAGTTTGCCACTCCCCTGGATGTCAGCATTGCCACACCATCAGAGAGCCTGATGGACAAGCTCAATGAGCAGATGATGGAGAGCGTCATGATTTCTGATTCGCCCATCAACAGTGAGGAGAATGATGTGGCTCCCATTGACTCTTTTCTGGATGGAGAGGAGGAGGAGGAGGAGGAGGAGGAGGAAAGGGAGGATGCAGGAGAGATATTAGGAGACAAGGAGGAACTATGTGAAACTGGACCGAATATAATTAATCTTCAAGTTTCAGTGGAGGAACAGGAGGGAGGGGCTTCTGAGGAGGAAGTAGAAGAGGACACAAAAGAGCAGACAGACTCGCAAGAGGATGCTGTGGCTTTTGTTTCACCTCAGGTTGACACACAGGATCCACAGAGTGACCTTCAAAGTGAGGATCCTGCTACAGAGGAAGCCAGAGGGATGAGCCCAAAACACGAGCCTCTTCCAGTGTGCACCATATTCAGCCACGGCACCCAGCCCAAGTCTCTGGTGCCTGATGGCTTCCAGCCCACCCTCATCAAGTCCCCCAGCTTTAGCATGGGGAGTGGTGGGGGAGGTGATGATGCTGTGACCCCCAGCAAGTTAACAGCCCCTCTTGTATGCCAGCCCAGCCCCAGCCTCAGTAAATTCTTCACCGACAATGGACAGACCAATCCAGCTTCGGACTTCTTTGATTCATTTACTGCCCCCTCCGACTTCATCTCTGTTTCCAATCCCAATGCAGAGATCCCTCCGGGCGCCAGCCCTGCACCCATAGCCCCGACACCTGAGTGCCAGCTTTCTTCCACCTCCTCATCCATCTCCTCTGCTGGAGGGCCCTTGGACTCTGATACTCCCACCCTTATTACAGTGTTTGGCCCTGTCCCTACAGAATCAACCACTAAAGTCCCAACCTCCTACACCCCAAATAGTCCCAGCTCCAACTGTTCCAACTGCCTCAATCCCAGCCACTCAACCACAGCCCTTCAACCAGCTCCAAGCTGTATTCTCAGGCAATGATGACCCGTTTGCGACAGCGCTGAGCCTGAGTGAGGTGGATAGGCGCCATGATGCCTGGCTGCCATCTGAAGAGACCAGGAAGGTGTTGATCTCTGTGGCCACTCAGCAATTCAGCCCAGCCTACGTGGAGACCAGCAAACTTACCATGCCAGGACTCAAGTTTGACAACCTGCAGGTAGGACAAGCACATAGGCAGTAAAATACTACTATTAAATATAATTTAATTGAATGTATCTCATTATTATACAGAATTCTTTTCCTCATTGAAAAAGCAAATATTATTTACAATCACTGTCAAAATTTGTTCTGAAACAAAAATTATTATCATTCACTAAGTTTCGGGATGCGGGAGGCAGGACATGATGCATACATTCTGCTGCTGAAAGTCCACTGTTATTGTTTACAGCAAAAGAGTATAGAGGGACAATGTCAAAGTGACAGGTCCCACACTCCTAACCAATCAGAAGTTGCCACGTCATCAAGCCCAGCACCTAGGTTGTCCTTTAAAGTTCCGCCCCTTCGACCGATGAGAAGCGGGCACAGTCACGTTTACATTTACATAAAAACCTATGTAATGTACAAGAGGATAGAAGACATGCATCTCCATAACCAACCATTAATATCTCTATTGTCCTCATTTCTGTGTTTTTTAGATGTGCCCCACAGAGAGTTATCGATCAGCTCATGTGTGTAGGCTAGAAAAATGAACCATAACAGAGAAATCAAGTGATAAAAGATGCAATGCAGCTTAAGCTCTCTGTCCATCTCAAGCATGCCATCTGGAATAGTAGATGACTTATGTTTAAATCAGGTAAGCGCTTACGTAAAGATGTCTGGCCCTCACTGTCGTAGTACTCATGAAAGCCACTCCGGATTAATGTATCATAATGTGGTGTAAAAGTGATGTGCTCCTCCATCGCCACCGCTGGCAGATCTTGGCCCACCCGATGCAGCGAGTAGAGTACAGCCATCCTGAAGCTCCTCTACAAGGAACATTCATAAACACAGCAAGCTCAGAACAAAGTCAGTAAAACTCAGATTACAGATGAGGACATTTACAGTACAAAATTACCAAAGTTTAAAATGTATTTGTTAAAATTTCTCATCTATAATTTGTGGAAACACATACAGGCCGATTTACTCACAAAATGTGTCAAAATTCAGGACTGTTCCATCTGTTGTAGCCACCACAAAAAATTCATGTTGTGCAAGGAGTGACAATTTCTGTACAAAACTGTGTTTTCTTGTTATTCAATTAATTCAATTGTCAATCAACAAGACATTTGATGAAACCCCCTGGAGGCTTTGAAAGGCTGCAGCTAACTTGTTTTAAAAAACTTGATAACCAATTAAGTTTTAAAAAGTTATACATGTGGGAGACTCGCAAGAGACAGGTTAAAAAAAAAAGAAGAGTGATCATTCATATGCAGACATCAGAATCTTTTAAAACTCTAAAATGAGTCAAGATCCAACAAACTGCTTGCTACATTTCCCATAGTGGAACTTTCATGATAGCGCAGGTGGTCGAGACGTCTCACGCTAAAAAACAAAATGCAGACTCTTGTATTGGTGTGGTTGCTTTTGCAGTTGTGTTAGTTAGTTAGTTAGTTAGTTAGTTAGTTGATCTCGAGGGAAATTTAGGCAGCCAGTAGGTCACAAAACAGTCAAACACAAGAGCATAAATATCTGCAGCAACTGACTCAGACATTTGCGTTCTCACAAAGTGATTTTTATCCATCAGCCTTTCACCTGCTCCAGCACTATTTATTAGTGAGAAGACAGTTACCTGTAAATACACATGCACATGGCCTTCCACGCTCCTTCAATGCTCCTTCAATGCTCCTTCCACGCTCCTCCTTATCATGTTATTTTCTCATAAACATCCTCAGAGCTCGAGAGCAACATTTATCCGTAATAACCGCCCTGATGAAGCAACAATTGTACTTATTTATTCGGTTCGGATCTTATGGTGTGTGTGTCCACCTCCCAGCTTTGATTGTGTTCATTATCCCCCCAGAATATGTTTGAATGCCTGCTTGAATAAATGAATACGAATAAGTGATTTTCCGTCATCTTGCTGCTTTTTGCCCACTAACCGTCTGTTTTCAACAAACAAATTAGATCCACTCTAAAACTGGATTAAAGATGGCACTTTCTCCAGTCTGTTTTGTCCCTTTCCTCTTAGGGGTGGTTACTGTTTTACAATAATAGTGATAATAATATAATGTTAATAATAAAAATAAACTTTATTTATTTAGCACTTTTCCTAGGAATGTTACATAGTGCTTTCAAAAACAGAAATATAACCAGACAAGGGAATGCGAATAAAAGAGGATAAATAAAATCCTCTGTCAAGCAAAAGCTCTCTTTAAAGGGTTTTTTTTAAAGGAGAGATTTAAAAGAAGAGACTTGTGTCTGAGAGATTTTAGGCAGAGAGTTTCACAAAGTGAGACAAAGTGTAACAGGCAGACCTCCATCCATGGATGTCAATGGTCGAGAGGGCACACACCAGGTCAGTAAATCAGAGAGGCACTTAAAGGCCTAGGCCGTTTAAGGTCTTAAAAGTGAGCAATAAAAATTTAAAATCAATTTGAAATCTAACGGGTGTGTAGATCTCGGCGTAGTGAGGCAAGAGCAGGGGTGATGTGATCAAGCCTCTCACCCAGCAATGAATTGAGCAGGAGAGTTTAAAGTGTGATGCGTTACCCTTTAAATTCCTAGAAACCTGCATGATATTATTTGATAGGCTGTCAAGATTAGGGGATGGAGTTTAGGGAAAGAACTCAGGGATGACCAGACCACAATCCACTCCGCAGAGTAACTCCAAATAACATGTCATCATCCGATATTTCTAGATTACACAGTTAGAACACATGTAAACGCCAGCATGGCAACACTTTCCAGGCTCTTCATGTGTTCTGCTGTGTCATTTTGCATTATATTGAACGTGAGTGTGTTTTTTGATGCAGGGTGACGCTGTGAAAGACCTAATGCTTCGTTTCCTGGGAGAACAGGCAGCCATGAAGCGTCAAGTTCTCAACTCCAACTCCGTGGAGCAGTCGTTCACAGGCCTCAAACAGCTCATCGTAAGTCACTCACTGTACTTTTTTGTGTATTTGTCATCCGGAGATGTTCTGTGCTGAGGATCAGTATTCAGTGTGAAATGAAACCTGATATATAATAAGGGATAAAAAGAAAACCCTGTCTTTTTAATATCATAGTATTTTCATCAATCCAACTCATTTCCTTTTCCAAGGAGGTTATGTTTTCACCCTTGTCTTGTTTTGTCGTAAGGATTGGAAGGATGTGGTATGGGTCAGGAACAAACTGGTGCTGATCCAGATCAGGGGGCGAATCCAGGATTAAATTTTTCACTTTCTTTAGCACTGCAATATATGGCATTTTTCAACATTTGCGGCAATTTCTCGAAGAATAATTAATGGATCTTGATGAAAATACATCAGACATGTTTTGTGACTGATATTTATGAGTGTGTGAAATTTGGTGCAAATCCAAATAAAAATCCAGATCTATTGAATTTAAGTGAGCTTTCATAAGGAGACTGTTGGGCCTTGGCGGAGGTTTGCACTCAACCATTCTAGTTCATATGTTATTTTTGAATTGTGAGGTTTTTTGCACACAGTTGAAACAAACTGCTAGTTTAGCAGTTTGTTCTTTTTCTATGGTTTACATGCTCACTTGTGCTGGAGTTGGACCTGTCATTTTAAACCGTGTAGTTATTCTCAGCATTCATAGTTTCACGGCAATCGAAATGTCTCTATCTCTCAATAAAGACGGTTGGAAGATCCATATCAAGCATCTCAGTAGACCTTTTGAGGAGATTGTTTCCTCAACAGCTTCTTAGCTTGTTCAGCTCAAATTGTATATTAATAGAAGATCTTAGACCAGAGACAATTTTGCGCAATTACCTCAAAAAGATTTAGATACCTGCAATAGTGTTTACTCACCACAACTTTAACAACGGTTCACATTCCCCACCAAACATTAATGTATCACATTGTATATCTCCCTGGGCTCAGAAAGTGCTTTGGACTGTAATGTACTTGAGCAGAGCCCATGAAAAATAAACAATTTTATATAAAGAGGTAATGATGAAAGTATGATGACTATTTTTCTAAATAAATAAATATATATATATTTGAAGCATTACCAAAAACTCAGATCAAGAACAACATTTAGTCAATTAGAACAAAAGCTGTCGGTGTCGAGACAGATTTTAAACCCACAGTAAATTTAATGAGCTGTTACATTTGGACCATTTTTAAGTTTTAATAACTCAGCAGGTGCTTTGATGATCTTCTGGAGGTAAATGACAGAACCATATGTAGGTCACTACAGCTTAACATCCTGTGGCGTCTGCAGCTCGTCTGACCTTTCCAACAGTCGGTGACTTAACTGAAACTGCTGGGTGGTTCAGCTTTATAGCGGACTGAAAACGGCGAATCGTTCCTCTCCTCGACTTATATTTCTTCTCCTACCAAGCTCCAAGCTCCATCCATCTCTCCAGCCCTCGTGCCTTCCCTCCATCATAATTTCTGACCCACAAATGACCCTGAGAGACGGTTGTTATTTAAAACATATGCACAGCAGCAGCAGCAGACAGCGTGATGGAGTGAGGGGGAGAGGAGGAGGAGGAGGAGGAGGAGGGGGGGGGTTGGAGGAGTGGAGAGGTGGAGATCCACTCGGCTCACAAGTTCTTTTCTCCTGCTGTGCCCATGTATTATGCATGGGATTGGTGTGCATATTTCAAGGGCCTTCTGGACTCTGTGTACACACATACACACACACAAGATGGTACTTTAAGCTTGCATTCAACTGCACTAATGTGTGTGTGTGTGTGTGTGTGTGTGTGTGTGTGTGTGTGTGTGTGTGTGTGTGTGTGTGTGTGTGTGTGTGTGTGTGTGTGTGTGTGTGTGTGTGTGTGTGTGTGTGTGTGTGTGCGTGCGTGCGTGCGTGCAGGCACGTGCGTGTGTCACACACACTGTCTGCCAATTGGTGTGGGTGGTTCCCTGGAGGAAGAAGAGAGGAGAAAGACTGTGAGCCAGAAAGGTAACACGGGCCTACAGGAGAGATGTCATGGAATGACAAGCAAAAAGGAAATTTAAGGCAAATGTTGTGTGAGAGGAGGACTTCACCTGACCCTGGAGCACACTTTGGGCTGTTCCCAGCCTCCACGTGCGATAGGAACTACTATTGATTAGATTTTGGTTTCTTGATTATTTTAACTAGTTTTATTTGAAGATTGGCAACTTATGAATCAAAAAATTTAAAAATAAGCCTCATTTCAGTAATATCAAAGCAACACTGCTATTTTTCAATTTATAATAACAGCTTGAAGATTACTTTGATGGTACACTGACTTGCAATATGTAACTTTGGTGAGCAGATTCGATCTCCGGTGAGAGTTGCAGTTTAAATTGTCAGAATCGGGCCCAGCAACTTCAAGAATATTGCCAAACTGTTAAAAAACATCTTTTATCTCTGTGATAAAAGATGAAGAATTCTAAACAATGTTTGGTGTATTTGTTACAGTGGCAGCTCTTCTGTTTCAGGAAGCCGGGGATCATGGGTAATATCCACCTGTTCGGTTGTGTTTCAGTTCAGTGAGTGGGACTATGCAGTCAGAGCTCCGATTTGTTTTTGCTCAACATGAAAACCACTTAATCACTTGGACACAGTGCCCAACAGAATTACTCACCACACATGGCGGCAGAGGGAGCTGTTGCTGAGTAAAAGTTACAAAGTGTTGCTTTAAAACGGTTCAATTTAGTTTAGATATAGATTACAAGTTAGAAATGTATGTAGTAAGTTATCCAGGGATTGAGTTTGTAATAACCAAAAAAAAAAAACTACAACGTCCCTCTTTTTCTCTTCCAGTTTAGTTGTTCAGTGTGGTTTTGAATACCATATACTGAATGTCATACCCAGGTCCATTTTATTGTTACTTTTTTACAGAGGATAAATTGCTCTCCGATAAACAACATAACTTGAGGTACGGCTTCTAAATTACCTTCAAGGATCTTACATAAAAACTGGTAATGAGAAATATCTTGACAGATGAAAAACAAGCATTTACTGCCTATATTTAGGATTTTTTCTTTTTTTTTCAGTCAGGTTTTGTTTTTTGTAGTTTACCTGTGCTTCCTCTCACCTTTTCTCTTTCCTTGTCTCTCAGATCTTGTCTCATATCGCTCGTCTCCTCCCAAAGCTGAGTGCGGATTGATGCTGTTGATGTTTTCTTTTCTTCTTTGTGTGTGAAGGCAGTAAACACAGGGTCAGTCGGTAATCTTATGCAAATGTTACCAGCCTATAGTGGTCTAAATTATATTTTATAGGGGTACCTCATTTTAAGATGCTTTTCAACTCTTTACACAAGCTGAATTTAGAGGCATTTCAATTCGTCAGATCATGTCTGGGGATGAAAGGTACTGTGCTACACTCAGTTCCCTATAGTAAAACTCTCTTGTTACTTGTATCACACTCTGGTGGATTCGGCTGCCTGCCTGGTTTGTTGATATAATCAAAGAATCAGTGTGTTGAGTAAATATTTTGTAGTAATGACAGGATCAGCAGCCGGTGATCAGTTTTCTTACCATTGTAAAATATCTCTGCAGCACCACAGTACAGTTATTTATAAGACTTACTATATTCTATACAACTTTGAACCTATAGTGGATACGCTGGTGAGTGAGTGACATAGTATTTCTATACCTCTTGTCCCACAAAAAAACAAATTGTCTTGGATAAGAAGACAAGCCTTAATGTGGAGCCCTGCAGTGCAAGTGTGTGTATGTGAGCTGTCATTCCTGTGTGTGATTGTTTTCACATGTCAGGGTTATCATCTACATGTGTGTTTACACTCTTAAAACATGTGATGGAAATCTGGAAATACAAGAGGCTGGAAACACCAAAGTTATCTACGTGTATTTTAATAGGGACTTTCTGCAGAAAGGATCAACACAAAGAGTCACAAGGATCTCAGAGTGAAGATGGAGAACAGTCAAATACAAGGATCTTATATAGGAGGACTAAGGGCTGTCTCTCAGAACCAGCTCAGACTGGTTCTGTAGGCGCAGGAGAGAGGGGAATCTTAACACAGACAACTGATTTACATGTGTTTCCTCAGGAGATAAGCAGACATACATTCAGTTCTTTAGAGAGTAAATAAGTGGCAAAAGGGTCTGATAGTTTTCAGGTCAACAACAGTTCAGACCATAAAACAGCTCAGGTCATAAAAGCCTTTAGACAGGTCTGCAAAAGTTACTCTGCAACTACAAAATAGTTTTCAACCACACTTAGTTAATTTATCCAATACAAACATGTTTCTTGTTTTTCCACATTTGATGTCAGCTCTGATTATCCTTTGTATGGCCTTTTTCAAGGATGACACCAGCAGCCGTGTGTGTGTGTGTGTGTGTGTGTGTGTGTGTGTGTGTGTGTGTGTGTGTGTGTGTGTGTGTGTGTGTGTGTGTGTGTGTGTGTGTGTGTGTGTGTGTGTGTGTGTGTGTGTGTGTGCGTGCGTGCGTGCGTTGCGGAGCTCTGCTATGAGCTGGCAGAATGAGTCATGCTGCAGAGCCAGAGTGTGACTGCACCCACTGCATACTCCCCATTTTTATACATATTCGGAAGCATATATGTACACTAATGCAATGAATGACAATGTATACTGAATACAACTTGAAGAGGCTGCATTTCTTCCCCCCCCCCCCTCTCTCTCTCTTTTATATGTGTCTCCCCTCATCAGGTAAATGTGGACACTACTAGGACTCTGTAGGAGAGCTGCCATTACATACACACTCAGTGCTTCTCTCTGATGAATCTTCATGTAGAGTGAGAGTGCTACATAATGTAGCACTGTAACACACTGCTGAGAAGGATCTTCAGAAATATTCTCAATACATCTTTGGGAAAATAGTTGGACCACCACGCTGCGCTCTCTGCTTTCATGTCATTCTCAGGTTCTGAATAAGAATCATCATATTTAAAGCAATTGAAGATTATTTTCGTTATGAATGATTCTGTTTCTATTATTTTAAGTCCACTGCACATTTAAGAAACTGGATCCAGAGAATGTTTACAATGTTTCCCTTGATAAATGATTACTCAATGTCATAATTGTTGTTGATAAGAAATTCTTTCGGTCAGTTTACCAATTGATGGATAGATAGTTTTAGAAGTAACAAATAAAGGACTTTATCGTATTCAGAAGTGAGAGGAAATTACTGCATTTGCAAACCTACTGTATTCATTGGAATTAATAATGGCAGTTGCTGTGGTTTGCAGCGAGCTACTTTGTCATCCTTCCTTAAATACTTTCTAGAGACACCTTTTGATGCAATTCAATTAAATGTTTTCGTACAGACATTGTATCTTGATTTTCATCAGGTTTCCCACAAGGCTTTGTCAGTTAGGTAAACACAATAAGGCCACATTTTTATCAACCAGTTTAGTTGGACTCAGAGGACTGATTTACAGCTGTTAGACTCTGTTAAATTATTCAGTAACTGTCTCTAATTGAGTCATTATTCATCCTCATTGAAGGGATGATCCAGATTTCCTAAAAGTTCTTAGAAAGAGGTGCACACAGAGCATACCGACTTGGAAAGAAGACACAATTCGAGAGCTTTTGGTGATAAGGGCTGAGGTTAATGTGCTGTAAACAAAAACACTGTGCTTTCCGCTGCAGAATTTACACGTCACGTCCTGCCTTCTGCATGCTTTCAACCACCCCTCACCTGAATATTACGGCTATTTCCTGTTAATTTTAACGCATTGACCCGGACAATCTCCTGCTGGATTCTTCATATGTGAAAGGCAAACTATACTGAAAATGCCTGGACCCAATTTTATGGACATTTACCAGAGTTTATATGTGAAAGAATTATAGATTTCTTTCTTTTGAATGTTTTCTAGTTGGCTGTCTCTGTTTTATTTTACCTTTTGCATTGCAGTGATTTTAAATATTATATTTTAAAAGTTGTGCTGTCTACGTCAGATTGTCTGACTGCATGTTACACTATTGGACTGTGATGTTGTTCTGCTATTCTGTCTTAGATCATACTTTGGTGAGTACAATGGTATAATAAACTATAAAAAATAAGTGGAACTAAAGCAGGATCTTAATATCTTTACAATAAAATCAAAACCGTTCCTTTTAGAAAATGTTTATTGAGGTTTGGATGTTCTATGAACCAAGTTCATTTAGATATATCTACCTCCTATCTCCCTCTGCCTTTGTCTTCCCTATGACCTCTGTCTCCTCTCCTGCCCTCGATGTGGTGTGGTCAGCAGTGGGCTAATCTCTGGCTCAGCACCACCCTGGGTTGGCCTCATCTGTCTCTCTCATTAGCAATCACCCCCCCCGAATCCTCCCTGTCTCCTCCTACCCGTCCTTCCCTCCTTCTCCTTCATCTCTGTCTTCAACTCTCTCTCTCTGCTCCCTCTGTACTTCCCACTGGAGAGACTCTGTCTTTCCTCCCACAGCATGATGCTGTCTGGGCCTGGGGCCAACATATATGTGTGTGTCTTGGTGTGTGTGTGTGTGTGTTTGAGAGAGAGAGAGAGAGAGTAAGAGAGAGATGTGAGTGTGAGAGAGAGAGAGACCCACCTTGGCTGGGTCAGACAGACACACCCCCATAATCACTGCAACAACCCAGCTGCTGCATTGCACTTTGATATCATTGCTGTAACCTTTACTCGTCATTATCATAACCTTTTTACATAGCTGTCATTTCTTGCACCAGTTACACTTGCAGGCTGAGCTGTTGGTAATGCACCATCAGCTTTTGTAGTGCTGAAGGGCATGTTTAAACCTTAGTGGTGCTTGTTCTCACCTGGCTCTGTTTACATTGGCTGCAGCTATAAGATCAGAGTCAGACCGATTTTATAAGTGTAGATGGAGTTAAGTCTTTTGGTTGAGCCATCAGAATAATTCTAGCTTGTCACAACTTGGGAGGTTTTTTATTTTGTTTTTTACTATCATTTGTATTTGCACGATTCAAAAATGTTACTTAACTGTGCCAAGTTCTAGTTATCAAGAGCAACATTGGCATCAAAATGTGCCTGAGGGTTTTCCATTCCATTTAGCTAAAAGGGCATACGCATATTAACAATATGGCACTTACGGACCTGACAAACAATATGCCACTTGCAGTTCATCCACTTGCAGATACACAACGCTAACATAGGACAGTTTTTATTCACATGTCATGGCACTGGCATTTTTGTTAAAACCCATAAATGTAACCTTTCTGGTCACATGTTCTGAAATTTCCTCTCAATCTTTTTTTTCTTCACTTTAAATTTGTTTACAAAATAATTGCCCTTGTCTCCATTTCCATCCTTTCCATCCTTTCCATATCACCTCATGGACAAGTTTGAACACTTCTATGTTCAGATGTGTTCGGACAACTCATCTTCACTGTCTGTTTGTGTTTCATTGTATATCCAGATCTCAGCAATGCCTTTTTTGAGTACAATGTTGCTGGCCAATCAGTGTCTTTCCAAAATCTGTCAGCGTCAACTTTAGCTCTTGTGGTACTGGGAAAACTTACTGTGTGTGCGCTGTACTTTGTGATTCATTGATTGTGATTCAGGCCTGAAACAGAACTTATCTTGAATGCTGTCTTAAGCTGCCATCTCAGAGGGAACGGGAAATGGGACATGCTGTTATTGTTGACAACCAAACCATCAAAAGCTATCCAGTTGCCCACTAGTCAATCAGTGGTTGATATTACCCAGTGGAGCATCACTTAGAACTTGGAAGCTGAGTTGAACCATCTTAGGGAGTGTTATGTGGAGTTCTCTTATAAGCCAAGAGCTACAATGGTGTTTTCACATAATATATTATGCTGGTTTGTATCTCAACGTCTCTCAGTGATACTGTTTGAAGAGTCCAGCAATTGCCTGTGGGAGACGAAATGGCTGCTTTGCTAAGTTCGTATCAGTACAGGTAGCCAGGCAGATAGTCCTAAAGCTTGAGGGCGACATTCGGTCCTCTGGTGTTTGTAGACGAACTGCAGAGTAAAGTTTTTCACCGACTGGTGCACACTTTTTGCATATTACTAATATTTTTCCCACATCCTCTTTGTAATTCAAAATGTCAGGTCTTAATTGAAGTAGCACTGGAGATCCCTGTATTAACTAAAGCTGGTGTGCGCAAGCCTTTTTAAGTCTGATTCGCCTGGAGGCTTCGGGTCTTGAGAGAGAACAAGTGGGCGTTCGTTTGTTCATCAAGCTTTGTTGTGCAGGTTTTTCTTTTTTCAAACTCACCAAAGGATAGGTGCACTGAACTTGCGATCTTCCACACAATTAAAAAGCCTCACCCCTTTTAAAAGTATGACAAGACTAATTATGTATGTGTTTGTGTGTGTGTGAGAGAGAGATAATGGATTTTATTTTTTGAACACGTTCCATGCACACGTTTGAGTGGGTGTGAGTGTGTAAGAGTGTGTGTGTGAAGCATTGTAATACTATTGAAGTAAAGCCTTTTAATAACAATCAATGAAATTGTGTTCTTTAGTGATGAATGTACTTCAGGCATGTCTTCTCTTTACATTTCATCTGTTTATGGCTGAATATTCCTGATGAGTGATACTAGCTTTTCATTTGAGTTCTAAGCTTAAAGGGATAGTTCACCCAAAAATGAAAATTCACTCATATCTACTTACCACTATGCCGATGGAGGGGTCGGTGAAGTGTTAAAGTCCACAAAACAGGGGTAAACAATGTTGCAGCCAAATCCAATTCATTGTCATAGTGGTGAGTAAAAAATGAGTGAAGTTTCATTTTTGGGTCACCTATCACTTTAACAACTCTACCTCTGCTTTGACACCCTGTGAGGTCATATTCGATTTCTTCCACATTATTTATCTTCTTCCTTTTGTCTTTTGTCTGATGTCAAGAAGAAAAGTTGAGTCTACTACCCACCAAATACAAACAAATGAAAATGGCTCTTCCCCACTGCTGCACTATAGATATGCCTACACAATTCCAACACACACTTCTTTCACTAAGCCTCCGTACTCAATTCCTCATTTAATTTCACTGGCAATAAATCATCACAGTAATTCCCCCTCATTTGATTTGGGGAGATCTGATTATGCCTTATTGCAGAGTCACTTAGCTGAGCTTAATTATTAATCACCATCGGCCTATTGTTTTTCTATTTTTTTGTTCTCCTACCACTTGCATTCTGTGTTAATTGAAATCATTCAAACCTGGGAATAACAATGCAGTGTGGATGCATGATGGGATTCATGACAAGCTTTCATAAAGCACTTTGCAAATTTTTAAACGTGGAATAAGTTCTATCAATATCTATAATATCTATTGGATGGATTGGCATGAAATGTTATGCATAACTGTGGGGCTCAGAGGATGAATTGTCTCTTGCACCAGCAGCATGTCAGATTTTTCACTTAGACAATGAAATAACTATACAGAGATGGATTGGCACCTACTGGTCAGGGATCACCCCTGACCAGTAGGTGAGACAATCTGGTCTGGTCTCCTAACATTTACTGTTATTAACATATACTATTAATTGAAGTCTCAAAATGATTTTTAAAAGTCTCTCTGTGGTTTCCTGGAAATTACCAATAAACAGTAAAGGTGATAAAGTACAAACATTGCCATGAAACTAAGAAGTCACAAAAACTTAACCTTGACAAAAGAGTCTCCTGACAAATGAAAAATGCTTGCTCAAGCAGGCCCCACTGGACCTGTGGAAAAATGTGAATAGAAATTAAAAAGACAAAATATGAATTTCGGTCAGTTTAATGTTGGCTGACAGCTGGAGACATTACCCTGTACATCCTAAATGTATCTTGAGCACCGTCCAGCCGTTGATTGTTCTTTGTCCTTTTCATCAGTTGAGATGACACTTGAGCCGAGACATCCTTCATTATCCCATTCAAGGGCACTTGAAGACACTATCTTTAATTGAACTTCAGGTCGTAGAAGATCACCACTTGAGCCACTTAAACTGTCTATTCATTTCATTGATCATTTATTACTGCAGATATCTAGTATTTGGTTTGGACTGATTTGATTCAAGACCTTGGGAGAGATAACATCTCTCAAGCAATGCTGCATTGTTACATAAAGGCTGAGCTGAAGTTCACTTCTCCAGCCTTGTCGGGGGGGGTTCATCACTTTGGCTCCTCGTGGTGCCTCTCTGCAGCTCCCTTGGCTCTCAGCTCTCTTCCCCTCATCTCCTTCTCTCTGCTCTGCTACCCACTGCTCCTTTTTTCTCCTTCCAACTCTTTTGGCCCAGCGTTCCTACTTTTTTGTTCTTCTTACCACTATGGCCAACTTTGACTTCTGCGCTCTTTCACTACATGTGGGCTAAATTTTTTTTTTTTTTTTCAACCATATGCTGCTTATCCTCTGTTGAATCTCCGTATCCCTCTGTGTGTGTCTTTGTCTGTGTCTGTGTGAGTGTGAGAGAATGTGCCTGCTGTACTTCATGGCTGTTCTCATTTCCTTCTCACCCTGTATCCCAGTCTCGCATAGACACTTAGAAACACATACTTGGACAACTATTACTGTGCCCTGTGGCAGTGCAGCGGTCTACTGTAGAGTACTGTAGGATGTGTGAGTGACTGCAGCTGCTTTTGGCCATCCAGGCTGCCTCCTCGTTTTCAGCTTCATTTCCCCCCGTAATGAAGATTCAGAGGCAGCGCAGCTACTGGCACCGGGCAGGGGAGGAGAGCAGAGGAGGGGGGAAGAGTAGGAAGCAGCAATAGAGGAGGAAGCAATGACAGCAGGAAGAGAAGAGAGGCAGAACAGAGAGATGGAGGGAGAGGAAAGTATGGGAGAACCGTGAGGAGGAGAGAAAAGCAAAGGGAGGGAGACAGGATGACTGGAAGACAGGACAGCAACAACATAGAGAGAGATGGGTGATGAGTTTTGTGTACGACTATGCAAAGTATCCCTCTCTCTCCCTCCTCCTCTCTCTCCTTATTACCTCCCTGGCTGTGATGAATGGCAATGCACTTCAGACCCAATCGGCAAACCGACCTTGTCATGTGTGTTGATGGGGTGGGGTGACTCTACACCCCTCTCCCACCTCTGCCCCCCTCTTACCTATTGTACCACCTCCCGTGGTAGCAGATGCTGCTAATATCTGTGTGTGGAGGGGGGAGGTGTTCTGTTACAGGCTACCTTTGGGGACACGTTTTAAACTAAAGAGCAGTCAATTGGGGACCACTTGTGCAATTTCAGACAAAGGCTGTGAAACCAATTGTGAAAAGGCTGATTTCTTTGTCAGTTTAAAATGTTGGGGTTAGAGAAAGAGCTGGTCATGGTCGGGTTGTTGTGAAAACTATCTTGATGACTCTACTCACCTTAGGGTTAGAATAAGTCTCAAAGAAATTAATGAAATGTTAAGAGTTCTGCAACAGTCTCTGTGTAATGTGCTCCAAATTTACCCATGACAGTGTGTGTCTTTGACCACCACATATTGATCGTCTTTTTTCATCAATATCTGGAGCTGACGCTGTCATATGAGGTTATTAATAAGATGATAGGTCGTCCGCCCTAAACCTTCCTGAAAAATAACCTCAGTAACAGAGCTGAACTTCTCAAAAGATGCTTGCTTTTGATTTAAATTTTCTTTCAAAGATCCAGATTTTCGTCCGTCTGTTAAAATTCCTTCTCTGTTGTCATTACTACCACATGAGAGATGTGTGGTGTTCTGTTAGCTCACCTGGTAGAGCTTGTTCTCCTAACAAGGCAGCAGCCCATATTCAAATCCATCCTGGACCGATTGCTGCATGTTGCCCCTCTATTGCTTTTTACTGAATTTGAGAGATTTGTCCCTCAATCCTCTCTGTATGTGAAATTGTACTCAACAATTAATTGCTGAGATCAGGCAACATTGCATAAGCAAAACATGAAACAATTACAAAATTTGTTATAAATATTCTATAATTTTAAGCCATTTATAAAGTTGGAACAATAAATATTATTTGGCTACATATGAGGATTTCTCTGCTCTTCTTCATTTCATATCATAGTAAAGTAGATATCTCTGCGTTTCGGACTCTTGAACAAATTGGACACCAAGCAATGCTTTGATTAATGCAATGAAACCATGAAAGTAAGATCCAGGTTTTAAAAAAACAAAATGATTTGATAAGCGCACTTGAAACAAGGTCCTCGATACTAAATGTATACATTGTTCGTGATGTATCCTTTTGAGTGTTTTTTAAATACGACATTGATGTATTTTAGACCTATGTCTTCTTGCATGTTTCCATCAGTCAGTCATGGTGTGTGTTTCAGATTTATTGTTTCTCTTCTCCCCTGCAGACTAGTAAGAACTGGCGGGCTGCGGTAGATCTGACGGGCCGGCTGCTGACAGCTCATGGTCAGGGATACGGGAAGGCCGGCCAGCCAACCTCCCACACCACCGACTCACTGCAGGTGAGATGACAGTTGCTTTCTCTTCATCCTTCCATTGTTCTGTGTTTCCAGCAGTCTACCTTTCACATTTCGCATCTTTGGTGAGCTGATCACAAATAGACAGCTTTCAGAACAGATGCGAATACACCCAAGACACATTGAGATCCGATCACTTAAACCACATTCAAAGGTGGACTTGGCCCCATATGGACATATCCCTTTTTCTTTTAACAATGAGTACCTGAATATGTCCTGGGCCATGATGAAAGATCATCTACTTAACTGATGTCCCCTGGCCTGTGTTACAACTACATAATGAATGAATGTATGTTAAAATACAGGATGTGCACATTTATTTTTTGTTAGTTTACTTGTGGAGGTCCACCACAATATCAATATTGACAACAACATGTTGATTATGAAATGTTATACTATGTAAAATTAGTCAAATTTCGTGGTCGGGCTGTGGGGAAAATATTGATCTGCTGATTTTTTTTTAGGTCGATGATTAATGCCTTTATTTTCCTTTTATTTCTATGACAAAGTTGTTTCACCACACTGGCAGTAGGTCCATCTCATTTTTGTAAGCTATTTTATCATTATTGCTGATAAGGGCTACCACTGTTGTGTCGTTAAAAACCTTAATGATGCACTTGTTGCTGGATGAAGCAGTACAGTCATACTTCAGCAGCTGAGTGTTCGGAGTGGGCTGAGCACACAGCTCTGGGGAATGCCGATGCTCAGTGTGGGCGCTAAGGAGGTGTAGCTGCCAATTAGATTTGTCTGTGGACCACCAGTGAGGAAGTCCTGGACCTAGGTTCAGAAGGAGGTGTTGAGGCCCAATTGGATTAACTTCATCAAATGTTATAGGGACAGGGCTGATATTTGCTCATCCTCAGTGGAGTAGTTGGAGTGGTAAGCAAACTGGAGGAGGTCAAGTGAAATTGAGAGACTGCAGGACCAGCCTCTCGAAGCACTTCATATGTGAGTGCCACAAGGTGGTAAACATTCAGGCAATACACGGAAGACTTCTTAGGGACTTGGATGATGGTGGTGACTGACTTGAAGCATGGGGGAGGACTGCTTGGGCCATAAGATGTTGAAGATGTCTGTGAGGACATTTGCCAGCTGTCCAGCCAGTTCATAATTGAATGAACCATTCTATTTGGTTCTGCTGATTTGTGAGGGATGAGCCTGGAAAGTGTCCTCCTCACATTGTCTGTAGTCACATGCAGAACCTGGTCATCATCCCCTGCACATTGATCAACCTGTAAAAACCCATTTAGAAGTTATTAATTACTGTACATCTCAAAGGGAGGCTTCAATAGCCAAAGTCTGTAGTAGGGCTTTTCAATGTCATGGCTCTGATGTCCACAAGTGCCGTGTGTTGTCAGTAAAGTGGTAGTTGATTCTCTCATTTTTTTTCCTGATACCATGTAACAGTTTAGTTCCTGCTGCTTTGTGGGCTGCCTTCTCCCCAGATCTGAAAGAAACATCTTTGATCGAACCTCAGCTGTCAGCCATGGCTTCTGGTTTGCCCTTAAGGTGATGGTTTTAGTGACTGTGACATCATCACATGCACGTATTGATGTAGACTGTCACAGTTTCTGTGTATGCCTCTAGATCGATACAGTCCCCACAGGAAGTTGCCTCTTTGAACTGATCTGAATCAAAGAGGCAGCATTCCAATCAGTGCTTTCCATGCTGTCCTGCAGGGCTGACATAGTGCCCCCTGGCCAGACCATAATATTTTTTTTCTGGATTGGTCGGCAAACTTTCACAACTGCCCTGCTGGGATTAACCATGTCAGAGATTGGATCTGAATGGCAAAGGTGGGAATGTAGGGGAACTCTTACTATGCATTCTCAACCCCTAAAGCCTCCAACTATGAGGAAGGAACCAAGCCTGCTAGACACAGCCAGCTGGATGCAGGTGGATCTAGACCAGAAGCATATCTATCTGCCAGAGATCACGGCAAAAAAATCAGTCCAGACCTTCTCCTGCTGTGCCTTCGCATTGGGAGATTACTGAGCCTTGAGAGTCTAGCAGGACAGCAAGGTTGAAGAGTGCGGGTGGAGATGACTTGCAGATGTTTTGTGGTCAAATCAATCACTGGGCTCCTGAAAGAGATGAGAGTTTTGAGTTTGGGCCCAATGGAAAACCACCAGGTCTTTGTCAGAGACGATCAAGTATAACAGCAACTGACTTCGACTGACCAGATCTGGGCTCAAAGGAGATCTATAGGAAGGGGTAGAAGCAGGGGGGGCACACCTGGGAGGCCAGATGTCTCTGGAAGGCCTAATGAAATACCAGTGAAGAAGAATTATCAACTTTGTGACAACAATGAAGTGATTACCCCAGGAAGAATTGACACTGTAACAACACAAAGGCTATTGAGATCTAAATACACTTAAACCACTTTATAAGAAATCAAAGTGTGCTGATAATTGTTAGCGATAGTTAAAAGTCATATGAGCTTAACTTGTCTTTGTCTGAAACGCATGCCCCTTCACGTGAAATCGTATAATTTAATATGTTCTATCAGTGTTGCTGTAAGAACAGTGTTATTAACAGTGGTGTTTGCTGAATAAGCAATCCATGCAGTCGGCTCTGCCTGAGACTGCCAATCAATCCACCATGTTGGCTCTGACTATATATTGCAGTTTGTTTGTTTTTTACATCTTTTTTACTGCCTTAAATATGTGCTCCTCCTTAACTGTGTTTTTAAATGTACTTGCCCAAACTGTAGAAATAATGCCAACAAAAGCATCACCTCATCTCAATATGCTTCACGGCAAAGGTACTACTTATGTTTACCTTTTAGAACCCACTGTAAACCTGAGGGACATTATGTAGTAATTGATTGGTCGCTCATCTTTTCTTTTTATTAATTTCCACAGTGAAACAAAAAAGCAGTTTCTCATAATATTATTCTCAACATTTTATAGATGAGAAAAATTAATATTTTACATTATAGATAAAAAGTGATATTAAATAATATAGAAGTCCTGGTACTTTATCACATAATTGCAGCATGTAATGGAATTTCTTTGACCAAGTTGAGTGAATAATTTTTTTTACTTTGAGGGCAAATGTCATAATTTGAAAATTGCTATCTTATTTTTAACTTATTATTGACATTATAGTCAAATGGCATACAAGCAGAGGGCAGTACAACTGTGACCACACAGGATTAAAGTATCTGTTTTTGTATCTTTTCTTTTTGTACTCGTTACACATGAGTTATGGTTTCTACATTTGACCAATAAAGAGAGTTGTGTTTCTGTGTGTGTTGCAGCTCTGGTTTGTGCGGCTGGCTCTTCTCACCAAGCTGAACCTCTTCCAAAATGCTGAGCTGGAGTTTGAACCCTTTGGCAACCTTGATCATCCAGACCTCTACTACGAGTACTATCCCACTGTTTACCCTGGGAGGAGAGGTATATGCATGCAAACACAAACACACACTCACAACTCTCCACTTGTGCAAAACAACACCATCATCATCTTTTTGCTTATTTTTTATTGACCTTTATGTAGGAGGAGCACTTTTCATATTGATCACAGAAGCTCTTTTATAGAGACTTGCTTTGTAAAGATCACACATTGTTTCATATCTCTTTTCATGTTGCACTCTCCAAAATCTGCTCTGTGAATTCTCATGGAGACCCGACTGAAGGTTGAATTGTGCTGTTCATGATAGTACTGAAAAGCTGCTCTGACGCTCTTCATCTGTGAATTTGGAATGTGTTATTAGCCTGGTCTCCAAAAGGATTTTGCATCTTACCCACATTTTTTTAAAGATACACAAGCATACCACCGCTATCCTATTAAATATTCAAAGGAAAGTTTCTGCCAGGAGCTTGATATAAGACTGTATCGTCAAGAAGCTCCAACAACTCCACTTGTCTCCAGCAGTTCCTTGGTTTTGTTTTTCCTCTTTTTAGACTGCATGAATTGCTCTCTAATGTATTCCCATTACTTTGGATCTGCTTCGCCCCTTGGGCTACTACAGTGAAGGCAGAGGCAGAAACTCCGCTGCACACACACACTTGAACACACATACACACACTCTACTACACCACACTGCACAGCCTTCTAAAGAGAGCACCAATTGACTTTCCATTGCTCAATATTAAATGCTTTGTGCCCTGCTAGGTGCTCGCAGACAAACTGGCACGAGTTGTGTAGCCTGGTGTTAGAAGTTGCAACATTTCTCTGGCCCAAGTCTTGACTCCCATAAGAGGCATGCGTTCTCTCTGTTATCAAGATTAACCGATCATTTGTGAAAAAAAATTTTTTGGGGTTATTAATTTGTCTGCAAAATGAAAAGTTGACTCTGATCTGGATACAAAGACCCATTTACCACATGCCTATGAAGTATTATTCATTCATGCTCTTTTAAGCTCTATCTTTATTTTCATGTCAGATTCATTTCATATTTAGATCAATGAAAAGGTCACGCATGGGTTTTCTTGAGGTGAAATAAACAGTCAAAAATTAACATTCCCAGCTTCTTTGAGCAAGGGTCAGTGTGTTTATTCAACAGCTAGTTTAAATAATATTGCACCCTTTGCACTCTAATAAATCAGAGTCAAGTGGTTTAATGTCAAACAAAAAGACCAGGAAAATTCATTAATAGGAGATGAGTCGTGTAAGAATATTTAAATGTCTCAAATTGAATCTAAAGGTCCCCTGTTTAGTTTTACATTCAATGTTTCTCACCAAGGTCATCTATAGCTGTGTCTCAATTCACCCAGTGGAGCCTTCAATGCTCGGGAGTAGAAGGACACATTTGTTGGTCGCATTTGGAGGAACCTTCGAATTGGGATAGTCTATTCAAGCCGCTGTGACAATTGGTCTATGAATGCAGCGGACGAAGGATGCAACAAATGTGCAGAAAGTGTTTCAGTGTCTACAAATAATTTACGGTACATAGTGAACCTGCATTGTTACACCGGCATTTCCTATTTTATGCTAGCAGTCCTCTTCATCCCTGCGTTTTGTTGGATCTGCCACCAACTGTTGTTGAATCTAAAATAAGTGGGACTGAAAGCTGAGTGACCCTTCGTAGTTCATATGTCCAAAGTCCACCCAGATTAATCCAATTCAATCAAGAAATGTGTAATTACCCACCATCCAATCAAATTTCTAATATGTATCAATTGTATTTAGTGGTTTATTTGTTCAGTACATCTTTTATCATTCTTACCCACTCATGTTGTGGTCTAAATCACAGGTGTGGAACCTTTTTCCCATCAAGGGCCATTTCAGTTTTTATAACATCCCTGGAGGACCATAGACCTTCTATACTTCTCAATACACACCGTATATCACTCTAACTTTTTAATGCAATGGCTGCAACTGCTTCTCTTTGGGGAAGTTGGTTTCCCAGGTTTTGGTCAGTTAAGTCTTTGAAAGAGTCCATTTTGAAAAGAACAGCTCAGTGGACTGTCCCAGAGATCCTTCAGACTATATTTAATAAATAAAATAAATACATATGAGTGGAAGCCATGGTCTGTTTAATGGAGTGCTATTGGTCCTCAACACTAATTAGTTTGTCAAAGTTTGCCAAAGTAAATCCAGCAATTCAATCTATGTTCCTCAAAAATGTGCCAATAATGCTGATGTGACCAGGCCCTGCAGTGCTGGTGAATCTAATCACCCATATGCTTCAGTGCATAAACGTGCAGTATGCATTAAACAGATATTTTAAAAATAGAAAATGTAATCTGGTGAAACTTGCTAATACAGAAGAGTGCTGTCCCATCAGTATGAAGATAAAACAATGCAACAGAGGGCAGTCATACAGACAACAGGTTAATGGGGGAAAGGGGTGTGTATTCTGATGATGGGGAAGATAGAAAGCACAAGCAGATAGACAGCAGAGATAGAAATAGAGATACATAGACTGTGTCAGACAGTATCAAAGAGACCCTGATCAAAGCCCGGGGACTCACCTGAATATAGGCTCTTCCTCAAGTTAGGGCTTGTGCGTGCGTTTGGCGTGCGCGCGCATGTGCGTGCATGCATGTGAGGCAGTGTGAATGATGTAGAGGCAGCTAGAGACAGAGGGATGAGGCAGAGAGATGAGTGATGGAGCTGTGCAGCACACCCAGAGAGAGAGATGAGAGGGTTTAATAAGCAGCCATACGTAGCTCAATGCCATCTGTAGGTTCCTGCCTCCAGGGCGGTGTGCAGTCTGTGTGTGGGTGGATGGGTTTATATTCTCATCTTGTGCTCTGTGTCTTTCTGGCTCTCTCCCTCGCCTTCCCTCTCTCTTCCTCCTGCTATGTCCTCATCCCACCCTGTTTCTTATTTTCCCCTTTTTCCCTCACACATTTCCCTCCCTCTGTCTCCTGTTTTCTTCTTCTCCTCCCTCCCTTCCTCCCCGTGCAGGCTCCATGCTGCCGTTCTCCATGCGGCTGTTGCACGCTGAGCTTCCCCAGTACCTGGCCAAGCCCCAGGAGGCTCTGGACCGCCTGCACACTCTCAAAACCGTCTGCCTTGCCGTTAGTATCCACACATACACCAACACAGCCTCTGGATGAACATAAAGATATGCATGCTCTGTAGCGCTCGCACAATAAAACTACACACCCACAGAAAAGCACATTAGCCATCCTAATCCTTAAGCCCACCTGTATAAACAGCCAAATATGGTTGGATTTTAGAGTTATTGAATATGCATATTCTAATACACACATAAAAAGCCCTCAGGAATCACTGTAAAGCAACACCTCTCTCTGAAGTTTGAATTTCTCAATTAACAGATTCTAGAGAACTTG
The DNA here is from genome assembly GCA_026259375.1 of Verasper variegatus. NCBI lineage: Eukaryota > Metazoa > Chordata > Actinopteri > Pleuronectiformes > Pleuronectidae > Verasper > Verasper variegatus. The sequence goes on from CM048049.1 coordinate 7,441,074, forward strand.
GAGAAAGGCTTGGCTGAGGATGGAACTATGATCACCTTAACACCAGAGAACAGGCAAGGTAAGAGTACACACACACACCACACACACACACACACACACTCTCTCACTCATATGGACATTTGGCAAAAGATCTGGCCTCAGTCCCAGACTGCATCACACTGTGGGAAGAGAGTGAGGTCATGGGCCCCAGTGGGTAATACAGACACACACACACTGAGGCAGAGGCACACCTGGTGCAGGACTGCAGCATACCTTGGCCACACACACACACTCTCAACCACACAAACACACCAATGCGGTGCTCTAAAAGTGTTTAGCACCTCACTGCTCCGCTACTCGTGCTGCATATCAAACGGTCTCTCCAGCCCTTCACGCCGAGCAGATCAATACAGATCAATTCTATCCAATCCACTCACATCTGCACAAGTGTGCTGGGGAAATAGGCACCTTCATCTAAAATTCACCAGGTTTGGGTTGACACTCCTCCACATAACCCCATGTTAAAAGATCTCTTCTTCTCCTTCTCTTCTCTTCTCTTGTCTTGTCTTCTCTCCTTTCTTCCCCCTCTTCCTCTCTCTCTCTTTCTCTCTCGCTCTCTCTTTTCCTCTTTCACTCCTCTCTCTTTCCCTCTCCCTCACCTCACCTCTTCCTCTTCTCTCCTCACATCTTCCTTCCCTCTCCTCTCTCTGTCGCTCTCTCTCCTCTCCCTCTCTATTGCTCTTCCTCTTTTTCTCCCTCTCCCTCTCCCTCACCTCACTTCACCTCACCTCTTTCTCTCCTCTTCACCTCTTCTCTTCTCCTCTCCTTCTCCTCTCCTTCTCCTCTCTTCTTCTTTTCCTCTTCCTCACATATTCTTCTCCTCTTCCTCTCCTCTCCTCACCTCTCCTCTTTTTTGTCCTCTCTCTCTCTTCATTTGCAAGTCCCGTGACCACTGATTTTACTTTTTGTAAGTGACTAAAAGATACTTAATCAGCTAATTCACATCAGTGAACAACAACAACGAGACACTTGGCAAAGTTGACCTAAATGTACAAAGATGCTTGCTCGATTGTATCTGCAAGAATTGGCAGGGCGATGATGTGCCGGTTCTGCCGACTTCTCCCCCTCTCTAACAGTAGAGTAATAGCTGTGCCCTCTGTCTCTCCTCTCCCTGCCCATGCAGACAGTCGACAGTCAAGTCAATAAAGCGCAGGGCCTTCCCTTCACACATCAGACCCCTACTGAGTGATTAGCTCCTCTCCCCAACACACACACACGCACACACACGACTGCAGCGATGAATGCTAATAGGCCTGCACACAAGCCCTTCCACACACTGTCTGAGGGAAAAGAGGAAAGTGTGTGAGAGTGTGCCGCAGTGTCTTCCTCACCACCTCGCCTTAAAATAAACCCTGCTGTGGAGGGGGAGGAGGGGATGGGGAGACGGGAGGTGTAATGAGGGGGGATGGAGGGATAAGAGGGATGGCTTTCAGAGAGGGGGAGAAAAGGGGTGACACTACAGGGACACCCAAAACAAGTGAAAATAGGAAGAGTCACCCTGTTTCTGTCTTCTCTTCTTTTTCTGTACCTGTTTGTAGCATCACTTAAACTGTGGCAGTCTCGCCTCAGCCGGGTCATGTACTCCATGGCCAACTGTCTGCTGCTGATGAAGGTAGGGGGTGTGTGTGTGTGTGTGTGTGTGTGTGTGTGTGTGTGTGTGTGTGTGTGTGTGTGTGTGTGTGTGTGTGTGTGTGTGTGTGTGTGTGTGTGTGTGTGTGTGTGTGTGTGTGTGTGTGTGTGTGTGTGCTGACGCTTTGTGTATCACAGTGTGTTGGGTTGAATATGTCCCTCTGTTCACGTCTACCTGGATGCATGCGTGTTTGTGTGTGAGTCTGTGTGTGTGAGAGAGGGAGTCTCAGAGATCTCTGATGCCAGGCTGGTGGAGGATTCACAGTGAAATCCCCCTAGACTGACCACTAATTGGATTCGTGGTCAGTGAGAGAGAGAACAAGACAGAGAGAGAGGGAGGATGGAGAGTGTATTTGGATCAGACTGTAGAGAGAAACCACAGTGCCATCTACTGGTGAAGTCCAGTATTTTTCAATTGCTTTGGCTTAATTTCTGTTTCAATTCACAAAACTCAAAAAAAGAAAAAAATCACAAGTACTTTATATCCCAGCTGACTTTCAAGCAAAACCTGCCGAAAGGATTTATATTGTTTAAATTCATATTTATTGAAACCATTCGTGCTGCCATTAGTTTCTTTTCATTACATAAATGTTCTAAAAATGATTATTGAAGCTTGTCTGTGTGTTCTATCACAGCTTTATCATCTATGTGGGGAAACAATATGCATTGGAAATGAATCAAAAGCAAAACAGTGTTTTCATGATTGATTTGAAAATGTGCTTCATCAAATTTGTTTCTTGCTGAAGATTTAAATCTTTGTAAACTGGTCACAAATATAGAGTTCAAGGTCGTGATTGAATAGCTAAAAGAAAATACCAAATCAGCTAGACATTAGCTTTAGGAATAAGATCTAACATCAACCTTTGAACACAATTCTTGGTAGTTGGATACATTCATTGTTGGTTTTAGTCACTTCGTGGAATTAATTTACTATGAGAAAATAATAAATATATCCAGAGTTATCCTATAAGGAGCTAAAACAAAAACTATCTCTTAAAGGTACGATATGTCTACTTCATTGTCACACCAATGTTTCTAGAATAAACACATGGATGCAATGTAGAAACCAGCCACAGTCACATCCTGTTGCTTGTAAGAATGTGGATTTAATGTTAGTGTAAAACCAGACTCTTGAATAGATATTCACAGTTATACAGTATAGTCAATAGAAATAAATATAATACGAAAATATGCATTTCTCAATTTGATAGCTTTTCTTATGCTGGTTGAAAGAGTTTCTCTGGAAACTGTTGTGATGTGAAAACTGAGCCAAAGCAGTCGTAAAATACTCCACTATGTTACACACATACCTGCACATGTACACACTCTGTGTTCTTTGTCCCAGCCCAGTGCACACTTTATCTCTCTGCACACACACACCCCTACACCTCTCTGACCTCTCTCTGTCGCCCGGCTCAGCAGTCGAGTCACCATGTGAGCGATGAGTAGCAGTGCAGTGTGGAGGTGGGAGAAGGGTCACTTCGCCCCGCTAATACTCCATATGTTTGATTAATGCCCTCTCTCTCTCTCTCTCTCTCTCTCTCTCTCTCTCTCTCTCTCTCTCTCTCTCTCTCTCTCTCTCTCTCTCTCTCTACACTCTACTTTACTTTCCTCGGCTCACCTCAACTCATCCGCTACTTACTACTAATTTCATTAATGTTTTTTTTCTCTTAAATGTGTTTCTTTCTTACTCTTGTGCTCTATCTTTCCTTTTTGTCTTTCTTTCTTCATTTCTTTCTTTTCTCTCTCTCTCTCTCTCTCTCTCTCTCTCTCTCTCTCTCTCTCTCTCTCTCTCTCTCTCTCCATCAGGACTATGTTTTGGCTGTGGAGACCTATAACTCCATCATCCAATATGAACCTCACCAGAGAGTGCAGCTGCTCAGTGGTATAGGACGCATCTTCTTGCAGGTTTGCAAAATAGCACACACACATTGCAGCCTAGCATACTAGGAAGCGGTTTATGGTGTGTGATGGAAATTCATCTTGAGATTTGAAATAGTGAAATTCTCAGACTGGAGTTGCCTTTGAGTCTTTTTAATAGTTAACTCTGCAGAGTTTACACAACAATCACGGGTGCTCAAAATGGAACTGGCCGCAAGTTCACAAAAGCCAGAAGTTATACCAAGAGGCGTTTCATAAGACATAATATGTAAAAAAGACATGAGATCATCATCTGTGTCTGTCCGTCCGCTGTACCAGTTGGAAGAAAACATCACCAAATAAGGGCACCCTGTTTATCAAGGTCATAGCAGTGAGACACTGCCAAATAAGGGTTCCATCCTGTCAGGTAGACAGTATCACAGCAGTGAGACACCTGGTCAGGGGATTTCCACTACCTTAGACACTGGTCAGTACAATTTTCCACTACAGGTGGCTTAGTCAGTCCTTTCTTCACAAACTCCAGTTTGTCGGTCCAACCAGCACTTCTATGCAGAATCTCACTCCACAGCACAGGTTGACTGGAAACATCACAATGAACATAAGACTCTGGAAAGTCATTTTATCTTTATGCCAAGCTGTCTGTACTTATTGCACAGACATGAGGTTCATATCAATATTCACATTCAACTCCTGAAAACAAAGCTAATAATCAATTTCCTGAATTATTTATTTATTTGACTCTGATGAAAATCAGGAGCAGAAGTAGGAATAAGGCGTCTTAATTTCTTTCACTCTACTACCAGAAACACTCATAAAGAAAGCTGATAACACAGACACTCAATTATCACCATGCTGATAACTACTTGTCTGTTTATGTATATTTCAGTCATATCATTAGTCCTTTGCATAGAAACACTGGGAAACTCTTTGTTATATATTATGTTGATCAGTTATTAATTATTTAATCATATTTGTCTGGGTGGACAGCTCTAAAAAAAAACGACATTAACTACCCATGAACCTCTTCAGCTCTTACCATGAAAGAGATGCCAAACAAAGATGTCTCAGATTCACAACACTTTATTGTTGCAATTAGGAACTCAACACTGTGTGGGGTGGGGGGGGGGGGTGTACTTGTACCAATATTCACACCTTCATATACGCACACAGTCGAGTGGTTTATGTGTCGCTGCTGCTTTGTTGTTGGCTAGATCGGAGATGTAAAAACAGCAGAGAGGCACTTCCAGGATGTGGAGAGAGCCTGCCAGATGAAAGGGAGCCAGTCCAGTCACATCACATGCATGCTGATGAACAGGTATGTCTACTGTACATTTAGCACCTCTGTACAGTGTGTGAGTGTCTACTTTAGGCTGTTCAGAATCATTTTTGCTCCACAGCCTCTGTGCTTCCTCCTGGCATGTGATTTAGCACAGGATGTCACACCTCTGCAGCTCTGGCCTGAGGAGATGTGGAGTTATGAGGCTGAGCTCAAGTGACAGAAGCTATCTCCCTCACACCTGCATGTGTTGATGCTCTCTTCTCAGAATCAGTCATGTTATGTGTTGTTTTAGTTATTGTTTTTACTGAGTGCGTTTGCTAAGGCAGGGGTCACCTGTAAACCCCTCCCAATAATCATACAATCACACTTAATGGAAAAGTATTGACTGTTAAAAAACATGAAGTGCTTGGTTTTCTCACACTTGTGCTTGACATCTAATAGATACTTTATTTTCTGTGACACACATCCAAACAATGCACCTGAACCACCAACTGTTTACAATCTGTTACAGATTAACTGCCCCCTCATACACTTCCCCATGGCTCCATAGAGATGCCTTCTCATACCGTAATCCTCACTCCTCAGAGCAGAAACAGCTATATATTATATATAATAATGTATAGCTGCAACAATGTATGGGTCAAGCCAGCATCGAGGAACAATATACCCTGATTCTTATTTACCAAATTTAAAATGGCTACCTCCATGTATCTGCTCACAAGAGTTTCCAAACTGCTCAATTTGAAAAAGACGTTATGGCAGGCTGAATCTTTTCTGTGTTTTTTTTTTCCAGGGCCTTTGTCTACCTCAGTCAGAACAATTACGGTGAAGCTCATGCATCCTTCACTGAAGTCTTAAAAATTGACCCTAAAAACCCTGTGGTAAGTACGAGCACATCGCAACCACGACTCTGCAACATGCGAGAGGAACACAAACTACACAACCGCTGGAATGATTACTTTTGTATTGTATTAGTTGAATCTGCTCATGATTAGTCTGAAAAGCATGTTTATTATATTAATGCAAACAATTACACGTTATTCAAATGTTTAGTGGAGCAGCTGCTGAGACCAACTCAAGAAGAATGGAAGCTGTTATTACTGCCAACATGGCTTCCTTAAAACACTGAATTAAGGGTCTAAATATATTTGTACATAACAGATTTCACTCTTTGATTTTTATTATTTTTGTCAACATTTCTAAAAACATCTTGTCACTTTGTATTGTGCTTCAGTTACAGAACATTGATTGTTGTAATACATTTTAACTGCAAAATTCAGCCTATAAGCAATAGCATGTAGCATCATATAAAGCCCTTGAGAAACAGTTGACCTAAAAACACAATAATAATAATAATACATTTTATTTATAGAGCGCTTTTAATGATACTCAGACACTTTACAACATTAAAAGTTAAGCATAAAAAGTTTAGAAATCTACGCCACAGTGTCCTCGGTGATCCCGCTCAGACCTGGTATTAACGTCCTGAGTGATGCCCTTCACAAATGGTCAGTGTTCAGGTCGGAACACATCCAAACGCTCCTGAGATCCGATGACTTGAACCACATTCAGAGGTGGACACATGTGGCCACATTCTTTTTGCTGTGTGAATGCACATGAATCTTTGGCCACATATGAAGGACCCACTACTCCAGCTGCCGTCCTCTGACGTGCTACAGTTTAAACATATTTTTACACTTCTCAATGTGCATTGATTTGTTTGTGGCCACCGTCGCAATATCAACACTGATCCCCACATTATGAGATATTTTCTTCAAAGCAGATCTACGCACAGCATCGATTCATTCAGCTCTTCCTGACTCTGCTCACTCTCTTTCTCTCTCTCTCTCTCTCTCGCTCGGACCGACACACACACAAACATTGTCATCAGACACATCGCTCTTTACGAACACAAATGACATACATGATTATTTGCATATAGAGCGTGGAAGTGAGATGCGATCACAAGTGGTCACAGGAGACGCATTCAGGACTCATTTTAAATACCGTGTGTGAACAGACGAACTTAAAGCTGTCCGCTTGTGATTGGATCTTTCAGGACGGATGTTAATACCAGGTCTGAACAGGTCCGGGTGTGATTTGATTGTTTGAAGTGCCAAAACATAAACTGTAATGGTCAACAGTAATGACACCATTAGTGAGAAGTTCATATTAATCTGCCTCCCACCTCAAGGCCAACAACAACGCGGCGGTGTGCCTGCTGTACCTGGGCCATTTGAAGGAGTCCCTGGGCCAGCTCGAGGGTCTGGTGCAGCAGGACCCCGCGCTCTACCTCCACGAGAGCGTCCTCTTCAACCTGACCACCATGTACGAGCTGGAGTCATCCCGCAGCACCCAGAAGAAGCAGGCCCTGCTGGAGGCCGTGGCCTGTCGAGAGGGCGACAGCTTCAACACACAGTGCCTCAAACTGGTCTAAAGAGGCAGGAGGTGGGACTGGGGGAGGACACACACCCACACACTACTGCTACTGTAAACCCCCGAGAATAGAATCCACCTACCGGCTCCTCTGAAACTCACCATATCCCTAGTTCAAAGTTGTTTATTTAATCCGTACTGAAGCAAACATGTGGAACGTTGCAGTTTTAAAGGGGTTTGTGTTATAGACTATTACTTGACCAGGCCCAGTGATTTCAAGAGACTCAGTGATGTCAGTGCAAGACATGGACGACTGAGGGACCGCTACGACCTGCAAGGTGAGTCATGTGACCAGCAGGGGTCGCTGTTAAAAAGGTTATCATCACTACCACTGAATCTGCTTATGGCAAAGCTGTTCAAGCCATTGTCATAATATTATCTTTGAGACCATGCTGGCTGTGGGTTCGACAATGTTTTATACATTTTTATGTCACACTGGATGTATTACAGCAGGACTTCACATTTCCTTTTAAAAATTACTCTTTTCGGACTTTCCACTACATTCCACTGTTCCTTTTCATAACCGGTATCAGACGCCGTGAGCAGAGGTGGTGATTCACTCACTACATGACACAAACATGACAGAATTTGAGGGAAGATTCTTGGGTAATAGAACTGTAATAGAGAAACATTTAAAAAAGACGTATTAATCAGAATTTATGTCCCTATGATTATTCTTGATGGGAATATATTTTTGTGCAGGGTCTTAAGCATCACCAATGAGCCCTTTCATATATGAAACCTCTGCACTGATTACAGTCACATCAGTACTGCTTTATTTAGATAGAATTGAAAGAATGAAGATGCATGGCACGTTTATAAACAAGCGTTGCCACATTTACACCCTTTGCTGTTGAGTTTCACATTTTGGACTCTGGTATGAAGTTCTTCTTTATTCCTTATACTAAAAGTGGATCGGTTACCAAGGCTACGAAAAGTTGGCCAATGACATCCATCGAGTGACTCCTACCTTACAGGTCTTGGAACGTGGCGGTCCCTGAGAAGAAATGGTCCAGCACTTGACGTGGGCATTATCCTAAGCTTCAGTATGCTTTAAGTTTAACGTCCTCTGTTCATCGGCACACACCTGTAATACTGGACTACTCCAGTATAACTAACCACTCAGTTTGAGATGCATGTTTTTTTTATTAACAGTGAAGATGAACACGTCCTTCAGATTTCATTGTGCCCTGTTTTCTTTACTAAATCATCATGTAAGATATTAGGAATCCAAGAGTGTAAACAGAGTAGAGCGATTTGTTTAAATTATTGTATAAAAATGTTGTCTTGTTAAATCTTTTATTGATTTGTTCTGGTTGATCTTTAATTATCATTGTTTGCAAATTGTGTTTATCATATTTATGTATATTAAAAAAAGGCATTGATACAGATACAGAAAACACATTCATTGTGTATGTGTGTTTAAAAGTAAGTATAAAAGTGCTTGTTATATTTAAATGAATTGTCTAATTTCTCGGGCATGACCCATTTAGGTTTGTATATATACATTTACATATATCTAATACATGGCAGTCCGAGGAACAATTTAGATACTGCAGGAGGAAACATGGAGCGGAGGTAGACAGGATCGTCCACTAACCAGAACATTGGTGGTTGGACACCCATGGGTAAGATAGTAAATCTGAAAATTGCCTGGCTGGGTGTATGCAGGGTGTGTGTAATAGAAGAAGTGCTGTATGAATGTGTCTTGTACTGTTAAGACAACACTGGAAAATCGCCATATAAATAAAGTCCATTTCAGAATTGCCGGAGCCCAAATTCAGGACTGCTGTTCACATGTATTCACTTGCCAATTGCAAGTTACACCTAGTTATGATACACAAGCAAAAGCATTTCTCCACTTTTGAAAGGCGAGGACAGCATCTCCTCATTTTATTGGTCAACAAAAATAATGTTCTGACCCATTAGGCCAAATAGAGAAATAAAAAATATGGATATGATTGTAGACTATTTTACTTGTTCCGGACATCCCAATCGAGATGTGTAATGATAAAATGTCCCCTCAAGATGTATTATTATTATTATACTAGTGAGTGATTGGGCCCTCTGCTGGAGACTTAATAGCTGGATGCTCTTTATTTTGGCAGGGAATAGAGAATAGGGGAGTTTCCTCAATGCCACTGGATTAAAATTATATAACAATATATGACACAAACTAAACAACAGGATCTTAAGGAAACTAATTATCTTCACAAAGTGCCACGTACTCCAGACAGTAAAGCTCTCACACATTTCACTTGTGAAGGTCGAAGTTTACTATTTCAACCTCCTTTATGATTGGTCAGTTATCAATTGACAAGAAATATGGAAAAATTCTACTTCGCATGTATGCATTGTTAGCCATGTTTGGACAGCCTAAAGGTCAGTGGGGTGATAAATATCTTACAGAAATCTTGTGATTGTTTTATTTTCAGATATAAAGTTTTGCAGCACACACACTCACAAATATTCAAACATCACCAGCAACCAGGATATTTTACTGTGAAAATGAAAAACGCTAATTATTCATTGCCTAGTTCATTTTTCTCCCATGCTGGTGAAGCTGAGATTTGACAGATACTCGTATACATAAAACAATCAAAGAGAAGAAGGCACTTTTACCCAGATTACCCAGCAGTGGTAGAAGTATTCAGAAACAGCATAGTAATATTTATGGCACGACTAATACTGGTGCCAATTTTATGGAGTTGTGATATATACACGTTTGTTTGCGTTATCCTGAGGAGGGATGGGGTTGTTCATTAAGCAAAGTATTTCACAAAGTACTAAGTATGTCATTTATTGTGAAGAGCTGTGACGCTACATGTACTGCAGACAGTGCTGTAAACAATGGAGTCGGAGCGCCATCTGCTGGACAAACTATCTGAGTACACCATTTCTCATTTACCCCAAGCACTTCTTTTTTCTGTATCTCGACCTGTAAAAACGTGTTTTGTTTTGTTTTTTAAAATCGGACAATATATATATACTGATGCTCATAATTCTGTGATAGAACAGTATTAAGTATCAGTTGGCACTAGTGCTAATTAGCACATTTTAGATTTCTGCAATCAAAGCTTAACCCAAAAAGCGTAACTTATATAGAAATCATACTTTATCCTTATAGAATATAAAAGCAACAGCTACATATTTAAAGAACGTACCAAAGACAGAGGGGCTCATTATGCCAAACGGCCCCTTCCTAAGTGAAACATTGCTATTTATGGTAATTTAGACTTTTAGACCTATTTTGACAGTAGCTGGTGATTTGGAGATTGTCTGGGTGAAGATCTATTTTGTGTATTTCTCTCACTCTCACTTAAATGTCTTCATCAACCAGCATGACAGTTCACAGATTTAGGTAAGATTTGGGGAGGTTAATACAACTTGGTAGTGTTGGTACGGATCACCTGCCAGTCTCCATAATGCATCTGATCATAACAATATCCATCTCCATAAAATCTACTCCATCTTGCAAGAGTTCTGTCAGAGCAGCAGAGGTGGTAATTATATTAACTACTTTATATATTTATGGGTACTTCAGATTTTATCTTAGTAACTGTAGTGAAGTCTGAAGTGTTTGTCACTTAAATATAGTGTTTTGAAGAGTACACAAATATTTTTTTTTAAACAAACGCTTGCATCTGAGAGCATTTAAGTAATTATTCAGATTTCCACTGAGACTGTCTAAATGTAAGCTACATCATTTCATTTGTCTCAATATAAAGATCTTAATCATTCTGTTTTAATCTCCTTTAACATACTCATGGAAAACCTGCTATATTGCCCTGGTAGAATCCAATCAGAGACCCTGATGGATTCCAGTCCTCTCTCAGGATCCCTGCAGAGAAGCCATGTACTTCAAACGGATGTCCAGGTCATCAGCTGGACGGTTGTAAGCCTTCCACACAGGCTCCCCCACAAACAGCCTCATGGCTTTAGTGTAGTTCTGAGGAAACAAACAATCCCAATGATAATCATTGTGACATCATTTGAACCCAAACAAAATCATCTTGCAGGCAGAAGTCTCTTAGAAGCAGCCCACAACAGCACAAATCAAGGACTAAGTTTGAAATAGTTGATGGGTAACAATGGCTCCAGTTCCACTTTTTAAATGTTCTTAAAAACATTGATGATTACAAAAAAGTTGCATAATGTGTCTGTGCTGCTTCCTTGCAATAAAATAGCTCAAACTTTTCTCAGACATTATGACATGTCACAGCATGAAAATCTTCATGACATGAATCTCATGGAGGTGAAATGGTTCTACTTGTAATGCAATTGGATGCATCCCAAGATAACTAATAAAGTAGTTTAAGGAGCTCAGTGTTTTTTTAGAGGGCTGTGGCTTCATCTTCTATCCTCAGGGTCCAGTGTTAAAATGGTATGGGGAACTGCTCCTATTAAACGTGGTGTCCCTCAAGGTTTCATTTTAGGCCCACTTTTATTTTCACTTTGCTTTCACCTGGCTCTATTTTTTAGAAGCATTGTATTTATTATCACTGTTAAGCAGATGACGCATGTCACGGCTGCCTTGGGATATGTATTGCTGTGTGTTTATGTTAAGTAGGCTGTGCGGCCCGCGGTGCAGGATTGGCTCCCACAGGTGTTAGTGTGGCCTGTCTTCAATCAGCAGCACCTGCCGTCATTCCTTCCCCTCCCTCCCGATTGGCTGGATTCCCAGGCCGCCCTACCAATCACCGGAGAGCATTGGCCCTACATAACCTCCCGTTGAATCGATTAGGGGGCGTCTTATCAGCTAAGAACCACAGCATCTACTTTAGTGTAATCAAGCAGATGCTGTCAGACGTACGGTCTCGTCCAGGGTGAAGCGGTGGTAGATTCCTGCCGGTAGAGTGATCAAGTCTCCTTTGCTCATAGAAATTCGGATCCATCTATCCTCCTTGTCCCTGACATCAAAGTAGGCCCGGCCATCCAGGATGTAGCGGATCTCATCATCCTGGTGCAGGTGCTCCTCGAAGAACATCTTCAGCTGAGTGGACAGTCACACAAAAGACAGAGGCCTGAATAATGGTGTGATACAACTCAGTGAATAAGACACATAGTTAAGTGCGAGCAGTCTTATCTTTACAGATGCGTGCAAAATATGACTTTATAAAATACACTGAATGCTAACGTTCCGTATGTTATACAATCTCCAGTTCCTCATTAACGTTCCACTGTTAGAAGCATCTTCTCCAACCAAGATTCAGCCTCTCAGAATTAAAATAAAAGGTGGACCTGAGGCCACATACTTCCAACACGGGTAAAGCCGTATCTCGTCATGTTAACGTAGAATGAATAATTCCTGTGTTCACCCTGTTTATCTGAAACCGCTCCAAAACGCAACAGGTTCTCTCTTGCCCCACCCCTTCTCAAACTCAAATGGAAATCGGTTCAGAAATGAAAACATCGTCCTTTGGTGGACGTAAAAGGATCATTAAATGACTAATTTAATATGTGCAGCTTTTTTGCAGTGTAACCCCCCTCAGGTTACCTTGCCCTCATAGCCCGGTAGTGTGTCCTTGTGAATGGTGATGATGTCCATGTAGCTGTAGCCCTGGTCTTTGCGGATCTGCTCCAGCTCTGGGTCTGTTTCATAGATATCAGCATTCAACTGCAGAGACAAAAATAATCGTCAGTACACAAACTCGTGTGGAAAGGTGCAAAAACCATGAGTCGCCTTTGTATCTCATGTTACACATTATAACAAACTCAAATGCTGGCATTCAGCCTCTCATATAATAGTTAAGCTTTATTTCAGACTTAAGGGGCAATATTGGTATAAAAAAAAAAAAAAGACAAAATCCAGCCCACAAATAGAGATTACAGTTATCACATGTAGGGTTTCCACAGGGATCACAACACAGACTTTTGTTCCAGTGTGTCCACCAACAACCTTTATGCATAAGATTCCTCAGCAGAGCTTGAAAGGTGTTGACTTTTCTTCAGCCACAAACATGTGACTTGTCCACTTTGGAAGCTTGAGCAAAACTCTGAATGCATCATTCTAACCCGCCACAAGGAGCTTTCTCGGTGTTACTGCTCAACTGGAGCACAGCGGCAGACTGAAAAACGTGCTGATCTGTGCACACAACACTTTAATGGTAATGTGTACAAACAATGCGTCTTCGTCCACAGGCCTCGATGCTCGTCAGCTCAACAATTTCAGGGCAGCAACCCAATGTAGACATTGTTTGTTGCAACGTTGGTTTCTGGGTCACAGTGGTTATGCAACTATAGTTAACAGAAGCTCGGTGAATTCATCATGCACGTAGTGTTGTGTTGAAGTGGTGTGAAGTTGGGGTCGTGTGTTACCTTCCTGTGGAACACCCCGAGCTGCTCCAGCACTCCCAGTGAAGCAGGCTGGTTCGGCTCCAGTCGGTGCGGCCTCCTCTGGTCCTCGTCAGAGCTGTTCATGTACCACGCTTCCATCTCCATCGCAGCCGCTGGACTCCACAAGTAAACACGAAGCGACGCTGGCAACTGAGCGTCGCACGCAACGTGACGCACTGCACCGTCATGACGTCAGGGCTGCGAGGGAGGAGGTCGCAGGCAGGACTCGAGTCAGTGTTAACCATAGACTGTATATAAAAAGTATATTTACAATGCAGCAATGTGCTTCTCAGTTCCACAACATGTTCTGCAGAGGAGCTGCTACTGCAGCACAATGTTTTTACAAAGTTTAGGGTGACAGTTGAATGCCAATCGGGTTCACCACATATATCCAGAATAAACGGGACGGGAGGCTGATGATTCCAGAAATAGACAATTTATTCAATTCGTACATATGATTTTAAAAAACTGATCAAATAGCACAGGATCATGTGCAAAGTATGGCGTATAAATAACATTAAAAAGAGAGAAGTCAAAGGCTCCAGACCCAATTTAACAAAGCTAAAATATCATGCATAAAACAAGCACAGCACACTTTAAGAATCCCAACACTGGTGTGATTGCACCACACAATTGCAACAAACAATTGGCGTCCTCACCTGCTGCGCCCACGCTACACTTCCTCACAGGACGGAGGGAGGGAGCGACTACGGTGTCCCTAAATAAACTTCGCCGACTCCCCTCATCCTATAGGCATCGCCGTCCTGTCAGGTTAATTAGAGCTATGATTTTATATCTACAATGACATGTAAGCATAACTGGGAAAGTAACACTGCTAAAGCTTTTTATTAAGGATTGACCCCATCACACATATAGGCTTTGATTTGAATATGGCCACAAATATGATTATTGCCCTGTATGAAAGAAGTCCCTTGTACGCAAATAAATACCAGTACTACCCAGTATGAAGCCGTGGATCTTCCGCTTCTGCAAATATTTCACAATAAAAAAACCTTTTGAAACAAGGGAATGGATTCCATCAACAGAATCCTCTATGTAAAGGGCATTGAGACGGTGTATATTATGATCTGGCGCTATACAAATAACATGTTATTGAAATTGAATGTACGTATGTCCGTTGGGACCAAAGAGAAAAGGAAAGAAAATTAATTAATTTGCATAAAACAGCACTGATGGCAGGGTGGAGCATTTCTTGAGGCAAAGGGCTAAGTGAACAGGTGGTGTTTGAGGAGTTTTTCTATATTGTATATGTAAATACAAATTGTTTGTTGTGTTTGTTGGGCTGTTGTTTCCAGCTGTCTGCCCTGGTGCCACCACAGTGTTGCTGCCACAAGAGCGCAGCACACCGCTCCACCATGATGCAGCAGCACGAAACACTAAAGTAATGAATTTTGTAGGTAATTGTGAAACGTTTGAAATGTGGTTAGTTTTGAAGACGCAGCTGTGATGCTTCTACTACATGTGCTGAGAGTATCCTCTGCTGGACAAAGTTTGTAATGACCCCATTTACCCAAAGTATTGTTTTAAAATTAATAGAAAAATCTTGAAGTTCTGTTGTTTTTTCAAGCAAGGTTCATTTCTCTTGATCAGGACCCGCTTACTAACCCTTTATCAACACTGACAGTTCAGATAAAATAAGACTGTATCAAACCTAGAATTGTGAGTGGAGGACGTAGAAGAGTTAAGACTGAACAAATGCACCTGGATCTGCGCCCTGATCCGGATTAACACCAAAATTCAATGACTTCGTTTCCATTTTTTGCTTAATTTCAAGATAGTGGGAGAAATGGTCTATAGACAATAATTCAGTTTATGTTTAATTAATTACGATGCTAATTGTCTCCCCTTCTCCAGCAAAAACACCCTGGAAATTGCACACCAATTGTTTTCGTTGTATAAACACATACATGAAGATCAAAATGCTTTTAAATTAAATTACGTTAATAAATCAAACATTTAATTACTGGAAAAAATGATAGTCAGCATCCCCAATCTAACCAAGTATGCCCCCAAACCTACCACTGCAAGAGACCTAATATCAATTAATAATGACACTATTTTTTAACAGCACAGTGATCCACAGGAGTGATGGAGCTTATGATGTCATAATGACCTTAGGGGGGAAAACTATTTAATGGAAGTTTGAAAACACAAATTTTCACACTTCATTAAAAAAGTAGTCAAAACGATTCAGGATATTAAGAGAAGCAAAACAGAACTTTAACTAACTATCTACTAACAAACCAGGAACAACTTATACGAGATCAGATTTCTCACTGATGTCATCACTTGCCCCTCATAGACCATAGAGGCGTGGTTTGTGCAAACATGGACGTGGCTCCAGAGGAGGATCACTGAGGACATTTAGGCTAAAAACACAGTGTAAATGACGCCGTTTTGAGTCGAATTTTAATGTTGGGGCTTATGAACCCTTGGATGGACCCACAGGAGCATATGGAGGCATTTTCAGTTTTTTCCCTGTTGTTTATTTGACATTTGAAGACGTAGTCCCCCAGAGACTCCAAAAGTGTTAACTCCAACACTTCACCCATCCCTCCATCGACATAGTGAATTTAAATTTTTCTGTGAACTATCCCTTTAACATGTTTTACTGTAAACCTAAAATCAACAGGGCAAAGAATCAACTTCCATCCCTACTTCTGTCCACTAGAGAGAGGCAGAGACCAACAAATGATAGTAAAGCACGTTCACCATTTGGCGGGGGACATCTTATTGAAGTAGGTTTTATTCTGCCATCTGATGGCAAAATATCACGTGTTGCCATGATTAATTCATAACGATGTAAGAGAGCTTGTTATGCAACTTGGGGGGGAGCTGCCTCACAGACCTGCCTATTTGTCATGCATATAAGGTGTATTGAAGGATATGATGTGCTCCTAATGTTGTGCCAAAAGACTAGTGTGAAATATACAGATGCAATACAGTGAAATACGAAGTGTATACATGTATTTCCTATAGCAACTAGTGTAGGTGTGTATTATTTCGTGCACAAGGATAAATCAAGTATGACTCAGACTTGAAAGTTGATCTTCTCCTTAATGGAGGGTGATTGGAGCCTGACTGATTTACTGGTTAACCAATAAAGATCTGCCAATATACACTTTTCACCGATGTGTAAGTTGTTTGCTTATATGCGCCAATGTCAAAACTTGGATTTTACAGAATTTCCACTGCAACAAATATACGATTGTGTTTATTTTTTAGATGAAAGTTTGGTATATTTGGTTGTATAAGTTTCATTTATTTATTCATAATAGTTTGTTTAAATATTGATTCCCTCATCATAAGGGTTTGATAACGATATCTTAGGAATCAGTGCCAAATTTTTCCGAACATACATTTATCTGTATGAGAAATATAAGAAAACCCTTGTATCCAAATCAGCCCCAAAAAATAAAATACAGTTGGGCTCTAAGCTTTATTACACATTGTTTGTCTAGAGTAACATCCTACAAACGTTTTCATTTCTTGTGTAATTTTTTATAATCTAACGAAATCCTGTTTGCACATGTTATTTAATCTAACATGTAGTGTATCTTTTGAATCTAATGAGTATGTGCAGCAGAATTCCAAACTCAAAATCTAAATGTCTAACTCCAGTAGCAGTGTTGGTGTGAATCAGCAGACAGAACACAGACAGAGGGGATCAGACATTTATTTACCCTTATTAAAAGTTACAATAAAACCATTAACATCTTCAAACGATAGCAAAATAAAGAGAACCAAAAATATTGGCCAAAACATATTTACAGAGACAGTTTGCAGATAAAAGCTCACATTTTGTACACAATCCCAAAAACCTGCGTCATAAACTCTGAAATGTGAACACTGCAATACTCAAGAAGCTTGAATGTAGTTTTAGCCAGAAAAAGAATGAAAATGCACGAACAAAGACATTGCTCTTTTACCACCTCCCCTCCTCGATTTTCACTTTTCTATACATGACAAAATACTTGAAATTTTGGGGTAAAACATAGGAATGTAGAATTCTAAAAATGAAGATCATTTGAAAGGTTTCATGTGTCCGTATAACAGTCATTTCGAGTGAAGGAGGTGGTCTGCCCCGCTCCACAACGGTGACGATTTTTAGATCCCAAAAAAAGATGAGAAAGAAAAACAAAATGTTATAGGGCTGCCACGCTGTTAAAAAGGATGCTTCTCCATGAATTGGGAAAATGAGTCAGTATTCCTGATTCGCTCCCCATCCAATCCATTACCGTCCAACATGCCAGTCCCTGTGTGTACCATGAGGGGGCGACACAGACCGACACTTTAATCATGAGAGGGCCCGGTGAGATTCCGTCTGTCGAAGAACTAATAAAAGGCAGTGAACTGGTGGTTGAATCAGCAAACGTGATATATCCTTTGTCTTCTTTTGTAGTTTTGTTATAACTTTAAGAACGTGGCACGAGTCTCTCATATATATATTTATATACTTTAATCTTGGAAAATCAGTTCAGGTGCCGTGGCGGGGAGCAGTCACTCTGCCTCGGCCTCGCCCTCGCAGGCTGCGGGTGTTGTGACCTCGGCGGGGGCGGGGGCAGCAGCAGGTTCCTCAGCAGGAGCAGCCTCTGTGGCTGGGGCCTCCTCTGCAGCCTTGGTCTCACCCTCTGGTGTAGCTGCTGCTGCCGCGGCGGCAGCCTCGCCTTCTTTGGCCTCAGGAGCCGGCGTCTCCTCTTTGGTTTCCTTGGCCGTGTGGCCGTTCTCCTCCGGCTTGTCCTCGGTCGTGGGGGAAGTGGCCTCCTCCTTGTCCTCCTCGCTGCCCTTCTTGCTCTTCTTCAGGGAGATGCCCTTGAACTTGAAGGAGTTCTTCAGGGAGAACTTCTTCTTCTTCTTGCCCTCCTTGGCTGCTTCACCCTCTGCTTTGGCGGCCTCGCCCTCAGCAGCAGGAGCAGGCTCGATTGCATCTCCAGCGCTGGTCTCACCCTCCTTGGCTGGTTCGGCTGTTCCATTTCCATCGGCAGCAGCCACTTCCCCGTCGGGCTTGGCTGACATGTCGCCGTTGGTCTTGACATGACCGTTCTCCTGCAAAGAAGAGGATTGGTTAGCCATGCAATCAAATATTTGAACTAGGCCAAAACAAACACTTTGCATCGGGAGGAGAAAATACAGTAAAATGGTTACACCTCTTTTAACAAATCACATGACGGACTAGCAGTAGCTGACTTGAGTATATATCAGTCACACAGAGAGAGAGAGGCGCTTAGTCCACAGAAGGGATCAACAGCTGTTTGCAGGACCTTACGCTGACACACGGGGGCAGTAGTGCTGCATCGAAATGTCAACACAGAGCGAGCTGAGGGAACAAAGGAATCCCAGAGAAACTGGTTTGTTCTCTCATCCAACATCTATACAGCTGCCGGATTGAGCGGACATCAGACAAAGCCACGGCCACTCATTTTCACTCCATCCACTACGGGCTGTATGAAGTCAACATGTGCGGATGGAGGAGCACACTGTGGCACATTAAACATCTGATCTGAGGTCAGACTCAGTCAACTCTCAATCAATCAGTCACCCATCAATCAAAGCACCGGGTCTCCATGAACCTCCATTTCAAACACGGACTAAAAGACGCTTGGAGGAAAATGGAGATTGAATTGGCGCCTGCACGCGCTTTGTTTCTGATTCCGCAAACTGCGCCCCCAGCAGAGCGCACATCCTTGTTGCGGCCGGTTTGCATCTTTTGTTCGACGCCGGAGCTCGATCCCAGACCCCAGAGAGAGAAACACGCTCCGGCCGCACATTGCCACCAGAATGTGTGTTTCTCTCAGTGACACATTCAGGTGAACCAGCGGCAGACTGGCTCAAACTAAGGCAGGGCTGGTAACGCGCAGAGCGGGGACGAGCGTGGCCACTCGACGGATGCTCTGCTGGAGGTCCCCCCCCCTCCTCCTCCATCCCAAACCACCGGCTCTTTAACTTCCATTCACTCCTGATCTCTCACTACAGCCCCGTGTTTGCACTCAAGAGACGGGTCTCAGCCCGGAGAATCGGCGGCTCAGCACCCACGGCAGCCCGGGGTGCCCATGCTGCCAGTGGGCGTTGGGTGCCATGTGGCTCTCGGTTCTACTCACCTGGCCGTTGGCTTTGGCAGCAGCAGGGTCGCCGGTGGCTTTCCCCTCCACAGCTACTCCACCCTTTGCAAGCTGGGATCCCATTTTTTTTTTCTTTCCTGTAGGTGTTAATAAAAAATACTAAAAATCGAAAAGGGAAAAACCTCGGGGGAGCTTTGGAGATTTTGGGTTTTTTTAAAAATCCAGATCTGGGCTGGTGGTTGAGATCTTGCCCAAGGAAGGTGAAAAAAAAAAATCCGACCGGCTCTCCTTCTCCCTGGCTGGGTCTGGAAGCGAGATGATCCCCGTCTGTGTCAGTGTGTGCACCCCAAGGCTGCTGGGCTCAAATTAAAGGATGTCAGGGACACGACTGTGAGTATTTCAACCGCGCCTCGAAATCGACCAGAGTCTCCTCCCACGGGCGTGACAGGCGGGCCTCGACCAATCTGCGGCCGGGGGATGGGCCTCGCTCACCCCCCTGTCACTGCCACAGACTGCCGCTGAACTGGTGCATCAGCACAGACTTTTTCCACTGTCTCAGGTGCCTGGAAGGTTGTTATGCTTAGTTTATCAACTTACTCACAACATGTTGCATATGTATTGTGACAAAAGGACAACACTTCAATAACATATATTAAAATGGTCGATACAGTTGTATTTTCGGGTGTTGGGACTTGGATTGAGACCCCACGAAAGCTCCTAAAACCAATTAGAGGTTTGCAGGAGAATAACAACAAGAAACGAAGACCAAACAACACGTATGCGATACAAAATGTTGTGTATTTTATGTTTTCAACCCTTACAGTTTGTTTGTTGGTTAGTTGGTTTGAATGTTTGTTTGTTTGTGAGCAAGATTTAGCAAAAAACGCTGGTCGGATTACAACGAAATTTGTTGGAAGGTTGTGGAGTCAGGGAAGAACTCATTAAATTTAGGTGTGGATATAAATCAGGGCCGCGACTCCAGGACATTTTTTAATACTTTACAAGATAGGGTGTTATTTGACCTTTTCAGCCGGGGAATTATTATGTGCAACAATAACACATACTTAGAGGACTGTTTGGCCTTGGCCTCGCTCGACTGAGTGACACTAGTTTAATGACTTTTCTCAAATCTTTGCTTGTTTCTTGTTAAGCAGCAGAGGGTTTGACTGCCAGACTATTGAAAGAGAAGAATCTGAGAAGAGAACATCCCTTTTTTTAAATGCTCACATCTCCAAGATATACAGGGGGTGATGAATAGGCACATTTATAATTTAAAGTAAGGGAAATTTAATTTTTGCTATAAAACATACAAAATTGAGGCCCAGTGCGGTCGATCAGTCAATGCTCATACTTTACTGTTTTACTTTTGTATACACTCGGTGACCCTTGTTTTCTAGTTTTACGACGTATTTCAGTGACTTCCTTTCGCTAAAATAAACCTCTCTGTGGAGGATTTCAATGAATGGGAATTTTAATGGGCTCCCCTGGATTTTTCTTTTTGAGCAACAGTGCCCGGGCTCTCAGGGAGTAAACTGGTTACATAATCCACGGCCAGCTTCACACTTGGTGGAGAGACCTTGCGATCATAGGCACTGGGGCTGCTTTGTCACCGCAACAGACAGGGAGACGGTGAATCACCTTGTCAGCCGGTAACGAGGTCTCCACGAGGTCTCCACGAGGTCTCTCAGCCGCAGCAGTGTGTCCCACAGTCGCAGCAACAATGACACTGCATTTTGCTTTGGGTGGCATGAAACTGATGGGTTCCGCTTGTGATCCAGCGAGGTCAGGGGTGAAATGTTTGAAGCTGAAGTTATGAGATACACTAGAAACTTGGGACCGGGTCGCACATGGATTTCTATTTGCCAGCTTCTTTATTTTGAAGGCATAACTCTTAATTCTGGCAACTTTAAAGTAATTGTCCTTTCTCTCCCATTAACCAGGCCCTCATTTATCCCACAGAGGAAACCATGTCGACTAAATGGCTCTCTGTCCACTTGCCATCCTTTATTTGGGGAATTAACAGTTTCCTCTTATCACAGCTATTCTGACGCATCCGGTTATACATCTCCCTCTCTCTCTTTTTACCTTGTTTCTACCAATTAAATGACACACAGAACGCCCCTTCCTCTCACACACACACACACACACACACACACACGTACACACCCCCTCTCAGACATGTCACAGCCGTGGTATGCGAGGCATGCATACGCCAACCAGAGAATGATCTCTCTCCGTTCAGTGGGCTGAGCGTTCCAGAGAGGAATACACCCAGAGGGGTCTGACCACCACTTCACACATTCTTCCAAACTGAGTCAAGAGGGAGATCAATGAATTGAAAATATGTTTTTTAACCCCCCCCCAATCATACAGCTCAGTCGTGGTTTGGGAATTCTCTGTTGCCCTGTGATGTGGGATTGCCTGAGTCTTTCTGGGGAGGTCTATACATTTTAGGTTGTCAGGTTTCAAAGGGATGCTTCTGGTTTAATCAGCAAAAGAAAGAGATTTATCACAGCAGGGAATCCAAGCCTCTGCAGAGGGATCCCTGACAAGGATGGCCTCGGGTTTGAGGCTCTTAAGCTGCAGTTTAAGGTGGTGTCTTCATTGATGTGGATCATTTGGAAAGCAAATGAGGTTTTCTCCATTTTGGCCTTACCTCCACAATCAGGAGGCCTCGCTGACCTCATAAACAGTTGTAAAATAGGGTTTGTAGTGGTTGCTCAGAAGCTGCTTTTAGACATGCACTCAAGTCTGGACATTTACTTGATTCATCCTACTTTTCCAGAGGGGGGTGTATATAAGTTGCTCCGGACATTTTATTTTATTTAATATTTAACTTTTCTTGTCAGCAGCCTAGTAAATCATCTGAAAAATATCAGAGTGAGCGCATGTGAGAATACAGTAGGAAAATGTCTGGGAAATTCACACCAAGCAAGTGAGCATGTTCATGACATGAGGACGCGATGGACGCAGATCTGAAAGAATACAAATATCTCTGGATGAAAAAGAGATGCGACACGGACGAAGATGTCAACTTGGAAAGACAACGGGATTCGAGAGCTTTTGAAGATGAGGGTCAATGCTGTTGTCGAAGTCCTGTAGACAAAAACACTTGACTTCCGCAGCAGAATTTAAAACGTCCAGCCTCCTGCATGCTCTACCCAGGCACCACCCCTCACCTGGATGTTCTGGACATTTTCTTGCTCTTGTGAATGTGTCTGACCCACACAATCTCCCACTGTGTTCTTCATAGGTGAAACGCAAAACCAAATGATCACATCTTAAAACAGCTATAGTGTCGTGTATAGAGATTCTTGATTTACTGCGGTCCTCCACACTCTGTGCTTGCAGGGAAACGTCAGAAAACTGCTTATCAGGTCTATGCAGACGGCTGCAGCTGAGATTTATGTGTCTGTTTTCATAGTGAATACTGACAGTGAAGGTGTGAATGTGTGTACATACCCATACAGTGTGAAATACATACTTGTACGACACACATGGTGTGATGATGACAAGGCCTGATCTCCTTGAGAAAAAAGGAGATTACTTCTCCAGGACTTCCTCCAGCCTCCAACCTGCCAACTTATTTCACATTTCACACAGCGTTTCTCCCCCTCTTCACACACTTCTCTCTCCTGCACTCATTAATGCCCCTGTTGCAAATGCTGCTGAAAAGCTTCCATTGAGACAGAGAGAAGAGAGAGAGAAAACAAGAGGGGAAAAAAGAGCAAGGAGGACCAGAGCGATGGAGGAAGAATCAGAAACACGTCCCCGGGGCTCAGTTTGCCTCAGGAAGGAGAAAAGTTTATGACAGTCACCTTGAACAGATTAGTCGGGCATTTCAGCATGATGAATATGTAATTTCCCAAGGTTCCTCCATTCGTCAGAAGCTCATGCATACACAATTGGAGAGACAAGAGGGGGCCGTTTCCTGCGTGCTGCCTTATGGTTTTGTGACATAATGATGGTTTATAGTTTGTTGCCATTTTCCTGAGCTAATGTGCTAAACGCATGAGTAGGGTGTGGCTTTAAAATAGGTTTTTAATTGGAAATAATATGACGACAAACGTTATAGTGGGTTATATCGAGGGACAGTTTCAAATGAAAACGTTTGCGTGTAAATCCAATGCAAAAAACGTTTGACTCAGAAGTGATATCTAAGCAGTTCTGGGAGCATGTTGAGATGTAAATGGGATTTTATAGGTCTGCTACAGTTTGGCACAAACACAACATTTGCATTGCCAAGCACCTAATCACAAGGAGAATCAGGTGCAACTGCCTCTTCACTGGCATGAATAAGGGCTCGTAAGACTTAAGAGAAAGCCCTTTTGTGATGCTAATTAATTCGATCAACTGGCTTATTGACTGCAAAAAGGAGCTCACCAGCAGGCGACCGACACTGCTACACATGGCAGCCATCTTGGCCGGGCGCATGTGTCTGTCGGGGCTCGGGCAGGAGGAGGAGGAGGAGGAATGGATGTCCAATGCTCAGCCAGGCTTGCATGTCTGACTCGCCTCATTGATAAAGCGGTCGTCGGCGTCACAGGGGAGCATGGAAACGCAACACAGGGAAACCGGCAGCAATCATGCTGATGTGTGTAGATTTGCCTCACGTCCCCCCCCCCCCAATCTCTCCGTCTCCCGGTGCCTAAGGTGTCAGACATTGCTGTGTACGTGCAGACATACCACGGAGCTGGTTACCACGGCAACCGCTGCTCCTATCGGCATCTTCGGAGGGACGTTAGTCGGTGGGAACCCAGTCAAGGGTGTATGTGTGTGTAGGGGGGGGGGTGGGGGGGATGGAAGAGGATATGGCTTTGCCGTTGTTTTTGTTTCCCTTATTATCTCTGGCATGTTTATTTGAGATGACTCCGACTCCCACAATTTACGCAGCTGAGAATCCCAACCTCCGTGTGACCGCAGGGAAACGAAACGCGGTTTCCTTTTAACCTCTCAAGTTTCGTGTACTGCGCGTCTCCTTCCTTCCTCCCTCTCACTCCCAGCGGTTGCCTTTGCTTGAGTCACTGCAGCCCAATTCACCCAGCGGTGGCTTGTTTCCATCTGTTGTCATGACATGTAGGCCAGGTGAGAAAAAATAGCGATAAGCAGGAGATAAAACAGATGACAAGACAAGAAGAGAGGGCGTGGGGTTAAGAAGTGTTGACGAGTGAAGCAGAGAGAGAGGATAGGGGTTAGAGAGAGAGAGTGTGTGTGTGTGTGTGTGTGTGTGTGTGTGTGTGTGTGTGTGTGTGTGTGTGTGTGTGTGTGTGTGTGTGTGTGTCTGTGTCAGACAGGGGCACACAGTAGTAGGGCAGCTCATCCCCAATGGCGACGGCACCGCAGTATTACTAGGTCAGTGTGCCATCATCCCATTCATCATTATCACAGCCTGCTCTTCTTCCTCCACTTTCCCGCTCTTCATTCCTCCCACGCTTTCTTGCAGTAGCTGTCCTCTTCTTCCCTTACTCCCACACACACACACACCCACACACTAAGCATTATAGATAGAATATAAAGTAAACCCAGAAATAGCAGATGTGTATTTGATGGTTTGATTTCATATTCACAGGAATCACAGTAGCTTACGTCATCTGGCCATGCATCAACCTCAGTTGTATTTTGTCTTAGCCACGATATACCTGCTTAACATCGGCATATTAGCGTTGTCTTTGTGATTATGTCAGCATGCTGATGTTGGAATTTAGCAAAGCTTTGCATAAAGACAGTGGGGAAAATGTGAGCTGGACATTCACCAAGCACCTCCAAGGCTCACTAATAAAACGCAAAAACATATTAAGGAACATTTTTAATGATAAAACGTTTTTATTTGTTTAAAAAATAGCCACCCAACATATATTGTCAGCTCAGCCAATGAAGTCTCTGCTTACGCCTATACTAATACGGGATCACTTTAGGTTTTATTTGCGTTTTTGCTCCGTATCAGTAATAACTCCTGTCCATAATAACACACCTGAAAATGTATATCAAGGAACCATCCACGTAAACTGGGCACGTGTGTGCTGAGGTAAAATGGAAGCAGATTGTGTACTCTGCAGTTGGTTGCATACTTAGAGCAAATACTATGATCATGGCGCAAATGACTGTCATTTTCAGTTTTTACCCGTCCAGACAAGAACGCAACCCTGGAGTTTTCGAACTAAAACTGGGCCCACAGCATATCCAAACTTTTCTGCTGCAGCTGCTGGAAAAGTATAAAGTGTGGAAGGTAGGTGTAAACATATCGCAACAGTGAACCACAACATATTGGTGTGGGTGTAGCCTCTGCTGGTAAATATGCGAACCCGTGGCTCATGGACAATGACATTATTTTAAAAGGCTGAATTGTTATTTTAACAGAAAAGCACTTAATTAGAAGAAGGAACCGTTTGTCTACCTTTTAATTACACAATTCATTAAATCCTCGTATTTTTTCCGTCAAAGATCACAAAACGTCTGCTGGCCTGTGACAGACATAAATCAATTATCCCTTGTTGAATCAGTTTAATGGTCTGGAAGCGGAGGGGCATAGATACCCTGACACACTCTGCACTGTTAAAAAAGCAGCCCAATAAAACCTAATGGGCCGTTTGTCATGACACAGCTTTGCATTCCTGCATATTATTTAAAAAAAAGGCCTGAGCGATACAACCCCACACACACATGGGCCCCTGTTGCTCCGAGAATAATTTGTTTAAGTATACACAAAGACATATATCTGACAACAGCCACTTGCGTGCAGCCACATGCAAATGAATTTGCCCCTTACCACCGCTACACACACACACACACACACACACACACACACACACATGCACACACACTCATTAGCTCAATTCTGGGTTATCTACTAGGGGCGGGCTTTTTTTTTTTTTTGGGCCAATCTGTGAGATCTTCACTCTCTCCGAGCCCCCGTCAATTTTTCCTCTCCCCCGGCTCCTCAAAACCCCCTGCCCCCTCCTCGTCTTCTTCTACCATCCTCATTGTAATGCAGATTTAAGATCAGGTGGGGGAGGGTAGCGAGATGGGGACAGAGAGAGAGAGGCTGTGGTTGGTGTTAAGTATGACCTGGCAGCCCTGCTGTGCCTCAGCGGGCAGTCCAGCGTGGGCTGGGGGAGGGGAGCCTGACACAGAGAGAAAGAGAAAGAGAGAGCTTTGAGGGTTATCCCCCCATCCTGTATGCATGACTCAGACATCAGATATCAACATCCCAGCCTCTTCTTGGAATAAAAGATGGCAGACGTGCCCCTCGGACCTCCGCTCAACAGTAATCTCATCCAGGAGTGGAACACAGAAGAATGGGATGTTTGACGGCGTTTTGTTCTGTCTAGACATAATGAGCTTAATGTCACCGAGGTCATGTTGTTGTTCCCTCTGTCACAGAATAATACCATGTCAGACTAAGTGGAAAATGAATATATAATTTACAAATGGGACTGTATTAATCTGTGTATTATTTGTGTGGACGCAGTAAAGCCATTAGTGAAATCTCACTAATTTACCCCAACAGATTGTTATGCTATTGTGCGGCGAGAGACAATGCTGTAAATTTGGGTTTTTCTGCAAGTGTGTCAGGGTGTGTCTGTTGTGTAAGTTTGTGTATATACACTTTGTATGTGTGTGTGTGTATCTGATGTCTGTCTAATTCTTATCCCTGCTGCTTTAACTGTGTCCACACTCGCTGCAGCTGTCCGACTGTAATCCTGCGTGTCTGTCCGAGAGCAGTGGCAAGAAGTCAAACTTTGTTTACCGAGCGCACAAAGCACCCCACCCCTCCCACCAAACGCACACACACACACACACACCAGCATGAGGGGGGGCAGAAATGGCAGAGAGCAGAAAAAGGCCTGCAGCGAAAATGAACACATGTCTAGGGTTGATACTCAGCCATTGTGTTTTAATGAGCCGTGTGTGGGATGGATTTATTGACTCTGGACCTCTTACTGCCCTGGAAAAAATGACGGGCAGCTTATTTCTGCCGTCGACTCCTCATTCACAGTTTGATTACTCTAAATTGCTTTCTAACTGCATAAGAAGAAAACAGCGTACGCTTATATGCAAGGTTCTGTTTGGATAAGAGGATTTTTAATGTGCTTTCATAGACATTTATGATAATAATGATTATCTAATAAAAATAATAACAACCTAGCAACCTTTTTTATATAGCACTTTAAAGGTCGTTCGGTAAAAGTATGTTTTTTATTCTAGGCCCACATCTGCCTGCTCAATTGAATCATTTTTAGACATGAACTGTAAAAGGTTGTCTCGGTCAGATGCACTCACAACTGGAAAATGTCCGGAGAGTTCAGTTGAAGGGTGATACCTGGGTAGAGCACTCAGGAGGCAGGACATTATAAATTATATTGTAGTAATTATGTCTTCGAGTCAGTGGGAACTCAGTTTGGGGGGAGAATGGAAGAAGTTAAAAATTTGCCATCAGCCCTTTTCTATCAAAAGCTGAGATATTTATTTTCTTTTGGAGATTTTTTTCTAGTTTTGTGTCTTTCGTGTGCTGGAAACGTTCACTGTGAATTTTCCTGCTGTATTCTCACATGGGCTCACTCAGATATTTTTCACCTGGGGGCTGGCAGGAAAGGTTCCTTAAAATAACTGGAGCAAATTACTTTTGTGTTCTGACAAAACAGCCTGTCCAGAAAATTTCAGGAAACGTGCGGCGTTCAATGCAAGTCTGAAAGCAGTTTTACAGAACAAGTAGTGGTTGAGTGGCAAAGAGAGGGATGACTTTTTTCCCCGGTTCACTCTGCCTTGGCGTGATTCATTATTTGGTTGTCATTTTGCTCTACTTTTCTGTTTTATCCATCTGCCATTGCAGCTGGGTTGTCATGTAGCATCATTGCCGTGTGTTGCGCTTGTTTGTGACTGACCTATTTATAACCCACCCCTTCTATCTCTTGTCCCCAAATCCCTCTCGTCTTCTTTCAGTTTATCAAAACACAGTTAAATATTAAAAAAAACAGCTCCCTTTGAACCAGTGCTCCGTCACCGCGGCATTCAAATCTGTGTGAGTTATTAAATCATTCAGGAGACAGGTTGAGGTGATAAGTCTGGGTTATTTACATTTCACTCTTGAGAAATGTCCTGGGCTCAACAGTGGCACGACAAAGACACCATACCCGAGTGGCACATGTTTATTGTACAAAGAAATACAATGGGAGCTAATGGTAGCATATTTTCTGACACTGTCCTGTTGTCTGCACATGTGCATCTGCCTCAGTCTAAGTGTGGAAATCTGTTCCCTGTACCCTCCAACATTTATCAGGACTTTATAATATTAACAACGTTATTTAGAAGAGATACACAATTTGCTGTAGTTTGTATCTGCTTTTACTTGGCAACAAACTCCTGTCTGGTATGATTACAAGGTTAGCACTGTGGCTAACACCTCAGGATAACGTGAACACTCATTTTCTCTTTACAATCAAGATCTGGAACACATCACATCTCTTGCCAGCTACTGAAAAACCAAGCTAATGTTCAACCGCCATTTTTAATGATGAACCAGGTTAAACATTTGTCACATATTGATTTTGGATAAATACTCTATATACACTAACAACCTTGGTATGAGTCATTGACTCTGTTTACATGGACAGAAATATTACATTATATTTCTGATTAAGACTGAAGTCGGAATAAGACAACATTTTCTGAAAACCTTAACCTGAAGGTCATACTTGGAATAATTAATATAATATGTGGAGTATTCAGATCTAGTCACATTATGTGGTACATTTATACACTTTCATTATAATGTCCTGTTGGAGTTTTCTTAGCATTTTGAGACATTGACATATGGAAGTTAGTAACTCCTTGA
The DNA here is from genome assembly GCA_026259375.1 of Verasper variegatus. Classification (NCBI taxonomy): domain Eukaryota; kingdom Metazoa; phylum Chordata; class Actinopteri; order Pleuronectiformes; family Pleuronectidae; genus Verasper; species Verasper variegatus. The sequence continues at coordinate 7,470,586 of CM048049.1, forward strand.
TGTCATAATCAGACTATGATCTGTGACATGTAAACAGAAATGTAAATTGAATATTCTATTAACAACTCATGAAAACATTATAATCAAAATTATGTCACATTCAGGATATGTTCAATAGCTGGAATATAGCTGTCCATGTAAAGATGGGCACTGACGACCAGAATTTTTTAGGAGGAATGATTTTTGATACATATACCTAGCATGTACCTATTAAAAGCCAAACAATTAAGAAAGGGATATAGACCTAGGAAAATGTATGTTTTTAGTTTCACAGTGTCTTTAAATGTCTTCTGTTTTTGTTTTTGCTGGGTTTAGATTACCTGAAGACCTCACATGTCAGTCATTCAAATGAGTTTAGGAGTCTCCAATGTTGTACATACATCTGCAGTTCCCTCTCCTTATTAGATTAACAACTATGGGGCTCCAAAGACAATGGTCTCCACTTGTCAAAGTCTCACCCTGCCTGCTGGCTTTGTCCTCAAGCCAGGGTTCAAAATTCTATCATCACACCCCCAGTAGTATTGTACTCATCAAGACTGGCTGTCTGGCGTGTTTTTCCTTCCACTGTGCCAGCACACTTACTATCTTATCAGGGCTGGAATTGATCTAGAACTGCTTGACTGTGTTTGCAGTGCGGCACTGACCTCATCTCCACTGGTCTGCAGAGACAGCTAGCATTGATCTTTCCTAGCTCGACCAACCTGCCCAGTTGAGTCTGTATTAACCTCCTGCAAACCTCCTGTTGCCCATAACTCTGTGGATACGGCCTGACAGTGATTGCAAGTGATTGATTGGGGATTGATTGGTTGAAAGAGGGTACTGGGAGGGAGTTGGAGCGAGGTAATGGTGTGGGGTACAGCAGGCAGTTATTTACATTTGTGTCTCATCAGGAAATGAGCGCAGTCAGGTTGGACAAAGATTTACTGTTACTGCCTGTATTATTCTCTCGTATATTCACTCCTTGCCAGAGCTTGAGCATCCCTGCCTGAAAAGAAAGATACATTTAAAACAAAATGGGATAAATATATATCTCCCACTGACAGGCACAATATGAAAGACACCTGCTCTGACAACAGCCGAGGGAACTATAAGCCATTTGTCATTTCCTTTGTGTGTCTTCCCCCCTGGGCATACTAACAAGGTTATCATGGGTCAGTGATGAGCTGGGACTGGAGATCAATTGGAAATCAGTTAGAAGACTTTCAGCAACAATGTACAATGGGGCTCTTGCCATCAGGAGGGACAGAGGGTGACAGCAGGCACGGTATTAGGGCCAAGGGCATTGGTTGGTGCAGGTCTCAGGAGGGTCTGCGCCATATGATCAGATGCTCCTGGCGGACCTCCATTACATCCTCAAATACCCAACATGTAAGCCGATCAGGCCCATTCAGGATGGTGTGGGAGATAATCTGCTTAAACTCAGTGACAATGCCTTTGATATATACAGTATATACTATATAGACGGCCATAATTTGATGAGATTGTCAGCTCTTTATTGATGTCAGCAGGGGATTTAAGCCTATAGGTGTGTAACATAAGCACATAACCCGTGTCAGAGGGAGATGACCAGACTGATGCACAACAGCAGCAATTTGATCACTGTCCATTGTGGCCTGATTTCTGGTGCAGAGTGCCCTCGGGTATAGTGGTGGTTTCATTCTGGTAAACAAAGACTGTTCAACTATCAAAGCTATTTGGTGTCATGATTGGTCCCTGCAGAGTATGATGGCTGTCAATGTGTCTAGTTATGGGCCAGCTCCTTTTTCACTTTTGCAGAATTTGCCTAAAAGGGAGTCATTCCTGAAACATTCCAGGGTGTCTGATTTTCTGGCTAAATTTGCCAGCATAGAGGTATCCAACTGTCATACTCACAACAGCAAGTTGACAGAAAATGGAAAAGGACGCGGCGTCTTATTTAAGGTGGTTTTAGGCTCTCTGCAGAGCATTCAAAGGGATTCGTTTAGGGAGATTTATGAGGGTGTCGTGGGAAAGTTGTCAAGGTGGAGGCAAGTTGTCTCTCCTAATGGGCTGAGTGACCCCGGGTTCCTCAAGGTCAAGGAGATTCAGAGTAATTAACGAGTGGCGAAAAGCTTTGACCGGTTTTATCTCAGCTCCTGCGCTATCATCAAACACCACAAACCGTCAGAGGGGACTGCTCGGCTCTGCGTTAACACAACAATCCACAACACACCTGTGTGTATGCTGCCCACACACACACTAAAGGTTGTCCAAGGACGCATGCTTCAGCTTGATCGATAGCATGTCACATGTGTGTGTGTTTCCAAAGTGCTGTGTCACAGTCTAACAAGAGGTTGATTCAGGACAACAATGGCTCCGCTATAGGCAGAAATCAAACTTAATAAGCTGAATGTCTTGGCATTCGCAGCTGGATATAAACATGACACAGAAGAGTAGCAACAGTCTGTGTTGGGCATGTTGACCTAAGACAAAAAATGTCCCAACCTATAGACCCATCTCCTGGTTGCCCTGTCCAACCACAGACTGAATCCCCTTATAAGGCCTGAAAGAGTTTGTAGCCTGAGGTAGTTTGGCAGCAGGCGAGTGACTGTTGGTCCTGATGTATGGCCCTGTTATTCCAAATAGAGAAGAGGGAAACGGCTGATTATTGATATCTGCTAAGTGTCCAGGGTGAGTAATGTGGCTGTCCAACCAAGCAGCTGTTCCTCGATCTTTTGGCAGGTGGAGGGGATCAATAGGAAGATGCACCTTTTAGATGAGGACAACAGAAGAGTAAGAGGGGGGGAGGAGGGGGGGGGGGTCACTGCAATGGAAAGCAACTCAAGTTGGCATTGGCCCAGGCCTCTCCAGCAATTACACAGACGGTAATTACACAACAGTGATGAAAGCCAGTCCAGGAGCAGTTGGCTTTCAAACAAACTACTTGTTTGACCAGCAGTGTATGTAATACAGTTGAGGTTTGCAAACAGACAAAATGGTTTTTCATATTTCCATAAACAATCCACTTATCAGAGGTGGTAGCCTAATTACCTCTCTCAAAATGGAACCAGGCAGCATACCTCTTTCTCCGATTGTTTCCTCACCTCCCGTAGGCTCATATGCATCTTCACAGACGGCAAATGAAGACGGTTCTCATCAGCCTTGACATGCTCTCTGCCGACATGAATCGCATTCCCTTGCTGAGCTGAGCCCCCACTCTTTTTTCACTTTTTCACCAGCTTGCATCATTACATGTCACTTATCATCCACCGATGCATCAAAAAGGAGCAGCCTCAGAGTCTTTGCACTTACAAACAAGCCAACGTCTTGTTTTCGGTGCTAGTATTGTTTAAGAAGTAGAGCGTGTTTGTAAGAATCACGTTTGTGGTGAGTAGATTGTAAAGTGACACCCGAGCCTCCCTGACTCATTCTTCTCCTCCTTTGACTGCACGCTCTGACTGTCACTGTTAAAATGTAAAAGATACAGTAATGTCCCCGTCAAATAACAGCTAACGGTGCATGACTCTTTCTCGGGCCTCTTTCCCTTCTCTTTCCCTCCATGTTGGTCCCACTGGTCACCCCTCTCTCCTCCCTGCTGCTGTGCAAATGGATTAATCTTGTACCTTCCAGTCTGAGGGGAGGGTAGAGTGGTGTGCTTGTGTCAGGGCAGAGTTAAATATGCATATATGGGGGGGGGGGGGGGATGTTTGATTGTGAGCCTGCATGAGTAAGAAAAAAAGTGCAAGAGCAATATAACTCAACATGTGGTTTAATGTGACAACAATATTTGTTTATATTCTGCATAGTTTCTATGTCATGACACAGATGAAAAGGAGAGGAAGGAACTTTATGCCCCTCAGCTATGTAAAGATGAAGTATGTGTTTTGGACATTTTTTTGCCCTCTCCGGCAACTGTTCCTCACATGGAGGCCCAAAATAGAGTCAGACCCATTCATAAACCATGTACCTGCTGTGCATCCCAGCTCTTTTCCAGTATCCCTGCAGGAGAGAGAGGGGACAGTCATAGTTGATGTGTCTGTTAACAGAATTGGATCTGTGTAAAGCCCTCTGTCTCTAGTAGCACTCATTTTTACGTGGTGCTCACAGCCCCTATACTTTATCAAACCCTTTTTAATGGTCGGTTCACATGACATTTTGATTCTTAATATGTTATTCATAATAAATCTGCCCTTGACACTTCTGACTCTACAGTGATAGGTCCACTTTCGACCTCCTCCTGCCTTTATATTGCTTTTCTCTCAGTCTCTGTTTTTGCTCCCCGTCTGGCTCTCACTTCCCATTGTTGACCAAGCAGCAGCATCAGTGACATGGGTCTCTGTGGTTGCCATGACAATGCCATGACGACAGTTATGGAATTCATTGGGCATGGGGCTCACATGAATGAAGGAGTTTCAACCTGAAAAACCTCACGTCTCGTATTTCTCTGTAGAGAGCAAAAATATAGACTCCATTAACCCCCACAAATATTTATAACACAAAAACTGTCCTGATACATATTGTTCCTTCTTTAACAAACATCAAATAATCAAAAATTTGCATATAAAGATGGACGACCTGGCTGCATTATAGGTCACAAATCCCCTGAGCCAGACTCTGGCTCCAAATGTGCAAGATGGCTGTGTTTGTTTCAAGGTTGTTTTGGCTTCAATTTTGGATAGTGGATGGAAGTATAGATACATTGTCCCTCTTTATATACAGTCTATGGTCTGAACAGTCATATATAGTGATTGTTTTTGTACAATGGCAACATTTACAATTAAGAATTATGACGTAAGGTCATAGATATGGCAAATTCATTCTGATGAAAGTATACTCATGGTTAGGCAACTAGAACACTTTCTTAATAATACTCCACTGATTTAGGAGGAATCAGGTTTTGAAGGGATAAATCCTGAACAATCTACATACAATATGCACTTACCACTCATCCAATCACAGTGCTCTGAGAGCCCGAAGGAGATGAGGAATCACGGGAGGTCGGGATAGGCGGGATTTGCGATATGCCATCACATCCATAATGGCTGCCACAGGCCCCAGCTGCCACCAGCTGTTGTACATTAAGCAAAGTGCAGCAGAGAGATTTGGCTGAGCCAGTTATGGGATAACTCAATAACATTACTCTGTTAGGGGCTGCCTTGAGCTCTTTAATTCATTATGTATTGTGGTTTTTACCACGCTGCCTGCCGTCAAACTCTCAGAAGCTGTTGTGAACTTCTAAGCTGATTACTGCTCCCGGTGCGAAGTTTATGGGTCATTACAATTGGCCTCTGCCCATCAGCCTAGGTCTTACCCCACCTTGTCATCTCCATCTATGAAAACACTGTGGACATCATGTCATTGTATAGATGTAAGTGCTGGATTTCTTCAAGCGAGACCATCAAATCAAATATTTGTTTGTTTTCCTGGCCCCTGGCTTATACTCTTAACATGACTGGATCTTAATGCTTTCATGGAAGTAGGTTAAGTGCCGTGTGCCAACACAGAGTGCCACACAGTATGCCTGCATTAATCCGACCCACAACAAGTGTCACACAAGTGTCCCTCTGTGGGAGATCACAAAAACTCCTAAATTATCAACAAAGAGAGTCATAAAAGTCTGCTGTTGAAAAAGACTGAGATGATTAAGATACATCTGTAGGTTCCCTGTTGGTTTGATGTTGGTAGGTGTGTGACTGAGAAAGTGAGAATATGTGTGGTATGTAGCTGGAGCTTTGTGATGAAAGTGGCAGCTGTGGGAGAACTGAGAGGCAGAAAAAGGTTATAGTCTGACCCTCCCCACCCTCTATCCACGCCGTGTCCACGCTATAGGAGATAAATCTGAAACGGCATCTTTTTCTTTATGTTGGCCCACATCCATAACAAACCGGCCTTGTCCACCATCACAAACAGAGATTCACTCTGGAATGAGTCAAAAAAGTGTGGACAGAGAAAATTGTGAAAAGTTTTTTCAAACATTTGTGGTCATGGTTGAGTGCATCTGCATAGCAACTGTTTGCCTGGGATCACTCACTTGTCATTGAGGCCTAAAATGTTTATCTTACTACATATTTTGTCAATATGTTGTCAGACTACTGAATAAGTGGGGATCCATTTGGAGATTCCTTTTTCACTTATATGTTTTATAGTTTATGACCTCACACTCAAAGTCATGTGTGAGGAAATACAGGTGTGCGGTTCCCTACCCACCCACCACACTCCCTGCTCAAAATATCGTCTCTCAATGTTAACTCCTCTCAAACTGTATCAGTAAGCCTTTACCTGCCCTTTGCTGCTAACATCTGTTACATGATGTCTGGCTTTGGGTCAGATCACAAAGGCTTCTTCAGCTGTCTAAAAATTTCACGCTTGGATTTTCCATCTCCACTTTTGATTGCATACTGTCTGGTTCAGCCGCCAGCCTTTATTCCTGCGGCGCTATATTGGCTGTATGCTTGTTAGTCTGCCTCTCCTGTCTGTCCTTTAGTCGGCTGGATAGGAGAGTATAAATACCTTTTTACACGCTTCCCTATACTTCTTCACCTCATCCTGTCCTTCACATCCTTCCCTTGGCTCGATTCTACTTTCGTCTGCCTCCCTTCCTTTCAAGTCTGTTTTTCTGTAGTGAGACAAAAACAAGTAGGAGGTTAGACAAAAGGTAGTAAACATGCTATATATAATACACACTATATTTTTGTCTTATAGGATATAAAAAACACAGTGCGAAGCAAAAATAGACAGCGCTGGTGAACATTTTATATGATGTAGAGCCTATAAGCATATCATGCTGTGGCTGCATGTGTGGATGTCACCACTGGTTTTAGCTGCTCGTGGACAATGTTGTAGTGCCACAATCATAAACACACTATAGGCATGAGTAGAAAGAGGAGTGTGGGCTCCCATGCAGGCCTGGGGGCTACGCTCTGTCCATGGGGGGTGGGTGGCGGTGTTGGAGGGTGGGTTGGACCAGAATCTGTTTTGGCCGTTGCAGCAATCTGGGTCAGTCAATGCTGAGAGAAAGTGAGTGAGAAACAGGGAGAAGCTGACCTCATTGCTTCAGCATTATCATTATTTTCCCAGTAAGTCATTGTGCTGGGAAGGATTTTTCTGCACAAGGAAATACATTCAATTCCCCCCGTGACAGCATGTGTGCAGACACACACACACACACACACACACACACACACACACACACACACACAGGGGAGAGGAAACGTAGTTACGACAGCCCTGAATTGAGAGGTCAAAGGTTACCATTACAAATGGCTCACTCTCACATTCAAGCATTCAACAGAGGCACTAATCACTCTCCCACACACACACACACACATACACTGTGACCCTGAACCCTTCTCTCCCTCCATTCTGCCTGATCGTACATCTCATGGGTTGGGATTTCGTGTACAGCTATGAGGTGGGCCCCATTTTCTCACCATCTAAGTGTTTCCTCTCTAATCTCCCTGGCAGTGGGGCAAGCTAAGACATTGGTGAAAGTGGGAAGAATCTGCCACCTCTTGAACAGCACGTCCGTTTAAATCTTAAAGACAGAACCCAGCAACATTTACCCTCTTTCCTTACCCCACTGGCACTCCCTCTATTTTCTTTTTTTGCTCCATTTCTCCCGCGCCCCTATCTCCCTCTCCTGAGCCCTGGTCTCCTGCAAATGGCTGTTAGAGGAATCTGATTTGCGTTGATTTCATTAACTTACTCCAGATGTTCATAGTCAGTCATCTGACACCTCTGTCCCACAACTGTCTCCTCCTGGAGAGCAGAGGGATGCAAGGCTGCGTCTTGTCAGAGTTGTGAGGGAACGCTGTATCTCAACAGAGCATAAGCAGTCATATGAGATGAACTTGGAGCGGAATCAGACGAAATGAGGTGTGAGTGTTAAAGAAAGAAATGCCAAGGAGGAGGAGAGGAGAAAACAGAGGGGGATGGAGGCAAATGAGTGATGCAGAATATAAATGAACCTCATATAACCATGAGGAAAAGCAGAAGAGATATCTGTATAAGAAAAAAGAGGTGAAACCAGAGAGAGTAACTTGACAGCAGACGGACAAGAGGAGCAGGACAGCTTCGGTTTCAGAGGAAATACTCAATTCCCTGAGCTCTGTCGTGTCCATCTGTTTGGTCTTGTCTTTACAGGGTTTGGCTCTTGCCACATGGCCACAGGAAGTAGCCAGCCCCCCGGTCTTCAGAAGAGAACGTGATCCATTTAATAAGCCCTGACATGGTCCTCCACTGTCGCCTTAAGTCCCCCTCAGGCTCTGCTGGGAGCCTCATTTTTGCCTTGGAGAAGGCTCGACACCCAACACCACACAGGGACAGGAAAATGCAGCCCTGTAAACAAAGCCAACATTTTGGGAGGCAGAATTAGAAGGTGCAGAACATGTGTGACTATTGGTTGCTGTGAGGTCACACATCTTGTACTGCAGACTGTAGACGAACCAGATTTCTCTTACACCTAGGGTTGGGTATCCTTGTTGGGTTTTTTTCTGATACTGGTGCTTAATCGATACTTAGAAAACGGTTCTAGTGATGCTTTTTTTCCTGAAAAATTGCACAAATCAACAGTTGACGATAAAAAATAGGAAGTTTCACATGTATCTGTGTGTGTCACTAGGTGGTTTATTGAGTTTGTTGTGTTCCTCTCTTTACGGTTTTCATAGATTAGCTGTTATCTATGTGTCGGAATCCTTTCGCCCGAAATACAGCCACACACTGTTCAGCTTTAGGAATTTTGTTGTCATGCTGACTCGTGTTTGACGTAGCTACCGATGCTAAATGTAGTTTAATGTGCTGCCAGAGGCATGTAAAGAGTGTGTAATGTATGTAATGTTCACTATAGACACATTCAGTGTTTATGTTGCCTGTGAGCAGGACACCTACTTCAGTACAGAGCTCAGGCTCTGAAAAGAGACAAAGAAATCATTGCTTTGCACCGTAATCAGTACACAAACGTATAATACATCACACCCCTGTCACCATACAGAGATACTGGACTATTCCAGCAGCTTGGACATTTTTCACTGACACCATATATCAATCTCATGTATGGGTGCGATTTGGTTTCCTCCATATTTTCCTCTCAGCACAGATTGTCCTCCATGTGTTGTGCATTTGTGTGTGCAATGCCAAGCCACGAATCACTGGAATGCATCATACAGTGCAGATGACATTCATATAGCGTCAGCAAGAAACTGCATACGCAATGGGTGATGATCGAATTTAATCAATTTGATCCAAATAAATGCTACTCTATTCCAAGTATTTTGATGCATTCAGCCCCAAACTGACTTTCCTTTGTGTTCTTTTTTTTTGTTATTCTCTCCACTCCAGTCCCTGACTGAGATCCAGACCAACATATCAGATCCCGAGAAGATGGTGTTTCATATTTGAAGTTCCTGTATATCTTGGACAGTGCACCTACATGTGCTCGACTCACTGAGGAATTCTTTTGTGTTTTGTGTATTTTATCTGAGTCCCTGCAAGCTCCAAGCTCAAATACTATCATCCTCCCGTGTGCGCTGAGAGAGAATCAGAGAGAATCAGAGAGAATCAGAGAGCATCAGAGAGAATCAGAGAGAGAATCAGAGAGAGAATCAGAGAGAATCAGAGAGAGAGCCACAGGCTCAAGTTAAAAGGGGGACTCAGAAACGGGGAGAGAATGTGTTTGAGGAGGGAAGAATTCTCACCTCAACTGCACCAAGCACCTGGAGAAAAATGTTACTCATCTGGTTTCCACGAAAAACGAAACCTCACTGGGTTCAACTTCTGGTGAAAGCGCTTCATTATCTAAACCCCAACATTCTTCAAGCTTCATCCCAATATGGGGGGAAGACAAGCCGAGGAGGAATCTCTATCTACTATTTGTAAACACGGACGGCCAGAGGAATCTGAGCTATGAAAGCTATGGGTTAGCACTGTTTACACATGCATGAAAAACGCTCACAAACACACCACACTGAATACACACACACACAGATAACAATGTGGTGGAAACAATCCGCGGCTCTCGGGGTGCCAATTTTCACAGTGGGCATGTGCGTGCCTGGCCACATTCTTTTTCATGTTTGTGTCAGAGTGCTTGTCATTTCTGTGGCACTTCCTCGCTGAGAATGGAAATGTGTAATATTGTCTCGTCTGGTGGAGATTTTCTTTTCACGATGAAGAGGAGAAGAGGCTTGTCGACGCTGTGTAATTACACTGCGCTGTTTTAAGTGCATTCCTACTTTGTTTTGGATTTGCAGTAGACGGCACCCGCAAATCGTACAGTGTGAAGTCAGCTGCTAGTTGTTGTTAGTCACCATGTTTCACTTCATTATGAGTCATTGTGTTAGTAATTAAGTTGTTACTACATCTTCAAATTGAACTACATTTAATGCCGTCATTCTATCACAATATGAAAGAGTTTTTTTGGTTAATTCATTGACAATGATAATCAATTAGACATATTGGGTGTAATATATATATTCAATACAAACAATTCATGTTGCCAGCATTTTCAAGCCAGTGAGCAACATAACTGTTAACTATAAAGGAGCTTTCTTTTAGGAATGCACTTGCTTTCTGCAGTGGAATTGAGACTCCAGGCACCACTCTAACCTGAATGTTTTTCTGTTGTTGTGAACGTGTCTTTAAACAGGGAATTAGAATCATTTAAGTAATGCTCAAAATGTACTTGCATCTCTCGAATTTGAGAACGTCTTTCATTCGGAAGGGGGCGAGCTGCTGCGTTCGACGACTCCATCTTCCTAGTTCAAAACACCCCCTGTATGATGATAAGCTTAACCATATATACATAATTACCAAATAATATTTCGTTGTTGTCAATCTGAGTACGTAAACCAATGGATCATCATACATGTCGAGCTGATGCTTCAGTTTATATACGAACAGTCTTGTTTCTCCCTCACTTATTCCTTAATGGAAGCTTTGCCTCTAAGAAGGACTTTAAGAGTGCGTGAAAGAAAATAGCTTTTAGCAAATGCTCCACCTTTGCCGATCAAACACATGAAAGCTGGTGGATCACTGTGTAACGTGAATGCTGTATTTCTACAGTTCACCTTACAGTCACCGGGACGAAAGATAAAACAATTACCACTGTGAAAACTTTCCAGAGTTCCACAAATCCTGTGTGTGAGAACGAACCACAGTGCCGTGCTCTGATGTCTGATAAGCCTCGACAAACATTAATCTGTTCGCCTAACTCGACTTGCTGGATCGTATTTCATTGTCTCAACGGCGCTGGTACCTCAAACAACACCACCCTGCCAGCACAGCCCCTTGCTGCTGTTTTAACACAGAGCTGTTTTCAGACTGAATCCCCGCTAAAGCCTCTAATGATGGAAGCCGTGCCTCCAACAAACAAGTCAAGCGAGGTGTGGATCCTTCAGTGCAAGCAGATCTTTCAGGGATCTCGATAGAAAGGAGAGACACTTAAATTCAAAACTTACACCCTTAAAAAATAAATAATATGTGGCTTCATAATCAGTAGCTAAAGAGATTTATATTTTATTTAAGTGTTTACCTTCTCCTCAACATGTAGTTCATTGATGTTAGGACACAGAATTGAAGATATAACCAAAAAACAAAAGCCCTCTTTTTCATCCTGAAATATTTTATAATCTCTATGTTTTTTCAGTTTTAAGTCTGTTGCCTTTTAAAAACCTCCTCATCTCGAGCAATCGCCCACTGTATTGTTACATGGGCTCACTCGGCTGGCCAGGAAAAACTCACCCAGATTCAAGCGTTAGTATCAAACATGAAGTAAGTTCAGGAAACATCCTTGTTTTAACATTCTTATTATTATGTCAACAGCATTAAGATTTTTTTTTACTGTTTTTAAAGAGACGTTAGATTTCATTTTGACTTATTATTACATGGTGGGGAACTTAGTGGATTATTAGTTATTATAAGCTTCAGCCAGAACCATTTTCTTTCACTTATGAAAAACTTCCAAGGCAGCTTCAAAGTGGCACAAAGCCTTGGAACTAACGCTGAATGAGAATGAACTTGCTAATGACTTGCATGCTTGGGAATATGGAGCAACCGCACACTCATTAATTTCAGTCTCTGCCTCTCAGGGGCTTCCTAAATGATCCCTTCATCACATCATAATGAAGATCTATATTCATGCAAGCACAACACCTGGAATAATACGATGGCTTTTACCCCTATTCCACCCCCCACTGAATGCCCTCTCAGCCCCCAGGTCAGACAGGAAGTGACAGCACCCCCGCTGGGCAACAGAGCATACACGCAGGATGCCGGGAGATTCATCCCACAGGAAGAGGAAGTGCCCTTACATGTTTTCCCCAGAGATATGAGGGGATGACACAAATGTGAAGGATTGTCAGACAGAGACAGAGAGAGAGAGATTTGAAGAGTCATAGTGTCAGGCTGATAAACGTTTAAAGAATTTAGAAAATCTGCAGGAGCCAGGACCGGAGGATATTGGGTAATAGTGTCTGCGCTGAAGTTGAGTCACAAACCAATGAGACTCTATAGACCAAACACAGATAGCAGGAGCCATTCATTATCTGTGACAAAAGAAATGAACCACCCAGATAAGTGGAGTCAGTGAGGTCGCAAATATGAAAGATGAGGATGTGCAGTTGAGGTTGGACGTAGTGCTTCCGGCCACCGCTCCTGGGAGGAAAGAGGAAATCCTCTCATAACCAGTCGGCCTCCACTTGAGACTAACAATATACTTGGATGGCAGATAAATCAGCTGTCTTCATCAGTCCCTGGCTTTAAGCACTGAGCTACCTAAAATACCTTAACAGAGCATGCCCTCTCAGTTTAGCTGCTTTTTAAAAATGTGTTTCCTTTTTACTGTTCAAAAATGTGTCGTCCCACCAGGTTTGGCACCTCATATAAACATGCCAGTTTTGCTAAGGCGTTAATGGCCTTGTGACACAGTCATCCTAAAGGCTAACTCCCTGACCGGTCAGTCTAACTGCCTATACATGCCCCATTAACACACCCCCAGGAGAGATCAGAGGAGTGAGTTTCTTAAATGTGGCCCCATCCCTACTGCCTCCAAAAGGCAGCCTTCCACCAATTAGGACCTTGTAAATGAGGAGAAGAGGTATGTTGTAGGTCCTTGTTCAGACCTGGTGTTAACATGTGTCTCATGTGACCTGATCACAAGTGGACAGCTTACTTCAGTTGTTAACACACCCGCATATGAAGACATATTGAAGATGCATTTAAGATCTGATCACTCAAACCACATTCAGTTCTGCGAACTGAAGTGAAGTATTTATGAAAAAAAAAATAGATATACCACACAGCGGTTACATGCCTCCGCCAACCAGTGCAGTTTATGTCTGCATACATATTTTTCCCAGATTCATACATCATGACCTTTGACCACTGAAATCTATTCAATTAATAGATTGAGAAACTACTGAGAAGTGTACAAATACTTTTGGTTCATTATGTAAAGTTACAGAACTTCAGTGGTCCTTCATTGTGGACATTTGCATTCACACAGCTGAAAGAATATGGCCATATGTGTCCCAGACCACCTCTAAGCTGTACAGCTGTGATCTCCACCAGTCTGTTTTGATTAGCACAATATATAATCATATTGTTTATTACCTGCAATCTACAATGGAATGCATTCTTTAACAAGCACACTTATGGGTCACTTCACTTATCTTACACTAATACACACACCTTGATGAATAAAGATGAATGTTGATATTTTTTTAATAAAAACTGTTTCCAAAAGACAAAAGAAGAAAAGGGCAATATGTCAGCTGACTGTTTATGTTAAGGAGAGTGGCACTGACGCCCCAGAACAACACTTTGCCCAACCCTGCATAGTGGTGAGTGGATAATTAGTGAATTTTCATTTCTGGTTGAACTATTCCCTTTAACCTCTGAATTGAGCTGTTTTAAAGATGGGCTTGTTTAAACTATCTGCATCCTTCATCTCGAGTCTCACACCTTCCGCCTGTCTTTACATTCCTGAGATGCTGGAGTAGACTGATGACACGTGCCCATAAGAATGCTGGCTGAGAGTTTAAAAGACTCCCATGTGTCTCACTCCTCATGAACCTCCGAGCCTTTAATCAGCGTGAGGTAAAAAGCCAGAGGGGGCTAAACATTTGCTGAATGGGAACTTTACTCCCTTAAAACGAGCCACATGAGGTCTATTTCTCTCCATGTCTCAGTAATCATCTCAAAACATGAACATAAAACTCATAACTCTGTCTCATTCTACTACACGCGTGAGATACTTAGCTCACAGTTTTTCTCCAGGCATCCCCTGTAGGAAAGGGTGTTTTCCCAGAGTGCTTTAACAGCACAGCTGTGCGAGCACAGGGAAATCGCACATCTTTTGACAGGAAGTTCCATCGACAGACAAGCACGCCAGAGAGTTGGGAACCCCTGCCAGGCTTGGCTCGACTGTTCATTCATAAATCTTGACACACAAATGCAGAGCAAATCCAGAGCGCAGAGCAGATGAAGCTCTGTGTGTCAGTCAGAGACGTGGGTAACTTCTGACAGGAAATGAAAAGGCCAGAGGTCAACTGAGAGCTGGGTTTGAGTTGGGATCTCTGTGGGTGGTTTTACGAAGTTTACCAAAATAGGAATTGGATCATCCTTTGACTTCAGATGCATCCTCTCTGTCTTCAGAGGGAGCTGAGATCAGCTGTCAGGTGGAGAGGAATTTCCTGTAAAGATGCAGATCACATGTCTTGATTGCTCAACTCCTCAGACTACGTCCATACTACTGCTGATCTCTGTCCACATGAGCATTTTGGCTCCAAATCAATTTTAATCCAAGTCGATACTACGCCTGAAGACACATATCACATGACCATCACTCATGTGCACTCATGTGTTATTATAAAATGCAGAATTTAACTACACAACAAATGAAAGATAACAGGGTCAGCAACACTTGTCATTGATTATCCACGTTGCGCTCAACACTGGTAGCCGAGGCTGAGGCTGGTGGTTTTCTTCCGTAAGGAGGTCATGTGATAGGAGCCTGATGAATCAACAATGGCTACGTCATGACCATTAAGACCCAATCAGCAAGCAGTTATTAAGGCGTAAGTCTTCGTTTCCCAACATCTCAGTATCTGCCTGTCCAGACTAAATCACAGTCCCGGAGTTTTCAATTCAATACGAAACCAGCAGTGTTTTCAAACTTCTCAATTTTAGCGGCTCTTATATTGAGGAGTAATGTAGATGCCAGGTGTATCTGTAGCAGAGTTGATATGTTTTCAAACACAAATGTAGTGGTTGTTGATAGCAGCAGACTCAGTCTTCTCTCTTACACAAAGAAAAAGTTAATGTTTGAGGTGACCCCTAAGATGAATTAAATTTTACTGTGCACACAAGGCAGTTCGTCACAACAATAAAAACCAAGGGCCTTGTTAAAGTTATAGAGCGTTCTAAAACACTTGAACTATTTTATTTTGATTAGAGTCTGACCAGCTCTTACTGAAAAGATATTAACAAAAGTATCCTCCCAAAACTCATGGAGCTACATCCGTCAACAGACCCTCTTTGAAAATGTGATGTCACAAAATGTTTTCCACAAAATCCAGTTTTTTCTCAGAAGGGGAGAAAAGTAGACAAGGTGAAGTGTAGCGGAAATGTCAGACGACATACTTATCTGCCTGGACTTGCCCCTCACATGGCCCTTGGTCTTGGGTAATGAATAGGCCCGCTGTGTCAGAGTGTACAGTATGTATGACTACCTATGAGTATATGTGAATAACATCTGTCTTATGCTCTTTGTTTCTGTGGGTGACAGAGAATTTTAAAGTATGGAAGCTTCTTGTCAGTCAGAGGAAATACGACAGATGGTAAAAAAAACAGGAGGATTCGCTACATCAACATGACTTTTGACCTTTACTCATATGTGGCTTACCGTGTAAGGTTAAACACGGTCTCTAGGTTGTGGTGCTGAAGCATGCCTCTCAATTATCCCCATGAATGTTCTCCACCATTTAAGCATTGCGACTATATAATAGTCATTTTTCCTCTTCCAGACATTCTTCTTCCTTGTGCCTACATTAGCCACACACGTTGTGATCAACAGTTCAGTCAGAACTTCAGTATGTAATGCCAGTAGCAGCTAACAGAGCCTATGGTCTCTGGTCTTGAGCTGAAATAAGGAGTGGGCTACAGAGATCTGAAAAGTTCCCCTCTTTCCCCCTTCTCCACAACCCAGATTTGTCTTTCATCTTCACACTTGAAGTCTTCAGCCGCAGCCGATACTGACTCAATAAACATCACTTGTGTTAACAACTACTTTCACACATGCACCTCTTTGACCGATCATGTTTGAACAGGCTTTGGTTGCCTGCAGGTAAACAGTAGGTGTGGAGAGCAAAACTGATTAAACACATCGACCGAAAAATATATCGGCCTATTAATTTGTCCACATTCATCATTCATGTTGTAGCATCTAAGTGTTAAAGTTAAAACTGAGTTTATTATCAATAATCATCCAAAGGTACTTGTAGTTCTCTACTTAGTATAACACCTGTCCCTTGAGGATAGTACTCTGAGGGTTTGAGTTGAGGGCTGATGCCTAAAATCAATACTGATGGTCTTGGTTTTTGTCACATTTAGTCGTAAAAATGCACTGTCACACCAGTGTACAACTATTGTCAACATTATTCAATCAGTTCATTGCATCTGGTATGTCTTGGGTTTATATCTTCATAAAACAACTATCACTACTATTATGATATATGGTGCTGTCATCCTTTTGTGTGACCTTCATATTAAGGTATGTAGACAATAAATTCAAGATTTAAAAAAATACCATTGGACTCCCTTTTTAAAAAAAACAGAATATAATGTCTGTTGTTTGTGTCTTATGTTGAGTTTAATATAATTTAAAAAGAACAGCATCACAATGTCCTCTCAACAGGGCAAACACCTCCAGTTATGTTATTTCCAGGGTCATCACTCCCTGCTTCCCTCTCCCAGCCCTCCATGACCCCTCCGCCCGGGATGCTCATCCTGTTTCCTATAGCTTCCTCTTCCCCACAGACAGGAAATGGCTGGAGCCCATGCACGGATACACACACACAGTGGGGTGCAGGCAGGAAGTGATCTCAATGCAGCACCTGCAACCAGGAAATAGAACAGCCCCAGCAGCGAGGTAGATGAACGGGCCTTGTATGCATGCACACACACACACACACACACACACACACACACACACACACACACACAACCACCCTATGACTTCCCCTACAGCTGTTGGCACTGGAACCACAACACAGGAAGCAGAGTGTGAGCAAAGATCTCAGATGCACAAGTGCAGCTCCTCTTGGCACAGACATGATCACGGTGTGTTTAACACCCAAACAGAAACTTTTGTAGGTTGAGGATCAGGAAAGACACTGTGGTCAATCTTTATTTCTGTATTTCAGGGTTGTCTGTGTTCTTGAGCTCAGTTATCTGGGCTGGAGGAAATAACTTCTAATTTGATGTGGAGCATGGGTGGGGGGTTGTGGGATGGGGATTCCAATATTGATTTAGGAAATGCATTCCAAAGCCTTATTGATCGTGCAGACAGTTGTATATTTTGAGGTAATGAGGAGCAGTGTCCCACCTGCTCGCACTTCTGAATCCATACTACTGTTGGATGAAATAAGGGTGAATGTCTCCTCTCACTTAAGTGTTAATGTACATGAAGATATTTTATTATTCTTTATAAAAAGCTGCTCAAAGAGCTCTTATCTTTAAAAAGCGCTAAGCTAAGCTAACTGCTTGCTGTAGCTTCGTATATAGAAATGAGAATGGTGTCAATATTCTCATCCAGCTCTCGGGAAGAAAGCATATTGCATATTTCCTAAACTGTCGAATCATTCGTTTAAATGATCAAGCATAAAGTCTCTATCATGTCCTGTTTTGTTAACATTTTTGATGGTTTGAACCATAGACTGTATATATAGATGGACATCTGTCTCCACTTCCTGCCACTATCAAGATACAAAGCCAAAATTGGCCGGATACGAACATGGCCATCTTGCATATTTGGAGCCAGAGTCTCTGCAGTATAGCAATCAGAGGATGGAGCTGTAGTATTGAGGTTCCTCTGCTACGTTTGCCCGAACGATCATGAATCAGATTCAGCTGTCAATAATTAATTTTCCAGAATAATGAACACTGTGATGATAATTACTTAAAAATCACTTCAAATAAAAGAAACCATCTCTGAGAAAAAAGTATTTGATGTGAAACTTGACTAACTTGCAGAGTCCTGACTTCAACCCCATCCAACACTTTTGGAAATGATTTGGAACAACGTGTCTTGAATATTAACATTTATCCAGGACCTCACTACTGGCTGAATGGGAGCAGCAAGGGTCCTGAACCTTGACAAAACCATTTAGAGAAGCCCAAATTCTGATGCAGCCTAATACTGGTGTCTGTATACTTTTGGCCATGCAGCGTCTTAATTCACTTGACATGATTACATATGTTACTCATTAGGCAATCCCCTTATAGCGTTAGAGCATATGAATAGAGATGTTACAGTCGAGCGACGGTGCCTCTAATGAACTGAGTTTCTGCCGTCCACATAGACCCCTTCAGTCCGCCCATTAGCGAGTCAATGGGAGTGAACAGCGTGCGCTGTGAGGGAGTGCAGAGTACGCACTCGGAATATGAATTGGCTGCACTGGCAACAGACTACTGTACCTAACTGCACCGAATCAGTGCCACTCACAAAGGCTGAGAAAGAGAGAGAGAGAGATGTGGGCCAGGCTGATAGTGCAGCCCACTGACATACATTCTTCACATGGAGGAATGGAGATTTATTCCTTCTCTCTCTCTGCTTACCTCCCCCACTGTTTTAATCAGACTTACTACAACCAGCTCATTCCTGAGTGTGACTGAACCATTATGCATTCAGCGTGGGGAACGCTTTCATTCCTCTCGAGTGTTATTGATCGTCGTGTATGTTGGAGGGCAGCAGTGGAAAAAAAATCTGGATTTTCTTTTCCTTACTTTCCTTTTACTTTCTCTCTCTTCTGTTCAACCTGCCGCTAATCCCCTTCAATAAATCTCTTGTAGTCTCTCCGGCAACACATTTATTTTCACTGGAAAACATTCTGTCATCACACAGTGTAGAAAGTTCAACAAAAAGTCTTCGTCTTCCTCTTCTTCCCACTGGAATGCTGGATTCTGCTTTGTCCCCACCCCCTCCCCGAACCCCCTCTGCAGCCCTCTCTTCTGTTGTCAGAGTAGGACCCTTGTGATTCTTGAGATTCCAGACTGTGAAATACAGAAATATTTTTCCACTAGAGCTCTCATATATTACTGTATATACTATATACTATAAACACGCCATTGTTGGTTTTCCACTGTGGCCGGGGGACTGAAAGAAAAGTGTTGTGCTGCCAAATAAACACAGTGCAGATATTTATAAGACGGGTCACCCAGAGTATTCGCTTGACATCGCACATGGGATTAACCACTAAAACAAGAATGATGCTGCTTCAGGAGGGTGAGCGATTTACTAATCTGTTGCCTTTGAGGGCTTGGCACTGCTGGGCCCCTGCCTCACAACTCTGCAAGTTTATATAAAGTGGATTCTTGTACTTTCAGAAGATTTAATACCAACTTTGTCTTTGCACTGTTAGCTAATGTAAACATATGCAACTTAATAACATAATTTGGTTCAGACCACCCTAATGTGTTGTGGGCCTGCAGCTGGCGAGCTGCAATTTGTCTTTCAACAGAGTGTTGAGAGAAGCAATGAATCCTGGGACTTATCTTGGTCACATGTACCTCACAGAGCCGCTCTCCTTACCCCACAAACCCCATCATTATATTTGGGTTTGAATTTATGTCATGGTGGAGTGAAATAAATGTGAGGTATAGACATTAGCATGATTTACAGGCACTTCCATGATAAGCTCCAAATTTAAAAATGACTTATATCAGAAATGTCAGACTTTCTCAATGTATATTACGACTTAAATGTTCATGTGAACAAGTGAAAAACGTATAATTACAATAATGACGAGGTCATGTGAAGTAGGATAGGTCAACAACATATTGGATTTCAACATGGGAACCAACTGTTAAATTTCCATTTCTATCCACAGTCAATGTTGGTTGCTGTGAACATGACCCTGATTGTTCCCCAACCTGAACCAAGTGGTGATTATCAACCATGACGAAAAAAGGTTCACTAACCTGCGTCTTATGTTAAGGAATTTTTAACCAAATCACAATGTTTAGACCTATATATAAATGAACAACACTTCTTCATTTTCTCCCACTGTCCAGAAATTTTGCTGAAATATCCCAGATGTGGGCTCTGCCATGTAACACTTTTGACATCATATTGAGCCAGTCTGCGCAATAGTGATCGTGGTGTGGAGCAAGGTTCCGCTAATCAAGCTCCTGATCAATCAGGAGTCACCCTGGTTTTATAGCATCTAATTAAAACCAAACTTACCTGAAAAATTCAAACTTGAACATGTATCAGTGTGATAAGAAAAACCTAAAAAGTAATTTGATGTGTATTTTGACTTTTTAGTTTGTCCCACATCCCATCCACAAACATGGAGGAGGTGGGGTTTATAACCTATACTGCAGCCAACCACCACGATCAAGATAATTTAGCTTCAGTTTTGGGGAGCTGTTATGTCATCCGGATTGTGCCTGAATGTAAACGAAATACAAAACAAAACAGTTGAAACAGTGGCCCCTGTGACCAAAAGTTGAAATTACAATACACAAGCTAGTTAATGTTTTTACTTGTCTTGCTTTAATGATAAAATCTTGATATGTTTACATGGGACATTTGGAAATATAGCATAACAGTAAAGTATTTAAACTATTAAAGTAGAGTGATGAAGTAACTAAAACAAACTAACTAAACTAAACTGAACTGAAAGCTTACTAACATTAGCTAACACTAGCTACCATCAGATACTGGTCGTGCCACTCCAGGTAAGGCTGTAGCAGCAAAACCATGAATTAGACAAGAGTGCAGTTTATGTATAATAGACATTTTCATTTGTAAATATAAGATTTTTTCTCTATCTGAAGTTATTTTAACCATAGTGTTGCCAGATTACATGGTTGCCAATAAAGAATGTACTTTGTTGTTTAATTTGATAGTCCAAATCCCTCAGTTGGCCACAAAATCTGCCTGCTTAAAATGTATTTCATCCTATAAACAAAGGTTAAATAAAACAGAGCAGTGGACTCCGGAGCTCTCTCCCCCCGCGTGGACAGGCTTTTATGAAAAATGGCTGCCTGACAACAGAAAGAGAGGGAAGGGACAGAGGAGTCAAAAACATCTAAAAAACACTTCTAATATGACCAGAGGTAAAAGGAAGCAAGCAGTCTGAAAACAGTGAGAATAAGGGAAGTTGGAGTAATCTCTCCTACAGTTAATAGACCAAATGTGACCTGCCACCTGCTTCCTCATGCAGGCTTTCTTTCTGTTGTCTCACTCCTTTCTGTTGTTTTTCTGTCACACTCTCATCGATTTCCTCTGCTTCTCCTGTGGTTGTTGTGAGCAGTCATAAAAGTGATATTGGAATTTTGGATTCTGCTGATATTTATCGACCACCTCTCTCGTCCTTGCCCTCGCACCCCTCCCCCCATCACCCTCCTCTTTCTCTTTGCCCTCTCCCCTCCACCGTTTATTTTTTCTCTCCCTTTCTCCCTGCCAGCTGTCAGCATTGGCAGCGTGCCACATAGGCGCTTGCCGCTCCGCTAGTGACAGATGCAGAGGCGAAAAAAAGAGGAACGAGAGTCAAAACAGAGAGAGAGGGAAAGAGAGAAAGAGATGGAATGAGGGAGAAGGGAGACAGAGGAGAGCAAGGATAAAGATGGGAGAAGGATGGGTGAGACAACAAGAGAGTTGGCCCTCCCCATTGTGTCCAAAGGGACACTGCGCTGGATTAGACCGCGTCCAATAATCACAGCCAGATGGGCTGTAGAGGGGCGTGGACAGAGAGGGAGGCTGAAAAACAAGATAGCCCAGGACATTTTCAGAGTTAGGTTACAGCACTTTATTCTGACATTTCCACTCACAGCCAAGAGTACAGTCGATACATAAATTTAACAACCCCCCAACACTGTATTGCATCTAAGACTGCTCCAACTCATTTCCTTGCCAGATTGCACCGATAGGCCACATCTGTGTGGCATTTAAGTCCTGTTGCCCTTTTCCCCTCCCTAATTTACATTCCAGAGCCCATTCCTGAACCACAGAACCCGTGAGATTACCTTGACCAAAACATGCGACCACAGCACAAATTGCAGAAGTCATTTTTGGTTTTCGAAAGAGCAATTTGTCACCCGTGGAAGTATCTAGTGTCAGGCGTTGCATTTGCACGGATCACAAGGACCTCACCGGACAAGACAGTTACTAGAAGAGAAAAGAACCAAAAGAGGATAAACATCCAGTTAGAAACAAGTTAAAGTATTCATCTCTGATTTGTATTTATTGACAACAAGCTTCCCTTTCTTACTCTCGTCCTTTGAGCAGTTGAGGGACCTTCTCCCTCAGTTTTCGCCAGCGGTACCGCCACCTTTTCAGCCAGAAAACAAAACACAGTTTAGCATGTTTGACCAGCTTTGCTTTTCACAACACATGTAAAATTATCATCAAAATGAGAAGTGTTACAAATGCGACCTGGGCTTTCAATGAGTCAATGAATAATGATTAATTGCAGTCCTCGGGCCCGTGAACTTGGCCGAGGCTCGCATTGGCCCAACAAAGACACAAACACGCACAAGCAAACAAACAAATGAGCCCAGACAAAGACGCACGCCCTGCACCCGCTGCCCCCACTCCACCTTGGCTGTGCTGCCATTATGTCATTGTTTTTCTCCCCCAGTTTCTTTGTCTCTCCTTATAGCCCCATCTGGTGTGTGGGGACACGGCCTCGCCAACCTAATTCACTTCCTTGGACACCATCTGCCATGAGACTTTCTACGGTAAACTGAGCCTGGTCCGGCCGTCTTGGGGAGGGTCAGGGTTTGTGTTGTCACCTGTTCAGCACGCCGCCTTCTGCCACCCGGCATCGTCTTTCACTGGATGCTCCAAGCATCGACGGAGAGGGCGTGACAAAAAGGGGGGTGTTTGTCAAGCATTGGCACTTCACTTATCTGATTTTCAGCCCTTGATGTCTCACTCACGTCTCGGAGCTCCCGGGCAGAATCATTTGTTCATTGTAAAGAGCCTTTCCTCTCTATAAAGGAAAATGTGTTAAAATGTCCCAGAAGCCCTGCTAATCTCATATCGGTGAGGTAGTGAGACAAATAATGACATTTTGTCATAGTAAAATAAAGTAAAATACTTTAATATGTAATAAGTAACTGATTACATTTTTCAAGTAACATGCGCAACACAGATAGCTACACTCACAGAGCATTCATCTCTGAAAATGTCTACCACTGCAGTGGAGACAATCCTCATGACTATTCCCTGTGAATCTAATTATATATCAGGTCTCTAATCAGCAAACTTAATTACCAAAGACTTCATTATTGAGCATGTCATCCTCTCTGAGGTGAGCTGGGATAATAATAGCGGAACAATTACTGAGTTAAACAGATGATTTTCTCACAGCACCCAAATGTGACTGGGTTTGAGGCCTCTGTTCTCAAAGGTGCTATTCTTATAGCAGTATACTGCGTGTGTGCTTGTGTTCATACATCACTGCAAAGTCAGCACAAGAAAAATTCTGATTGTTATGAAAATGAGCTTTCAAAGAGTAAATCAGAAAACAGATTCTGGCCTAATCCTAATGGATGTGTTCCAGTGTGTGTCGAGTTGTGGAAACACACGATTTGGCTCGGCTCGGTTTCCTCCCTCGTTTCCAGCCAGATCCATTTCTTTTTCCCCTCGCTCTGGCTTCTCGACCTTCAAGCTCTCCACCCCTGAGCGGAGTTGGAATTCTCCAAAAGCTCAGCCCGTGTTCTGCCATCTGTGCTGTGTGCTTTGACCCTTTTCCACGACTCAGGAAGTGGAGCACCTAAGCCCTACATAGCAGGGTCTAGGGGGAGAATTGCATTGCGGCCTGACTATACGTCTTACCCACTGACCGAATGACTGTTGACGTGACAGCTGGGCAAGGAAATCAGAGCCGGTCGCAGCGAGACGACTGGCAAAGGACAGAACAGACAACGCACTGGATTGTTTAAAGCTCTGATTTAGTGAGCGACACATGCATGTGTGCACAGATGAACGGACGTGCAGAGGCGGACACACAGCGGCAACTGGAGTGTTGCAGCTGTTGATATTGCTGTATAAGAGGCTTGTGTGCTTGCAAGCATGACCCAGTGGCAGCATCCCTGCTGATGGTGAGGGCAGAAAGTGACTGTCTGTTGATTATCTATCACTGGAGACTCTCGGCGCCTCCCCTCCCTCCTGTTGTCCTTTAGGGGCTGATAGCAGCCCTCCATCCAGCGCCTCTCCCAGCAGCCTGTCACCGGATTGCACTTTCTACCCTTTAATCTTTTTTAACAGGGCCAGCAGAGTGCAATTTATGACACTGCTGTCTTGTTTGGCCCCCGCTTTGGACTCTGGCTTGGTTTCAGTACAAGATCGTAAACAACCTCTAATGTTGGGGCTATAGCTGCAGTGCTGCGGGTGAAACAGAAACCTTACATTGTTAATTGTGAACTCTGCAACTCTGGATTGCTGCGTTTCTACACGTGACTGTGGCTACCTCCACTACTATTTTGTTTTAAAATGCAATACTGCTGCTTAAGTCGCCTGCCATCCACACTACTTCAGAGGTTTTGAGCAACTTAAATGGAGAAGTTTAGGAAACCTGTTGAGCCCATTTTAGCTTGAAGACTCCGTGGCTGCGTTGTAGTGGACGGGCCTAACTGAAATGAGATGGTCTAAAGATAATTTCCATGTTTGGTGTCACTAGCTTGTCCCACCTTCATTGCTGTCACCTAGCAACAGAGCTGCAGTTGGAAGGTTTTATTGCGCTTGATTTTTTTTACCTGTGTACTGTTAGTTGTTTAGTTGAGTTGAAGATTGATACTCAAGCATTGGACATGTCATCGTTTGCCAGCAGCCATTAGCTCTTTGAAAAATGGGTTGGGCCAGGAAGGATCGACCTCTAGGAGCCTCCGTTTCTCGGGGATGGAAGGATGCACTTATCGACCGCAGCGTAGTTGCGCTGCTGTGACACAATTAGACTTCAAAAGCAGCCTCAACACACACACCTAATGAAACAGTCAACCGCATTCACCTCCTGATTGGTTCTTATCAGTCATGACTCGACTGCCATTGGTGAATGCAAAACGTCATAAATACTTATAGTTCCACCTCATTGTTGGTCCAAGGAAATAAATCCCTGCACTCACTTTTCACCCTTGCTGTTTCTTGTTGGTAGTATTCTTTGTAACTAAGCAACCAGCAATAGAGTAGACAATGTACATCATGGCTACATCGGTGCGCACATGGTCTGTGTACGTGAATGGTCACATGTTTTCAGGTGTGTTAGGAAGGACAGGGATTATCACTAATGTGGAGCTAAAACGCTCATGTGGATGCAGATCGCTTTCAGTTCAAAAAAATATTAGTATGGATGACGCCTGAGGCAATGGTGCTAAGCATCTGCTACATCATGGGTTACATTATAAACTAGTATAGAGCATCATTGAACTTCCAGTATCCTTTTTTTATTTCAAAAAAGAGCCACACCATCTTGAAACTTCTTAAATAGCATCTATTTCCCCCTTTTCCCATCCATTATCCTTGTGTCCATTTCTGTCCACATGCTGAGGGTTTGCACAGCCATGTGGAAAATGTGTGTCTTTCTTGCTGTGGTGGCACATCCCTGATTTATACAGTAATCTTGTATAAATGGAACCGTCTCGCTTCTTTCTGCTCACTGAGAACAAGTGTATGAGAGAACCATGTGGTCATCTGCGTAGTAACTCATTCATCCTCAACCCCTCCCATCTACAGCTATCGATCCCTGCGCTCATTTAGTCCAATCAATCCTAATGGAGAATCAATCTACAACTGATGCTGCACTCATTCAAACTCATCTACGTCAGGAACATCTGATATGGCTGTTTCTTGCACGGTAAATGTATCGGAGTGTGTGTGTCTGAGTGTGCGATGTCCACCTGGGGGGGTGCGTCTGGGATAGCGAGGGCGAGGTGAGTGCTGACGTGCTCCGGTGTGTTGAGTTAGGAGTCGGGAGTCAGGGGAGAGCTAAAGCAGAGGGATGCTCTCCATCTGTCAGCCTTACCCACTCTAAAGGGGCCATCACTCAGGATTGATTAGCCACAAGGCCATTAGCCCCCTGGCTTTTTCTCTCTTTCCACTTCTTTCCTTTTTTTTTTTCGCTCTCTTTTTTCCCTGACCATCAATCTTTCTCCCTTTCGCTCAAAACCATCTCTTTCCGTTCTCCTGGGCCTCACATCTCTCTCTAACGTCCCAACTTTATCTCTCTCTGTCTTCTTTTCCGTATCTGTCTCAGCTTGCTGCAGTGTAATGGTTCTCCCTGATAGGGTGGTCACTTCACTTGTTTCACCCCCCTCCCGCCGGATCCATCAGTACATCACACCTCTTCATAGCCCACTCCTTCCTGCTTTCTCTGCTTTTATACCAATCACCTCTATCGACCGAGCAGTAAAAAATCAGGGAGCGAGGGAACACACCACATTGTCACAACCATTCGGCTGTCATGACAACAAGATGCTCTGGGCCTTTTTTCAGCACATTCATTTAGGTCAGTGTTGTCTGGGTCCTGGATATATATAGACCCTGTAGAGCTGCTTTCGGACAGCTGAGTTCCAGATAATCTCCTGACATTCCCCAGAGTTTCTCCTGCCAGCCCCCAAGAAAAATCCCTGAGTAATACCTGAAAGAGTCAATTTGTGTTTATGGAGATCATCTGGAGGATTCACTGTTAGCGAGTGAGCACGTTGATGACGTTTCTAACACACGTCGGATGCAGAACTAAAGAAAAAAACAATACGAATATCACAGGATGAAAATGTGTCAATGTGCTGTAAACAAGAACATGTGATCTCAGCAGAGGAATTTATATGCTACATCCAGCCCTGCCTGCTGCGCCACCCCTCACCTGAACGCCCCAGAGTTTTCTGTCTTGTTGTGTGCGAGCGGAGAATCTCCTGCTGTGTTTTTCATGTGTGAAAGGCAAACTCAGACGAAAGCCCGGACCCCATTCTGTGGAGTTCATGTCTGAAAACCCACTTTCGGACAGGCCTAATGGCTCCTGTGTAGAGATGTGGCCTTGGTGACATGTAGGGAGGGTGACAGCATGAGGAGAACTCCTGACTGTGGCCCCATGCCTGGCCTCTGATAAGCTGGCGGAGTGCTGATTGAGTGCTAACTTGTCTGTCGTCTGCTTCTCACTGAGTGCTGACAAGCAACTTCTACTTAAGAAGAGGTTTGTCAAAAGCAGGGCTTTCAAGAAGCACAATGACAAAACACACATACACACACATATGCAGGGAGGCATTGTTGTAACCCCAAGAAGCCTCTCTGTAGCGGACTACTCACACCAGGGTGGGGTGGAGGTGGCAGTAGCCTGCGTTGAGACTTGAGGGCACGTCGGAGAAGCCTGTGTTTCCAGGAAAGACCACACGGCGTCGGTGCGTGTCCCTCCACGTAGACCCCACATCCTGGTACCTCTGGGGACTCCACCAGTAGCCCCCCTTCCCCTGGTGCGGGGTGGAGAAGTTGGACAGCTCCGGACTCCAGTAGCGCCTCACGTACAAGGGCTCATACAGGACTCAGGCGAGGCTTCCTTCTTGTGGCGGGGATGTTGAGCAGAAAAGAGAAGGGAGGCAGAGACAGAAAGATCAATACATCCAGAGCAATACTCAGCGTACCTATTTAATCACAGTCACAGAAGCAGGGGCATCTTCACACACTTCTGTCTCGTTTTAAATGATAGAAGGATGGTGATGCCTGTGTTTTTGAGAATCACAGGAAGTATCCTAGTACAACTAATATGCCAACAAAAGAAAAGTAACTCCCCTTCTTCTGCTTGAGTCTTTTCCTTTCTGACTGAGCGAGTGAATTCGAAGCGAATCAGCCAGCACGTACACAGGTCGGCATTAGCAGTGTTGTCACAGTGCCAGCTCGGGCTAGTGATAAGTGATTTATCTTGTTGGCACTTCACATCTCTCATTAACCGCACTGGACCTGTAATAAACTGGCCTGTACTGTGGTGTGGGGAAGAGGATTAGAGGTGGTGAAAGGTGCAAGAGGTGGAAAGGATACATGAAGAGGATGAGTTTCTATGTGTATGTGAATGACCGCATACCCTATGACCAAAGTATGATGGCGATGTGGGTCCACTCAGGCGTATCTGGTTACAGCCGGACTTAAATAAGTGTAGTGATGGGAGACCTGCCAGCCGCCGCCAGAGACAGTGGGTAACTTTAGAGGGACGCCTGGGGATATGCTGGCATAGACGGGGCCTCAGACCTCCATCCACTCAACCCCCTCCACCTTGAGGCCCGCTTGGCTCGCTCTTACACTCAAACCCACACACACACACACACATACACACACATCCTTTAGAGAGGCTAGGTAAAGCAGAAAGCCATTATGAAAGCACTGTCAAAAGAGAACAGCCAGTTTCATGGCATAGAATAGGAATATATATAAAGCATGAGACATGAGAAGCTGGAGTGTGTTTCGACTCGTTTAGTCCCATGAGGCACAGAATACATCACATCAAAACAGAAGCACGTACACACGTCGGTTGTTTTTGAGAGCAAGCACATTGTGAGTGAGCGTTCGAGACCGTGTCCCAGCTTCAATGGCGATGCGTCTCCAGCTATCGGATTTCAGCAGGCCTCTAATGAACTCACTGATGTGTGTGCGTATACGTGTGTGTGTTTTTTTGCGAGACAGAATCAGAACCCATCCCATCAGGAGCAGCTGTAATCACGCAGCAATCAAGTGCACTCTGAATAGCAGCCGTCTCTCATTCGCTCCCTCCACCTCGCTACCTGCGTCCCCCTCTCTTCCTCCGGCTCACCGGGATTGAGAATGACTGATGCTTTGAAAGTTGATGTGATCAGATGCATTTTTCATTTCAGACTGAGGCCTGGGAAGAAAACGAAAACACACACACACACACACATACATTGCCGAGACCTTTTGCGACATACTGTATAGATAGAGAAAGATACTTTTACGTAAGAGCGTTAGTTTGTCTTTTGTTAGTTATCAAACAGTGATATTTGAGACCCAGAGGAAGTAAAACAATCATGAGCCTCCAGGCAGACAGGGTGAAATGGTGAGATCACATTTATAAAGAAAGCAGTGTCTTATTTTCCACACTTCTGCTTTGGAAAAGTATGTTTTCTTTCTTTTTAAATTTCACCCTGACCTCAAACCACAATGCCACTGTGGTTTCCTGCAGTAAGAATGTGGACAACAGATTGACAGCCACTCCTCGTTGCTCATTCTGCCTCACGGACACCTACTGAACAAACATCCACATCATGTCTCCACTCGCTGCTCAGTAAAACACAGCGAGCTCGTCGAAAAAACAACTCCTGCCCTCAATTACAGATACAATGACTTGGTGTAAAATCTGCTCTGCAAAAGGTAAACAAGGTCAAAACCATGACCTACCTCAGGATGTAATTAGCCACATATTCAGCTGTTTCTGGATACATGGCCACCAGTGTTGTTTCTCTCCTTGGCTGGCGAACTGCTTCTTAAGTATGTGCACTTGCTGTGCAGTATTAACATTTGTGCCCATATGTATGTGGGTGTGTTCTTTGGCCAAAGTGACGTTACTGAGTTTATGTCCCTGTTTTAGCAACCAGATTCTCCCCCAGGTGAAATCATCTTGAGCACATCTCGACTAAAATAGAGCGCTCTGAATGTGGTTGGATCAGGGAGAGCCATGTAGGGACTCCAGCACCACTGATCCCCAGGCAGCATCGCCCTTCGGCTAACGATCATCTGAAATCTTCTTCTCCTGAGCCATTTTAGATTTGAAAATGTTTTTCCTGTCACATTTGAAGAACGTAACAGGAAACTGTCTCGTTCGGACACATTTACAACAACAGGAAAATGTCCAGAACATTCAGGGTTAGAATGTCCAGAAGCTCTCACTCTGACATTTACATTCACACATACACCTCCTCCAGAGAAGATGTGGAGGATCTCCGGGGTTCAGTGCATCTCTGAAAGCAGCTTTGGAAACATCATCAACTGGCCAATTTGAGACTTTCCCCAACATTTCCCTGCTGTATTTCCACATGGGCTCACTCACAATTTACTGGAAACTGGGCTGGAAAATATACGGTTCAACTGACTCGGACATTTGCCTTCTCGCATACAGCCCCTCTTGAAAATGTGCAGACTTCAGTGCATGTCTTAGAGCAGCTTTGCTCTTTGTGCTTACTGCAGTGGTTAGATTCCATCCTCATTCACCACAGTGCAAGTATTTATAACATGACCCCCACCCCCCCCCCCCCTCCGCCAAACCAAAATATGATATAAATTCTTGACTTAATGATGTCTGAGTAACTGTCGTCCAACAACTCGACCTAATACATACACAAAATGAAAAGGGGGGGGGTTTCAGATTTAATGGACTGTAAGCCTACTCAATGGGATTACATTGTAAAAACGATCAAACATGATTGCCGTGACATGCAGTGGATGGGACTCGTTTCTCTGGCCCCCTCCATCCTGGTGTTAAGCATCCACAAAAAAAAAAAAAAATCACAATTGAGACAAAATCATACGGGTCAGCCTCAATAATGCTGAATGCTGTGGCTCTGTGTCAGAAGAGAATGGAGTCTGTCTTTTGAAGAGAGTAGCTCTGCTGGAGGAGAAAACATAAGCTTGTCATGCAGCGCTTTTTTTTTTTCTGCCTCATTAAATCTGCAGACGTGCCCTACTTTTCCTCTTCCTCCTCCAATGAACTCCTGTGCTAGTGAGCAGATTTGGTGGAGGATGAGCGTGGGGGGAGTGTTTCATTAAATATCCATACACCCGGAGCCTTTCTGCTGTGTTACTCGACATCATGTGAGCATGTGTGTAAGAGAGCAGGAGGTACACTACGTATTATACACGTGTGTCTCCTCTTTGGATTGACTCGTCCATCCTGCTGCTGCTCAGGCTCTTCTCTATCTTCACAAACACTCTGATAAGCCTCTCCGTCTGACCCCCCGCCCTACCCCTCATCCTTTCATTTTCCCGGCAGTCCTCCCTTGTGTGACATTGAGCAGCCCAGGATTCCTTCTCAACCACACCCTCCCCTCACCCCCACACTCTCTTTCCTCTCCCATCTCGCTCTCGCTTTGACCCCACCCCCACGCTCACCCTCTTTTTTCCCCTCTCCATCACAACCTGAAAGCTGTCAAAACACTGCGCTGCCTTCTCCATATCAAAGCCAACTGGAAGAAAAAAAAAAGAAAATGTATCGCAGCTTAGATTGAACCGCAGCATGGTGCAGAAACATGCAGCTATGTTTTGACTACACCAACTAGTGTTACAATAAAATATTCACAGTATAACCACTTAGAAATAAAAACTGTCACTCTCCCACAGACAAGGAGCTCGTTAGTGGCCTCACAGCATCTACAACAGTGACGTGCAGAGAACTATGGAGTTTTAGAGCCGCTAAAACAGAGAAGTACTGAAGCTCTGAATGAATGTGCGTGTGATGGCCATAAAACTCTAGCGTGAAGCACTTTGCGTGGTCATCAAGACTAGAAAAGCGCAATATAAATACAGAGCATTTAGTTTGAAAATTCTGGGGCATTTTAGTCGACAGAAATTCAGAAGATTCATCAGGCTCATACGACCCCTTCCAGAAGTAAACCACCAGTATCAGCTTCTTGATACAAGTATAGAAAGAAACTTGGATAATAAATTGCAAGAGTTGCTGACCCTGACAGTGTCTATAGCTGGATGCGCATGCTTCGCTGTTTTAACTAGCTCACGCATGCCCAGTGATATACATTTTAAGATGTAAGGGTAGGAATTAAAACTGATACAGAGCCACAACTCTCGTATGGACAGAGATCGTTTGAAAATGCCATTTTCCCAAAATACTTAGTAGTATGGATGTAGCCTGAAACTGTGTAATAGTCTCAGGGTATAAGGTAGGACAAAAAGACTAAGTGAAATCCTCAGAGGTGTGTGTGATTGCACTGAGCCGGGCACAGGGAACCTGTCAGCTGGCTGTTTCAGTGAAAGATTTTCCTCCTCTTTCTCTTTCAGGTGCAGAACCACAAATAGTGACCATTTTCTGCTGCAACTGTTGCCTCTGAGGTTTTTGAAGTGAGACAGAGGAACAAAGCACAGCTGAGGAGGAACTGCTGACGTCAGTTTCGTTATGTGTTACGAAAAGATGAAGAAAACCCCCAAAATGCTCAACATACTTCAGTGTATTAGAGAAGTTCTTATTGTATGACTCTTTGTTTCATGAACTATCGTCATGACACTCATGCTGCCTCAGGAAACTCACTGACCTACTGGTGATCCCCTAACGTTTTATCTAGTGCCACCATAAGGCTGACATATCTGAGTTTGAGTTATAGAGAGTTTTGTGTTTTTATCTTTCATAATCAAGTCTCCATTTGAATTAATCCAAAACTTAATGTCCATACCTACAAAACTAATTCCATTAGGCTAATGTTACTGTTACTTAAACCAGACTTTTTAATCTCACCCAAAACACAGTCCGCACCAGACTCTGGTGCCCAAGACAAAAAGATCCTGGGGGGCAGTTCTCAGGGGCCGGTAATTGCCGAATTTGCCTTTTCCGATTGACGTGCCTGCTGAAACAACAGCTCACCAACAAATCCCCTCTGTGATTTGAAGCAAGGGTAATTTTTGTCTGAGTGCTGCTCAGTGAACACGATAAACATTGCACCTGCTAAACATGTTAGCTTTGTCACTTGTTAGCATGCTGGCGTTATCCTGAGATTCTGCGATGTAGCCCCAGGTCACTTGAGGCTTAGATAATAGTGTCAGTGATATGAAGCATGTTGTGAGAGCGCACAGGGACACCTGCCAGAGACTTTGTATCAATCCTGTCAAATACAGATTCATGCCAGCAGGAGTCCTGCAACACATTGAAAACCATGGCGACTGCTCGACTCACTGCCAATATGATACTTCCAGCTCTGACTTGATGTCCTTGATGGGAAAGCCAACCTCACCCCAAAACAGCGGCCACCAGTGTTGGAAGAAACACATTTTCTGCAAAACCACAATGGCAGTAACTAGTAGTGGAACTAAATACTTTGTAAAATTAAGTAACGGAGTCACAATAGCTGAAGTTTAAATCCAATGAGTGAATCAATCAGCATTAGCTCCCACAGTGACTGACAGTCCGAGCAATGTGAGCTCATTCTCCTGGAAACATGGACGTTATCTTTCCCTCATTGAGGTCAGGTCAAAAAAAAACTGGTGAGTTGGAGAAGAATATGAATTATAATCTTCTGGAGCATCAAGTCAGAGAAACACTTGTTCATCCCACTCTGACAAAGCAGTAGTTCTGACCTGGTGCTTGATTTGAAGGCCTGTTGAGACTACAACACATTAAGAACTATTGAAACATGTAGGTCTTTTATCATCATATTGATAATGGTACTATAAAATATAACATTTCTCTAACACTTTGTGCTCATTAAGAAGATAATTAATGCAGATATTCAAGCATAACAGAAATATGACTTACTAATTGGTTATTTTATGCAGTCATTGGTAAAGTAACTTTTGAAATAAGTAACTACTAACTGTAAATAATTCAAAATGTTCAGTAATTTGCCAAGGAATGTTTGCCTCTGCCCACTGCAGAGCAGCAGACCTTTTCTCTTAATACAATCTCCCTGGGGAACATTCATAACTCACATGACTTGAGCGATGACTGCAATATATTTAAAAAAGTATATTTTACAGTGAAGCTCAAAAACACTGTAAATCATGACGGGTAAATCGTATTAAGGCAGAGATCTTTATTTCCAAAGTTTATTGTATGTGTTGTCAAAAACATCAGGTGCTCCGACCGATTTATATCGTAATGGCTGTGGAGTCGCCTGGAGGGTTTTGATAAATGTCAAATCCCCAGAAAAGTTTTCAGTGAAGATTTAAACTGAAGTTCAGATGATTCCAATAAGGAATAATAATTTAATTCCTACAACCAACTACTCAAGAAAGTTTGTTAGGGACCCAGGATGTCAGGCTTATTGTTTAAGACAAAGTGTTGCACCAACAGATGCCATCCATCACATTAAATGACTTTCTAACAGGACCTCAATAAGTTATTAAATATCCCACTTAATAAAACCAGATTTCATTTTGGATTAAGGCCGACATGTGCTTCTGTTGGCAGTGGAAAGGCAACAAGATAAGACAGGAGACGTGGAGAATGAAACTGCTGTTGACAGGATTGTAACTGCAATCAATGCTGCTCATGGAGTCATTTTGGCAGAAAAAATGTGAGGAACAAACTGTCTCATTTACAGTGATGGATTATGTTCATCAGTGCAGCAGTATGTCTCTGCAAGCTGTTTTAATTGATTTTTGAGAAGAATGCGAGCCTGTGATTTTACAGGATAAGATGAACTTACGATGAAGTGGGTCTAGACCGCTCCAATGTATGTTTTTCAAACATCTGGTTTTATCTGCATTTTTGAAAACCAAAACACTTGGCTGATTTGAAAATGAGGCAGATTGAAAAAATTGAAATGTGATGAAGCCGGATGGATTTATGAAGCAAACCTTACTATTGCAACCTCCTCGTGCTTCCTCTATAGACTAAGCATTCTTGTCACGCTGCCTCTCACTATAGCAGGCCTCCTCTCACGGCTAGAATATCAAAAGCACATCTTTGGTTTGAGTCCAGACGAGGTCACTTGTGGAATGTTGTCACCCTTTGTATCGCTTCTTAAACAACACAGTGAACAACACAAATGTTAAGAGGCGGCGCCATAAACTTCCACATTATCATGTTGTCACATCCTTGGACACATTATTTATATTTATTTAATTTAACCAAATGTTCTTAAAACTAGAAAAAACTATTGATCAAAACCAGCATTAACATTGAAGACAAGTTGTGAACATGTCGTATTATAACTTTGGATGTTGCTAACCTGATAGCAAAGATACTGCAGCATTAACTTTCACATGGAGTCATGTTTCTGGCCACCTGATGAATGCAATTTCTAAAATCAGTGCGGTTTTCATTCATTTATGTAGGTACAGATAAAGTTTTGTGAATAATGAATAGAAAATATCTGTATTGAATAAATACAAAGGTTACACTTTGTGACATACATTTTTGTTGATGTTTGGGATGGGTGGATATCTTATGGGGAAATTTGACTTCATGGCCCCAGGACGTCTAAAATCCAGGCTACGGCCCTGCTCACAGCTGCAAAGGGTTTGAGCCACACAAGCCCCAAGCATTCTATACCACAAGACCACCATCTTGTATTTCGGAGCTGTCACCATCTTGTTGATATTGATGTCAATTATATTAATGTCTGCTGCCTGCAAACTGTCAGAGGAACTTCACTCCTCTCTCCAGCCACCACCGGGTTCAATGTCAAAAAGCTGAGTCAAAGCCTATTCACCGAGCAGACTCCTCCCCCAAGTGTCTGACAACCAACCTATCACCATGTCAACCAGTCTGCTCTGAGGGAGGGTCCGGGGGTGGGGGAAATTGTATGTAGCTATGAAATAACTGTGTTTATATGGACACACAAGTGTTTATGACACATGATTACATCATCTGACGGGATTTCACACTCCTTCTTGTAAAGTGTATGCAGTCCGATGTGTTAACGGTAATGTACAGTGATTAACAGAGGCCTAAGCTGTCATTCACCCATCACTGACTTACCACACACTGTGCTTCCCTCAGCCCTCAACAATGGTCGCTTTTGTGAAATATGGGACGCTATGTCTGTCGCCACCTAAGTCTCTGTTTAAAGGTTTGTACTCCTCCCTTACTCACTGTTTTATCCCCCCACTACATTCAAAAATACAAGAAACCGAAAGCAAAAAGGGGAAGCTTGATTCTCATTAATCTTCAAGGTGGCATTTCGAGCTGTAGGTTGCCACAAAAGTCCCCTACTTTCCCACCCCTCACCGCGACAACGACTTGGGTAAATATACAGCGATGACTAAGAATAAAAAGTCAGGAAAATAACAAGGGGTTTACAGACAATTTAATCTTGTTGTATCAGAGGAGGGGACAGACAGGGACAGAAAGCACACACTGGCTTACTAAAATCCCCAAATCCCAAAAGGCCACTTTTTTAAAAAAAGCGTTTCTACTGCAGAATGGTCCATGTGTGTGAGGGACTTATGGATTTCATCACTCTCAGGTCAACAATGTCATGATTTTCAATTGGAAAGATTCTCAAGCATGGAACAAAAACCCGATCCTCTTTGTATTTATCTGTGAGCTTCATAGAGGCGAGCGGACAGTAGATTATACACTCCAAACAAGTATGCTGCCCATTGTTAGAAGTCAGTAAAACAGTGGCTGAGTGGCAACCAGGCCCTTTGTTCCAGTCGAGTTAAGAGAGAGGTTTAAACCCCAAAGTATTTTGTGGAGTCCTACAGGGCCGTCTCTAAAGCAGTGTGCGTGCACGGCCCCCCGTTGTGCCCCCTCTGAGTTCTTGTGGGAAGCTCTCCAGGAGTCCACTCAGTTAAAGTTTGTTAATCACTGTTTCAAAGACAAATGATTCATCAATGTCATGTTAAAGGGGGAGGGTGGCGTGGGGGTCTGAGTTTTTCAATTTCTAATGAAAAATCAAACAGCATTGAATGGAAAACAGATCCTCTCTGAGCTGATGAAAGCTTTTTCTTCCAGGAACTGGCTCGTGAGGCGTAAAAACTTATAAGGAGGGCGGCACATCAAGAGGTGACTCACTCATAATGTCTCTCTTGGTGATTTTGACTTTATTCACTCAGCTTAACCACAACTGGGTAATGCAGACACACACACACACGCGCACACACACACACACACACACACACACACACACACACACACGTTAACTGTACTCCCCCCACCCACCACATAAAGACTGAAAACCTGCCAATGAACACCCCTGAGAATCAATTTATTCAAATAGGTTGTCATTTTGAGAAAAAAAAATGTGATCGCCTCAGATGCTGTGAATGAGATGAGGGTAATGATGCCACCCTCATGTCTGTACAATTAAATAATAAATTTGGGACGTGTCCATGATTTTTTAAATTACTTTCTAGATAGGGTTGGCAGAGGTGCACTCTCTGAACGGCCCTCAAGTTTGAAGTGTTTGACAGTTTAAGAATGGATTTTTAGAAATTGAGGAAAACAATTGTTGACTGTTGAAGAATTTTGTAAAGTTTGTGTTTAAGTGTTGATTCTGGCCCATAAACAGGTACTTTGTGATTTTTATTTCTAGATTTTTAAGACTCAAGATTTATTGTCATCATACTCAAGTACAATCACATTGTAAGAGGCTTCTCTCTCCAAGCTATGTCTATATAAAGGTGTAAAAATATATAGGAATATAGTTATAACTTATTAGTAGATGTTAGCTTTGAACTAAAAGCAATGAATCTTACATACTAGTTATAATACATTTAAACAACAAAGTGACAAGTAGGATAGAAATAGAAAAAACAATCCATAAATGTATGTGGACAAACTATACACATACACTGCTGATAATGATGTCAGATCAAATTCTAAAGAATATCTAGGTCCAAAATTGCTCAACAGTTGTGGTTAAGTCAGTGTCTTACCTTTAGACTACTTCCTGCTTCATCATGCCCTCTCACAGCCATCAGGGTTTTATTTTACGTACATGAAAGCAGTCACACAATAAAGCATGCCAGCACATACACACACTGCTGACATGTGTTTCGGCTAAAAACACACCACTCTCACATTGTCAACTCATCATAAATAGTGGAAGTGAGAGACAATAAGAAACTCTGAGCTCCAGCACAGCACATTGTTTATTTATGAGACAACTCACACTCAGCTGCTCCACATCCTCTGCAGCACATCAGCTAGATGGAGCGAAGGGCCACATCGCACGTCTCATTTGTTGAAATCTGCCTTGCTTTGTGTGTTAGTGTGTGTGCGTAAGTGTAAATAGGATGTTGCTTTAGAGTCATCCAGGCATCTCTCGGCCATTAGCTAAGCTCCACACGCTGATGTCACCTCTTGGCACGACTTTGTGATCTTTGGACCCGATCAGCAAATCTGTTGTGGTCAACCAATTGGCTCGTGGGGTTTTGACCCGGAGCGGTGATGTCATGCGGCAGGGAATGCAAACAAGTGTCCGGGTGGGGTGTGTGTGTGTGTTGTGGGGCAGCGGCTGTACTGCAGCATTGTTTATAGAGCTCAACAGTGGTCGGGGCAGTACAAACAGCCTGCCAGCTGTGACACTGTTGATTTTTCACTGGACAAGCTGTATATTTAGTGGACTCACAGTGTGAAGTTACTGTGCCAACATTTGCTTTTGGTACTACCCCATTATTGGTTTTCTCTCCTACAATTAATGTTAATGACATTTGTCTTATTTAGATGAAAAATCCATTTTTAAAATAGCATTTCCAGTTGAAGCAGCAACAAGTGATCTCCAACAACGAACTGCTTCAAGTCACTGCTGAGTGTGCCACTTCCTGTCTCTAGGACGTTGCACAAATATGACTCACTTGCTCAGCAGCAGAGCAGAGCGGCATGTAATGAAATAGTTTTGGGTTGAATGTGTGAAACTCCACCAGCTTCAGAGAGGGGGGAGCAAATGAAAGGTGTTAGAAACAAGGAACGTTCAAGATTCAAACTGCTGATGTGGTGTCATTGCGAATCTGGCAGAGTGAAATACTCGAGTTACGCTGTTTGTTTTATAGCTGCTTCACACAAATGATGGGAAAACAAATGACTGTTTCAACCAGAAATAAGAGGAGGGCTTAGGGACATACCTCAACAAAATAGAACAACCATGTGTTATTTTGGGGAAAGTTACACAAAACCACGACACTTAATTTCCCCTCCCCACACACACATTGGGTTATTGAGGTTAACTTCACACAACATGTGACAAACACTTCCTGACAAAGCTTGTGGTCGCACCCCACACTTCTCCAAATGAATAATTAGCTCTGACTTATCACTCTCGTAATGCATCATCAAATACAAACTATTCATCAGTGTGTTCACGTTGTTTGCTGTAACTGTGGAGAGGATTTTCAGCCTCCATGAGTTCGGTCCCTGCTGCTCCTGGACATTAGA
Source organism: Verasper variegatus (assembly GCA_026259375.1). Taxonomy (NCBI): domain Eukaryota; kingdom Metazoa; phylum Chordata; class Actinopteri; order Pleuronectiformes; family Pleuronectidae; genus Verasper; species Verasper variegatus. The sequence goes on from CM048049.1 coordinate 7,509,804, forward strand.
ACTACGAGCTCTGAGGAGACAGAGGGGAGAACCACAGTCTCTAGGTTGGAACACTGACTGTCTGTACACTGCCCTTATTTGTGGCTATTCCACATTAGTGGCGTTCTAATTTGGAAAGTCCTGCTGCCTACAGTTTCTGATTCTTGGAAGGATTTGTAAGCCAGAGTCATGTGACCTCGAGTTTGTGTTTGTTGGCAATTCCAAAATTCTTTCTGTGGTGTTGAAAGTAGTGTTTATACAGGCTGTGCTGTACGAACCTCAATACTGTTAGACAGAAGGCTACTAGTACTGCAGTTAATATATTTAAAAATGCAGCTACGTTTTAAAATTAAACAATTAAATCAAAAGACAGTTTCATGTAGGAATCAGACAATACATATAAAAAATGTAAGTTATTTTTGTGCCATGCACTATTTGTTCCTTTTTCCTTTTTAGAAACACAGGACAGTTTATTTGTTGAGATACATTTACATTATAACCACCAGACTCTGGGGCAATCGTGTTTTTTCCATAATTTTGTCAGGGTGGACGACTCTTGATACTCCATTACCTCTGACCTTCAGCTGTCATTGCTTGGGGGAAAAGCCTCAAATTAGTGTCGAAAATTCTAAATGCTTTGTTGTCACGGTGAATAAAAAAATACACAATGCGACAGTCAATTGAAAATTCAAAGGGAACCAATTTAAGCTGCAAGTTGTAAAATCAAGTTCATCCAACAGTACATTCTTTATTCTGTCATCTATTAGCAACTCATGAGACAGAACTATTGGAAATAATTGTAAGCTTCTTGCCAAAATGCATGTTGCACACAATTTATACAGGTGTGTAGATATATGTGTGTTATTGGCTTATTACATAATTATATCATTAAGTTAACAGTGCAACACCAGTTTTTACTGGACATATGACAACAAATACTCTCGCACACTGGGTGTCAACTTTGAGTCACATAAAATTGTTCCTGGGAGAAATGTACATTCAATTCTGCAGCTCTGCTCGCATGTTTGTAAAAGTCACTGCATGCCACTGATGAGGAGTAACACTCGGGGAGGGGAGCTAGTTAGGCCTAGCCTAGTTCTGCTAATTTTATACAGCCTCCTCCTTTGAAAATGTAAACAAAAAGTAAAGACCATTCAATTTCCAGCCAGATTTTAAGTTTGTAACAGTAGCCATTTTGGCAAAAGCACAAGAACTTTTGCAGAAAGGGAGACAGAGAGAGAAAGAGAAAGAATCAAATGAAATGAAAAAGAGGAGGGGTAAAGCATAATTAGAATGCATCAGTCAAAAGAAAAAAAAAGAGTTTTGTATATCAATGGGACTTTGAAGTTGTAAGATTCACTTATTTGTTCTGCTGTGAATCTCAAACATGTCCTCTGTATCTTTGGCATTCACAGCAATTCTCACACAGAAACCCACAGCATCAAAGATCCAACTGATCCTCTGATGTAAACCAAATTAAAGAGGGCTGGCAAAACTATAAGATGTAGAGACTAATAACTTTCAAATTGACATCTTCTTTAAAACCTGTGTGAAAGATTAAAATTGGGAGCTTTGTTGAATATCTATACAAAGCCTTATTAATCTCCCTCCTCATGGTTTAACGTGTTGTTAGTTTGCATTTGGCCCGAAATTGAGGATTTTTAATCAGATTGCACACAACAACACTGTGACCTTGCAATTTTCCCTCCACGACTAATTACACAAAGCAGTCATGTCTATATAGACGCTATGTAAGCCTGATTTAATGGGCATGTAAACCACTACAAGGTTAGTGAATGGCTTCCCCCACAGAATTCAACGGAGGCCCATAGAGAATAGGCCGAGGCAAGTCACAGGGTAAATGCATGCCAGAGGCTGCACTTGGCAACCCAAATATTAAAAAGGCCATTAAGGTTTTAGTTTGCCTTATAAAGACAGCGGCTTCCTGTTAACCAGAAATGTGTGCTGAGGATTGTTGTTTTTCTCTCCTCTGTGTGTTAAAATGTTCTGTATCATTAGGCTGGGTAAAGTGGCAGTAAAGTCATCAGATTTTACAGCCTGTCTTTAAAAGCAGCAGGGATTGAGCTCTTTTTGTCACTTTTATGGACTTCCTTACCTCTTAGCCAAGGAGGTTCAGCTCAGGAGTTAACACTGGCCAGTGGTACATTTTAAATGAGTGGCTAAGGACCATTGATGACTCTTTCTTAATGGACACTTATAGGGTCACATATGTGAAAAGGACAATCGTGGCCAGAGACACATTATGATTATTCTTGCATGTATGTTTCAAGAAACATCTGAGGGAATTTACCTGGAAACTCTTTGCAAAATGTCTGCAAAAGCACTGTGAAGTGTGACGACTCATGAAGGGCAAACTATTTTGTACAAAATGTCATGAACACATCTGAAGAATTATTTATAGCTTTTCTGAGTGCTCACAGTTCACGATGCAACTAAAAAACCTGAGGTCATACAGAGAAGCAAGTCGATAATTGTCCAAATGGTGATAGTAGGCAATCTCACCTCAAAACTTGAAAGATAAGTCCTGTGTACTCTCTCAGTTCAGCACACCTGAGCCATTTTCAGACATGACCAGCAGGAATTTCCGGAGAATTGGCTATAGAGTTTACCCAGAGTTTCCCTTTCACACATGCACAACATAGCGGGAGGTTTTCTGCACAGATGTGTTCACAACTGCATAAAATCCCTTCAGGCGATAGGTAGAGTAGCCGGGTGCAGCAGGCAGAGGGAGGAAGTGACATATTAACTCCATTGCGGAGATCACATTATTTTCTTGACAACATATTCTCCACCGGAGAAACTACGAAGGAACTGCGGAGTTCAGTGCATGTCCGAAAGCAGCTTGTGTAGTGGGCATGCTTGTCAGCTTGTAAGTCTCAGAAAGTTACAGAAATTGGATATTTATGGGACATTGGGAATCACTCTCATACCGCTGTTACAAAGAAATAAACAGGGATATGTTGTTTTTTACTACTGTTGCACGTAGTTCCCAAGATGTAAAAAACAAATGTTCATTGCTATTTCTGCACCAATGCTCAAAAGTTCAATGCACGACATGTTTGCCAATGTCATCAAGAGATGATGATGCATTGGAACAATTTAGCAGATAAAGTGTGTCTGGTTTTACTTTGGGTATCATCTGCTTGGTCTGACTCTTTCACTTCCCTTTATTACCCTTTATAAAGCCAAATTGAGTTGAGGAAGGAAGTGCCACTCTGAAAAGAGATGACCCATGAGGTCAGTGCCTGAGATTTAACTCTCATTGCTCAAGGGGCTCCGTACAGACGTCTCATGGAGGTACCTTGTCTCAAACCCCATGTGGAGCATTGAGGAGAGGAGGGAAAGGAAAGACATGATTGTTGAGGAGGCCCACAGACCCAATTACAGTTTAAACAGCAGGACTTTCACCCGTCGGCATCCTCCTTCTCCTTTTTATTGTCTCCTTCTCACTTTCTATGTGTACAGACAAGAAGTGCCAGCTTGAAATAGCTACACAAAGAAGAAGAAAGACAAGTTTTCTTAAGGTCTAATCCTGGGGAGCTGGAGAAAAAGGGGTTGGTTGAGTTTTCTCTTCCTCCCTCTCTTTGTGCCTGTCCGACAGCCCTGTTTCTTGATGAAAATGTACCGCTGGATGAGGGTATTAGACGCCCGCTCTAATCCCGTGTAATTTCCCACAATCCCCTTTGCTTGCATCCTGCCAACGAGGCCTTCGGCGCCCTGCTGAGCCCCTCGCTGCTGGCTTTGGCGTTCCCACACCCCTGCTCAAGCACTATTTCCTCTGCTGGTGGAACGGAAACAAGACACTCTCTCCTCCCTTTCATCTCTCTTTTCATCAGAGCCACAGCAGCAGCAGAAAGTATCGGCCTACTGATGAGTGTGTCCTCTGGCAGAACCGAGCCACAGAGGAGTCAGACAGGTTTTAGTCATTAGCAGGATTAAAACCTTGTTCCGCAACTGGTTGACCCAAATCACATCTGTGTGCGTGTGGCCTTGTTGCATTGTTGCGTTTTTTGCATCACAAATGTGTGTTTATGTGCACGGCTGTGCATAGACATTCGCCACTGTCATAATCCCGTACAATCTCCCTCTTACGTAAAATGCTTTATGATTCCACATCATCTTTTTTTTTTTATCATTAGGCGCATCAGAGGTTCATCTGGGGAAAGAGCCGAGTCACACACTGTCTGCCCTCTTGTCCAAATATCTATTACAAAAGTGTCCAGCACCAGCAATAAATCTCGTACACATGCAATGGTGCTCTCAATAGTTGTGTAAGCTGCTGATGAAAAGAGCTTTGGATAAAACATATTGCGTAAAAAGCACATCAGTTGCTCATCAATAATCAACTCAGACGATGTTTTCTCTTCACACACTGCAGGGACTTCTATTGAAGTCAAGTGCAAGACAGATGTTTCTGTTTACTGAGCTGAGTTGGTGTGGATTAAAACAGAAACTTTATTTTGATACTAATTCCTCCTATGTTCAATCTATTGGTCAGTCAATAAAGTAACTAAATGCTTTTACTCACTAGAAGTTCTTTGACTTTGATAAACATGATTTCCATTGGGAAATGAATCATTGTCATGAGCAAAGATACAGTGTAGGTGTCTCGATGTGGGGATGTTCCCAACCACAAACTAACAATACTAATGTGAAGCTAATCTTCACCACTCCATCATCTAAGCTGCAATTTACAAATTACTCATTCAAGCACATTCCTCCGCCAATGCCAAAATCTTACAAATGATTGTTTAGTTCTTACAGTAGAAATATAAAAGAAAAAAAACTGGTCTAAACTTAAATTATTTATTTGTCATAAAACATAGTTAAACAAAACGGATTATCCAAAGCACATTTCCAATTCCTGGATAAGCCCCTTACTCCAAATCCAAACCAACATTGAATGGGTTCTGTCTCAGGCCACAAGTTTAGTGGAAAACGTGGTGATAGGATTGGGCCTGGTTTAATAGTTTTGGCGTAAACAAACAATTAAACCAACAACCAGACTTCTCCTTAGGGAAGGTTATTAGCACTAAAAGAAAAGTACAGCCGCAGCTAATGTGATTTTATTCCTGTATTTTTATCATACACCTGAGTACCGGACAAAGTGAAAGTTTGACCGGATGGTGGCAGTAGATAAGTAAAGGGATCACCAATTGTATTACAGTTCAGCCTCTGAGCACCATGAATGCGTGCACCACATTTCAAATGTTATTGATCATATGCTTAGCTACCTAGATATATCTGATGACTTGGAAAGCATGTTGTGAAATGTTACAGCTCTGTGTCGTCAGCGATCCAGTTTCCTGTGATGCCAATTAATCATCTTTCCTGACAAAACAGTCCTTCTTATATTCACTGTCTAAATACATTTATCTAAAAGTGACAATTATACAATGGATGTATTATGTAAGATTAAAATTGAAGCATGGATTTAAGCAGCACATCAACCTGGATTATGATTTGTTTGTAAGCAAATCTCCACATCTTGTTATTATGTAATGAAACATTATGCAAAGCAGAAGGTTTGGTCAGACTGAAATATCCTCGCTTGACCTTATACTTGTTATAAGAACATAAACAGAGAGTTTGTTTGTGATGCTCCCTCACATGAGTAAATATCACAAGTTGTGTGTGTGAAGGCTCTGAATGTATGTATGATTGTGTGTGTCAAGGTTTTGGTCTTATTCCGGCTGTACGTCTGTAAGTGATTCAAGTGTGTGTGTGTGTGTGTGTGTGTGTGTGTGTGTGTGTGTGTGTGTGTGTGTGTGTGTGTGTGTGTGTGTGTGTGTGTGTGTGTGTGTGTGAGCGTGTGTGCGTTCATTCATGTGCATGTGTGTGTGTGTTCTGATCTGATGCATCTCTGCTGCCTCTGAGCTGCTCAGCTCCTGTAAACACAGCGGTGACTGCTCAGTGTCACAGAAAAAAGTGAAGAGCATGAGCGAGATAAAACCTGCTCCGTTCAGCACTCCATTCAGTCTGTTATACATATGCAGTAACACATATTTGGTCCCCCCCGCCTGACTGAAAACTATTTATCCATAGTGCAAAAAAAGTATTTTCACAAAGTTATTGTTTTGTCCTACCTTGGCTTCCATTTCCTATAGAGTAATCCACTGAATGTAAATACATTTTACCTTGAAGATATGTACAACACAGGTGTAAAGCACTGAACAGTTTCAGGAGGCCCAATCACATCCCCCTAGTAAAATGTTCGAGCCCACAAAAGAATACAGCAGAAAAATGTCTTATGAATTCACAGCAAGCAAGGGGCCGTTTTGATCACGCAACAAATGCAAAAGTGAAAAAAACTAAGAATACAAATATTGCAGGATAAAAAAGAGGAGCCATAGATGTAGAAGACAACAATAAAAATGTAAACTTGGAGAGACAACAAGATCTCCTGTTAGTTTTGACTATTGAATTCAAATTTCTGTCCCACTTCCTGGAAGTGTTCTGTGTATCATGCACTACAACAGAAATACTACAGTTTTACAAGAATAGGGAACTTAAAATATATCACTCTGATGTGCTTGATTGAGCAACCGAAAATTATAACCATCTGTAGAGCAACAGAGGAAACGTGTGCTGCTCTAACCTTCCTCCTGTCACTTCCAGTAACCAGGGGCAAACCACGGACAGTCTAAATGGACGACACTTGAGGAAATCCACTTGAACTGAGGGAGCTGACTCAAGTGAAGAAAGTTTACTCTAGAGCAAGTCCAGTGTCATCACTTCCCCCTTCTTCTGAGATGCTGTTTCTTTCTTTAGAAACGTAGGAAAATCTTGAGCTCAGCAAAAACTCAAATGTGGTTCTCTCGTTTCTTTCAAGATTGGCTGCACCAGTGGAACGGGACTGGGAACGGCGAGTGTTTGCTTTGGTGGTTTGAAAATCTGTATTGTCAATGGGTCCCTGGAGGAGTGAAAACATTCTATGTATGCGTTAATAAAAGTGGAACATCGAGTGAAAGAATTCCTCTGATTTGCAGCAGATGTACAATGAATCAACATTTTCCTACTTTCAACATGTCAAATTTTTTGGGCTTTGGACTTGCCCCCGTCATTGAACCTTGTGGTGCGTGAGGCTGCTAACAGGTCTGTTATAGCTGCTCTGTGTAAAGACATCCCTGTGAGATGTGGCGATAGCGTTGCAGTTGGAGCCAGATGTGATCACGCAGCCATCGTGTCTACTGTGTGTCAGTATTTAAAACCATCTGAGCATTGCGATCGGAGAACAATTGCGTAAATTGGTGGCTCTTGTTTCTCCGAGCTCTGACAGGCTAATTTCTGTCCCTGGGTTGTAGTGTGGTGTGTTAAACTCACCCTCTGCTCTCTGATCCTCTCCCTGCTCTGTCACTCATGCCGGCAGAGGTCAGGGGGTTCCTCTAGTGCTCAGCAGCATCATCCATTACCTCACTGTCGGCTTATAGAGCACAATCAATCCACTGCAGACGTGCATCGGTGCACGCTCACCCACACGCTCACCCAGAAGCTAAAATGCTCTTCAGAGAGACTAATTATAGCCTCGCTGCAGTCTAATAAAACACACGTGCATCAAAGTGTGCTTACACGCAAACGAGCAGCAAAGATACGTCTGACCTCTTTCTGACTGTGCCCCCTTGAAGCGTCTGCTTTGTAGTGGCCTGTTGTATAGTAGATAGTGACTGGGCTCTGTCTGTGTGGTGTAATGGAATGAATGGGTCTGTCGACAGTCCAATGAATTGCGCTGTCTCTTTACAGGGAGGTTGAGGGAGTCCACTGTCCGCTGAATAAATGTCCTCGCCGCCCGCCTGAGGATTCCTCCTGTTTATGAGGTCATCAAGGAAACACTCCGCGCTGATGCGGTGCAGCAAATATTAAAGGTAAATAACACACGTGTCGTCTTGTTGCCTGGGGCTAACACTGTCAACACCATTAGTTAACACAAGGTTGAGAGCAAACAGTGGTGTTCCTCCTCTGATTATGTGACTTTGAAACCTCTTTCAGACATTCACTGAACGACGGATAAGAGCTTCTCCTGCCAACACCCTAGTATAAGCTCTGGATAATCTCTGTATGAGCCCATGTGAAAAATAAAAAAAACATTGTCGGAGATCCTGCGCACGATTCACTGTGAGCGAGTGATAATGTTTCTAACACGTGACACGATACAAATATCTCAGAATGAAGAAGAGGTGCCTCATACGTAGATGATGCCGACGAAGATGTCAAGAGAGCTTTTGGCGAAAACGGCCTCTGCTGGTGTTGATATGCTGTGAACAAAAACACGCAGAATGCAATTTATACATTACCTCCTGCCTGAGTGAGATTCCTGTTCGAGCAGGGAATCTCCTGCTGGGTTGTTCCTGTGTGAAGGGCAAACTCTGAGAAAGTCCAGATACAATTTTGTGGACCTTCTCCACAGTGCCTGTCTGAAAATGTCTTAAAATCAATGTTCACTACATTATGTCCAATGCTGTGATAGGTACTCTGATGAGATGAAAACAGTAAAATCATGTTTTCGTTGCGGAGAAAATTAGAAGAAAATTAAAGAAGAATTACTTGACAGTTAAATAATGGATTGTGCAAACATCTTGTATAGAATGTAGAAAAAAAAATTGGCTTGAATTTCAGTGCGGTTTTAAACAAGAACATCTGTTAACATTCCCTGAAAATGAACCTGTGGCTTTCACTGTTTCATTAAAATATTTTCCAATTCATTGCGTGGAAGAAGCAGCTGGAAAATTTGTTCCCCAGCAGCCAAAACGCGCTGGGGGCTAAAGAGAAAAGCACATTTCGAGGCTGATGTTTGGTGGCATCACAGTGGACTGAGATTAATGGCACGTCAACAGAGAGAAAGTGGTGCATGAATCAACATTTGCTTTTTCAAAGGCATTCTCAAAAAAAGGTGATTATAGGTCTGAACAGAGGAGAAAATGAAATGTGGTACATTCACACCCGAACTGCATTCCACCATATACCCCCCTGAGTTTTCAAAATTAGGAACTACTCAGACATGTCAGGACTCTTGTCAGAAAAGTACACAAAGAACAAAAAAAACATCCGTCTGAACACATCAGTGAGGGCCAGTTTCTGGAAGTGCACCTTCACTCAATTTGTTGTCACCACCCATGTGTCATTATTTTCTGATTGACGGCAGCTAATTACACAGTGGACAGCTGGGATAAGTTCTGTAGTTGAAGAATTTAAAGTGAAGAGAGGTGAAGTTCTATAGATCTACCTGAAACAGAGTCCTGCTCCAGGCTGGGTACACATAACCTACAAAAATGTTGTGCAACTGATTTCTATTTCTAAAAGTTCACGGGTACCAGCACGGGTGAGAACTGAAGTATATTCTTTTTCTGGAGAAAACAGGAATTCAATTGATTGTGCAGTATTTTTAATATCTAAATCAGCTTACATGAAGCCTCAAGGATTTGTTTTATTGTGAAAGCTTATGACACCACCTTTGACCCTTTCACTTCCGCTCAAATAACTCTCTCTGCTGACAGCAAACTAGCCAGCACAGCAAAATGAATCTCATGAAGACTAAAATAGCCAGAGGTGTTAGCAGTGGCTTTGCTGCATGTATAAAGTGGCAAAAAGTATTAGCTTTTGATAGTGAATGCTAGGTACGTTGTCGCTGACAGCTACAGGAGCACAGGCGCTACAGTTCACAGATATTTTTCCGAGAACACAACTCATTCACCAAAACAGGAGGGGTTAGGAGGACACAACCCATTTGATGTGAGTGTGGATGTTGTCTGTGTGATGGGTCCAGGCGGGTCTGGATTTGACTTTGAAAATGAGCAGGTCTTAAACAGAGATTGGAAGGTGCAGGTGGGTGCAGGTTTGCAAAAATTGACCTGTTCTGGACTCTGATCTAATCAACAACTTTGGAAAATGAACATAAATTGCAATATTGAAGTTATTTGATTCAAAGCATAACTAACTATAATTAACTAGGTGCCTATTAATCATAGCAAAATTAAGATATAATCCTTTTCTTTAAAAGTAGAAGTAAAGAAATAAAGAGCCTGTATTTATTAGCATTAATCAGTAGAAAACAGCTACGACTTTTCTGAAGATAATTGTCCCCAAGTGATTTGAAAACGATAAATGAAGAAAAACAGCAGTTTCCCATAGGTTGAGCTCAGGAGGTCTGTGTGGAAACATGTGATATGCTATATTTGTATTGGTCTCAATACTATTTAGTTATTCCTTCCTATTAATCCTGAGTCATTTATCACATAACATGCCACGCCCCTCCCCCTCTCTGCCGGAGTAAAACCTTTGGATGGCCTCTATTTTTTGGGCCTTATCTTAATTGGAAACTGCTGTAGGGAAGATTGGTGTAGAAGGGAAAAAGTGGGAAATGAGAGGAGGGAAGGGAGGAAGAGAAAGAGAAAGAGAAAAGAGACAGACAGATAGACAGAGAGATGACAACATAATAAATCAAATATGAGGATCCCTGTTAAAACCAGACAAGCAGCAAATCACTCCTACCACACGGCTCTCTGTTCTCTGCTCTATTCTATCCTCCTTTAGCGAGAGTGCAGCTGCGTCCTGGTACACATACCAAGTTTTTTTTCTTTTAGGTGGAGGCCTGGTAGTGTATGTGTGTGAATGAAAATGTGGAAAGACAAGGTCAGAGGTCCTCCAGTCACTAAAGGTCAGAGAGGAATGATACGATGGGGACTGGCACAGGGGCGAACCCGATTAGGTGCTGAATGTCCGGGACAGACAGCAACGTAAACAGAGATTACAGAGGGGACAGAGACCCCCAGCATGTCAGCACCCCGGCCGACATCGCCCCCCCCAAGCAATGAAGGGGAAGGGGAGCAGTGTGTGGACACCATGATAGGTATAGAGGCCTGGAATGTCATTATTGGTTTGGTTTGATATCAGTGTTTTAATGTAATCAGGAACTTGCCTCATGTCTACCCCACACCCCTGTTCATCTCATTGTGAAGATGTTTGCAGATGACACTGTACTAATAATGATAATAACAGTCATTATACATTTCAGTATTTGTTATTGCTCTGCCAAAGTTGTGAGCTAACATTACTAGTGGGTGAGGATGTAACCTAAACATCAGTTTTTATTAGCATTTTTTATTAAAGGGTACAAAAAGTGCAACAAGTGCAAATTGAACATAGGCTTTGAATAGTCTGAAATTCTCATTGCCATACCAATATTTTCAGCCACTACACTGATGTTATGTTGGATTTACCAAAGTTTAGATTGTCAAGATGTATTTTAAGTCCACACATTTATGAGTTGATCATTCTTATTATATATGCACGGTTCAGTAATGTGTTAAAAATATTTTAAATGAACCAGATGGAAACATGTAGCAATTACAAGGGGTCAGAATCCATTTACTGTAAACACAACTGTAAACACAACCCTGATGGTCATTAACTGGTAAAAAAAAAATCAATATAATAATGAGCTTGAGTATATGAAGACTACAATGCGTTTAAACTAGCAGCAATAAAATTTGAAAAATATGATGACTACAACTAAACAATTAGGTGCCAGAATTACCCATACAAATATGATGTAGGATATAATCTAACTCAAAACCTTTTCACTCAGTAAAATCTGTTAAAAAAACATGCTTCACCCTGCCTTAAGCAGCTGCTAACACAAACTGAATAACCTTATTAGAATGATTTTCACTGCACAGTTTTATTGCTCCACAGTGGGTGTTAATCGTACATTTCTCCACCCTATGAAAAGTAAATTAAATTCTTGAATTTCTGGCCTGAGATTATCTGTACACACTTCTGACACTGGGTGTGTCAAACACAGTTTAGCTTCAGAACAAACACACATAAATGAGGTTTTTATGAGTGTGTGTGACCGTATCGCACAGCTTCAACATGATGCGCTCGATAGGCAAGCATATAGGAGGTGTCTCCTAAATCTTGTGTTTCATATTACCCTCAGACTTTTATGAGATCATGCCCCAGCCACGCTGCAGATACGATCATGACTGACAGCTTTTGTTGTGCAAGAAGAAAAGCAGCCTTTACGATCCATGTTTTTAAATCAAACTATTATTCCAGCATATGAGCTCCAGCTCGGCTTAACAGCTGCTGACGTTCAATCACGCTCCTTTTAATGGAAGAGAATTTGTGAGTTAGCAAACATGGCCCCTGTCTTGTCCTGGCAAGCGGCAGCTCCAGCTTTGGCCTGCGTTAGCCGCCATCTGCTTTGAATTGTGAACAGTTGAGACAGGGCTGTGGTCAGGGGGAGGCGGCGGCAGAGAAGGCTCGGGTCTCATCTGGATCTAATAGGTGATGAGAGGAAACCGAGCCATCCCGAAAAGTGCCTGAGGGCCTCATGCCAGAAGTGGACCGTGGAGCTGGGCAAGGGATAAACGGAGGGGTCACATCTATAGCACTGACGTGATATGTTACTGTACGAGGTATAAAAAGGAAACTCCCTTTTTAACATCACAGTCTGAAGCCTAGAAAATACTGGCAATCAAGTATATTGTCAGCTTACATAACTGAAGATATGTGCAGTATTGCCCTCATCTCATTTACAAAGAGCTTACTGTAGGAAATCCAATATCACTGCTCCAACAGAGTGAATACATCTTTAAATGAATTTGCTGTCAGGTCTGTACACTCTAATAGATCCACTGTTTAATAGCCAGCACGAATAAACACTCCCCTTCCCTTCAACAACAAGTTATCTACAGCTCAATGCCAGCTCATTCTCCCCTCTAATGCTCATTGCTTTGGAAAAGAACAAATAGGCGCGAGGAAACAGGGACAGTGACCATTATACAGCCTCGTCTACATCTACGATTCATCAGTCCAAAAGTTCATCTCCATTAGTCAGCATTACCCTGCTACCTCAGCTGAGTCCATAGAGTAATGGCCCATAGATAGAGCCCATTCACAGTCATTACCAAAGGCAGCTCAGCCAAGACCACGGTGCCATACGTCACTCTGTGGCTCGCAGCGAGCCACGAGGACAGATAGGCTTCGATCTGTACCTCCCAGGCTACCTGTCACAGCACATCAGAGGCATCATCTTTCTGACAACCATTCACACTTTGTGGGATGACACAGACGGTAAATTATGTGAATATCTCGTAGATTTAGAACGAGGCTCTCTGCACAGCCCATGGATGTGCATGAGATGGGATGACCTGACCGCCAGGGGCAGGGAGCTCTGCCTCTGCTGCTGCTGCTGCTGGGACAGAGGAGGAAAACATTCCAGACAGGGCAAAGGGCAAAAGCCCCACTTCCTGCCACTCCGGAAGATGGGACTGGAGGAGCATGAAGGGGAAAGTCGGGGGCATGAAAGGGAGGGACATGATATGATATTTGTTGCAGCTGTGACCATGCCCTCATCTTTCTCTCCTCTCCACCCATCCTGCCCTCCTTGTTTCCTTTTCTCCTGCTCAGGAGAAGAAAATCAGCCAGGAGAGATTTTTGTGTATTGTCTGTGTCATGGTCTGCTGCCTCTTGATCTCCCAGCAACATTACCAACTGAGGCTTCATCCATTCTTTCAAAACTAAAATTACCTCTGTCCACACGAGCGAATTTGGCCCCATATCAGTTTTAATCTCTGTCAATACCAACACACCTGAAAATGCATCACGTGACCGCTCACATACACTGGGCATGTGTGTGCTTGTGTAAACAGGAATTGCTAAACTAATAGCTTTTCTCCTACACATGTAAAAAGTAGTATCATTGTAAAATGCAGAATTTAAATGTGCAACAGCTGCAAAGACAACAGGGTCAGCCACGCTTGTAACTGATTATCTCTGTTGCATTAGGAACTGGTAGCTGAGGCTAATGCTGGTTGTTTTCTTCCAGAAGGGGATCACAAGATAGGAGCCTGATGAACCAGTGAAGGCTACTCCGTGACCAAAAAGTGACTTCGTGAATTGTCTATGTCATTGTTTCCGAAAATCTTGGTTTCTGCCCATCCAGACTAAAACAAGGCCAGTAGCATTTCCAAACTTCTCAGTTTTAGCGGCTCTAAAAGTAGTGTGCCCGCTTGGCGTATCCTTTCTAGGCTTAATTGTTGGGATGTGGCCTAACAATATGTTTCCTCAGCTTTATTGCCGGGAGCCCCCCCACATCACCGCCCTGGTCCTGTGAGTCCTCCTCCCTGGTTTCTTTTTCTCACAGGGCCTCCCAGTGCCATCCAATCCCCTGTGAGCTGCTGCGGATGGAGGTGATTTACTGGTGGCCCCTGTGTTTGTTTTCCCTTCCTCTGCTGTTGGCCCTGCTAAGCACCCTGCTTAGCTACTTATCTGGCGAGGGGTGCATCTGTGTGTGCATGTGTGTTTGAATGTGCTATACGTTCCACTCGTCTCCCACCTATGAGCAAATCTCTCAGCATATGCAATTTATTTTCAGTGCAATGCAAGCAATGGTGCTTCCAAAATGGCCCGAAGTGGGAGGTATTCGGATTTTATTGAAATAGCCTGGTCTAATAGAGGATCCATGGAGCGTGACAAATTTGATTTAGCTGACAAAGCTGGCTCACACACTCCGACAGTATAGACCTCAGGGTGGTCCCGTGTATCAGCCGTAGAGCCAGTGGTCTATAAGAAGTGCTAATGTCATCATTTGACATACGCTGCCCTGAAAGTGTTTCCGGAGCAGGTGGCAAGGTCTCGACAAAGATCTACACACACACACACACACACACACACACACACACACTCATGTGAGTGTAAAGCTCTCTATCTATTTCACACTGAGATAAACAAAGGCGGTGCTGCATTACCCAGTGTTCATCTAATTGGCCACATAGCCAGAGGGGAGGGGCTGTGGAGGTCACGCTGCTCTCTCTGGTCGCCCATTACTCGCTCAGTTAAGCCCAGCACCACGTGGCAAAGCTGTGAATACACTTGTCACTGACACAGCCTAATTAGGAGCAGCCGTCCAGTGCCTGAACCCCAGACCCCACCCTGACACCACCTGAGAGGCAGAGCCCTAACCCACCTGTTCCCTGTGGACACGTCGTCGAGAATGAACAGTTCCTACAAGGATCCTCTGTCTCTGGCAGTCTGCCTTAATAAATATTCAGTATGGATGGAGTCATGTTGATGTATTCTCCCTGATGCAGCTCTTGCATATCTGGTACCACTTATTTAAAAAGTCATAGTTTATAAAGGCTTTGTAAGTTATATTGAATCTATTAATGGTAACACGTTTTAATGCTTTATACACGTGTAATAGGTCATTAACAGCAACATTTGAGTTGCCAGGTTGTAAATATATAATTCATTATACATTGTACATTAGCTGTTTCATTAGTCAATTATTTTTTTCAGAACCAATGACAATTATAATGCTTATTAATTTATAAGCTGATATTGACACAGTAGCCGCAGAACGTATTGATAAATATTACATGAAGTTAGTATGTCATCAATAAAAGTTTATGATTTATACATTTAGGACCTGTTAACTCAACTGTTATAAGTTCAACCAAACAAAAAACAAATATATATCACATCACAAGTGCTTTATTCATCTTAATTGCAGCAATGAGATCAGTGTGCTCAGTCATAAAGAAGGCCTCATGAAAAACTGGTAGCTTTTGGTTTAATGGAGATTTAATATAAAGTAGAGATTATAAATTTATCAGGTGACGAATAAAAGTCAGCTGATACGAGCCTGTGACAGATTTATCAGTATCAATGTTTGTTGTTTATATATCATAGTATGAAAACTTTTATTTTATAGAATAACCTTTGCAGAATGGTGGTGTCTGTCAATGAAAACAGTAACAAAAGACCTAGTTTGATGACAACATGAAGCAGTGTGGGGAAGCAGTATTGTGTTTCTATCAAGTCTCAATGACATTTCTTTGTACAAAGGGTTTGATAACAACAGGAATCATTACCAGCTTTTATTGGCATCGGCTCTCAAACATTCATATTGGCTGGCCGGCCTCTGGTGTACTGTCATGATGAGTGTCACCCAGAGTTGCTGTGATTGGTGGACAAATTGTATCCCTTGTATTTAGCACCACTGCTTTGTACTTTAAAAGCCTGCAGCACGTTTAGGTTTGATTTTTATTGTCTCATTTACGACTGACGGTCGCACCGTGACTGCTGCCGTGGAGCCGCGCTCTGAGGACAACCAATTACTGATGCGTGAGTCATTTCTAAAGGAGCACTTTAAAATAATGCCAAACATGAGAAACTTTTGCCTGCTTGGTGGAGCGAACTTGATACAGAGGCACTGATGCATGTGGGGGTAAACACTCCTCTGATTTTGGGTTGGCTGGATGAGACACAGGAAGCAGGAGCTGACTCTGGCTTGGAGTCAGCTTTGTATAAATGCTGCGACATGTGATTACATGCCAGCAGTCAAACATACATTCCAGCGTTGAGAGGAATGCAAACATGAAAACACACTTATACACTGATGCATACAGCATTCATGTGTGGAGTCGATGTACGTAAACACCCTTAAACACCTGCATGTATCAACTCTTTGTTCTCTCTTGTCCTCTTTTGTTTATCAGACTTTTACATTCACGGAAAAGAAAAAACTCTTGCTTCTTCGCAGGGACGTTCAAGGTCTCACCTCCTCCACAATTGTGTCCTTTGCATCATCACTCGCCTCCTCAAAAGAGAGGAGGTGTTTTACACATGACCACGAGCAGATTTGAATCAAACAAAGAGGTTACAGGTACATCCGCACTGCAAAGGGATGTTACAGAATCAAGGTAAACATGAGAAGAAGCCAAAAGAGGAAGAGAACTTAATTGCACTGTCATCCTGCTCTCCTCTGACTTCCACCCCTACACCCCCTCTCGCTTTCTATCCGCTCCACAGATGCTGCTCTGCCTGATGTGATGGGACATTTATGAAAAGTCCAGCCTCCAGGACTAGTTGATGGATAGATCAGTGGTAAGAGGAAGCAGGAGGAGGACGAAGGCATGTGCCGTTTTTAGACACAAACTCCTAAGAAAGTCCCCACAATTTGGGCCGGAATTTCACACATGAACAACACTGTGTCAGTGTCTTCTACATGTATGGCTCCTCTTTTTCATCCTGATATTTATGTATTCTTTTTATATTTTACAGTTTAGCGTGCATTGCATTTTAGAAGCATCATCACTCACTTGTGGTGAATCCCGCGGAGGATCTCCTGCCTTGTTCTTACATGGGCTCATTCGGACATTACTCCGAATTTTCACTAGAAGAATGTCCAGAGATATTTCAGAGTTCATTGCATATTTGCAAACAGCTATGGAAAGAAGCAAAGTGGTCACTAATTCACTAGTCCTCTTACAGAGGAATGAAGAAGTGGAACGATGAAGGAAAGAGAAGAAGCAGTGGTGCTGAATAAAGGTCTGGCACCCAGGAGAAGGAAAGAAATGTATTAAGTCTGAAATAGTGTGGAATAAGAGAAGAAAGACATCAGCATCTAAATCTTGTGTGTCAGAAGTTAGGCTGGATCTGGAGGTGTGTGTGTGTGTGTGTGTGTGTGTGTGTGTGTGTGCGTGCGTGCGTTTTATTGATGAGCCTCTTCATCTGGTTCTGCTAGAGAGAGCAGGGGTGTCGAGGGGAGAGAAGGATGGAGATGGAAGGAAAGGAAGGAGAGGTGGTGCGGGGTGAGAAGACCGGGGTTCGGCTTGAGGTCTGCCGAGCCTGAAGGCAGTTCCCCCCCAAAAGCCGTGAATAATGAAGGGAGACAAAAAGGAGGAGGAGAGGGGAAAGAGGAGTGGAAGCCAGACAGAAAGCCAGACTTAAAACATCCAGGGAGAGGAGGAGGACGAGTGAGATTAAAATGAGAAAATAATAATGGAGTCGAGAGATTTGAAAATAACTGAGATAAATACTGATGTGGCAGCTACTGGTCATATTCTTTTATGTGGCTCAGTCGGTTTTAATGCCCGGGACATCTCAACCATGTAATATGTCATGTTTTTTTTTACTATGGACTACGTGCCATTTATTTTTATGTCCAAACTCATTTTCGTACCAGCGCACATCCCCTCATGTTGAAGTCGGAGAATGTGGGCTGAGTCCCTCTGATTTTCTGCTGTCTGGGGTTACGTTTGAGCCAGGACGGAGTGTGTGACACCGCTGATGCTCACCGCAGAAAACTGAGTCATCACTTCAGCCAGTTGGCTCGCCCCAGATGACCGAGAAGAACTGCCATTCGGCAATGTGCCTGTCAGATTCAAACTTTACCGTGATTATTTCTCCTCAGCACAATCCAATTTTGTGGCGTGGAACTGGGAAATATGTGACCTAATTTTTGTGTGTGTATGTGTGTGTGTACATGTTTTGTTTTAACCCCCCTCAAACATCCCTCCCCCACCTCCTCTCCCTCTTCTTTAGCTTGATATTTAGGTCATGAGGGGACAGCGTTTTCCAGGCAGAGGGCGAGGGCTTACTGTCCCCTTGCTCCCCCAGCCCCCAATATGTAATTGAAAAATATACAAATGGATTAGCTGGAGAGGGTTCAATGCCAGCGGGTGCGTTTGGTTTTTGGAGTGGCCGGTGGACTCCGACCCTCTAATACCTCAGAGGGTGAGGCGGGGGGGTGAGGTGGGTGAGAGAGGACGGGAGGAGTGGAGCAGATGATGGACAGATCCAGGGATTTAGCTTCCTGATCAGATGGAACATGGACAGAGCAGAATTTAAATCTCCATGCGCTCAGAGGGGAAACATTCCTGTTGATTATGACAACATTGTGCCACTCATCAGTGTATCAGCAAACACAAGCAGTCAGACAAGCATGTTTTTAAAAGGTCATGTGGAAGGGAAATTACACTAGAAGAAGGAGTTTTTTCATAGACTTAAAGTGGGTTAGATGATCCAATTTACAAAAAAATGCCTAATGGTCTGAGTAATTGTTTTTCCGTCCTATAAAGAGCTCTTTCTCCACTAACCTCAAAGAGCTCTCATATACTGAGCTAATGTGCGAGCATTGCATCCCAAGTACATCACTGTAATCTCTATAAATGGATTCTACATGTAAATGTGCAGAATCTGTACTTGAAAGGACAAGATTTTGAGGCCGGAAGTCTTTCACTTTCCATTTAGCTTGACCAGTCATGTTTGAGAAGGCTTCAGTTAGCCTCAGTTAAACAATCCATATGAAGAGCAAAAGAGACAGATCATATTGATTGAAATGCATCGGCTATTCATTTATCTGCATTCATAATGCATATACCTGAATGGTTAAGGATTCAATGGTCATACTTACAATAAGCAATAATGGAATCAAGACATATGGATTATGCCGACCTTAGTCACGTTATGTAGACACGTTTATGTCTTAATCGCATTATAACGTTGTCACAGTCTTTTGCAACATCGACATATGGTTACCAACTTCTAGACGACACTTGTCCTGTGTTCAAATGTAAAGTAGTCCTAAAGCTCTATCCTCTGAAATACAATGGAGTATTACGGCCATATAGAAATATTCTGAGATTTTGAGAGTAATGTAATTTTAGGAGAGTAAATCAAAAACTTCACTAAAAATCTAGTACCAATCTCCCTGTTTCTTGGAAACTACCCGTTTTAACACAGGTGACAGACTGATCATCTGATATTCCCCCTCTAACATGACACATAGCCTCAAATGTACAATGTTTGTTGTAATCTCAGATTTTTTCCACCCTGGTGCCCCCCCCCCATACTCTTACTGTAAAATGCAAACAGGGATATAAATGGAATATTCTATTAGCAACTAATTTCACATCATAATGGAATAATATCTTATCCAGAATAAGGTCGAAAGTTGGAATATTGGTGTCTGAACATAGTCAGTGAGTTAAGTTGTTTCCAAGGCTGATTTGATCAGTTGTGTTATACATAAAACAAATGTCAGTGTTTTCTTAACTGGAAGAAAGCCCGGAGGTTAACGTCTCCCTTTGGATCTCTATCAGACTTTGCTATAGCAACGTCACTGTTTGCCCAGTAATCATCCTGTAAGACAGACAGACAGACAAAGAGCCGGTTCGCTCCATTTGGAGCATCGCTCTCTCATCTTGAAGCTCCTCCAGCCGCATCTGTCTCGCCCTCGCAGACACTGTGGACACACTCACAAGGTCAGCCGCTGCTAATGTGTTGCTCGGTGCGTCACAGTGAGCTTGGAGATGGTTGTAAAAGCATTGACAACATGACCTTCTCCTTGACTGATAATGGTCAAGAGGGCCATTACTATGAGCTACTGGCTCAGCTGTGTGCAGGTGTTACTCTGTGGTTAGACGTGGATGCAGATATGTTTTTTGGATTTCCTGAGACTGCACAGGGAGAAAGGTATGACAAAATTTGCCAAATAGGAGTGAAAAAGACAAGATACAGAAGAGAGTGGAAGATGCAGAGGGAGAGGAGTGTATGGAGAGATGAGAGGCCAGAAGATGAGAGGAGACGGGGAGTAGAGGAATACAAATGAGAGTAGAGGAGGGGGGAACTGATGAGGGCTAGAGGGAGATGACGAGAGCGACATGAGAGGAAGAGAAGAGGGGAGAGGAGAGAGTGAGGAGACTGGAGGAAAGAAGAGAGGGCTGGGAAGAAAAAGAGAAGAATATAGAGTGAAAGAGAGATTAAAAAAATAGAGAGCGGCGTAGTCAGCGAAGCAGCCATCTCAGACACTCGCCAGCGCATCCGTGACCTAGATTCTCGGCTTCTCCCTAGATCCCTCTGCCTCATGAATGTTTGATTACACCGCCAACAATAGAAGTATTTACACCAAACGCTTTTTTAAATTACAACTTAGCTGCAGAGGCGGAGGAGAGAGAGAGAAGAAAGAAAGAAAAGAAAATCCATTCAAGGTGGAGGGAGAAAGTAATTTGAGAAATCTCACCTCAGAGGGGAGACGAGATGTGAGTCTCTTAAAGAGCAGACACACACACACACACAAACAAAAGCAGACTGTTGTGCTGCTAAATTTCAGAAAGTGTTTTGGGAATTTACAACTTGAATCTTGGATCATGCTCCGATCACGCTCCTCGCCTAGGTGTGGCTAACATCTCCGGCCCTCCCTCCCTTACCTTCGGCCCTCCCCGTCCTCCATCTCCACCCCTGCATCCCAAAATCCATGACGAGCCACATCGCAGTGCATCAGCCACCACCATGCAGCCACTGATAAACCTCTGTCTGTGTTGCTATGGTAACCATTCTGGGGGGGAATTTAAGCCGGCTGCTATACGACTTCCATGAGAGAGAGATCGGGGGAGAGCCATACACGCCACCAGACGACAAAATGGCAGCAAGATTAAACAGGCGATTCTGGGCTAAGCCACGTTTATCAGGCCAGACAACAAGGGATGCTGGGAAAGCACAAACATATTCTTGCTTTCTCTGTGTCCCTCTCTTTGTGTAACACTTTCTCTTATTTTTTCACACATGCATATAGGTGCATGGATGCATAAACATGCACACACACACACGTAAATGTATATATACACACAGCAGCAGCAGCAGCAATTAATCCCATTCCAGTAACCAGAGAGAACTGGTTCAGAGTTGGTAATCTCCCAAAAGCCCAGTTTTTGGAAGCTGCGTTACATCCGGCTCCAAATAGAACGAGCCAGACAGCCAGAAAGTCTAGAAGCTATCATGGCCCCATTTTTTTAAATCACCTGTTCACAATATAAAAGAAAGAGCAGTGTTTAAATCTAACAGCAACGCAGACTGTGAGAGAGACGAGGCAACAACTCAGTGAATCCTGACGTCATCCAACACAGAGAGGAGACACTGAAATGTACATATTTACCACGTGAGAAAAAACTGTGCAGACACGTTTGCTACATGGGTTGTTTACTCCACTGTCATATAACCATTATTAATTGAATCATTTCAGACGTCAGACCTCAGTTTGGAGCCTATCAGCCTAAAGCAATGAATTCAGTAGATGTGAATGTATTCTTACATTCAAACTGTTCACAAATCATTCTCTGAAGCCCCTTTCCCACTGGTCAACACCCACTAACATCTGGATACTGGATACAAGCAGCATTCACTCCCGGGTCAATTGGCTCTGCTGTAGACAAAGGTTTTCATCGGCTCCAGCTCCGATCGGCAGTGATGGAAATGTGACACCTGGCAGCAAGGGGGCGAGAGCATCTCGCATTTGTGACGTCGAACGTGATGCACCGGAAAAAAAACAGAAAGGCAAACTCCTCTACTGTCAATATGAAAGGAGTCAGTCGTCGTTTTTAAGTGGGTTGACCGCGTTTAAAAAACTTGTGTCTACCTGCTGATTTTGGTGTAAAAGAGGTATCATTGAGTCTAACGTGTCCCCTCTAACTCCCTCTGTCTCTTTTCTCTCCACCATGGACCAGTGATGCCCAGCACCCCACCCCCTGCACTCTGGTGGAGGCCTCGTCCCCCTCGTCATCATAGTCTGGCTCGCTCTGTAGACCAAATCATTCTGTCTACCCCCTGCACTACAGTTGCCACGGAAACCCTGTGTGTGTGTGTGTGTGTGTGTGTGTGTGTGTGTGTGTGTGTGTGTGTGTGTGTGTGTGTGTGTGTGTGTGTGTGTGTGTGCGGGGTACTGCAGGGGGATTGGTTGCCAGGGGCTAGATGCTTTCCAATCAAACCTGTTACTGGGGTGTGTGTGTGTGTCTGTGTGTGTGTGTGTGTGTGTGTGTGTGTGTGTGTGTGTGTGTGTGTGTGTGTGTGTGAGTGAGTGTGAGTGTGCGCCCCCCCCTCTGCATCCATGAAAACAAGGGAGAGAGAAAGAGAGAGTGGAGGGGAGAGGCTGCCGCCTGTTGGGGCAGAGAGTGTGTTATCATGTTATGGTGACGTTTGGACAGTGGTTGCCACGATGAGCCTTATCACATTACTGCTGAATATTGACACTCACCCTAAAGCTGTGTGTGTGTATTACTGATTTTGATGTGAAGATTTTTGAAAATGTTAAGTATTGATCCAGTTCAGATGCTGGTTGAATGTGTTGCTGTGCATATCAATATCAAACAGGCACTGCAATGGATCAAAGTTGTATATCAAGCCACTGGTGTTTCTGCTACTCGTGTCCATTTCAACATTCTTGTCTCTTCCCCCCCAGGGATGACGAAGATCTTGGAACTGAGCCGTGCTGCAGTGCGCTGGGATGTGGCCAGAAGACCCCATTCTCCAACTGTTCCTGCCTCCCCGGCTGTCTGAGACACACAGGGCTGCAAAGTGCAGAGGGATGATGGTGGTGGTGGAGCAGGGCCGGCAGGGTGAGCCGCTTTGAGCCAGGCAGGGGGAGGTTTCCAGGGTTGTGTGATGAGGCTGTAGGTGGGAGCGGTGGGAGTCTGCTGACAAAACTAATGCACCTGAACAAACTCAGTGGGTGCACCTCGCTGGTTTATTGGTCATGTCATTCATAACTGGAGC
The DNA here is from genome assembly GCA_026259375.1 of Verasper variegatus. Taxonomy (NCBI): domain Eukaryota; kingdom Metazoa; phylum Chordata; class Actinopteri; order Pleuronectiformes; family Pleuronectidae; genus Verasper; species Verasper variegatus. The sequence goes on from CM048049.1 coordinate 7,533,138, forward strand.
CGTATAATGAGACTGAATTTCCATTTAGTTTAACTCCATCCTTAAGTTGATTTCTGTTTATGGAACGTTTTATTTCGCTCAGCAGCACAAAGAAATAAGCCGAGGTAAAACAATCAATTTGTTCAGCTTCTTCTGTCTCATCATTGCTTATTACCATCTTTATCTTTACCTTTTTTTCATCTGGCAATATTTTTTCTGGGATTTAGATATTTTTTGTGGTTCTAGCAAAGGAAGATGACCTCCTGATGACATGTTTAAGGATGATCCACTGTCCAAAGATCAACTCTGATGCATGCAGTTCTATTTATATTATACGTGGTTTTATTTGGCGCATACAGTTCTTTATGGACATCGGCAGCTAGTTAGTGTGTAACACAGCAGCAGTAGGAGTGAGAAATGAACTGTACATGAACTAAGTGTTCAAATGCATGTATAAATTCACCACACTGCTTAAAGGGATAGCTCCCCCAAAAATGAAAATTCATTATCTACTCACCACTATGCCATGGAAGGGATGGGGGGGGGGGTGGGTGAAGTGGGAGAACTTGCGATAGCTGCATTTACTGCGGCAGTAACTAAGAAGAGACAAACAGCGGACATTTAGACTAAAATCATGGTTTAAATGATGCCATTCCAACACCACAGGAGCAGTATGGAGGCATTTTGTTTTTTTCTGTTGTTTTTTTACGTTTGAAAAATCACTAGTTACTTCAAATGTATTGGATTTGGCTGCAAGTGTTTTGTGAACCCAAACACTTCTCCCACCCCTCCATCGGCATAGTGGTGAGTAGATAATGAATGATATTTCATTTTTTACTTCAGTGTTTTCGCTATCTTAGAATGAGCCCTTTATATCCACATTGTGAGCATGTGTCAGCCATCTTGTATCATTGTAATTCTACAGCAGCCCAGAGTGGACAAACCAAACACTGGCTCCAAAGACGGTCATTTGTGTTTGTACATCACCTGAAAGCTACTGTTTTTTTTCGCTGATGTTTCATCAAATTTTTTCTCTGATTCTTGACACTCGGAAAAGGGAGGGGTGCAGTGAGAAATATTCAATTGGTTTCATCTGCCACTTCACACAGAACCTTTATTGTTAATACAGAACTGAAGTGAGTTTGTGACATTGGCTCTTATTAGTGCAGACCTGGAACATACTAAACTCAGTAAAACTACATATATACATGATCATTTCCTCCCCCAAGGAGGTTCTTTATTCACCCCTGTTCATTTGTTTGTATATTTGTTTATTTTAAAGAATATAAAACAATAACTACTGGACGGATTACCACAAAAAATGATGCAATATGGGTCAATAAAGAAGCTCTTCTTAGATTAAGAAAGAAAAGATAGAAAGCTGTTTATTTTAGGGCATGTCAAATTTGCAAGACAGTCGGTTGATCTTTGTCTGTGATATCAATTAATGTCATATGATGTTTGGGTCTTTTTATGACAATGCAGACCTTGTAATGCGCTCGACGCCGGGGGCCGGGACTTCTTGAATCCCCTCCAGGAGAAACTGTATGTTGTCGTCTGATTAACAGAGAGTCTTTAAGACTAAGATGAACTGAGTGGCTCTGGTGTAACTTTGTCCCTGTGAGCCAATAACAAAGACTGTCTGTCTGAAGCTATTGATGTCTGTGTCTTTCCTCTTTGTGTCCATCTCTCCTTCTCGTCTTTATCTGATCCACTTCTGCTTTACTATACCAGGAGTTCTGCAGACACTTATCACTGCTTCTTTGTCTTTCTTTTCTCTTTCATTCTCTCCCTCTCATTGTCTCTCCAGTGCCATCTCTCTCTCTCTCAGGCCTGCTGCCTTCAGATACCATATCTCCTGTTAATCTACTCCTGAATTACAGCAGAGCCGGCATCCCAGAGGAGCACTTTAGATTGCTTGCAGAGGAGAATGGGATGAAGAGAGAGAAAGTGATTGAACGAGGTTCAGATAAAGGGAGGAAATCTCATTCGCACCAAAAGATGAGTTAATGAGATAATTTATGTTGTACATAAGAGCAAAGAGGGGCTTCGCTGATCCTGAAGACAGCAGAGGAAAATGCATCAAATTGTTCAGTGTTATTAAATGACCCAAGAGAGACATGTATAGACTGATAAATGCAATGGCACAGCATCTCATATCTCAACTTTCCATTCATGGGCGAACCTGACAGTGTCTTTAAGCAGCCCGGCGTTATCCACCTGATCGATGCATGACATCAGATACAACTATAGCACACTCCATTTACCATCCTCACGCCTCCTCGCGGGACGAGATGATGCTGCGGATAATTGCATTGTTTCTGGGCGTGTAGCCTGTTCGCTCCGTCATAGTCACAGACAGCCGGTGCAATCTCTCACTCTCCTGACATTCACAGGAAATAATGTTGCCAGGAGCAACTACAGGAGGATGGTGGGAGGGTCGTGTTGTATAGTGACGCTCTGACGTGTGTCTCTGTAGCACCTCTTCTTGATATCCCAGAACAAATGTCTCTCTATATATAATACTAATTCCAACTGGAGGAGTCTTCAGTAGGTTGTGATGCATTGGAGAGTAGTGATAAAATGAACAACCATTGAAACTGTGCTCTGCCTGTTCTACACATGCCAGACAGATGAAATGCTTGGTTTTATCTCCCCTCTACATATCGTATATAATACATGTTTGTTATAATTTTAAGATTGATGCTTCTTTGATACGTTCTGGAGCTTCTTCAGAATTATTCCTTGTAATTAGTGAGTCGTCCTCAAACAGTTCTACAATATACTGTCACTTTTAATTGTTTGTGAGCTGGACGTTGTGTGCAGAACAGTCTGTGGTGGATTGAAGTTGGAAAACTTTGCGTTCATCCTAACTGGTTTATCTGCAATGAAGATTTTAAATGAAAATGAACAGATAATCAAAATGATCTGGTGGCTATTTTGAGCTACGGTTTTACCCAATTGCTGACCGCTACTGTAGTTTATCCGAGGAAAAAGAAGAAGATTCAACTCTTCCCGAAGACTGGTGGCACACTGCCCCGCACGCACTGCTGATACAAAGCACTGGTCACCTGTTTATTAATATTGAACGTATTGCAGGTCCAAATCAGACCAAATGCAACACTGCACTTTCCTGGACCATACACAGATGAACGGTTCTTGAATGTGTTCTACATACAGACAGATGGTTGTGGAATTAGTAGGTATGATAGAATCCGAAATCAGCCTATTGCTGCTAAAGAAAACCCAATAATGCTGGAAAGTGTTGGTCAAAATGCTTTGACAGCTGAGTTTTCTGCAGTTTCAGGATAAGGCGTCCAGTGTTTTGCCCAGAGTGGAGCAGCAGGGACACCAGAATGTCACCAGCATTTCCCTCCAGCCCTGAGGTCAGGTGTCAACTGTCACTACGTGTGAGTCACAGTGTGTTAAACAGAAGCTGGACTTGTCATAGCGGGGCACCCATACTAACAATATTGCATCAAATCTCGGGATAGACATACATTCTGTGATATGAGAACGGGGACAACTGAAATAAGTTGGACACAAGTGAAGTAGTGGAATTGATGATTGCCAATCACAAAAAATGGTGAGATAAGTTGCCAGTACGTTTCTGACAGAACAGGTATGTTAATTTAGACTGTTGCTATATCCATACTACTATGTTTTTGGTTGAAAAGGCATCAAATCTGGCTAAGTTTGGAAACTCATTTTAGTCTAAAAACTCCAGGGTAGAATTTTAGTCTGGATGGGCAGAAATATTCATTCATTGGGTCTTTTTTTGGGATCTTATTTTTTCAGTCACAATGTCGCCTTCACTGATTTGTCAGGCTTATTTCACATGATCTCTTTCCAGGACATCTCTTACAATGATACAACTACTTACATGTGTAGATGAGCTACTATTCAAGTAATTCCTAACACCGGCGTGCACATGCCCAGTGTAAGTGAGTGGTCACGTGATATGCATTTTCAGGGGTTTTAGTATGGACAGGTATTCAAACTGATGCAGAGCCAAAGCACTCATGTGGACAAAGATCATTTTAGTTTGAAAATGCTGTTTTCATGTGGAAACGTAATAGTTTGTATGTAGTCTTGTTCAGATTGTTGCAGCGGTGTTGCAGTGGTCCATCTTGTTCTCCACTCTGCTTCACCTCTGGCCTGAAGCTGTGTCTTCCAGTGGCCAGCTGTGCCATATGGCCCTACACTCTGAGCCAGGGAGTCAAGGAACACCAAATTAATTCTATGCACTTAAAGATTAAATCGCCTGGCCTCTCTCGCACTAAAGCCAAAGAAAAATGTGTCGCTTTCTTACAGTTTCCCAGATACAGACAGCTGTCTCTGCACCACAAGTTAAAAAAGTTTTTTCTTATTTATATGAAAAAAGTACTAAACATACTGTTGATTGTAGGAATTGTGTTCATTGTCTTAATGAATTTGGCTCTGTAAACATGTTCCCATAGATGGGAAGTGATGAAGTACAAATACTTTGTTACTGCACTTAATAGATTTTTCAGGTAATGTACTTTACTTAAGTGTTCTTCCTTTTACTCCCTATATTTTAACACAAATATCTATACTTTCTACTCCTAACATTTTTAAAAGAGGTTTGTTACTTTTGGTTGAATGCATTTGCATATCAGTTTCTCTATTGTGCATCTTTAAGCATCATCTTCCCAACATCAAGACACATTTCAATTTCAATGGATGGGACAATAACACAGAAAAGACGATTCCTAGTTGAATATCTATCAGTGCATATAACTCATGGCATAGGTAAGGAGAAACAACATCGAAGAAAGTGAAGAATCAGCTGATAACCAAACCACGTAACATTCCCTATTCGTGCGGCCTTATTTCAATTAAAATTCTAAACTCAATACATAGTACTCATTGCCCCTTGGGTGATATGTCATGCTCACAAATCTTAACCTGTTTTTAGTATAGTGTTGATTAATTTAAGTTACATTTTCTTCAAACTATATTAATGTGACACAAGTCTTTGAGTCTGTTTTGCAAAGATACAGTCAGTAGACTTTGAGTACATTTCAGAGCTTGTACTTTTCCACTTACAGAGGTTGAATCTTCATTTACTTGAGTAGAGAATGTGTGTTCCACCTCTGCATGTTCCACCATACAACTCTGCTGCTGGATAGATAATGCAGTAACTTATATTGAATTCTCACAGGTGCTTATGGTCTACCAGGAGCATTGTATGAGTAAAATATTACTATAGAATTAAATTATGTTTAACAGTTTTATACAGGCTTTTTTGTCTCAGGAGGGAGCGGCGTATTAAAAAGCCACCACTGCATCCATTGACCACTTTGACCTCCAGAACCAAACTTTCTGCCTTGGCATAAAAACTACACTGCTCCATGTGTACTGAACATTATCATTGGAGATAAATCTTAAATTATGAAATCATCCAGTATGATGGACTTCCTAATCATCTCCAGGTTGTGTTACATGAGTGAAGTAAAAAAAAGGGCACTTAGCATCTACCTTGCAGCTGTTTAGAGCTTTCAAAACATAACATGGCCCATGTGAGTCCATCTTTTCCCACTTAGACAATGATTTGCGGCTTGTGCCCTACATCAGAGCCAGATCACAGAGGGAGCGCTGCAGAAAAGTGCAGACGGTACAGTATTTCTTCTCCACTGGCACACAGAGTGGGCCAAAATTTAATAACAAATTCTCAAAGAGTTAGCCCCCTCGGAGCACGCCCACCAGCCAATCAGCGTAAACCAACCCAGTGGACGGCCATAACCAAGTGTTATTGGTTTTTCATTGCATTGTGTAATTACTTCCCTTCTCCCCGAAGAGAGCTGAGGCCAAGACAGCTGTGGAGAGGACGAGAAAAGTCATATAGATAGATAGATCGATAGATAGATAGATAGATAGATCGATAGAGAGATAAATAGATAGAAAGATAAATAGATAGATAGATAGATCGATAGAGAGATAAATAGATAGATAGATAGATAGATAGATAGATAGATAGATAGATAGATAGATAGATAGATAGACAGACAGACAGACAGACAGACAGACAGACAGACAGACAGACAGATAGATAGATAGATAGATAGATAGATAGATAGATAGATAAATAGATAGATTCACTGCTGATATCCTATCTTTAGCGGAACTGTTGCTGAAGAGCCAGTGTTTAGAGATCAGGGACTCAGGGAATGGGGGAGCTGGAGAGAAGGATGGAGGGATTGAAGGTGGGGTTGATCCGCTGTGAGGGAGTCTTCCTGTGGACACTGGAGAGGACCCATTACTCACAGTCGATAAACCCATCCAAGTCACCTCCTGCACTCTCAGTGGACCGTCCCTCCCGCTCGTCTCCGCTGCTCCGTACATCTGCCTATAATCTGAGAAAGGAGAAGGGTGTGGTGGGCCTCCAGAGAGTTCAGTAACACTAACAGTGTGAGACAGTTTGGCTCGAGACTCCCTGACACTTCATTGCTCTTTCTGTTCCATCAAAACAGCCCAGAGTATAATCATGTAAAATAAACGTAATTTGTCTGATGTGGGTCAATGTGCAGAATCACGCTGTAAAGAGATGCAGTCTATCCAGGCTGCTTCAGAGCCTGGAGGACATGACACACAACCCTCTCCAGTGCTGCTCTCCAGTGACGGTAAACAAACTAAAGGTCATCGGAGCTAATCAGTTGCACCTCAGCTCGGTAATGAGATCATGGAGATTCCCTGTGAAGAATGCCACGTCCAGTCAGGGCTGAGAGGAGGCAGGCTGAATAAGAAGAAGCACAGATAACGTGTGGACAGCTGGCTAATATAACTATAGCTGCTGTGACTGGAAGCCTAGACTCAACCAGCTTGAGGATTTCAGTCCTGCTGTTGGTGGTGGGGGTCCAGATAGCAGAGATAAGGCGAGGGTCTCTCCCCACATCGCATTAAAACACAGCGACGACAGCTCTTTTCATTCAGAGAGCCGGGCTGGAGATAAGGATCCTCATTTCATCATCCATTACTGCAAATTGTGTGAGGGGGGGGGGGGGACTGATGGAGAGCGATGCATTTCTCAGGTCTGTCATCACAATGGCCATGGCCATGATGAGCACATACCAGGTGGCGAGAAGTGCAAGTGAAAACAGGAGGGGAGACAGGAATCGAAGGGGCGTTGTAATGAAGAACACATGCAAGACGAGGGTCGCGGTCAGGGGGGAACTTCACGAGGATATCATTCCATCATTTTTTGGTGTGTGGAGTGTGATAAAATGAAGCTTTTCCACCGTCCCACATTCGATCCCGGGCCTCAAGTGGCTCAGAACAGTTTTTCTCTGCATGTAAACACTTCCATATGTGTGTAAAAGCATGTTAAGGTGTGGACACTCGTAAGCAACCGCAATCTCTAAAGCATTGGACGTCCAACAAAACATCTGTGATGATTCATAATCCAAGTCTTTAGTATGCATGCAGCACCGTGCACATGGGGATGGATAGTTTTCGAGTGAGGGGATAGAGAGAAAGGGGCGCACTGAAAGGGGGGACTGCTGGAATAAAAAGTGTCTTGTCGACAAAAGTGAAATATCTGGGGCTTGGCCGGGGACCAGGATTCGGGTGGGGAAGTTTATTGTGATATTCTGCCTTGGAGAAACAGCTTTTTCTCTTTGCTGTGGAGTGTGGAGTGGTCAGGGAGGTGAGACCCTGATGGTTAATGGGCTACGAGGCTGAGGTTTTCACTAAAAGAGTGCTTTGATTCTTTAAACTGAGAGTGTTTTGTTTGCAGTGTAAAACCTGGGATGGGATCGTGGGCGGCGATGCTTTGATGCTTTGTGCTGCACATTTACTCTTGGGGATTGTGACGTTCGAATGGACACAAAGCTGTTGGATGCAGTCTGATCTGGTGAAGGGCGTTCGCACGAGAACTGGCAGGTGTTGGTGGCAGCTTCGAGTGACAGGTCAATGTCGAGGCCCAGGGATGTTAGAAGATCTGAGCCCACTCATGACAAATCACCATCAGTACATCAGTGCACATTAATGCCGTGGTCAGCCATGAATGATAAAATGTAGCCCTGTCATTACTTTCCAAACCCCCTCATTAGAAAAAAGAAAAACATCCATTCTGGACTTATCACATCCAAAAATCTAACTTTTTGAAAACATTCTCTGGCCTTGCACTTAAAGGGAGCAGGAGGCAGTATGGAGGCTTTTTATGGGTTTTTTTTTTTTCACATTTGAGGAATCAGTCACCATTTACTATTGGATCTGGCTGCAATGCTGTTTACCCCTAAAAAATGTTTTGTGGACTCAAACACGTCACCCACTACTCCATCGGCATAGTGGTGAGTAGATAATGAGTTTATTAACATTGTTTGTGAACTATCCCTTTAAAGCTAGGATTGGTAATCCTGGAAAAGCCAGGCAAGAGCATGCAACCGATACATTCCACCCTCTCCCATCTGCCCTCTTGTCAAAGCTACGCCACCCAAAACACATGAACGAAATGATTGGTTGAGATCATAACAGTCTTGTGAGGAACACAGACACCAACTTTTGGTGATGGCAATTGGGACATGGCCATAATGGGTCAGACATTTTGCCTTTCACATATGAGCTTATCTCATTGTCTTTCCAAGTTGACATCTTAATCTCTGTCTTCTACATGTATGGCTCCTCTTTTTCATGCTGAGATATTTGTATTCTTTTTGATTCTTTTTTTACGGCCCCAGTGGATACTTTCAGTTTATTGTCAACATGTATGAAAGCAGCTTTAGTTCAGTCAGACAATTCACATTCAAACGTTTATTGCCACAGTAGAACAGGTTTAGTGTTTGGCACCTAGGCTCCAACTTAATCACTCCCCAATATGATTACACAGGAATGATGGTAGGGATGACCAAATACTTGTAACCCCCTGTCGGAGCCTACAGGTGGATGCTGGGGTGGTGGAGGGGCTGAAGCAACTGGTAGCAATACTGCAGCAGCAGTGCGAGCAAAGGGTGTGATGGGAAATTTCTCTCTGCTTAAATAGGATTGGATGGCATAATATGTCAGGATGTATGATACCCTGATACTTCCCGTATTGTATCTCTTGTATGTTCTGGTGCTCCGAAAAAGCTCTGGGCCCTGTAAGTTATTCAGGTTTCTCCTTGTTTTATCTACCTCTCACAATTGCACAGTATAAAAAAAGAAATACACTTTTAAAATGTAAAAAAACAGTTTAGGTTTGAGTTTGTTACTAGTTGCCATGTATGTCAGGAGCACAAGAAACAGAGGGAGAGTCTTAAAAAAATATATTTTCAATTATTCTACATTTTAGCACAGAAAGTGGGGAATTTATCATTGATGTGGGTTTCTTTTTGGGAGTCAGCAATCATTAGAGGATTTGCCTTTTAAAGCACTTCTCAACTGGCTACACTATTGAGCCCTGTGCTTGATCAGTGTGAATGCCATTACACTTCACTTGTTTATCATTTATTAAACTCGTCAATGAAGAGCCTCATGAATCACGCGGCCGACTGAAAGAGAGGACACGCCGAGGAGAGAGGCAGGAAATCAGGATGCCAAAATATTCTTTTATGTGAGTGATTGATGGGTTGGTTTGTGTTTATGTTTGTGAACATGTGTTTGTTTGTGAGTGGCAATGTGGGAGGACTGATGTGTCTGCCATGTATGTGTGTGTGTGTTTGTTGCCCAGATTTTTTCCAGAATAAAAACTAATCTTGTCAGAACCAGAGGACCTTATGGGGACCAAGAAGTCCAGTCCCGAAGCAAAACCTAATTTCTGAAATTTAGGGGTAAGATATGAATTGTTGAGGTTAGGGTTATTAGTTAGGTTAGGTTGTCCGCTATGAAAAAACAAGTCCCCTTAATGTAGCATGGATCATTTTCATTCATCATTTTAAGGTGAGGACATGTTTTAATGTTAGATTGATGATAAAGTGGGCTGGAACATGGGATGTATTCAATACCCACCTCCAATTGTTTATTGCAGGAAGAGAGCAACAACTGACGTGTTATAGAATTGTCAGCCTGGTCATATGATTCCACTTGTTACACCAATACATGTAGGCTACTTATATGCCAGGAGCAACATGCAAAGCTTGATCAAGGAAGTTCAAGGGTATGTTATAAATTTACAACAATATTGTAATCAAAATTAGAGCTGGGTGATAAACAATATCAATAATGATTGCAATTTAATTTTCATCAATAGCAATATATATTGATATACAGTTTATGCATTGCATTATCACAGAGAAGGTATATACACCATTGATCTACCTCAGATCTATAAATGTAGTTTGTTTTTAAAGAGTTTAAACCCACAACCTTCACCCAGGAGTAAGTCTTTAAACTTAAAAGAAATGCTAATGTGACATTTATCATGATAATTATATTATCGATATACCTTTTATTTTATCTTGATATAATATTTAGCCAAATCACTCGGCCCAAATAAAAATAGAATACATGTAATGGTCGTTGTTATATTATCATTAACTTAGCATTATCCAGATGGAACAAACTTAAACTAAAACATCTGTAACATGATGTGTGGTGTCAAAGGGTAGTGGAGCTCATCTAACAGGGTTACAGGGGGTGCATCTTGCAAAAAAAACATGGTGGAACATTTCCACTGAGCAAAATCAAATAGGACATGCAGTTGGGCTGAGCGGGGGAGGGAGGAGGAGGAGGAGAGTGGCAGGGAAATGCAAAAAGAAAGGTCGGATTTCATGTCATCATCCATCATTTTTACAGTTGGGGATGCAGACTTTGGGGTTTTGTGCATTTTAGCAGCGTAGAGTGGGTGGGGCGGAGAAGGTGCTAGGAGAGAGTGTGTGTGTGTCACAGTGTGTGCTGCGGGGGAGTGTGCACTTTTAAGACAAACTGGTCTGATGAAAGAGGAGCCCTCGGCCTTGCAGTGGTCCCCATCATCCATCTGGTGATGTCACCTGCAAGTGTGTGTGTGTGTATGTGTGTGTGTGTGTGAGAGTGCGTGCTTGCGTGTGCTTGGAATTTCGTTCTATTAAGTGACCCTGCAGTGAGGCCAGTAGGAAGTGAGGAGGGTGGATATGGGTTGTCAGGGGCGAAGGATGATGCTTCTCAGCTCTCCTCTCCCCCAAACCTATTTGTGTGAGTATGTGTGGGAGTAAGTTGTTGTACATGCACATTGAAAGTAGAAAATTGTAGTACAAAGCACTTTGTCACAGAGAGACCCCACCCATGTTCAGCGTGACCCTGGATCCTCTCCAAACATCGTGGCAGGAGGACAGGAACAGAAGAAAACAAGAGTGGTGCAGACATTTCGGGGCCCAAAGTGCCATAGGTATCATTACCTTTCCATTTCGCTTGATGAAACCAATTTGGCTGGATTAGTTTCACACTCTCAATGGGACCCTGAGGTGAAGGGAGCCTCCAATCAGGATTAGCGAGCTGCAGTGGGGCACACACAGCCGGATGATGAAGCGGGAGAGGAGGAAACTGCCTGTTTCTGCAGACTAACGGAGGCGGGGCTTCACGCTTGGCAGGCAACAGACATGTGTGTATGTGTGTGTGTAAGCGAAAGAAAGTGTATCTCCATGGAGAGCCAAGTTGCCAGTATGAATGAGAATGAAGGACGTTGATTGGACTTGCCAAATTGGAGGGGATATTAAATCTAGGAAGCAAAACCACTTGATAATGAGATTTTGGAGCGTGTGTGTGTGTGTGTGTGTTTATGTATAAAGGTGTGTGTGAGTGCATGTTTGAATGAGTGTGTGTGTGTGTGTGTGTGTGTGTGTGTGTGTGTGTGTGTGTTTGTGTATAAAGGTGTGCGTGAGTGCATGTTTGAATGAGTGTGTGTGTGTGTGTGTGTGTTCACACCTGTTGGCTCTGTCATCTTTGCTCCTAATTATCTGCAGCATAAATCAACGGTGGGTGTGTTGCCATGGCAGCCAGCGGTAGGCTGGGTGATGATGGTGGTAGCGGGAGAGCGCGCCAGAGCTATTTCATTAACCTTTAAAGGACTTGGTATTTATTTTAGTAGCAGCACTATGAATATAAATTTGTCATTTTGAAAAGGGAAATGACCAGGTAATAAAAAGTCTGAGGACCCCGATAAGGTCTCTCTCCCTCTCTCTTTCAGTCTCTCTCTCTTTCTTTCAGTCTCTTTCCCTCTCCCTTTTTTTGCATGAGGCTACTTTGTCTTGACTCAAATATCTTATCAATTAGCCTAATACATGGATTGCCTTTTTTTTCTTTAGTGCCACCATAAGGCAAACATTTGTTATGTTTTTTCAGTCAAATTAATCAGCAGCCAAATTTTTAAACTACTATGTTAATGCTACACATACAGATAAATTTACCTCTGTAAAGGCTGCTGCACATTAGTGGGTAATCAGCCCGATTTTAGACCCAATTTACCCCTTCCGACAATCATAGGGGTGTTCCTGACTGGAGGTCAATCAGTGCTGATTATCTGCCCCTGAAGCTGTGAGGAGTTTACAATCTTAATGCCAGTGATTGAGTCCGACTGATCAAACATGTTTGACATTTATGATAAGCGATTCCGACAATGACAACAAGCTTCTTCTTGACTGGGAAGCATCACCAAACGGATGTTGCATACTTGTACAGCTGCGACTAAGACAACAATACATTTCCAACTCGCGCTGTAAAATGTATAAGCTACATCCATAGTATTTTTTTAGTTTTTTGCTGCAAAACAGCATTGCTTAAGCTGCAACGCTGTTTACCCCTGAAACTCCAAAAGTGTTTTGTGGACTAAAACACTTCACCCAACCCTCAATCGACAGTGGTGAGTAGATAATGAGTGGATTTTCATTTTCCCGTGAACTATCCCTTTTAGAGTATAAAATGTACTCCATTTATACAGGGCTACACTACTATCACAGATAAAGCACTTCTATCTTATGTCATTCACACACTGATGGAGGAGGGACAATTTGGGGGTCATACTGTCTTGACTGTATTTAAAGATAAATGACATTTCTCCATTTCCTCCCACTATCCACAAATGAAGTCAAAACATCCCTGTGTATGAGCGCTGCCATCTTGCACATTTGGAGCCGGAGTCTTTGCAGCAGCAATCGGGAGATGGAGCTGCAGTATTGGGTTCCGATGATAGGCGTCCTCAACCAATCGTGAGTCAGTTTCAGCTGTCAATCATGATGCTTCACCCGGTTGTACGTCACATATCAGTTGAACAAACAAGTTGAGAAAAAAATTATTGAACCTGTATTTTGACTTTTTTGTTTGGCCCATGTCCAATTCACTAACATGGAGAAGGCAGGGTTTATTACTAGCCACCAGGAGGCGATCAAGGAGCTTTGATTTCACATTTGGGGAGCTGTCATGTTGTTCATATTTATAAACAGTTTTTGGTCTTCAGTATGTGAGCTGGGGATCAAACCACTAACATTCTGATTAATGGGCCATCCACTCTACCCCCTGAACCAAAGCCGTCCATAATCTCCTGTTGTAAAAAAAATTGTTGTTCAAAGTGCACAGAGCTGCATGTAAAAGAAAATTCAGACAGAACATCTGCTCAGCCATGGATGGAGGCCAGTGAGTAATCACTGCTTCCTGTACTGTAAAGAAAAAGGGAGAAGTAAGAAAAAACAGAGGGATGGAGAAAACAGGCTTATAAAAGACACCTGAGAATCCATCACTTAATGTATTAAACTGAAGTATCATAAAAAGTAATGGGAGCCATAACATATTGTCTGGGCCCTCTGCATAACTCTTTCTTGTGGATGCGTTAGATTCTCCTGTCTAGGAAGAACATGGCCAGGAGCAGACAAAAAGCCAGCATTTGCCTCGGGGGCAACAAGGGCAGTGGAGAAGGGTGTCTTTGTGTTCTGGGGTCGAGGACGATTTGTCTGTGACTGGCTGGTTAAAAAAGGGCATTCTCCAGATGCCTCAGCAGCCAGTGAAGCCTCTGTAACCACTGGTAATTCAATTGTGCCAGATGATTTCTTGGTGAGTAATCCACAAATGGGTGCTCAGTGAAAACAGCTCGGCGTCCAGGCCTTATGAGCCAGAGGTACTGCGGAGCGGGGGGGGGATGTGCTGCGAGGACAGGCAATGAAAACAGTATAGGGATTTTTTTTTGGGGGGGGGGTATGCAGAACAAGACAAGAATCTGAAAAACAGATCAATTTAGAAACAGATGATTCAGATCATTCACATCAACAGCAAACATACAGAATTAGTCAAAGAATTGCCATTGAAAATCTATGCAGATGAGATTTGCTCACTCACCAAGTATGAGATGTTCACTGACGATACACACACACACACACACTGCTTCAACCGCAGCCATGTGCAGAGCTGCAGAGCACTGAGGCTGTAATGGTTGTGTGGTTCTGGATTGTTTCAATCTAAGTGAAGAAAGTCCTTTCTGAGGCAGCCAAGAGATGACACCTCCCTCCTTCCATGGCTCCTCTCCAGGCACATTCAGAGCCTGTCGAGGACTCTCATTCATACAAACAGGGGAAGAAACACAAAAATAAATGGGTCGTGGAATCCCATGGAAACACTTCATGTTGATGGCCCGCTTTAAATCGGCCCTGATTGGTGCCACACTAATGGTTTCTAAACACACTGCATTCACATGCACCTCAAAAGATCCCTTTTCCAGAGTAGCAAAGTCCTTGACTTCGGTATGCTTATGTGCTTTGAAGACGGGATGTAGAAAAAACATGGATGGTGTAAATGTGATGTATGTATGTGTTTAGAGCGTTTAAACAACACCTTGAAACCTCTCTCTAATATTAACATCATAACAAAGAGCAAACAAAAAGGATCAGGTCCATCCATCCATTATCGATACATCCTTTGAGGGGCGCGGGGGGAGGTGAAGCCAATCCCAGCAGACATTGGGGCGAAGAGGCGGGGTACATCCTGGAGAGGTCGCCAACATATCGTATTCACATTCAAGCCTACGGTCAAGTTAGAATCTCCAATCGACCCAGTCCCCATTTTTTGGAACTGTGGGAAGAAGCTTGAGTATGCACACTGACACCCACCCAGACACGGGGAAAACATGCAGACTCCACACAGCAAGTGCCTTCTTGCTGTGATGTGACAGTGCTAACCACCCCAACAGGATCAGGATGATAAAAACATAACATAAATAACAGTAATGGACAAACATTTGACAAGTTTAAATAAGAAACTATTATTTAAAGCAAATTTTAAGCTCAAATCTTTGCAGACTTTCAGACTTGAGATAGTGTTTTTCCATGAAAGAAGACAGAGATGTGTGAAGGGAGTGAATCACACTGACTGAACTTATAGAGAACTTATAGGCAACAATAGTAGGATTCCCAGTGATGATTATTTCTACAGAGCACTTCCAAGTGATCGCTCCAGGCCTGTATGGAAGAATACAGGGCGGTGGGTGGTGCTCATTTGTGCCCACTGTTACAAAAATAAGTGTGACTCCAAATGGACCAGTGAAGAGGAAAGAAAAGAACAGTTTCCATAGTAACCATTTTCAGACTAAGTGGTTGTCTTCGTTTGCTCTCAGATTTCACTTGATTTGTTCTCTTTTTTTCCCTCTTGGATAAAATCAACCACCAACGAGTTTAGTAAATAAACAGTGCAAAGGTGGGGGATTTGACGGCATTCATTTAAATTCAAAGAGACGAGAGGAGGATGAGCTGCGTTGCTCTACCGGATTCACATGATTACTCACACAGCATCAAAAGCACAAACACACCAAACCCACTGAACAACGACACAAGCAAATCAAGACAATTCCATATCCAGACATACAGCTAAAAAGAAAAAGCTTTTGATGGCGTGAATATGGAGGGGAAACATGGCACAGCTAAATCTAGACATGCAGGAGCACAACTATTCCTGCCCTATATTTCATATTTAATCTGCTGTGCCGGAGGATTTCTTGGCCCAGTGCACTGTGTAATCTTGTCGAGGCGCAGATGGCACTCTCACACTGTCAATCGGATCCCCTGGATTGGGACGGTGGAGGAGAAGGATTCTCCAGGGGCCGCCAGCAGCCGTGCCAGGATCAGCAGGTTTGGCTGACCAGCGGCAGCATCAGCAGCGCGGAGGCAGTCAAGCCCTTCACCTTTTTTTTTTCCAGGCTAAGCCTGGACCTACAAACGACTTTCAGCACATGGGTTGACATTGGAGACAATTGCAGGACAGGATTAGGATTATCCTTGGATCCTATGTTTGCTCGTACTTCTTACACAAACACATACACACCTTTCAGATTATCTCTTTCTCTTCTTCACATTTAGACTGCTGTTTTGCGTGCTTGCCTGAGGAAAGATGCATTATCCACTCCAGACAGCAGATGTAATGAAAACCTAGTGGCCCTTTGCCATCATCTTGTGCCAGTAAGGGTTAGAGACACTGTTGGAAGAAAGGAATTTAGATTTGCCTACTTTAAATTTCACGCCTTTCTTGTCTTGATGACCACTCAAAGCACTTTATAGTACAGTTTTTTTTGCCATATACCCACTCACACACGCATTCATACAGTGCATCTTTCTCATAGAGCACTTTCTCTATGAGAAGGGGCAATTTTGGGGTTCAGTATCTTGCCTAAGGACACTTGTGGAATGGGCAGGACTGGGATTGAACTGCGGACCTTCTGGTTAGAGGACGACTGCTCTATCCCCACAGACGCTGCAGTAGCGATTCAGTCGCAGCTGTCAATTATGATGTTTCACCCTGTTTGT
Source organism: Verasper variegatus (assembly GCA_026259375.1). Taxonomy (NCBI): domain Eukaryota; kingdom Metazoa; phylum Chordata; class Actinopteri; order Pleuronectiformes; family Pleuronectidae; genus Verasper; species Verasper variegatus. The sequence goes on from CM048049.1 coordinate 7,549,805, forward strand.
ATAGCATAAGCTAACTAATTAAAACCAAACCGACCAGAAAACCTGCACATGCATCGGTGTGATAAGAACTACCTAAAATTAAAAAAATCATCTTTGAGAACTTTTTAGTCCAATTCACCAACATGGAGGAGGTGGGGTTTATGACCTATACTGCAGCCAGCCACAGGGTGGTGATTAAGACGCTTTGGCAATGTTGGGGAATTGGCATGTAGATAGGAGGATTGATAGCACCCGTGCAGGTATACTAAATATGACTTTACTGATGCAGTCTACTGGTACTAGCAAACATAATCACAATGAGTCAGGACCAGTTGCTCGAGAAAGGATTTAAAGAAATGACTTCTACCAACAAAGGAATGATGAGGTTGGTTTAGTGATTGAGATACGATTTGTAACAGACAACCAACATCACCATCCCCAGAGCTGTAGCCGCTAGCATGGCTTATAAGTAGATGAAGTAAAGAAACCACTGAGTGCAAACTAATGGGCTTAGAAAACAGTAGTAACAGTAAGAGAGGCTGAACTATTTTAAACTACCAAACTTAGCCAGAAGTCTTCAGCAGACCCTCATCTCATTGGACCATTCTGCAGCAGTGTGCCTCTTGGATGCAGTCATTTACAAGGCAGATTTATATAACAGGCTCGCAAGTGTCGACTTTTATTCATAAAATAATGGACACTACCAGGAAATTTTGACAGACTAATTTGCATGACTACACACAGTCAAAGTCGCTCCAGCCTCGCCACTAAAACCATCTCACCTCGAATTAACCAGACATCAGATGATGGGAGGGGAGTGTGTGGTCCTCTCATTAGACAGGGAGACAGGGAGGAAGCGAGAGACAGAGAGGGAGAGATGAATGGGTCTGCTGGTGTCCTGGAGCAGCGGAGAAGGCTGAGAATAAATGAAATGAAGGAATGAATGGGACAGTAATGAAAAGAGGGGGAGGCTGAGGGGAGAGGTGATGGAAGGGAACAGAACATTCACTGTGGTTTGGTCTAGTTGTTAAAAAGAATTGGAGACAAGGATGAAATGACACAGCTGAGTCACAGGGTGAGCGTTTTATGTGCTGTCTGTCGGGTTTATCCTGGAATATATGGGTTCTAACTAATTCAAAAAGAGTTTTAAAATTCCTACCCCACTATGAACCTGCTCAACGATTAAACACATGATTATAACCTCACTAAATGGAGTTATAATGAACAAACCTGAACCTCAGTCAGACAAAAAAAACTAATGATGCATGGTTGTTGTCCACAAAATATAAACTATTAATGCAAGGCTCTTTTAAAAACCTTATTTTAAAATATATTTTGTTTAATCCTTTCCACCAGGCAGGGTAACACAAGAGACTCTCGTACCTAGTTGCATTAGGGCACTAGTGGCTTCAAGGCTACAAGTATCTTATCCTCTACCATTATTTTTTCCATTTTCTTTTTTATCCATGCTCATAAATACTAAATATTTAGATACTGCCAGCAGCTAGTTAGCTTAGCTTAGGAAAAAGATTAGAAACAGGCTAAGCGGGCTAAATGGGCCACAGCTCGCCTGGGTCTATCCAAAGCCCACAATATCCACTCACCAACACATCTAAAGCTGCTGTTTAACTAAATAATATGTTAAAACAACAACTTGTGTTTTACGTCCTGTGTGATCATTCTCATTATCATCATGGTCCTGGTCATGGACATGTAGATTGGGGTAAATTAGAGTATCTAAATTGACTGTGACAGTGAATTGTTGTTTTTTTCTGCCAGCAGCCCAATGTCAGCTGAGACTGGCTCCAGCTCTCCATGACCCTTAAAGGACTATAAGCGGTTGGGTATAGATTCTGGATGGATGGAATGGAAGTGAAAATAGTACCTATTATTCTTTACAAAAGCAAAACTTTTAGAACCTCAACTCTCATAAATTTCTTATAAATATGTAACCTGTGCAGACACCGACTCTAGTCCACACAGTCCTAAAATTCATTTTGGCTAACTCCTTCCAAACCATATTGCATTGCAGCTCCTGTTAACACACAGTGCAGATTGAAATATAGACACAAAAGTGTTGTATGAAAACTTTCCCATACGATAGGCAGAGAGAGAATCACACACACAAAGAGGAGAAAGACAGAGACGAATGTAAAGAATAGCTAGCGCTTGTTCAACCAAACATTTGCTTTGGCAGGCCCGGAGTAGAGGGGCGGCGTTCTCCTAGTCCCCTGACATGCATCCAGAGGAGCCCCTCTGTCTTGACCATAAATCTGAATGGAGTGGGAGTTATCATGCTTTCCCCCCATTGCCATCCCCTCCCCAGCTAAACCCTGCATTCCTCCCAGACACTGCTTCATACAAACAAAGTGGCCAGTTCCCACCACTCGACATTGGGAAAGGCGATGGTTTGTCATGGAAAAATCCTGAGGCATCTCAAGAGTCCTTTTTTTTTTAAAACTTTTTCTTTTTTCTTTCTGTTTCCCCCCCACATGGATCAACGCTCAGCCTGGTGGCTGCATTTTCTCTCTTTGTGGCCGAGTGGAAAATATGCCGGACATGCAGTTAACACGTAGATGTCAGTTCCTATCAGCCAGAGAGTGTAATAACGTGTCAGGATGAGTGAAATGAGCTTGCACAACTTTATGACACTAAATGGGAAACTAATGTTGAAGACGAAGGAAATACACACACACACACACTGCATTAAAGGACAAAGATGCAGGGATGCACACACACACACACACACACACACACACACAAAATGGGTGTGAATTCGGAGGCCGGCCGTTATAGAAAACCCTGGTGACACATTCCATAAGAGTCTAGCCTCCTCCCTCAAAGGGAGTCTTTTGTGCTTATTGAAAGGCAGAGGGGGTTACAGGGTTTCTCCCTTTAGGGTGCCGAGAATAATACTCGCCCTCAATACAATGACCTCATCCTGACTCTTTGCGTGTTCGAAAGACACACGATTAGCATTGGATCGATGACTGTATACCTTACCTGTGGACTGGGGTTGGAGAAGAGAGAGAGGGAGAAAGGCAAAAAGGCAAAAAAAGAGAAGGAGGAAGCGTTTGGTCAAGGATGGATTACGAGGGTGGAGGGGGAGGGGTGGAGGAGACGCAGCATGGATCCTCAGGAGGGACGTATTTCATTTCTCCAGTCTGATTGGCGTCCACCCCCCTTATTGTGTTAAGGTGAAATGATCTGTACATGACATTTGTGAGAGCCGCTAGTAATGTAAAGCACACACACACACACATACATACATATACATATAGAGCGCCAGGCCCAGGGAGCGGTGGGCTTCAACAGGAAATTCCTTTACAGCCTTTCTGCTGACTAAGGCGTCCGAGTGGGAACAGAGTAAGAATGAATGTAATGTATATGGTGTCTGTTATTTGGGGTCTGGTTAGGGCAGCATATGCACAAGTCATTAACATGAGAGGTGATCGGGTGCAGAGTTTCAGAATAAAGGAGCTTTTCTTATTATTAAAGAAATAAGTATAGGATAAGAGAAATCAGTTTGTCCTTGTGAACCGTCGTTATACACAAAAAAACATGGACCCTTGTGTTTAGAGTGGTGCTTTTTATTTTCTTATTCTTTTCAGATTATATCCCTCGACATATTCTCATGAGATCAAGATTAAGGGTTGGGTTTGTTCATCCAATCAATTTTGAATATGTTAACTATGAAAGTTCCTTTGTGCTGATGCTTTCGTAGTCTTGACATTGGTAGACATGCATCAGAACAACCACACTGTCGGTACTACCATCAATTCATCTTAGGACCACACCCACCATACCCCCTCACTGCTGTGTGTGTGTGTGTGTGTGTGTGTGTGTGTGTGTAGACAGTAGCCATCTTTACAGGCAGCGTCAGTGATGCACAGGTGTCTCGGCACTGTGACCTACATTAGCCCGGCTGATGCCACCACAAAGAACCCCATCACCCCATCCGTGTGTCTTCACCTGAGGCCTCCAGTGATGACAACTTAAAAGATTCTGTGTGACGAATGAAAGAAAAATGCAGGAAAATGGTATTTAAGCGAGTGATGATGAACAATAGCGTGTGCGGGGGAACATGTGGCCTCTCCGTGTCTGTGAGATGGATGCTGCAGCCGAGAGAAAAGGAGTGGCAGGTTCTGAGTGAGGTTGCAGAAATGGAGCAACAGCGCTATCTGGTGAGCAATTCCTTGTACTGCAGGTCATTACTTTCATATGCAGACGCTTTTGCAGACATCTCGAAATGTCCCAGAAGAATTTTGGACACATACACGTTTGAATTTTCTGAAACCTCACTGACCACGGGTGGTTGTCCCAGTTCTTTTGAGGGGAATTTGTGGAGAGAGAAAACTCAAATATTTCCATGGATTTTAACTGTTTTTCAGCTACATAGGAAACTATACAATCTTACAAACAGAATATTGCATGTATGACACAATCAGACTATTCTAAACTGGAGGATTTTTTCCAACCACAGCTACTTTTATAATGTTTCCTCACTACATCCGAGCACAAAGTTTTAAAGTGAGACAATCCAGAAACATTGTTTCCCCGAAACTGGGTTCATGCGCTATTATGATTTCAAGGCCTCACTAGCAGCTGCGGCTATCGTTCTTTTGTTTAGCTTTTTTTTTATCTTAGACTTTTTAAATCCTTTAACTAGGTGTCTATTTTTATTCTTTTAAATCTGCTGTTACACATTAAATGTTATGTTCTCATGTTGAGACTAATAAGCGCTAAACGTATCTAATCACTAAAACCAAGGTTCTGTATTTAATTATCTGTGTTTGTGACACACCTCCTCCAGTGTAGTGTCATTTCCAAAGAGAAAATAGAAAATACTGCTGAATGTGTATATTTTTTGTGGAACTCGAATCGGTTGTGTTTGAAGTTCAACTTTCATTGTGACATTCCACCTTTTTTGTTCTTGTTTTTAATGAAGTGGTTATGTTGTTTGCACAGTTTGGAAACTTGTCCGTTGCTGAGCACACATTAGTTGCTGGTATGAGCCAAGCACAGGAATGATTATTTCCTGTGCGTTGTTTACACTGTAATTGAAGATGAAGCTCAGCACTCGGCTAATAATACTTTATGTAGCTCGGTCTGCTTTCAACACACCAGACTGGTTTTTCCTCTTTAGCCATGAATCCTTTAATGACAACGATCATTTGAAAAATATAGTGAAATACTCAACTTAAAAAAAAAAAAACAGACCTTTGACATCTCTGGAAACAGATGTGTGCAGAACAGCTTTGATTAGTTCATAGTGTGAATGTGGAGGAAATACACAGCTGAGAGGTACAGACATGCAACACATTTGTCTGAACACAAAATCCTGAAGAACAAGCTGATGATTTTACCAGAAAATGTACAACTGAACAGTAACTATCTGCATTATGTTATTGCACAGACATGCAATCAAAGCACATAATACAATAATTAAGCTTTTTATTTTAGTATAAATATTACACCTCTAGGGTTTATTTTTTCTCAGCTACATTACAGATGATGGAAAAGGAAACCATACAAGCGTGGCGCGTGCTCACGTTGCTCATTCTGTCTACTGCCCGCTGAGCTTTTAACAAGAGCTGACAGAGAAACTGAAAACATCACAGATTTGTTATTTTCTCCTATTCCTGTTAATAAAGAAAGCCTCTATCTCAAGCAAAGGTTCCTGTCGTGAATTCTTTTTTCTCTCTGTTAATGTGTGACAACCTACCTAAAAATAAAACAGACAGAAGTGAACCATGTAAAAGTGACAGAAAATAACATGTAGCCAGCGACAAGCCCATATATTCAAATCAATCACGCTATTACACAAAGAGGGGGGAAATAACTATGATGAAAACATTAACTGGTTGCATTTCAGACTTGTAACAATAAAAATCATTTGGATAACATCACCACACGACTGTGTGTTTTACAAGGCCATAAATCTAGAGTTGGGAGTGAATCCAAAATGAAAAGCGTTCTGTGAATGAAGGCCAAAATATGTGTTTCCATTTTGAAGATTCACTTGCATAATAAAGACGAGAAAGAAAGAAATTAAGAAAGCTGGGCACAGGTAGAATCCAATCAATCGCCACCATTTCAAAAATCACTTAGAAAAGTTCAAAGCAGCATTAGAGTTTATGGCTATTGTGCAGCCTGCACTTAAGTCATTACCCAACTTGAGATACACTCGCAACATTTATCATGTATTTAATGGCATAAAGAAAAAAGGGAAAACAGCTCCTCCCCTGCTGCTGTGGAACATCTCACATTCTGACTCATCACTTGCGTGTCCTTAAGCTCTGAGGTCAGAATGATTACAACCTCTTGTCAATTACTAGCGTCATAGGCTCTAAATCAGAAGTTAATCCCAAGTAATCGCCATGACCGGAGTCGTTACCCTCACTAGCTGACGGAGCAGTCTAAATTCTTATTGCCTTGGTCGTCCCGCTGCTCACTTCAACAGGTTTACCAATATGGTCCAAACCACCCGCCAGAAAAAAAACCCTACTGACAATCATGACATGGTGACGGTGTGGACAAAGAGTTTAAAACACGTTTAAGCATGGTTCGTCTGCCGGGAACAAGCTTTGATGGCGGGACAGAGTTCGTGTCGCGGTGGCGCTCAGTTCCAGTTCTCCCAGTCTTCCTCCAGCTGGCAAAAGACAGAAAAAGTTTTGTTATGTATCCCCTGGTTTTTACTTTTACATTTACATTAGGGTTGGTAATCCTGCAAAAGATAGCGAGGGCAGGCTACACTTTCAAATATGCATCTGATACATCCCACTAGGGCTGATCAAAAATCAAGTTTGAACGAATTTGACATGACACACAATTTGTTGAAATATATTGGAGCGGGACGTGAAGAGAATTTCAACAAATTAGATAAACATGTGCTTCCGAAACCACTTTCAAGCCCCAACTTTAACCTTTAATGCACTAATTTCCACTAACCTCCCCGGTGTCTTCTATTTTGGAGAGTGCCAGTTGAACTTCTTCCTCTGTCATGTCCAGGTCAAAGTCTTTCTCCCAGTCCTCACTCACGTCAGTGCTGGACCCTGGGGTAGAAGACACACACTCAGGACTCTATGTGACATTCACACTCCTGCTTTTTTCTAAGCCTATTTAGTGGGAAATTCACAATCTTATCACTTAACGTATTCCTGTTTAGAGTTAACCTCCCAAACCAGAACAGGAAGAATGTCACTGCCAGCAGAAAAAAAAAGCCCTCAGGTTAATGTACCTTTCTTGCCGTTGTTAGAGGGCGTTGACTTCCCACTGTCAGAGTTGAGCTCAAACACTCTCAGGTCCTGCGGCCCCTCTTCTTTTGTTGGCTCTGGTTTAGAAGCAGGGGTCCTCGAGGTCGCCCCATCAACAGCAACCTCTGGCTGGGATACAGCCTCCACTTGAGGCTGGGGAGGTAAGTCACTCTTTGCAGGCCTCTGAGTTTCCTGCGTCTTGACTGCGACATCTTCCAAGCTAGCTTCTGTCAGTTTGTTGGCCAGTTGCAGGGCGACAGGCTCTGGCCGCATATCCACCTGTGTGGGCAGGCTCACGCTGTCACTGCTGACTGAGAGGGTGGCGTCACGCTCTTCGCTTGGAGACAGGACGGGACTCAGCAGAGAGGTTCCTGTGGGAACTGTCGGGGTCGTGGGCAGCTGTGTTGAGGCGTTGTCAAACAGCGGTGGGAAGTTGAGTTGAGATGATGATGGTGAGGCGCCGAGGAAGTCGTCTGACAGTAAAAGAGAAAATATCAGACAGGTGACATGAGTGAATTAATGAAAAATGTATGAGTTAATTGTTAATATTTAACTGAGACAAACATACCCTCCTCTTCCTCCTCCCAGCCCAGGGTCTCTGAATGTGTCGTCTGTTCTGCTCTCTGCTTCAGTGCTACTCTCCTCGCCTCCTCCTGGAAGACACAATCACAGAAATTTTAACATTTGCTATAAGCCAAGAAGGTAAATTTGCCTACCACATAATTTCAGTTAACTTTGTAATATAATGAATGTGTAATAATTTGGTTTTCCTTACAATTACAAAGCCAGCTAAAATTCTGATGTTTCATCTCTTGACATGTTGTCAAAATCCACCATATAAAGCACTCATCCCCACAGAGACTGGACTGAAGGATCAATATCTGTTTGGTTGCTTCTTGTTTAAACACATGGAAATGTTTATTGCATCACTTATTGATGGAGCCACTAACATCAATTTAACTTTTTTCCTGCTAAACCAATCAAAATTCTGCAGGTTACAGTTAAGGTTTCCCCATTTCCTTATTTAAAGGCAGTAAAAAGCCCTGCATCATGGCTGTGGCTTGAAAGTACTAATCAAAAGCAGCTCTAAAATTGGTCAGCAGGTGGCACCGAAGATTCAGACAATTTAGTGAAGGGGAAAGGAAACCTGAAGATCTGGAGGATCGTCAACAGTTGAGATTACCTGGTCCAACTGGAAGACTTTGTAGAAATACCTCTGCCAAAACTCTGAATGGGATACAGCTGCTGGCACCTGCCGAAAAAAACCCACAAAATAAATAATTCCCCTTATCTGGTTTATTAATTTAAAATAGTGTTGACAAATGCAACAATAGATACCATTTTGGTGTAAAGGGATCGTATAGAGGGACTGTTGACCAAAAGCTCTGAGATTTCTCCTTTCTTATCCTCCAAACTGAAGCTGGACAGCCAGTTGTCAAACTGCTCTGGTGGCCCTGGACAAAATAAACTTTGATTAAAATACACTTCAATAGCATATATTTTGCTAAATAGTGAGACACAACACAGATGCCCTGGCTAATAATTAATTTGGTTATTGACATTAAAAGTGTGTTGATGCTCTTAAAAACAGACTAACAAAAATTAAAAAGAGAGCTAAGATCAACTTCAAGAGTCATGGCAGAAGAAGAAAGTACAAAAAGTACACAGAGGCAGTCACCACAAAGTACTTCTCTGTGTACTGTCTTACCATCAGGCTCATTGCAGTATGTAGCAGGGTCGGCTTGCAAACTGTAGAGACGTGCCTGAGGGGAAAACACATGCTTAGCTATGGTTTTGTTACGACAAGCACATCATGTGCCGACCTTCTTCGTCCTGCAGCCTCTTGTAACAAAGCTAAATCAGTCCTGAATCAACACATTGTTTCACGTAACACATTGATGTGGCTCGAGCACCATGACAGTACTCAGCTCTTCTCTGATCATTTAGAAACTCATCATTTATTGGTTCCGTCTGTCTCTGAAGTCCGTATTTCATCTCACCTTGGAACTGTCGTAAACCTCTGTGGTTCCTGATGGTGTTGCCACTAATGTGATGACATCACAGTCAATGGTTTTATCAGGGGGTGGAGCGAGTGTGTCAGAAATGACTCCCAAGAAACTAGAGAGGCTCTTCTTCACCTTCTCTGTGGTTTCTGAGGAGCCTTCCACCTGGGAAGTAGCGGAAATATACAGGGTTACAGTCTGTACATGTGACGGTGACACAAATACACTGTCAGGAGAAAACAGAAACCCAGGAAAAAAACTTACTGCAAGTTTGTTTCTGACAGCAGAGGCTGTCGCTGCAATTGAGCATGCGGTGTCATGCTGCACCACAGTGGAGAACTCTGTCAGGTCTCGCTTCAGGAATTCTAAGGCCTCAGACGACTGTGAAGGACAGAGTAGTGTGATCAAGATCAAAATCCAGATTCAACTTACTATTATTAACATCAGGACATTTTCAAGTCACTTAAATGTTATACAGACACAGTTCACTGCCTTTGACAAATTATAAAAGATAACGGTCATATAAAACAAAAATTGAAGTTTAGGGAGAACAGCAACTTTTATACATTGTGGATAATCTGGACTCACATCCTATGGAAATGAGAATTGAACAGATTGCTTAGACTCCTTTCAGACCTGTTATCAACAGCTGTACTGAGTGATCTGATCACAAGTGCACAGTTCAGGTTTGAACCCCTAAATGCTTCCAATTCACTCAGACCTGTGATGAATGAGGCCACATTCTTTTCACTGTGTGAAAGCAAATGCGTCCTGGGCCACATATGAAGGACCACTTACTCAGCTTGTGTTCTCTGACCCACTACAGTTTCATGAAAAATCTAACATTTTCACAAACACACACACACAAAAGATGTACATGTTTATTTGCATATAGAGCTCATCACACGTGGTCACGAGTGCATTTTAATAGCAGGTCTGAACAGGTCTGTCTGTACAGTAACTGTAGCTCTGCCAGTATTTATTGTTGACAGAGCCTCTCAGACATTTCTGTAGGCTGCTGCTGAGCACTCACTGGATTTCAAAGCCTTTTCTGTGACAGCTGAATAGTTGTAGTTGTTTTTTTTCCTATAGTGCAATATTTTTCAGTTCAACACAAGAAAGCTGGAGTTGATGGAACAATCCTCTGAGCTGAAACAAACAATACAATCAAATAAGAAGTGTTCATTTCCACGATGTCTGCGTGGATTACCTTGTCTTTGACGGCCTGGAAGCTCTGCTGAAGCCAGCCTCCCCACCAGCCTTCTCTGTGGGCACGCACACACACAGTCTGACATTAGCTTCTCCACACAGAGGCGGAGGAAACCACAAACACCACACCACAACAACACGACCAACGCTCATGGATTAACAAGTACAACATGTCCCGTCACTGTGGCGACACCTGGCACGCACGGACTGTCAGCTGTCGACTTTCTCATGGTATCTTTAGCTAACTTACACACACGCAGCGTAGCATGCTACACGAGTTAGCGATGTTAGTCTAGACTGTAACACGAGCTAATTAGGAGAAACAAGTCGCGATTACGATAGCGAAGGTTACATATGGACGATCAATGCTAAGATAAAGCACATGTACATCCCACTGTTGGTTACTGCGCGATTGCAGCTGCTGCACGCCACAGCTAACCAGGCTAGGCTAACGCTAGCCATGCTATGTTTTGGTAAACAAGTGCACTTCCTGAACTGATCGCGACGCCTGAGGAGTGAACGTGCGAACGAAACAATAACACCGAGTGGAATTAGTCAGTTATGTTCGCACTGTCCGTGCAACACAATGTTGTAAAACTAAAACTAAAAACTGCGAGTTCACTCTCACCCTTCAGCCATCTTCACACGATGACATCATCAGTATTTACTGACCTCTGACCCCACTGAGTGTGGCTGTGAAAACACACACACACACGTGATGAGATGAAAGACCTCCTCCTCTGGTACACAGGTGATCGCACACATGTAGAGATTACAGTATATTATACACACTTTCTTTTAACCAGGAAAGGTTTCACTGTATTTCAGCTGTGCCGCGGTCACGTAGCTTGGATCGAAAGAAATAATAATAATAATAATAATAATAATAATAATAATAATAATAATAATAATAATAATAATAATAATACAGAACCTTTCATACAGAAAAGGCAGCTCAAAGTGCTTTACAATAAAATCAAAGACATGAAATAAGATAGATCAATAAGAACACTATAGCAATAACAGACTCAGGATAAAAACATAAAACTACCAAAAAGACAATGGTGTTAAAAAAGGTCAAATTTTGTATCAGTTGTACTTATATGTACTGATGGGTAGTGTAATATATAACAAAGCAATATCTCTTTTGATGTTATGTGTATGTGTAAAAATCTTGATTTGTAATGTAAATTGTATGTATTGGGGTCAAATAGATGTAGTGGACATACAATATTATAATCCATATGAAATGTAGTACAAGTACCACACGTTTGTATTTAACTAGGGTCATTGAGTAAATGTACTTAGTTACAGTCCAGTTCTATTCACACAATGTATAGGTTTGTACATGGTTTTAACAAAACTTAAATTACTACAACAAAATATTTGAGGCGGTCTGTTTACTCTATAATTGTGTTCATTTCCTATCTACTGCAAATTCTCGTCATACAGAAAAACAGCATCAAATGCTTTGAGCAGGACAAACCATTGAGAAGTGAAGTACCAACAGATAAATTAAAGTGCATGTATGACATAATCGCATTATTGATGTCAGATGTTTGTACCTCTGCAAAATTACACAGTACATGAGGCAGATACAAAAGAAAGAGTTTTCTTTAGGAACACGGCTGAATTTGTACACTTTTCATATAGGTTTCTGCAAGAATAAGTTAAAGCAAAATAAAATGCAGACAATTGAATACCATAGCATAGAGTTTAAAGGCTAGAACAACAAAACAATAAAAATATACAATAAATAGAAGATAAAAAAGGGGATGAACACATGCTCAAGCTTACTAATAATATTCACACAGGTTTAATAGATGCCATAAAATAATGTTTATAAATGGTGTTTCATCAAAAGTCCGGCTGAAGAGATTTTAAGTTTTGCATTTATAGTTTTCAGCACTTCCGGCTGCTCAACAAAAGAGGAGAAAGTGAAATATCTGATTTTAGCATATACAAACTGGTTTCTTTCCATTAACAGTCATTTAACCAATAAACCAAACAACAAACCAAACTAATGTTTCCAGCCCAAACCTCTCCTTCTTGATCCATTATGCTGGCTAATCAGTGTTTAGTAATTCCAACCTGAATCCCCTCATCAGTCTCTGTACATCTGTGGATGCCCGTGTGAGCGTATTGCACATGAGCAGCTGTGCTTTCCCCTCATCAGTATTCTGGGTGAAAAAGAGTCTGTGGGCTTCACTGAGCTCAAAATGTAAAAAAGAAAAGAACAGGCAACAAGCCTCTGGAAGTGTGTTCTCTCTTAATTGAAGTCCCCCCTTTATCCAGACGCTGCACAATGCGTGCGTATGTCCTGCAATATGTCTCCTCTGTCCGGACCCTCAATCCTCTTAATTGGATCTTTCAGTCCCCTAATTAACTCTGTCAATGCAGGCTGCACTGAGCAGAGTTGGTACAAGTAGTCGTCTATTGATCAGTATCTGAAGTAGTTAACTTATCCATCTGTCCACGCTGTGATAGTGTGTGCATAACATTTAATGCACAAAGAGGGAATGTGTTGCAGACTTTAGTGTCCAGTCTATGAGCTTAAATGAACATTATTATGTTTTTATAATGAACTTTTTCATAATTCTAGTATAGTAATGTTTGTTGTTTCAAGATACACACAGTTGTAAAGCAGTAAAATGAGGCACATTCATTTCTTTTTTATTCAAAACTTATAGATATCCAAAAACATGGATATCTTTTTTCTGAACCCCATTTTTCTTTTTCAATTCCAATTTTAATATGATACTGCGAATCAGCCGGTAATGAGTACCGATCCGAAACCAGTGCATTTAAAAAAACACGAAATGCTGAGTCAGTCCCTTTAAAAAGAGTAGCTGTGTTCTTTTTCCTAACTCACATGTGTGGTGATGAGGAATCTATCATACATATAATTCACTCCTTTAATCAGTCAGATTACCTCCAAGAGATTACCTTCAACCAACCTTACTGTCTATACTCTATATGTAACTCTACTTTGTATGTCTTTGTATGAACCTCAGCAAATCAGTATCAGCTCCCTCAATTTGGACTTGATACAGAGTACCGATCTAATACCACTGCATTTGAAATAACAACTTATATAGTACAATTTAACAGCTGTATGCGGCTAACCCTGTATGATGGTTACTATAATATCATCGTTGTTTGACCTGGCTCAGGTTAAACCCTTTGAACTTCTTTTATTAAATATAGTTTGACAGTCATAACTGAAAAATAATACAAATAGATGAATCTAGGAATACACAACAACAGTACATGTCACCATCTTACTTGTGGGACATTCCAGTGTGAAAATTAGCAAATCACTAATAATTCACTAATAATAATAATGATTATCACTTCTTATTCGCCGCTTTAAAAATGCTACTTCCCAGAGGCAGTACAGCTGTTTAGCAGAGGGAAAGAATAACAAATTTCTAGGAAAAGAAAACTGCAGTTTTCTCTGGATGAAGCCGTTTACAGACATGAACTGCGGAGAATTTACGTACTATTGGGTCAGGACGTTCTCCAGAGTTTGTCTTTACATATGAACAACGAAGCAGGAGATTCTCCAGTGAGACATGTTTTCAACAACACAGAAGTATCTCTGGAGAAAGTCTGGAGCTTCTCACTCGGACATACACTAAAGACATGGTGTCGGATTGATATGTAGATCTGCATGTGCTTGTGCTTGACCCTGCACTCAGTATTGGAGGCATCTCTAGTAGAACATCTCTAATTTTAAGGACTCAATTATCAACAGTAATACCTTTATAACATTTAGGTTTTGTATATTAAACTCCCCAACTTTTAAAAGAATGTTTAAAACTGGCATCACGATCAGCTAACATGTGATATAATCACAGGATTATTATCAATAATCCTGTGATTAATATGACTCTAAAAAGGGTCCTGGGGCAAAACAAGTACCTTTACTGGAAGTTCTTACAAAACGTTAAATGCCAGGACTACTTTGACTTGAGTATTTCAACGTCACAGTATTACCAGTTTCATTTACTGTCTGAATAATTCCCTTAGCCCTGCTGAAATGACCCTTCTCTGTATCATTGTGTTCAATCTTCGGAGTTAATTGTGCACAAAATTGTGACTAAAACCAGTGCTGCCACTGCTGGTTAGCGTCTGCTAAAGAGCGCCGTGATGACAGCAGCGGCTGACCATAATGGCACACAGAGGACCTGCCCATATTGTATGATTTAAGAAGCATATCCATTACACAACACACTCATCACACCCACCCACACACTCACACTCCAGACTGCCGATGCCGTACCGTGGGTTAACACCATCTGGTGCCGATCAGGAAACACCAGCTTTGCACAAGTCAGTGTCACTAATTATCTACCTCGACCAAAGGGAGGCCGATCCCCGCTAATCTCCACAATGTGTTCTGCTTCCCATTCCCACCTGTGCCCCAGTGAAGGGGGGGCTTGTGGGAGGACCCCGAGGTCTCTGTGTCGAGGGACCAGGGACCAGGTGAGGCTGCAACTCCGGTCCCCACGACAGAAGCTCCGCCGCTTGGTTTGGCTGGCAGCTGCCTCCCCCCACTGAGACATCCCACAGCTGACAATCCCCCAGCACTGACAGGGGCTCTTTACAGTGTCAATAGCCTCATATATTAGAGCTAACCGCCTTTGTGGTGAGCGAGGGTGTCAGGCCTTTTGGCCCGACAGCGCTTGTTACCATGATGAAATGTCGATTGAATGGAGGGGGTCTGTGTCCCAGGCACGAGAGCTTGGGCTCCCCCGGCCTTTGTGTCCCTCGCATGGCCATTGTTCGGACCCATTCAGGGCTCTCAGGAAAGGGAGGAGGAGGGAGGTGGGTGAGAATGAGTGTTACATCTCTTCATTTCTCCCCCTGATCTCCGGCTCATCTGTCAGCCGTGGGAGGATAAGCATGTATTTTACACGCTTGATTTGTTGCTAAGTGAAGGCCGGCCATTGTTGGGTTGTTTGACTAAATCATGTTCATGGCAATCAGTGTGTATAATAGTTATGCTTGTGGTTTAGTTGAGTAATCGTTGTTATCACTCGGCAAAAACTATTTATCCTACAAAGTTTGACTGAAAATGTGTGCTACCAATAGATATTATCGAAATATCCATTGATAAGAAAAAAGGACTTCTGTATGGTTTTATAGGAGCTTGTGTTGGACTGACTTGCATTGTGTTAAATTGGCCTTTTGTGTGCCTCGATCCACGTTCTTATGAGACAGTGACAAATCTCCGGCGTAGAGCTAAGAACATGGCTATGTCTGTGTCAGACAAAAGTGACGGGCCTTCCTGGCGCCTGTGTCACCCTTTCATCTCCTACACCCTGTTGAGGTGAAGATGGATGGTCCCTCTGCTCAAGCCTCTGTGATGGCGTATTGTCTTGCCCTTCTGTCCCTTTTTTATCTCTAAAGGTTGGTCTGTCCAGAGCTGGTTAGCAACCAATGACACCCTTTCCTAATCATCCATTTTTTGTCTTTCCCAGCACCATTAAAAGCCCTTCTGTTGAGTTAAGCAGATGCTGCTGTGCTATTCTCACACAAGCTGATGTGTATTTGTGAGTAAAACTGAAAGAAACAACTGCCTTGAAATAAGAAATGGAACCTGAGAGAAATTGTTTCAAGGAATATGACACGAACCACCAATGACCGAAAATCTGCCAGAAAATGTGTATAAAATTTCAGAATCATATTCATGCAAAGAAGAAGGCAAACAAGTTATTATTATAAAAAAGAATTTAATTTAGGAAAATAGAAATCCTGCACAATAGGACACACCAGTTCAGTTCTGACATTTTCTTTCACATCACCACAGATATCAGATAAATTACAGTCTTTGCTCCTCTGATAAAATCCATTGTGCATTTAGAATATTTCTGTATAAACAATACCAAAGAGATACATAGTAAAAAAAATAGCAGCATTTTACATGGTATGAAGGTATATATACATTATGTACAAATTGTAGCACCAGCCATTATTTTTGCAGTTTTTTTAAACAATCTTCTGTGAGCTGGTTGGTGTTGATCCAAACATCACAGGTCAGTTCTGAGAGAGCCCCCCTCACTTGTTCATAGACAGGCTGTGCAATGTGGAGGTAGTTGTGGGCAGAGGCTGGCAGAGGGAGCAGGGGCAGGGCATGCCGGGGAAGTGCCTGTAGGAGCTGGTCAGGTGCAGGGGGTCCTTCAGCAGGCCCTGGACTGGAGCATGAAAAGCCCAGGAAGCTGGCAGTGGAGTGTGGGACTGGGACCGAAGACGAGTGATGGTGCTGGAGCGTGGATGGAGTGCCACCCACCAGGGAGTGCAGAGACTGTGCCAGAGGATGGAGTGGGTGGTGGGCTGTGGGGGCTGTGGGGGTAATGGCGTGGTGGCTTGCGGTGCGGCTCTGGACGGCAGCGCTGCCTCCATAAACGTCCCCCACCAGCTTCTTCATCTCATCCAACGAGCTCGACAGCATGAGGATGTAGTTGCGGGCCAGAAGCAAGGTGGAGATTTTTGACAGCTTGCGCACTGAGGGGCCGTGGGCGTAGGGCATGACCTCTCTCAGGCCATCCATCGCCTGGTTGAGATCGTGCATCCTCTTCCTCTCCCGGCTGTTGACTTTCAGCCTCAGGTCCTGCACCACCTCCTTGCCGTCCTCAGACCTGATCTTACCGCCGCCACCGCAGCGCTCCATCCTCCCCTCGCTGGCCTCGTCGTCTGCTCTGCCTTCTTGGTAGTAGGTCTGGAACATCTTGTTGGAGAAGAAGCTCCCAGCTGAGTCGTCCACCACCAGGTCAGGGGATGACGAGCGGCTGCAGGTGGAGCCAGCGTCAGAATCCATCTTGGCTGAAGCAGGAGAAAGTCAAAAAATGGTCCAAAAATACAAAACAAAAACCTGAGAGCTTTAGCTGAGGACTTTAATTCGACAGATGTGCTTCTCAGTTCTCAGTTTTTAAGTTTTTCCAGTTCCCTGCGTCAGCACTGTCTTGCTTCTCTCAGAGTTTGAGCCTGTTCTGAATGATGATTAGTCTGTCCACAGGAGTGAGTCTGTCTAAACTGTCACCCTCTGGGCCAACTGGGGTGTATTTATACCGCTGGCACAACAAAGGAACAATAAGTCGCATAATGAGACACTTAGAGCCACAGCCAATTGCAGAAGGGACACACTTTCACCCCCTTCCCACACCTCCTTCCTGCAGCCCCCACTTCACCTTCCCACACCCACGATTAATTCCCCCCAACCCAGATGAAACCCCTACACATTAACAAAAAACACTGGGTTAACCTGCACACCCATGAGTTAACCACAGCTTTCTTTAAAGACTGGTGTTGCAAACAGCATATTTCCAATGATAAAAAATTGGATAAAAAGATAAAAACATATCATATTCAAAGTAAAGATAAAGTGAGTGAATGTGCATGTGACCCCCTAGAGTGAGGCAGACCTCCGGTTTTTACAGCCCTGCTCCATAACACCAGATATATGATGCCCTCCAGGGCTTATTTACATATGGTATCCATGAGACACTTTGGGGAAAGGTATGAAGCACCATATGAGGTTCTTCAACATATAAAGAGCGGCGTTAATGGCAGACTAGGTACAATTCAACCAGGAGCTTGAGACAAAAGAGGGTCAAATAAATTTGACTCGGCTCCCCAAACATTCTGTGAAATCACATCACTATCACTGGAAGGGGGTCCTCCAGTCGGGGAGGAGGTAGTTAAAAAGATACTAAAGAGTGGGCATGGCATTGTCTTCCCTTAATTCAACCGTAAAAGCTACTAGCACTTTCTCAGGTTTCCTTTTTCACATATTCTTTCTTTTGAAATGAAACTGTGCTGTCAGGAAAATAGCATAAACTTTACAAAATCTGATTCTCTACAGAGACATCTCCATTTGTGACATTCTAACCAGGGTCGATGTCCTGCATGCATCTGCAGAGCAGATCTTATGGCTGGATCAAGCTGACTTCCCAGCATCTCTCCCTCTGTAGCGTTCGGAGGCTGGAATCCGCTCGGCTCAGGAATTTCCTGCCTCATCTCTGCCAAGCAAAGCCTCCAGTGAGGCAGTGCTACAGGGCCTGAGGTTTCAAACTATACCAATGCTCTGCTCATGTTTTTCACCATCCCGGGGCGAGAAAAAGAGATTTGCAAAAGCATTGTTTTTATGTTTTGCGGTATCGATTCTTGCCTAGAGCACCATAATTGCACATACAAGAGTTCAGATGGAGGAAACATTTCAAGAGGTGTCATGGCTGGAAGGTGTCGTGTTTCAACGTCGCTCAGCTCTGCTGAGAAAATGTTTGCTTTTCTCATCTTGGTGCACAGTAGGACACCCTGGTTTATATTAACCCAACTCTACAAGACGTTCTCCTCCAGCCGTGGGCGTCTGTGCAACTTCAGGATTGTTGCAGAAATAGACATCTAAGTAAAGAGAGACCCCACACTTGAGATCTACATCTTTTGTATATTTTCGATTTTTACATTCACACAGCTCTTCTCATGTGCATCATTCTTTATTACCTTCACCAAGGAAGTTATGTTTTTAATAGTTATGGTTTGTTTGTTTGTTGCCATGTAAATGCAAAAACTACTGAAAGGATTTTCCAGAAAACTCGTTGGAAGTATGGGAAATGGGCCAATAAAGAACCCAATACATTTTTGATTTTGTTTTCTTTACTTTCTTTTATATTGTTGTCTTTCTTTCCATTTTCACAAATTTCCAATGGAATTACAAATGCATCTTCATGAGAAAATTCTGCCATATTTAGAGGACTGATATTCGTGAGTAATTTTGCAGCTCAGGCTGCATTTATTTGTCTGAGCTTGTCTGAGCCCCCCAAAAAACTAAGAGTGACTGATTTCATTTTGTTTTTTTGTTTCCAGTTCCTTTGTCATAGCTGCTAACAGAATATAAGAAATTTTATAGTCCTAATGATCGGTTTGACAAGAGCTGGTACAAGTCCAAGCAGAAAACTTTAACTAAATGTGCCTGATTTTGAAATGCGCCTTCCACTTAAGGAGCAATCTCCACATAGTTCTCCTACTCTTTGGCAAATACAACCTTGCCACTGGATCAAACTGTCCAATGTAACCATTTCATTTAATCATCTTACAGTAATTATTACTTAATTGTAGTTCTAGTGCTTAGCTTTTATTTTTTGAGATCTCTTCACCTACATATCCTTTCCCACATGAACATGTATGTAGACAAATGACACATATGTTCAATATGAATTCAATCCTCTGATTTCAGTTTTTTACCAGTACGTTGATGGTGGAACCAAGTTTAATGTTGCTTAAACACTGTGCATGTGCTGCACATTTATAATGTATATACACACATATATATATAGTTTAACTAACTTACACTGATGCTCACAAAGGTCTGCAGCTCGCTGTGCGCTTCCTCTGAGTATAAGGACCGACACAAATGGACCCACAAAAAGTTAGGAGTGGGAATCAAGAGGGCCCTCAGGACCCCCCGCCACAGCACCATCAGGGGTCCCCGCAGGGTGCTTCGGCTCAGCCAACATTCAGTGATATTATAATTGGGAAATCTTGAGAGCAAACACGGGCCATTTATTTGGAGCATATGGATTTTCCCATCGTTAGGCTCGGAGCCAACATGGCTGCTGGACTCTTTTCTGTTAATTGGGTCAGGTCCTAATTAACTGTGTTGGACACAATGGTCCAGATTTCATCCCTTTTTCCCGTCTTTCAGACCTTTTAATGGCTGGTTCCGTGCCACACCTTTCATTGTGTTTGATATAATCCAAAGAGAAGAACACGATCAATACAGTTTCTGTAATGCTCTTAATAAATGATATGTACTTTGAGAGAAACAAGGCTTCTTATTAACTGCACAGAAGTTCGATTAATGAGATTGCCACTCGTATAAATCAAATGATATGGAATCAATGAGAAGAAACAGCACAGGGAAGTTGTGTACTGGTATAAACACTCTGAACACATATATGAATCATTATAAGGGGTGTAATCAGTCCTTCTCTTACTCCATTATTATATGCATGAGCCAGATAAATCCCATTCTCCTGCTCATTGGTATTCTCATTCATGTGTTTACAGAGGCAACGGGCCACACAGGGAGACACAAGGGTCTCTGAGCTTTGCGTTTTACAAATGAAAGCGTAGCCACCCTCCATGTTTCCACATAATCCTTCAGTTTTTAACCCTGCCTCAGTGAGTGTTTAACTTTCTTCTCTGGACGGCACCTTTCAGGGGCCTTCAACCAATTCAAGGGCTCCTTGACAGACTTGTTTTTAGGCTTTAGGGAGCCCCTTTTGCCGCCTCACGGGGTGCACTCCGATGAAAGTGCTCAGGTGACCAGAAAATGAGGGCATTATCACAGGCATATGCTTGTAGCAACAGAGGATCAGGCCAGATTAGGGCTTATCATGGTTCAATAAAGCGCTGAGCTGAAGAGCAAACCTAGCGCTTTGTGTACCGTAAGGCTTCCTTCACTCTCCGCTGGTCATTCTTTAACAGGATCAGTGGCAGGATCTTCAGTACACACACACACACACTGAGCTTTAATCTGGACATGTGGTCGAGAGCAGAGGACGCTCAGCAGCTTTTGTTTACCACCATTTTATCAATGTCGCTCTGATATCAAGGCTCTGAGATCAAGATCATTGCAGCAGACAATGATCATATCAGGCTGATATGCGGGACTGGCTTGGTTTTGCTTCACCTATAGATCTAAACCTTTCCCTCTGAGGACAAATGTCTGTGAAGAGAGATATAAAATTGTTCCACAAAGTGCCTGAACGGGGCCGACAAGTGTTTCTGAGAACTGGGAGTGCTGCCCTTTGTTATCTCACACCATCGGGACAAACCGCTCAGTGATTTATTCATTTACTCTGCCTGAAACAATTGCATTATCTTGGCCGCAACAAAAAGACACAAAGGTGCTATGAAAATCCCCTAGGATGTTTATGAGTCACTAAAGAGTCCAATAACTTTCCCCCTCATCTTTAAGTGTCCACGGTGGATGGCATGCTGAGGAGCGCTGCAGGGCGAGGGGTGTCAGGAGGGGCATCCAGGCCCAGGGAGAGACGCTGATTATGGTGAGGATAAAAGGAGTCCAGGCCCTCTCCTCTGGAGCTGAATGGGGCTCGGTCAGCAGGCTGTCCCATACACCGACCTACTCCATGCTGCTAGAACTTCATAAATTACCCCACAATTACCCTGAGGGGGGACACCAAGGCAGGAAAGACAGGGCCAGAGGGGGAGAGAGTGAAAGGGGAAAGAGCAGAACCGGTTGCCGAGCAGACCGTCATCAGGAGGTGCAAGGTCCCGGTCCAGATGTCGGCCTTCAGGTTGCCAGGACCCAAAGGATGGTGGTGTCCGGAAAACTGTCACCACCAAAGGAGAAATATTTGCCTTTTGGAGTGAGACTAGGTCACTTAAAAAAAACTAAAAACAGAAATACACTTTCAAAAAGCTAAGACGAAAGCAAAGATAGGAGAATAAAAATAATTTCTACACTGGGTTTCTGTTTTTAAGACTTTCAAGAACTTAAGGCTTCAAAGAGAGGTTCATAGAAAATACTGACAAGAATAACATATCATGTAGATATTTCCAGTTTGATTCGTCCACATTTTGAAGGTTAGCTTTTTGCGTCCACCCCAATGAAGTGTGATTAATGTAAATTCATTGGTGGTGCAAAAAACGATATACAATTATTCATCATCTTTTTTCAGAATCTGTCTCTGCATGGATAATGTCATAATCATTATATCATAATAATATATTCATCTTTTTTCAAAGCTTCTATTTTACAGCCTGATGATTAGTCATAATAATAATAAAACAACGTTATTAATGCACAATTTATGCACAAAATGTGACACAAAGTACTTTATATCAAATAAGTTAAAAACATTGTCGATAAAACAAATATTTAAAACAAATTTAAATAGCGGGTTGTGCTAAGATTGGACAGGATAAAACAAGATACAAACAACAAATAACCAATGAAACCATTTTAAGGACTGATCTGTGAAATATCTAGAGGAAGGGAAACACTCTCTGGATAAAGGCAGAACATTTTCATGCCCTGAATATCGCATTTACAACACAAATAGAAATTTTGAAACTTTGCTGTCTACTGTCATTGCCACTGACATTATCAAATAACAAGAAGAAGTAAATGGTTTTTCTTTTTGCAGCTGGGCAGTGCATTGTTAAGGATCCAGGCAATTACAATAAAGTGCAAATGTATTTAAGGGAGATACAGATATGAAAGAAAACCCAAATCATTCCAATCACATTATATACACAAGCCTACAGTGATGCACACACTTACAAACAACACAAAAGACAAAGTGTATCTGTTTGCCTTTGTGCTGGCCACACTTTTGAACAGTTGGCCACTCACTGCTGTGTGGGGGTGGCTTTGTGTCGGCGGTCTGCAGACTTCTGCCGCGCCGTGCCCCCCTCCATCCTTCTGTCTCCCTCCACCCCCCCGTCTCTTGTATTATCCAGTCTGATAAACCAGGCTCGCCCAATAATTTCCCTCCCTGAAGTCCAGGCACGACTCCTGCCTGTCATCAGCGCCATTGTTTCAGTCTGTTACCTCCGCTTGTGCTCCTTCACCACGGCAACACGCGCACAGCACCCCCTCCCCACCTCTTCCCTCGTCCCCGTCCCATCTGTGGATAGGCCCGCCATGTGCCTATTCACGAGGGTGCCAGCGGCAACGACGCCACTGTATGTGGAAAGTACATGATGCTGTCCTTTTGTGTGGGGCTCAGTCCTCAGCTACTTACCGCTGACCCTGGGGTCAACACACACAATAACCTGAGTGTTGGTGGCCAGTGGCGATCCTCATTGGCTTGTGATTGACGATCTGATCAATGGTGCTTGAGAGTAAGTGTGTGTGCCCACATGTGCTCGGTTTTTAAGCAGCCTCTGCAGACAAACTGAATGAAGCGTGTCTGGTTTTGTGAGTATTGGCCCTTTAAAAGCCATTAGACAAGTTATAGTGACACAGAATCGGCTTCTTTGGCTTTTTGTTTGAAATGACAAGTGCTTCGCCCGCTCTAAACTTGTTTGGAATGTTCTGTTCTCTTGTCCTGTGTTAATGCTCCAGAGCTACTTGAGAATTATTTCTTGTCATTAATGAGTTGTCCTCTAATAAGATCACTATTTTGCTGGATGTTGTGTGCAGAGCTTTTTATAAACAGTCTATGGTGCAGGGTAAAGTTACTGTGTTCATCCTACCTGGTTTATCTGCCATGAAGATTTTGTAGTTGTAGTTGTGTGGTTCATATATAAGTTTTAATGATTCACTTAACCACTGTTATGTTTTCATACATTGCATGTCGACTATATTTCAGAGGTCTGTTAAGCAATCACTTTTTTCAAAATAAAGGTAATTCATCTATATATAGCATTGCAGCAACAAAATGAATGTAGTGCTTTTACTTTGAACACAATTAGCTGAAGAATAAGTGATCTTATGATTGTTGTTGCCATGATCGAGAGAGCTGCACCAATGACACCCGTGAATTTCTTTGTCAGTCCGATAAATTGACATAAAAATAATCAAATTATCTGAATAATCTGGGAGTATGCAGCCAACAAAGACCAGCTCCTTCATGGGCTTCATAGAAGTGAAGTGTTGGACGTCTTGTTGCTTGCCAGCACCATTACCTCTTTGAAAGACGGTTCATCGCTGATGTGCAATAAATCCTGGGATAGTTTGGCCTGGGAAGAATCCACCCGTCAGAGCCTTTGTTTTCTTGGCGATGGAAGTCCTTGGGTGGGATAGTCTAGTCGCGCCACTGTGGCCCAATGAGAGGGAGATAAAGAGAGAGGAAAAGGAGGAGATGAAAAACACAAGGGTGGAGGGTGTAGGGTGTAACACACTTTATGAAGCTGTATTGCTTAAATATTTTGTTACAATTTGTCAATTCTGTCAAATCTCCCAAGTCTGTCATTTTCATATTCATCTTCATCCCCTGCCCTGGTCTTTTTTTTATTGCACACACACACACACACACACACACACACACACACACACATACACACACACACACACACACACACACACACACACACACACACACACACACACACACACACACACACACACATTCACTCAACCCAAGGGGCTCAGGTGGGCGATTACGGCCGCACATTAAACCTTAATTCACATTAGGCTGGATGTGAATACTGATGAGGAGATCTGCTCTGTGGCACATTATCTCTCGGTGTCCAACACGGCTGAAACACGGACGGCTCCTGCAGCACGATCTGTGACTGCGTCCCTTAAGAGTGACGGATGAAGGAAAACACACACAGTGACTCTGGGAAACATAATAAGAAGGTACAAAGTCAGAGCGGTCTTGCTGTTCTTCTCTGCTCTGCTGACAAAAACCAGGCCATGACCCTGTGGTTTATAGGCCTCCTGTTGTTTAACAATAAAGGAGGTGTTGAGGGGGAGATGGTGTTTTTGACCTGTCTCCATCACAGCAGACCTGCGTCATGCCGCTGTCATTCAGTCGATTCAGTTGTTTTTATATTATCATCTTGTGTAAAATCATGTGACCATGTAGTTAATCCACACATTTTAGCATATATCCATAACCTGAGTGTGTCTATGTAGCCCACTCCTCATCTTTTCTTGAAGCTATAGAGGCTCAGCAGAAAAAAAACACCTAAATCGGTCGTTGTGGGGCATTGTGGGTAATGTAAGCAACAGGTTTTGACAATGACAATGGTTATAGGGACGTGCTTGTGTTGTACGTATTCACGATTTCGTACGAGTCTAAAGCAGGTAGACACATTTGTTTGACATAAGAATTATATTTGCTTTGTTTTGAATACTATGGAGTTCAAATATTTAATCAAAAATAAAATTATTAATTAATTAAAAGATAAATAATCTGTTCATCACGTCATCATAATCATGAATTACCGATTAACCTGGAGGTTGGAAAAGAGGAACATTTACAGAAACCAATAGGTGTCTCAGTGAACAGACTGATCTCTGCATTTAAATAATCCTCAAATATTGAATTAATAAATGTTTTATTCATAATTCATCTTCATTATTATTCGTATCCTTATTCCATTTAATACATTGTATCATTCTGGAGTCTTATTGTTTGTGCAACTGTTTTCTCCGTCACTGCACATATTTTAATTATATTGTTTCTTGGATGTTATTTTTATGTTTTATAAAGCAACTCATTTCAGAGCTATACGTTTACAAAACAATGGACTAAACACCACTTTTCAACAGAAATAGATGATAAACTAAGCAGGGGACGTTATGTAAAACAGCACCTTATCATACATACAGTTAATTCATAGTTTAAAAAAGAAGCAGATTCAAAGTTTAAATCATAAATCAAAAGCAAAAGTTCAATAAAAGTTTCCAGTCTTTTAGATATGAGCCAGACTCAGAGTTTTAAATGCTGCACTAAGATGCAATGACACCGGTTTACTGAAGTACATTACGACATCACAACATAATGACACTTCACTAATGACCTTCTCTACACCAATACAGTGAAAGTCAGAACCCAGCATCAGTCTGCTCTCCTTAGCAGTACGATACAGAGAGGACCCCACAGGTTTGTAAGAGAGAAAGTTCACTCTGAGATTTCCTTGCATCAAAAGCAACCTGTTCCTCAGCTACCTCACCAGCCTGCTGTCATCTGGGCTGTGTAGCTTTATAGCAACCTTTGTTATTGATATCATTCTTTGTCTCACTTTTCCTGTCTCATAGAGGCACGGGCCTCTAAGTTTGGCCACACAGACCCTGCCCTGCTGAGCGCAACATTAAATATCAATACAAGTTTACGAGGGCCTGTAAATGCTCGATACAGGAGAAGAGGAAAGAAAGAACAGAGCGCCGCATATCTCCCAGGAGCAAGAAGATGGGAAGTGGGGCAGGGGAGGAGAAGAGATGGAAAAGAGACATAAATGAAAAGGAATATGAAAAGAGCCCTGCAGGGCGTCAGGCGAATCATCCACCTGTGGCAGCTGCAGTCGGTTGTGCGTCAGTTTTTTTACAACCTAAATCTTGTTAAGCTTCATGATCTATTATGCAACATCTTTAATTTCCAGTGAGCATGAATTAATGATTTTATTTATGTTTACCGACCAGAGGACACAGAAGAGGGAAAAGCATCCTTTTAAGTTCGGCTTCATTTTCCAAGTAATCTATTATTCATGATGTGTTAATTCCTAAAAAGATTTACAGATCGGGGTGTAATGAAGCATTGTAGCGTTAAAAGGCAGTGCATGCAACACTTGGACAAAAGGTCCCGTAAAAGTACAGCTCTAGTGACTGTGTGGCAGTATATTTGTGGGACAGTGGGCAGGAGGGGGTGAGACCCTGCTCCGGCCTTTAAAAGATTAACCCTGAGCCCACAAAGGCACAGGGGGCTCTGGGGCCGGGCCAGGACGTGAGTGGGCTGCTCGCTGGTTAAACATTGGCCGTCGTGGATCCCCCATCATTGTCTAGTTAGGAGCTCTGCCTGGGCCCCCGTTAGCGGCACAGACACATATCTTGGCAGCCGGAGTGAGCCGATACAAAGGCTGTCGGTGCCCGAAAGGCAGAGATGGAGATGTATGGGTCCAGGGTGGGGTACTCGCCACGTGGGGCCGGTTGTCGTAAAGCCCAAAGCAGGACAGATTGGACAGAAGAGCCCCCCCCCTCCTCTCCTCAGTCCTTGTCTTTTTGTGTGTCTCTGTGCCGTGACAGTGATAAACGGGACACACAACCTTCCAGAACAACAAACAGACACTGCCTCATTTTCCCAATGTGGGCGAGGGCAGGCATAAAGGAGGTGCCATCCCATTAGAGCCTGGGCTCAATGCTGCTGAGGCTGAGGATAGGGGCCACTTGACCAAGGGCCCCCCCACTGAGGAGGGACAGCTCTGCTGTTTTGTTTTCTCCAAAAAGTGTCATAAAAAAACTCTCCTTAATTGGTGCTCCATAAAATTTGCATCTCCAAGCTGATTAGATTTCCTCTCTCCGCAGAGACCATTGTGTCTCTCTGTGACCCTGTCCCTGCCATTCACTTTCAGCCCTTTCACAATTTTATTGGGCATCAGAGAAAGAGGAAACTCATGTAAGATTGTGCCCTTTGCCCTCCGCGTCTCCTCCTCCCATTCGAGTTAACCAAGTCCCCTTTTGAAACAACTGCCTTCTGCTCTGCCTCTGAAAAGTAAACTCATGACAACACAATGAATGTTGTTATGTTAAACTGGTCAGAGAGGGGATGCCTCCAGTCTCCTCTCACTTTCTGCCTTTGAGTTTGTGCAACAGTTTGAGAGGAAACTATTGTGTTTTTGTTTATTTATGATGCAGAGGCATCATGCCTTTTTTTTTGTCTTCCCCTTTAAACCAAACTACAGCAGAATTTGTATTGGGGGTTGAAAATACATCTGAATAGATAAAGCACACTTCCGGAATGTGGAGCCATTGCATCTCGCAAAGTCTAGATTGCAAAAAAAGTTGTAACCTGAGCAAAAAACCTGTTTATAGACATGTCAGAGCAGCACAGACTGAAATGTTATCCTATTAAATGAATGGCAAGTCTATTACTCTGTTGCATAATGTGTCTCAAACAGCATGGATAATCGCCATCTCAGTGGAAATGGTGGTGAGATAAACCGATTTTTGTGATGACTTGACAACTGGATGGAGTATTATGGTCGGTGGGACCATAAGCTCCCAGAAAAAGATTTGTCCATCTACGTTCTGCCGATCTGAAATGTTTTTCGGAGAGAGCGACTGCCTGACAATATGACTTCATTATAGTTTGAGAGGTTTTTACTGAACACATCTGCATTCTACATTCTGTTTTATACAGAAACAAAGTGGGTCTTAAGAGAGAAGTTTATGAACACTGATCAGAAGTTACTGCATCTGATGATTAATGAAGGATTAGCACGCGTAAAAGTACAGTTTACGGGCAGCGTCTACTTTTCTGAGTTATTAAAAATAACATTCAGATTTGCTGCAGGATAATCAGGAGGGATTATTTTCTCTGTGTGCTCGCTGGAGGCAAAGTGGGCTGATTCCTGACATCACCATTGCCCACACAAAGTGCTTTGATGTCCTAAAGACAGTATTAGTAGCCAATTCAACGTTAGCTCCAGTGTTGTTGTAAGTAGTGACCTGACTTTTTAACAGCCTCCTTTAATCAAGGTCAGATTTTGTTCCCTAAATGAACAGGAGTGTGATGTGTGTGTGTCGGACGGCGGTGGGAGGGACACGAGAGGTCGTTAGGGAGGACGGTGGGGGGGGGGGGCATCATTGATATACGCATATCACCAGGAAAAGTGAGGGTTAAAGAGTGGGAATGTACCCTGACATTGTGATGCAAAGGCCACGGCAGGGTTAAACCAGGTTCTAGTAAACCCCCCCGCCCGGGGATCTCTTTGATGCCGCAGCCCTCAGGACATGGGCCCCCAAGGTGGCGGGGGGATAGTAGCTCAGTGTGGCGCAACCACTGCTGCGGAGTCAGTGGGATTCAGGGGGACAAGCTTTTGTCCCCCAAAGAAAATGTACGTGGCTTTGGGTGGGGCTGGGGGAAAGGTCACATGCAGGGGGCATGGGGAGAGAGGGGTGAGATCAAAACAAACAAACTGAGGAAACACATCAGATCACACTCATTGGTAACATGACTAACATTGTCATATATTATCATGTGCAATTTAAAACACCCCATGATTATGTCAGCACTACTGTAATATCTCAAAATTCATATTTGATGGACACTATTCCCTTTAGTTTAGAAACGTTCGGCTGTGGCCCAGGAGATAGAGAGGTAGAGTGGGCCGTCCACTAAATAGAAGGGTGATTGTTGAAGGTCAACATTCCTTAAAGTGTGCTTGGGCAAGATACTGAACCCCATTGTCCCGGACTGCCGTAGCGACAGGGTGTGAATGGTGTGTGATAGAAAAGGTGTTTTGTATGAATGGGCGTCTATTGACTAGAAAAGTGCTAAATAAATACATAATATCACAGCAGAAGTCCGGTTAAGTAATTAGTTAAGATCATAAACTTTTCACCAGCACTACATTTCACCCAGAACTTCACTGTGTGGCTGTCTTTCATTGGTTTCATTCATTGGTCTTAATCTTCAACTTTTATTGATTTTACGTCCTTGAATAAAAATTGCTGCAGCTCAATGCAATCAAACCTCATTAGGGATGATATAAAATTCATGCTGAAGTTAAAAATACATTTATTCTTTATTTTGGGGAACTTTTCAAGATGACTCCATTATACCTTTTCCAAACAAGTTAAAATTACCCTTGAATAGACAAACACACAAATAAAAAGAAATAAGGACCTCAAATCAAATATTAGTGAGTTTTGAGAAATCTGAAGGTTTTGAAGCATGTGGAAACAGCTTTGATGAATTTGAAGCTGCAGAAACTTCGATATAGCTTTGCAGATATATCAAGTTGAGTGAATGTTTAAACTGTTGATTTTAGTCATTGCTCCGAGGAAATAAGAAGAAATCCAATGAGATATCACTTTAGAAAACTGCAGCCTGTCATTTAAAGCTAAATGATGATTTAACGACTGTACACACACTTTGCTTTGGATGATTTTGCTTTATTAAGATATTAAATATTAAATGTGAATATTTATGTGAAATTCTTGATCATTATATTGTTCTGTTGTATATTGATTTCATCTTTGTGACAAAAACAAGAAAATTCAGTTTTTAATCCGATTTTCAAATTCAAAAAACAAATTTTATGCAAAAATTTAAAATCGATTAATTGCCAGAATAAAAACAGGC
The DNA here is from genome assembly GCA_026259375.1 of Verasper variegatus. Lineage (NCBI taxonomy): Eukaryota > Metazoa > Chordata > Actinopteri > Pleuronectiformes > Pleuronectidae > Verasper > Verasper variegatus. The sequence goes on from CM048049.1 coordinate 7,580,039, forward strand.
TTACAAGACACCATTGAAAGAAAGAAAGAAAGAAAGAAAGAAAGAAAGAAAGAAAGAAAGAAAGAAACCAGACTAGCAGCTTCCATACTGATACTAAACAAATAAATCTGTGAATCAGAACATATCTGGATATTTTTCTGGAACCTGACATTTCATGTAATATAGATTATTCTTATTCTGAAAATATGATTCCTTCTCTTTCACTCTTAATTCACACAACTTGTTAGGGATATATTTAAACTGATTAAGTTGGAGGGCCATAGGAAGGATTCTTGTTTTAAAGACCTGTAACCTTTAACTCAAGTTTGCTGTAACATAACATTCAGTGACATAAGTCTGCTTGATTTGAATATAATGTTTGTAATTTTGGTTTTAACACACTGTCTTCTGACCATTTTCCTTTGAATATAGCTAGTACATTTCTTCAAATAATCCAAGGCACTCTTGTTGCAGAAAAATGAAAACGCCTTTATAAGTGTGGCTAAAGCATAAGAAAGATTTTAATAAAGGCAGTTTCTCGTTACAACACACTGGCCTTCATCAGGGTGAATAATCAGAAGTAAATAATGACATATATAGGCATGGGAGATCTCAGGAAGTGTCATTGTAGGCTCCTTGTAAAAATAGACAGAACAGGGGACTGAAATTACAGGAAATAGACTATGTTTCTGCACCTGTTGGGGGGCATGGTATTAAGTGAGACCCTGCAGAGAGCAATGCAAAAGCACTTTGTTTTCAGGAATAAAGCGCCTTCTAGTGGTTGCACTCAAACATGTCACCATTTGCCACATGCAGAGAGACACAGGACAAGACTCTCCCGCTCTTTGGTAATGTAACTCCAATAAAACTCATCGAGGGGTGAGGTCAGAGCAAGTGAAGCTGAAAATATGATTCATCCAATATTTATTTGACTCACTGGATCATATTCATGGGACTCTGACACATAATACAAAATCATTTTTACTTCCACAGCTCCATTTTTTCATCTCTTGCGGTTCATTTTAGGCATTTTCGATTTCCTGCCTTGACCACACACACACACACATGCACGCGCACACACTGCTAGCTCTCAGACCTCAATGTGTGTTCTGCCAAAGGCTAAGACATTCATTTAAGATAGATGGAGTGTATACGAGTCAGTCACTTCCACTCTCACCATGAATCATTCAGTGCAGACTGCTGATGAGGCACATTTGCTTGTCAAGATGAGAGGCAGGCGTACGGTTACATAAGAGTGCTGTGGCTGAGGATGTGCCTGACAAGCCTGGCTTCAAAGAGTATACCCACAGAACCTTCACCTGCCGCTGGGATTGAACATCGACCCAAGGGAGGGCCTGGACTCACCACTCGGCTGGTTTAGAGAGGAATTATGAAAGAAGAAAGTAATTTAAATATTACCCAGAGGCTAAATTATCCCTGGGGATTTAATAATGTTACTAACCTCTACATTTCCATTATCCTGGATGGTGGTCTGACTCTCTCCCTTTGGATCACATGGCCATTTATAGGATGATAAAAGCAATACAGGCCCTCTCTTTCTCTGAGAATTTAAGATTTACATCATCCCTACACGTTACTCATTTCCTCTCATATCTATGCAGTAGATGTGCTGCCTTTTTTATATTTAATAGCATTGGTGTGTTTAGAGAAGTGGCCCAGACCAGCCCCAACACGTGCCTCCTCAATCATTTATGAGAGTTAATGCAGAGAGTGAGGGCAAGCAGCAACAATCTGATCCCCTGGGAGACCTGAGGGCACGAGGAAATTACAAATCTGCAGCGCTATAAACCACACCGCCAGCAGGGAAGAGCGGCGCACCTCGCTGCCTTCTTCATGCATATGTGCTGATAAACCATAAAAGACTTTGTGCACTAACAGCTAGGCCCGTAGCAGTAGTAGTTCTCAGGTGCTGATCTCTTGCACTTTCTGATCAAAGAACACAGGCAGTAAACAAGCTGACTTCCTTCTGGGCTGTTTCCCCCTCCTCACATGTTGTGTTATTGCAAAGCATAGATTGTATAGCTGTTTTTAGACATGAATTCTATCTCTGACTTTGACCTTGCCTTTCACATACAGAACACTGCAGGAGATTGTCCAGGTCAGACGCATTTACAACAACAGAAAAATCTTGGAAAGCATTCAGGTGAAGGCTGGTGTCAGTGTAGAGCAGCAGGAGGCAGGTCATGATTGATAAATTCGGCTGTGGAAATCGTGTGTTTTTGTTGTACGGCACATTGTTTACAGCACATAGATACTGGCGTCAGCCTCAATCACCAAAAGCTCTTGAATCCATTCTCTCTCCAACTGTTTTTCTCCCTTTTGAGTCTGTTGCATCACGTCATCAGTGTGCCCACTTATTCACTGTCAATTCTTATTCTCACATGGGCTCACTAGGACATTCTTCAGAGAGAGAAATACCTGGAGCAACTGACTTCAGTGCATGTCTGAAAGCAGCTAATGTAAAGATAGACGATGCGTCTCCACTTCTCCCTCCATCCAGGGATGAAGACAAAATATCCCGGATACTCGTGCTGCCATCTTGCATATTTGGAGCCAGTGTCTTATGTGCAGATTGGTGGATGGAGCGATGGCATTGAGGTGTCAACTGAAGATCAGAACTGAAGATCTGAACCAAATGATCATATAAAGTCTATGTGACAAACATTCAGTCGTTTTTATTCAAACAGGCAACATAAGAAAACAGCAAATAAGACTTCTTCCCATAACTTACTGTTCTTATTGTCTTATTGTATACATACTTGTTGTTTTATGTCTATTGTTGTTCTTATGCACCAGTCACACCAAGGCAATTTCCTGTTTGTGTAAACATACTTGGCAATAAAAATAATTCTGATTCTGATTCAGAAAGGACACAAAGGTCATTCACACAACTTTATTAATCCTTCCACTCAAATATCATTTGACACAATAATACACACCCAGCTTTAATATGATTGTTATCAATAGCAAACCCAAAAGAAAAATCGTTCCATTCTTCCTGGTGAAGGGTGAAGCTGATTATAGATTCCCCCTCATATTAGGCAGATAAATTGTCATATTATCTTCTCCCATCTCTCTCTGAATAAACCATTCTAAAGCTCCTCAACTTTGGAGGAAGAAAACAGAGGTGATATCCTGGGGCAGAAAAAAACTTTTCTCTCCTCTTCTCCTCCTCCTCCTCCTCATCTCAGTCTTTGAGAAGTAATTGAATTCTGCTGCTGCCAGTTTATCCTCTGAATAACAGAGATGAAGATGAGGAGAGGAGAAGTTAAAAGGGGCTCATGATCTAACAAGGATGTCCTGATCGCAGCCGTGCGTTGTGAAACACACAAATTTGTCATATCTTTGCCACTCATGTGAACGTTATATAATCCAAATGTGACTTATCTGAAGTGACACACGCCTTTAAAAGACATTAAAACCTCCACAATCATACTTTACTCTTCAGAAACACAACTGCATGAGACATAAGATAAAAAAAAACAGATGAGGACAAGGACAAAAAAATTGAACAGAGACTTTTTCACGTTTAGTATTGTGGTATATTCAGCTAACGTAAATTGTTAACATAGGGGTAAATCATAATGACCTGTTTATAAGCTAGGGGGCCCTCGTTCCTGGATTCTCAGGAATCCCTGGTTCTTATTCCAGATAGTACTCCTTAAATTCTCTCCCTCGGAAAATGCTCTTATCCATTTATGGTGAAGTTTCCATTCCTTATAAGAAGCATGTCTTTAGGGGCCCCTATGTGTGATGTCATTGTATCTCAAGTCTTTGGCGAAAACATCTTCCCTATAAGAATGCTTGTCCGGCACGGCGAGGCGGACTTCTGCATTGGCTGAGAACGTCTCCGGGTATACCATGGTACCCGTCCTGACCTGTAAACTTCTGTGTAATAAACCTTATTATTCAAGCAAGAACGGTGTCCGCGAAGATTCCTTCATCATCATCTACAACATCACTGCTGCCTAAAATATACAACAGTATCAGTCATCATACCTTGACCTTAAATTCTCGGGTGGGCGAGCCACAGCCTGACAGAAAAGGTAAGCGTCTGATTAATGATATTTCTCAGCGGTGGAATATTCATCTGTGTACAATCTTGTGGCTCCATCAGCACTCGCAGCAATGTCACTGTGACTTTGCACAACCTTTTCCTCACTTCACTAACATCTATTTTACATTGTGTTTACAGATGAACAAACACTACACACTGTTTCAGTGACTTCAGAGGAGACAGAGGCAGCCGGAGAGAGACAGACAGAGAGGTGGGAGGTGAGGTTTAGCGCTGGAGAGAGTCCTTAAACTTGTGTGTTTAACATGTGCTACTTACACATGTGGACTTGTCGAGGCTGCATAGAGTGCATTAAAAGGGACATGACAGCTGCTTTAAAATATCTGTCTTGTAGTGTCCCCAGTCACAGACAGGGGGAGCTGTGGATCTCCTCTGGAGCCGCTGGTACACTGAGCAGACCTGACATGTTCACACATCAGCATCAACCATGTTACATGCTGTGTGACACCTTTCACAGTGTACTGTTAATTGGTTTATGGTACATGAAAACATCCTCCTCAATCACCGGATTTTACATTCTAATTGCTCAATGTGTTAATTGGTGGAGAGAGAGGGAGAGAGAGAGAGAGAGAGAGAGAGAGAGAGAGAGAGAGAGAGAGAGAGAGAGAGAGAGAGAGAGAGAGAGAGAGAGAGAGAGAGAGATGTTTATACAAAGTATCTCTCTGTGGGGGTTTTGAATCTCCTGAAACAACCAGCAGGAAAGCCGCAGGGCGTCCCCCGAGGCTGTTTTACCTGTACAGTGTGTAACAGAGGGAGAGGAGCGTTAACAGCTGTCAGTATATACTGTAAGACAAAACATTTAAGTGAAAAACAGTTACAGGCAAATACATAGCAATAGTTAAAGTTAATATTCTAATATGCTTTAATTCCCTAAACACTAAATACCAAGCTGGTATCAGTGGGAAATTATCCTTGCTTACCATAAAGACTGAAAACAGACGAAGACAGCTAGTCCACCTACTGTATGTTCAATATTCAAAAAGCTGACTATCCATAATTTGATGGATATAAAAATGGAAAAGCGGTGAAGAGCTATTTAAAATATTAACAAAAGCCTGTGCTATTGTACTGAATTGTAAAGAGAGAAAAATGCAAATATAAAACTCTTAACTCTGACAATCTCTTTCATTTACCAATAAAAAGAGAGAATCTACTAAAAGGTTATTCTAAAGACATGATAATCAGAATAGGATTAAAATACCTCAATCTCCTTATAATTCACCAAAAGCTACAGAAAGTCATTTTAAAATGTTTCTCCTTGTAATGATAAACATCAGCAATTGATTAAATATTAGTTAAACAATCATTTGTATGTTATGTCATAATGAAATATACGAATTTGTCCTTCAGCTTCTTGCTGGAAATTTCTCATATTTTTTTCAGATATCTGAAAGGGACGTTCCTTCAACCCAGTAAGAATACAGGATGTATTGAACAGCTGTTGTGTTAGAATTATCAACCGTCACCAAAAGTGAAGCCAAAGTATCTCGATTGCCACCTGGTGGCTGTCACAAATCCCACCTCCTCCATGTTAATGGATGGGGCATGGATCAAAACTAAAAAGTCAAAGTACAGATTTTGCTCAGGTTTCTGATATGGTTCTAATTAGTTATTTAATGCTATAAACTGACTCGCAACTCAATTACATGTATCAACGGCACCGCTACTGTGTAGAGACTCTGGCTTTAAATGTGCTAGATTGTGGTATTTACATCTGGGATATTTTAGCTTTGTTTCTTGATAGTGGGAGGAAGTGGAGACACATCTTTAAATACAGTCTAGGGTTAGACTACTGTAGTTTTAAGAGGAAGAGTTTCAGCCTGCATAGCATTTAGTCAAGGCTAAGTTGAACTTTATTGGCTTCCTGTAGTTCCTAAGGGCCAGGTCCTGAACAGAATGTCTTTAAGGATGAAAAAGGGATTCAGCCCCTCGACTGTGAGGTACGTTCAGTGCCTGCCGTGCCTCTTGGCTCTTGGCATCGTCACGTACACTTCCCGGCTTTGCACCGGGCCGCATAATAAAAAGCCCCCTCATGCTCACTCCACCGTAACGATCCCAGTTCACTGCTTCTATTTTTACAAGCACGTTAAGCAGAGGGCTTTTCCTCCTCCAGTGGGGCAGCCTCACACATTCCAAGAGAGATGCAATTTGTTGGGAATCAGATTCACGATTTTACAGGAATTTTGATATATTCTGGGTGAATGCGGCTGAGGAGATGAAGAGGATATGTAGGAGATTGGAGCAGTTGTAATGTTTGTTGTCGACTTGGGTTATCATGTGCAGCTTTTAGTGGCCTTGCGTCTACCAGGCAGAAAAAGAAAACCCTCTCTTCTTTTTCTGATGGTTTGGTTGAGCAATTCTCTGCCAGGCTCAGACTGTAAAAACCTTTTACTGTAAATCACGATCATTTCAACACAAATTATATAATTACCACTCTTGTATCTCAAAGTAGACCTACATCACAAACATTTGGGATTAATATCTACATATAAATCAGGACACGGTGAACGAGCCCCAGGCTTTGAATTCAGCTACAACTGCTCATTTCAAAGCCACAGTAGGACCCTTGGGTTTACTGTAATGTATGATCTAACCATGTTGGTGTCAGATAGCTGTGGGCTGGATGATTGTATCAGAGCACATATAAAACAAATTCAAACAGGCACGTTCTGCATATGGATGACAGTGATTCCTCCAGGGAGCAGAGGCCCAGTGGGGAGCAGAGACACAGAAAGAATCAGAGTTCACTGTATTATCAGTAGCATATGTGACTTTGTTTTCTGTATGTACATGTGTTTCCCCAGAAGTGTGGGTAAGTGTGATCTTCACAGCAGAAGTAATATGTATTTTAGTCTCTGCCTGCTACACCACCACTCACCTTAACACAAGGCAGATTTCTGTGTTGTTCTAGATAAAGTCCCTTGTAGAGTTAGCCTCTACAAGGGTTCATTTCATCTGCTTACATCAATTCCATGAATTCATTTCAAATGAATTGATTTTACAATAAAATGTCACTGGTGTTTCATCCAGAAAGAAATGAACGGGGAGAACAGTATTGTATTGTATTGTATTGCTCAGTAGCTTAAACAGCATCCCTCTCTCTGACTCCTCCACCAGCTTCACACCCCAGGACCGAGCCTGCCTTCCTGATAGACCCAACCTGATCCTGTTGGTGTCGGCTGCTCTCATCCTGCTGAGAAACACAGCAGACAAAAACATAGACCATCACCGAATAGCAGAATATCTGCAGAGACTCAACGACCTCCTCAGGAAGCGGATGTCTCTGCAGGCATTTACTGAAAAACATACAAAAATAATTTGTCTCTACGAGATGACATGCAAAATCAAGCCACATCTCCCACATGAATGGTCCTTCCCTGTGAGTAAGCTTTGAACACCAGTGTAAATGTTAATGTTAAGTTAAAGAGGGTATAGTTCTCAGGGGAGGAGCTCTTGAGTTTACTCATAATGTGTCCCAGGAGGAAGTTGTCAGGTTGGCTAGTGCACATGATATGTTGGAGCGGTGTTCGAGCACAAGGTAGAAGTGATAGAAGATAACTGAGGATTGCTAAGAAATACCGGGATTTGTTGTACAACACTGAGCTTGTCTGTTGCACTGGGGAATAATTTTTTTTTGCAGCTTCTTCCAGGCAGTCAGCTGGTTGGGTTCAGATGGGAGTCCAAATCGCTTCAAGGTGTTTTTGGCACGAAACATCCCCCTCTTTAATATACATCACACACATTACTGTTGACCCACAATTGCATTACTGTCTGCATATTTATGAAGTTACAGGCAGAGGAGTGGAAGGAGGTGGGAATAAACCCTTTGGAGAAATCACACACAGATAAACAACATAATATCACGCAAGAGAATGAGTTGATTAAATAAATCCAGTTTACAGGATAACAAAAAAATATTGAAGTTTTGTTTGTTAGGTGTTAACAAATCCCATCCAAGCCTCAGAGAATAAATCTGAACATATTACAAGGACAAATAATCCCTTTTATTTTCCTTTCTTTTTTATTTCAGTTGAAACAGCCAATATGAAAATGGGGGAAATATCACAACAGGATAACAGAACTCTTTCAAGTTACCAGATATTGTAAAGAGATTTAACAGGAAAAGGTCTGAAAAGAAGGTGATTCACCTATCATGTATAGGGTTTTTCTTTCCCCACATGAAATGATTCTGAACCTGGGAGTCATTCGACTGTCGGGTCAGTGCAGGAATCTCTAAGGTATTCAAGGGAATGTGAAGTAGCTAAATTACTCTATTGGAGCAGGTGGACTCGAGCTATGGACCAGTGCCTGCTGGGAGCCAACGTTCGCTGGGTCTCCACGGTGATGAGAGGGAGAGTCGAGGTATCCATGGGAGACGGTGGGTGTGATGAGATCCCCAGGGAGTGTTGTAGAGGAGGTAAAGGAGAGCTTAATGGCTCCACTATGAGAGACAGAGGTTCAAAGATCCAGAGGAGAAGACAAATTGGGATCCAGAGGAGAAGACAAATTGGGAAAATAGAGACACACCATCAAACCATAACATAAATACTAACATGAGGTATGATTGTTAGACTGTGTAAGGCAGCAGGTTGAGACATGTATTGCTGTCCTGAGGCTAAACTTCCATGGTTGTGTGAATGGTTGTTTTGTCTGATCAATTGGAAAGGTGTTGCTGTTAATCTTCTTTTTTTGGCCGCCTGGTGGTAATGAAACTGGCTATGAAAACACTAACATATCATGAATACGTCTATATGAAAAAATGGTTGCCTACACATCCAGCTGACATGGAGCGATTAGTATTAATGTCGCATTATGTTCCACTATTTTCATCAGCAAGCAGCTGACTCTGCTGAGCCCTTTTCAGACATGAACTCCAGCACATATCCATAAAATTCTGTCTTAGTTTACCTTTCACATGAAAAAAGCAGCAGGAGCTTGTGCAGGTCAGACACATTCATAATAAATTGTGCGGAACATTCAAGGGAGGGGCGACATCAGAGTAGATCATGCAGGAGGCAGGACATACTTTATTAAATAATATATATAAAATCAGCTGTGTTATTGTTTACAGCACATTGACACCAGTGTCGGCCCTTTTCATTGTCTTCCTAAGTTGACATCTTCGTCTGCGTCACCTTTTTTTCATGCTGAGATATTCATAGTCTTCCAGTTTTGCATCTGTCGCGTGTTAGAAACGTCATCATCACGCCCACTCGCTCAATGTGAAGTTTACAGACATCCTGCGGTATTCTCATATGGGCTCACTTGGACATTTTCCCAACAATTTACTTGGAACCCGGCAGGAAAAGTTCCGGAAAATGTCTGAAACAACTGACCCGGACATTTTTATTCTCATATACAACACATACAATACACCCTGTGAAAAATGTGCTGGAAAATGTCAGGAGTCTGAAAGCAGCTGTTTTCCTCCACTTGAGACTAGACAAGTATGATTCAAGATTCAGGAACTTGCAAGAACAATGAAATTACAAAAAACTGTCAACCTCAAATCAAATTGTGCCTGTGAAAAGATTCACAGTGGTACAACTGGTTTACCCAAGGATCTTTCTGCCTGTAGATCACTGTTGTGGTCAGAGGTGAGGTGGAGAGGCTGATCCAACACATCTAAGTTAAAACTGATCCAAGCTAAAACTAAAAGCTGAAACAATTATCTTGCCAGATGCAAAAAACACCATGTGGAGCTGAGGGAAACTGCAAATTTAAATCTGATCTAACTGAGGATTTGTCCCTACACACAACCATTTTTATTGTAATGCTATAAAAGTGAAAAACATTGGTGCAGCTTTAATACATATTGTTAATTTTCATTGACATATCCACTATGTACTGTATCTAGCTCATTACAATGCCATCCCTCAGAATAGCACACACACACTCATCAGTGTCTCTGTCCCCTTGTAATCTTGTGTGTCTGGGTTCTGGGTCGGGTCTAATTAGCTGCATTGCACGCGTCTGCTAGCTCTCTCAGAAGCCCAGAGAGGTCAGTGAAGTCAGGGTTCATTAGTGTAGCAGGGCCACCGTCATTTTTTCCTCAAGGATCTGTAGGTTCTTCATCCATGCCTCACTCACTCTCTCGCTTTCTGTAAACGCGGCCACTTATTGGACACACAGGCAGCGGAATCCACCAAGCAGCCAATCATAATCACATCACGTACACAAACACAACAATTGATATACAAATGTATCCATAAATACATAGACATATCTGGTAAGAAACCCCAAAAGTATCTGGTAAGAAACCCCAAAAGCAGGAATGTGTCAAGACCAGCGTTACAGAGCCAGAGCTTTGACCCACCTCATTAAGGCACATCTCATCTCAGAAACCAGTAGGAGAGAATCAGCTTCACTACAATCTTTTTCTTGTGGCCGGCTAAGAGCAGTCAACTCGGTGCTGCTCCCTGGGATAAAGCACAGCCAAGGTCTATTATTAGTTTTCTCATTTTCAGAGATGGGGATGGACAGAATCCCAGAAGGCTGCACACGTCTCTCTCACCTTCCGTCTCCGACGGGCTCCTGGAGATGAAAGAGGTGAACCTGATCCAACACCAGAGAGAAAATGAAGCTTTCATTACACGACGAAACCAAAGCAGCTGACAGCCAGAGTCTGTCAGCTGACCCATTACCTGCACTGGAACAACAGCACCTGTTAAATGGAATGACTGTGTTGCAGCAACCTCTATGCGTTCACACACTGAACCTCAAGTCAATATCCAGGTGTGTTTGTGACAGGGATGCTCAATTTAAATGTCCTCCAGGCTATTTTATACAGATGCTCTGGAATATCACGGATCAAACTTTTTTAAGGATTACTTTTGTATTCCCTCACAAAACATGTTGCATTACCTACAGTACTTTTGAATTTCCTTGCAATAATTTCCAAAACCATCATGCACCATAGTAATTTTTTTGGTGCACAAGTGTGCAGTCATATGTATCTGTGCAGCACAGTAACTGGTTCTGAATGAATCTGACAGCATCCTGCAGATCACCCTACTGCATTCTTCCAGGGAGACATCTTGATCTAAGGCTTAATTATATTATCACTCTTATTGAGCATCAGCACTATAAGTATAAGTATACTTCATGTCCAATTCAATCAGCTGATAAGTAGCTCAATTTGAGCTAATGGGTTGCTCTTGAAGAAGATGAGCAGACGATGGGCTCAATGTTAGAGTGAGGATACTGGACCTGAGAGAGACAAGCTGGTTTCAGACCAAAATTTTGAGATTCGATCCAGGTTTATGTCGAGTCAGCAGGCTGATTTCTTTACAGTGCACATGTCTGTGATTGGGAAAAATAGGCAATAACCCTCTGTGTCTGGGACAGGGTAACACAAAGTCACTGCATCAGGCTCAGGTCGGGTTTGGACAGAAAATACACAATACCAGCTTATGGGTCAGAAAGAATAGAATAAGAAAAGTATTGGAAGGTAACACAAAAGAATTGCGAGGTCAGCATGGAATAAAGGGCTTAGCTTCATGTGGCTGTTGTTCTCTGTTTGCATGCAGGAATGATGTCACCGACAGTTGGAGGCATTCACGTGGAAATGAAGAAAATTCACCCTCTGTCTAGCCACACCACCTCTGTTCTCTCCCTTTCCATCTGTGCACAGTTTGGAGTCGTGTTTTACTGCTGGATTTTTATGCCATTTTGTCTTGGCAGCTGCAACGGTGAAGGTTCCTGAGAAAACTCCTTGCATTGCCTGTTATCTGTAGGTGCAGCATAGGTTCAAGGTGACTCGAGTGTGCATATCCTGTTTGATGAAGTGGACAGAAAATGACCACACGGAGATTGGAAATCGTAGCTGTTTAACTCCTACAGCTGTGATAAAATATTCAGTGAATTATAAAAAGGTTGAAACCACAATTAGAGAATGTCTTCACTTGTCTCTCCCTCTCCTCACTCTTCCCCACCTCATCCTCCGCCACCTCACAGCCAACACCGTTTTCCTCTCTCTCTCTCTCTCTCTCTCTCTCTCTCTCTCTCTCTCTCTCTCTCTCTCTCTCTCTCTCTCTCTCTCTCTTGTGTTTTTTCCCAGATGCACAGCGTCTCCAGAAGTTGTGATGTGATGTGTGTGCGGTTGTGGGATGGCGTCTCATTCAAGCATGAAAAGTAAACACATCTGTAGGGTCATGTTGACAGTTGCTTGTATTGCTGTAAAATACAGGCTTGTGCTCAGCTGATGGGCTGTACATGTGTGTATACAGACACAAACAAAGAGGTGAGGCCCTACTGGCTCTTTGTGGGCGCATCCCATCGCTGGGGACCACTATTTAATCAACAACACATCCACAAGCAAGGACTCTGTCTGTCAACACAGAGCTTCATGTTATGACCTGATCGTAGAGAAAACACCTCGCAGCACTGTTACACACCACACTCATCAATAACCCACATGAACACTGAGCATGCAGTCTCTTCTTCCACAGCCATAAACAGTGTCTACTAAACCGTTCACAGACACACGCTGTGATAATGAAAGTGTCATAAAGCCCACCCATTTAATTGCCACAGTGAGGAACAATGCATGGCTGCTGTTTGATGAAGTGCGAGGCGATGTATTTAGCAATAAAGAAATTAAATCTTTGCAGTGTGTAGGACAAACACTCGCAGCATGTCTGTCTAATAAAGTGTGTTTTATGTTGAATAACATATTATACTGTAGGTCACCCCTGTGCGCACACACATATAAATCTATCCATTTTACTAAGTGCTGTAGAAAACATTAAAGAGGAGACGTGGATATTACATGCAACCACATAGTAAATCATTTAACTGCTGCACTTATACACACCGAGCACTTTATTAGGAACTCCCGTAAACCTCCTAATTCATGCAATTGGCCTATCATGGTGAACGTCGGTGTGAATCCAGGAGAACACCTTTGGGATGTAGTAGAACAGGAGATGGGCAACATCACTGTGCAGCTGACAAATCTGCAGAAATGATGAAAATGGAGCAAAATCTCAGAGGGACGTTTTCGACATGGTTTGAAATCCATGACTCAAAGAACTGAGGCAAATAACTACCCCCTGTATTAGTGTAGTCTTCCTAATGAGCTGCTTTCAGACATGCACTGAATTCTGCAGGTTCCACCGTATTTAGTCTCTGAAAGAAGTGCATTTGTGAGCACAAATGTCAGAGTGAGAGGCTCTGCAGTTTCAGCAGACTCTCTCCGACTGGCCTCTTGGTATAAAGTCTGTAGAAATTCAGGAGAATTTGATGTGAGAGCACAGCAGGGGATCCCCCCCTGCTGGATTCACCCTGAGCGAGTGGGGTGGTCTGATGATGCGTCTAACGCGCAACAGACACTAACATGATATAAATGAAAAGAAAACATATATCTCCCATTGAAAAAGTGGTGACACACACATAGAAGACACCAACAAAGATGTCTGGAGATTATGTGGTGATGAGAGCTGACTACCATGTCTGGGTGCTGTAAACATGATCACGTGATCTCCGTAGTGAATACGGCACTTCCTGTCTCTGGTCTGCTGCACCCGGCTGCTCCACTTCTCGCCTGAATAATGCGGAGGATTTGTTGCTGTTGTGAACATGTCAGTGCAGAAAACCTCCCACTGGGTTGTGCATGTGTGTATTCAAACTGCAGGTAAAGTCCGTAGCCATGTCTGAAAACGACTATAAAGTGCTCGGTGACTGTACTCCAATGAATGGGCTGTCTTAAACTTGTAAGTAATTAAGTCCTCCTTACTATTATACTTACTTACTGATATGTAGACTGATATAAAATGTATATTTTTATAGATTTTTCAAATCACAATGTCACAGTGTTATAAACTGAGAGAACTGAATCTGCAGCTCACTTTGCCTGAAAATGTACATAAAGAAAAGTTTTGCTTATAAACTGTATTGCCCATAACTGTAGGTTTGCACACTTACTGCTATCGCAATGTTGTTTTAAACCACAACAACTATCCATTTTCGGTGAAAAAGCTCTAAAAAACCATTGCACACAACCTGCTTAGCTGATGACCAAGATGACCAAGCAAACATAGTGGAGCATTTTGCAGAGCCAGGAGCTGGTGTGGAGACCACAAGTGGAGCTCAAATTAAAGCGGTGCCAGAATTGCTCTCGGTTATAAATGGGTCCATAAAGTTTTTACCGTCCTCTGCAGGTAGACTTGCCTTCCGACTGCATTCCCCCTCGCTTGATCAGCTCTAAAACGTAATCATCCAGAGATAGCCTCCAGATGATTGAGCAGGTCTGCATCCTCGCCTCTTTTAGCTCTCACCAATATTCACTCTTGTTTTGTTTCAGTCACTTTCTTTTGTCACTGTGCTCTGCAGCTTCTTCGCTGGCTTTGCTCATACTAAGAATACAAAGCTTTCTGACTATTTTCTTGCATGACGCACCAGAGATACATAGTAAAAATTCCAAGCATTCCATGAGCACTGTGGCAATGAGAGATGCAATTCTCTCTATTATAAGTTTAATGGCTTCAACTTATTATAAAGCTGTTTTTTTTAAAGGTAAAACGAAGTTGGAACTACTAATTTCTTCCTAACAAAGTTGAGTGGTATGACCCATTTATAATTTAGTGATGCATACAATAGGTAAATGCATATTTTCGGTTTCGTTTCATGAAATAAATAGTTATCTGCAGTTTTCATGGTGCAATATGTTGAACACCCCTCTCTCTCTGTCCAGTGTGTGAACTCCTGTGGTGTTAGATGTGAGCAGCTGGTGGAGCGTCACACGGATGAAAGAGGAATGACACTGGGATGGAGGGATGGAGGGATGGGAGATGGAGGTAGAGCGGCGAGTAGAGAGTGGTGGGGGGGTATCAAACCCTAGTCTAATGAGCCATCTGTAGAGGCAGCCATGTGGTGGCCACTCTGACCTGCTTCACACGATGACACCCACACACCAGCACATGTATTGAACAGTCTTGTCAGTTGACTGAAAACAACAGAAATCAGCCAATGTTTTAGTATTGGTATTATTTGCTGAGATTGAAACTCTTTGACATTTTTTTAATTCTTAGTCATTTCTGACAAAATTAACCCTTAAACATAACTTGTTTTATTAGACTGTTCAGCAAAACCCATAGACTGTGTATAAAGATTGACGATGCCTCTCCCCTTCCTCCCACTATTCAGGAATGAAGCCAAAATTTCCAGATAATAACACTCCCATCTTCTCATCTGCGCAGTAGTGATCAGGGATGGAGACGTGATATCGAGGTCCCGCCAATCGACCAATCATAAGTCAGTGTCAGCCGTCAAATCATGGCATTTCACACTTAAAACTTAAAACCAAACATTAACACTGAACTACCTAAAATGACAGATTGTATCTTTGGAAAAAACTATTATTTGACATATACTTTGACTTTTTAGTTTGGCCCACATCCCATATATTCATATACATTTTCAGTCATAAATCTCCTCTCCACCACCTATTTCTTTTCCTGGTATCAAAATATCACAAGTGTAAATTTTGTTCAAGATATTTAGGTTGTAGATAATCACAAATAATATTTTAGCTAGTGTTTTCTATGTTTTACATTAAAAACAAAAGGAAGCGGATTTTATTTTCCACATAGAAGTGATGGTGAGGATGGTATTGCTCTGCAAATAAAGTATCTTTGGATCATAGGTGTGACAGTGTTAGCTCATGCTTGATGCTGAGTAATTTGTATTTGGGGCCAGTCCATTAAAACAGCCCATGTGTAATAGTGCAACATTTAAAGAAAAACAACATAGTACAAAACATGTCAGTGTGTTTTGAAATGACATTGTTGAAATGAAGAAGTGATTGGAAAACAGGTACTAAAAAAGCAACTTCATCTCATTGAGTTTGACCCTCCTCTGACATCATAGTCACAAATTAGTCAATAATAAGTAAAATGGACCAATTTCTCTGAGCACAGTGGAAAGTGAACATATAAGTTTATCTCTCTTCCATAAAAACAATGTGATGGACATGTTATCAGAGACAGATGACTTCATCTCTCCTTTACACTCTCTCATCCAGGGCTGCGTACAGTGCATCTATCAGATTAAGTGAAGCAAGGTTACAAGTCACGGCCAAAGAATCATTCCACTATTAAAGCCCTAATAATCACTCTCTGGGGCACTGAACTGACAGAGCACGTGTAGACAGACAGACAATTGGTTCTCAGTACACCTAAAGGCCTCTGAGTTGTTCCGAGTCAATCATCAGCGGCGTGCGCAAACCTTCAGGGTCTGATGAGCATGTACTCTGGGTCATTGAGTCCATGTGGAGGAGAGCAGGAAGCTGACTCAATTATTCAATTTGGCAACAAGTGAAGCTACAAATCACTGAAAGTGATTGTTATTTTTCATTATATTACTATATAAGATCATTTGATTTTGGCAAAGGAGATAAATGTCATTTTTTTATGAGCACTTAACCCAGCAGCTTTCCACTGAACTGATGAAGAGGAACAACTGATGCATCTCCTTAAATATCAACTGCTTCAGCTCCACTGTCATGGAAACGTGGTTATCAGCCTGCCCCGCTGTGCATGTGTACACAGGCAGAAATGAAGCATCTTCTCAGGGGGAGGCACGATGAATAGAAACAAACCAATGCTGAGGTTTGAAAATGTCGGCTGTGTTTGCTGATGTGGAGCTGAACACATTATTGTGCTTGGGAGCAGCCAACAGGCACGTTATCAATGCTCAGGTTGAACACTCCACTGTTGTTTTCCATCCAGAAGCTGAATACCCCAAAGCTATGGAAATATGGGGGATTACACACAATGTGGCACAAAGGACCGTTGAATCTTTTCTGCTTTCATCTGGAGCCACTAACAGCGAGGGAGGGAGGAACGGATCGGGTGAGCCATGGGTTTAGTTGATTTTTCAATTGGAGCAGTGAATTGACACCTCATCGATTGAGGAATTGTGATGATTATGGTGTTCGCCGCCATTTGTGATAAGGCAACAGGCAGGCTGCTCCACGTACTGTTGTCAGGCTGAATGATTTAGACCCCGCTTCAATAATGACATCCATTCTGTTCAAATGGCTATGGAATTTATCTATCACGAGTCACACAAACTCAGAGAAAATGAGCTCGACAGCAGGATGCTCTCTCTCCTTCTAGTGCTGACATTGCTTCCAAAAGGCGTCACCAGCCTGTGGGGCTACGTGATTACGGGCAATAAGGGAAATTCACAGCAGGCTGAGGGCATTTTGAAAAATATCCACTTATATAACGTATTTTAACAGCTGTATCCATCCCTGTATGGAAGTGATGATTTCTGAGGTCAAACTATTTTAAAACAAATACATACAGAGAATGAATGCCATAGAACCTGAGCTAGACAACTAAAACTTTTGAAGTTTATCATAACAAAATACTTTTTAGGTTTTAAACAGTACAGAAACAGTTTGTGCAACAGCAACTTGAAAACGAAACAAATTCCGTCATTAATGACGGCCATCAAATGAATCAGATACAGATGAATAAACATGAAAGAACACACACAGCCTCAGAGAAACAACAGGATGCTCTCTCTCCTGAGGGTGCTCACATTGCTCCTCGTAGGGCTCCGTGATTTTAAGGCAATGAGGGAAATTTACAGCAGGCTGAGGGCACTTGTATTTGTTTTTAATCGGGTCATATCTGAGCATCCACTGTGGGGCTTTCCTGCCTCTGGCAATACATCATCAGGGTCAGTGGGACCTCTGAGTTATTTAAAGATGGACGATAATTCAGAGCACCTAAACTTCATGATTAAACTTTTTTTCTCATGTCCACTCACAAATGAATTACCAAACAGCGTAAAGTGCTCCCCTAAGAAAGATGTGGAAGGGAGCAGAGTAGAGGGTGTTTAAAAAGAATATGACATATTTGCCGCATTGCTATTCATGGTTTTCACCCCGTCCATTAATTATGCCCCACAGCAGCTCTCAACAAACAAGCCTGTGTGAAGAGCTTCTCCGTGTTCGACAAAAAAAAGGGTCCTTCTCTTGATAGAAGCATCGACTTTGCCACGGTCCACCAAGTAATTAAGGCTCAGACATTTATAATTCTGGCAAGAGAGGGAGAAATTAAATGAAACACAGGGAGGATTTATTTTCCCATTCCAACGTCCGTAGTGAACTCTTTCACGGCTATTTTTAACATTGCTTGCCGTCTCTATTACTCACTTCCTCTTATTCTGCAGTGCCTTTTAACGAAAAGACCCCAAACATTCCTGATCAATAATGTGCTGGCAGAAAAATAAATCAATTCTTTCTTTTTTTTTCGCTTTTACTTGCAGTTCCCTCGTTCAGATCGATGGGTTTCAATTCCAGCAACAAGGCATCTTTGTCTGAGGCTGTAACACTAACACTACTACCTTGGGTGCAGGAACACCAGGATACAGTCATACTCCTCAGGATAAATGGCCACAGAGATAATACACTGCTCCATATATACTCCACTGGCCTGTGTTGGAGCTTTTGTCCTGAGGCTTAATCACTAGAACTCACCATAAACACATAAGCCTCCTCCCTGATTCCAGCCAAAGCACCTTTATGACTGCTGCTGTAATGAGTGTATATTGAGAATAATGCCGGTGGCGGTGTTGGTCCCAGACAACCTGGGAGTTGGTTATTATTTTGGGGAGCGGTCCACCTGCAGTCCTCCTGTCACATGGCACCATTAGCGTTCCTGTGCTGATGTTAGCAGTGCATGGAGGTGGGGGTGAGAGGGTGGCTGGGGGGTGGGTGGAGGGATGGTGCCGAGAGGTAATGGGTGCTGACTTACTGCCAATGATGAAGGAGCGACAACATTAGCTGACCCAAGGTCTGGGAGCGAGGCCAATTTGATCAGCTCAGGGACACACATTTGGCTTCTCTGCCAACGCTGGGCTGCTGCGGGTGAACATGTGGAAGTTTTTAAGGTATTAAAGTCAATTCAGTGGGTTTAGTAATAACACAGCATCGTGCACAGTGTCACTCTTTTGCCAGTTCAGGATGAACCAGCCCAGTATCCCAATAAATTGTATCAAAGTTGGACAATTATGTTCCTTAAAATTTAATGAATGATTCACTTTGATGATCTCCAGTTTGTCATTGTTTTTCATGCCAGGAAACATGAAACTTTAGATCAATTCTAAAACTTTGTGTATGCACCACAAAGTAAAAAGATGGACGGGGCATCTCCACTATCGACTAGAAATCAACCTAAAATATCGTGGATACAAACGTTGCCATCTTGTGCATCTGGAGCCAGAGTGTGCACAGTCGTGATTGAGGAGATGAGCCACGGTAGACAGATCTTGTCAATACATGTGCTCAACCAATTTTGAGTCACACTCATTTTATTATCAATTTATTGGCAGTAATTTGACTTTTTAGGTTGGTCCATGTCCCATCCATTAACATGGAAAGATGATGACAACTGGGACTTTGATTTCTTTGACGCTGAGATGTTTAGCTAAGATAAAATTAGAAAACATGCTAATATTGCTATAATCTACTGGGGTGCTAATAGGACACTGTTTGCTTACAGGTCTGTCATAAAAGGTGATTAAATGTTGATGTTTCCCCAAGTGGCCAAAAAGTAAAAACATAGGGTTAAAATATATTTTACTTGTTTTAAAAATATTTTTTCTGTTGATATTAGAGTGATCAGACAGATATTTCCATGTCTCCACAGTTTTAAGAAGGTTTGCGGTGAGTTCAGCACAATGTTCTCCTTGAGCACAAACCTGTGGGTCATGGGATTAATACAGTCTCAGCAATAATCCCCACCACCCCTCTCAGAAAACCATGTTGTGTGGATAAGCAGTCATTCAGCTGAAGAATAATTTTGAAAGTCCATCCTTTGAGCTTATGTGAGGAGGAGGAGATATGTCTTCTCCTTTGGTGTCAATATTTGTTTTACTCCGCAGCGTTACCACAAAAGTAAATAGATAAAATGTTTAATCTGTTTTAGAATGACCATGTTAAATGTGAATGAACTGAATTTAATTTGTTTCTGTACAAATGTGAGAGGCACACATGGACATTTGAACCCAGAGACATTCAAAATGAAAATGTAACAGATAATATACTGAACAGCCGCACAGTAAAATCCTACTAAGATACAAACTGCTACAAAATAATTACGACACATAAAGCCAAAGCTGTCGTTTATGCGCCTTCTTTGTGAGTCTGTCTGTTTCCATTATGCTGCACAACCTCAGGATGCTCCATTTGTCAACTCTTTAAAACAAAACGTTCCCCTGTGAAAGTCCATATGCATGAACTTGCAGGTACATGTAAAGTTTAACTTGTGTCACTTAAACAAAAACTATAATTACAGTAAACTGTGCACACAAAAAAGATGCAGAAATAACATGAGCTGTAACACAGGGAATACAACACATTGTTTATCAAACAGACATGGTTTATTACATCAGATTTTTCCTGCTGGTTCATCAAATTGCATCAATGATGTCAACTGATGCAGTTTCAATCCTGTTAAAACTCCAGTGACATGACGAGCATTAACATGTTTAATGTTGTAACCATGATGAAGAATTGGCCTTGACTTAAGGCTGCTGCACACTGGAGGTTAATCAGACCGATTTACCCCCTCCGACAATTATGGGGATGTTCTCGACTGGAGGTCACTCAGTGCCGATTATCTGCCCAAATAATCCTGGAATGTGGGGAGTTTACAAAGTAATCTTACTGCTTCCAATCTAGAATCGTAAATAGTAAACATGCTCGTCTCCCGACTGAAGTGACTACAGTTGCTGCATTGTTCCTATGGTTGCACCTGTGTCATTTGCAACAATCGTGTTGCTCATGATGCGAAATTTGTAATCTCATATTTAATCGCTTTTAATGTGACCACACCATAACGTTTGGCATAAAAGTGAATAAATGTAAGTTACAAAATGTTGAATTTGTCTTATGGAAGACTTTTCTGGGGGCTACAGTAGATATAGTTGAATCAATAGAAACTAACATTACTGACCTGATCAATCTTTCTCATCCTGGAGGTAAAATAATAACTGTAATAAGTCCTTTCACACGTTTATTACAGTCCCATCATTCACCTAAAATAAAAAAATTAAAAGGTAAAACCTGTGCTTTCTTTTCATAGGTAGAAGATTTAGGGTTATTATTTTCTAATAATTCAAGAAAGAAACTGATGTGCAATGTCCTCACAACCCTTGGAAACAGAACAATCTGATTTATGAAGAGCCACCACTTTGTTTTATTCACTGATCGTCACAGTGAACAAATGCAGCAGTATTTCCTCTTTGACACACGCCAGCTCCTCTGTGTATGACTTCAATCACCAGCAGCATTTCCTCCAGGCGGTGGCCAACTGGAGTTTTGTCACAGCGATGCAACATTCCTGTTGACTGTGATTGGATAAAGCTGGGGAGGGCCTGGGCCTGATGAAATCATTAAACCTGCTCTTCTCTAATTGCTAATATGCCATTAGGCTTTGCCAGAAAGAAAAAGCTGGAGAGTGGGTCAGACTGCAGGACTGTGGAAAGGTGAAATTTACACATCCCTTCAATTCACCCGCTCATAACAGCTGATATTTACTCAGGTAATGTACATATCGGCTAACTCACTGGGTATCGTTTGACTTTTACCCAAAGCCGAAAGTAGAAATGATTTTTCCTCTCCATCGATCTGTCCCCCCAGCGGAGCCCATAAGTAATGAACCACCCATCAGGTCTCCATCTGGCCCAGTGGCCTTTTGATGTGGTGGCTAAGGCGGCTCGTCGATCAGTGATGAACGTCACCCTGACACCTGCCACTCTGCAGCTGCAGGGCAGAAGCTGGGCTGGTGTGGAGACATCTCTGAAGCAAAACACTCACAAGAATGAATTGGTTATGTATTGTGATTCATAGCCTAGGCATTTGTACCTTTTAAAGATTGTTTATTATGCACATTAGTGTCCTAATGTATCTAAGGAACATTAGGACAGGAAAATAACTTGTTCCTCAGAGAGAGCTGGCTCAATGAAATATGAGAGGAGAGAGCTCCTACAATTGCACCTACAAAGTTCTTAACTCTTTCTGGGCTTCCACCTTAACTGCTGCCGGCTTCTACTGTTTTCCTCTTTGTCTTAATCATCAAATGTTTACTTGCTGAACGCTGCAGCTCAGAAGTTAAAAAGAAAAAACTAAGGTGAAGAGAAGGGCTGCAAAGCTCATTGAATCTGACCACCCTTTCAAATGAAAGTCAGGAGACAAATCTTTCCTACTGACACTTTTATGAGTTTATACAATACATACTGAAGGCAAATTTATAGATTCCGCATCCACCAGTCCACTGGGGTCCCCTGGCGTCAGCTATGGTTCTTGTTTGACTGTACTAGTTGAGTGCACATGCATCAGATACAACATTTTCACCTACCAGAATGGAATGTGGGATCAGGTATGCATGCGGCTGACGCAGATCCTTAAATTAGCATGAATGGAACCAGGGCATGGATACGTGACCGGAACAAGTACTAAGCTCTCAGTGGACACCCAACGTGGAAAGTAAGGTCAGCCCTTAAGCCACAGCTGTGCACAAAAACATTAACAACTGCATCTTCTCCGTCCCACTTGTCTTTATGTGTATATATGGAAGAATAACAACCCTAAACAAAATTACAAACTTATTCCATAAACAGTATTTCAAAGTTCAACCTGGTACACCAAGAACATACACCACAAGTTTCTCAGCAATTAGTGAGGAGCTGGTGTGACTGAGAGGCAGCAATACCACTTTAGATTAAGTAAACCTATGTAGTGTATCAGAACTGTGCATATGTGTGTGTGTGTGTGTTATTGTGTGTGTTATTGTGCGTGTGTGTGTGTGTAGGATCAGACAACTGTATTGGCAACTTCCTTTACAGCCAGTTGAAGCTTTGACCTGCATCCACCCACGCAGACCACATCCACATGTATATCCACACAGACACACACACACAAACACAAACACAAATGTATTCTACACACAGTAGGAGATGTATTTAAAATTAATATAAACATAAAACTCATTATCGTGACACACTGGGACTCACTGGGATGTACATGCAGACATTCTTCTATAATGCAGTTTTTAATGAATTTTAGCAAAAGTTGTACCTAACTCTCCGCACATCCTCCGGAGTTCATGTCCTTAGTGTCAAGTCACTCTCCACCAGCTTATTCTCTCGTTTCATCCAATCATAGCATGACACTCTCACCTTGAGCCAATCGTCTGTAAGCTGTCAAAATTGAAAACGTTATCTTTCCCTCTTGTCAATCATCTGTCAGTTCAGTACAATGATCGCTGAGTGACCCTTGTCCGCCTGCCCCACATCAACTCTGGACACTCATCTCCCTTCCAACCGTCCAATCAGAAGCCTTCATGAGACGTTCCAACTTTGTGCTCCATTTTCATCACCAGCACCGCAGTGTCCAGACCAGCGTCTCCTTCATATCCAAAGCACCTCATTCATAGGAACCCTTCCATGTTGTCTCCAAAGTCTATTCACTAGAAATCACAATAAGTATAATATGACTCTAATTCACTCATTGACTAAGTCTCTCCTGATTGAAATGCTGACATGAACATACCTGTGTGTGCATGAGAAGGTGAAAAATCTCTTCATAAATTTTAGGATTTTACAAACTGTGGTTACAGCTGAACTACACACATTCCTTCATTATAGTTTATAGACCTGAACCTTCCTCAACAGCCTCTTCACCCACCTGTCAGTCAAGTCAACCTCAATTCCAACTCTCCTCTCGTTCCCATGACACTCTGCAAACGTGCCTCGCTCCTCCGACTCTCCTCTCCCTCCCGCTTTTTCCATCCCATAAATCATTTTAAGTGTGTGAGAAAGTCTCATTGGCACCATAGACAGATATAGTCTGCGCCGCCCCCTCTGTATAATCCCTCCAGTGAAAGTGCTAATCCTGCCGCTGCACCTCACCAATTGCATGGGAAATTGTCCATACAGTCACATGCTCTGCCCTGTCTTTGTGTTGCTTCAGGGTCTGTCAGAGAAATACATTTGGGCTTAATGCTTTAAAAACGATCACAGTCTATATCTTCATGAGAATTAAACTGATAAATGTTCTTCACTGATCTTTATCAGTCACATAAGACGATTCAATTGATTCTACTGATATAATGTGTATGATGTTTAATTGTTAATCACATGCATCAGTGAATCCTCCCAAAAATAAAACAGCTTACAGATTTATCAAATCTCTCATCAGGCATTACAGATATATTTCATTGAGACGATGGAAGGGGAATGATGGACAACCCCAAATCATTATTTTTGTTTGATATTTACAAGAATTAATTTGTCCTCCTCATGCGTAATTTATTCTGTACCCTTGACTTTCTAAACGTGTTGTTCAGATTGCAGAAGAGTGTCTCTGCCCTGTCTCAGCTAAGGGCTGAAGCTCAGTCTGTTCACCCCTCCTGCCTCCACCACATCATATTTTTCACAGCTCAAAAGTGCCACATTTGCATATGAGAAACTTTTCTAGAAGTAAGTTTTAGTCCTGTAGGGTAAATCATTATCTACCAGGTTAGGGGCTCACCTCCCCAATGGTAGCAATCACAGTACAAGTGCATCCATGAAGTCTCCTGCAGTGTCAGCCACATTATAATCACACTAACAACACTGTTATTGCTGCTTTCTTGATTCCAAAACTGCAAATCTGAAAAATGGATGGTGCTCACTTTGCATCTGCACTGATGTTCTGACAGCGACAAAGTCAAAATGCAGCTGTTTCTGACAAAAGAAAAAGAATGGTGCATTAAAAGATAAGTTTATGGTCATTATTGATTTACAGGAGTTCCTGTGTTCCTGCAAGCTGGGACTCTTAAGCAGATTTGTTCAAATGTTTTTTGACAGCTACCACCGGCTCACCAAAAGCTGGTTTTCTCTCACTTTCCAATTTATATTTTATCTATTTCACACATGGTCTTTTTTGTTTGTTTTGTTTTGTTTAAATGCCAAATAAGGAAAGATTCAAGTTGTGAAGTGTTTTGAAGTGTGTGCACCAAAAACCACGTCGCTCCTCTGGAGGCTGAAATTCCCACAAGACCTGGACTAAAAATATGGTCCAGACTGCTGTTATTGGACCTGTTGTTTATCATGGTGCTTTGGGATTCTGTCAGTTTGGTTCGTTAGATATTAAAAAGTCCTATATAGTTTTACTGTTGCATAGGAAATTGACTATGAGCATAATTCAGATAGAATTGTTTTGTGCATTAAACATAATGGAAAAATTATTCAGAGGACACATGGAACAGTATGGATCCCAGCCTGTGTGATACTCTGGGTCAAATCCCTGCAGGGCCTTTCTGCATGGAGTTTGCATAAGTTTTCTCTGGATACTCTGGCTTCCTCCCAAAGTCCTAAAACATGTAGACTGGGGTTGGGTCAATTGGAGACCTCCATCAGCGTGAATGTCAGTGTCTATTTGAGTGTCTCGCTGGCGACCTGTCCAGGGTGTGCCCCGCGTCTCGTCCTTCATACGCGGTGCTTGTGGAGCTGCATGTTCTGCACTGTAGTGGTACTTAGGTGAGCTACTGTGAGTGCGGAACAGTGTGTTCTGCTGGAGGCTACCAGATGGAGAGGGTGCTGCACCGGTCTGCTTGCTGATGGGCACAGAGGAGCAAGAAGACAGTGGCAGATGCTACACTGAGGGGGCTCTTCCGACAAAGCGTCCTTTGGGATACATTTTATTTTAGGCCTTGTTTACACTACTGCGGATATCTTTATGTTTTTTAGGCTTATGTTTTAGTTTATTAATCTCCGTCCACTCGACTTTCCATCCAGATGAGCACTTCAAAATCCAAGCATGCATGATGAAGTAAACATCAATGACCCATCAAATACCAAAGAAGAACATAGTGAGCTTATTCGCCTGCCAAACGCATGGATGTAATTGGAGCACGGCCACACATATGCAAATCTAAAGTGAATATCATGGATCAAAGCCACGCTGCGACTTACCTCGCCACAGGAATTGAATGTTCACCGATAGAGAGGTGAAGATTCGCCCCTGATACATTCGCTTATGTGGGACCAGGCCCTCATATGTTCTAATAATAAGTCTAAGGCAAACCAAATATAGTTGTAGTTGTTTCTGGCGCATGCTCATTACACAAAACAACAGTGGTCATGTGCAAAGTAAGATGTGATGTCATTTCCCAAATGCTCCTTTTTACATGTACACAAAGATACACAGAAACAGGAGTTTTTGATCATCTACACTCTCTGCTTAAGTGACCTAAAACACAGTTTGAGTAAAGTTTGTTTAGTGAAATATCTGCATTAGTGTGGACTGCAACCTTGCTCCACTGGTTGGTAATATTTCAAAGAGATGAATTTTGTATGGATTTTAGGTTAATTGCGCACATCTGTAAAGTCTGGGGAAAGGATGTGATATTCAACGAAACAAAAAGCCAGATTTCCCTTAGTGATGGATCACACAGCCACGCAAAAGTGTTAATATTCAGCGCACAAAACCTGTATCTCCTTACATCACACAGTGTTCTCATCTACTTGCACTCTCTGCAATTTGCTAAACTGCCCTCTTACCTCCTCCAGTATAGAACCGGTGGGTTCTCCCCTCCCGCTGCTGGATTAGATTTAGCCTGGCATGTCGCTCCCGCTCATAAATCATTGGCTTTATCATTTCTCCAGCCTCAATAAAAGCCCTCTAAATGGAAATGCACCGCCATCGTTGCTGGGGCTTACTTTACGAGAATAACCATATAAATCAAGTTTGTTTAAAAAACAGAGCGTCATAACTTGGCAGGGAGTTCTGTGGCATTTGGATGATCAGAATCAGAAACACGCACACACACACAGATGCGAGGAGGCAGGTAGTTTCCCAGATCTAACCTGACTGGCTTCCCTCTGGCATCTGTCCACTCAAAAATGAATTATCCGCTGGGAGCATCATCAGTGAGACAACACATGGCTACAGGGAAAGTTTTGCGAGTCTGAGAACGTCCCAGTGTGTGTGTGTGTGTGTGTGTGTGTGTGTGTGTGTGTGTGTGTGTGTGTGTGTGTAGGAGAGAGGAAGAACAGGAGGGACTATATTATAGCCACAATCTGGCATGAGGAGGGGCAGGTTGAGTGGTAGGATGAGGGTTATATAAATGATAAATAAGCTTGATTATAATGTAGAAACTGTGCTGTAACCAATACTCTTCAAGGCCACTTCTCAGTTATGTTTTCTCCTCATTGAAATGGGAGATATATCCCAGCTAATCACTGTTTCTTAGTAACTCATCATCATCATCATCATCATCAGTAAATTAAAAAAAAAATGTCTATGGAATAAAGATCATAAACCATCCTGCACGTTCACAGAACTCTTCTGAGATCAGGGGGCACCATCTGCTCTGATGTTGAATGAATGTGACTTTCCCAGTTGACACAGAGCACAGAAAGAGCTGCCTGCGCTAAGAAACGTACATTTTGCATTTGCAGAATGAGAGATTGCAAAGTGTGGCGCCACGGCCTCGGAGCCCAAAGGAACCAATCAGTTAAAAATGAGAGCTTAATACAGCACTGGCATATAAGAAAAGACCTCCCAAAAGGATCACTGCTTGATCATTTATCCCACAGCTGAATGTTAAAGTGGTCAGATCGCTGCGACCGCTGAGTCCCCTCCTCCAAGTGTACCCGAATGTGGAACAAAAGAGCCACTTTCATTAGAGTCTCTTTATTAGTACAAAGGGCCGATGATGGTGGTTTTACCTTATTTCCCTGCTGCCTCTCCTGTCTCTGCCCTCCATCCTCGAGTTTATTAGGTGCCTGGTGGTGATGAAGTGACCAATCCGGGCTGAGACGAGGTCGGATGCCGCCAGAGTGGCTGAGACTTTCTGTATGTGGCTAAGGCTGATTAGGCCGGTGTGGAGGTTGTGTCTCTGAGGACCTGCAGGCAGGTCAGGGGTGTGGAGGTGACCAATCATGAGCAAAAGCTCTGTTTAGTCAGAGAAGATTTGGGAGGAGAAATGCCACAGAGTTCAGAGCAAGCTTTTGTTTCTCGAGCTGACTTCAGACATGAACTCCAGAGAATGTCCGCACAATAAGGCTGGTCTTTGTCCAGAGTTTGCAATGAACAACAAAAAGGAGGATAGTCTTCACACAGACGTGTTCCGAGCAACACAGAAATCTCTAGAGTGTTCAGATGAGGGGTGGTGCAGCAGGTGGAGGCAGGACGCTACTTATAAATTCTGCTGGGCTTTTGTTTACAACACAATGGCACCTGCAGCAGCTCTTGACGTTGGTGTCTTCTACATGGCAACACTTCTTTATCCGATTATTTGTTTTGCTTTCTTGTTTTTTTTTACGTTTTTTTGTCTGTCGTGTGTTAGAAACGTTATCAACACACCCACTCACTTGGAAATTAGGAGAATCTCCTTCTGTATTCTCATTTGGACTCACTCGGACATGATCTGGAGTTGTTACAAGGGGGCTTGCATAAGACACTTAAGAGAATGTCCGGAGCCTCTCACTCGGACATTTGAGTTGTCACATACAACCCAATAGTATAATGTCAGGATATTATCTGGAGTTCAGTGCATGTCTGAAAAGCAGCTCCACTTGTCCACAAAATCATGATGCGATAATAAGAACTTTTGATTTCTGAAATGATCCTGATGGATGGATCTGAGGCGAGGATGAAACACTGGAGATCAAACCTCAAGTCGCCACAAAATACTGCGGCTTTGATACGGCTGTCAGAAGACAGAAGCATACATCAAAAGAAAAG
Organism: Verasper variegatus; assembly: GCA_026259375.1. Classification (NCBI taxonomy): domain Eukaryota; kingdom Metazoa; phylum Chordata; class Actinopteri; order Pleuronectiformes; family Pleuronectidae; genus Verasper; species Verasper variegatus. The sequence continues at coordinate 7,608,862 of CM048049.1, forward strand.
CCCTTTGTTTTGACAGACACCCTCATTAAAGTCGCTGAGTCACTCAGCCACATGACACTGCCGTCCTATTGAAGTTTGGCTTTCTGCTGCTCCCCTATGCTTTAAAAACAACAAAGAAGCATTTGAGCAGGACAACAATCTGATGCAGTGCGTTCTTTATTCCTGTTCTATGGACAACATCGCTCTTCTCGGACGTGGCCTCCACTTGCTCCAATTACAGCATCTGCTTGCTTTTGGCTAGAGAGCCTCAGCAACAGGAGGTCACGCGGGGCTAACCTCGCTCCAGTGCCAAATTCCACTTTGCAATTGTGTTCCTCATCATTCAAACAGCAGCCCCGAGTGCACCACAGTATATTTTACCAGTGACATTGACAGGTTGACAGCCTGGCACGGTGCTTCAGCAATGTGCCTCTTAGTCCTCCTGAGTGGGTTGAAATGACTGAAAGATTGATTGCCTGATGGATGTCATATCCGCACTGTACGTGGCTTATGACTCATATTAGACAGAGATGTGCTTCTGATGGTTAAGGACAGCTCTTGTTATTCATCACCTGCTAATGACTACTTTATTGAGCTTGGACACATTAAATAAAAGGCACTTCGTCTTCACTGCGATCACCCTTACCAAACTGAGATACTACACTTTTCTTAATTGCTTCAGCGTTTCCCATATTATTTGCATATTTCTGAAGGACATTTCTTTACCTAATGGAAGAGTGTGCGCGGAGAGGTGTATTTATGGCACCCACAGGGTTTAAGTATATTACTTCTTTAGGCATTTAGTTTAAAGGCCCACTGCCGAGCTGGGAATCCAAACAGCGAGAAACATGAAATGCACATTTGGCTTTGCATTCCTGCACAAAGTTATATTCAAATGTCTGCAGATACCTGGTGACACTTGTTAATCCCGTCTGTCTCCTGTGCAGGTTTTGGTCCATGTAACGTGAAGTGGACGGCCTCACCACGGCAGCTTTGCTGGGCCTAAATATCACAGCCTGTGTTATACAGCTCAGCCTGTGAATAATCATGTGTGTTGCAGGTTTGTCCTTTTCTTCTCCTCCTCTGCTTTATGTATTCAGTTTTACAAATGAGATGGAAATGGCTACAAGGTGGGAAAGAGACACATTTATAATATATGCACACATGCACATGCTCATATAAATAAGAGTGTATATATCTCAAATACATGCTTGGCTGCATGTGTGCATACATCTATATGTGCTGTACAAACTGAAATATTAATATGTTTCTCAAATGGGAGTCTAGACATGAGATTACTGTCAAAATGTTTTTCTCATTATTGTCCTTTGTAATAAATATTTAATATTGTTATATAACAGAACTAGAATTACCAACCTGCAGATGTATGCCTCCACCAACCAGCGCAGCATTTTTTTCAAGAGGTCACTGTAACCTTTTACCTATGACTGCCAGTGTGTTTTGGGAGGTTACAGAGTTCAGACCATAAAACAGTTCAGGTCATAAAGTATTTGGACAGGTTGTATATGTATGTAGATACAGGTCATAAAAGTCTTTAGACAGGTCTGCAAAAACAAATTTTTCTGCTACACAGTTAACAAGACCTTGATCAAAATCTAATAACTAACCAACAAAACCGACCAAATGTTTGTACCAAAGTTGAAGAAAATCCCTTTAAGGCGTTCACACACATAATGCCTCCAGCCACTGTCTGTCATCAGCATGGAGACAATCCTTTTCATGTTTACTCTTTCATACAAATAGGATATTTATGGTATAATAACAAAAGTATCTCATCACAGTGCTCTGCTATTCACATCTGGAAAATATTGTAACATTTATATTCTAATATGAAAATAGCCCCAGTGTGAAGATGCATCTCTTTTCATGCTCTCCTGAGTAAATTGAGCTGACTTAAAAAAAAAAAAATCCATTTACGTTTGTATGTCAGTTGCTTCAGGGCTGATAAAACTGCTTGCAGGTTGTGTGTATGTCTCACACACACGTGGCTCAGCTGCACAGCGTGAAACTCACTTCCACTGACCCGGTGACTCGGGTTCATCTCACACATCCTTTCCCTTCTTTTTGTCCATCCCTCGCTCTCTGCCTGCTGCCATCAGTATGTGTCACCTCAAGAACAATTCTCATCCACCCATTTTTCATTGTCGCCCACCGTCTGTGTTCATCCATCATTGTCTGTGGACCTTCGTCTGTCTCGAAAAGCGCTGCTCTCCTCCTTTCTTTCCACAAATTGAAATCTGTGTTCTTTCTCCATCTTCCACTGAAACTCTTCACTCGTCTGATCTGTGGCCAAGCAAAGTAAAACTATTAATGCATCAATTCCTTCTGCCTTCTGCATTGCACCCCCCACTACACTCTAAATATAAAGAGGATTTATTGTGAGTATGTGTGTATGGCCAAACATCAGAGAGGTGAGGCTGGAGCCGTGCTCTGTGGCTGTATCAGCTTGCAGCAGGCAGGTCTTTGTCAGCCCTGTGCTGAATTATGTCTCATAGCTGGGGACACACAAAGTCAACGACGGAAAAAAGAAAAGGATGGAGAGAGTGAAAGTGTTTTCAAATGTGGCCTCTATAACATAATGTGAATTAATGGCTTGTTTTTTTATACAAAAGCAGGTGTTTATCATTGAATCAAAAGAGTTCAATTTAAAATGGTGATGTTGAAAATGTGAAAAAGAACAATAATCGTTAAGAATAAGTGGGACAGGATGTTAATGGGAAGACACAAATGAAGATGTGACGATGAAAATAAAATCTGTGGTTGCACTTGACTGATCAGCCCTGGAAGGGTTTCCTGCTAATTAACAATAAAAGTGAGACTTTAATGCATAATCACATAAGTCATCATGATGAATGGTATCATCCTCTTTGCTGACCATAGAAGTTTGTGTCAGAGATTATGGTCAGATCATTTTCCTTTTCCTCTTATCAGCAGAGCAGCAGGGAGTTCATGTCTCAATTCTTTCGGTTTCCGACTGAGCGTCATCCCCGGAATACTGATTTTTCACTGGAACAAAGACTTTATCACTTCCCAGCAAGAATTGAATGTGGCCAATCAGGTGGTAGCAGAGTGATTCACAAAATACATATAGACACAGTTCAGGAGCTTCAGTTGATGCTCTTATCAAACTTCTGAAAGGTGAAAAATGGCCTTTCAGTCACTGACAATGGTTTGATTGTTGATACCAGATGAGTTGGTTTGCATAGAGCCATCGAAAAGTCTCAAATAATCACTACATACCATGTTATCTCATGACAGGTAGCCGTTATACATATCTTCTTCTATTCCTTCTCTCCCATGTGGCTATATGTTTCTGTCTGAACCTGTCTGAGCCCAAGAGAAAACTAACCGAGCCTGACCCAAACCCGACAGGTTTTCTATTTGCTGTGTCTGAACCTGACCCGTGCCAAATGCTGCAATTGTAAGCTGCACAGTTTGTTTTACCCTGTCCCTGACATGCAATGGTTACTGCTTGTTTTCCCCAGTTAAAGACATGTGCAGTGGAAAAAACTCTGTCCAGCCGAAGCGACCGACCCGGCATGAGCCCAAAAATCATTTTTTAAAATGTATTTGAACTGTTGTGTTTTGACAGGTTCAGGTCGGGTATCCACACTCTAATCTGTAGTCCATTTCCGCTCATCTTGAATGTCATCTTGGAATGGGCATGGATTATGCTGATATAGTTCTACTGCTCAATAGGCCTGGTTATATCATTAGTGGGAATCAAACTTAAGTGTTCTTTGAAATTAAATTCTTAGATGCAGAGGTTTCTCCACAAGAGAACAGTATGGTGATCTGCAGGATGCTCTCGAATGAATTCAGAACCAGTTACTGTACTCCCACTATCCAGCAGTGAAGCCAAAATATTGAGTGAGTCTCAGCTGTTAATCATGACTTTGAATTTATAGCATACAAATAACTAAGGATGAACAGAAGAATGAACACAAACAAACTTAAGAACTACCTCAAATGAAAGAAACCATCTTTGAGAAAAAAAGGTTGTTGATGAAATTTAGACTTTTTAGTTTGGTCTATGTCCCATTCACTAACATGGTGGAGGCAGGGTTGGTGATCTATACTGCAGCCAGTTACCAGGGAGCAATTGAGATGTTTGGGTTTCACTTTTGTCGAGCATTCATGTTGTTCGTCTTTATATACAGTGTATGGGATACACAGGAAATACTTCTTAAAAGTATCAGTTCTTTGTATGTTCATGGGATTTTGATTCTATAACCAAAATATAGAATAACCCCATGTTACACTGGTTTTCCCATTATTTTGTCCACGACTGCTGTCGTTCCACAGATCAACAGCAACAACTTTTCATCTTATATTCTACAGGTAGGTTGCATTTCAAAAATCTATTAAAATATTTTCAGTTAACTTTTGTTTTAGACGTTTTCCTCCAAAATCAAACTAAAATGGACAAAATACTTCTGTATCAGTCGCTTTACTACTACTAGTAAGGTAACTGCACAATTGTGACCAACTCCAGTTCAATGAAGGAAGAACAACAGGGTGTTAAAGAGTGTGGGTGTGTGAAAGTGACCTGTTACATCAGAGGCTGGACTGAGGAGGCGTTTGGAGAGAAAGAACCTGTCGATTAGAGGCCAGCGTTCAACTCACACCTTGAAGTGAGCATTGGTGCTTTGCCCGCCGCGGCTCCCCGGCGAGCTGGCTTTCTTGAATACCCAAACCCTTCTCTTCCTCTACTACTATACACAGATGGAAAAACACTTGTGTGCTGGAGTATGCGACTGGAAGCAACAGATAGAGTAGAGAGGGATGAAAGACAGAGGTGGTGATAAAAAACAGAGATGTGTTGAATCACAGTGAGGAAGCCACGAAAAAACACGTCGTCAGACACAAGGTTCATTTCGGACTTGTGCCTCGGCTCAGCTGTTTGCTTGAATTCACACAAGCTCAGCATTCTGATGTTTAAGTCATTGGCACAAATACGATTTTTGTTTTTTCCACACAGGACTGGATTTTGCCATGGTTAGACAGCCATGAAAATGTCAGTGTGAAAGTCAGATTCCTTTGTGACTTCAGTGTTAGACAAACACAGAGAACGTTTGATCCAAGCACAAACACACGTCTTTGTCTGTGTCCCCTGTGTCCCCTGTGTCCGTGTCTGCCTCTGCATCTGCCTCTCCGTCTGAATCCGTGTCTGCATCTGTGTCTGCATCTGTGTCTGTGACTGAGTGACCAAGTCCCTGTGTCTGTGTCCCTTTCCCTGTTTCCGTATCATTGTCTGAGCCTGCCTCTCTGTTAAAATCTGCACCTGCCTCTGCATCTGCATCTGTATCTACATTTGCATCTGCGTCCGTGTCTGCATCTTTGTTTGTCTCCACGTCTGTGTTTGTGTCAGTGTCTGCATCTGCAGATGCATCTGTGTCTACATCTGTGTCTGTGTCTACATCTGTATCTGTTTAAACATCTGCATCTGTGTCAGTGTCTGCATTTGTGTGAATCCACAGTCCCTCACTTGAAGGAAATCTCTGCTCTGTGATGAACACCACTGCTTAGTGGTCCATTAAATTGAGACAGGCACAGTGTGACAGGTGAAGAGGAAGATGGGGAGGCTGCTGCCACAGTGAGGTGGGATGTGTGGGGATCTGCTCTGTGTAAATGCATTCAATTTACTGACCTGCCACGGCCGCAATGAACGGAGAAATATCAAACAGATAGTTAGAGGCTGCCCCTCCAGCTTCTTCTCTGTGTGGAGTGAATTTTTATTGGCAGAGTGTGTGTGTGTGTGTGTGTGTGTGTCATGCAAAAAAATGTTCAGTCTTTTTCACTAAAATATGGCACAATCAATTTTTTACATCCAGGTGTATGCGTGTGTGTCTGTCTGTCTGGGTGCGTATGCGTGTGTTGAAAACAGATAACACACTGCCTGAGGCAGCAGTAGCAGACATCATTTGTATATCTGTATAGTATGTATGTCATTATAAATGGATGTGTGTGTTATTATGAGGTTAAACAATACATGTGCTCAGTGTGAGCATGAAAAAGAAGATGAGATGAAGTGTAAAGACCACCAGAGTGAAAAGGGCGGCCAGCGGAACACAGCTGAGCAGCATCCTTGAAGTGTCTCATACTCATAACACACACGTTTGACTTTTTGGGAGCAGCACACCAGCAGGAAGACGAGGCAGGATTGCGAGAGGAGCACAACAGAATACAGCAGCTGATGCACTGTTTCATGCAAATGAGCCCTGTGGAGTTGACTTGTGAATTGGCCAACACAAGTAGTGTAACTGCCTACAATGCTGCACAGAGTTTGTTTTTATTCTCCTGCTGTTATGATTTGCTTTTATTCTTCCCGTGTGAGACACTGAAAACTTTACATTTAACAAAGACAGTAGACATCCTTACCTTATTTACAACTAGGCTGCTAAAAAACCTTGTCCCCCCCCCACACACACACACACAAATATACACCCATAAAATAGCACTTAAAGATAAAGGACAGACTTGTCCACCCAGTTCCTCTTGCCGTGTACATCAATGCCAACACCGCCGGCTCATCACCACTTCTCCTGCTTTATGAATATTCATCAAAAAGAAGAAGATGATGTCAGCCTCTTTTTTTCTGCATTCGTTTTGCTGAGTGCTTTCTTTGAGCGCTGGAACTTCAATGACATTGTAGATCAAGAGTTGTTGTGGCAGAAACCTGATGCGGCAGCGTAGGGGATTTCTAAAGTCAATCTCTGCCATTTCATCTCAGATGATCTGTGCACACTTTGAGCTCTTAGAAGTGGTGGATCTCGATGGCGGGTTTGATGAACACTTTTGCAAATGCCAATTCTGGTTTGGATGGTAGATCATCAGCAGTGCTGGGAATAAGAAGAGCATCACTGGGCCAACAGAGGAGTGCTGAAAGTGAGAGGTTTTTCTTATTGGGCCATGAATCAAAGTGTTCAGTTGCTCCCACTCCCACGAGAACTACCTGAGCCAGCGTTTTATTTCTTCTGCTCTTTTAATTTTAATTCAAAGGAACTTCTCTCTCTGTTATTTGAGATCACTACAAAGTTCCACTCCTTAGAGCTGAGGAGGGAAAAAAATAATTTAAAGGTGGGGAAAACCATCTCTCCGTGTTAGGACAGCTCATCTGAAAAATCAATAAAAAGGTTCATGGCGCATCGACCATTTCACGGACAACAGATAAAGGGGAATGGTTTACTTTCGTCCTCTCTCCAAGCAACAAGCAGGTCTGTTCCTTCACCTAAAAAAGTAAACATTAAGTCCTCCTCATTAAAGTAAAGATTACAGTCTTGATGAATAGTTGCTGCTGAAAAACGTTCTTTCAATGAGGAATAAATAAAAAAGAAAAGAACAGCTATGAAATTGTGCTCTGTGATGCAAAACGTTGCCAATTAAATTGACTTCTCCACTCTGGGAAGAAATGCTCCCTCTCCGCTGTAACTGTTCCACCAAATCAAATCATTTAGGTCGAGGAGAACCTGGGAGCAGGAGGCTGTGACACTCTTCTCCACACAAACAGCCTCTACTATAGTTTTATCATCCGCTTGTAGGGTTAGTTAAAGGCAGAAGTGCTGACCGTGATGCCGAATCCAATAGCTGGCCCATTCACGGGCTGATTCACTGTGGTCATTATTGGGGTGGATGGCGTGATTTCCTCAATGAACGGGCTGCGCAGTCCTGACCTGCTCTAAATCTTGCTGTCTCGTATGTTGGGCAAACATATTAAATATTGCAAGATGATATCAGAAAGTAAGGGAAGAAAAGAAGAAGAGATGACTGCAGTGCCAAAATGAAAAATGATGATAAATAAAAGAGGAAAGACGATACTAAACCCAAATGAAAGTCAGAGAGATAAGATGTTCTTGTGGTCAGTGGGAGAAACTGAATGTCATGAATGAGCCTGTAAATCCTCCACGTCAGTCAAACACAGAGGATGTGGAGGTTGAGACGGAGATGGGAGGAGACAGAGGGAGGAGGCAGATGACTGTAATCGTGTTCCTGACTTCTTATTTCTGTCTTCACTGACTTACAATCCTCTGCTCCACACACAGCACAGCTGGTGCAGGAAAGCTAGGCTACCCCCACCTGCTCCAAATATGGTTACCTGTGGTTTCAGAAAACCAAGATGGCGCAGGATAAAATGGCAAACTTTATGCTTCAACAGTTTACAAACAAATGGGTGACCTCACGGTGATTTGCCACTTGATTAACACACACGTTTACATACTTTCCCATAGGCCACAGGTCACACAGTAGCTTGATATAATAGCTTGATAACTTTCTATTACAACAACCTGACAGTGAAAAATAAGGAAAACCTGACATGCTTCCCCACATCTGAACAAAACATGTTGCGAAAAATTGCTCTTCATCAAATATTCACAAAGACCAAGATGCAAGTGTATTATTGTGCACGTTGATGGAGAAAGACGTTAACTTTTGGCCCATCAGAGGTGGCTGTGCTTTCTGCTGCCATTAATATTCATTCAGATTCATTTTCAGTCATTTTTAAAGCTTCATCATCCGTGTCGTCCCATAAGAAGCTTTGAGTCACTGAGCTGCTGCCAGTTCCGATTTTCTCCATTTTTCAGACGGGAGCGTGTCTTCGCACAAAGCTACAAATGAACTGTGAATGTGCGGTGCTTGTAATGGGATTATGAGCAGGAAACTCAATCATCAGAGAGCTACAGTTACTCCACGTGTGAGCAGAAGCACTACATTCACTCCTTCAGTGGGTGCCAATCAAAATTTTCAAACTAGCAAATTAAACTTATTTTTATGTTTTAATTCTTGTCTTGCAGGTTCAATCACACCTTCCCTTTGGGTTAGGGTTATCTCCTCTCCCTGGGCCAGAGTCCCAATCCTGCAGGCTGGAACAGGAACAAAGACCCTGCATCCCTCGCTTCCTACACCCTCTATCCTTCCTCCCACCTTACATCATTCTCTCCTAAACAAAATCCCCTCTTGGGACCAGTCCTCACCTCTGAGCGACCTGCCAGAGCTCATAATCCAAACTCATTTTGAACAGGCAGAAAAGTCCTGGTAAGCTCCAGTTTTGCATCAGAAAATATTGGTGCGTGTAAAATATTCATGCCAGAGTGGCCGGGCTGCTGTCTCATTCTGTGTTTGTGGGGGGAAAAATGCTATATCAGGTTTTGCAAATGTTTTGGGAGTTGGAGTTTCATAATCCTCTGTGGCCACAGCGCCTGGTCAGATGGAGTTCTTTGTGACAAGAAGTGATAATGGCCGAGCTTCATGTCTCAGCAATTTCAGAATTAAACGAATAACAAAATGTCTGAATTGTCTCAAACAAGCAGGAAGTAATAGCTGCTACATTCACTGGACTTCATGTTTAGATATTTCCCATATATATCTCTCTCTCTATATATATATATAGAGAGAGAGAGAGAGAGAGAGAGAGAGAGAGAGAGAGAGAGAGGAAGGGAGAGATATCCACAAAAATGACCAAGCTCTTTAGTCGTGGTGGCAGCAGACTGAGCGAGATAAACAACATGTCTTTATTTCCCACTGTGTCCTGCAGCTTCTCGTGGGCATCCTGATAACGTGCTCATGCTGCATGGGAACTATTTATGAAGAACAATTCAAGAAGTGCAATTAAAGATCTTTATTTTCCAAACGTTTGTCATCTCCACATTCTGCTCTTCATCTCTCAGGTGTTATACTAAACATTTCTTCTCCATTATGGTGTTTTTCATAAAATTTTAAGCTAATGACATTTGAATGTTTTTCCTTGCGGCTTTATGTGTTTAGTTCTGTGGGCTTTAAGGCTGAAGTAAACATTTATTCTATTTATTTATGCTTCACTTCCTGTTCCTTGACTTATAGGCTAATTCATGTATCAGAGATAAAGTACCTCTACATCTGTATATTCCTGAGTGTGTGGAGAAGGCAGCATTTATAACTTAAACTCATTCAAATGTAAAGAAAACAAACAGGAGCCAGTTGCACCAACTGTCTCTCGACCCAAACTTGAAGAGAAAAGTGTTTATGTCACTGTTTATTATGTGAAGTTTCATGAAGCACTCCACATTGGTTAGTTGTTACCAAAACACTAATGATGTCACTCTTATGTAACAAACAATTAAATCAAACACTCAAAAGTAATACAGTAAGGATAAGAGAGGCACAAGCAATAAGTAAAATGCTAAAGTAATTTTGTAAAACTGAGTTTTGAGAGATTATTTAAAACAGTGATGTTTCAAGTCTTAGTTCCTCATTTTTCAGAGGGAATATTGATGTTTTACATCAGAGATGATTGACAATAATTTTTTAAGTTTTTTAAATGCAAATTACAAAAATAACATGATAATTGAGTATTGAAATACCATCAGTTTGGTTGGCATAATCTCACATGTCTCACGCATTCTAAATACTGCTCACACTGAAACGCAAACACCGCTCCATGTATGCACCAGTAAATGAAATAAAAAAACTGTGCCTATATTCATGAAAGATGCAATAGACTTGGCTACAGAGGACTCAAAATAAATTAAAACTTCTCGCCACAGCTTAGACCACTAGTGTGTGCGCTCTCTAACAAACAGAGAAACAAAATAACCACTGGCTCTGACATTTCAACCACAGGTGACATCATCCTGTGTGTGTGTGTGTGTGTGTGTGTGTGTGTGTGTGTGTGTGTGTGTGTGTGTGTGTGTGTGTGTGTGTGTGTGTGTGTGTGTGTGTGTGTGTGTGTGTGTGTGTGTGTGTGTGTGTTCTGCAGGGTTTAAACATCCACTTACCACAAGTGTGTCACAGAATCAATCCGCACCTTTTGCTCTCAGTGGTTCACTCACTTGTCAGGTGTGACCTGGGCCTTTCTTCCATTATATGAGCAGAAAGGGGGGAGAGCTTCCTGAAGTCAAAGTGTTAGCAGACGGGGACACTTCAAAGAGCTGGATAAACTGAGCGTAACCTCGACAAGTTCAGACTAATGTTCCACTTCATCGCCACCTGCTACTCTTTTTGAAAAATGATTACAGGTGCCATACAAATCCTTCTCTTTGACCAAACACAAACACACACAAACACACTGAGATAAGCGTCTCACACCGACTCACTGGAGCGCAGACCAACTAGAATATCTATAAAGACATACGATTTATTGCTGATTTTCTGCTTGATCTGTGTTTAATGTAGATGACTGTAAGGTGTCACTGAGCCCAATTACTTGCTTGGGCTGAGTCCTTTATGTGTTTGCTGAGTGCTGAATTTAAAGACCATTAACATTCTGTTGGCCCAGGACTTTGAGAGCTGTCAGAGATTTCTCAATGGCTAGGAAACTGTTGACAGTTCACCGGATCTGTCTTTATGCTTTGTTCAAAGTGAATGGAGAGAATTTGCTTTAGCTCAATATGTGCTCCTCTATCCTACAGCACAATGTCTGTGATTATCAGTCAGGAAATCATAGCAGTGTGTTTCATATGATCACAGGCATCTGTGATTTAAAAAAAAAACATCACGAGAGGCTCTTATAGTTTATTTTAATTTGGGACTTAATAAAGGACTATATTCATGAATGGAAATTAATAGACAGCCAACAAACTTTATTTTGTAAGAATGTGAATGTATATCCATCACACATCTACATGGAAATCATTTCAACTCAAATCATTTGTAAAGTTTCAGTCCCTCTTTTATCAGGGTCCTAGTTAGTACAGATGGACAGATCCATTTACATACTACCACAAAAATCAGAATCAAACAAGTTCCATGCAAGCGATTGCTGTGAATTTAAAACTGAGACAAAAGAGGAAAATAGTTTCAAATCCGGGAAGTAAGAAATGGTGTGCATAAATATTCCATTTTATTTATTTTAAAAAAGCACATTTTATCAGGTCTCAGTTGGATCTCCAGCATCCCCTCAGCATCCCCTCAGCAAATAACATCAACTGTTTATAGACACTGTATTTATATCTGTATTATAAACAGTGTATTTATAACTTATTCTTTCTGATTGAATTTTGTTAACAGCAAAGATCTGTGAATATGGAGATGTTGCTAAAAACTAGATGGTCACATTGGACAAAGCACATCAGCTGTAAGATAATCAGAAAAACCTTAATATTACAAGGTTTACTTAAGAGTTTTGACAAATCTTTTACTTAAGGGAAGATATAATATTCAATATCATCAGGTGGTCATGTGTGAGCAAAAAGTCAACACTCAAATGGGGAGGAGCGCTGCTGCCTAAACAACAGCATTGAGCTGAAGCTGGTCTATAGAATAAGATACAGTTGGAGATACATATATTTTCATTACTGCTAACAAATTCCATTAAAAGACAATAGCAATAATAATTGAAAACTGCTGCACCGTATTGTATATTGCATTGTTAGGTTGTATAAGTTAGGCCCCACAGGCCTAGCTTATACAACCTAACTTTTTTTCATTTCTTCTGAAAAATTGAAGCTTGTGTGATCCAGGTTTTTGTCGATTCATCAACTTGCCACCTCATGAGAGCTTTCTGTGCAATAATCTTTGAATTTCTGGTTCTTTCACTTACGTTTTAAGTATTAAAACGTTTGGTTTAAAAGTTCACCGATTCAAGAGCCATAATTGACTTTGTGTGCAGTCAGATAAACTGTCAACCGTTTTACTGACATCTCAACTATATAGAATAAAGGGCTTTGAAGAAAATGCTTCCAGGGCTGCAGGGGATTTTTTATTGTTGTTGTTTAAGTATCACAGTTTGTTTTGGCAATGTCAGCAGTCCATCACTGATCTGAATTTAGCTCTGTGAAATCACACTTCAACAACAACAAGTAGGACAGTGATGATTAACAGGTGTACAGAAAGAGTCAGTGTGAAAGGTTGGAAGATGATTGTATAATAGGACGCATACACACTACATAATTATAAACAAAAATAAATCTGTATACAAGATATACATTTATACCATATGATTCCACCTATAAGGAGAAGCTATTCACAGGAAAAGCCCAGTGAGTCTCCACATGTAAAAGATGGTGATAATGGCTCTTCTCTTCATCTCTTCTCTTCTGAATGAAGCCTTGCAAAAACACTTGTATGGATTTTGTCTTGATGAGAGTCAACAGAGAACATGCACAACTAGGTGATCGCATGTCATTGTCATTTGTATTTTTGTTTCTAGAATTTCTGTGTTCTCTTTCTTTTCAAATATTCAAGGAAGGATCCTTCTACACTTCAGTTTTCCCCTAATCCAGTGGCCGAAGTCCAAATTCATCACTACACGGTGGAGGTGATGGTTTTTACTTTTGACCTAAACATTTTGGAACTGTGACAATCTGCAGCATGTAGCCCCAACACCAAGCATAATATGTCCAGAGACTAGGTTTTTACATCCAACCTTGTGTTTCACTTCAGCATTTTTCAAAGACCACTAGTGTTTATGTGAGACTTGTCCCCCAATAAATTGCTTCAGCAGCCAGGACATTTACATGTGTAAAAATGTGAAACTGGAATAGACTATTGATTGATTTCTAGAGTTGTTTTCATGTAGCCGGGAAAAGTTATGAAAAGTGCAGCACATTATTTTGACAGACAAGATTGATAAACGTTGCACTGGTTTTTAAAGGTACATAGCATTGCTTTCGGTCCTCATTACAATGGCTCTGAATATGTTGTATATGTACAATATTAGCCAGTGACAAAATATGTACCAAAAAAAAGGGGCCAAGGATGGTGCTCTGGGGAACACCACAGGTCAGAAGAAGAGATGGCCAAAAATGGATTTGGAGAATGACCTCAAATATATTGGGAAAATGTAAGATCATCAAAAATATATTTTAATCTGACTATAACACTGCAAGCCTCAGCTGGGGGGGCAAATGAGTATCAATAAAACTGTTCTCTGCTTCTACAGAATTTGAATAGCTTTGATATATAAAACATTTTTCTTTTTACTTGACTACATTTATTTGACAGCATTTTCTATAACACTTTTACACAAAATGCAGCCAAAGAATGAGTTGAACAGAAAATGTGATCGAGTATAGGAAATTGTTTAAATTAGCTTGACTTTGGCTAATTACCGTAAAACACAAACAAGAGCAACTTTCCTGCACTAATGATACTAAGTGTTGTCATTGTGTGGTATTGTTGCTCTGCTCAAGGACATGCTGTACATTATGTTGGTTGGTGATGGAGGGATTTAGTATATTCCTCTTTGTATCCATACAAACTCTCCCTCTATCTTTCACACACTACACACAGAGAGATGCCGGGTGAGAGCCGTAGCCTATAAGAGAGTGAAGAATGCAAAAAACAGCTCAATAACCCCACCACCACCAACAACAGTTTTCTGCTGAAGCACGTCAGAGGCAGCAGGCTATGAATCCAGTTGCACAGCGGGTTGAGGAAAACATTTCTTGGGGACACAGCTAGGGGACAGTGCCGGTCTCCTGACTTGGGACTGACACACACACGCTCTCACACACACATCTGTCCCAGAAAGCTCCACATCAACATCAGCGCGCTGCAGGGAAACCATCAGGTACTGTATATATGCAGACTTTAAATCCACTCCACTACTGTACTTGCTTCGTCGTGCGCTTTTTGTGCTTTTGGAAAAAACAATGCGATCAGGAGGGTTTACACAGTGGTAAAGTCAAGAGGCACGTGTTTCTTTTTTGAAGTGGAGGGGAGAGACAAAAAACTGCAAGTTCACCAGCAGCAGCAGCAGCAGCAGAGACAGATAGATTGTCTTTGCACATGCAGGCGACTGTTTGCATGGGCCAGTGTATGTATATTTAATGGAAGAGTGGGCAGCAGTAATTCAGAATACTGGCTCACCAAGTGGGAAAGTGGAGAGGGAGGACGGTGGGAGGCTTTTCAGTGACAAGTGTGCACTTATTGTTAAGATGTGTATGGTTCCTCGCTGTTTCTTCTGCATGTGGACTTGGAAGAAATCTTAAATGATAGCAGCTGCTGATGGAATGGCCTGTGTGTTTGCAAAGTGGCATGTGAGGTTGGACAGGCAGAATATACATTTAAATCATCCTCTTTTTTTGTCATCACTAAATGACTGATGTATATTTTGCAAAGTTTTTGGTCAGGTTGTCTTGGCACACTTGTAGTAAAGCCTCCAGGAGACAGTGTGGCTGGCAGGAACAGAGCAGGCGCTCATATACAAAGCCAGCACGTTTCTTTGTGTCTGCAGCAGCTGAGCGCTACCACCACCAGCAGCATCAGCACCACCAGTGTCAGCAGCACCAGTAGCACCAGTGGATCGGAGAGGGCTCTGGAGCACAGCTGGAGGACGCATACAGCCGTCAGTCATGATGGTCAGTGGCCGCTCGCTGGTCGCCGGCTGCTCGGTGGAGGCTGTTGAATGAGCGGACGTGTCGCTGGAGAGCGCTGTCCGAGGTGCTGAGGAGCTGCAGACTCTCTCTACCACACACACACACACACACACACACACACACACACACACACACACACACACACACACACACACACGCACGCACGCACCGTCTCTGTCCCCGTACAGTCGAGACGATACGCATGAACTGACGTGAATGCCGAGCAGCAGCAGCAGCGCAAGCCCAGCAGAGCGCAGCACCGCCGGCCAGAGTAAATGGGACCGCACGTCGACCGAGCGTTAGAAAGATGGAGAGATTTCTGCTGCTCATCCTCAGCTGTCTCGGCGCCTCTCGAGTCGCAGCGGGTAAGTTTCTGTTAATGTGCAATTCCCAGAGAGAGGGGATGTTTGCGTGATGCTGAGAGTGGTGCTTTGCTGCCTGGTTAGACGACGGTTCGCGGCGCCATGTGGGGAAAACGCACCGTTGGCTTCCATGGAGGTGTTGTTGTGGAGGTTTGAGGTTTGAGCCGGCATTGTTGTGTTATGAGACGCTGCGTATAGTCTGTTGTGTGTGTGGAGAGGCGAGCTGACGTGTTTGCAGGCATTTCCCCGTTGTCATCTGATGATGGGAACATGAAGGGTTACAATTCACATCTGGGATTCATTAAGATTAATGGAGCTAAATTGGCCTAATAACGTTGTCGTGTGTGTGTGTGTGTGTGTGTGTGTGTGTGTGTGTGTGTGTGTGTGTGTGTGTGTGTGTGTGTGTGTGTGTGTGTGTTTGATGTGATCCAAGCTGACTTTTGAATTTCATTTCAGGCAGGGGCTATACAAGCTGCTGCACTAAGACACAGCGTTGGCCTGAGCTGTGTATCCACACTGTCCATCAATGTGAGAATTAGTACTGTTTTGTATGAACATTTGTTGAATACTCATTGTCAGTAGACATTTGTATTCCCAAGAGTCCATTGGAAACACAGGACTGGATTGCTGAGGGGCGACAGTGGTCCTCTCACATAGATCCATGGAAACGCTGGTGATGCTGCTGCTGTGCCTTTGAGTGCTGGTGTCTGTACTGTATGTCTGCATGTATACAATATACACACACACATA
Source organism: Verasper variegatus (assembly GCA_026259375.1). Classification (NCBI taxonomy): domain Eukaryota; kingdom Metazoa; phylum Chordata; class Actinopteri; order Pleuronectiformes; family Pleuronectidae; genus Verasper; species Verasper variegatus. Next base: position 7,625,267 of record CM048049.1, read on the forward strand.
CACACACACTTTAAAGGCTCCTGACACACTCCTGCCATCAAAATGCACTTCTGGTTCACTCTGCATCCTCCAGCTCCTCAACCTTACACTCACTTACTGAGACACACAATTAACAAGTACACTGTCAGTCTGGTGTGCTTTTGTCTTTTTCCTACAGACCAGAGTAAACTATTTTATTGTGTAAAAAGTCGGCATTACAAAGTGGAACATTTCCACATGGTGGGCAGGAAGTGGGACGTCTTCAATGGACATTAGCACTTTCATGTATGAGCTCCACTAGGTTAACAAACACTTGACAAGAACATAGATTATTACTGAGAAATGTGAGGTAGTTGTCATGTTTTTTTTAGGGGGTTCAAACATTTTCTTTCTTCTTTAATTTTTTTTTATCTATTTCAACTCTTGTATTGAAACCTTTATCGGCAGTGTAAACTTCATGAATGGTAGACTGACATAATTGTAAGAGTAAATACTGCAATGTACTTTCTAGTTATAATCTTGGATGATTATGTACAATAACACAAATGAACCAGTTTACAGAGTGTTGTAAAGCAGGTATTAACTATTAAGAATAGAGAATCCTTTAACAAATTTGGCAACAAATACATTTAAAATGTTATATTTTACATTATAGAGTGCATCACAGTGATCCGGTGATGAATTACTTGACCCTGTGACATCACTGTTGCATGTGGTTACAGGTGTAACAGTGCACATGTCTGACACAGTGATAGTGGGTGTGGTTGGAGGTAAAACAGACTTGAAGCTTTCAACTACAGATATGGTTGCTTAGTCACTCTTTAAGCAAGGACAAGGAGTCGAGATGAAGAGAGCTTTTCTGTGCTTGTTTAGACATTTGGATCAACTATCCAACAGTTCTGTTGATGAGAAAACAGTATTCATAGTTGATGCATTCAATAATCCATTACTTTGCTCCAGTCAATTTGTGTGGTCAAAACTCAGTACAAAGGGAGAAGTATTTTCAAAGTCTGCTCCGATTTAAAACCACAGGTCACCAAAGCTTATCTCAGGACTGTTCAAATCCAGTCACCCCTCAGATGAATACGAAACTTATTGTTTTTCAGTAATTTGCACCTTATAAATGGACTGAAGTACAGAGGATATTAAAATTAAATCTAAACTGTCTATTTCTTGGTTTAGGTCACTGAAGATGTCTGTGATTCCGTTATGTCGGACTAATTTATCTATACTCGGGTCTCTCTTGAGAAATCAGATCTTAACCTCATTTAGATTATCTGATTAAATAATGGTGATATCAAATACAATTGAGCAAATGCCGTCTGCTGATGAAAATCATGTGAAATGATCAAAAGCCCCAGAACATCCACTAAATGGACATTAAAGTTATATTGTTAGGTTAAGAAGACATTTTGAACCTCAGTGAGTCTAAAGTTAAGCAAATAAAGTTGCAGACTGGAGTGCAACTGCATTACTCTCACAAATCACGACTCGATTGAAGTTTTTGTCTGCCAGTTTATTTTAAGTCTCAGTCAGACACCTGCACTCAGAAAACCAGGCCAAATCAATGTCGAGGCAGTGAGTGGGTGTTCGCCACGGCAGGCATCATAAAATGTATACTACGTTGACGTCTTTACTGTGTCTGTGTTTATAGTGACTCGTAAACAGTTGGTTGATCCCGGAGAAAGGAAAGGTAATGTTTCCATTTAAAATGTAAATCGACCCTCTAACACATTCACCCTAAATGAGGCCATAAATCCTCACAGCCAATTTTCCTCCCCAGTCAGTAACAGTTGTGAGATTGGAGAAAGAAGGGGGAAAAAAAATCAATGAATCAATCAACAATCTGAACAGTGATGCAAGCAGAGGAAAGACTCCAGGCTGCTCTCTTCCTTGAGAGATGTTTGTAATAATGAATAAAGAAAGCTGAGTCTTTCAGGAGCACAGAGGTTATTTTTAAATGCTGTAAACCAGAAAGATTCAGGAACGTTTTGGCAGACACCTGCCAGGTGATAAAATCTTTGAGAGTAGAGTATATCAGGTGTCAAGTGCTCTGCCATTAAGTATCCACAGAGAGGAGTTATAGGCCCAGGTGGTGAAAGCCAAAGTTTGTAAAAAATCTATATCCATCTCTCTCTTGCACAAAATTATCATCACTAAGAAACAGACTTAGACTTTGAAGATTTCTGAGCAGACGTACAATCAGAAATACAAAAAAAGTAATCAGTGTCTGAGTGTAGGACTCATGTTAATGCTCTGATGCTGAAACAATGCTGTCATCATATTTTATCGTGACAGACTTCACAATCAGCTTCAGAGGGTTTGGTGGTTTACTGTGTTTTCAGTTCTCTTAAATGCTGCTGTTATTCAAATGTGTGTCCTTTAGACCTGCTGGGTATCTGGGACAGCCTCCTGATTGGAGGGCTGAATCATTACTGATCCCTGTGAACCACATCTTCAACAGGGGATGAAGTGTGCGTGTGCTTGTGTGTGTGTGTGTGTGTGTGTGTGTGTATGTGTATCGTTTGTGTGGTCTAGGTTTTAACCTATGTTGTGAGGACAACAATCACATTATGGGGACTTTGACTCCTCATGGGAGCAAACAAAAGTCTTCATAACATTAATAATTACATTCTAAGGTGGAGACATGTTTAAAGGTTAGATTAAGATAAAGGGAAATTAAGATATGATTTAGGTTATGTTAAGTGTTAGTTAGGTAAGTAGTAACTATGGTTAAGGTTAGAGCAAATCTCCAGGAAATCAATGTCAATGTAATGTCCTCTGAGCTCAAGGAGAAATGACTGTGAGTGTGTGTGTGTGTGTGTGTGTGTGTGCTCCTGCATATTTAGACCACATACTCACACATGCATATGTTTATTAAATATTAACTGTTGTTATGGAGACCTAAATTTGTGTGTGTGCTCTGTGTGTGCATGTGATTATTTGTTCATCAGTTTCTCTCCAGTGATTTGTGTGAGCACAATTAGCTGCTGGTAATTATCAGTTGTTTGGAGTCTTGTCTGCAGGTTTTTTTTAAAGCAGACCACTGCACTTTTTTACATGAGCTTGTTACAGTAAACCAGAGTTGCTGCATTTGCTTAATACAAATTGCATCAGATTTGTTTTGACAAGGAAATACCTAATTATTTAGGTATTTCACCAGAACTAGGTGTTGTGACTTCCACTGACAGCTTTTGTTTATTTTACAAATCTGTTTGCTAATTGACCAATTTTCCTGTTTTGTTAATTAGCAAAGCAAGTGGGGACATTTCTTCACTGCTACTTTATTAAAGGATCGGTATACTTACATTTTTGAAAATCTACAATGAATTAGTAGATTTATCTTTTATTATCATGTCATCACACAAGATCATATGAGACAGGATTTAGTTGCACACATTTTTTGTTTGAGCCATGGCCTGTACATAAAAATTCAGAATGCGTCTCCACTTCCTCCCACGAACCAGAAATGAGGCCAAAATACTCCAGATACAAACGGCACCATCTAACACCAAAGACATTCATCATTTTTCGCCCCTTTTATAGCTTCAAATAACTAATCTAAACCAAACTCAACTTTAACACACATTGTGTGATAAGAACTACCTAAAATGATAAATAGTTAATTTGCATCAACATTTGCTCCTTGTCCTATCTGCTTAAAGGGAGGTTTATGACCTATACTGCAACCAGCCCCCAGAGGGTGATCAAGACACTTTTGCTTCACTTTTGGGAGCTGTCATGATCTACATCTTTATTTAGGGTCTATGGTCTGATCATTAACTCCTTGCTAAGTTCTAGGGTAACTCTGAGCTAGCATGATTTACCATTACAACGTAAGATGTGTGTTAGCTAGCTACTTCAGTGACAAACCATTTTTCAAAGTGGTAATGGCGCCACTAAACAACAAGATGTAATGCTTGAGTATCATGCTTCAACTCAACCAAATGGCTAACGGTTCTCATGGTAATAAAACCAAGGGGCATTAAAACTTTTTCACGATGTCCAACTTCAGCTCTGTTGCTAAGCAACAGTAATAAGGGCGGAACAAGCTGGTGATGCCAATCACAGAAATACTCTGTAGACCGGATCATCTCATTTCGGTTCAGCCTTCAGGGTCTAACACGGTTGTCATGCGTCCCACAAAGAATTCAGCCCCTGAATAGACACACAACTTGTTACTGGGTGTAAATATTTAGTAACAACTCATCTGTACGTAAGAATTAGTCTGTTCAGAGCGACCTGTTTTTAAAAGCTTCTCACTCACACTGATGTTTCTTTTGTCTTTCTAAATTCTCAGCTGTGTAATTAAAGATCTCGGCTTCCTGGTGAGATTAATTTCAAGCCACACTCATGTTTAATATGCATATAATCATTTGTTGTTGTACGTAGAGCATTTTGGTGCTCTTGTAGACATTTTATCAGCTATATGCACAAACATTTTTGGTATGATGTATGTGTATGTGGTGATCTGACTGAACAAGCTTTAAAATACAGAGATGAAACTAGAACAACTAATTATCTCAACTTAGAGTCTGTGTATTTCTGGAACAAAGTCTTGGGACTGGGAGACAAAAGAAGAGAACAATTCTGTCCCCGTATCTTTGCTGTCAGTGTCAGTGTCAGTCTCAGTGCTGCCTAGATCGTCTTCCGAAATCCTTCTCACTGTCAACTGTCATTTTTAATTGTCACCGGACAAGCTGAATATAGGAACGGAGATGAAAATCCCCTTTAACAATGTAATTTCAAACTCTTAGTGTGAGCTCTGTGAAGTGTTGGTATCAACATGCTAGGGCTGCTGCTCTTTCCGCAGGCACCTCGTCACCCTCTCCTTCATTTCAAAAGCCTCTTTTGATTGCACTTTTAAGAGCTCGCTAATGGCTCAGTGAGACGCAGAGGAATGCGGCGGTGGCCTTGTGCTTGATAACGAGAGCTTGTATGTGCTAAAGCTTTTAGATCAGCTGGCAACATGAGAATTAAGACCAAACAGCAAAGAAAAGAAAGCAAAGAAAATAACTGAGAAGGTACTCTTTTGCCTCAAGAAATTGTTCTTAACAATGTTTTTACTTAAAAGCTTTTCTTTCTTAATGTTCACATGTATTCAGTAATTTCAAATTTGTTTGTTTTTTAACCACCAAAGGTTTGATGGCACAGGCATTTGGTGACAGATTGGTGCAATCATTTGGACACTGGGCCTGCGGGAGTAAGGGAGGGCGATGCCAACAGACTGACGTGGCAGCGGCCGCTCTCTGATGCAGTCTGTTGTCTGTCCTGTATCATGCCTGAATTTATGCAGGTGGAGAAGAATCTGAGCTGCCATTTGGAGGGAGTCAATACTATGAATGTAAAGGTGTTTGTAGGTTATTTTGCGTCGCACACTTATTTGTGTTCGTACATGAGTGTGTGTGTTTGTGTGTGTTCTGATGCATCATTTATCAAAAAAGTTCTCCTCACCAGAGCAGGCATATGAAGCAAAGGTTTAATGCACATGGGTCTCATTTTACTTACTTTACTTATTTTGTATTGGTAAATATATTTGTTTACCCATATCGGTTGTTGGTATACTCTCAATTATTTATACAAATGTAGTTACACCACAAGTGGTATGTACAATATAAATGTCATATAAAGGTTTTCACACCACAAAGAGGCCTGTTAAGATGGAATGCTGTAAAAACTCTTCTGCTCTCATACTGTTCCAATGTAGTGTATACAAATAATATGCATGGAACCTGCTAAGTTGAACAGTTCCTCTGGGTTTAACTGTATATAAAGCCATAGGTGCATCTCATAATTAAATAGACACACACTCTTAGTGTCAGTTCCCTAAATATGACAGATTTATTCCCTGGCAAAATAGACAACCAACAAACAAACTGATAGGGGTAAAAACATAACCTCCTTGGAGGTAACAACAGCTAAACAAAGCATTAATGGAATAATTCTATCCTGAAATAATTAGTTTTTTTCCCAATAAAAGACGAAATGCATTTGTCTGTATGTATTAATTTCGCTTACATGGCTGACTATAAAGATGTTGTGTTTTACATTTTAGCAGCCAGTAGAACAGTGGGCCCTTCTTTTACTCTTACGAAAGCTGTTTATGTTACAACGACATGTGTGTGCATGTGTGTGTGTGTGTGTGTGTGTGCGTATGTGAGAGAGAGAGCACGAGAGAGAAAGAGAGAGAAAGGGAGAGAGAGAGAGAGTGTGAGAGAGGTGGTGATGGGTGAAAAGAAAGTAAATGAATACAAAGGAAAGAGAGCTAGTGTTAGAGCCACAGTGAGAGAAAGACAATCCCACAGAGAGACAGAGGGCATACAGGGCAGATGAAGAGAGAGAAACACGGTGGAATCAGAGAGAGAACATTGTTCATGTCCTCCCCCTCCACCTGCCTGTGACACCGATCTTCTCAGGCAGCGTCTGGAAGCATTTCCTTGCTAGCTGTGCCCAAGGCCTCAGTGGGGCTGGATGATCTCCAGAGAGACACAGACAGACAGAAGCCAGAGTGAGTGTGACGTGAAAAGACAGAGAAAAGAGGAACTTGTATCATTCAAGCACTAAGATCATGAGCGTAACCCTGTATCAAGCTGTGAGCTCCTTTAGTATAATCAGCCCCATCAACATATCACTGCTGCTTCCCTTCCTTTTGGGGGGGGGGGGGGCTTGTCAAATTATCAGCCTCACGGCACTCCTTTGCCTTTTTCGAATTAGCTGGCTTGCATTCTCTCTGCACACAATGCTGCATTGATTTTCATACCCTGCCTTTTGACATTTAATTATAGAAAAGTGTGTGTGTGTGTCCATCTGACCGGAAGAGAGGGAGAAAGATGCTGTTTTTGCAAAGCCACTCTCTCCACTCTCGGCATTACCATGGCCAGTGGGGTTGGAAATTTCATTTCCAATGAGTAAATAACTAATTTCTCAACAAAAAGGGACAAAAGATCCTGAGGTATGATTATTTGACTGAGCTGGGTCAAGGTGTACAGAGGTACAATGGACCAGAGAGAGCGGACAGCCTCTGTTCGACATGCACACATGCAGGAAACACACACCTACAGTCTCCTGCTGATACACACAGGTGCTCTGTGGCTGTTAAAGCAACACATATAAATTGTATTCAATATTAAAAAGTAGATTTTATTTCAACTCATTTCAGAACCAAAACATTTAGTGATACTGCTTCAGCCATTACGCTGGAACAGCCTTCTTCTTTTATTGTTGTCTTTTTCATTATTGATTGCTTTGTTATCCATCGTCTAACTCCACAAACATCCGTCTTTTTGTCTGTTTTGAACTGTTCATACCTGTGTCCAATTTGGTTATGCGATGCCTTCAATATTGAGCAACGTTGAACACAGGCAAACAGCACCTTGCAGTCAGTGGGGGGGCAGTGCTGTGTACCACACCAAAACTGGCCAACTAACAATTACATCTGGCCCGCCAGCTCATTTTGATTGTTAGATTATTTTCATTTCACCATATCGTACTGACACAGACATTCAAGGGTGTCTCAGGTGCTTATCTGCATAATGACAACAATATTAATATAATCGCTTTCTCTTTAGCAATTGCACAAAGTAAAAGCACAATGTTCATTTTGTTGCTGCAATGCTTTATATCGAGCTGACTTACAGGCTCTTTTATTTAAGTTGTGAACTTGGGACTTGTGTCTAACTTCACTCGGCAGAATACACCATTTATTATTAGCTTTGCACACAATGTCCGACACACAAACATTACAAAGTGACAGTATATTTGGAACTATTTAAGGAGGACTCTCTCCGGAGGGTTTAGAGTGGGCACTGCAGTTAGTCTCTAATTCTGAATATTCTCAACCCATTTTTAACATCCTATGTTTTGTAAGTCACCTGTTAAGCACTTTGAATTGCATTTGAATTGTTTGAAACGTGCTACATACAATAAAGATTGATTGATTGACTGATTGATTCATTTTATTAGTGGCCCATCTGACTACATCCAGCCAGTGTGAGACTAGCATACTAATCAATAGTATTAGAGACTCACAGTTAGACTACCGTCTCCCCTAGTCACCCACCATCTCCACACTGCACCCAGATTGCCAGGTGAAGTGTCAGTTACAGTCAGAGAGCTTTACACACCAGAAGCCTATCGAGAAACTGCCAAAAAGCCCCGGCGTAGAAGCTGTTCAGAAATAGGACGAGGAGCAATGGAGAGACAGACAAAGATGAAAAGAGAGACAAGAACAGATAAATGGTGAGGGGGAAGTTTAGCGCAGTGTCTATTACAGCTGAGGGAAAATGCGTTGAAAGCACAAGAAATACAGGAACTTATGGGGTGTATTTCCTCCAACAAGGATCAAATGCAAAAGCTCTGTAGCATGGGACAAACGGCAGGACATAGGGAGAAGGGGAAAAGAGGATCTCTACGCAGGAGCTTGCTTTTGTGGTTTACATAACAATTTGAGCAGCCGCACTGGAAAAGCTGCGGCACAGCTGTGAAACTGTAGGCGAGCTCTAATGAAAAAGGCATTATAGGCAATCAATTATACAACATGTGACTGCTGTTACAGTGTGACTCAGATGGGTACACATGCGTTAGATGGAACTCCTAAATTATTCACCAGATGCTTTCACCTTTAAATTAAACACATTAACGCCTTGTATTTGCCCATGAGTGTCACATAGTGATCCTCCCAAATTTTGCATGTGTATGTGTGTGTGTGTGTAGTGTGCGTGTCCGTGTGTAGTGTGCATATTGCTACAAGGACAAGACCATGTGCCAAGGTCTCCTCTGACACATGTGAGGGCAGACTCCAGATCAGCACAAAAAATCCTGATGGCTCTATCACGGCACATTAAGTATGAATGAAGGTGAGCCAGCATCTCTGCCAGCAATGCTAACCCCGAGAGCACAGTGCGACTCCAGCTTAGACAGCTCTGAGGCTCAATAACACGTTAACAAGGGAAAAACACCAACAAGCAATTGTAATTCTCCAATTTATAGCCACTAATTTCCCGTGGGCTCATGCTTTCTCACCATTATGGCTATGACAAGTTTTATTCCTCCCCTTGTTCCACAGTGATTCTATAAATACACTTCTCATCCGCTGGTTATTGGTATTTAGTGTTACTAAAACTGAAAAATATTTCTGTCCACACACAAGTGTTTTGAATCTGTATCAGTTGTAATCCTAATTCATATTAACACAGCTGAAAACGTATATCACGTGACCACTCACATACACTGGTTATGCAAGTGCCTGTTTACACAGGAAACATTTGGTGGTTAGTCGTCTAATATGCACATAAGCAGTTGTATCATTGTAAAATACCAAATTTAACTGCCCAGTCGCTGATAACAGGGTCACGCTTGTAAATGATTATCCATGTTGCGTTTTACACTGGTAGCCAAGAGACCCTGGTGAATCGGCAATCAGCAAGCAGTTGTGAGCGTCTCTGTCATAGTTTCCAACATTTCTGGTTGTGCCCTTGCAGACCTGCAGGACCAGCAGAATTTTCAAACTTAGCGTCCCTAAAACTCCGGAATATTGTGGATATCGGGCGTATCCATTGCAAATGAGATCCACCATACAAAATTATTGTTGAAGAAAACAAATAAAAACAGAATGAGGAAAATAAGAGGGGATAAAATCTGCTAAAATGAAATAATGTTTTTTTTCTTAACGTTACATTACCTGCAATATTTCTCCATGTACAAAGCTGAATTTTACCCAGTGTCAAGAAGTGTGTGGACAAATTGAAAGGAGGATCCAGAGGGGGAGTAAGGATGGAGGGATGGCAGCATGGCCTGGAAGAGGTGTGGAAGGAGTGGTCCTGTCTTTCTGAGGTCGACAGGAATAATAATGCAAATCAGAGAAATAATAAATGATAAAAAGGCTTTATGGACAAGGACAGGTCACAATGTGTTTATCCTCAACATGCTGTGTTGGGAAAGATCAACTTAGCTTCCTCACACACACCTCTATCTGAGTGAGGACACTCAGGAATAATGCATTTGTCAGCCCCTTACCCTAACCTTAACCATCATAACTAAATGCCTAACCCTAACTATAAAATGTCCTCAATGCGTAAGGTCTATGCTCACGTGCGCACACACCCAAACACACTCCCAGTGGGTTCTATAATGAATGGGGATATTAAGCTGCACAGCATGGGATAGACACCTAGCTGTCACTCTGATTGTCATTGAACTAACAAAGTCTCACATACACACACATACACACACCGGAGGGACATCCGTCAGGTCTCAAAGTCACCCCCAACTCTCAGGGTGAGGCAGACTGTGTGTCAGGGTGATGAGAGAGAGTTTAGGAAGACATCTGTCTGGTGTTTCATTAGAGCTGACTCAAGTCGTGTGGATGTTATGGCCGCGGTCATGGCTGACGTCGACTCATGCTGTCCCTCTGCCTAACACAGCTGTACTGGGGATAGCAGTCGGACAAAGACAAACAAAAGTTAGTAGAAGCTTTGGGACATGAGGACACACAAAGAGATGTTTTATCTTGGTTTTTCAGAAAGCTAAGGAGGAATAACACTTCTTTTTTATTGACCAAACTCTGCCTCCTGCTATGTTACAGTCTCCTGCAACTGCCAATACTTTTCGTTTTAATTTTCTGTCTGAAAGAGATCAAAGTCTGTTTTCAAAGAGAGACTCGAAAACACAATAATTCACTTATAATTCAAAAGGCTGTCAGCACTGAATGCAGTAAAAGACGGAGAAAACTAAAGAAACGCAACACTGTGGAAATTAGTTACAGATGTGAATGAAAATATCATGAGGAATTTCTAATTTCAAAGGGCGTTTGCAGCTGGCTGGCTGCTCTGTTTTAAAGAGTAAAGAGAGAAGTATTCTCGCAGAGATCAGAAAGATAGCGGCTTTATCTAAAGCTAACCAGCTTTGTGCAAAGTTATAGAATTTAAGAGGCACAAGACGAGAGGTACAGCTTCACAAGAGCTTTACTGATCACACTATTACTGAGAAGAAATAGGGGCAGAGTGACACCAGACTGGTTCTATTATCACGCCTGGAAGAGAACATTTTCTACTCCATTCATGTAGTCGACAAAATGTTAAGCATCAGAATCTCTCAGTCGTTTGATTCTCTCCCTTCACCTTCTTCTTTCTTTAATGCCTATTGTTACTCTAATTTAACAGATAGTAGATAAATTAATTTACTCAGCATGATAGGTAATATTCAGCCTTTGAGGTCAATGCAAAGCTTTGTCCATGTCCGGGAAAACAATTCACCTGACTTATGGGAAGTGTAGTATCCTGTGTTGACCTCATAAGGCAATAGGGATGTTTTCCCACCTAACCTGCCCATTTGGTTTGGTTCTTTTTGGTTGGTGTGAAAGCTTTCAATCAAACCTGAGTCGACATAACAACCAGATCTGCTTCCATGCATGTAAACGTAAGTGCGGTTCATACAGTGAAAGTAAACAAACCAATCACAGCAGCTTATGATGGCATCGTTTTACGTCCACCTAGGAGGTTATGTTTTCACCCATGTCCATTTTTTTTATTTGTGACCTCCTCAGTCCCACCCACCCCCCTCCACCCAAGACGCACCTCCCTCAGGCAAACAGACAGCCGACGGTAAACAAAAGCAAAACATCTTCAAACATCAGAGTCCGCCCCTGATGAAGAGTTCCATCCTTCAATCTATGTAGACTCTGTTAAGACCAGGTATCAACATCGGTCCTGAGTGATCCCATCACAAGTGGACAGCTCTAAGTTTAGTTGTGAATGAACTCAAGACCCACGTTTGAGATCCAATCACTCAGACCACATTCAGAGGTGATCTGGGATGCATGTGGCCACATTGTAGGACTATCTAGTCAGCAGTTTCATTATGAACAGAAAATATATTTACACTTATCAGTGTTTCCTGTCCATTGATTTATCTGTGGCTACCTCCACAATATCAACATTGACCACCAGGTATTGATTGTCTTTACTATTTAAAATGAGTAAAATCTCTCTCTCACCTATTTCACAAAAGCTCTCTCTCTTATGTGTACAAACACACACACACACACACAAACACACACACACACACACACACACACACACACACACACACACACACACACACACACACAACCATGTACATCTATCTTAGTAAGGACACTCATAGGCATAATGTATTCCCTAGCCTAACCCTAACCTACAATTAATTCTAACCTGAAGCCTTAAACCAGGTCTTAACCCTCAAACAGCCAATTGAAAGAGGGTCAGAAAGTGAGGACCGGACACATTTTTCTCAATTTTCCAAAATGTCTTTACTCCATAAGTTCTAGACTCAAAATGGTCCTCACAAATATAGCTGTACAAGTACAGAAACACACACAGACAATGGACATGTCTGTCACACTGGCTAACACCATCATTTGGTCAATGTGAACAGAAATGCCGTACGTGTTTATTTGCATACAGAGTGGGGGAAGAGAGATCAAAGTGGTCACTGGAGATGTGTGTAGAGACACATTCTGATGTCAGGTATGAACTGATGAACTTAGAGCTGTCCACCTGTGATTGGATCATCCAAGACACATATTAATACCAGGTCTGAACAGGGCCTTTGTCAGGCTATTCATCAAAACTGTGCTGTGCGGTTTCTGAATGTACAGTAGAATGTCAGTCTGCGCACACCAGCTACAGAAGCCCATCATCCTGTAATCACCAGCTGAGTGATTTGTCCCCCAACAAAGGACAAGAGAGAGTTAACCTCTTCAGTAACTCAATGACTGCAGACTTTGATTTATATCCCATTAAATTTAGCTGAGTAGCATCATTGAGTGACCACTTGTTATTCCTATTCATCTCCCTCAGCTCTGCTCATATTATAGTTAACTGTCAATCCAAGAAGGTGATTCATAGGAACTTCTGTCTGCTGTGATGGAAAGGAAAAACAACACAGTCCTCGTCATTACCTCAGCCAAGGAGGTTATGTTTTCACCCCTTTGTTGATTGTTTGATTGGTTTGTTTGGAAGTAAGGTTATGCAAAAACTACTGACCAGACTTTCGGAAGACTTGGTGGAAAGATGTGGTATGGATCAGGGCAGAACCCACTAAGTGTAAATGTGGATCTGCATCAGGGGGCAGATCCAGGAAATGCTTTTCACTTTCATTAACATAGGGTTTTAAAACATTTCCATTTATTTTATGTATAATTCATGTATGTATTTGTATTTTAAATCAGGAATGTTTAGGGGTCTGATATTGATGAGTGTCTACAATTTGGTGCAGATCCCCCAAATAATCAGGATCTAGTGAATTTAAATGTGGTTTCACAAGGGGACTGTCGGGTCGAGTTCTATTCAAGTTCAGTGTGTTACAGTATACAGACATTATGGTTCAACATAGTTGTAACTTATGTGAATGATAAATACTGAAAACAGTGGTTTCAGATTTTGGGCAATACACTTTGCAATAGAGCATATATTTCATATCTAAAACTCTGAAAATTAAATGTAATGGCAGGAAGCAAATGGCAGCATTTAACACTGTAACAACAGAGATGTAGCATCTTTATATAACAGCGCTTAATTGATAGGTGCAAAAGTAGACAAGAAGTAGATGTGTCAATTTAGTTGGACACAATTCATTTTTAAATACATTATATTCAGATCAGCTAACTGCATTATTTATTTTCTGGCCATATTTTTTGAAAGTCAATAATCTGAAGGTTTTTGTCCATTATGCCTGTTTGGTTGACACGGTTCACACTATGAATATTTTTCATATAGGAAATGAAAGTGAAAGGAGGGATGAATTTTTCCCCACTAATGTGAAGAAAACCGAGGTTCTTGTTTGCTGCAGGCACTTTGATCATCTGATCAGCAGGTATTTCATACTGTAGTCATTAGGTGTGTGGGCATGTGGCGGTGTTTGTGTGTAGTGCAGACTGGGGCAGCGCATACTGTAATTAAAGAGTCTTATTCAGAAGTAGCTGAGGTCACCAAAGTGCACATGGACACACACAGTCTCACACTTGATTACATAATGAAAACAAATCATTATTCTCAAATCTTGTACCCTGTGACCCTAATTAAACTGGAGGTGTGTTTGGAAAATTAAGTATGACACTTAGTGGAAATAGCCACAGCCCCACACACACAGTTGTGTCACTATAGTTGTGAGGGCACTCGTTGACATAATGCATTTTTTTCAGCTTTGTCACAGCTCCATCCCTCCCAATCACTATGTGCCATCTATGTGCAAGATGGCATTGTTTGTATAGGGGATATTTTTGGCTTAATCTTTGGATAGTGGGAGGAAGTGGAAACTTGTCATCTATCGTTAAATACACTCTATGCTTGTGACGAGGTTCATGCTAATACTAGCATTTAGCTCTATAAGCATCACAGAGCTGCTATCTTGACTGTAGACTCCAACAACCCAAAATATTTGTGTGTGTCTCACCTGCCTTGAAATACAGTTAATGTTAATTGTTATTAATAACAATGCTAACATGCTGATGATAAGCAGGTGTAATGTCTTGTGCTTTTGGTAGCATCATGAAAGTAGCTAATTATCACAAAATTCAGACAAGGCTGCTAAAATTTACCATCAGTTTACACATATTATTAAAAGTTAGAGAGTAACCAAATGTATTGTTGTTTTGCGAGTGGCAATGTGAGTGTCTGTACCAAATTTCACTACAATCCATCGAATTGCTGTTAAGATATTCAGTACTGGAGTTGATTGACCAATCAATCAATATGTCCATGCTGCAAGCAGGGATATAAACTTTTAAATTTTATAGTCACATATAATTTCAAATAACTTTTAAAAAGTTGAAATCCCAGTTTTAAAGTCATGACAATGCTACGATTAATTGAGTCTCCCAGACTGCATTGATCCCTCCTTATCTCACACACTGTTCCATCTCCTGAGCCTTGGGCAGCACTACTGTAACACCCAGAGAAATTATTTTCTGTATCTGTGCTCCGTCATCGATTCCACCCGACATAATCGATTCCACAGAGTCATTTATTCGCAGCACTGAGTCTGCTTTTCTGCCATGCTGGTGGCCGTTTCTGTGACTGGCGGAAATAAAATGGAGCTGAACTTCTCATTTGCTCCGTACCGCAGGAGATGAAACGAGACTCTGTTTCTGTGTGTGCTTGCAGATAGCTTGTCACCTCCCGTCAATGTGACCATCAAAGCGCTGAAAGCAAACTCTGCTGTGGTGACATGGGACATCCCCGAGGGAGACTCCGTCATTGGCTTCGCCATCACACAGCAGGTGAGCGACTTGCACAGTGCAGTGTACAGACACAACACACACACACTCCATTTAAATATGGAAATGTACCACCAGAGGGGATACATTAGCTTATGCTACTCCAACTCAAATACATACACACACACACAGAAACACACACAAATTCAAATAAACTGCCACCACCTTCATTCATCCATGAGCTCATCACTGGTTGTTTTCTGTCATGTCCAGTTCTCTTTATTGTGCTGTTGCCTTGCTCTGAGTCAGTGTGCATTAGGGGTATTATCACAGGATGTGGGTTTCTGTTGGACTGCTTGTCTGCTCTAGGACAACAGCAGATTTTGACAGCCATGGGAATCAGACATAGGCGCATGCTGGCACGCACACACACACACACACGCACACAGGAAGTCACATATATTACTCGGTTCAAGCCCAAACGTAAATTGCATGAGTTTATGTGGGAGACAAGCTTTCATATAGCAGTTGTATGGACACAAACACATAACATACACATTCATCCATGGGCATTGGAAATGACGAGATGAGGAAGAGCTGCATGGTTGGTGGTGTGCACTATAGTGTCCACAGAGGAATGTTGAATGTTGGCAGCAACAAATAACCCATTCAATATGATTTTACTTCTAAAACAACAACATAAGCACAAACAGCTGCTTTCACTGTAAATATAGTTTTGTGCATTGTATTTATCTACTTATTTACTTACTTACATGCTTTTGTGTTTTCAGAGTAATATATGACATTTTAAAGAAATAGTTTACCATTTTGAGGAAATATGCTTTCTCATCCTCTTGCCAAGAGTCACCCAAGATGATTACCACTGTAGTTATATCTGTAGCAGCTAGCTTAGCTTAACATATTGTCCAAAATGTTGGGGAAAATATCCAGTCTCTTCTCTAAGGGTTGACAATCTGCTCATCAGTAGTTCTGCAGCTGATAAATTAATATTTGTTTATTTAATATCTCTTGTTTAGCTAAGGTAACTGATTCCTGGGTACAAAACATTTAGCTTACAGACCTCAGAGTACATATACATATCAAACTTTTCATTTAGCTGTAAGAAATCAATCAAGACATTTCCTAACTTATGATGATTTAATAGTGATTATTTAATGCGTACTGCTGTTGAGTGTGACTTTTACAATAACATTACTCTTACTGTAGAAATATTCTTGTTTGATAAAAGGTTTCTTCCCCAGGCATTCTCTGTGCCCAAAATGGAAACTACCAAATATCATTACACAATAATGTTGCACCAGTTGTCCTCTAGGGGCCCCAAGTGGCTCTCCACTTTCCTTTATAGCCAATTGTGTGATTTTAAAGCCAGAATATCTACATAGTGAGTAGTGTCCTATTTTCACTTCCCCCCTGCCCCATAGACAATCAATGTACAGTACTGTTAAAGAGCATATGACTAGAGACAAAACATCTCCCCGCAGTAATCATGTTTATTACTTTCTTCCAACAGAAGAAAGACGTGCGTATGCTGCGATTCATCCAGGAAGTCAACACCACCACACGCTCCTGTGCATTATGGGACTTGGAGGAGGAGACCGACTACATTGTGCATGTCCAGTCCATCAGCATGTCTGGGACGAGCCCGCTGAGCGAACCACTGCGCTTCCGAACGCCGAAGGAGGCCGAAACTCAGGCCTCTAAGAGTAAAGGTGAAGTAGTACAAAGACAAAAAACACAAAGTCGAACAGTTGCTCAATCAATCAATCAATCAAATTTTATTTGTGTAGCCCATATTCACAAATCACAGTTTGTCTCATAGGGCTTTAACATGGTGTGACATCCTCTGCCCTTAACCCTCAACAAGAGTAAGGAAAAACTACAAAAAACCTTTTAACAGGGTAAAAAGAACGTAGAAACCTCAGAGAGAGCCACATGTGAGGGATCCCTCTCCCAGGACGGACAGAAGTGCAATAGATGTCAAGTGTGAAGGGAAACATCATCAAGGTTTTAGCAGTACTGATAGGGGTAGACCTTTCTGAAGCATAACTGAAGGTCAGTGAATTGGTGGATTAATGTCAATAAGGGTCAAGTATCTGAGAAATACTATGTGTCAAGCAGTCTTTCTCAATCATCCAACATACATCCACGCTTTCATATCCTCACTCTGTTTCTGTCCTTTTCAAGACAGTGAGTCCAGAGGGGACTTGGCCTTTTGACAATATCTTGACTGATTTTGTCTAAACCAATAAAGATCAATATACACACAAAGCATGAAATTAAATTTCACATCAGAGTGCTCCTGAAGCTGGCCCCACTCACCACAACTCAGGAATAATAGCAACCGAGGGATGTATACTTCACTGTGTATAGACGTACCTCTGTGGGCCTCACCTTGCATCCACCCAGCACCACTGCACAGTGATTCAGAATGAGAAGAGGCATTCATCACACACAGGGAGAAGATAGGCAGAGCTGCGAGGGGTGGCAAATCGATGAGCTTTTGGCTACAGCCCTGCTCCGTCTATTCCTCCTCTCATTTACACTCATCTCTCATATAAGCTGCCACACTCCACAGATGCACACTCCACCACTGAGGCCTAATTAGCATAAGAGACATTGTGAATCTGTTGTTTATGCGAGCGTAAAAATGTACAGAAATCAATATCTGCACACAGGCTTCAGATAGAAGAGTGCATACAAGTGCTTTTCAGGCAAACATTTCAGATTTGTGCCACAAATGCACAACGGAGGCTCCGGCTCATGTACAATGCACAGAAATAAACAGGAGGGCTTCAGAGCTACAGCAAACAGAGACACAGATTTAGTTTTACTGAGAGTGGTAATTACATTTTTAGAAGGAATAGTGGGGACAGGGATATATTATACACACTCCTACACAAGAAAAAGCTCATTCACTTTCTGTTCTCTCTGCTGAGAGCTGGAAGATTGATACCTCTCTACTACTTCGTAGGATGCTAGCGTCAGCAGCTGCCACACTTAGGTTTACGTAAACACTGAAACCTTCCAGCAACTCTGAAACTCAATAATTTAATCCTGTACACAAATCTAAATGTAGATGTGATCTAAAAGTTAAGATTTGCCGTTTTTCATGTTAGCCTTGACTTTCTCAGCCATGTAGACAATACTCTAGAATACACATTGTATGATTTTATTCTCAAAACAAATGTGATAAAGCTAAAGGGTTAATTGGTGATTTTAGCTGCGTTGGGCAGAATGTTACTTTTGGCCATGTAAGCTATTTCTCCAGTCTTTGGGCTAATGCCTACTGTACACTAGAGGATAATCGTCCCGACTTTGGGTCTGATTCAACCCTTCTGATGACCCTCCATGTTTGTTTTTATTCTGAAGTCATGTATGATCATGTGACATTTTTAATATCAGTTAAGATTTGAAAATCTTGCAAAAAGGCAAAAGCTAAATTAGACAGCTGCTGGATGAAGCCTCCGAGATTATTTTAGTTGTTCTATTTTTTTAAGTATTGGAACCAAAGACAAAGATTACGGAACCACTGTTCCCACAGTGTCAAGTTTACATACATTAGTCAACTGTAACTAATTACACAATCTAATATTAGTCTGACTAGTCAAACATCTTGGAGAAAATATATGGATGTTGTAAGATATAGCATTAAGCAATGTAGGTATTAACATAAATAAATAAACAATGCGTTTGTGTTCTGAATTCTATAATTTACTCATCACCAAGTAAATGTAAAGGCGGCATTGGAAACGTCTATGCTGAGGAAATAATGCTGTACAAACAGAGGTCAAGTTTATCTAATAGGATGCTATGAAAACATAGCTGAGCTAGTTTTAATTTCCAGCAGACATGAATGCAGCATGATTGCTGTCCAGGTTTAGGCTGGCTTTGTAATGTGTCTCTGTAAAGGCATGCCTTTTCATCTTCACTAACATCAGATGAGAAGAAAGGATTTAATTCTAGCAACTCTTATGCATGCATGACGTAAGCTTTAGTGATGAATGAATATAAATACAAAAATCTATTTTAACTAGATTATGCAAAGTGTCGTTTTGTGGGCTCCAGCACCATTACAGTGTGTTGTGTACATGGGAGAAGCATTGATCTTCTAATATGACTCACAGAAAGAAATAAAGGGCGTTTCCAATATGTCAGCCTTCCAGTTTTTAAATTATGCTGTTGAGTCAAGTGCAGTTGATGCCTCTGTGAACGCTTGTTTGCTTGGTTAATTTAGAAGGCTGTTAAAGGGAGCAGCTCTTTGCCTCAGCTCAATCCTCCATCTCCCCCCAAAACATGAAAGCTCTCCACATTGGTAGGCTCTACACCCACACACCCACACACGCACAGATTTCCCCATGCTTTCCACCTGGCACACATTTCACAAAGCAAATCTCCACACAGAGCAGGTCTGTGTACAGATGTTTGGCAGTTTGTTATTCAGTACAAAATTTGTAGCATTGGGGTTTGGGATGGGGAGAATCAAAATCAGTGGGCAAGGGAAATACTGTTATTTGTTTAAACCCACGAGAGATGTGGGGTCTTTATACTTTATTTATGCTTTATTTTGTATGATTTGCTAATTGTTTCTACCTACAATAATGTCTACAAGTAATAACTAAACATTTTCATTTCTTTCTTATTTGACATTCTTTGTTTATCCTGCAAATCAGCTGGAGCAACATGAATAGAGTAAACTAAAAAAATGTTAATTGCACAATTGAATTATTATTACTTGAATGGGGAATATGTGGCTAATGTATAGGATGGATGGACAAAATGAGTCAAAAAAAGAAAAACAGACTTTGTCTTTTTACTGCCCATAATTTGCACAGCGATTGTGGGAGCGACAGTCTCTCAGTACAGCTGTAGGTCCTTTGTCTGGATATGACAAGCAAACATACCAAGAAGAAAAGGGAGGTTTTCACCATCCCCGCTCATCTGCTCATCCCTTCTGTTCTATCAGCCTGAACTCGGTGCAAAGAGCGAAGGATGAGTGCGAAAGCTGGATTATTCCCCGTCTTCTCATAGCCTCTTTAACAATAGGTTTAAGCTTCTGGAGATCAAACGAAGCGAGAGAGAGAGTGATGAAAAAAAGAACAGCACAACCTGTGCACAAAGCAGGAGGAAGAGACGGAGTCAGAGAAAGAGTGAAGGGAGGGACAGAGTGACTGACAGAGAGGAGGAAAAGGGAAGAAGTCACAGTGTTACAGGAGATATCCTGACAATTAAAATTGACTGTCACTCTCTCACACACACGCACACACACACACACGCACGCACACACACACACACACACACACACACACACACACACACACACACACACACACACACACACACACTATATTTGGCTGCATGTAGCTTCCCTGTGCAAATCATTTGAACCAGATGGAACACACATGGAAAACCTGTAATAGATCTGACTTCCTCAGATCTATTAACGGGAAAACCTTCTCTCTCTGGCCCTGCTGGAAACTTCTTAAAAACCGAGGATGGAAACAAAAGTGACTCTTTTCTTTCTTCTGTCACATAATAGTTTGATATGTGTGTCAAAACAGGGCTGCAGTGAAGTGCTGCTTGCCTCAACAGCTCTGCTGAATTCCAACAAAAGAACAAAACTTTTCTTTCACACTCTGTGTGGCCACAGAAATAAAAGCAGCGATATTAAAGATGGGGGACGAACCCACCAAGGCTGTGTCACCTTGAAGGAATAGGTCAACATTTTGACCTGCCTCATTGGGAGAACCCAAGATGCGACATTGAAACATTTGTTGGAGGAGAGGTTTTCCCTGAATAACTTACAAAAGGAGTTGATATGATGTTGAATAGCTGACAAATCTTTTGTCTTGCAGCAGCTATCCAACATGCACAGAATAGTGGGAGGTAGTGGAGACACCTTGTTCATGTTTGTGAACAGGCTACGCTAGAACTTCTACATATCATGTGGTGATAAGAGCCATCGCCAGTGTCGATGTGCTGAAACATAAATACATGATTTCCGCAGCAGAATTAATACGTTACATCCCGCCAATACCTGCTGGACCACCTAACACCTGAATCCTGTGCTGGATTTGCTGTTGTTATGAGAGGAGAATCTCCCACTGCGTTGCGCATGTGTGAAAGTCAAACTGCGGAGAAGTGCGGAGCCAGTTCTGCAGAGATCCTTCGCAGGTCGTGTCTGAAAACGACTTTCAAATGCTGTGTTGGCACAGAACACACACCATCCTAAAATCAGATATTGTTGTATTTAAAGTTCTGTTTATGTACAGGTCAAAGTGGCACTCAAGTGATTGCACACTTGGCTTTCATTTAGTTGACTCACAAGAGACAGATCAATATAAGTATGGTCAGAGGCAAAATTTAGGTGTTTTTAAGCCGGTCAAGTATCAACCGCCATGCCCCAAGTTTTTAACTCATTCTGTGTTGAATAAAAGTCTAGGCCGTGGTCACTGAGCATCAGAGGTGTTACAGACCAGTTAGCCACAGTGAGGCCTTGGGCTACTCTGCTTTGGTTGGTTAACACTACGCAACAGAGGCCAATCGATCTGCAGAATTGCTTGGTGCTAAAAGCCACTGGGGCGTGGGGTTACTGCCATGCTGGGCCTTCGAAATGTCACCCACTGTATCTAATCAAAAGCAAAGGAGTGCTCTCTCTGCTGTGGTGAACTTTAGATGAAGCCTCTGACGTCCACAACTTTCAGCAGTGCAAGAAAAAGCCTCAACGTGTGGTTGCTCTGTTTGATAGATGCCTGCACTCCTCTACAGGAAAGACTTCTGTATGTGAAACCAAGGTCTCTGTGATACCTCCCCTAAAGGCCATTCCACTTCAAAGACTAAGGTGGAGTTTTATTTAGGTTGGTGTAAATTGATCCTGACTGGTCTGATTAACTTTTTTCCCAATTGTTTCATGTCTCTATCACACTGTAAAATAGAGAAATCCCCAATAGCCTAGATGAAGCCTTGACTATTCTCCTCACGTTCTGCTTTTCTGTGATCATTTGACTCCATCAGGCGCTCAGTGAATTTGGTCTATTAATGATCACCCCTGAATACACCATCATGGCTACATAGATGAAGTAAATCTTTTAAAAATCTGCTCCTCTACTGTAACCAAGGTCCTTATCAACACCTGCGCTGCCACTCACTACCATTACTGTGCTGCACCTATAATATAAGGGGTGAGGGCACAAGGAGCAGACCAGCTGATAAGTAGCAGCATCCCTTATACTATGATCGAAATGGGTAAAAGCACTAGAATAATATAGCCCTGAAATGGTTACACCAGCACTCGATAAGTTACAAGAGTTGACAGAAAGACAGTGTGCAAGGAAGTTCAAGATCTCCAGAGAGGGAGAATACAAACGTTAAATAACTTCTGTCTGGAATAAAAGCAGAAAGTACATCAATAAAACCCCAAATGTATAAAAAAAAACTGAGCAATATATTTCAGTCAACTTTATAGCAATATACATCAAGAAACGTGTTCCCTCAGGAACAGATAAAACACTAAAAGAAACTAAAAAGGATTAAAAGTTAATATATATATTGAGAGCCCAGTGAAAGAGGTGTCTCCAGTGTGCCCTCTACTGCCCTTCCCAAATCTACAAATACTGTAGCAGAAGAAAAACAGCCCTTACAATGCTAGAAGAAATTAAGAAATCAGATAGTGTGCATAAACCATCCAGATAGTGTGCATAAACCATCCTAAAAATTGGGTAAATATTGAATAAAAAAAATGTGCTGTTGGCATAAATCTAGGCCAAGAGCATGAGACAGAGCTTATGACTGCGTGGTCATGGGAGAAATGAGTAATGGGTGGAGTGACAAAATTAAGTGTTTTACAAGCTTGTAGATAAAATCATGAACAGCAATTTAAAAAAAGAGATTTGGGAAAGTTTTCAGAGACAATAAAGTGCACTCAGACTGCTGTTCGCATACTCCTTCAGGGACTGTACAAATTTTATTTGGGAGAGGACATTCATATTTCACACTCCACCAACCCTAACGTTATTCGTGCTTTACTCCCAACACATCAAAATATAGTGCAAAGTTGCTGCAACCTGTTTTACCACTTGAACAAAAAGAGGCAACACATCTGGAATTCAAGGTGGTGCCATCTATTTAAAATCCAACCTCAGTAGTGTGCATACCTCTGCCAAGTCCCCTTCTGAAAGGACATTTAAATTCTCTCTGTGTCATTCAATGATAAATGTTCAACTCAGCAGAGCACATATCTCCAACAAGGCCCAACAATTCCCTTAAATTAATTCAAGTTGCACCAAATTGTACACACTCATAGATATGGTTTCCCTAAATATGTTGGATTTAAAAAAAAAAAATTATATTACCATCAATTATCAAAAAAATATCTCAAAATGTTACACAAAGTGAAAGAAATGGATTCCTGGAACCAATATTTTTGGAGTTGTTCCTTGAACCATTCCATATCCTTCCACCAAGTTTTGTGGTGATTCGTCCAGTAGTCTTTCAATAATCCTGCTTTCTAACAGACAGACAAACAAACAAACCCAGATGAAAACATCATAACCTCCTTGGCAGAGGTAATAATGGTTCATTTATCTATTTTGGTCAAACTCACTTCCTCTAACAGACTAAAAGCAGTTTTCAGACATGCACTGACCTCTGCAGATCGCACATATTTTCTCCAGAGGAGGTGCATGTGTGAACGCAAATGTCCGAGTGAGAGCCTCCACAGTTTCTGCGAACTTTCTCCGCCTGGCCCCCTAGTATAAAGTCAGCAGAAAGTCAGGAGACTCCGATGTGAGAACACAGCAGGGGATCCCCCGCTGGATTCACCACAAGTGAGTGGGCTGTTGATGAAGCTTATAACAGGTCATGTCTGAAAACGGCCTTATTAACATGTTGCCTCTTAACTCCTGCAGACGAAGTGACGATGGAGGAAGTGGGCCAGACCACCCAGCTGAGGGCGGGGGAGCTCATCATCATCGTGGTGGTACTTATCATGTGGGCAGGTGAGGACAAAGTTCAATAAACCAGGATCAGGCAGCTTCACGTGCACTGTTTCTGCTGTGGCCTACAAAGGCAGCAGCTAGAATCGTTTGGTAATCGGAGCTGGCTGTTCGGTGAACACTTCTTTTCTCTCCCCTCTCAGGTGTGATCGCTCTCTTCTGTCGCCAGTATGACATAATCAAAGACAACGAGCCCAACAACAACAAGGACAAAGCCAAAAACTCCTCGGAGTGCAGCACTCCTGAACACCCAACGGGGGGGCTGTTGCGCAGTAAGGTATAACCCACCCCCTCCTCCTCCTCCTCCTCCTCTCCCCGGGTGCCTCCCCATCAGCAGCGCTGGGCAGGTGAATGGTCCAGGCCACTTCTAGACGTTTTATGCTGACACCTCATGCGTGCTCATAGAGTCATCTGAACACCAGCTTGAAACACTACTTCCACGTGGCACCATTATGTGAATGACTATGCAGCTCTCAGCTGTGAACAAACTCACATCTTCACTCCCAGTTCTTTCTGATCAATAAACAGAGCCACATACAGTTTATGAGGGTTTTCTTTATTCAAGAGCGTTGCCTTTTAGTTTGAGGACAGGACTTCTTGTAATGCTTTCACTCAAAACAGCTTGCACTCAAATATACCCTGCTAGTGTTTAGATTTCCTGGGGTCCAGATTCAGTTCTTTTCCTTTCGCTCATGTTGCTTCTGTGATTGCCTGAAATGGTTGCACTCTGATTTATCCTCTGCTCTCTGGTTTTCAAAATTCTTTCAAAATTCCCCGACCAATAGAATACAAGGTGTGGCGTTGATAAGTGAAATTGTCACACCCTTGTTGTGGTTGTGTTAGTTTTATGTATTTGAGAGTCCCATACGGGCAGTTTCTTTAACTGGGTTCTTGCTCTCCTGCCCTCCACAGCAGCAAAATCAAGGTTTTCAAGTCTTTTTATGTTATGGGACCACTGTTGCAGGAAATTGTAAAAACCAAATTGATGCTGCCCTGTTTCTTTTAACCCTGTATTTCATGGGAACACCACCAACAGCAGAGGTAATGAAACAAGTGCAGGGCAATTTCCTTTTTCCAACACTACACATGACCTGGCATTCTATTGGTTGTTGAATTTTGACTGACCTGTTGCACAAAATATCCCAGCAAGATGTTTCACATGCACACAGAAGCAGCATGAGCACAGCACATCGAAGCACAAGCAGGGTGTATTTGAATGTGAGCGCAGGGTTTTGAGTTAGAGCATTTTAAAATTTGAACAAGAAAATCGACCTGCTCTCAAACTGAAAGACCATGCTCCTGATATGGAAACAAATAAACATATACATACCATGTTCATCTCCTGTATTCAAAACTAGCGCAGGAGAGAAGTCTAAACAAATCTTTATTCTTTGCTCTCCCTTTCCACAAACATCAACAAAACATCCAGAGGCATCCTCATGCTTAATGAAGTCATGTACAATGTGATCCCTGTAAGTCCTCCAGCCTTCTCATACCTGTCGTCTCCCTCTGTTCCTCCCACAGTTCTCCAAGAACAACAAGATGCCATCTGTTAACATCATTGAGGTGTGACTGCCAAGACGTCTCCTCTTTATCCAAAAGACTTTGTGTTCTCACAAACCAACGGGGCCCCTTTTTAAGCCCATCTGCTTGTCAGGATGAGGCTGGGACTCTGGGCCCCTCAGCGTGGGGCCTACTACTCTCCTTTGGCACAGGGCCCGGTGTGGAGATGATGGCGCAGGACAACGGGGGGTCAGACACGAAAACCGGGCCGGTGCTGCTCTGAGAGCAGAGTCGGCAGTTGACAGACTGCGGCTGGAGTTAAGTGGCTTCAATGTGCTCAATGACGGTACCATGGGGCAGCAGAGATTAGGGCCAAATGGCTCCGGTGGTGGAGCGATTGTAGACCAACCACAGGGACCAAAACCGATAGAGCCACAGACCTTTTCATTCTCTCTCCCCCTTTGTCACCTCTTTTCTTGTCGTCTTTCGGTGTGTTATCAACAGCCACAAACCTGGAGCTTACCTAGTTCTGGGTTGCACTGGGATCCACTTTGTTATATTCATCTCCTGTACCTTGATCTCAGCATCTTCTCCTAATTTCCTTTATAACATCCTGTTTTTAACTCTTTCTAAATACTGTATCACTGTTGTTTTACTTCTTTGATTTTCAACATGGTGCCTCCAGAGCACTCCTGTTGTTCTGGTATCTTTATTTTCTTAATTTAGATCCCCTTTCCTCCTCTGAAAGAAACTCTTTATCCTCCTGTGGGAAATGTTTTATTCTCGCTAGCTCATTTTCCCACCTCAGGGAATCCAGACTCAACCTGGCCAATGTAAGAGCCATTTATTAGATTAGCTTTAGCGGGATCACTTGGATCACCACCAAAGCAGAATTTCCAAATTTTGTCCTAAAAATTAAGACAAAACTTGTTAGCTTGCATTGAAAGGCATCTCCGATTTGAATACATGTAGACGTGAAGTGAAGTCCATAATGTTTTTTTTTCGTCACACTTGGATTTTGACATTCTCTTACTTCTGTCCAACTTTTATCATAGATTTCTGAAATGCTACATTCCACCTTCCACAATGAGCCCTTTAGTATTTCCTTGTGTCTTTCTCAGAGGATTTCAGAGCATTTTGGGTTGGGAGAGGAAAAGGAGCTGCCATAGCGTTGTGCATTCATCTAATTAATGAACTTCAAAAAGAGGCTGGACTCTGTGGACATGTACAGAGGAGTGGACTGAAGAGAACCCTGGTATCAGCAATAATAGCCCTCAGTGGAGTGCAGGAGCCAGGACTCTATGGCCTCTTCATCCTAAACCTCCCAGCATGCAATGTTTGGACACATGATGAAACCGAACATATGTGAGGGAATGAATGCTGAGTCTGAGTCAGAGAAAAGTTAAAGCGCTGTTGTAAAAACTTTAGTTTCTAATGGCTAGCATGAAAAATAAACTTTTTTTAAGGGCCCAAATCTTCAACCCTTAGACTGCTTCGTGACATCCAGAACAGATGTCACAAAGACAGAAGGGCTTCAATCAAAGACTTTTTCTCAATTCAAAGTCAAAATTTGTGTTGAACTCAATGTTAAAGAGGCTGAAACGCAGTGATAAGATGGTCAACTGTGATCTGTAAGGTGGACTTGTTATAAGACAGTGAAATGGTGTGTTTGAGGGCTGACCTAAACTCAGTAGTACTGCCTTAAAAATAATATCTTGTTTTCACCAACAAGATGGAAGTATATCAAGTTTGTGTCATTTGCTTTATCACATGATATTTAATTAGGTGTGCGAAGTAAAAGGAAATATCGCAGAGTGACGGTATTTAGACCAAGTGGAAATGTAGAGGTAATGTGGCATTTAATGTGTAAATACATTTTATATTTCATTCTTGTTTGATGGTGTCACTTTAGAGAGCCTTTTATGAAACATGACAACACTAATGTGAACAATGTATAGCCTCATAACGTAAGAGGGCATAGCTACTGGGGATTTTTATGTTATGCACAGCTATAAAAGTCATGTTATTAACCAGTTTTTTTCATAGCAGCCCTCTAATATGTATTTCTATCACATTATATCAATGTGGTGTTTGTGTACAATAGGAAAGTACTTTTTTTTTATGAGGAATGTGATAAAAAAATATTTTAAATAGTCAACAAAACATACCGGTTAACAGCCGCTGGAAGTCTCCATCGACAGACAGATCGATAAACCCTCTTACTCCGCATTCATTTGGGTTAGGGTCTCCGTGAGTCATTTATTGTAAACAAATACGGTACATGCACACAAACAACAGCAGTGAACTGAGGAAGGCTGCAAAGGCAGGTAAAAAAGCAGTGAAGGTTATGGTCGGGTAGAGCAGGTTGAAAGGTAGAATGACTAATGCAGTGGAAGGCTTTTATCACTCTCTCGCATCTTTCACTCTTAATAAGAGGAAAAGCTCAAGATTGTGCTCCTGCAAAAAGCACCTGACTTGTGTCAGAGGCAGGAGTGGATTTAAGGTAAAGTCAGAGTGGGAAAAGGCAAAAGAGACTGATTCACTCAGATGTTTCTGCTGTTGCCAGGAAAAACATGGTGAAGCAACTACAAAAGCGCTCTGCTGCATCACTCCAGAGTGATCAGCTCTTTACCCCAAACTTCTGCAGCTGAATGCTTTTTCCTGAGAACACAGCACTGGTACCGGGCCTCTCCAATCAATAGGCCTCCATCCACACAGAAATGGATAGTGATGATTGTCTCCCTGGATGGTTTCTCTAAACTAGTGCCATGCCTTAAGTTTGCCAGTAATATGTTTTTCAGCAGCATTGCCTGTAGGCACTTTTTATTTACTTTCCTCCTCCGCAGTCGCTTCAATAAGTTAAACTTCAGCTAGCAACATAAGATGTTCACTTTGAAAGCCTTTACAGGTTTGACTGATTAAACTTGATCCAAACAGTGCATCATCGTCTTCAGATTATGGTTCACTTCTATGTTGCCACTGTAAATAATTTATTACTGATTTAAATGTAGGGCTACTGAGAACATTCACTTGTGTTGAAGGTTGTCCAACTGTTAAAGGACATTTAGCAGTTAGATTAGAAGATCAATACCACTTTTATCACATCTATAATGTAAATATGAAGCTACAGCCAGTGGCTAGTTAGCTGTTTCCAGTATTTATTCTAAGCTAAGCTAAGCAGCTGCTGGCTAGAGCTACAAAGGTCATGAGTTATATTGATCGTCTCCTCTAATTCTTTAAACCTGATTAAGCACATTTTCCAAAATGCTGAACTACTCATTTAAGGGTAGCAGTAGGCTGTCTGCTTATAATCTATGTATTGTGCTTCTCTGTTTGATGGTAACTGCTGTGGATGGACAACACAACTCAACTTCCTGCTTTAAAAAAAAAAATTAAGCCGAAACCCCCTGCATATGGGTCCTGTCATCTTGCACTTCTGATCTCATTTTGAGCCAGAATCTGTGTACGTGAGTTTGTGGTGCGGGTCCAACAATATATGCTCTTGACCAACCACGAGTCAGTCTCATTTTATAGCATAAAATTTAATAAAAAAAACTTACTGGAAAAAATATGACTTGAATGAACATCAGTGCGATAAAAACTACAAACAATGACAGAAACCATTTATGAAGAAAAGTTTATTCACATAGTGCAGCCAGCCACCAGAGGGCAATCAAAACGTTTTGGCTTCACTTTTTGGGAGCGGTCATGTCTTAAAATTGTATATACAGTCTATAGATTCACCAAGATTCACAAAAACAGGGTGTAACATGTTGGTTGGATCAGTGGAAGATGGCTCTACACATTTCATACGTGGCGGCGTAGCGTACACTCAATCAGCCTCACCAAACCTGTTCCTACTCCTGAAGAGACAAACTGATGGTTTGGATTCAAGTTGTTTGTTGTCATGAGAACCACTGATGCTTCTGGTTGAAATAGGTTAAATACACACCTGTCCACAGCAGATAGAAAATTACTTTTTTCTTTTAATAAAACTCGACAAATGGTAACGACTGTAAGAACTCGACATTCCACTTGAGCCCTGTGGTGTGAGGCCACAACTACACACTGAGGACTTTGTTTCAGTGCCAGAGGCCCGAGGCGTTTTCTCAAGCTACTTTATGTACCATACAATGCCTGAAAGAGAAAAATATGCTTGGTAGCTGTACTGGACTGTTTTGTGATGTGATGGCGCAGCAGTAACAGAGATGGGATATTTATTTTTTTTATTTTAAACAACTTACACAGTGTGTATTTTGTATTAGACTAGAAACATGCCAGGAAATTGAGAATATTCTGTCAAGGGGATATTGAAATGGAGCCACAAAGAAGTATGGTTTAGAGAAACTGCTTTATTAGTGCCATCATATTTATATTCATCGTACGAAGTGTACAGCAGTCATTGCTTAATGAGGGCTAGCATGATTTAACTATTATGCACAAGGTTACACAACTTCTATTATGAAGAATATGGTGTATGCTTACTTGTGTATGCTTAAATAAAATATGTAATATTTTCCACAAAGGCCTGTGTTTGATGTTTATTGGAAACACTAAGCGGTGATATTTAAAAACAAAATATGAGAGATCATGAAAAGTCATGGTGACAGTTTTTCAGAATCAAGATGGACAGGCTTTTTCTTTGGTGAATAATACATGTGAACCTCAGCCTTCACCGGGGTTCAGCTCAAGACTTTTTGCCATAAAACAAAAAAGCACATCTACAATTTGCTCTTTTACAGTAACTGTGTGGACAGCAGGGTTTCATGAAAAATAATTATTCTGGCAAATGCATTTACTGTCGAGTCAGTATGTTGCGTCAGATAACGTGCCTGAAATGATAATGGCTTCAAAATCAATGAGACTTCAATAGCTTGGATCTTACACAACACCCATATTAGATTGTTTATGTCTGTGCGTGAATAGATGTCTGGACTGGCAGGTGATACTGGAATTTTCTAGTGATGGATGACTTATCTCTCACCGTATTTTATTTTCACTTGTGTAGTTTGTTTTTGAAGAAAGTCGGAAGGTGCAGAGAGGTGCTGTGGCTGCACACGTGCCTCGCAGCCAGCACAGCATATGTCACAAGGCTTTCACTGACACTTTTACACCTCCGCTTTCTGGGTGACTGGTCAGGGACAGGCTGCCCCACTATCTGAACAGACAGGATTACTTTAACAACCTGCATTATTCAATGGATGGAGCCCATTCTGAAACATTCCATGATCCAATTTACTCCCCAGGTTCCTTTTCTGTCAGCTTGTACCTGTGCACAGGACTTTAGTTGAATAATGATGCAGCATTGTTACCAGACGATGACAACTGCAGTGTTAATATATTTAATGAGTTCTTCTTCAGCAGCTCTGTCTTGCCCCAACACAACAACCCTAGTCTCTAGTGACCACATTCTCAACTTAGCATCTGTGCCACTTCCATACAATGTTACAAGGATTAATGAGATAACAAAACAGACAGAGTACAACGTAGTCGCTGCTGCTGTATTCTAAAGAAACCACTGAAAGCATTTTCCATTTTAACACCGAGTGGTTGAGTTAAGGCTATTGACGAGAATTGGAAATACCCAAAACTAAAATTTCTCCTGACACCTCAAAAGAAAAATATTGTACTCAGGAATTCTGTTTGCACAACAATACTTCTCAAAAACTCTTTTGAGAATTAATGTCATTCAATTTCAAATCATCACGCTTTAACACCGTTCTTTCCCATGCTGATTTGGTTATTTGGAACCAAACTTTTTGTGTCTTGGATCACAAAATAAGGAGATCCTGTATGTCAAACGAAATTTGAACTTTGAGTGGCCAAATCTCCCTTAATATGGGTCACATATTGTCACTTCAGATAAGCAATCTAATACAAGTTGTCTTGTTCTTGACATTATAAACTGACTTTGGTGAAAATTTAACAGATTCTAAAAAGTTTTTTCTGAATTCAACCCTTAACTGTTATGACTCATAATGCTGTTATTTTTTTTACATTGGGGATACCATGCTCTTTAGATAAATATGGAGCCTGAAAAAGTATAGAAAATAATAGGACCATTTCTCTGTCTATAATTTATATAAAATTAGATGACCAGTCAAAATCTCAAAGTCCCCCCAAAAAGTACAAACTTCTTTTGCCAAAA
The DNA here is from genome assembly GCA_026259375.1 of Verasper variegatus. Lineage (NCBI taxonomy): Eukaryota > Metazoa > Chordata > Actinopteri > Pleuronectiformes > Pleuronectidae > Verasper > Verasper variegatus. The sequence continues at coordinate 7,657,101 of CM048049.1, forward strand.
TTTTCATTAATTATGATTCGAGACGGATGAAATTTCTGTTGCAAGTCAGCATGCCAAATTTCACTAAGATCTGTGATGGTACGGCCCAAAAGTGTGAGGATTTGGCATGGACTGACTCAGAGGCAGGGTTTCTGGGTTGGCAATAACCTAGCAAGTTTGCTGAGAACTGTTTTATTCCTACATTTTAATTAAAAGAAATAAAAAATGTCTGTGGATTATCCAGATTAACTGGGTAGTTGTTAACAACACATTCACACATTACAATTCATGTGACCTTCATAAATAATCAGTTCCAGCTCACACCTTGACAATGTGTGATACACAACTTAAATACTTTCGTCCATATAAAATATTTTACATCATATTATAAATTTATATTGATTGTCAAGGCATAAAAATAAGTTATCAAATATCCCTTTCTGAGCTAAATGTGCAGAAACTGGGCTGGATTACACTTACATACTAAATCATTATGTTTTGTCCTATACGATACCTTAATCAAGCCTTTTACCCTCCAATGTATGCTGTAGATTGATGTATAACAATTGACAATGTCACAGGAACAATTCAATAAACCTTCACAGGTTTTTCATGTTTCAAATATTTAATTCTGTTTTCTACTGCCATTTCAACACATCTACAGAAACAGGTGCATCATGAGGCAAGAATTCAACAAGAACATACACGTGCTCAGTTAATCAAATCTTGAACGAACGTTAACGGTAAATACTTCTGTACGAGACAAGAAAACAAGTATGCGAATAGTCAAATGCCAAAAGTTCAAACATACCCAAACACACTTTAAAACAGGCTTAGTTTGAAATATAATAAAAAATAGGCAGACATTTAAGATGCTTCAAACGTTTAAGTGCTTGTTCTGCGGCTCAAGTTCCACAATGTCAACAACCCTTAAAACATGCATAGATTTTTAAATAAAAGAACATGCAAAATAGGAAAAAACTGACAAACCAAAACTACACACCATATATTAAACTACAGAAGAAAAACAGTGCAAACATTGATGTGAGGCCAGCAGTTTAGTTCCGAAGGTTAAGTGCAATCTGCCCCACAAGTTCTCAGTGAAACAGGTTCCTTTCAAAGATTTTGGGGACGTTGGCAAAGCGCTTGTATGTTTTTGAGTTTTTTTCCTGCCATTCACGGAGGGACATTCTTGCCGTCATATTTCCAAAGCGCCTCTGGTAGTTCCTGAAAGTAAGCACAGATACTGAGCAGTGTCTTCATACTGTTTTATGTCGGGTTTTTTGTCCTATCTTTATTCAAGAGCGAGGTCTGAGATAAGGACTTATTTATTTCAAGTTCAGATTTTGTTATGCTTTCACTCACAATCCTGCACTTGCACTCAAACAATCCAACTTGCTCTGCTTGAGCTCAAACTGCACCTGCACTTCAGCTCTTCTCCTCTTGCTCACACGGTTTCTGTAAGCACGTAAAACATCTGCTCCGGGATTTCTCTTGATTTGTTTTGTGCAACAAAACTAATTTCCCAACCAATAGAATTACCAATAGAATTACAGTTGTAGTCCCGTACTTTAATCCATGAAGACCTAAGATTCAGAATAAAAACATTCTTTACTTTAGCATTGTTTGAAAACAACCACCTAAAACGTGAGGATTTTCTGAAGAGCCGACAGAATTGCCAACATTTACAAGGACTTTGATTTCTCAGTTTCTGAAGTAGATACTGTTACTGTACTCTGCTTCAATATCACTCCCCTCACTTGGATCATCAGCCATTGTCTGACAGGCAACTATAAAATCTTATTTGTTGGCTTAACAGCGTGAAAAACATTTCCCATTATGTGTTTGGCCTTTCCCGCGAGTATTTCAGTGAATCACTATGTATTTCATTAGTCACGTCTTGAGGATAACAGTGATATCATATTGCAAAGTCATACCCAGTCTTTAAAGTATATAGAAATGGGTTAGTCGGATTCATACACTCCCACCCTCCACAGCTTTATTTACACACATAGCTAACGTGAAATCAATAAGTCTGGCTCTCAAACCAACAAAAATCTGTTTTAAATTGAGAGAAGCCCAGTGAGAGTGATGTACCTGCGTGTGAGGTCCGAGGGATGCTGCCATTGTCTGCTGTTACCCCCACGTGTCTTTTCAGCCACATGGGTGATGAGGTTGAAGAGCTCAGTCATGACATCTTGAGAAAGCACAACACGATTTAGAAATAAACATCTACATTGACTGACGTTCTACAAAATAGTAGTGAGGGAGGGGGACTTCAAGAATGTGAGACAACAAAAGATAGTATAGACTTTAGGCAACCATTGGTTTGTCTGTACTGCACTGCTATATTATCCAATTAGAGACTGTGTCAGTGAGGTTGTGTCAGCTTTTGGCACAGCTCAGGTTCATACCTTGAGTTGTTCCTGGATGCTCTTCCATGTGTTTGGTGACAGAGTGCACATAGCTCTGCTTTTTACACTCCCAGTCCACCTCCATGTCCTCTGGCCTGAAAAAGGAAATGTCTTTATCAGCCGTCTTAACTAACTCAACCATACAAGACATGTCATGCTTCAGAAAGCAGTGACACTATTATAAAGGATAGACAAGGTTCCAGTGTTTAACATGGTCATACAGCTCCACCTAGAGGGGAACCATCATAGTACCTTTTTCTTTTGCCACTGAGGACATATCTGTTACTGTGGAAGTCTTTCAGCTCCGGCACAGGAGGTGCTGTTGTTTTATTCCTGCTGGTGGAGCTGCTGGAGGTGGAGCTGCTACTGGTTGTGCTCTGCCTGAGAGCCACCACAACTGATTTCACCTTGAGAACACAGATGCTGATATGTGTGAACATACAGTATTTACACTTCATCCTGTAAAACATGAACTTAGTAAACAGCAGGGTTTTCCATTATAAGACTTAGCCAAAGTACTTGAAAATGAACAGAAAACTCAGCTGAGAGATTTCTACCACTCTGTAGAGAGAAGAAACTGAATTGGCCCTTGTACAAGACAGTGTTTTATTCTAAGGTTTAAAAAGTAGAAGTTGTCATTATTTTTCAGGACTTGACAATGACATGTACATTTTCAGCATGTATTGCTTTTATTGGAGTGAGAATGGGTTATTGCTAGATGTATTATGATTCTATGATGGGGAATGTTCCAGTCGGTCTATAGTGAGTCTATCAGACCCCACCCAGTGTGACGCCCCGGGTCACACTGGGTGGGTGTGTAGCATGTGCCTGCATCTCTTGTCAACACAGGGAGCGTGTCTGCTACAGAGCTACTATGGGAGGTATGACTACTGTAATTTCCAAATAAAGGTAAAACTATGTACTCAACTAAATGTCAGGACGCTTCAGTATGAAGCCGAGCATCTTCCAGTCCCGCATGAACGATACAAATCTTGTCAAATCTTATGAAAGGATTCAGAAAACAGAAACGCTAGCATGCTTTTAATTTGAAACAGGTTCAGGAAGTGTTACATTTTTTTGTTTGTTAACATATGACAGCTAGACAGTGTTCAGGAAGTGTTGGAAATGGGTTTGTGACAGACAGATAAACATTGTGGTTCACAGAGAAAATTAGTTTTAATGTTTATCTTTTGAACTTAAGTCACAAACATAAATGGTTGCAACACTTTCTGAATACATTTAAAAATAAAAGCACTCCAGTGTTTCCAAATCCATTCTTTTGTTTAATAAAAAGGGGGTTTAATTGTGAAATATTTGGAGGAGCAGAAGATGTATGCTCTAATACTGTATGGTACTGGTTTTTATTTGAGTACACATGACTACTACTTTATACAAGGAAATATCATATCATAATCATATCATGTCATATTTAATGACATATTTTAAAGTCAAAGCCTATATGTAAAAACATTGTGAAGCAGTAGCAGCTCCTCTGCAGAACATATTGTTAAACTGAGAAGCTACATATTGTGCATTAAACAGATACAGTTGCATAACTGTGTTCTTTGTGAATATTTATGCTCGTTCATTGAGCCTTTAACAGAAATTGCAAAAATAATAAATAAATAGAGGCAGACTGTCTGAAGTAGTATTACTCATGATCCAGCAGAGAGAGCTCACTGTCAGCTTGACCTACACCATGCCCTCTTTACCTGTGAACCAAGTCAGTAATGCAAGGTTGTTTCTCATCGCATCAGATTTCCAAAATGGTCTTTTTTGAAGTTTTATTACAGCATGCTAATTATCACACAAAGACATTTCAAACAATGGCTAACAAAATATTCCTCTTAAAAAATTAATTTTAAAGCACAACGGAATTACTGTTAAAAGAAAGTTTATATAATTAAGACTTACCTAATTGTATTAAAGCTCTGGTACGTAATATTTTAACTTATTCAAGACTTTCGAATGCATAAAATTAAGATAATTTAATTTTTGAATTTTTTTAGAACAGCTTTTGCTGGGATTTTGGAAATATTGTAATAACAATGGTCCAAAATTGTGTGGAAATCCATAGTCACATTACACAAACACCCCAAACACCACCCTCTCAAAGCCTTCACAGTACATAAGCCCACCAAAGAAACTCTGAACAAACATTTCTGCATAATCAGAAAGAAGATGAGTTAGTACAACTGAGGCGACTCACCTGTACTTGTGGAGATAAAGTGGCTTCATAACTGGTGTCAGTCGACTGGACAGTGGCTGTGTCTCGTAAAACTGTGGCCTGACAGTCACGGACAGGCTCCGTCACACCGTGCTGCACATCCTCCGTCACCTGTCTGCTCTGCTCACTACCTGCACTCAACTTCACTGTGACACTGTGGCACATCGATGATTCAAACATGGGGCGACCAATAGTCCACACCTCTTCAGAGTCACCTTCTAACGAATCAGAGTTTGCAGACTCCAGTTGTGGCCCGCTAACAGTCGGACACAAATCACTAACTGTAAAGGAAATGTGGCGGCTAGATATGGCAGCTTGTTCGGATGAACTTTCAGGATAGCACGCATCCCATGGCTCTCTAACCTCATCTGTCCAATGCTGGGGGCTGGAAGTAGCTCTAGGCAGCTGAATGTGTCCTGACTGAGGGGAGATTTTTGCTCTTTTATGAAACATTGAGAAATAACCATCATCCTCCTCCTCATCTGATACATTCAGATACAGTTCTGTCTTCAGCCCCCCTTGTCCATCCTCCACTTGTTCATTTCCACTTTCTAACTCTTGATGGTGTGCCACAGAACCTCCATCACTTGTCCATGTGGAGCTTAACATTGGCTTATTCTGAAATGTGTCACTACTTCTGCGGCTCTCTACATTTTCGGAAAATCCCCCCACGCCAACCAGATTGAGGCACAAGATGTTGTCAACATCGCAGTCAAAAGTAGATACTTCATTTAAAAAAAACCTCTCACTGTTAATAACAGTCCTCTTATCAACCCCCAGCCCTGTTGAGGACCCATATCCCACGTGGTCAGAGCGCAATGGGACAGTGAGTGGGGGGCTGCAGTGATCAGTGAAAGAGTCGAATATGGCTGGAGTAAGCCTCCTGAAAACTGTGCTCCTGAAGGGTCCTTTCATTCTTTCATCCATGTCTGTTGGAAAATACACACACACAGACATAAGATTAGTTAAACACAACCATTAAATCAATATTATGCAAAATAACGAATTATTGATACAAAAAATAAGAGCTGAATCACGGTAAAGCTATTTTTCAGACATGAACTCCACTGAATGTCCAAATAATTGGGTCTTTCACATGTAAAGAATGCAGGGGGACATTGTCTAAGTCAGATACGTTCACTACAACAGGAAAACCTCCAGAGCCTTCAGGCGCCTCCTACCAGGGTGGAGCATGCAGGAGGCAGGATATGACGTATACATTCTGCTGTGGAAGTCACATGTTTTTGTTGCCAGCACATTGACACTGGCACCTTACCACCAAAAGCTCTTGAATCTCGTTGTCTTTCCAAGTTGACATCTTCCTTGGCATCTCCTCCGTGTATGGCAACTCTTTTTCATCCTCAAGTATTTATATAAATTTCGCTCTTTAAAGCTTTGCGCCAATCGCATGTTAAAAACGTCATCAACACACCCTCTCACTCGCTGTGAATTCTCCAGACAATATCCTGCACTATACTCTCATATAGGCTCACTCGAATATTCTGTTTTTTTAACAACGTAGGCTGGCAGGAAACACATGGGCTCATGTCTGCAGCAATTGGCTCAAACTCCTATTGCTTAACTCAACTTTATTTTGTTTTATATTAAATTATAAAACATTACAAACGGATTGTTTACATGCAGCACATTTGTCTGGATAATATAAATGAAGATTAGAGCTTTTAATTGTATTCTAAATCAATGTCGCCACTAAAAGAGTTCAAAATTCAAATGTTTGCATTAGCTTAAATTCAGTGCTACAACAAATACAACATGAGTTGGCAAACACAACGTGCACTTCTGCGCCATGTTTAAAGTTATAACTCACCTGGTATGTCAGATAAGTTATCTCATGTTCATATAATCGCCTGTTAGCTGAAGCCATCGATCACTACACTCAGAGGAGGTAGTTCACTTTAAACGGTGAAGTCAGCGAACACTGAAACACGGAGGGCGGGCGTCACATTGTAGCTAACATTAGCTAAGCTTTCTGCAATAACGTGGAAAACTCTCCGTTAACGTCACCGAATATTTGCGCTACAGTCGCGGGTGATCTGAACGTGAAGCGCAGACGGTGTCAGCTGACTGGATGTAACAGAAGTTGAAGGCGTCCATTTTAACAACTCACCGGCTTTACCTAGTCAGGAGGGAAGCGCAAACTCTGCCAACACAGAGGAGTGACAGATGATGTGAAACTAGAGGATCTGCCGCCAAACTTCCACCTGCACTTACCGCTTCCTGGAGGCAGGTGTCACCATGGGCTTGTTTTACGACAGCTACTGCCGTAAATTGTTTTTTCACGCGCTCTCTATTTTTTTATTTTCAAATTCAAGTGTGCATTTTACAACAATATATGGCAATTTCAATGTACCATATACAAACTCCACATCAATGAAATTGTCAGTCAAACTTTATTTGTATAGCACTTTTCAAACGAATCAAAAGTTATTCAAATTGATTTTCAAGTCATGACAAAATAGAATGGTAAAAATATACTGAAGTAAAAAATTACATTAATATTTTGACACTAATTTAGCACACCAAAGCAATCAATAATAGAAGAGGCAACAACAAAATAGATTTAAGATAATATATACAGTATATAATCAGGACTAAAAATATTAGGACTAAAGCAAAATATATAAACGATAAATAACAATGATAAATATCAATAATAACAGAAACCTTACCCTGACTCTGACTGCTGAAGCCCAGTGGAAAGCCAATCAGGGCAGTTTTGATCCCAAGCCACACGGTAACTCGTTCCGTGTTAAATCTTTTACTACCACCTAACATATAGCAATGATTTATCCTGGGGATGGTGGAGTCAGACACTCGGTCTGGTCTTTGTTCCGAGAATAAACTGAGAGGTTTCAAATGTCCACATCTGTCAGTATTGAGTCTTGCAATCACCATCAAAACCATTTTATTTGCTCTTTGTGGGACAATTATTCACAACCTCAGCCTTTTTCCAAAGTTGAAAAAGACAACTGAAAAAGTGATGGTTAATAAATTGAACAGAGGCACTTTATATACCAGGCCCCAGCTGATATTTGATTAGCCCCGGAAGTGTCCCAGTCCTGGTTTAGGGTTTCTAGTGTCCTGTGAGTAATTAAATAAACTAGTCAATAACAATGTCAACTATAAATATGACTATTTTAAGAATTGTTATCTAATACGATTATTTTAAGTAGCCTACACAATATGCTTGAACAAGGAGCATTTTCTAAATACATTCAATGACGTGAGGCTTTGCTCAAAGCTGACAACAAGTAATGACTTAAATGTGCACCTCACTGAATCAGGGATTGTGTATGGATGTTGGCCCCTCTGTGTAAATTGTGGCCCCTTTATGACCCCTGATTTAGAAAAACCTTAAATCTGCCTCTTGTAGATGGAATACATAATAATTGAACATTAAATTCCTTTATGTTTAAAGTCTTCTACGAAGTCTTCTCATCTTTCCCCTTTTTAACATAAGCCCCTAAAAGTCTCTCTTTGTGCCGTGAAGTCCTGTTGGTCCCAGTGGTTTATCTCAAATGTCCAAAATTCTGGAGGAGCAGAGGAAAAGAGACATTTCATTACACAAAATGTAACATGTAAAAATGTGTAAAGAATGTAAAATGTGTGAAACATGATAAAAAATGTCTTGTGAATGGTAGAACTATGTACAAACTATGAGACTTTTTGAAATGCTGCGGTATCTGCTGCTGAATAAAACCTGGGGTGACAAATCATATTCAAAACAGGAAGCACTATCTCTTGATTCATCTTAACTTTGTTTATTTATGTATGGAGAGAAAATAGACTGAAAATGGTCACAACTGTGTTTCACATGATATACAAGTGAAAAAAACAATACAATTACATACAATGATTGTGCATAATAACTTCAAAGATGTAGCCGAATAATGTTCGCTTTGAATAGCTGAAAAAATATTTGTGACACCTTGTGTTTATTTACAGATTGTTAAATGCATGTGCACAGATCCCCTGATGCACGGATCAGCTAACTTGTGGTTGTGGTCTTTTGCAAGTCTTTTTTCTGCTTCCCTGCTTACATGAATTTTCTGAGCAACAAGCTACGTAACATCATAATTTCATGCAATAAATAGTTACAGCTCACGGCATTTGGCTATCATGGCATTATGGTGCAAAGGAGACACACAAGTAAAGATGGACCAGAGTGACGAGACATGCCCGAGCAATAAACAACCATTTCAAAGAACAAACCTGCGTCTGTGTTGTTGTGAGGAGATCAGGCACATCTTTAACCCTGCAACCACAGTTCTTCTCTCCTCTTGACATTTCCCACATGGATTCAGAACATGCTCCACTCTCTTTACAATGGTACAGTATTAAGTTCAATGTTTCCCTATGATATAAAATACACTGCTGACATTGATGCTCTTAATCTGGTCCCACTATTCCATTAAACTCCTACATTATTTTGTATTTCATGTAGGTGTAAATGTCAGCTTTATATATTATGAGTTTTGTCGATATCATCCATATCATTTAAATACATATACAGTATTTTACTAGGATACCAGATACATTTTTTTTTTTTTCTATATAAATGTGTTTAACATGTCACATTATGTCATGTCTGGAAATGTCCAAACTTGGTGAAAACCTCAAGAATGCAGATATATCATTTTTCTTAACTCTGTGGTTTTTAGCATATGTAATGTTAATAAATATGTGTAATATATTGTGTTAGTATTTGACACACAGACACCGTACTCATATTATGTCATATAAAAGGTCTGATGATAACATCAAGGGCATAGATATATTATTCCCTTAATTTGAGTAGAATACAGGTCCTATCAATCAGTCTTTATTTATATAGCGCTTTCCATGCAAATAAAATGTAAAAATGTAAAAATAGCACAGAGAGAGAGAGAGAGCAAGGGATTAACTGAGAGAAAAAATAAATAACACTATTACTATAACTGTAACTCTTGAAGATACCAATGAGGAAACACTAGAGGTCGGATTTAAAAAGTCTCATTCAAATAAAAATTAAAAATAAATAAAAGTGAACAGAACAGAAATAAATATGAGGATATATATAAGAGAATAAAATGATAAAATCCTAAAAGAGAATAGCATTAAGGTGAATACAAAAAAGAATTTATAGAAATAAAAAGTAAAATAAATACAATTTTGTTAATGGACTTTGGCTGCATAATATGCAACACTTTGTCTAAAAACTGCTTCTTCATTATCTACTGGAGTCAGTGAAGTCTGTTCCCAGACAGCATACGGATTTGGGCCATTTCAGGCAATGATGCAGTACTTCTGGCCTTCTTGTGGCCCAGACAAATTGTGATATGAGCCTAAAGTTGCCCACTTGTAAAATAGCAAATGTGGCCCAAATATCCCCAAAAAAATGAGGGCCTTTTTTGGCAAACATTCAGTGTTCTAGGCAAAGTGTAATCTGGATGTGAACCTGTATTGGCCCATGTGTTTGGTAAATATATGCAATGTAGCTATGGCTGCCTTGTGGCCCAGATCTGGCAAACAGGAGTGGACTGCCCAAGGGCCATCAATCCATGCGGTATATATGCCAGATGTGGGAAATGGGCTGAAACAAATTTGCTATAGATGCCTTCAGACATGCACTGAACTCCGCAGATCCTCCTAATTTTCTATGGAGGATGTGTTAAGTCTAAAATCTATGTTTTTCTTTGTGTGTGTGTGTCTGTGAAGATGGCAATGAAACTGAACAAATGCAGTATGTTAGACAGGGGTGGGGGCAGGGGCAGTTTGGGCTGAATATGTGGGAGAATGTGTGGCCTTCACATAGTGACTTTTAGTAGCCGTTGCTGGCTGGTTTTAATCTTGAAGTTGGTTAGTGTGTGTGTGTGTGTGTGTGTGCGTCACATCGCAGTTCAGTCGCGCACCTGTCGTGGAGACTGTACATCTGTGGCATACAATACACTGTACTATAACTTGTTCTCATACCTAACTTACTATATTACAGCCTAAACTCCATTAGCTTTATTCAAACATCACACATACATGAATGCACTGTTTTCATAAGAAACTGTGACCTACCCTTAGAAAGAATTCAAGCAGCTGTCACTAGGTTCAGAAGGACAGATAGAAAATGTGCATGCTTACGCACACAGAACATACAGCCAATAACGCAGGAACGCAAGGTTTCTCACTCCAATGAACAACAACACCATATCTGCAAAAATACTGAAGACCCACAAGGCTTCAGCTGAAGGCCTGTCTGTAAAACATGAAACCAAACACTGTCAGAATGTGAAGATTTTCCCAGCTACTGTTGAAGGAGGGGCGAACCTGGGAGCGGCTCCTCATCATTCGCGGACTCCAGTGCCGGGAGGCTGGGACCACGCCTGCGCACCAGCAAGGAAGAGCCAAGGACTTTCCGCCTAAAGAATAAAATTTGTAGATTTTAATGCAGGGAATCCCCAACTGGATTCACCCTGAGTTAGTGGACTGGTTGATGGTCTCAATGACACGTGATAAAATGGTTTATGTGAGTTGCATAATAATTTATTGTGTCCTGAGACGGTGCCTCCATGAACTCGAGCTGTGCACAGGACCACAATGAACTGAAGTTCAGTTATACACCCTAAAGGTGAAACATGCCCATAATGTGTTTTCTGTGACTGAATTTACTTTCTTTCCACTCTAGGGGGCGATCTAACAGTGTGACTAACACAATGCCAAAGGGATTGTTCTCATGGTGTCCTGGCATGTCTGGACATGCCCCCACCAGTTTAATCCACAAATAAAATATGTTTTTTAACAGAGTTTTCAACACAGAATATAAAAATCTTTTAGATTTCATTCAACTTTAAGATTAAAAGTTACCACAGCACCTTGTTAGTGGCTGAAGAGACTAAATGCTGCCAAATCCCATGTAATATAAACTTAAGGTTATGACCCCAGTGAATCACAGGTGACTTACTGGGTTTTATAAATTACTCTTTAATTAAAGTAGGCAAAATGTTTTTGGTGTTATTTAGTAATAATTTCACAATAATGTTTCAGCATAATGTAAATCAAGGGATCAGAGAGAAAACAAGACTTCTGCACTTCCACGAGGAAGACCTGGCAGGAGACTTTGAGCAATCACAGGGCAGATCAGTTGAACATCCCAAGTATGAGACTCTACAATCAACTATTTTGACAGCAATCCCACCTACAGCAGCTTTGAATCATTATTAAATTACCATCTTTATTTAATCAAATTCAGATTTTTTTTAAGTTACCACTACTTTTACAATAGTCTGAACATGTAACTTAGCAATTTATTAGTCTTTATGAGTCATACTGACTCTCTCTCTCTCTCTCTCTCTGTGTGTGTGTGTGTATGTGAGAGAGAGAGAACACAAGAGAAAGACATCCCCTCACTTCCTGTCAAGTTTTCTCACCACAAGCACACTCCATTTGACCTGCCCCTTCATTCACAAATCACCAGATGTGAGTCACACTCCTGTTACTATAGAAACCTACTGTTACATTTGACAATACAAAATAAAAACAGCTCCTGATCGATCCATTTTATTCTCAATGGTTTTTACAGGAAAAGGAAGAAAGTAGGACATGATTTGATTAAGATATAAGATACAAATTTCCTCAGAGAGGTACCAGAAGGACTCAAACAATGATTGTACACACAAACCTCACAGCTTAATGCAATCCAATCCAATAATACATCTACAGTACATTTCAAAAAAACAACTGTTCAATATTGCATCCAAACCGTGTCGCATATATATATATATATATATATATAGTGTATAAAATATAAATTCAACATCATAATATGTTATAACTACATTTAGTGTATTGTCCAACATATAAGTATAAATATATTTCTATATATAAAATCTTATGAATGCATATAATAGAAAAGTTATTACAATTAATAAAGATAATCTATTATTCAAGGGATACATTTACAACATTCAGAGGGGTCACTGCAATGCTACAAGGCAGTGAAGGGGTCTTCCCTCGTTTTGCGACTCTCCCAGCTTCCGCAGCTTCCATTCATATTTAAGTCCGACTCGAGTAGCTTATTACTCCGCCTAAAACTAAACCTAAAAATATTTTAAAGTTTCTTAATGAGAAAATTCCCCCAAATTACCTTACAATGCCATCAGTTCACAGGATTGCTTTCTCAGGTTTGTGACATCACAAACCCTGGCTGTCTGAAATACTCAGCCATGGCACTGACTGATTATTTCTCTCAAAATGTCTTTTATCATATAAAAGGCATGGGGGGCACAAAAACTTGATTTTGACCAGAGGAGGACTGTAACACTATTACAGGCTCCTGGGGCAGTTACAGCATTGCTACTGGGCTTTGTTTGGTCCTCAAAGTGCACACGCTGGCACAGCAAAGAGTCCATTCAGCTTCCACAGCATGAAGAACCTTTCACCTGTTCAACAATACGTCACAGGTATCTGCTGAGCAATTATCATTACAGGCCACATTTACATGGACACCAATATTCCAACATCAACCTGAGCAGCATTCTCTGATTACCTTAACCCCTATGAGGTCACTCAAAAAAAGCTGTGCATACACTGTGTGACTTTAGAAATGATGTTGTTAAATTCACACTATACGAGTAGATTGTCTGTGATGGAAAGTCACAGCTCACGACACTACCTGACTGCTCAGACTCTACGTTGCATCTGCTTTTTGAGGAAGAATTCAAGGTCTGTTTGCTGATAGGCGAACAAGGGAGAAACATGCTGCCTTCATCATGTGTGTCACTCTGTGTGCCAGAGGCGTCAGTATTCAGATACACAAGTAGCTTGGAAGACAAAGATTTGTCCATCTTTGCAGAAAGCAAACAAACTGCATTTGAGGCAACTATATTGTAAATTGATCATGATCTACACTGATGACTGTACTGTCAGAACCCCTTTATCTCCTTTTTCTTTCTTTCTTGCGACTAAGTGACAGAAAATGTGCTGATTATGGGGAAACTGACCTGAATGCAAGAGCCTGACGACGGCCAAAAAAAATTCATCCGACTGTCAGGAGCATCTGATCAGGAGTGGTCAGGAGCATCTGATTGCTCCTCAAACCCCGCCCCCTTATAAACAACACAACAAACTACGCAAGGCAAAGCTGAAAATCGCTCAGATTCAAAAATATGTTGCGCGACTCAGAAATCTGGTCAAAATCTGGCTCAAATCGCACAGTGTATGTCCGCCATGAGTCATAATCAAATCAAGATATGTGGAGTATTTTGACTTAAGTCACATTATGTAGACATGTCGACGTATCATCGCTACATGAACATATGGCAGTTACCAGCTGCTTGATGGCACATGCCCTGGATTCAAGTGTAAACACTAAGTAGTAAGTCTCACTGATCAGACTATGATCTGTCATATGTAAACGGGAGTATGAATGGAATGTTCTATTAGTAACTCAGGTAAACATCACAACTGGAATGACGTCTTATTCATAATAAGGTTAATAGTCCTGCTATTGCTGTCCATGTAAACATAGTCAATGTTGGGACTATCAAAATACTGTTTGCTCGAGTCCTAGTGATACCAACATCCCTAAACCCAGCACGTCCTGAACTGATTACATTCATGGACAGTTTGTCTTTAAAAAGCCTTGGATCCTATGTAAAGGTTCAGCTTGCCATGACTGCGTAAATAGCTAAAATATAGTTGTGAGAGAGAATAAGCTGCATCATTTCATACAAAATAAAGATGGTTTCAAACAAAAAGGCACTTAGCACTGATTTTGGCCAGATGTAAAGAGTATTGCAGCAGTAACAAAGCGATAATGTAATAATAAAAAACACTTGTACTAAAAGATTGTACAGGAAGCATTATAAGTATAAATGTAGTTCTCAGCAGTAGAAACAGACATAAAGATTAAATGGACAGATTAATTGGATAAAAAGGCTGGTTGGTTAACAGATGAAGGTCCCTCTACTGTCCCACTGGTGCTTGTGCTTCCACGTCCTTCATGTTCACAGAAGAGCAAAAGCAGGTCCTGCCAAGAAAACATAATTGAAAACATGCCACAGGAGGACAATGTGTGTTATTATGCACACTTTACATACCTGTTTGGTCTGAAGTAGATTAAACCAAAAGTCAGCCCAATTACGGAGGAAATGATGATGATGATGACAGGAATGATCCGGGAGCGGGATATGGTCTTCTTAATTTCAGCAACATAATCTAACAAGAAATACATGGGAGGAAAATGGGTTTAGCTCAATTTTAAATAATAAATCCACAGATTTAAGTCACAATTATAATATGAACTGGTCAGGCAGGGTGTCGTCTAACATGTCTCATCCCCACAACAGCCACATAGTTCCCTCCACCACAGAGGTTATGTTTTCATCCCTGTCTGTAAGTTTGTTGGTTATAAACAAGATTACGCAAAAGCTACAGGTACAGCTACTTCAACGAAACTTAGTGAACAGATGTGGTATGTATCAGGGAAGAACCCATTCAATTTCTATGGAAGTACAGACACATGATGTGACCTTATCCTTTCAAACCTTATCAACGTCTCACCCTTAAGCTGTTTTCAGAAATGACTTCCTAAAAATGTCTGCAGAATTTGGTCCGGACTTTCTCTGAAGGTTGCCTTTCACACATGAACAACACAGCAGGAGATTCTCGACGCATTTACAACACAGAAATCTCTGGATTGTTCAGGTGAGGGGTGGCGCAGCAGACAGAGGCAGGACTTAACGTATTATGTCAGTTGGGGAGATCATGTGTTTTTGTTTACAGATGAATGGCTCTGCATTTTGATCCTGAGACATGTGTATCCTTTTGTTTCGTTTTTTCAATTTTGCTTCCGTCATGTGTTAAAAACATCATCAACACACTCGCTCGCTCGCTGTGAATCCTCAGGAGGATCTCCTGCTGTTCTCCCACATCGGCTCCTCTGGACTTTCTGCTGACTTTTTACTAGGGGGTCAGCAGAAGGACATTTGCGTTCACATATACAGCCCCTCTGGAGAATGTCCTGAGGTTCACCAGAGTTCTGTGTATGTCTGAAAGCAGCTTTAGACTGACACAACTCAACGACACAAACACTGTAACTTTAATTTATTGTTTTAATACATCCTCACCTTCCGGAGGCACAACCTTTTCACGGCAGACAACTGCAAAAAGTAAACATTCTTATATCAGAATATTGGATAAATGGAAATACACATTTTAAATTAAAAGTTTAAATACAAAGAATACAATGGAATCAAACACAGCATCATTAAACTTCATGAATAGGTCTGCCAGGAAATGATACTCACCGGTGCAGTTAGATGTGTGCACTTCTTTCTATGGAGAAGAAACAAAGGGACAATAAAGTGACCAACAGGATTTTTCCTGGCCGAAAAAATTAGGTGTGTGTGTAATAATGAACCATTATTAAATATTATACCACAATCATGAAAGTATACCCTTTTAAAGTGCAGGGAACTTAATTATTAAGAATATTTAGTCCGACATTTGAATTAGAATTAAAAATATAAAAAAATCCTAAAACTAAAAAAAACGTCAATAACAATAAACCACACACAATCAAAAGAATAAGTACGACTCTCTGGCTCTGTTAACAAAAATTGCTCTTGAAGAAACATTTGGCACAGGATATACTGTATGTTACCAGCTCAGTAGACAGGATGCAATGGTTATGATTTAGATGAGCTTTTGGGTTTGTATAGTACGAGGTTAGTATTCTAGCGTGTCACCTAGGACTGTCTGTGTGTGTGTATACTTCTACAGATATCTTTGCGAGAATCATTTTAAGTCTACAACCTACAAAGTGGGGACATTTTGGCCAGTCCTCACTTTCTGACACCCATTTAATGAACAGTTTGAGGGTTAAGACTTGGTTTTAGGTTTAGGTTAGGGTATGGGTAAGGGTTAGGCATTTAGTTTTGATGGTTAAGTTTAGGGTAAGGGGCTAGGGAATGCATTATGCCAATGAAGTCCTCAATAAGATAGAAGTATAAACGCGTGCGTGCGTGCATGTGTAGTCATCTCTATTGATCTTCACACACAAACTGACGATCACATTTATAATGTTATGTAATGTAACGCTAATCGTTTTCTATGGTCGGGTCTTGGTGGAAACCCTGTATTCCCACTTTTTGTTGCAACTGTTCAATATATACCGCCTTGTTCACATTGATGAGCTCTGCTCTCTCATCTCTGCTTCACCGTTTGTATGTGTGCAAGTGTGGTCGGGGCCTGGGGCCTGGGGCCTGTGTCTGTGTCTGTGTCTGTGTCTGTGTGTGTGTGTGTGTGTGTGTGTGTGTGTGTGTGTGTGTGTGTGTGTGTGTGTGTGTGTGTGTGTGTCTTAACTCCAACTTGCTCCAGGACTCAGAGGTGAGAGAGAGACAGACAACTCGCTAAAATGCACATAGACGGACCAGCTAAATGTTCGGCACAAGGGTGCAACCAAGGACAGTTTTAAGTTGCGCTCCACAGATTTTTGGTTGCGTTGTTGGGAGGCGGAGGCGGCAAGATATTTCTCTATGCAGGAAAAACTCTGGATAATGTTATTGTCTGAGTTCACAGAATAAAGTTGTTACACATGTCTGTTGGTTCCTGGTTTGTTTATCAGCAGCATAACTAAAAATGTATTTGCACCAAACTTGGAGGAGGGATGGGGCATGAGAAGAATTTGTTAAATTTTGCAATGGATCAGGACAAAGGGGCGGATCCAGGAATTTTTTCGCTCTCTTACTTTAACATAACAAAAATCTGCAGTCATATTAAGTGAGTTGATATTTATAAATGTGCAATTCAGCGCAGCTTCAAATTTTCTAATTTCCTTAAATGATTTGTTCCACAACTGTAGCCTTTCTAGACACATATTTTGTGTTGCTGTATTATACTGTGTTAAGTTTATTTCTCTTTAGCAGACACACGTAGTTAAGAGTAAAATATATACGTTTCATTGGTATTCATTTCACTCTGTAATCATTTAGGTGATCAGACCACTCCCTTTTTCTTTAATATGTCTACTATAACAACTAGACAGTTGTGCTGGATGGTTCAGCCTTGGCTGAGGTATACATTCTGTACCTTCTATTCATAATTCTGAGAATGAAGTTCGTCACTAAACAGTTTTGCATAACAAAAACAATTTTTTTCAGATTAGAGCTGTAATACCTCTGAAAGACAGTCTCGTTTGTAGATGACCTGTGGGAAGCATTCTGAGGTGATGAAGGTGCTCACGTTTGCACTCCTGACTGGACCATCCTTCATAAGTCCTTCCTGATGTGCAAGTACGGAGTGCTAATGTCAACATACAGAAGGGAAAAGAAAAAGTCTGTCACACAAACCATATTACAAAAATGTACAAAACAATGTGAAACTCACCAAGAAGAGCTCAACCATCATACTGATGAAGTGATACATATACATGCCAATACAAGAGTGAAGCCAATAAGATGAACATTTAGCAAGATGTGAAATTAGTTGGTCGATAATAATAATAATAATAATAATAATAATAATAATAATAATAATAATCTGGTTTATTTCACTTACACCTGTGTCACTTGTGTTGGCCCATGAATAGCTACAGTCTGATGTCCTCTCATCTGGGACGCTGTAGGTGGTTTGATCAGTGCCCTGAGTGACAGTACAGGTGATGTTCCCTGCCCCACAAACCTGCAAAAGACAATCTGGAGGACAGAAAGACAGGACGATCACCAGAGTCACGATTCAATTATGAAGTGCCCTCAGGTCTGAGCTGGGTAGACTGTAACAAATCGATAGACTGTAAAAACAATTGATCAGACAGCTGCTGCTCATTGAAAACACTACAGCCTGAGTCTTCACTAGCACTGGGACAGTGGATCATATCAGGCCAATTCTCAGGTCCTTTGACTGGCTTCCTGGCCACCAAAGAATTGATTTCAAAATATTGCTGTTCGTTTATAGGCACTGAATGGTTACATTTCTAATCTACTATTTTAACCATCCAGTCCAGTTCAGGTAGTCTGGGACGGGTCTACTTTCTGTCCCCATCAGTCCAAACTAAACATAGAGAAGCAGCACCCAGTTTTAATGCAATGCAACGTACTCTTCAAGGGATGCGCACAAGAAAAATTCAAAGTGCTCACCAGCGTGAAACAGGGCTGCCTGCTTTCCCCTTTCCTATTCCTTCTGTGCATTGACTGGATCATGGTACAATCAACCCACAATAAAAGGACTGGCATCCAGTGGAGTCTGACAGAACATCTGGAGGACCTTGACTTTGCGGATGACATCACACTACTCTCCCATAGCCACCAACAGATGCAGGACAAATCCAAACTGCTTGGAAAGACTGCAGCTGGACTTGGACCAAAAACCAAAGTAATGCAGATAAACAGCAAGAACATGGACCCAATAACCATCGGGGACCAGATGCTGGAAGATGTTGACAAATTCACCTACCTGGGAAGTGTGATAGCTTAAACAAAATTTGGAAAAGTAAAAAAATCTCCCTCAAGATGAAGCTTCAAATCTTCAACTTCAACGTTAAAACTGTGCTGCTCTATGGCTCCGAAACCTGGAGAACCACCACTAACATCACTAACAAACTGAAAACCTTCATAAACCACTGCCTAAGACGCATCCTTGGAGTCTTCTGGCCAAACACAATTAGCAACATCAACCTGTGGGAATGCACAAAACAAGAAACTGTAGATATACAGCTGATAAGGAGAAAATGGAGCTGGATTGGACACACACTACGAAGAAACACAACAGCAATAACAAAACAGACACTGACATGGAACCCACAAGGCAAACGGGGTAGAGGACGACCCCAAAACACCTGGAGAAGGAGCACAGAGCAGGAATTCAAGAAGAAGGGGCTGATGTGGAAACAGCTGGAGAGGATGGCTCAAGACAGAAGATGGTGGAAACAACTCATCAATGGCCTATGTTCCGAAAGGAATATAAAGGCCAATTGGGGGAAAAAACAGTTTTAATGCTCAAAGCATCTGGATCAATCTCCTAAAAAAACACGTGGCTTCCACCACCACTGTGATATTCCAGAAGCTGCAGCAGTCAGTCGCACTACTCTGCTGTAAAGCTCCTCCTCCTCCTCCTCCTAAAACACGAACATACTTTTTGGACTCCGTTGACGGATTACAACTTATGATCTTCTTAGTATGAAGAAATGTAATATATATGAAATAAATATAATCTAAGTGTGACCAATGTTATGACATATTTTAAAGTTGAGAATCGTAACACTGACTTCATTATAAACTTGTTTTGTATTTCTGACTGACAAGCGAACACGTTTAGGCTCGAAAATAATTGAATCATTTAAATTAAACATCACTCACATTCGACAAAGAGCACGACGCAAACCCGCCACTGCGCCATCCTCCTCCGGTAATGCCACAAGCTGCTTCAAGAGCCGGTGTCCACTGCACTTCCTGGTCCCAACGCCGGCCCTGCAAGGGCGGGGAAAAGTGAACGCTGAAGCCGCCTCCTTCACCGTCTCCCCCGCCCCGTGTGTGTGGGCAGCCATGGTAATAAAAACTGCCAGTGATTTGTAAAGGCATTTGCCAGTTGCCACAGCGGTTTGGGGGCCGTTGCCAAAGAAATCCAGTCTCCATGGAAAAAGCAGTTGACTAGTCAGCACATAATGTAGATTGCTTACGCAAATCAGATAGAGTTCATCCTGAAACCCCCCAGAGAACAGGGCCAGCGGGTGGGCCGCGAATCCCAGGTGAGACTCACAGGTCATCAACTGTGTGGAGTTTAACGTCATCTCTACACAGTGTGACGTCACACAGAGAGGAGGACTCATAACTTTAGTGTCTGAGTCAGTTACCTGTCTGACTGTCTGTCTGTCTGTTTACTTGTGTCTGTCTGTTTACCTGTCTGTCTGTCTGTCAGTCTATTCACCTGTCTGTCTGTCAGTCTATTCACCTGTCTGTCTGTCAGTCTATTCACCTGTCTGTCTGTCAGTCTATTCACCTGTGTGCCTGTTTACCTGTGGGTCTGTCTGTTTGTTTACCTGTCTGTCCTCAGTCTACATCAGTCCACATCCACCCAGGTGACCTCAGTTGACATTGAGTCACTTTTGGTTTGCTCTAATTTACTTAATTTACTAATTTACTTTCACTGGGAGTAAAGAGAGGAACATGTCTAAGGCTGTGATATCACTGAATGATTTAACCATTTGATGTCATGGTTTTGTCCAGGTAATGGAGCACTGCATCAGACAGAACAATGCTGTGGACAACTACCAGGAGTATCTGGAGGAGGAGAAGGAGGTGGAGGGAAGTCAGTGGAGGGAAGTCAGGAGCCACCATCAATGTTTTTAGGTGCAACTATCAACAAATTGATGGACAGATGTTGACAAATTGATCGCTGAGGTTGTTTTGTGCATTGCACTCCCTCTCCTTTGTGCCTACAGAGATCCTAATGAGGTTTTGAATTTTGTTTGAATAAGATAATTTCTGTAAATCAAACAATGAAACGTTTTATGAGAAAAGATTAATAGAAGACACAAGGATGAGGGATATAAAATAAATAAAACCAACAGTGTTGTGATCTCACACCCTCAGGATTATTAGAGCGACAGATTGTTTGTTCCTGTTGCTATGGTAACGTCTGATAGCTGACGGGTAGCGTTTACAATTCACACCTTTGTTTCCTTTTTTTAAATACTTGTAATCTCAGATTTTATTATTCAGACTTTTTGTTTCCTGAGAAATGTTCAGGTCTGTGCTGAAACACAAGTGGTATTCTTCAAAAAAAACTATACAAAGATGATCAGTGACTGTATGTGAAGACCATAAGTGACTATATAGACCATCAGTGACTTTATATGAAGATGATCAGTGACTGTATATAAAGACCATCAGTGACTGAAAAATAAATTAAAGCACTGATAAGATTAAACAGTGTGTAACATAATGGAAAGTAAATTAATTGAGGAGTTACAGTAATGGTATCTGCGGAAAAAAAACATATTGTATGTGACCACGACCACGATCAGATGTCAACACAATGCAAGATTCCGCCATTACGATCATGATCTATAATTTGCGATGAACATTCTAGACCTATAGCAGCAGAACTAAGAGCAGGTCCAAGAAAACAGAACGTAACATCAGGACTTGTTTCTGGTGAGTTCCTGGAGTCTGCTTCATGAATCTGTGTTTATCTGTGGAACTGATATTTGTTGGTCCCCTGGTTCAATCATGAATTTTCCTTTCAGGCTGCAGTACTGACGGATGTAAAGCTTTAGTTAATGATGAATATACAGAGTTTCAATGTTAATGTGTTTTCACAGTCAATGTGGATGGAAAGTAAAGGGTTTTAATTATTTAACCATTTTAGGTGAAGTTAAAGGTTCGACTGACGAACTGATGAATATTATCTTCCTCAGAAACGTTTTATTACCTGTCATCAGAGTCAAACAACTTTTAACATAAGGTGATGACAAAACACTGACAGTAAAAATCAGAGAATATAAATAAAGATGGACAAAATGACAGCTCCCAAAAGTGAAGCCAAATCATTTTGATCGTCCACTGGTGTTTGGCTGCGGTATAGGCCATGAACTCTGCCTCCTCCATGTTAGCAGATGGGACTTGGACCAAACTAAAATATCAAATTAGATGTTAAATAAGTGTTTATCAAAGATGGTTTCTGCCATTTTAGGTATAGTTCTGATCACACTGATGTTTGTTCAAGTGTTTCTGATCAGTTTGGTTTTAATTTGTTATTTGATAATAGATAAAAGCTTGAATCTATAAAGCGCCTTTCAAGAGACCCAAGGTCGCTTTACATGTGTCTGTGGGGACAAGAGAGAAAACAAAAGAAAGTAATTTCGAAACAGGATAGAAATAAACATCAGTAAATGCAGAGTAGAGCACGAACTGAGCACTGACTGAGGCCACAGGCTCAGTTAGTAGTGAACAGGTGTTTGAAGAGTTCCTTGAAGCTGTCCAGAGACACAGCATTGCAGATTTCGGTGGAGATACAGTTCCAGCTGAGACTGATTGAGGATTGGTTAAGTGTGTATGGGTGGGATCCCCAATAACTACTGCACAGAATCTGACTGTAGATGACGTCATCACAAGATGGCAGCGTTTGTATCTGATATATTTTAGCTTCATTTTAGTACATAGGAGGAAGTGGAGACATGTCGTCCATCTTTACAAACAGTGATGGAGTGTTTCTACTTCACTGTCTTATTACTTTTACTTGTAATGGAGAATTTCTACTTTACTGTCTTGGTACTTTTACTTCTGTAAATGATCCAAATTGTTCTTCCACCACTGGTTAAGTATATTTCAATCTATTCCTAGACCCGGGGCTACGCCCCCCCACCCCCACTCACTCGATCAGAGAGAAGCACCCAGTGAGATCAGAGAGATCAGAGCTCGTTCATGTGAAGCAGCCGGTAAGTGACTTTGTTGAAGAACAGTGGAAAAAGGGAAAACACAGACTTTCTCTGGTCTCAGTTGCCCAGTGATCAGCGCTGCTGCTTCATGATCAGAGCAGAAGCTGCAGTTGGTTTGTACTGAGCTGAAGTTTCTGTTTCCGTCTCCAGTCTGACCTGCTCTCACTTTAACTAATACACACTCATCACTAGTTATCAGGACCTGATCAGAACATGAAGTAACTTAGTGTATGTTTGATTAACTCCAGAGTTTATGAGGCTGCATATAAACATCATGAAAATTGACTCGTCAACATTTTGTGCTCAGTACAACCTGAGACGAGACGCTCACAGTCTCATTAGCATACGGACACAGAAATACAGAAATAAATATGTGGGGAAAAATATAAACAAAAACATTTTTATTTCTGGATATATTTCTGTACTCATTTCCTTGTTTATTTATGCATTTATTTATTTATTCATTCAATTAAGTCATGTTCCGTCCTCCATATTTTCTACTGTGCAGTATTATCACTTTAGTTTCCTCTTCGTCCTCCAGTCCAGCAGGCGTCACTGTTGGCTCTGAGCTCGGTGTCGCTGTTTGCCAGCCGCTGGCTGACTTTGTCCGCTCCGAGACTCAAAGTGCGCAAAGAGGAGGAACATGTGCGACGTGCAGCTGCTGCGGGTGTCGGTACATGAGCGGATCAGCGCTGCCGCTGAAGACTTTCTGCTGCAGGTGGAGAAAGGAGGAGAAACGGCTCAAGTCCCGGCGCTGAGAGCGCTGCTCACCGAGCGGCTAACGGCGGCGGAGGGGGAGATCGTCGCAGTGTTTGAGGAAACCGTGGCGGTGTACGAAGACAGAATGGAGCGGTCAGAGCGGGATATCTACCGCCAGAGGAGACTGCTCGATGCCGCGATGAACCCCGAACTCCGGCTGCACAGAGTTGGTCAGTACCTCGAGGAGCCACTCACAGGCTAACGTTAGCTAGCATCAGCTCTGCTAACACGAGTTGATCAAACTAACACTCTAAAGGGAATGATACGTTTAAAACAATGTCTGGTTGGTTAAGTTGATGAAATGTGTAGATCAAAGGATTAGGAGCCTTGACCCTCAACTGCAGCCAGGGGTCACATGTCCTTGATAATCATCTGCAAGATGCTGTTAGAAAGCTCAGCACACATCTGGGGTGTTTATGCATTGTGGCTCCTTTTGTGTAAAAAGTCCTACAGACTGCTTCGTCTCATCCTGAAAAACAGACGCATATTGTGTGAATAATTATGATACTGGCATATTTTAAAATAAGTATAATTTCTAGATCACTGTTGTTATATTAATAACAATAGACCCTATTTGTGAGATGCTTGATTTCAAAACAATTGCTGTGACACATGGATGACTAAAATCCCTGTATGTCATAGCAACGCTTTCTCTGAACTGGAGAATTTGGGTTTTATTTAAGTATGTAAACATGATCACATGATCTCTGCAGCAGAGTCAATATGTCACTTCCTGTCTCCGTCTGCTGCTCCACCTTCACCTGAATAATGAGGAGGATTTGATGCCGTTGTGAATGAGTCTGTGCAGAAAACAAGAAAACAGCGTAACCAACTAATTTCCACTCGCTCTGCTCTGCTAGTGTCCTAATTTGTTTATTTGGCCCCAAATATAAAACTTTTTCACTGGAAACACTTGGTTTAATGCTGCTAACTTAATGAGCTGCGTCATAAGACCACCTATGAACTACCTCAGCATCTCTGCTTCCTGAGTGTGATCGTTCAGAAATCACAACAGTCGACATTGAACGACACAACACAAGTTTTTTAAACACTTCAGGAAACTCTGAAATGATAAACGTGTGTATTTGTGTTTCAGTGTGTCCTGCAGATGTACAGCAGCTGATGGTGAATAAAGAAGAGGTTCCCCCTGAGCAGCAGCAGTGGAGCCCCCTTGTGGACCAGGAGGACCCAGAGCCCCCCCACATTAAAGAGGAACCGTGGACCAATCAGGAGGGAGAACAGCTTCAACAACTTGAGCAGGCTGATATCAAGTTCACATTGACTGCTGTCACTGTGAAGAGTGAAGAAGATGAAGAAAAACGTGACTTGTCACAGCTTCATCAGAGTCAGACTGAGGAGAACAGAGCGGACTGTGGAGAACAAGAACCAGCCAGGAACATTTGTCCTGATGGACATTTACAACAAGGTACTGAGAACAAGACTGAAGACAGTGAAGATGATTGGGTGCAGACCAGGGAACCCCAGTCTGGTTTAAATACAAAAAATAATAAACAGCCTCCAAGTGATATGAAATGTAAAACTGATAAGAAAGCATTTAGTTGCTCTGAGTGTGGTTTAAGATTGAGACAAAAGGGACATCTAACTGTACATATGATGATTCATACAGGAGAGAAACCATTTAGTTGCTCTGATTGTGGTAAAAGATTTATTCAAAAGGGTGATCTAACTGTGCATATGAGGAGTCATACAGGAGAGAAACCGTTTAGTTGCTCTGAGTGTGGTAAAAGATTTAGCCGAAAATGCCTGCTGAATAAACATAAGAGAAGTCATACAGGAGAGAAACCGTTTAGTTGCTCTGAGTGTGGTTTAAGATTCAGACAAAAGGGCCATCTAACTGTACATATGATGATTCATACAGGAGAGAAACCATTTAGTTGCTCTGATTGTGGTAAAAAATTTATTCAAAAGGGTGATCTAACTGTGCATATGAGGAGTCATACAGGAGAGAAACCGTTTAGTTGCTCTGAGTGTGGTAATAGATTTAGCCGAAGATACATGCTGAATATACATAAGAGATGTCATACAGGAGAGAAACCGTTTAGTTGCTCTGCCTGTGGTAAAACATTTAGACAAAGGTGTCATCTATATACACATATGAGGAGTCATACAGGAGAGAAACCATTAAGTTGCTCTGAGTGTGGTAAACGATCTATACGTAAGGCAAAGATAACGTTACATATGAGAAGTTATACAGGAGAGAAACCATTTAGTTGCTCCTAGTGTGGTAAAAGATTTAGACTCATGGGGAATCTATCTGTGCATATGAGTAGTCATACAGGAGAGAATGAGTTTACTTGCTCTGTGTGGTTAATGATTTAAGTTGCATCAGTTTGCAACAAAAGATTTATCAGCAACTATTCATATTATACATATTCATAGTTCACTGTTGTTAATAGAGAATTAAGAATCCCTTCACCTGTTTTTATCAGAGGAAAACAATTTTTATGTCTCCAGAAAATATAACTCATTGAATAACATGAAAGCTTTGTGTAGATATTCCCTGTTTCTACTGATTTGATATATATATATATACACACTAAATGTATTTTTCATAATGTCCTCCATGTCTTTATTGTTCAAATGTTTTCCTTGCACAGTATGTATATGTATGTTCTTAACCAGTTCATATGATTAAATATGTTTGTTTTAAATCACTGCGCTAACTGATCAGTAACTGAAGAGACAGTTAAAAAGTGGAGAGACATGTGACCATGACTGCGTTTAGAATAATCCATTTTTCTCAGGAAGGTTCAGAGTGAAATATCCTGAAGTATTTCAGTGGCTGCCATTATAAGAGCTGTTAGAAATCTGAATGATAAGGAAAGGAGCTTCAATGCGAAGACAAAACTTTAAAAAGTGCAATGGACACAACTCAAAAGTTGGAGTTCGGACTTGTGTACTCGGGGAGAAGTCATCTATCCTGACTTCACGGAGCAGCAGTTGTCTGACGTCACACAACAATGATCAGAGCAGACTTGCGCTGCTTAAACATTCACCAAAATGAAGATATAACATTGTTGTCATGAAGCTTTTATAATTAACACATCAGATTTAACGATCAATTTTTGCCTTTATTGAAGATATTGTAAATTGATGGATTAAATTAAGTTCATACATCAACAAAATGCCAACAAGTCCTGTGGGTTTACCCCAATGTCCAGGACCTGGGGGTTAGTGTGAGACTCAGCAAGTCTTGAGGAGCAGAGGGAGAGAGCTATTTCATCAGTAATAGTCATGATGAATCCAGGGTACTGTCGCTACGTTTAAAAGCTTGTGAGCAATGGTACAGTGTGTACACAAAATATGAACATGAAATCTGAAAGTGACATTCCTGTTTTTCATGAAGGGAAATTAAAAATTATTCCCCTTTATGAACTAATAATGACTAGTTAATAAAGTAGATGACACCATGCTTTTACAGCACACACAATTAAATTCAAAAACATTCAGAGACAAATCTGATGAGTGTGAGGCAGACACACAAAACATGTGATGAAGACACTGAGGGGAATTTAAGTTCTTTAAAGGAAGCCGGATCTTATGGCTCATCCTTCTTTGTTTTAAGGGGGCGGGGTCACTATGTGTTATACCTGCAATAATAACCAGGATAACACTGATTTATTTTTAAATGTGTGCACTATGTCTAACAGCACTACATTACTTGTACTGCTTGACCTAATATCAATGAATTATATACTCTCAATCCTGAGCACAGAGGTCAATCACTACTGCTGCTGGGTGTCTCCAGATCAAGGCTCAATAGAGGTGGACCAGGGGTTTTCAGTTGTTCCCCATGAACTATAGAAAAGTTTAACTATTGTTGGAACATGTTTTTTGTGAAACCACACTTCGGCCTACATGTGCCGTCAAAAGCCTGAAGCAGCATTTCCTTTGTTCCGGAGAAAACCAGAGCAAGGAACTCAGTCTCCCAAGACCCTCCAGAACGTCACACAGAGGTGTGAAAACCCTCCAGGGACACAGGTTTCAACTTCCATTGGTCACGCTGGACCCCATGACCTGTGAGATCACCGGGCCAATATAAGGCCAGCTCTCCCCCTCTTCTATCTCTTTCTACAATCCCTCCACAGGGCAGAAGCCTCTTTTCCTGTATCGCCGAGGGGAGAAGCCTGGGTTCTCCAGCTCACATCTTCTCTTTCCATCCAACTCTTCGAGAGGAGAACAAAGGTGCAGCTTCCAGCTCATCTCACCAAGGAAACCTCCTCGTAACAAGCTCTACCAACCCTTCAAGCAGTGATGCGATTTCCTGCTGGAAAACTTCAACCAGCAACTGAGCTGCACAGCTCAACAGACTACGAAGGCAGTAGCCACACAACCAGCAAGACGATTTCACCGAACTGCGAACTGCACAGCAACCTCTTGGGCTTAATAATCATACTAGGCTAAGCAAGACTGTTTATTCAATTCTGTGTGATGTTTATAAGTTTGATTTGTGGGGTTGTGAGACACGCATGTCTCTTCACCTAATTAGATCTGACCCCCGCTACAGGTCGTAAACATTCCAATAGGGGGGAAAGGGTGTTATCTCTTTGGCCAGCCGCCATTTTGAAAGCACGCTGACTCACACAGACACACACACATGTAGACTCAAATACCTATCTTTGTTTAATAAGTACACCATTAGTAATTTGTGTTTTTTTATACTTTATTATATTCATAATAAATGTTTTTCTTTCACAAATGTCTTTTTTCATTAATGTTGCTTAAGTGAATTTTGCCAACCTCTACACTGTCAAGAACTCCATATCCTTCAACTTCTTTTAAAGTTATTATTTAATATTAATAATAAAAATATTAAGTTTTTTATTTTGATAACCAAATTTATTGAATGCCGAAAAGGCACACCATTTTATGGTATCACGTTTGATGCATTATTGCACAACACTATTCATATCAGAACTGCTCGGATCCTAGAACGTAATGTTACCACCTGGCTCAAGGCTGGCAACAAAAAGGGAGATCACACACAGAACGATCAATCAAAAGTTATTTATTCCACTTTACTCAAACATCATATTTACTAACTAGTGAGGTGTGTAAGTATGAAGGGCATCAGTTGTGTCAGAAGTGTGTGGATGAGTGAGAATGTTGTGTGATGCATGTTTGTTAGTGCAGCAAACCAAACAAAGGATCAAGGTTCAGGCTGGTGCAGCAGGCCCTGCTGAGAGAGACCGAGACACTCCCAGAAGAGCAGTCTTATATACTTTCTGGGAAGGCCCACCCAGAGGGGCAGGTAAGTGCTGTAGCTCCACCCACCAGCACAGAGCAAGGCACACAGGCAGGTAGCATAAGAGGGTCGTCACAGTAATAAAACAGAAAAAAACTCAACATGCCTCCATACTAGTTGTGTGGTGTCATCCAAGTGTCAACAAGCCCTGACATTCATATTCAACTCAAAACAAGGTAATTTACACCGTGTTCAGTTGGGGACATGATAAAGCTCCAGGAGCTCCATGTGGGACTTTATCATGTCCCCAGCCCCAGCATGAGCCCCTGGAGCTCCGTGTGGGACTCTGTCATTTTTCCAGAAGGAGGCTATCAAAGGGCATTTAGCCTAAAAACATGTCAAATAAGAATGTTGGGGCTTGTGGACACCTGGATGACACCGCACGAGCAGTAGGGAGGCATTTCTTGTTTTATTACGTCTGAAGAAAAGGTCACAATTTACTTCAATTGTATTAAATTTGGCTGCAAATCTGTTTACCCCTGAGAATCCAGCAGTGTTTTGGGGACTCAAACACTTCACCCACCTCTCCATCGGCATAGTGGTGAGTAGATGAGTGAAAGAGTGAACTATCCCTTTAATGTAGACTTGATGCATCAAGGAGACTAGAAGGTGAAACAATACAACAACAGAGTAACAAGAGCAATTGTCAACCCCAAGTCTGAAGATGTCTCCCACAACCTCCCCATATATCTTTCTCTACTTGCGTCACTTATTCCAACAGCACAGCCATGAATAGCTAGAATTTATTTCACTCTCTATGTTACAGGTGTTCGCATTCCAATGGATAGTTAAGTCTGAATATGCATTCCTAAATCATGCTGTCCTTACGTCTTGCCACTGGTGAAATACGCAAAAGAGTTGAAGTTGGTGCCTCTTTGTCTGGCGCATCTGAGTTAGATATGAAAGCAGACAGTATAATGTACTGTTGGTTGGCCCTTTATCTATAACCTGCTTGGAGAGAGAAGGGAGTTAGACATTAGACAGGCACTATTCTCCTGTACAGATATAATGTTTAATATACAAATGCATAATATATAGTGGCATATACAGTAATGTGTGAGGATGGTCAAAAATTCCCCAACAACACTGACTTCATTATAAACTTATTTTGTATTTCTGACGAATACATTTAGGCTCGAAAACAATTTAATCATTTAAATTAAACATTACTCACATCTGACAAAGAGCAGACTCCTAACAGCAGCACAGAACAAGTAACATAATAATGGTTTTTCCAAAGCCAAAGAAATCCAGTCTCCGTGGAAAAAGCAGTTGATTAGTCAGCACATAATGTAGATGAGCACTTGGGCTACCCACACTAGGTTTCCCTAAAGATCAAGGAGGACAAGGTAAATATTTTTTCTTCAGTATTATATCCTCATATTGCTTAGAAATTCAGTTTTTTTAACTGAATTTAGAAATTAAGTGATATTACTGTTGGATACGTGTAGGCTATATTACTTGTCCTGCTGTCAAAACTTTTGAGGACATCATTATCACTTTGTACTTTAACAATGTGCAACAAGTCACAAGTGGACACTTTACTGCATTACCATTGCCATGTAACCTATTGTGCATATCTTTATGTGATTCAATATCTGGTCTTTTTCTGCAGATATGCAAATCAGTGGTTTCTTTGAATGTGTTGTTAGTTTCCATTTATCTACAAAATTTGTAGAAAATGTGTTTCCTTCACTTGTCTTAAGTCTAGCAGCTTTAGGTCTCGCAGTAGAGACAATTTTAAGGTGTCTTAGCCTATAGTGTTTTTTATTACAAATACTAAGTCAGTTGTACTTTCCGATCCACAAAACGGTACCACGTAGATCGTAATGAGGTTTAGAATCTTGTTTGAATAAGAAAATTTCTGTAAATCAAACAAGAAAATGAGGGAGATAAAAGAAATATAACCAACAGTGTTGTGATCTCACACCCTCGGGATTAGAGTGACAGATTGTTTGTTCATGTTGCTATGGTAACGTCTGATAGTCGACAGGTAGCATTTACTCTTCACACCTTTGTTTCTTTTTTCTTAAATACTTGTAATCTCAGATTTTATTATTCAGACTCTTTGTTTCCTGAGAAATGTTCAGGTCTATGATGAAACACAAGTGGTCGTCTTCAAAAAAGACTGTATATAAAGATGTTAGTGACTGTATATGAAGATGATCAGTGACTGTATATAAAGACCATCAGTGACTGAAAAAATTAGGAGTAATTAAAGCATTGATAAGAATAAACAGTGTGTAACATAATGGAAAGTAAATTAATTGAGGAGTTATTGTCAGTAATGGTATTTGCGGAAAAAAAACCATATTGTATGTGACCACGACCACGATCAGATGCCAACACAATGCAAGATTCCGCCATTACGATCATGATCTATAATTCGCGATGAACATTCTAGACCTATAGCAGCAGAACTCAGAGCAGGTCCAAGAAAACAGAACGTAACATCAGGACTTGTTTCTGGTGAGTTCCTGGAGTCTGCTTCATGAATCTGTGTTTATCTGTGGAACTGATATTTGTTGGTCCCCTGGTTCAATCATAAATTTTCCTTTCAGGCTGCAGTACTGACAGATGTAAAGCTTTTTACAAAAACCTTTTGCCGGATGGGAGTCTCTGGAATAGGTGGCGACCGGGATGGGGAGGATCAGCAATGATCTTGCCTGCTCTCTTGCAGGTCCTGGAGTGGAACAGGTCTAGGAGAGCCGGCAGGTCGCAGCCGATGACCTTCTCGGCTGACCGAATGATCCACTGCAGTCGGCCTTTGTCCTTGGCAGTGGAGGCAGTGAACCAGGCGGTGATTGATGCAGTGAGGATGGACTCAATGATGGCTGTGTAGAACTCGACCATCACTTTCTGCGGCATGTTGAATTTCTTCAACTACCGCAGGAAGAACATCCTCTGCTGGGCCTTCTTGATGGTGGAGATGATGTTCTCCGCCCACCTCAGGTCCTGTGCAATTATAGTCCCCAGGAATCTGAAAGACTCCACTGTGTTAACTGGGGAGTCGCACATGGCGAGGGGGGCGGTTTGGGCTGGGCTCCTCCTAAAGTCTGCTACCATCTCTACAGTTTTCAAAGCATTCAGCTCCAGGTAGTTCTGGCTGCACCAGGAAGCCAGACTGTCAACTTCCTCTCTGTAGGCGGCCTCGTCCCCATTGGAGATTAATCCAAAGAGGGTTGTGTTGTCTGCAAATTTCAGGAGTTTGACAGAGGGGTGCAGTTGTTTGTGTAGAGGGGAGAGCACACAGCCTTGTGGGGCTCCAGTGCTGATGGTCCGGGGCTCAGAGACAAGCTTGCCCAGCCTCACTCGCTGCTTCCAGCTTTATTCGACATCACACATACATGAATGCACTGTGCTCATAAGAAACTGTGACCTATGCCCTAGAAAGAATTCAAGCAGCTGCCCCAGGTTCTGAAGGTCAGATAGAAAATGCATGCTTATGCACACAGAACATACAGCCGTTAAAGCAGGAACACAATATTCCTCACTCCAATCTACAACAACACCGTCAAGGCTTGTTTTTAAAACACAAAACCAAAACACTATCAGAAATGTGAAGATTTGCCCTGATGCTACAAAGGAGGGGAGAAACTGGGAGCGGCTCATCATCATTCGATTCCAGTGCCAATAGGCTGGGGACCACTGCCTGCGCACCAGCAAGGGAAAGCCAAAGTCTAATACTACGGCAACTCCCCCTCGTTATTGACCAATGACGTTTTACCTACTATTATAAGTAATGCACCCGCCATCCATTCGGGGTGACTCTTGACTACCCCGTGCTACTGTTTTGGCCAGGGCTGTGCATTGAGTGCCCATAGCTATGCTGTAATTTCCATTGCTTCTAAATAAATACTTGTTGAACCAAACCAAGACTCTTCTCATATCTCGGGATAAAAGAACATGACAGAAGCAGTTCTAAAAAAAATTTCACCAGGTGACAAAAAATGTTGTCACGCTGCTCCAGTTCTTAGATGTCAGCACAGCAGGTTTAGAAAGTTTAAGTTTCTGTCTGTAAGCCGGGATCAGATGAATAAGAGTGTGGTCGGATAGACCAAGAGCAGCACGGGGAAACTTCATGATAAGCCCTGCTGATGGTACTGTAGCAGTGGTCCAAAGTATTCTCCCCCCTGGTCGGGCATTTGACTAACTGTTGGTATTTGGGGAGTTTGTGAGTTAAGTTGCCCTTGTTAAAGTCCCCAATGACAATAACAGGGGAATATGTGTTCTCTCTCCTTCTCTCCACTCCTAATATCTGATCAGTGAGTTGACGTTGAGCCTCTCGTACGTCAGCTTGCGGTGGGATGTAAACTCCCGCCAGGATAAAAGAAGTGAATTCACAGGGAGAGTCAAACCGTCTGCAGGTGATGAAAAATGATTCCGGGTCAGGAGAACAGGATGGTAAAATCACGTTCACGTCGCTGCACCAGCAGTGGTTTATATAGAAAATAAAAAATAATCCAAGTTGAGCCGCAAAGAACTGAATTAAAGACTAAAAACAAACACAGAAGTGCGCACCAACACACAGTAGTGGCCGTTCGACAGCTGAGACTAACTCAGGATTGGTTGAGTGTGTATGGGTGGGATCCTCAATAACTACTGCACAGAATCTGACTGTAGATGACGTCATCATCACAAGTTGGCAGCGTTTGTATCTGATATATTTTTGCTTCATTTTCTTACAATGGGAGGAAGTGGAGACGTGTCGTCCATCTTTATAAACAGTGATGGAGTATTTCTACTTCACTGTCTTATTACTTTTACTTGTAATGGAGAATTTTTTACT
Organism: Verasper variegatus; assembly: GCA_026259375.1. Classification (NCBI taxonomy): domain Eukaryota; kingdom Metazoa; phylum Chordata; class Actinopteri; order Pleuronectiformes; family Pleuronectidae; genus Verasper; species Verasper variegatus. The sequence goes on from CM048049.1 coordinate 7,690,959, forward strand.
TTACTTTCTTGGTACTTTTACTTAAGTAAATAATGCGAATTCTTCTCCCCCACTGGTTAACTATCCCCACCCCCATTCACTCGATCAGAGAGACACACGCAGTGAGATCAGAGCTCGTTCATGGGAAGCAGCCGGTAAGTGACTCTGTTGAAGAACAGTGGAAAAAGTGAAAACACTGCATGAAAAGAAGAATTTGTGTCAGTTAGTGCCCCTGCAAATTTCGGTGGAATTTCAGGTAAACAACTGTTCACAGGAATCTGCAGGCAGCACAGAAAACTGCCAGGAACTGCCGGGAATTGACACAGGGTTCCAGTTTGGGGGGTTTTGCAAGCCTGAGAAGCTTTGCAGTTGATCCCTCTGCTCCTAGGTCTATGGGGGGGCTTTCACATGTAAATGACAAAACTGTGATCTTTACAAATGCAAATCAGGATAGTTTCACCTTTTTCTAAAAGGTACTAACTCCCTTTTAAGAAAATCTCTCCTATAAATACATCAGGCTTAGTATAATTATAGAATCATAAATTGTAGTTTGAATAGATATATATAAGTTAGTATGCTATAATGAGTACATACAATTTTCAGGGTACATCTGATGATACATCTAAGAGATGTCTTTCTGCCGACACCAAAACACTGTGCTTCACATAAAACATATCATCTGTGTCATCACGTGACATAGTCCCAAACATTTGTCCTCCCAAACTACTGGGAAAAACTCAGCATCATATTCACATGTCCATGGCATACTAAGCTGTTGACTCTGCTGAAATTGCCTCATAATTTGGACTTCAATCGTCTTATTGTTGTTATTAAACTCTCTCTGTATTCCATTAAAACACTCAACACTTTTATCAAAAGTGACTTACAATAAGTGCATTCAACTATGAGGGTACAAACACAGAACGGCAAGAATCATGTAAGTATATTAACTTAACACCAGAAAGAATAAACTGGTCCTCAGTCACATACTCATCCCATATAAATGTAAAGTACAATTTAAAAACTGTTATAACCGCTGCTTCAAAAGTTAAAAGCTCATTTGTGAAGTTTTACTCTGAAAACGTCACACTCAGCTCGTGACTACGTTCATTCCTGAAGATGCCACGTCAGTCGTTAACGTCAACACGGTAGAGGGCTGGTTCAATCACAGCCTTGTGAATGAAGCATCTGTCTCCCGCAGACAAGAAACTACTGGCTCGTGTTTTGCGTGGTTCGATGAGGGACTGTGTTTTCGGTGTAAAAAACTTGCTGAAGTCGACACGACAGAGAAGCCATTGCTAACTGCTAAGTAACTCTTAGATCTGAATAGCGTGTTAACAACTGTGGGATTAGCGAGAAAGTTGCTAAAAGAAGAAGAGAGCATCGAGTGCTTGAGCAGAACTAGTGCATGTTTAAATGAGTACGAACTTCATAAATTGAAGAGTTTGTTCTCGTTAGGTTTTTTCATAAACTTGACTTTTGTCCGGATGTATTTTATAGGAAACTGGCCTCTGAGTGGCCGGCGCCACGAACCGGAGCAAGGGTAAGATTAAAGGAGAGACGCGCTGTGCTGTATAAAATACATTGTATAAGTTTAATTCATCTGATCTATTTCATCATTGTGATTTCACAGCCTGAGCACCTTATTTATTCATGCTTTTAAGTATTTATTTATACGTTTATATATTTATTTGTAATTAAGTCATGTTTCGTCTTCCATATTTTCTACTGTGCAGTATTATCACTTTAGTTTCCTCTTCGTCCTCCAGTCCAGCAGGCGTCACTGTTGGCTCTGAGCTCGGTGTCGCTGTTTGCCAGCCGCTGGCTGACTTTGTCCGCTCCGAGACTCAAAGTGCGCAAAGAGGAGGAACATGTGCGACGTGCAGCTGCTGCGGGTGTCGGTACATGAGCGGATCAGCGCTGCCGCTGAAGACTTTCTGCTGCAGGTGGAGAAAGGAGGAGAAACGGCTCAAGTCCCGGCGCTGAGAGCGCTGCTCACCGAGCGGCTAACGGCGGCGGAGGGGGAGATCGTCGCAGTGTTTGAGGAAACCGTGGCGGTGTACGAAGACAGAATGGAGCGGTCAGAGCGGGATATCTACCGCCAGAGGAGACTGCTCGATGCCGCGATGAACCCCGAACTCCGGCTGCACAGAGTTGGTCAGTACCTCGAGGAGCCACTCACAGGCTAACGTTAGCTAGCATCAGCTCTGCTAACACGAGTTGATCAAACTAACACTCTAAAGGGAATGATACGTTTAAAACAATGTCTGGTTGGTTAAGTTGATGAAATGTGTAGATACAAGGATTAGGAGCCTTGACCCTCAACTGCAGCCAGGGGTCACATGTCCTTGATAATCATCTGCAAGATGCTGTTAGAAAGCTCAGCACACATCTGGGGTGTTTATGCATTGTGGCTCCTTTTGTGTAAAAAGTCCTACAGACTGCTTCGTCTCATCCTGAAAAACAGACGCATATTGTGTGAATAATTATGATACTGGCATATTTTAAAATAAGTATAATTTCTACATCACTGTTGTTATATTAATAACAATAGACCCTATTTGTGAGATGCTTGATTTCAAAACGATTGCTGTAACACATGGATGACTAAAATCGCTGTATGTCATAGCAACACTTTCCCTGAACTGGAGAATCTGGGTTTTATTTAAGTACTAAAACTGGTTTATGACGTGGATTGATTCAGTCACTGGAGTTGTGCAGTGAAGATGATCCCTGGTAGTCTATTCCTATTCTATTCCACGTGTTGATAATCGTAATACATTAAGCTTGTTTCAGGACAAAAAGTAAAACTTGCGGTTCTGTCTCGCTCCAGCTGCCATCTTGAGAAATATCCCCTGGATGCTTCAGCTTCAAGTGCTCGTGCATCACGGTTGTGCTGCTGTGATCATTTTGGATTTGCAGAGTTTACAGAGAAACATGTTGCTTGGTCTCCGTCAAACAAACTCCCACACTTTCGATGATCGTGGGCCATTTGTTTTTTGCTTCAGTTTGCTCTTTGGGTGAATTCAAGCTTTGACTCGACGCAGCCATCTTCCTTCCTCCTAATGACGTCATCACTAGATGAACAGACAGAGATGTGAAGAGAGTTTGTGGTGATAAGAGCTGACGACGGTGTCGCAGGTGATGTAAACATGATCTATGCAGCAGAGTAATACATCACTTCCTGTCTCTGCCTGCTGCTCCACCTTCACCTGAATAATGAGGAGGATTTGATACTGTTGTGAACGAGTCTGTGCAGAAAACCTGCTGCTGTGTTGTTCATGTGTGAAACACAAACTCTGGAGACAATTCTCTGTTTTTTACCCACAGGTCATGTCTGAAAACAGCTTAACCAACGAACTAACCTCCACTCGCCCTACTCTGCTCTGCTAGTGTCCTAATTTGTTTATTTGGCCTCAAAATATAAAACTTTTTTACTGGAAACACTTGGTTTAATGCTGCTAAATTTACGAGCTGCGTCGAGATGTTGAGGTAACTATGAACTACCTCAACATCTTTGCTTCTTGAGTGTGATCGTTCAAAAATAATAACAGTCGACATTAAACGACACAACATACGTTTTTAAAAAGACTTCAGGAACCTCTGAAATGATAAACGTGTGTATTTGTGTTTCAGTGTGTCCTGCAGATGTACAGCAGCTGATGGTGAATAAAGAAGAGGTTCCCCCTGAGCAGCAGCAGTGGAGCCCCCTTGTGGACCAGGAGGACCCAGAGCCCCCCCACATTAAAGAGGAACAGGAGGAACCGTGGACCAATCAGGAGGGAGAGCAGCTTCAACAACTTGAGCAGGCTGATATCAAGTTCACAGTGACTGCTGTCCCCGTGAAGAGTGAAGAAGATGAAGAGAAACCTGTACTTGTCACAGCTTCATCAGAGTCAGACTGAGGAGAACAGAGTGGACTGTGGAGAACAAGAACCAGCCAGGACCATTTGTCCTGATGGACATTTACAACAAGGTACTGAGGACAAGACTGTAGACAGTGAAGATGATTGGATGCAGACCAGGGAACCTCAGTCTGGTTTAAATACAAAAAATAACAAACAGCCTCTAAGTGATATGAAATGTAAAACGAGTAAGAAAGCATTTAGTTGCTCTGAGTGTGGTAAAAGATTTCGCATTAAGGCCAATCTAACTACACATATGAGGATTCATACAGGAGAGCAACCTTTTAGTTGCTCCGACTGTGGTAAAAGATTTCGCCAAAAGGCCAGTCTAACTGCACATATGAGGATTCATACAGGAGAGAAACCTTTTAGTTGCTCTGAGTGTGGTAAAAGACTTCGCCAAAAGTGCCATCTAACTGAACATATGAGGATTCATACAGGAGAGAAAGCATTTAGTTGCTCCAAGTGTGGTAAAAGATTTAGACAAAAGAGGGATCTAACTGTACATATGATGATTCATACAGGAGAGAAACCATTTAGTTGCTCTGAGTGTAGTGAAAGATTTAGACAAAAGAAGGATCTAACTGTACATATGAGGATTCATACAGGAGAGAAAGCATTTAGTTGCTCCGAGTGTGGTGAAAGATTTAGACAAAAGAAGGATCTAACTGTACATATGAGGATTCATACAGGAGAGAAACCATTTAGTTGCTCCGAGTGTGGTATAAGATTTAGACAAAAGAGCGATCTAACTGTACATATGAGGATTCATACAGGAGAGAAACCATTTAGTTGCTCCGAGTGTGGTAAAAGATTTAGCCGAAAGTGCCATCTAACTGAACATATGAGGATTCATACAGGAGAGAAAGCATTTAGTTGCTCCGAGTGTTGTAAAAGATTTCGCCATAAGTGCAGTCTAACTTTACATATGAGGAGTCATACAGGAGACCGACCATTAAGTTGCTCCGAGTGTGGTAAAAGATTTGGCCAAAAGGCCGGTCTAACTGTACATATGAGGATTCATACAGGAGAGAAACCATTTAGTTGCTCCGAGTGTGGTCAAGGATTTAGCCGAAAGTACAGGCTAACTGAACATATGAAGATTCATACAGGAGAGAAAGTATTAGTTGCTCCAAGTGTGGTAAAAGATTTAGACAAAAGAGGGATCTAACTGTACATATGAGGATTCATACAGGAGAGAAACCATTTAGTTGCTCCAAGTGTGGTAAAAGATTTTGCCAAAAGAGCGATCTAACTGTACATATGAGTATTCATACAGGAGAGTAAGCATTTAGTTGCTCCGAGTGTGGTAAAAGATTTCGCCAAAAGGGCAATCTAACTACATATGAGGATTCATACAGAAGAGAAACCATTTAGTTGCTCCGAGTGTGGTAAAAGATTTGGCCGAAAGTGCAGTCTAACTTGTAAAATATTTAGACTAATGGGTAATCTAACTGCATATGAGTAGTCATACAGGGGAGAATGAATTTACTTGCCCTGTGTGGTTAAAGATTTAAGTTGCATTGTTTGCAACAAAAGATTTATTAGGATTTGTCAGCAAGTATTCATATTATACATATTAATAGTTCACTGTTGTAAATAAAGAATTTAGAATCCCCCTTTCAGCTATTTTTATCAGAGTTAAACAATTTCTATGTCCCTAGAAAATGTACCTCATTGACTAACATGAAAGATTTGTGTTGATATTCCCTGTTTCTACTGATTTGATTTATGCATCATATATATATATAATGTTCTCCATGTCTTTATGGTTAAAATGTTTTCCTTGCACAGTATGTACATGTATGTTCTTAACCAGTTCATATGATTAAATGTTTGTTTTAAATCACTGCGCTTACTGATCAGTAACTGAAGAGACCATGGCTGTGTTAGAATAATAGATTTTTCTCAGGAAGGTTCAGAGTGAAATGACCTGAAGTATTTCAGTGGCCGCCATTATAAGAGCTGTTCGAAATCTGAATGATAAGGAAAGGAGCTTCAATGCTTCCTAACTTATCACCTTTAGCATAGGAAACACCAGACCATCCTTGATGAAAGGGAAGGAGAAAATGTAGTCCCACAATTCATTTAAAGCGATGCAACCTCGTAGCTGCAGCTGGAAACACCCACGTTAGCACGTCATTCTCTCATCTCCTCTGAGTCTGGGAGCAAAGCGGAGTTGATGCTGCGTTCCAGACAACTCGGACGTCGACATTTTCCAAACTCCTACTTGAAAAAAGTGTAATGGACGCCACTCAAAGTCGGAGTTCGGACATGTCTTCTCAGGGAAGAGTCATCTACCCCGACTTCACTGAGCACCAGTTCTCTGATGTCACACAACAATGGCGACGCTCATCGAGACGTAGATCCTGTAGCTGAGGCCCATCTGTTGGATTCAGTGACTTATGTATTGAATGTGTTTCCAAGTATCAAAGTCAAACAAAAAGTATAATGGTGTCGTCTACCTCCTCTTTGTTTCTGTATGAACGGAGGCTGCACTGGTCACAGTTGAATTGTCTCATCACAAATCCAATAAATCAGTGTCTCATGGTCAGACATGTATGTTTATGTTTGATGTGAAGTTGGAACTGTGAAATTTCAAGTTGGAATATCTGACATCCGCGTCATCTGAGTGTGTGTGTGTGTAATGCAGCATTACACACACACACACACACACACACACACACACACACACACAGGCCCCGCCCCCCACTCACTCACATACGGACAGTGAAGCAGCGGTGAGAGAGGAGGTAAATGTCGAATGGGAGCAACACAAGTGTGAATACAGGGTTCCGGACTAATGATAAATTATTAGCACCGCTGTTTCATTATCAAAACAGAAGCACCGGTTGGTTTGTATCATTTCAGAGTCTCAGTGTCGTCCTCCACACTCACTGACCTGAGCTCACTTTACACTTTAAATATAAACACCAACACTCATTACAAGTTATGAGAAACAGAAATTAACTTTAATTTGTGTTTGTTTGAATCTCTCCACAGTTTATGAGACACCCACACACACACTAACCCCTTGCTCCTGGTATCTCACGTGATGGCCTATGCGATGATTTAAAAATGTTTTCACGTTAATCATTTGTAAACTGATTTGTACAGTTACACTGTGAGGAACCTTGAGTTATGACCAGATCATTTTACCATGAAATAAAATAAAGCTCTGGGACAGCTATCTTCCACTTGCACAATATTATAAACATTAGAAACATCCTTAAAGTGCAAGTATTTGCACAAAACTTGGAGGGATGGGGCATGAGAAGAACTCGTTCAATTTTGCAACGAATCAAGACAAAGGGGTGGATCCAGGAATTTTTTCGCCCTCTTACTTTAACATAACAGATTTTTTAAATAATATATTTAGTGAGTTGATATTTCTAAATGTACAATTTAGTGCAGCTTCAAATTTTCTAATTTCTTAAAATTATTTGTTCCTCAACTGTACTTTAACTGTAGTCTTTCTAGACACATATTTTGTGTTGCTGTATTATACTGTGTTACGTTTATTAGCAGACACACGTAATTAGGAGTAAAATATATGTTTCATTGGTTTTCATTTCACTCTGTAATCATTTAGGTGATCAGATCACTCCCTTTTGTCTACTATAACAAATAGACAGTCGTGCTGGATTGTTCAGCCTTGGCTGAGGTATAGAGTCTGTATCTTCAATTCATAATTCCGAGAATGAAGTTCGTCACTATATTTCCTTTTACATTTCAAACCTTCTGCATAAGAAAAAGATTCAAGCTGTGATACCTCTGAAAGACAATCTCCCCTGTAGATGACCCGTGGGAAGCATTCTGATGTGATGAAGGTGCTCACGTCTGCTCTCCTGACTGGACCATCCTTCCTAAGTCCTTCCTGAGTGCTAATGTCAACATACAGAAGGGAAAAGAAAAAGTCTGTCACACAAACCATATTACAAAAGTGTACAAAACAATGTGAAACTCATCAAGATGAGCTCAACCCTCATACTGATGAAGTGATAACATATGGATGCAAATATAAGAGTGAAGCTGATAAGATGAACATCTTGCAAGATGTGGAATTGTGAAATGAGTTGGTAGATGAAAATAATAACAATAATAACAATAATAACAATAATAAGCTGGTTTATTTCACTGACAAACAAAAAATGTTTTAGAGGTTTAGTTAAGCTTTAATAAGATGTATTAAGCATTTTATGGGTCCATGCCATGTTAGTTATTTTATTTTTGTCTACTGATCATTTATAACATATGCCTAAGCATATATATATATATTTATTTATTTTCAAAGCCAAAGAAATCCAGTCTCCATGGAAAAAGCAGTTGACTAGTCAGCACATAATGTAGATGAGTGCTTGGGCTACCCACACTAGGTTTTCCTAAAGATCAAGGAGAACAATGTAAAGATTTTTTCTTAAGTATTGTGTCCTCATATTGCTTAGTAATTGTGTTTTTTGAACTGCATTTAAAAAAAAATAAGGGTAGGCTATATTACTTGTTCTGCTGTCAAAACACTTTTGAGGACATCATTATCAATTTGTACAGTAACAATGTGCAACAAGTGACAAGTTGACACTGCATTACCATTACCATGTAGCCTATTGTGCATGTCTTTATCTGATTCAATATCTGGTCTTTTTCTGCAGATATGCAAATCAGATAGGGTTCATCCTGAAAACCCCCAGAGAACAGGGCCAGCGGGTGGGCCGCGAATCCCAGGTGAGACTCACACATCATCAACCGTGTGGAGTTTAAAGTCATCTCATCTCTACACTGTGTGACGTCACACAGAGGGGAGGACATGTAACTTTAGTGTCTATCTGTCTGTTAACCTGTCCGTCTGTCTGTTTACCTGTGACTGTCTGCTTACCTGTGTGTCTGTCCGTTTACCTGTGTGTCTGTCTGTTTACCTGTCTGTCTTTCTGTCTGTTTACCTGTCTGTCTGTCTGTCTGTCTATTCACCTGTGTGTCTGTCTGTCTGTTTACCTGTGGGTCTGTCTTTTTGTTTACCTGTCTGTCTGTCTGTCTGTCTATTCACCTGTCTGTCTGTCTGCCTGTTTACCTGTGTGTCTGTTTACCTGTGGGTCTGTCTGTTTGTTTACCTGTCTGTCCTCAGCCCACATCAGTCCACATTCACCCAGGTGACCTCGGTTGACATTGAATCACTTTTGGTTTGCTCTAATTTACTTTCACTGTGAGTAAAGTGGCTCTCAGCAGAAGAGAGGAACGTTTCTACGGCCGTGATGTCACTGAATGATTTAACCATTTGATGTCATGGTTTTGTCCAGGTAATGGAGCACTGCATCAGACAGTACAATGCTGGACATAACCTGGAGGACGAGAAGGAGGTGGAGGGAAGTCAGTGGAGGGAAGTCAGGAGCCACCATCCTCCAAGACATCAATGTTTTTAGGTGCAACTGTCAACAAATTGATGGACAGATGTTGACAAATTGATGGACAGATGGTGACCGATTGATCGCTGAGGTTGTTTTGTGCATTGCACTCCCTCTCCTTTGTGCCTACAGAGATCCTAATGAGGTTTTGAATTTTGTTTGAAAAAGAGAATTTCTGTAAATCAAACAAGGAAACCTTTTACAAGAAAAGTTTTATAGAAGACACAAGGATGAGGGAGATAAAAGAAATAAAACCAACAGTGTTGTGATCTCACACCCTCGGGATTAGAGCGACAGATTGTTTGTTCATGTTGCTGTGGTAACGTCTGATAGCCGACAGGTAGCGTTTACTATTCACACCTTTGTTTCCTTTTTCTTAAATACTTGTAATCTCAGATTTTATTATTCAGACTTTGTTTCCTGAGAAATGTTCAGGTCTGTGCTGAAACACAAGTGGTCGTCTTCAAAAAAGACTATATAAAGATGATCAGTGACTGTATATAAAGACCATCAGTGAGTATTTAAAGCATTGATAAGAATAAACAGTGTGTAACATAATGGAAAGTAAATGAATTGAGGAGTTATTGTCAGTAATGGTATCTGCGGAAAAAAAACATATTGTATGTTATGAGCCATTCGCAGTTTCACTGTACCGGCCGTGTATGGCGGATTCTGTATCGTGCTGGCTGATCGCGATAATAAAGGCGGGTCCTTTATCATGTTGGCATCTGATAATGGAGGTGGACCACGATCGAGGTGGCAGCTGATGATGGATCCTAATGGCGGCAGTGGACAATGACTGTGGACTATAGTGGCATCCGATCTTGATAGTGGATCATGATCTTGCTGGCTGCTGACCATAAACTATGATTGCTGCAGGACTGCTTGATATATAGTATTTCTCCTCAGATACTTGACCATTACTGACAATAATCCATCAATTCATTGACCTTCAGTTATGCTTCAAAATGTTTACCCTTATCAATGCTGCTAAAACCTTTATTTTGATGATGTTCTCCTTTACACTTGACATCTATTGCACTTCTGTCCGTCCTGGGAGAGGGATCCCTCACATGTTTCTACATTCTGTTTTACCCTGTTAAATGTTTTTTTTTAGTAGTTTTTCCTTACTCTTGTTGAGGGTTAAGGGCAGAGGATGTCACACCCTGTTAAAGCCCTATGAGACAAATTGTGATTTGTGAATATGGGCTATACAAATCAAATTTGATTGATTGATTGATTGATGTGACCACGACCACGATCAGATGCCAACACAATGCAAGAATCCGCCATTACGATCATGATCTATAATTCGCGATCAACATTCTAGACCTATAGCAGCAGAATTAAGAGCAGGTCCAAGAAAACAGAACGTAACATCAGGTCTTCTTTCTGGTGAGTTCCTGGAGTCTGCTTCATGAATCTGTGTTTTCCTGTGGAACTGATATTTGTTGGTCCCCTGGTTCAATCATGAATTTTCCTTTCAGGCTGCAGTACTGACGGATGTAAAGCTTTTTACAAAAACCTTTTGCCGGATGGGAGTCTCTGGAATAGGTGGCGACCGGGATGGGGAGGATCAGCAATGATCTTGCCTGCTCTCTTGCAGGTCCTGGAGTGGAACAGGTCTAGGAGAGCCGGCAGGTCGCAGCCGATGACCTTCTCGGCTGACCGAATGATCCACTGCAGTCGGCCTTTGTCCTTGGCAGTAGAGGCAGTGAACCAGGCGGTGATTGATGCAGTGAGGATGGACTCAATGATGGCTGTGTAGAACTCGACCATCACTTTCTGCGGCATGTTGAATTTCTTCAACTACCACAGGAAGAACATCCTCTGCTGGGCCTTCTTGATGGTGGAGATGATGTTCTCTGCCCACCTCAGGTCCTGTGCAATTATAGTCCCCAGGAATCTGAAAGACTCCACTGTGTTAACTGGGGAGTCGCACATGGCGAGGGGGGCGGTTTGGGCTGGGCTCCTCCTGAAGTCTGCTACCATCTCTACAGTTTTCAAAGCATTCGGCTCCAGGTAGTTCTGGCTGCACCAGGAAGCCAGACTGTCAACTTCCTCTCTGTAGGTGGCCTCGTCCCCATTGGAGATTAATCCAAAGAGGGTTGTGTTGTCTGCAAATTTCAGGAGTTTGACAGAGGGGTGCAGTTGTTTGTGTAGAGGGGAGAGCACACAGCCTTGTGGGGCTCCAGTGCTGATGGTCCGGGGCTCAGAGACAAGCTTGCCCAGCCTCACACGCTGCTTCCTGCCAGTCAGGAAGTCAGTGATCCATCTACAGGTGGGCTCAGGCATGCTCAGCTGTGTTAACTTGTCTCGGAGAAGAGCTGGGGCGATAGTGTTGAATGCGGAGCTGAAGTCCACAAACAGGATCCTGGCATAGGTGCCGGGGGAGTCAATGTGCTGGAGGATGAAGTGGAGTCCCATGTTGATTGCGTGGTCTACAGACCTGTTGGCTATGTAGGCAAACTGCATGGGGTCGAGGAGGTGGTTGGTGATGGCCTTGAGGTTGGTCAGCATGAGGCGCTCAAAGGTCTTCTTTACTACAGAGGTCAGGGCTACTGGTCTGTCGTCATTATGGGATGATGGTGGATGTTTAGAAGCAGATGGGTACTACGCATTCAGCCAGTGAGGTGTTAAAGATGTCTGTGAACACTGGAGACAGCTGGTCTGCACAGTACCTTAGTGTGGAGGGGGAGACAGCATCTGGTCCAGCTGCCTTGCGGGGGTTCAGTCTCTTCAGTAGTTTGTTGACATCTCTCTCCTGAATGGAGAGAGGTGTGATGGGGATGAAGGGGCAATCTGGGACCATTTTGTGGGGGGGGGTAGTGTCTTTGTCCAGGCTGGGAAGAAGAGGTGTGATAACTGTGGAGAGGGGTAGGGAATGTGGGGTAGGGTTAGGACTGGTTTGAAAGTTTAAGGTCTTCCACAGAGTGGGGGGATTTGGTTTTGCAGCCTGTGATCACCTGAAGTCCAGACTGACGAGGAGTCGTTGGCTGCAAGTTGTTGTTCCAGCTTCTTCGAGTACTGTCGTTTGGTCTCTTTGATCTCCTTGCCAAACGAGTATTTAGCCAGTCTGAACCTATCCTTGTCCCCACTCTTGAAGGCCACCTCCTTCTCCAAATGAAGCTGTTTGAGTTTGGCATGAACCAGGGCATGTCGTTGTTGTAACTCTCCCTGGTGTGTGTTGGAATACATCTGTCCTCACAGAAGCGGATGTATGACCTCACAGCCTCTGTATTCATCCAGACTGTTGGAAGCAGTTCTAAAAATGTCCCTGGCAGTTGTCCAGGCAGTCACGCTGCTCCAGTTTTTAGATGTCAGCACAGCAGGTTTAGAAAGTTTAAGTTTCTGTCTATAAGCCGGGATCAGATGAATAAGAGCGTGGTCGAATAGACCAAGAGCAGCGCGGGAAACTTCATGATAAGCCCTGCTGAACGGTACTGTAGCAGTGGTCCAAAGTATTCTCCCCCCTGGTCGGGCATTTGACTAACTGTTGGTATTTGGGGAGTTTGTGAGTTAAGTTGCCCTTGTTAAAGTCCCCAATGACAATAACAGGGGAATATGTGTTCTCTCTCCTTCTCTCCACTCCTAATATCTGATCAGTGAGTTGACGTTGAGCCTCTCGTACGTCAGCTTGCGGTGGGATGTAAACTCCCACCAGGATAAAAGAAGTGAATTCACAGGTAGAGTAAAACCTTCTGCAGGTGAAAAATTATTCCAGGTCAGGAGAACAGGATGGTAAAATCACGTTCACGTCGCTGCACCAGCAGTGGTTTATATAGAAGCAAATCCCTCCGCCTTTTGCTTTGCGTGAAAAGACCGGATCGCAGTCTGCACGTAACAGCTGAAAGCCGGTCAGATGTGCGGCAGAGTCCGGTGTAGATTCCGTCAGCCACGATTCCGTAAAACACAAAACAGAAGAAAGGGAAAAGTCTCTATTTGTCCTGATGAGAAGGCGCAGTTCGTCCATTTTGTTGCACAGTGAGCAGACATTGGAGAGGAGTATACTTGGTAGAGGCGAGCATAATCCCCTCTCCCTGAAGCGCACAAGGGCCCCAACACGTTTTCCTCTCCATCTCCGCCTCAGTCTCGTTGCGTGACCGAGGACCATGGCACCTTTGATTAGTAAATCCAATAAATCCACAGAAGAGGCGAGAAAGTTGGGACATAAATCAGATGGTAAGAAGTGCGCACCAACACACCGTGGCGGCCGTTCGAGGCGCCATCCATGATTGACAGCTGAGACTAACTCAGGATTGGTTGAGTGTGTATGGGTGGGATCCCCCATAACTACTGCACAGAATCTGACTGTAGATGACATCATCATCACAAGTTGTATGAAAATGAAGAAAAAAGAGACGTGTCGTCCATCTTTATAAACAGTGATGGAGTATTTCTACTTCACCGTCTTATTACTTTTACTTGTAATGGAGAATTTTTAATTTACTGTCTTGGTATTTTTACTGAAGTAAATAATGCGAATTCTTCTCCCCCACTGGTTAACTATCCCCACCCCCACTCACTCGATCAGAGAGACACACGCAGTGACATCAGAGCTCGTTCATGGGAAGCAGCCGGTAAGTGACTCTGTTGAAGAACAGTGGAAAAAGTGAAAACACTGCATGAAAAGAAGAATTTGTGTCAGTTAGTGCCCCTGCAAATTTCAGTGGAATTTCAGGTAAACGACTGTTCACAGGAATCTGCAGGCAGCACAGAAAACTGCCAGGAACTGCCGGGAATTGACACAGGGTTCCAGTTTAGGGGGGGTTTACAAGCCTGAGAAGCTTGGCAGTTGACCCCTCTGCTCCTAGGTCTATGGGGGGGCTTTCACATGTAAATGACAAAACTGTGATCTTTACAAATGCAAGTCAGGGTAGTTTCACTCAGTAGTGCAGAGGTCACACCTTTTTCTAAAAGGTACTAACTCCCTTTTAAGAAAATCTCTCCTATAAATACATCAGGCTTAATATAATTACAACCATAAATTGTACCTTGAATAGATTTACCTTATATAAGTTAGTATGCTATAATGAGTGTAATCAGTGATACAATTTTCAGGGTACATCTGATGATACATCAAAGAGATGTCTTTCTGCTGACACCAAAACACTGTGCTTCACATAAAACATATCATCTGTGTCATCACGTGACAAAGTCCCAAACATTTGTCCTCCCAAACTACTGGGAAAAACTCAGCATTATATTCACATGTCCATGGCATACTAAGCTGTTGACTCTGCTGAAATTGCCTTATAATTTGGACTTCAATCGTCTTATTGTTGTTATTAAACTCTCTGTATATCATTAAAACACTCAACACTTACGACTTACAATAAGTGCATTCAACTATGAGGGTACAAACACAGAATGGCAAGAATCATGTAAGTACATTAACTTAACACCAGAAAGAATAATCTAGTCCTCAGTCACATACTCATCCCATATAAATGTAAAGTACAATTTAAAAACTGTATAACCGCTGCTTCAAAAGTTTAAAAGGTCATTTGTGAAATTTTACTCTGAAAACATCACACTCACACCGAGGAAGTTGCTAAAAGAAGAAGAGAGCATCAAGTGCTTGAGCAGAACTAGTGCATGTGTAAATAAGTACGAACTGAGTTTGTTCTCATTAAGTTTTTTCATAAACATGACTTTTTGTCCAGTTTAATCTTATATGTTATATGTATTCTGAGTGGCCGCTGCCACAAACCGGATTAAGGGTAAGATTAAAGAAGAGACGTGCTGTGCTGTATAAAATACATTGTATAAGTTTACTCCATCTGATCTATGAATCTGAGCCTGAGCGCCCCCCCCCACACACACACACACACACAACAAGGCAGTCACTGCACATTAGGCCGAGTAACTGTTTAGTAATTGTGTTTTTTTATTGTGGATCTTCCAACTGTGATGTAGCGAGGCTATTTCTGTTTATTAATAATATACTAATGTTACTCATGTTGTTTTCCAGCTGCCTGTAAGGCGTACTAAGACGTACTATGAGCCAGTATGAAGGGACTTCCGGTACATCCAACCGGACCTTGCAGCTCTTGCAGCAGCATTGAGAAGTTCAGGAGTCGACAGAGAAGAAAGAGGGTAAGATTAGTTCAATCAGGAGAGACTTGATTCTCAATTTAACAATGTTTATTTTGACAAACGCACAGAAGTACTGTTTACAGTCTTTGGCATTTTAGACCCCTGTGAGATGTCATCAGGATTAGAAGGGCGTGGAGCAGAGCATCGAACAGGAATACCCCCCGGGGTCTAGACACTGGTGGTGGTTCATCAGTCATTCAAATGTTTTGGATGGCCCATATTCGTGAGAATTGTCCTATTGGACTCGCCAATTGTGACATCCTCTGCCTTAACCCTCAACAAGAGTCAGGAAAAACTACAAAAATCTTTTTGACAGGAAAAAACGTAGAAACCTCAGGAAGAGCTGCATGCGAGGGATCCCTCTTCCAGGATGGACAGAAGTGCAATGGATGCCACGAGTAACAGGTATATTGTCAGGCAGTCTTGTTGATTTTTTAGTCCGCGATCAGCTCCCACCATGATGGGGTGCCGCCGTAATCAACGATCCATTGTCATGATCCACTGATACTATTGGGATCCATCATCAAGGTCCATGATCGTTGCCAACACAAAGTGGGATTATGCATACGATCAGTTGAGGTTGGGATCCGGAAGAGGTGATGAATATTCTGCTGGAGACTGGAGGAAGTTGGGGTGGAGGAGGGGTTATGCACGTCACTGAAAGACGGCTGACTGCGGAAGAGAGGAGAAGGGATTTTTAAAGTTTGACAGGTGCTGAATGATTGGCTGAAAGAGACCGCGGCAGACAGATTAGACATTTAGGAACACCCACATCAGCTGATTAATATGCAGGTTAGGTCTTCCTGACTGAATTTACGCTAGCTTCATATTCATTAGATTATTTTTCGGTCACATGTACAGTATAGGTGTATGTTGTCATTGAACCATGCTGATTGTACTGATTGTGTTTACTGGCTGATTGAAGCGGGACAGATGACATGGATCCATCCTTCCACAGCCAGGAGCTCACCGACCTGTGTGCCACACTTCAAATAAGACTGGAAGCTACACTGAATCTCACAGCTACACACCACAGACATCTACACACTGGGGCAGATTCGGACAGAGTCCCACAAATAACTTATGACCCAGAGGCGGCAAAGAGACATTTCAAGCTTCACCTGATTAGTTTTTCACTGGTTGTGTTTTTACAATATTTGTGCTGTATGTAAATAATATTTAACAGATCTACCAGCCAATTACAAGTGACTTTTTGTTTCAAAGGTCTGTGGTTTCATTTAATGGTGAAGTGAGATGAGTTCTCACCAGCGATTTCGTTGGGATTCATATGCTAATTAGATCACACCTTCAATCTATTCCTAGACCCGGGGCTATGCCCCCCCCACTCCCACTCACTCGATCAGAGAGACACTGAGCTGAAGTTTCTGCCTCCACTCTGACCTGCTCTCACTTTAACAAATAATCACTCATTACTAGTTATCAGGACCTGATCAGTACATGAAGGAACTTAGTGTTTGTTTGATTCGCTCCAGCGTTTATGAGGCTGCATTTAAACATCATGTAAATTGACTCGTCAACATTTTGTGCTCAGTACAACATGAGACGAGACGCTCACAGTCTCATTAGCATACGGACACAGAAATACAGAAAAAAATATATGTGGAAATGAATTGAAGACATTTATCTCTGTATTTATTTATGCTTTTAAGTATTTATTCATACATTTATATATTTATTTGTAATTAAGTCATGTTTCGTCTTCCATATTTTCTACTGTGCAGTATTATCACTTTAGTTTCCTCTTCGTCCTCCAGTCCAGCAGGCGTCACTGTTGGCTCTGAGCTCGGTGTCGCTGTTTGCCAGCCGCTGGCTGACTTTGTCCGCTCCGAGACTCAAAGTGCGCAAAGAGGAGGAACATGTGCGACGTGCAGCTGCTGCGGGTGTCGGTACATGAGCGGATCAGCGCTGCCGCTGAAGACTTTCTGCTGCAGGTGGAGAAAGGAGGAGAAACGGCTCAAGTCCCGGCGCTGAGAGCGCTGCTCACCGAGCGGCTAACGGCGGCGGAGGGGGAGATCGTCGCAGTGTTTGAGGAAACCGTGGCGGTGTACGAAGACAGAATGGAGCGGTCAGAGCGGGATATCTACCGCCAGAGGAGACTGCTCGATGCCGCGATGAACCCCGAACTCCGGCTGCACAGAGTTGGTCAGTACCTCGAGGAGCCACTCACAGGCTAACGTTAGCTAGCATCAGCTCTGCTAACACGAGTTGATCAAACTAACACTCTAAAGGGAATGATACGTTTAAAACAATGTCTGGTTGGTTAAGTTGATGAAATGTGTAGATCAAAGGATTAGGAGCCTTGACCCTCAACTGCAGCCAGGGGTCACATGTCCTTGATAATCATCTGCAAGATGCTGTTAGAAAGCTCAGCACACATCTGGGGTGTTTATGCATTGTGGCTCCTTTTGTGTAAAAAGTCCTACAGACTGCTTCGTCTCATCCTGAAAAACAGACGCATATTGTGTGAATAATTATGATACTGGCATATTTTAAAATAAGTATAATTTCTACATCACTGTTGTGTTATATTAATAACAATAGACCCTATTCGTGAGATGCTTGATTTCAAAACGATTGCTGTGACTGATGACTAAAATCCCTGTATGTCATAGCAACACTTTCCCTGAACTGGAGAATCTGGGTTTTATTTAAGTACTAAAACTGGTTTACGACGTGGATTGATTCAGTCACTGGAGTTGTGCAGTTAAGATGATCTCAGGTATTCCAGTCTATTCTTATTCCATTCCATGTGTTGATGATCGTAATATATTAAGCTTGTTTGAGAACAAAACTTAAAACTCGCGGTTCTGTCTCGCTCCAGCTGCCATCTTGAGAAATATCCCCTGGATGCTTCAGCTTCAAGTGCTCGTGCATCACGGTTGTGCTGCTGTGATCATTTTGGATTTGCAGAGTTTACAGAGAAACATGTTGCTTGGTCTCTGTCAAACAAACTCCCACACTTTCGATGATCGTGGGCCATTTGTTTTTTTGCTTCAGTTTGCTCTTTGGGTGAATTCAAGCTTTGACTCGACGCAGCCATCTTCCTTCCTCCTAATGACGTCATCACTAGATGAACAGACAGAGATGTGAAGAGAGTTTGTGGTGATAAGAGCTGACGACGGTGTCGCAGTGATGTAAACATGATCACATGATCCATGCAGCAGAGTTAATACGTCATTTCCTGTCTCTGTCTGCTGCTCTACCTTCACCTGAATAATGAGGAGGATTTGATACTGTTGTGAACGAGTCTGTGCAGAAAACCTGCTGCTGTGTTGTTCACGTGTGAAACACAAACTCTGGAGACAATTCTCTGTTTTTTACCCACAGGTCATGTCTGAAAACAGCTTAACCAACGAACTAACCTCCACTCGCCCTACTCTGCTCTGCTAGTGTCCTAATTTGTTTATTTGGCCTCAAAATATAAAACTTTTTTACTGGAAACAATTGGTTTAATGCTGCTAAATTTACGAGCTGCGTCGAGATGTTGAGGTAACTATGAATTACCTCAACATCTCTGCTTCTTGAGTGTGATCGTTCAAAAATAATAACGACATTAAACGACACAACATACGTTTTTAAAAAGACTTCAGGAAACTCTGAAATGATAAACGTGTGTGTTTGTGTTTCAGTGTGTCCTGCAGATGTACAGCAGCTGATGGTGAATAAAGAAGAGGTTCCCCCTGAGCAGCAGCAGTGGAGCCCCCTTGTGGACCAGGAGGACCCAGAGCCCCCCCACATTAAAGAGGAACAGGAGGAACCGTGGACCAATCAGGAGGGAGAACAGCTTCAACAACTTGAGCAGGCTGATATCAAGTTCACAGTGACTGCTGTCCCTGTGAAGAGTGAAGAAGATGAAGAAAAACCTGACTTGTCACAGCTTCATCAGAGTCAGACTGAGGAGAACAGAGTGGACTGTGGAGAACAAGAACCAGCCAGGAACATTTGTCCTGATGGACATTTACAACAAGGTACTGAGGACAAGACTGTAGACAGTGAAGATGATTGGATGCAGACCAGGGAACCTCAGTCTGGTTTAAATACAAAAAATAACAAGCAGCCTCTTAGTGATATGAAATGTAAAACGGGTAAGAAAGCATTTAGTTGCTCTGAGTGTGGTAAAAGATTTAGCCGAAAGTGCCATCTAACTGAACATATGAATATTCATACAGGAGAGAAAGCATTTAGTTGCTCCGAGTGTGGTAAAAGATTTCGCCAAAAGTGCCATCTAACTGAACATATGAGGATTCATACAGGAGAGAAAGCATTTAGTTGCTCCGAGTGTGGTAAAAGATATAGACAAAAGAGGGATCTAACTGTACATATGATGATTCATACAGGAGAGAAAGCATTTAGTTGCTCCGAGTGTGGTAAAAGATTTAGACAAAAGAGCGAGCTAACTGTACATATGATGATTCATACAGGAGAGAAACCATTTAGTTGCTCTGAGTGTGGTAAAAGATTTAGACAAAAGAGGGATCTAACTGTACATATGAGGATTCATACAGGAGAGAAACCATTTAGTTGCTGCGAGTGTGGTAAAAGATTTAGCCGAATGTGCCATCTAACTAAACATATGAGGATTCATACAGGAGAGAAACCATTTAGTTGCTCCGAGTGTGGTAAAAGATTTGGCCAAAAGGCCGGTCTAATTGTACATATGTGTATTCATACAGGAGAGAAACCATTTAGTTGCTCCGAGTGTTGTAAAAGATTTCGCCATAAGTGCAGTCTAACTTTACATATGAGGATTCATACAGGAGAGAAACCATTTAGTTGCTCCGAGTGTGGTAAAAGATTTAGCCGAAAGGCCGTTCTGACTCCACATATGAGGATTCATACAGGAGAGAAACCATTTAGTTGCTCCGAGTGTGGTTAAAGATTTTGCCAAAAGGGCAATCTAACTGTACATATGAGGATTCATACAGGAGAGAAACCATTTAGTTGCTCCGAGTGTGGTAAAAGATTTGGCCGAAAGTGCAGTCTAACTTGCAAAATATTTAGACTAATGGGTAATCTAACTGCATATGAGTAGTCATACAGGGGAGAATGAATTTACTTGCCCTGTGTGGTTAAAGATTTAAGTTGCATTGTTTGCAACAAAATATTTATTAGGATTTGTCAGCAAGTATTCATATTATACATATTAATAGTTCACTGTTGTAAATAAAGAATTTAGAATCCCCCTTTCAGCTGTTTTTATCAGAGTTAAACAATTTCTATGTCCCTAGAAAATGTACCTCATTGACTAACATGGAAGATTTGTGTTGATATTCCCAGTTTCTACTGATTTGATTTATGCATCATATATATATATAATGTTCTCCATGTCTTTATGGTTAAAATGTTTTCCTTGCACAGTATGTACATGTATGTTCTTAACCAGTTCATATGATTAAATGTTTGTTTTAAATCACTGCGCTTACTGATCAGTAACTGAAGAGACCATGGCTGTGTTAGAATAATAGATTTTTCTCAGGAAGGTTCAGAGTGAAATGACCTGAAGTATTTCAGTGGCCGCCATTATAAGAGCTGTTCGAAATCTGAATGATAAGGAAAGGAGCTTCAATGCTTCCTAACTTATCACCTTTAGCATAGGAAACACCAGACCATCCTTGATGAAAGGGAAGGAGAAAATGTAGTCCCACAATTCATTTAAAGCGATGCAACCTCGTAGCTGCAGCTGGAAACACCCACGTTAGCACGTCATTCTCTCATCTCCTCTGAGTCTGGGAGCAAAGCGGAGTTGATGCTGCGTTCCAGACAACTCAGACGTCGACATTTTCCAAACTCCTACTTGAAAAAAGTGTAATGGACGCCACTCAAAGTCGGAGTTCGGACATGTCTTCTCAGGGAAGAGTCATCTACCCCGACTTCACTGAGCACCAGTTCTCTGATGTCACACAACAATGGCGACGCTCATCGAGACGTAGATCCTGTAGCTGAGGCCCATCTGTTGGATTCAGTGACTTATGTATTGAATGTGTTTCCAAGTATCAAAGTCAAACAAAAAGTATAATGGTGTCGTCTACCTCCTCTTTGTTTCTGTATGAACGGAGGCTGCACTGGTCACAGTTGAATTGTCTCATCACAAATCCAATAAATCAGTGTCTCATGGTCAGACA
The DNA here is from genome assembly GCA_026259375.1 of Verasper variegatus. Classification (NCBI taxonomy): domain Eukaryota; kingdom Metazoa; phylum Chordata; class Actinopteri; order Pleuronectiformes; family Pleuronectidae; genus Verasper; species Verasper variegatus. Next base: position 7,712,481 of record CM048049.1, read on the forward strand.
TGTATGTTTATGTTTGATGTGAAGTTGGAACTGTGAAATTTCAAGTTGGAATATCTGACATCCGCGTCATCTGAGTGTGTGTGTGTAATGCAGCATTACACACACACACACACACACACACACAGGCCCCGCCCCCCACTCACTCACATACGGACAGTGAAGCAGCGGTGAGAGAGGAGGTAAATGTCGAATGGGACCAACACAAGTGTGAATACAGGGTTCCGGACTAATGATAAATTATTAGCACCGCTGTTTCATTATCAAAACAGAAGCACCGGTTGGTTTGTATCATTTCAGAGTCTCAGTGTCGTCCTCCACACTCACTGACCTGAGCTCACTTTACACTTTAAATATAAACACCAACACTCATTACAAGTTATGAGAAACAGAAATTAACTTTAATTTGTGTTTGTTTGATTCTCTCCAGAGTTTATGAGACACCCACACACACACTAACCCCTTGCTCCTGGTATCTCACGTGATGGCCTATGCGATGATTTAAAAATGTTTTCACGTTAATCATTTGTAAACTGATTTGTACAGTTAAGTTTTCATTGAACACGTTCATGCACAATACTTATTAAATGATCTGATTACTGACAGATCGATTTACTATGTCTAACTGAAAACTGGCTTCAAAATGGTGAATATGTAGTTTTAAATGACACCCGAGGGGTTGCAGCAATCTTTAAATCCGACCTATCGATCAACCCTCGACCTAAAGGTAGTTATAACTCGTTTGAAAATCTTATAATCAGCCACATACATCGAAGCCTGAAATCACATAAACCAATTCATCTAGTTATCATCTATCGTATGCCTGCCCCTTACTCTGAAGTTTAACTGAATTCTCTGAATTTCTATCTGAGCTAGTTCTTACGACAGATAGTCATTATAGTCAGTGATTTCAACATTCATAATAATAATAACAATAATATTTCCCCAAAACCTTCTGTCTGACCTTTTTTTTTCGTTATATTTTACACACACATTACACACACTATTACATGTGTCAGTACAATACAGGAAAGTTATCAGATCTTCACTCCCACACTAGTTGATAACTTTGTTAATTATATTATACAGCAGCCTCATTAAAAACAAACCTTGATGCTGTCGCCCCCCTGAAAAAGAAGAAAGTAAATCAGAGGTGATTAGTTCCATGGTATAATACTCAAACATGTGTTTTAAAACATCACAGAAGTTGGCGAGGAAGTGGCATTTCACCAGTCAAGATGACAGAGCCACAGCTCTACTGATCCATCTAGTCCTCTAACTTTGAGAAGCAATGATTTTATGAACTTCCTTACAAATGAGATTATAACCATCAGGTAAACAATCCACCACCTCCCCCCGATGAACAGCATAGATACATTGTCTAGTACAGAAACCATAGAACCACTGCAGCACCAGATTTATATTGGGCCACTTTTCTCCAATTGGTCTTCCTGAACTCTTCCAAGTTTCATCCTGTAAACCAACAACCTGTCTATTAGACTCTGTCCCAACTAGACTATTTGAGGAAGTTTTCCCCCTAATTGACAGTTCCATACTAAATCTGATTATGTCTTTGATAACTGGCTATGTACCAAAAGCATTTAAGTCGGGCTGGGCAATGATTAGAAGTTTTAATCGTGATTAATCGCATGATTTCCCTGATTAATCACGATTAATCACATTTGTATACGCAAAATCCAATAATGAATTCAAAAGTAGTGTATAGCGCACCTTTATTTTAAATGTTCTGCCATATAAACGAAAGTGCCATAATATTTGTTGTGCAAACACTTTTAACATATTTTAATACAGTAGCAGTTAAATAAAATATTCAGTGTAAATCTCAACTTAAACAATGTTATCAAAGCAAGTACAAAATTAAAGCTCATTGCCACTGTCAGGGCATTAATGTTATCCTGTTCGTTATGAAAAAGAAATAAACTGGCCACAAAATCCTGAGCCACAATCATATCATTAAAACAGGCAATTTCTGAGGTAACAGCAGAAACATTTTACTTTCTTCAGGGAGCAGCATAACCAGTCTAGTACCAAATGTCCCTGTTAGAGTGAGACACCAGAAAACACTTTCAGTGCAGTTTGTCTTTTCCTAGAACTTGACACTGTTATTTTAAATGTACTGCCATATGAACTAAAGTGCCATAACATTTGTTGTGCAAACAAACACTTAACATCAGTAAGTGGCCCACAACCTTTCTGCACTTGGCCAGGACATTGTCAAATGCACTGTTATGCAGAGATACTGTGACAGAACGCTGGAGACTGTGCGCGAAGCAGGGGACATGATCAAAAGGCAGTTGTCTTGCAGCAGCGATCATATTTTGTGCACTATCTTTGCTAAGTGTGGTGACTTTATTTGACACATTCCACTGCTGTGCAACGTCAGTAAAGTGTCCCGCGCACGTTTCAGCATAATGTCTCTCCTCTGTTTTCATCACAGTCAGAGCATGTGAATGCAGCGCCCACTTTTCATCAATATAATGCACTGTAACTCTGAGGAAATTGTGGTTACCGAGTGATGTCCAGTAGTCCTCAGTGAGAGCAACAGCCAGTGCACGTTGTAAAGTTGTCACTTTTGCAGTCCTCTCCTTTTCATACAACTTGTGTATTCTTCGTGTGATGGTGCGTCTTGAGGGCATCTCATACCTGCCGTCATTTGTTGCGATTCTCAAAATGTTTCTCAGACCGACGTCTTCCACAACACTAATCGGCCTGCAGTCTGTAGCTATCCACTTCGTTATGGCATTTGTTAGCTTCTCTTGCCTTTGTTTATCTATACTCCTCCCTGCATCTAACGTAGTCTGCCGAAGCCTCGCTCCGCTGTCTGTTTCGTTGAATGATTTGCTGGTATCAACTGTGTGTTTTGCATTTAGGTGATATTTTAGACTGGAAGTACTCCGGTGATAAGAAAATTCAACTTGGCAGTGGTTACAAATAACTTTGGTTCTGTCGACTCCGCCGTCTGGAAGAACTTTAAAATGAAAATGGCCATGTAAAAGCTCCGTACCCTTCTGCATGTTTGTTTATTCGCCAATTCTTTTCTTTTCCGGTTCCGCAGCAGTCAGCAACAGACTTTCACAAAATAAAAGCCTGTGAGCAACAGACTTTTACCATAATACAATAAATATTAAAACCTGCGCTAATGCCTGATAAAATAATTGTTGGTGTTAAATAATTGATGAGTTAACGCGATTATAACGAGTTAACTTGCCCAGCCCTACTTTTAAGGTATCGGTAATTAAACCTCTGCTTAAAAAGGCCACTCTTGATCCAGATGTTTTAGCTAATTACAGACCTATATCAAGTCTTCATTTCCAAAATCCTGTAAAAAAAATAAGCTGTTGCTAACCAGATGTGTTAGCAACAGCTTTTTGTCAAAAAGTACTGTTAAAAGTTACCATTGACCTTTAATGGCATCAGATAATAGACTTGTCTCTATGCTCGTCCTGTTGGATGTTACTGCAGCATTTGACATCGTAGATCATAAGACTGGAACAACATGTAGGGATTAAAGGAACGACATTAAGCTGGTTTAAATCATATTTATCAGATAGATTTCAATTTGTTAATGTTAACAATGACCCTCAATGAACAGACAAGTTAGTCACGGAGGTCCACAAGGTTCTGTCCTTGGACCGATACTCTTCATCTTATATATGCTCCTTTTAAGCAACATCATCAGAAAGCATCATGTACACTTCCATTGTTATGCAGAAGACACCCAGCTCTACTTATCTCTGAAGCCTGATGAATGTAATCACTTAGTTCAACTTCAGGAATGTCTCCAGAACATCAAGGCCTGGATGACCCAGAACATCTTACTTCCAGATTCAGACTGAGGTCATTGTAATTTGCCCTAAACATCTCAGAGAAACACTGTTGACCAGATGGTCACCTTGGCATTAGTTTGGCCCCTAGTTCCACTGTGAGGAACCTTGAGTTATGACCAGATCATTTTACCATGAAATAAAATAAAGCTCTGGGACAGCTATCTTCCACTTGCACAATATTATAAACATTAGAAACATCCTTAAAGTCACAGCTCACAACACTACCTGACTGATCAGACTCTATGTTGCGTCTGCTTTTTGAGGAAGAATTCAAGGTCTGTTTGCTGATATGCGAACAAGGGAGAAACATGCTGCCTTGATGATATGTGTCACTCTGTGTGCCAGAGGCATCATCATTCAGATACACAAGTAGCTTAGAAGACATGGGCATTTTGATTTGGCCATCTTTGCAGAAAGGAAACAAACTGCATTTGAGGCAACTATATTGTAAATTGATCATGATCTACACTGATGACTGTACTGTCAGAACCCCTTTATCTCCTTTTTCTTTTTTGCTGTGCAATTGCTTTAGACAATTTCCTACTATTGTGTTTTACCATTTCACACGACTAAGTGAGAGAAAATGTGCTGATTATGGGGAAATCAACCTGAGTGCAAGAGCCTGACAACAGTCAAACAAAATTTCTGACATGTCAGTGTTTGGTCAGGAGCATCTGATCACTCCTCAAACCCCGCCCCCTTGTAAACAACACAACAAACTACGCAAGACGAAGCTGAAAATCGCTCCGATTCTAAAATATGTCACGCGACTTAGAAATCTGGTCAAAATCTGGCTCATATCGCACAGTGTATGTCCGCCATGAGTCATAATCAAATCAAGACTATGTGGAGTATTCTGACTTAAGTCACATTATGTAGACATGTCGAAGTATCAGTCGCTACATGGGCATATGGCAGTTACCAGCTGCTTGGTGGCACATGCCTTGGGTTCAAGTGTAAACATGAAGTAGTAAGTCTCACTGATCAGACTATGATCTGTAATATGTAAATGGGAGTATGAATGGAATGTTCTATTAGTAACTCAGGTAAACATCACAACTGGAATGATGTCTTATTCATAATAAGGTTAATAGTCCTGCTATTGCTGTCCATGTAAACATAGTCAATGTTGGGACTATCAAAATACTGTTTGCGTTTTTTGCCAATGCAAATGGGCAGATGAAAAGGTTAAAACCTGACTTAATACAAGGCCATGTGTGGTTCCAGCTGGTAAAGGAGAGAGTCTGTCTCTTGTGTCCAGTTGAATACAACAGTGGTGGATGTGAAGTGTACAAAGGTACATCACAAACAGTCTTTGCTCGAGTCCTAGTGATACCAACATCCCTAAACCCAGCACGTCCTGAACTGATTACATTCATGGACAGTTTGTCTTTAAAAAGCCTTGGATCCTATGTAAAAGGTTCAGCTTGCCATGACTGCGAATTTAGCTAAAATGTGGATATGAGAGAGAATAAGATGCATCATTTCATACAAAATAAAGATGGTTTCCAACAAAAAGGCACTTAGCACTGATTTTGGCCAGAAGCTCAATTTTAAATAATAAATCCACAGATTTAAGTCACAATTACAATATGAACTGGTCAGGCAGGGTGTTTACTACCACGTCTCATCCCCACAACAGCCACATAGTTCCCTCCACCAAGGACATTATGTTTTCACCCCTGTCTGTAAGTTTGTTGGTTATAAACAAGATTATGCAAAAACTGTGGGCCGGACTACCCCGAAACTTGGTGAACAGTTGTGGTATGTATCAGGGAAGAACCCATTAAAATTCTATGATAGACATCTGGAGAGCACATCACCCAGACAATTTACTTTATTCTCATCTCGACACCAAACATACTCCAGCATTGATTATCTTTTGATATCATTAAAGATCACTTATTTGGTGCAGTCGACAGAAATTGTCTATATGTCTATGTCTGACCACCATTTAACTCTTGTAACGTAAAGATGAATTTGTACTCGTTGTAAAAACTGAATATTTAGCCTGTTCTTAAATCACAGTTAACTGCTGTCTGTCACTTATGAAAGGAAGCTGCTTCAAGTGACCTAGAGGAAGTACAGACACATGATGTGACCTTATCCTTTCAAACCTTAACAATGTCTCACCTTTAATCTGACTTCCTAAAAATGTCCTCAGAATTTGGTCTGGACTTTCTCTGAAGGTTGCCTTTCACACAGGAACAACACAGCAGGAGATTCTCAACGTGTTTACAACACAGAAATCTCTTGAGTGTTCAGGTGAGGGGTGGCGCAGCAAACAGAAGCAGGACTTAACGTATTGTGTCAGTTGGGGAGATCATGTGTTTTTGTTTACAGCACATCAACATCAAAACATCTTGACATCTTCCCAAGTGTCTTCTACGTGAATGGCTCTGCATATTCATCCTGAGACATGTATTCTTTTGGGTGTTTTTCAATTTTGCTTCCGTCATGAGTTAAAAACATCATCAACATGCTTGATCGCTTGCCATGAATCCTCAGGAGGATCTCCTGGTGTTCTCCCACATCGGCTCCTCTGGACTTTCTGCTGACTTTTTACTAGGGGGTCAGCAGAAGGACATTTGCGTTCACATATACAGCCCCTCTGGAGAATGTCCTGAGGTTCACCAGAGTTCTGTGCATGTCTGAAAGCAGCTTTAGACTGACACAAACATTGTAACTTTAATTTATTGTTTTAATACATCTGGTAATGGAAAATTCTGCATTTGTGTTATGTTTAATAGAAGAACAGATATGTATTTATAAGAAGTATGAACAAATGTGTTTCTATGAGTTAACTTACACTCTACGAGTGTTGATTAGGGAACATAGATGTTTATTGCTTCCCCCCTTTCTATGACACTGGGCAATTGGTACACTGCAGGGGTCACCCAAGGTGTTAGAGTAGATGGGTGCAGGGATCTCTTTCATGTATACAGGACGGGGGTCTTTTGCCTCGTAAACGAAGATAAGGGATCTGTGGGAAAGATGGTCTCACGCAAGAGGTCACCCCAGGGGGCTGGGACAGAGATAGAGACAGGATGCCTTTTGCTCCTGACAGGGAGGGGCTTGTGATCTGGACCATCCTTCCTAAGTCCTTCCTGATGTGCAAGCACAGAGTGCTAATGTCAACATACAGAAGGGAAAATAAAAAGTCTGTCACACAAACCATATTACAAAAGTGTACAAAACAATGTGAAACTCACCAAGAAGAGCTCAACCATCATACTGATGAAGTGATAACATATGGATGCAAATATAAGAGTGAAGCTGATAAGATGAACATATTGCAAGATGTGGAATTGTGAAATTAGTTGGTAGATGAAAATAATAATAATAATAACAATAATAACAATAACAATAACAATAAGCTGGTATATTTCACTTTCACCTGTGTCACCTGCTGTTGGTTTATAGGCACTTGTTTTGTATTTCTGACTGACAAGCGAACTCCGACAAAGAGCAGAACCACGACGCAAATCCTCCACTCCGCCATTCTCCTCCGGTAATGCCACAAGCTGCTTCAAGAGCCGGCGTCTACTGCAACATATCGCAATTCCTGGTCCCAACACCGGCCCTGGCAAGGGCGGGGAAATGTGAACGCTGTGTGGGCAGCAATGGCAATAATAACTGCCACTCATTTGTAAAGGCATTTGCCAGTTGCTACAGCGGTTTGGGGGCAGTTGCCACTGCTGCCACCCTGTCTGAGGGCAACTACCGCTGTTTGTGACTAATTCCCTGAGATTTTTACGTAGTTTATGAATGTTTATCAGCGTGTTACTATTCAGGGAGATTTGGACTAGTTTGTCAATGTTTACTTGCTTGTTATTGTTCCGGGTGTGGATGGTTGAGACGCTGCAGTGTCCCTTCCCAAATATATATTTTCTCTGCTAAATATCCAGATATATTGGTTTTCATCTGAAAAAAATGTTTTAGAGGTTTAGTTAAGCTTTAATAAGATGTATTAAGCATTTTATGGGTCCATGCCATGTTAATTATTTTATTTTTGTCTACTGATCATTTATAACATATGCCTGTGCATATATATATATATATATATATATATATATATATATTTTTTTTTTTTTTTTTTTCAAAGCCAAAGAAATCCAGTCTCCATGGAAAAAGCAGTTGACTAGTCAGCACATAATGAAGATGAGTGCTTGGGCTACCCACACTAGGTTTTCCTAAAGATCAAGGAGAACAATGTAAAGATTGTGTCCTCATATTGCTATAGTAATTGTGTTTTTTGAACTGCATTTAAAAAAAAATAAGGGTAGGCTATATTACTTGTTCTGCTGTCAAAACACTTTTGAGGACATCATTATCAATTTGTACAGTAACAATGTGCAACAAGTGACAAGTTGACACTTCACTGCATTACCATGTAGCCTATTGTGCATGTCTTTATCTGATTCAATATCTGGTCTTTTTCTGCAGATACGCAAATCAGATAGAGTTCATCCTGAAAACCCCCAGAGAACAGGGCCAGCGGGTGGGCCGCGAATCCCAGGTGAGACTCACACATCATCAACCGTGTGGAGTTTAAAGTCATCTCATCTCTACACTGTGTGACGTCACACAGAGGGGAGGACATGTAACTTTAGTGTCTGTCTGTCTGTTAACCTGTCCGTCTGTCTGTTTACCTGTGACTGTCCGCTTACCTGTGTGTCTGTTTACCTGTGTGTCTGTCCGTTTACCTGTCTGTCTTTCTGTCTCTTTACCTGTCTGTCTGTCTGTCTGTCTGTTTACCTGTGGGTCTGTCTGTTTGTTTACCTGTCTGTCCTCAGCCCACATCAGTCCACATTCAACCAGGTGACCTCGGTTGACATTGAGTCACTTTTGGTTTGCTCTAATTTACTTTCACTGTGAGTAAAGTGGCTCTCAGCAGAAGAGAGGAACGTTTCTACGGCCGTGATGTCACTGAATGATTTAACCATTTGATGTCATGGTTTTGTCCAGGTAATGGAGCACTGCATCAGACAGAACAATGCTGGACATAACCTGGAGGACGAGAAGGAGGTGGAGGGAAGTCAGGAGCCGCCATCCTCCAAGACATCAATGATTTTAGGTGCAGCTGTCAACAAATTGATGGACAGATGTTGACAAATTGATGGACAGATGGTGACCGATTGATCGCTGAGGTTGTTTTGTGCATTGCACTCCCTCTCCTTTGTGCCTACAGAGATCCTAATGAGGTTTTGAATTTTGTTTGAAAAAGAGAATTTCTGTAAATCAAACAAGGAAACCTTTTACAAGAAAAGTTTTATAGAAGACACAAGGATGAGGGAGATAAAAGAAATAAAACCAACAGTGGTGTGATCTCACACCCTCGGGATTAGAGCGACAGATTGTTTGTTCATGTTGCTGTGGTAACGTCTGATAGCCGGCAGGTAGCGTTTACTCTTCACACCTTTGTTTCCTTTTTCTTAAATACTTGTAAACTCAGATTTTATTATTCAGACTCTTTGTTTCCTGAGAAATGTTCAGGTCTGTGCTGAAACACAAGTGGTCGTCTAAAGATGATCAGTGACTGTATATAAAGACCATCAGTGAGTATTTAAAGCATTGATAAGAATAAACAGTGTGTAACATAATGGAAAGTAAATGAATTGAGGAGTTATTGTCAGTAATGGTATCTGCGGAAAAAAAACATATTGTATGTTATGAGCCATTCGCAGTTTCACTGTACCGGCCGTGTATGGCGGATTCTGTATCGTGCTGGCTGATCGCGATAATAAAGGCGGGTCCTTTATCATGTTGGCATCTGATAATGGAGGTGGACCACGATCGAGGTGGCAGCTGATGATGGATCCTAATGGCGGCAGTGGACAATGACTGTGGACTATAGTGGCATCCGATCTTGATAGTGGATCATGATCTTGCTGGCTGCTGACCATAAACTATGATTGCTGCAGGACTGCTTGATATATAGTATTTCTCCTCAGATACTTGACCATTACTGACAATAATCCATCAATTCATTGACCTTCAGTTATGCTTCAAAATGTTTACCCTTATCAATGCTGCTAAAACCTTTATTTTGATGATGTTCTCCTTTACACTTGACATCTATTGCACTTCTGTCCGTCCTGGGAGAGGGATCCCTCACATGTTTCTACATTCTGTTTTACCCTGTTAAATGTTTTTTTTAGTAGTTTTTCCTTACTCTTGTTGAGGGTTAAGGGCAGAGGATGTCACACCCTGTTAAAGCCCTATGAGACAAATTGTGATTTGTTCAGGTGGTGCAAGGTTTTGGTCTCGATAGCCCTAAACCTTTTGCCGGATGGGAGTCTCTGGAATAGGTGGTGACTGGGATGGGGAGGATTAGCAATGATCTTGCCTGCTCTCTTGCAGGTCCTGGAGTGGAACAGGTCTAGGAGAGCCGGCAGGTCGCAGCAGATGACCTTCTCGGCTGACCGAATGATCCGCTGCAGTCGGACTTTGACCTTCGCATTGGAGGCAGCGAACCAGAAGGTGATTGATGCAGTGAGGATGGACTCAATGATGGCTGTGTAGAACTCGACCATCACTTTCTGCGGCATGTTGAATTTCTTCAACTACCGCAGGAAGAACATCCTCTGCTGGGACTTCTTGATGGTGGAGGTGATGTTCTCTGCCCACCTCAGGTCCTGCGCAATTATAGTCCCCAGAAATCTGAAAGACTCCACTGTGTTAACTGGGGAGTTGCACATGGCGAGGGGGGCGGTTTGGGCTGGGCTCCTCCTGAAGTCTGCTACCATCTCTACAGTTTTCAAAGCATTCGGCTCCAGGTAGTTCTGGCTGCACCAGGAAGCCAGACTGTCAACTTCCTCTCTGTAGGCGGCCTCGTCCCCATTGGAGATTAATCCTAAGAGGGTTGAGTCGTCTGCAAATTTCAGGAATTTGACAGAGGGGTGGCTGGAGGTGCAGTTGTTTGTGTAGAGGGGAGAGCACACAGCCTTGTGGGGCTCCAGTGCTGATGATTTTTGCTTTATTTTCGTACAATGGGAGGAAGTGGAGACGTGTCGTCCATCTTTATAAACAGTGATGGAGTATTTCTACTTCACTGTCTTATTACTTTTACTTGTAATGGAGAATTTTTTACTTTACTTTCTTGGTACTTTTACTAAAGTAAATAATGCGAATTCTTCTCCCCCACTGGTTAACTATCCCCACCCCCATTCACTCGATCAGAGAGACACACGCAGTGAGATCAGAGCTCGTTCATGGGAAGCAGCCGGTAAGTGACTTTGTTGAAGAACAGTGGAAAAAGTGAAAACACTGCATGAAAAGAAGAATTTGTGTCAGTTAGTGCCCCTGCAAATTTCGGTGGAATTTCAGGTAAACAACTGTTCACAGGAATCTGCAGGCAGCACAGAAAACTGCCAGGAACTGCCAGGAATTGACACAGGGTTCCAGTTTGGGGGGTTTACAAGCCTGAGAAGCTTTGCAGTTGATCCCTCTGCTCCTAGGTCTATGGGGGGGCTTTCACATGTAAATGAAAAAACTGTGATCTTTACAAATGCAAATCAGGATAGTTTCACTCAGTGGTGCAGAGGTTACACCTTTTTCGAAAAGGTACTAACTCCCTTTTAAGAAAATCTCTCCTATAAATACATCAGGCTTAGTATAATTATAGAATCATAAATTGTAGTTTAGGCAAGAATCATGTAAGTATATTAACTTAACACCAGAAAGAATAAACTGGTCCTCAGTCACAAACTCATCCCATATAAATGTAAAGTACAATTTAAAAACTGTTATAACCGCTGCTTCAAAAGTTAAAAGCTCATTTGTGAAGTTTTACTCTGAAAACGTCACACTCAGCTCGTGACTACGTTCATTCCTGAAGATGCCACGTCAGTCGTTAACGTCAACACGGTATAGGGCTGGTTCAATCACAGCCTTGTGAATGAAGCATCTGTCTCCCGCAGACAAGAAACTACTGGCTAGTGTTTTGCGTGGTTCGATGAGGGACTGTGTTTTCGGTGTAAAAATCTTGCTGAAGTCGACACGACAGAGAAGCCATTGCTAACTGCTAAGTAACTCTTAGATCCGATTAGCGAGAAAGTTGCTAAAAGAAGAAGAGAGCATCGAGTGCTTGAGCAGAACTAGTGCATGTTTAAATAAGTACGAAATTCATAAATTTAAGAGTTTGTTCTCGTTAGGTTTTTTCATAAACTCCTTTTGTCCGGATGTATTTTATAGGAAACTGGCCTCTGAGTGGCCGGCGCCACGAACCGGAGCAAGGGTAAGATTAAAGGAGAGACGCGCTGTGCTGTATAAAATACATTGTATAAGTTTACTTCATCTGATCTATATCATCATTGTGTTTTCACAGCCTGAGCACCTTATTTATTCATGCTTTTAAGTATTTATTTATACGTTTATATATTTATTCATAATTAAGTCATGTTTCGTCTTCCATATTTTCTACTGTGCAGTATTATCACTTTAGTTTCCTCTTCGTCCTCCAGTCCAGCAGGCGTCACTGTTGGCTCTGAGCTCGGTGTCGCTGTTTGCCAGCCGCTGGCTGACTTTGTCCGCTCCGAGACTCAAAGTGCGCAAAGAGGAGGAGCATGTGCGACGTGCAGCTGCTGCGGGTGTCGGTACATGAGCGGATCAGCGCTGCCGCTGAAGACTTTCTGCTGCAGGTGGAGAAAGGAGGAGAAACGGCTCAAGTCCCGGCGCTGAGAGCGCTGCTCACCGAGCGGCTAACGGCGGCGGAGGGGGAGATCGTCGCAGTGTTTGAGGAAACCGTGGCGGTGTACGAAGACAGAATGGAGCGGTCAGAGCGGGATATCTACCGCCAGAGGAGACTGCTCGATGCCGCGATGAACCCCGAACTCCGGCTGCACAGAGTTGGTCAGTACCTCGAGGAGCCACTCACAGGCTAACGTTAGCTAGCATCAGCTCTGCTAACACGAGTTGATCAAACTAACACTCTAAAGGGAATGATACGTTTAAAACAATGTCTGGTTGGTTAAGTTGATGAAATGTGTAGATACAAGGATTAGGAGCCTTGACCCTCAACTGCAGCCAGGGGTCACATGTCCTTGATAATCATCTGCAAGATGCTGTTAGAAAGCTCAGCACACATCTGGGGTGTTTATGCATTGTGGCTCCTTTTGTGTAAAAAGTCCTACAGACTGCTTCGTCTCATCCTGAAAAACAGACGCATATTGTGTGAATAATTATGATACTGGCATATTTTAAAATAAGTATAATTTCTACATCACTGTTGTTATATTAATAACAATAGACCCTATTTGTGAGATGCTTGATTTCAAAACGATTGCTGTGACTGATGACTAAAATCCCTGTATGTCATAGCAACACTTTCCCTGAACTGGAGAATCTGGGTTTTATTTAAGTACTAAAACTGGTTTACGACGTGGATTGATTCAGTCACTGGAGTTGTGCAGTTAAGATGATCTCAGGTATTCCAGTCTATTCTTATTCCATTCCACGTGTTGATAATCGTAATATTTTACGCTTGGTTGAGAACAAAAATTTAAACTTGCGGTTATGTTTCGCTCCAGCTGCCATCTTGAGAAATATCCCCTGGATGCTTCAGCTTCAAGTGCTCGTGCATCACGGTTGTGCTGCTGTGATCATTTTGGATTTGCAGAGTTTACAGAGAAACATGTTGCTTGGTCTCCGTCAAACAAACTCCCACAGTTGAGATGATCGTGGGCCATTTGTTTTTTTGCTTCAGTTTGCTCTTTGGGTGAATTCAAGCTTTGACTCGACGCAGCCATCTTCCTTCCTCCTAATGACGTCATCAATAGAAGAACAGACAGAGATGTGAAGAGTTTGTGGTGATAAGAGCTGACGACGGTGTCGCAGTGATGTAAACATGATCACATGATCCATGCAGCAGAGTTAATACGTCATTTCCTGTCTCTGTCTGCTGCTCCACCTTCACCTGAATAATGAGGAGGATTTGATACTGTTGTGAACGAGTCTGTGCAGAAAACCTGCTGCTGTGTTGTTCATGTGTGAAACACAAACTCTGGAGACAATTCTGTTTTTTACCCACAGGTCATGTCTGAAAACAGCTTAACCAACGAACTAACCTCCACTCGCCCTACTCTGCTCTGCTAGTGTCCTAATTTGTTTATTTGGCCTCAAAATATAAAACTTTTTTACTGGAAATACTTGGTTTGATGCTGCTAAATTTATGAGCTGCGTCGAGATGTTGAGGTAACTATGAACTACCTCAACATCTCTGCTTCTTGAGTGTGATCGTTCAAAAATAATAACAGTCGACATTAAATGACACGACATACGTTTTTAAAAAGACTTCAGGAAACTCTGAAATGATAAACATGTGTGTTTGTGTTTCAGTGTGTCCTGCAGATGTACAGCAGCTAATGGTGAATAAGGAAGAGGTTCCCCCTGAGCAGCAGCAGTGGAGCCCCCTTGTGGACCAGGAGGACCCAGAACCCCCCCACATTAAAGAGGAACAGGAGGAACTGTGGACCAATCAGGAGGGAGAGCAGCTTCAACAACTTGAGCAGGCTGATATCAAGTTCACAGTGACTGCTGTCCCTGTGAAGAGTGAAGAAGATGAAGAGAAACCTGACTTGTCACAGCTTCATCAGAGTCAGACTGAGGAGAACAGAGTGGACTGTGGAGAACAAGAACCAGCCAGGACCATTTGTCCCGATGGACATTTACAACAAGTTACTGAGGACAAGACTGTAGACAGTGAAGATGATTGGATGCAGACCAGGGAACCTCAGTCTGGTTTAAATACAAAAAATAACAAACAGCCTCTAAGTGATATGAAATGTAAAACGAGTAAGAAAGCATTTAGTTGCTCTGAGTGTGGTAAAAGATTCAAACAAAAGGGCGATCTAACTGTACATATGAGGATTCATACAGGAGAGAAACCATTTAGTTGCTCCGAGTGTGGTAAAAGATTTCGCCAAAAGGGCAGTCTTACTGAACATATGAGCATTCATACAGGAGAGAAACCATTTAGTTGCTCTGAGTGTGGTAAAAGATTTCGCCAAAAGTGCAGTCTAACTTTCCATATGAGGAGTCATACAGGAGAGCAACAATTAAGTTGCTCCGCGTGTGGTAAAAGATTTGGCCAAAAGGGCGATCTAACTGTACATATGAGGATTCATACAGGAGAGAAACCATTTAGTTGCTCCGAGTGTGATAAAAGATTTGGCCAAAAGTGCAGTTTAACTTTACATATGAGGAGTCATACAGGAGAGAAACCGTTTAGTTGCTCCGAGTGTGGTAAAAGATTTAGACAAAAGGGCGGTCTTACTGGACATATGATGATTCATACAGGAGAGAAACCATTTAGTTGCTCCGAGTGTGGTAAAAGATTTCGCCATAAGTGCAGTCTAACTTTACATATGAAGAGTCATACAGGAGAGCCACCTTTAAGTTGCTCCGAGTGTGGTAAAAGATTTGGCCAAAAGGGTGATCTAACTGTACATATGAGGATTCATACAGGAGAGAAACCTTTTTGTTGCTCCGAGTGTGGTATAAGATTTGGCCAAAAGTGCAGTCTAACTTTACATATGAGGAGTCATACAGGAGAGCAACCGTTAAGTTGCTCCGAGTGTGGTAAAAGATTTGGCCAAAAGAGCGATCTAACTGTACATATGAGGATTCATACAGGAGAGAAACCATTTAGTTGCTCCGAGTGTGGTAAAAGATTCAGCCAAAAGTGTAGTCTAACTTTACATATGAGGAGTCATACAGGAGAGAAACCGTTTAGTTGCTCTGAGTGTGGTAAAACATTTTGCCAAAAGAGCAATCTAACTGTACATATGAGGATTCATACAGGATAGAAACCGTTTTGTTGCTGACTGGTAAAACATTTATCCAAAAACATCTGATAAATAATCATATGAGGATTCATACAGGAGAGAAAGCATTTAGTTGCTGCTAGTGTGGTAAAATGTTTAGGCTAATGGGTAATCTAATTGCATATGAGTAGTCATACAGGGGAGAATGAATTTACTTGCTCTGTGTGGTTAAATATATAAGTTGCATCGTTTGCAACAAAATATTTATTAGGATTTATCAGCAACTGTTCATATTATACATATTCATAGTTCACTGTTGTAAGTAGAGAATTTAGAATCCCACCTTCACTTGTTTTTATCAGAGTTAAATAATTTCTATATCCTTAGAAAAAATAACTCATTGAATAACATGAAAGATTTGTGTTGATATGTCTTGTTTCTACTGATTTGACTTATGCCATATATATTACATACCCATATATACTTAATGTATTGTTCATAATGTCCTCTATGTCTGGTAAAAAATTTGTTCGAAATTAACAGCTGAATATACAAAAGAGAAGTCATACAGGAGAGAAACTATTTAGTTGTTCAGAGTGCGGTAAAACATTTAGAAAAAATCTAACTGTACATATAAGAAGTCATACAGGATTGAAACCATTTGTTGCACTCAGTGTGGTGAAGATTTAACCATATGTTCATTTTAAAGACACACGGAAAATCATACAGGAGAGAAACTAATAAATTGCTCCTCGTGTGGTAAAAGATTTAAACTAATGGGCAATCTAATGTATATGATTAGTCATACAGCAGATCATTATTTTACTTGCTCTGTGTGGAAAAATATTTAACTGTAGGTACAATTTAAAGAGACATGAGGATTCATACAGGAGAGAAATTAATCGTTTGCAAGGAAATATGTATATAGATCTATCAGCAGCTATCGATATTATCCATATTCATAGTTCATTGTTGTAAAAAGAGAATTTAGAATCCCTCCACCTGTTTTTACCGGAGTTAAACAATTTTTATGTTCCTAAAAAATATAACTCATTGAATAACATGAACGATTTGTGTTTATTTCTTGTTTCTATTGATTTATGCCTCATATAATACATACCTATACAGTGAAGGAAATAAGTATTTGATCCCTTGTCGATTTTGTAAGTTTGCCCACTGACTAAGAAATGAACAGTCTATAATTGTAATGGTAGGTTTATTGTAACACTGAGAGACAGAATATCAACAAAAAATATCCAGATCATATAACTCACATCATCTAAAAGTTATAAATTGATTTGCATTTGATTGTGTGAAATAGGTATTTGATCCACAGATTTTCTATGGAAATAAGGTCCGGAGACTGGCTTGGCCACTCCATGACCTTAATGTGCTTCTTCTTGAGCCACTCCTTTGTTCCCTTGGCCATATGTTTTGGGTCATTGTCATGCTGGAAGACCCATCCACGACCATTTTCAATGTCCTGGGTGAGGGAAGAAGGTTGTCGCCCAAGATTTCACGGTACATGGCCCCTTCCAACCTCCTCTCGATGCAGTGAAGTCGTCCTGTCCCCTTAGCAGAGAAACACCCCCAAAGCCTTTTCTCCAAACAGGGCGAGTCCAGTTGATGCCAAAGAGCTAAATTTTGGTCTCATCTGACCACATCACCTTCTCCCAAGCTTTCTCTGAATCATTCAGGTGTTCATTCAGATGGGCCTGTACATGTGCCTTCTTGAGCAGGGGGACCTTGCGGGCGCAACAGGATTTTAATCCATTACGGCGTAGTGTGTTACCAATGGTTTTCTTGGTGACTGTGGTCCCAGCTATCTTGAGATCATTAACAAGTTCCTCCTGTGTAATTCTGGGCTAATTCCCTCACCTTTCTCATGATCATCGATACCCCACAAGGCAAGATCTAGGGCGATTGATGGAAATTTTGTGTTTCTTCCATTTCTGAATAAGGGCACCAACATTTGTCTACTTCTCACCAAGCTGCTTGCCAATGGTCTAGTAGCCCATTCCAGCCTTGTGCAGGTCTATAATGTAAATAAACCCACTCACTTTTTCAATCACACTTTTAATCTTGTTCTGACATAGACATTGAAAATGTAATAATATTTCCCCAAAACCTTCTGTCTGACCTTTTTTTCATTATATATTACAAACACTATTACATGTGTCAGTACAATACAGGAAAGTTATCAAATCTTCACTCCCACTCTAGTTGATAACTTTGTTAATTATTACAGCAGCCTCATTAAAAACAAACCTTGATGCTGTCACCCCCCCGATAAAGAAGAAAGTAAATCAGAGGTGATTAGTTCCATGGTGTAACTACTCAAACATGTGTTTTAAAACATGGAAGCTGGTGAGGAAGTGGCATTTCACCAGTCAAGATGATTTTTCACCTAAGCTGACTGATCCATCTATTCCTAACTCTGAGAAGCAATGATTTTATGAACTTCCATACAAATAGATGCATTATCGAGTAACCATAGAACCACCTGTAGCACCAGATTTATATTTGGACCACTTTTCTCTAATGGATCTTCCTGAACTCTTCCTAGGTTCATCCTCTAAACCAACAAATTGTCTATTAGACTCTGTCCCAACTAGACTATTTAAGGAAGTTTTCCCCCTAATTGACAGTTCCATACTAAATCAGATTATGTCTTTGATAACTGGCTACGTACCAAAAGCTTTTAAGATAGTGGTAATTAAACCTCTGCTTTAAAAGGCCACTCTTGATCCAGATGTTTTAGCTAATTATAGACCTATATCAAGTCTTCATTTCCAAATTCCTAAAAAAAGCTGTTGCTAACCAGCTGTGTGATTACCTAAACAGTAATGGTTTGTTGAAAGACTTTTAGTCAGGATTTAGAATCACCACAGCACAGAAATAGCACTGTTAAAAGTTACCATTGACCTTTAATGGCATCAGATAATGGACTCGTCCTGTTGGATGTTAGTGCAGCATTTGACATCATAGACCATAAGATTCTGTAACAGAGACTGGAACAACATGTAGGGATAAAAGGAACGCCATTAGGCTGGTTTAAATCATATTTATCAGATAGATTTAAATTTGTTAATGTTAACAATGACCCTCAATGAACAGACAAGTTAGTCATGGAGTTCCACAAGGTTCTGTCCTTGGACCGATACTCTTTACCTTATATATACTCCCTTTTGGCAACATCATCAGAAAGCATCACGTACACTTCCATTGTTTTGCAGAAGACACCCAGCTCTAATTATCTCTGAAGCTGGATGAATGTAATCACTTAGTTCAACTTCAGGAATGTCAAGAACATCAAGGCCTGGATGACCCGGAACATCTTACATCTAAATTTTAGACTGAGGTCATTGTAATTGGTCCTAAACTTCTCAGAGAAACACTGTCTGACCAGATAGTCACCTTGGTATTAGTTTGGCCCCTAGCTCCACTGTGAGGAACCAGTTTGCTCCGATCATTTTACTGACATATAAAACAAGTCTCTAGGACAGCTTTCTTCCACCTGCACAATATTATGAACATTGGGAACATCCTGTCTCAAAGGATGCTGAAAAACTCATACATTTGTTTCCTCTAGACTGGATTACTGTAATTTGTTATTATCAGGATGCCACAGATAGTCTGTGAAAATCCTCCAGTTGGTCCAAAATGCTGCAGCACGAGTGTTCCAGAAGGAGAGATCATATTACTCCTGTCTTAGCTTCTCTGCATTGGCTCCCTGTAAAACTCCTTACATATAAAGCCCTTAACAATCAAGCCCATTCATATATCAAATAGGTTATAACACCATTATCAAAATAGATTATTTCACTCCCAAAGCACAGGTTCTCTTGTGTTTCGAGAGTCTGTAAGAGTAGAACAGGAGGAAGAACCTTCAGCTACCAGGCTCCTCTCCTGTGGAACCAGCTCCTACTCTGGTTTCTGGAGTCTGATAGAGTAGAAGTGGAACTTTAAATTGGCTGCTTTGTTTTTAACTTTCTCTTTACAAGGGACAACTTCCACATTGCACAAGCATTTCCTGTGACTAAGACTGCCATGCTCAAATATCTGTCATCAGTGAAGTGTAATTACTTCATGCTCCTTCTCATTGGCTGACCTGCATGTTTACACCCAGAGATGATATAATAACATAATTATGTCACCGGAAAGTTGTCGCACAATATCGCCTAATAAAGTTAAGGTCATGACCCCAGTGAATCACAGGGTTTTATAAATTACTGTTTATTCAAAATAGGCAACATATTTTTGGTGTTATTTAGTAATAATGTCACAATAATGTTTCAGCATAATGTAAATCAAGGGATCTGATCAGTTGAACATCCCAAGTATGAGACTCTACAATCTACTATTTTGACAGCAATCCCACCTACAGCAGCTTTGAATCATTATTAAATTACTATCTTTATTTAATCAAATTATTTTTTTAAGTTACCATTACACTTGAGTCTTTAAAATAACTCCACTCATATGAGAGAGAGCGAGAGAGACTCACTTCCTGTCACAACTTTTCTCACCACACAAGCACACTCCATTTTACCTGCCCCATCATTCGCTGAGACAAATCACCAGATGTGAGTCACACTCCTGTTACTATAGAAACTTATTGTTACATTTGACAATACAAAACAACAGCTCCTGATTGATCCATTTTATTCTCAATGTTTTTTACAGGAAAAGGAAGAAAGTAGGACATGATTTGATTAAGATATAAGATACAAATTTCCTCAGAGAGGTACCAGAAGGACTCAAACAATGATTGTACACACAAACCTCACAGCTTAATGCAATCCAATCCAATAATACATCTACAGTACATTTCACTCAACAAAAAAATAATTGTTCAATATTGCATCTGAACCGTGTAGCATATATATATATATATATATATATAGTGTATAAAATATAAACTCAAAATACATTTCAGAATATAAACAAAACAAATATATTTATATCTTATTCTGCATATTAAAGTAGTTAACATCATAATATGTTATAACTACATTTAGTGTATCATCCAACATTATAGTTAATAAGTATAAATATATTTATATATATAAATATATAAAATCTTATAAATATATATAATAGAAAATAGTTATAATTAATAAAGATAATCTATTATCAAGGGATACATTTACAACATTCAGAGGGGTCACTGCAATGCTACAGAGCAGTGAAGGGGTCCTCCCTCTTGTTGCGACTTTCCCAGCTTCCGCAGCTTCCATTCATGTTTAAGTCCGACTCGAGTAGCTTATTAGTCCGCCTAAAATTAAACCTAAAAATATTCAAATGTTTCTTAACGAGAAAATTCAACCAAATTACCTTACAATGCCTTAAGTTCACAGGATTGGTTTCTCAGGTTTGTGACATCACAAACCCTGGCTGAATGAATCTGGGTTTTTTTTTGTTAAGGGTGGAAATACTGATTATTTCTCTCAAAATGACAAAAACTTGATTTTACAGCCCCCGAAGTTACAGCATTGCTACTGGGCTTTGTTTGGTCCTCAAAGTGCACACGCTGGCACAGCAAAGAGTCCATTCAGCTTCCACAGCATGAAGAACTTTTCACCTGTTCACCAATACGTCACAGGTATCTGCTGAGCAATTATCATTACAGGCCACATTTACATGGACACCAATATTCCAACATCAACCTGAGCAGCATTCTCTGATTACCTTAACCCCTATGAGGTCACTCAAAAAAAGCTGTGCATACACTGTGCGACTTTAGAAATGATGTTGTTAAATTCACACTATACGAGTAGATTGTCTGTGATGGAAAGTCACAGCTCACGACACTACCTGACTGCTCAGACTCTACGTTGCATCTGCTTTTTGAGGAAGAATTCAAGGTCTGTTTGCTGATAGGCGAACAAGGGAGAAACATGCTGCCTTCATCATGTGTGTCACTCTGTGTGCCAGAGGCGTCAGTATTCAGATACACAAGTAGCTTGGAAGACAAACATTTGACCAACTTTGCAGAAAGTAATTCAGTCGGAAATTCATCCGACTGTCTGAAGAGTGGTCAGGAGCATCTGATCGCTCCTCAAACCACGCCCCCTTGTAAAACAACACAACAAAATATGAAGCTGAAAATCGCTCAGATTCTAAAATATGCCATGCGACTCAGAAATCTGGTCAAAATCTGGCTCAAATCGCACAGTGTATGCCCGGGATGAGTCATAATCAAATCAAGACGTGGAGTATTCTGACTTAAGTCACATTATGTAGACATGTCGACATATCAGTCGCTACATGAACATATGGCAGTTACCAGCTGCTTGATGGCACATGCCCTGGGTTCAAGTGTAAACACTAAGTAGTAAGTCTCACTGATCAGACTATGATCTGTCATATGTAAATGGGAGTAACTGTTTGCGTTTTGCCAATGCAAATGGGCAGATGAAAAGGTTAAAACCTGACTTAATACAAGGCCATGTGTGGTTCCAGCTGGTAAAGGAGAGAGTCTGTCATGTTCAGTTGAATACAACAGTGGTGGATGTGAAGTGTGCAAAGGTACATCACAAACAGTCTTTGCTCGAGTCCTAGTGATACCAACATCCCTAAACCCAGCACGTCCTGAACTGATTACATTCATGGACAGTTTGTCTTTAAAAAGCCTTGGATCCTATGTAAAAGGTTCAGCTTGCCATGACTGCGTAAATAGCTAAAATATAGTTGTGAGAGAGAATAAGCTGCATCATTTCCAACAAAATAAAGATGGTTTCAAACAAAAAGGCACTAAGCACTGATTTTGGCCAGATGTAAAGAGTATTGCAGCAGTAACAAAGCGATAATGTAATAATAAAAAACACTTGTACTAAAAGATTGCACAGGAAGCATTATAAGTATAAATGTAGTTCTCAGCAGTAGAAACAGACATAAAGATTAAATGGACAGATTAATTGGATAAAAAGGCTGGTTGGTTAACAGATGAAGGTCCCTCTACTGTCCCACTGGTGCTTGTGCTTCCACGTCCTTCATGTTCACAGGAGAGTAAAAGCAGGTCCTGCCAAGAAAACATAATTGAATACATGCCACAGGAGGACAATGTGTGTTATTATTATTCTTACTTTACATACCTGTTTGGTCTGAAGTAGATCAAACCAACAAGCACAATAACGAAGGAAATGATGATGATGATGATGATGACGACGACAGGAATGATCCAGGAGCGGGATGTGGTCTTCTTAATTTCTGCAACATAAGAAATGAGAAATACATGGGAAAGGGGTTTAGCAAAATTTTAAATAATAAATCCACAGATTTAAGTCACAATTACAATATGAACTGGTCAGGCAGGGTGTTTACTACCACGTCTCATCCCCACAACAGCCACATAGTTTCCTCCACCAAGCAGGTTATGTTTCATCCCTGTCTGTAAGTTTGTTGGCTATAAACAAGATTACCCAAAAACTACAGGCCGGATTACCACGAAACTTGGTGAACAGATGTGGTATGTATCAGGGAAGAACCTATTCAATTTATATGATAGACATCTGGAGAGCACATCACTTAGACAAGAAACAATTTACTTCTTTCTCGTCTCGACACCAAACATACTCCACTTTTTACTAGGGGGTCAGCAGAAGGACATTTGCGTTCACATATACAGCCCCTCTGGAGAATGTCCTGAGGTTCACCAGAGTTCTGTGCATGTCTGAAAGCAGCTTTAGACTGACACAACTCAACGACACAAACATTGTAACATTAATTTATTGTTTTAATACATCCTCACCTTCCAGAAGCACGAACTTTTCACGGCAGACAACTGTAAAAAGTTAACATTCTTACATCAGATTGTTGGATAAATGGAAATACACGTTTTAGATTAAAAGTATGAATACAAAGAATACAATGGAATAAAACACAGCATCATTAAACTTCATGAATAGGTCTGCCAGGAAATGATACTCACCGGTGCAGTTAGAGGTGTGCACTTCATCCTATGGAGAAGAAACAAAAGGGACAATATAGTGACAACAGGATTGTCCTGTAGTTTAACTGTAGCCTTTCTAAACACATTTTGTGTTGCTGTATTATATTGTGTTAAGTTTATTTCTCTTTAGCAGACACACGTAGTTAAGAGTAAAATATACGTTTCATTGGTTTTCATTTCACTCTGTAATCATTTAGGTGATCAGACCACTCCCTTTTTTCTTTAATATGTCTACTATCACAAATAAACGTGCTGGATTGTTCAACCTTGGCTAAGGAATACATTCTGTACCTTCTATTCATAATTCTGAGAATGAAGTTTCTCACTATATTTCTTTTTACATTTCAAACATTTTGCATAACAAAAAAAAAAAACATTTTCAGATTAGAGCTGTGATACCTCTGAACGACAGTCTCGTTTGTAGATGACCTGTGGGAAGCATTCTGAGGTGACGAAAGTGCTCACGTTTGCACTCCTGACTGGACCATTCTTCATAAATTCTTCCTCATGCGCGAGCACAGAGTGCTAATGTCAACATACAGAAGGGAAAATAAAAAGTCTGTCACACAAACCATATTACAAAAATGTACAAAACAATGTGAAACTCATCAAGATAAGCTCAACCATCATACTGATGAAGTTACAACATATGCATGCCAATACAAGAGTGAAGCCAATAAAATGAACATTTTGCAAGATGTGGAATTGTGAAATGAGTTGGTAGATGAAAATAATAATAATAATATTAATAATAATAATAATAATCTGGTTTATTTCACTTACACCTGTGTCACTAGTGTTGGCCCACGAATAGCTACAGTCTGATGTCCTCTCATCTGGGACGCTGTAGGTGGTTTGATCAGTGCCCTGAGTGACAGTACAGGTGATGTTCCCTGCCCCACAAACTTGTAGAAGACAATCTGGAGGACGGAAAGACAGGACGATCACTAGAGTCACGATTCAATTATGAAGTGCCCTCAGGTCTGAGCTGGGTAGACTGTAACAAATCGATAGACTGTAAAAACAATTGATCAGACAGCTGCTGCTCATTGAAAACACAACAGCCTGAGTCTTCACTAGCACTGGGACAGTGGATCATATCAGGCCAATTCTCAGGTCCTTTGACTGGCTTCCTGTCCATTAAAGAATTGACTTCAAGATACTGCTGTTGGTTTATAGGCACTGAATGGTTACATTTCTAATCTACTACTATTTTAATCATCCAGTCCCCTCAGGTAGTCTGGGACGGGTCTACTCTCTGTCCCCATCAGTCCAAACTAAACATGGAGAAGCAGCACCCAGTTTTAATGCTCCACGCATCTGGATCAATCTCCTACCAGAGAACTGCAGGTCTGCTGCTACTCTCAATCCCGAGCACCAAGGTCACTGCTGCTGCTGGGTGTCTCCAGATTGAGGCTAAATGTACTGTAATGAACTGTAAAACACAAAACATGCCTCCATACTGCTTGTGTGGAATCATCCAAGTGTCTGCAAGCCCTTACATTCATATTCGACTTGAAATTAGGTCCTTTACACCTTGTCCACTCACCAAAACCGGTTGAGGCTGGTTCTAGATTTTTTATTTCCACTGTGGCTTAGTGTGTTCTCATCATGGGAACTGTTGGGTTTCTCTATTGTAAGTTCTCGACCTTTACAAATAAAACTGAATTGAATAGATGGTTAAGATTGTCCATCTAAAGTATTTGTACTTTTGCCTTAGTAAAACGTCAGTGCTTCCTCGAACACTGTTGTGAATGGTACCCGAAGCTGCGGTCAGAGTCGGTCACACCACTCTGCTGTAACAACTGTAACAACTCCTCCTCCTCCTCCTCCTCCTCCTCCTCTACCTAAAACAAAATCATTTTTTTGGGCTCCATTGACCGATTACACCTTGTGCAAATATAATCTAAGTGTGACAAATGTTATGTGACGCATTTTGAAGTTGAGAATCATAACACTGACTTCTTTATAAACTTATTGTGTATTTCTGACTAACAACGAAAACGAATTAATGCTCGACAGACTAAATGAAACAGGGGATATAAACACGAATGAGTAGAAAACACTCGAGAAGTGTTCGGTGTCATGTTTGCTAAACTCACTCAAACAGTCGCACTCAAACACGCACACGCACACACGGTGGTGTCGGCAGAGACCTGAGTCGATACTTCTCTCCTTCACTTTCTGACACTCGACACTTTCTCTCTTCGCTGCGCAGGTTTCAGGCTCAAATCACTGAAATAAAACATTACTCACATCCAACAAAAATCACAACCAAGACGCGCGTCCTCCTCTCCGCCATCTTCTAACATTTCCTGTTCCAGTCCAACCTCCAGAATAAACCTGCTAATGGACGCACACTTCACCTGAGTTTAGATCAGCTAATCTAAACTAAAATAAAATAAACTAAACTGACATAAACTAAGTCAAAATAATATTAGATTGGACGTGACAAGATGCAACACAACATGACACCATACAATTTGATATGATATGATAAGATTTTATTGTATGAAGATCTTGTGCCAGCTTGCTCCAAGATTACAGTATATCTATATTAAAGAGCACAGTGGGTAGAACAACAAATCTAAAAAATATTAGTGAAAATGAAAATAAATGAATAAATAAAGTGTATACAGAATAAATGCAGAACCAGTACCTGTATTACAAATAACAATAGAAATTTGAAAAAATAAGTAGAAGTAAGTTACGTGAGACGGAAACTAATACACACTAAACAACAGTTGCAGTAATTAAAAATGAGGAGTTAGTCATATGGAGTATTTCACATGATATTGAAAATAATATGATGGAAAAAACTGTGATATTCCACATAATGGATATGATATAGTAATATTACACATGAAAAAACAGAATCATAATGCACTTGTACTTCTATGGTCCTCCCTGCAGAAGTTCTACAGTTCGATGGCAACAGGAAGAATATAGAGCACTCTTCAACACAAAGTACAAAGTGCTGCAAAATAAGAAAACAGATGGTTAAAATACAAAGGAAGTACATAAATAATAACAATAATAATAATAGGGATAAAGTAGCCCTGGAGCAATAACACAGACCATGAGAACAGCCTGTACCAAACAGACTGATTTAGAAAGGGCACTGTACAAGTTTATCTTAATATTTGAACCATGTACTTGTCTCCGTTTTCAATGTCCTGAATATTTTGATATTGCTCTCTCCCATAGTAGACTACTTCAAGGTTCAGATGTCCGGCTAATGTTACAGATTAATCTGGCTTTTATTTTGGTAAAGCTACCCGGAAATGTATGCTGTGGTTTTCTGCAAACCTGATCAGCCTTATGATGAATGAGTAGATGACGCAAGGTTGAGAAACTCAGCAGAAATTATGACCCCCATCACGTTACGATGAAAAAGTCCCAGTGTGCCTACAGCCACTTGAATGATACATGAATAGTTAGATGTAGGGTAACAGTTGTGCAGGTGTACATTTGCACCGCTATCTTCTCTATATGCCGAAACACCTGTTTACATTCATCTCACTTTAATGCCTGTTTATTTCTTTTCACAGTAATCCTCGCTACGACGTCATCGATGCATTTGCTGATATAGCAGATGACCGCGTCCGTGTATGTGTTGATGTTGTTGTCCTGGAACACACACCACTCCGTAATGCTGAAGCAGTCCCGTAGAGCCGAGTCTGATTGGTCGGTCCAACTGGCAACTCCACCGCTCTGAACCGTTAGGCTCTGCAGAGGGTGGTGAAGTCTGCTCAGCACATCACCAGGACTGAGCTGCCATCCATGGAGGACCTCTACACCCAATCTTGAATCTTGAAGCTCATTCTATTTAAAATGGTGCAGAATACCTGGACCCACTTCTAGCAACCTAAGTTTAGGGGAGATCTACGTTGACGTAGTTAGTGGATTGTGTAGTGATTCATTTTAAATGAGAGAACTGAGTATTTAAATAGACTTTTGGAACAGGGGCCGGCTCTGTCCACTCCACGCATCGACCTGGTATTGCTGTACCTCCAGGAACAGTGCACCGACACACCCACAAGAACAAATACACAATATTATGTTAACGTACTGACAAGTTAATACTTCTGGTTTAATCAAAGTCCTGCTACCGCTGTCACGTTGGTCACATTGGTCACTTAGTTGGTTTCATGTTACGTAACATGGCACCAGCTGTAACCATAGACCGTATGTAAGATACTAGAGTCAGTCTGTCACTCGGCCTGGACACAATATCTCAACAACCACTTTCAGTTTTTATTAACCATGTGATCTGTGTGATATTTGCTTATATTAAATTGGTTCATCATATCAAAATGGAATGATCGTCCTGTGGTTGTATGCCTCTGCCAACCAGTGCAGTTCCAGTCCCTCCAGGTGTTCCTTACATTGCATTCACTGTAATAGGAGATGGCCCTGTGACCTTTGAGTCATAGCCTTAATGCAGCAAAAACGTTTTGGAAGGTTACAGTGAACTTTGACGATTTTCCTATTCTTATTTTAATCAGGTCATCCTCAAGTTCAAGTGAATGTTTGTGCATGATGTAAAGAAATTTCCTATATTCCATCCACAAGCACATGAGGTTCCTGTGACCTTGACCTTTGACCAGCAAAATGTAAACAGTTAATCTTGGATCCAAATGACCATTTGTTCCAAATTTGAAAGGATACTCTGAGGGTGTTCGTGAGTTATTGCGTTCACAAGGCAAAAAATGATGTTATTTGAGACCACAATGACCTTGACCACGAAAATCAAATCAGCTCATCTCCGAGTGCAACGGAATATTTGAACCAAATTTGAAGAAATTCCCTCAAGGCATTATTGAGATTCTTGTTCTCAAGAATGTATTGGACAAAATGCCTGTGACCACTGGAATATTTTCATAAATAAGTCATAAAAATATCCTTTTACTTTGGTTTACAACACAAGTACAATACGGAGGCTACTGTATTTCCAAACTGATCTTCCAATAAAAGCTTTATCTGCTTGAGGAGATACAGATCAGAGCAGACGTGTGCTGCTAAAATAGGCAACAAACTGAAGAGGTAACACTGTTGTCATGAAGCTTTTACAATTAACGGATCAGACTTAATACATTTTTGCCTTTATTGAAATTAATGTAAATTAATGAATTAAATTAAATTCATACATAAACAAAATGCCAACAATAACACAGGGAACCTTAACCAGGAAAAAAAAAAGTAAACCACCAAAGTCAATGCAGGTTTATAAATTAACATACAGGGGAAGAGTGCCAATAAAACACTTGCACTGCTGGACATGTTTTGTTTATTCAGCTATGAATCACGGTTGATTCATGAGGTTTGATGACACACAAAATGTTTCTCGTAAGTGATCCTGAACATTTCAGTTGAACCGGCGTAAAGAATCCATTGTGATTCAAAGCTGTCAAACAATAAAACATTAAAGATCCACAAGGATGAGTGAATAGAGGCAGAGTACAGAAGCCTGAATAATGAGTTTGATACATTTTGACATTATATTCCCTTACATGAAATATGTGCTTTTAAACATGGATGAATGCTGAGTGCAAAAATAGTTTTCGCATTGGAGAAAAAAACAGAAAAATAAGATTGTCACCTTGTTCTCATACATTTATCAAACACACAGTCTTTGATCGAAACATACACACAGGTTATTTTTAAAGCTTTAGACGCCTTGAAGCACATAGGTAGTAACTTTTAACTGTGTTGCACAACATTAGATGTGACCGTCACCAGTGAGTTTTAGCTTCTAGTTCAGTTACATTTCAACATCTGTAAGTAAATAAAACATCTAGACCCTTGTTGACCTTTAACTCACTTAATGACCTGTTACACACTCTGCTCCTTGTAACTCTCATATCTGTTTGTACATTTATAAACAACAGACACACGTTCACACTCTGTGCACTATGTACACAAGCCCATATTACAAACACATTACAAACAGTGAATGGGTAAACAGACACAAAAGGTAGTAACACACAGGCTGTAACAAACATTAAATAACTGCATGTTCTTTTTCCATAGAAAAGGGAGAAATTGGTTTGTATTGCTTTGGCCTGTTCTGTGAGCAGCCTGCTCATGTTCTACTCCTCGGTCCGCGTGTGTGCAGTAGCATCAGCCACTAAACTGCACCACTGAGAGGACTTGGCAGCAAGGACAAGGATGGGAACCCTTCCTAAGTGTCCCGTTTTGTTACTCATCTTCTTTTTAACCACCGTTTCCCCAAGTCTTTCCCTGTTGCATCCCCTTCTTGGCGGAGGCTTCATATTAGCACCCAAACAAATCTTTTTGTGTCGCGAAGTCTGAGTCGTCTTGGTCCCATTTGCCTGGGGACAGGCACTCTTCAGTGTTGAAGTCCTGAGGGTTTACCCCAATGTCCAGGACCTGGGGGTTAGTGCGAGACTCAGCGAGTCTAGAGGAGCAGAGGGAGAGATATATTTCATCATTAATAGTCATGATGAATCCAGGGTACTGTCGCGTTTAAAAGCTTGTGAACAATGGTACAGTGTGGACACAAAATATGGACATGAACATGAAATCTGAAAGTGACATTCCTGTTTTTCATGAAGGAAAAAAACATTACCCTTTATGAACTAATAATGACTAGTTAATAAAGTAGATGACACCATGCTTTTACAGCACATACAGAACACACAACAATTTAATTCATGACGTCTATCACCCAGAGACAAATCTGATGAGTGTGAGGCAGACACACAAAACATTTGTGATGAAGACACTGAGGGAAATTTAAGTTCTTTGAAGGAAGCCGGATCTTATGGCTCATTGTTCTTTGTTTTAAGGGGGCGGGGTCACTATGTGTTATGCCTGAAATAATAACCAGGATAACACTGATTTCTTTTTGCATATGTGCACTACGTCTAACAGCACTACATTACTTGTATTGCTTGACCTAATATCAATGAACTGAATCGTAAACATGCAAAAGAGAGTCTTGGGTTTAAAGTTACAACTCACTGAGACGATAAACGCCTTCACAAAGATATTAATCCAATGTTAGAGAAATTATAGAATTGGTACATCAATGGGGCAAACACTAGTCCTTTAAGGGGCGAGAAGTCCCCTTCTCAGAAATGGATATCTTGTGTTGTCATTGTTTATAATAATAACTTATATAGCGCCTTTAAATAATTACCTCCACCAAGGAGTTTTTTTTTTTAATGACATTTGTTTGTTAGCAGGGTTACTCAAAATCGACATATCTGATTACCATCACATTTTGTGGAGGGGTGAAGCATGACTCAAGGAAGAACGCATTAATATTGGAGTGGACGGGGCAGATCCAGGGATTCTTATTCCCACTTTCTTTAACATAGCGAGCAAGGGCAATAGCCTTGGTATGCGCTCTCCGAGTGCCAATCTACTCTCTTTGTTAGTTAGCAGGATTGGGCAAAACCTATTAAACGGATTAGAATTACCAAACATGGTGGAAGGATGTGGTATGGGTCAGGGAAGAACCCATTAAATTGTTAGTGTGGATCCGGATCAGGGGGCAGATCCAGGAATTATTCACATTGCGAAATAGGGTATTTTTGACATTTTCACCATTTTCCTAGGGAATATTTCATGGATCTTGGTTGAAAAAAGGTTTCAAATGTTTAGGGAACTGACATCTATGAGTGTGTTAACTTTGGTGCAGCTTGACTGTTCGGCATTGTTGGAGGTATGCGCTCTACTGAATGATATTTTTCATGTAATAGGGAGTGACGTGGTTTTAGGGCAGCGAAAGTTGGGCAGAATTTTAAAAAAGGACCTCAAGTACAATGCAACTCTGTTTCCTTCATTCTTACCAAAGAGCCATTGAAAACAATCGCCACATCACAAATGGAGGACTAATGGCAGAGACCCTCGTCTTTCAGGGATGGATCCAACAGTGGAATGAAGTCCAACAAAAGTTCTGAGCTACAGCATGATAATGGTATATGGCTTTAAAATGAAACTGTGAAAGCACGTGTCTCCATTAATCAGGTGGTACACTGACATTAAGGCAGATGAGCAGACTTGAATGTTGGGTCGACTGATGGGCAATGGGGTGGAAATCACTAGATCGATATATGATGTCGTTACCTGAGTAGGATTCAAAGCTATCCAGACTGCGGCTGAGGGTGCAAAGGAAACATCACAAGTCAGGCAAAGATTTAACTCAGCACTGTTCTGAACTACCTCGTAAAAATAAAAAGTCAATGGACAGTTTCACCTGCAGAGGGCGACAACCTTGATTATGAAAAAAGGTATATTTCCTCTGTGCAGGACAGAAAACATGCATGGTACTGATGATCATTATGATCAACAGGCACGTCAGAGGATTTCACATCTAGAGCAGTGGCCAGTGCTCAGCCAGCAGGTGGCAGTGCAGTCTCAGAATTAATCTGCAGTTAACAACGGGAGATACAGGGGTTAAACTGCTCATTTAAGAGAATTAAAATGTCACTCATAAAACAATACTAACAGACTCTTTGAATCAAAGGATTCAAAGTAAGGCATTGCAGTGAGCGAGCAGATGTTTTTGTGATGCTACGTGTTACAAATCTCCAGGCTGTTTACATTGACGTGATCAAATGTAGGACAGAATAATTTGGGACGAGAAAAGAATGAAGGATGAAGAAAATAGAATTTCCCAATCTCAGCGTATACTGTCTGTGATTTAGTCGATTTTCAAGATCAATAGACATATATCGTATTACACCCTATAGCCACTAATCTGCTGTTAATGGTCTTTTTTATAATCTAAAATGATATGGGGACGACAAGGCACATTTACATTACTCGGCTATAAACAGTCAATTTATCCGAAGCTTATGTCAACCCTCATTTTGAAGTGTGTGTGTGTGTGTGTGTGTGTCACAGGTACAGTGATAATACAAAGACTGTCATTCTGTTATGGTCTCATTCACAGAATCTTTAATTGTCTCTAATTGTCTTCTACCACACCAGCTTCATCTCGCAGACATCGACCAGGCCTGGCTCTCGAGGGGCCCCTGAACTTTCTTCACTTCCATAAATCTACATGTGGATGCGTCTCTGCTCGTGCTGGAAGCATCCTCATTAATCACAGCACAGGAGATTAACGGCATTAAGGTGTAATTAAAGTGTGAGCAGACAAATATCCATCCAATAACAGCCAAAATGGCCTCTTAACGCCTGATTACAGAGAATGTGGAATTCATTCTCTTCTTTCGCTAAACAGACGCATGACAAATAGAAGGCAGAGCCCAAGCAGAGCCAAAGGAAATACATATCTACTAATATAAGGTTGAATCTGTCGACCACCACAGCTTCTCTGAGTGCTGCTGATATGCACTAAACTAAAACATTAACCACACTGGACTCCAGCTCCATTCTCCATAGTTTGTTGCTACATCGGCAGAGTTTAAAAGGAATTCGGCTCAGACAATGGACTTTCCCTTCAACCTAAGACATGAAACTTAGAGCTTATCTTTGTCATTATTTTTTTTTCTCACGTTGTGCTACAAAAATAAGTTACTCTACTGTGGTTTTGTGGTGTAAATACCAAGCAACGTGTCCCTCTGATAATCACATGCTTCCCGAGCTTATGTGAAATCAGTGTGTCGGTCCGAGACCATGGTAAATGGAGCCCTATACAAAATCAGCGTGAATCAGGAAGGCTGGTCGGCTGTGCCAGGGCCTGTAAGCTGAGCCCGTCTGTCTGTGGGAGAGCACTGGGCTGAGGCGAGTGCAGGGGAGAGACCGTGTTTATTATGAGAGCAGCCCAAACCGCAGGTGGCTATTTCCAGAGCAGCGGCTTGTGTGGCTGTTTGGCAGAGACTGGGCTTTCAGGCAAGAAAAAATAATCTACATCCTGGTTCACTGGTTCTCACCTTGAGAAAGCCTCGTCCAGACCGTCCTCCAACTCCTGCCATAGAGAACACACACACACACACACACACACACACACACACACACACACACACACACACACACACACACACACACACACACACACACACACACACACACACACACACACACACACACACACACACACACACACGTTGGTTAAAGTTAGTTTTCTTGAGAGATGATCAGGAAACAGTGATTAATAATGTTAAGCCAACACACACTCAAACACTTTTCTCTAAACTGCAATGGTCTCGGGAGGCTACTCGCAGCCCCACACCCACTCCAGCTATGTGAACATTTGATAAGGCCACTTCTCTTCAATAGGCTATTGTCTAACTCTGAGCAGCAGCACTGCAGCTCCCGTGAATACAACAGGTATAGAACATCACCAGGCACTTAATCAGTGTTTCCTTCATGGTATCCTTCTTTTCCTTTCTTATCAAGCCCAAACAGCTGAAACCGACTGAGCAGCCGGACCTCTGTCTTACCCAGACAGTATTGTTGTTCTCCGTTGCGTGGTTATGCTCCATAAAGGAATCCGATTCCGCCTGTTTGGTCCCTGACTGGACCTGTGCCACATTGGCTCCCTCAGCCAGGTCCAGAAGTTTCCCTGTGGCCACCTCTGCAACATGAAACAGGCGAAGGAAAGCATAAATAAACCTTTCAAATCTCATATTACATTTACTTCCTGCGCAGTTCTAAGAATTCACTAACAGTTGTGGTCATAATAAGAACGACTCATTTGATTATCATACAGTCACGCAGCAGTAAACAGCAGCATGCGTGCACAAAGTATAATGCCATGGTAGTCATTATGGTTTTCTTATTGAGGCTCTAATGTGTTTCATTAAAGCAGCCGTGTGTGGATTGTCACTCTGTGATAAGCGAGCCTGGAGTAACCCCCTGACTCGCATGTCTCTGATCTGTAACGTGATTGGTTAGTAATGGCCTCATCTGGTGATAAATGTGTGTCAATAATACTTGTCAACACTCATTTCTGTCAAGTCTTTAGGCAAATGTTGTCCGCTGAGAACATTAAAACCTTGATTCCTCTTCTGATGCTTTGTTGTACACACACTTCAGTCCTGAAACTAATGATCCTTAACTGACCTCCTCAGCCGCTCTTTTAACAGTGGCTCAAAGGCATTTATAGTTTTCTGCTGTTATGAAAAAGATAATATTGTCGGACTGATTGTGGTTCATGGGGGAAAAGAGGGAGGAACAATTAAGGTTGGTAAGGCCTTGAGGTTAAAAGCTGAGGTTCAGGTGGAAGTTCGGGGCTCTGGGAACAAACACCCAGCAGGAGACTCAACACTTTTTTCTCTGCATTAGCTGGGGTTCAGCCTTGATAGCGATAGGGTGAGGAGATCAGACATCCAGAGGGAGCTCGGAGTAGAGTCGCTGCTCCTTCATGTGAAAAAAGGCCAGTTGAGGTGGTTCAGGCACCTAATTAGGATGTCTCCATTCATTAGAGGTTTATCGGGCACGGCCCAACTGGAGACCCTGAACTCGCTTGACAGACGACATATCCCATCTGACTCGGGATCCCCCAGGAGGAGCTGGAAAGTGTGGTTTGGGACTCGGGGGAGAGACGTCAAAAGCATCCTGCTTAGCTGGCTGTCTCAATGACCTGATCCCGGATAAGCGGAGGAAAATGGATGCATGGATGTATGCATCAATAAATCAATTAGTTGATCAAAAAATGTATTATTGACCATTTTGTCTGTACTATTTCAAGCAAAATCACCAAATATTTAGTGTTTCCAGCTTTTCAAATGTGAGATTATGATGTGTGCAGCATGTGACGGCTGCATCGCTTATCTGTTGTGTTTTGCACACGTCTGTTATTCACACAGGGAGCATGTCTGCTTCTATGATGCTTTGGCTATACTTGCAACAATTCCAGCCCTACGGTATGAAGCAGTGCATCTTCCGGTCCTACAATAGCAATAAAAACCTTGTAAAAACAAATGAATGGATTGAGTCAACAGAAACTCTGGAGTGGGTACTTTGAAACAGGTAAAGGAAGTACTGTCATTTATGAGAGTAAAGGAATTATAAGAGATGTAAAGGTGTCACTTCACATACTGGGAAATTGTGATTGTTTTTTTATATTTTTTGACATTATGTACAGTATATACATGATTAACCATTTAAAATTAGTATTCTTGAGCAGTAAAACCTCACAATCAAGAGTAACTCAGGAAAAGTGGTATTTATATTGTGTGTGCACTGTGAGAGGCCTGGTGCCCAGCAGATAGTGGAAAGTATCATGTCTCATGAATAAAGCGGAATCACCCACACCAGTGATCCTGACTCACAGTGAACACTACATAAATGTAACCTTCTGACAGCTACAAAGCTCTGCTGTCCCCAATCACTGCTTTAGGGCAGCCAGTAAAAAACCTCTGTCAGCTGAAAAATGCTCAGCCCATTTCATAAGGCACTCACATGCCTCTACCGCTCCGTGCATTACTCTGCTGTATGATTATGCCACTTTGCTTTACAGAAATCCAGCTAAAATGATCCACAGAATGGTCGGTGGGATAATGGTACCAGAATCTGTTTCCAACTTTGTTGAGCCTCATCATCCTTAAAACCTGTGTTGGTCATAAAAAGCTCCATGTCCAAGGCCAGAGCCCCAAATAAAGCATCAGAACAGATTTACATAGATCTCTCTCTGGCTGGAAGCCACCTGGCCACCAGGCAAAGGAGTAAGCTCCATGCACAGCTGATGTTTGCAGATGTTGTTGGAGTTGCTCAAAAAAAGAAAGAAAACTTTAAAGCCGGTTTCAGACATGAACTCTGGAAAATTGGGTCCAGACATTTTCTGGAGTTCGTTTTTCACAAATGAATCATGTGGGAGGAGATTCTCGGAGTCAGATGCTTTCACAACTACAGGAAAATCTCCAGAACATCCAGCCAAGGGGTGGCATCTGGTTACAGGCAGGACATGACTTCCAGCATCGTCTCTTATCACCAAAAGATCTTGAATCTCATATTTCCAAGTTGACGTCTTTGTCAGCGTCTTCTACCTTTTCATTCTGAGATATTTATATTCCAACCCATCATGTGAAATGTCATCAACGCGCCCAATTGCTCCCTGTGAATCTTCTGTACAGTTTGCAGCTATATTCCCCTATTCACACATGGACTCAGTCTGACATTTCACTAGGTTGGTTTGCCTTCTCACTAACAGCCAAAAATGTCAGGAAATTGTGCAGTGAATGTCTGAAATCAGGGCAACAGTGGCAGTCGACATATAAATTGTGACAGGAAAAAGGCGAACACATACACAAAACAAAACAAACAAAGAGGGAAGCATGATGAGAAATAAGTGAACAGCCTTTGAGCCACTGGCGATAAGATGCCCCTGATCTTCGGCTTCGGACAATATGTGGAGCTAATCATGCCTGAAGGTTTCCTGGCACAGTGGATGCCTGCATCATGTTTAGAAGGCATGACCCTTGAACTGATGTCCTGGAAACAAAGGAAATCTGATGGAACAACTGGGTCACAAGAAAATGTGGGCCTCTTTACACTCTGCTTTACACACAAGCATCGTCGGGCATAATATGAATATGCATTCATGGATAGTTCTCCGTTGTCATTAAATGTCATGGGGATCGAAGATTTGTTTTAGAGGAATCCACGACAAGGCGAGGGGGCTTTAATATTTCCAACTTAAAAAGAGCATCATCATTAAGATTAACATCAGACATAATCACTGAAAAATGGCATTGACAGCTCATTGTGCCGATGTCAGTGAGAAAGAATAACCAATAGAATGCAGATTGTTTTCAGCTGACCTGCAGCCTTAATGTAGGCCAACCTCTGACAAGTGGCTGAATACTCAACTTCAACTCTTCCACCCCCTGAGGCTGCAGATGCAGTGACAGATAGGGTGTGAGAGAGAGAGATGTGATGACTCACCTCCTCCCTTCAGGCTGCCCAGGCTGGCCGAGCTCTCTGACTGGGAGTTGCTGGCTCCTTCCCCGTCTGAGCCCAACTTCACTCGTTTCTCTTTCTCTGTGTGACGAGGATAACAAAAAGGAAAGAAAAAAAGAGGGGAGTCAGTTAAGCAAGTGGTGGTGTGATTCAGGAACTTGTAACCACTGTTTGAATGCCCTCGCAGTGCAACACTGAAGGGAACCGTTTTCTAGCAACTGAATGTTTCGCTAACCAAGCGTATAATGTGTGCAAACAAATTAGCAGCAGTAAATTGGCAGATAAGGTTAAGGCCATTACTCAAGCCATCTGTCGACTGAAACTCAGAGGGCCTGCCTGGGCTGTAGATATTGTAACAGACTTCATACTTCACACAGCGGTAAGTACAGTGAGAGCAGACTTTAAACGGAGAAGAGAGAGTGTCTGGGTCAGACAGATAATTGGCTCAGCCCACTCCAAAACATTTGTACCTGCTAAGAAAGTGGTTTAAACGACAGTGCAGGTCAGTAAGTGCAAATGAAAACAGCGATTATTGCATTTTGTACAAAACACTGCTCTTAATGTAGAGAAGCTGCATTGCCTGTGTTTATCAACAAAACCTGGCCGCGTGTGAAGGACAGCAGACTTTTTGTGCTTCTCAGTGACTATACCTTGATGTTTGTAGCCACTGCCACTATATCAACAATGATCACCACATCATAATTGATACTTTTCTTAAATTGTTAAAAACTGCTGTGTGGATTCATTCATTCAGCCCCTCCTGACTCAGCTTGCTCTACTTCTCTCTCTCTTGCATGGATACATACAAACATTGTCATAGGATACATCTCTAAACTCAGACTGGGTAAAAGCACACCATTTGTTTGTAGCAAACACGAATGACGTACGTGTTTATTTGGATATAGAGCGAGGGAGTGAGATCTGATCACAAGTGGTCACAGGAGACAAATTCAGGTGTGAACAAATCTCTCATAACGGATGTTAGAACCAGGTGTGAACAGGGCTAGAGTGGGACTAAATTATGGAGCATGCTATGCTTATTTTCAGCAAAAAACAGGACGTTTTCTAGGACAGAGTGATACGTCACACTCGGATCTACAAATCAATCTTACATGTTGTGGTACTCTGACAGTAAAAATCTGACTGTAA
Organism: Verasper variegatus; assembly: GCA_026259375.1. NCBI lineage: Eukaryota > Metazoa > Chordata > Actinopteri > Pleuronectiformes > Pleuronectidae > Verasper > Verasper variegatus. The sequence goes on from CM048049.1 coordinate 7,751,033, forward strand.
ACAAAGCAGTAGCCTTGGAAGTAAATTTACAGGTTATTTGATCATCTGCATGAAAACAAAGGGAGAGGAAAAAGGGTATGACACGCAAAGAAAAGTCCACAGCCAGAAGTGAGGAGCTGATGTTACAGTTGTGCAACATCCACATCCAACAGTGCCACGCCTTGCACTCGTTGCACAGGAACATGTTGCAAGCCCCTGTGTGTATGTTGTGGTACACCACTCCATGAAGAACATTAAATCTCCTTTTCCACTTTTCAATTCACCTTTCAGCTACACCCCTTTGTTAACTTAACCTACATGAGAGGAATAGTTATTTCTGTAAGGTCACACAGTTTGGGGAAATGCACTGTAACAAAATAAATATACAGTATATTGTCACTGTGCGTCCTCTTCACGCACAGCTACATTCCAGCGATGTTGCATGTCATACCATTCTTTCTCTCCTCTTGTTTCCTTTCTGTGTGATCACTGTTTTATTTATTACTAATGAAACACTTGGCTTTGAATAAATCCTCACTGTTGCACTGCTGCGTTTTTTGTAGCATTGCGATGTTGTGAAGACGGTGTCCGCATGTGTTGGCTTGTGAATCCGCAGAAAGGTCAGTGTCAAAAAATGTTCAGCTTTCAGGTTTTTAAGACCTTTTAAAAGACAATAATGAATAAAATTCATTACTTAGACGTCCTAAGTACAGAACATGAGATGAAGTAGCCTAGAAAACGCCATGTTATGTCTCATACTACAGACAGAGACAGGAGGTATCCATAGTCTTTCCCACAGCCAAGCGGAGGGTACCGAGATAAACAGACAGGGGTGTTTGTAGACTCAGTTATCAGTTCCTTGTTGGTCTTGTTTGTGGTTTTATTACAATGTGCTAATATCTGTATCGTTTAGAAAGAACAACACATGGAGAATTTACAAACTATGCTGCGAAAACATTTCTCTTAAAAAACTTAAATGTATTTAAGACCAAGTACGTAATATTTAAATTTTTGGCAAAACCATCCTTTAATAAGATCCATTAACATGTCTCCTCTCAAATTATATATGTCTCGGTCTGAATATCCTGTCCTGGCAATTTTAAACATAACTCCTCTGAACCTCTCCAATATCAGCAGAGATGAATCTAAATTGATAAAATGCTTTTACTCGTTGTCCTTAAAGTAAAAAGACTCTACTCGCGAATGTACAAATATCTATTATTGCCTTACCTAAAATATCCCTATGGCCCATTATGTGAAAGGGAGGCAGATGCTCAAACAAATCAAGAAGACAAACAGGACAACACAAGAAACTTCTGCTTTACTGTGATGATCCCTATGAGGCACAGAGATGCTGATGAACTGTAACTCGATGGCTGTAGATCAAATGTCCAAGGAGGAGTTTATATCTCATCAAAATCCTTGGTGTAACAAAAGAAGGCAGCACAAGAAAACATCTCATTTCCCCTGAGTACAGGTAGCTTAGTGACAGCAGCATTATTCCCCAAGAAACTATTTTCTCCCCGTGGCCTTTCCAGTGTGAGCTTTCAGTCTAAGTCGAGAAACAAACTCCTGCCAAACCGACTTAAAGATATGCAAGTTCAGAGCCCACTGTGGTGTTTACAGTGAATTTTCTATGAAGACAGATTTCTGAACAGAGATGGGGAGCTGTAATATGGAGGAATGTGGGTCAGGAATGTGTGGTGGGCTGTGGAGAGCCACTGTGGGTGGTAGAGAGGAGTTTGTCAGAAACAGACGCAGTTGATACCCCCCTCTCCCTGCCCTGATTCTCAGGGGTCTTGTAACTTTAATGAAACAGACTCGAAAGGATTTTTCATCCCCTTCCTATCTGGCTTTCTTTTTCTCCACCACAAGAGAATGCCACTACATCTTTTTGAAAAAAACCCCAAAACAAATCATCATTTCCCCCTCTATAAACCCCTTCCAGTGCCACATCACTTGTCCTTCATCAGCAACATCGTACTGAATCAGGATAAAGCAGATTTGCTACTTAAAAGACTCGGCTAGAAAATGAAGACATACATAGGTGAAGAAAAGTAGGAAAGGGGAAAATAACATGGGGTGGGGTGAAGTGTTCGAGAAAAATAGTGAGGTTAAAAGACAGCACGCTCTCTTTAGCAGATTTAATATGCAGCTCAAAAATAACAACCAAATAAAGAGGCGTGAGGTGGGAGCCTGTGGCCTTGATCCTGGGAAAACTAATCCATCTGCAAATGGAAATGTGCACACATAAAAACATTCTTAAACACCACAGAAGAAGAAGGTGAAGATGAAGAAAAAGAAGAAGAAGAAGAGGAAGAGGAAAAAGAAGAAGACAACGCAGACGACAACGAAGAGAAAGAATATGATGTCGAAGACGAAGTAGAAGATGATGGCGACAATGGCGACAATGACTACGCACAAAGAAGATGACGAAGCACCGACAAAGAAGATAACGAAGACGATAACGAATATGAAGACGAAGAAGATAAAGAGAAAGACGACGAAGACAGTGAAGAAGACGACAAAAACAACGAAGAAGTAGAAGTAGAAGAAGAAGGGGTAGAAATGTGGAGTGAATGAAAGAAGCAGTTAGAATGTTCATACAATGAGCATGTGAGTCTCTAAAGTCCTGAATTAACCAGCACGAGACAAGATCAATGGCGCTGACACTGAATCTGTCAGGGGGTTGCGCTCGCACTGACACACGTACACAATCATTTTCCTTTCTCTCACACACACACACACACACACACACACACACGCACACGCACGCCATCCCAGCACCCCTCTCTTCGCCCCCCCCCCCGCCTTTGATCATCTCCTGCCCTCTCTCACTATCCATGTCCCCATCCCCCCTTTCTTCTTTCCTTCGCTTGCCACCTCTTCGCTCCTCATAATAAACAGAAGCAAGTGCTGGAATAGGGGGAGGAGAGGAAAGAGAAAATGCCTCAATGGGTGTGGGGTGAGAGGGATTAAGGGTGCCAGGTGCAAAAGCGAGACGGACAGCAACAATGGATAATCAAAAAATTCAAAGAGCACCTACAAGTCGACACGTAGAGGGGTGATGGTGCTGAAACCAAAATCATGTAGCGAGAACTGCTCATTTACATTGGAATCATACATGCGGTACATTACATACATGTTCAGCTGAGCTGTTGCCTGCTTATCTACTCACTGTACTCTGCTATTAAGGGCACTCACAATTTCAAAGCGGGTCGATGCTTTAAAGCTTGACATTAACAAGAAAAATATAAATATATTATGAGGAGATAAAGAACATTTTTGTAGTAAAAGATGAAAAAAAAATAAAAATAGAGGGAAAATCCTAGCTCTGGTACATCAGAGTCCTGTTATCAAAGCTGATCTCCTCCACTCAGCCCACCTCTGCCCCGGGCTAACCTCAAATCCTCGACTCCCCCAGTCGATACCTATATGAGATTTTAACCATGATGTTAAGTTTTCTGTAATAGAGAGGCGTTTCTGACCAAAGCAGGTCTGTCTGGTCTCTGATGATTTAACAACTGTGTGGGGAACTGGTCCAATCAATGGAAGCAGACAAACAGTTCTCCATTAGTTGACATGACCCCTCGAAAAGAAGTCAAGGTCAAAACAAATGATACAAATGACGTTTCCAAGTTTTCTGCAAAACCTCAGGATGAAATACAGAATGACTGTGTACAGTAAGAGGAAGAGAATAACAATATGTGGGGGAGGAGAGGGAAAACTCATCCATCACGTTCTGGTCGTCAGGGGGGCAACCGTGCGTACCTTCCTTGGCAGCCTGCCAGAATTCAAACGCCACTCTGAACGCCTGAGCCACTGTGAGGGTTACTGCCTGGGCCTGTTGGTGGGAAGCAGAGAGACAGACACGGGTCAGATACAGCGGAAGAATGAAATGAAGATGAATAATCAGCCTTCTCAACCACGGGAAGGAAACACTCCAGGAAGTTGACGGAACTGTGACCCCAATAAAAACAGGAACTGAGCACGAACACAAGGAGAAGTCCCCTTTCACAGACACTGGAGGAGGAGGAAGATAAACCCGTGCGGCTCCATGACGAGTTGTTTATGAAAGTGGGAGGATACGTGGCCTTCTGGCCAGAAGTAAATTAGTGAGGGGAAGGAAGAGGAGGGAGTGGTTCCCTCATTCCGAAAAACCTCCAGGGATGGAGAGAATGCCAAGAGAAGGATGACAGCCTCCCCCGCCCTACATGTTCTCACCCTGGTCTGTCTCCTGATTTAATGCTTGGACTCAAAGTGGCAATGCGTTTTTTCTAAAGTTCTCTTTTCAAGACATCTGCATTAACTGCTTTGCACACTTTTTCAGGAGCAAAAGCTGAACGTAAAGAATCTGACACCTGCATTTGTACTGTGTCGCCTTACTTTAAACAATATGTTTATTTATATGCAACTAATTACATTTAGGAAAGTAGTTGATTTGCTTTCTTGCCGAGAGTTAAATGAGAAGATCAATAGCGCCCTCACGTCTGTATGCTAAATATAAAACCACAGCCGTAGCCAAATAATTAGGATTAAACAACAGGCTCTGTCCTGGTGCAACAATATACACCTACCAGCATCTCTAAACCTCATTACTCAACACATTGTTTTTTCTGTCCAAAAACATTAAGTGTAAAAACAACAGGTCATGGTTTAACATGGGAGTCCTGTAAGGGACTGTTTATTGGCTGGAAGCAGGCTAGTTGCCTGGCAACCTCACAATGACAAAAAAAAGACTTCTTAGAGTCACAGTGCCTGACCAAGACAAAATGAGTTATAACCATAGACTATATATAAAGATGGACGACATGTCTCCACCTCCACTATCCAGAAATGAAGGCTGAGATAAAAAAAATCCAGATACAAAAACACTGTCATCTTGCTCTGATGACATCAGTTGGAGCCAGAGTCTGCGCATTAGCGATTGGGGGATTTAGCCGGTCTCGAGGTCACACAGTGTCCAATCAGGAGTCAGTCTCAGCTGTGACTATCATGACATTTCACCCCACAAGTAAGGTTCTCCAAAAGTAGCTTCACCATCATGTCATCCATCTTTATATTTAGTCTATGGATATAATACACTGATTGCTGAGCCTAAGAGATTTTCAGATAGATGTAAGCTTCAAAATAAATGCACAGATATGAGAGTACTGGACTAAATTAATTGCATTTCTCAGCACTGTAATTTTTTTTATTTTGCACTGTGCTGCCTGTACAAGACTATCACACTACTTATCTTGTATTTTATTTAACTGTCTGAGGGCTGCTGTATTTTATTTAAGTGTGAATTTTCATTCTTGCATTTCTTTACTGGCTGCTGCTATGACAAATAAAATTCTACAGGGATTAATAAAGTCATCTATTTATATATGTGTTCAATAATAAAAAAAACGGAATTGAGCCATAAAGATAATAACTAATATTTATATCCTAAAGACGTTACTGGACTATGTTGGACACACACACATTTGTTGTCTCACTTGACACTCAACGAGAAAAACCTATCTACTCACCGTTTTTTTCTTAGTGCAGAGGAAGGCATGACACTCGAGGGTCTCATTGTGTTGGCTCTGGACAATGTAGGCAAACACTTTGTCGTGCATCTTGTCTGCTGTGCAATATGATATTCTGAAAGGGAAAAAACCACACTTTAATAAAAAACACTGAGACTTTAGAGTCTTCACAGATCAAGCGGAGCCATCACGCAACTTCATCTGCACTAAGCCCTTAAGCTCGCCCCAGCAATCAGATTTTTTCTTTAAAACATGTTACAGGAGAAAAAAACCTGTCATCAAAGCCCCCCCAGCTGTGTACAGGTACTGAGCCCAACATCGTCATAAAACTGAACCGAGTGGACATCTGTGCTGTTCCGCAAAACGGATGCCATCCCTTTCTGCTTTTTAAACAAGTCACTACACTCCCACTGAGTGCACCCGTTAAACATGACGTACATGAAAACTCCCAAAGACAACGTTTCCTGGCTTGTTGTGGTGTCAAAGGTCACCTGTTGATGTGAGATTTGTCTGTGTCACATATCTATGAGGTATCCATCTCGCTTATCGGCCTCAGGTGCATTGCAGGGTTTTAAATTACGCTGTAATGCTTCACAAATAGCTTTGCTCCACGGTTTGATCATCATGTCATATTCACCCTGATACCAAAGTGATGGGATCAGCGGCCAGTTGACGAGGGAGACTCAAAATGATGGAGGAAGGCTATAAGAAATGTCTGCCATCTGTCCTTCTTTTCAGCAGCGACCATGTGCACCAATGTCACTGTAGTGTAGACACCCTTGGTAAACTTATACAGTTTGGAATAGATAAAATCAATAATGAAAGTAAGGCAAGAAAAAATTGAGGAGGTTTTAGAATCACAGCTGTGCTCTGCACAACAAAATCAAGATTTAGAGGAGAGCGTTTTGGGTGGGAGCATCAGGGAAATAGGGTGTCTCGGCAAATCCATTTCTTTTATTGGTCATTCGTCTTCTCAGCAGATGTCTGGGAAGGAGAGCTCCAATGGGCTGCAACACCCAACCAGCTGCTTTATGTCTTCACAGCATCCTGAGGTTACAGCTGGACCCACCTCACCCAGTCAGCCTTTTAATTACTCCTATATTTACATACTTTTTATTCATCAAATGAGAGAATCCATTATCAGTGCTGCGTTTAACGGGCATTGCATAAAAGGGGGGCTGGATGAATCGGGTATTTTTATACTCAAGCACCACGATAGGGTGCTCCACGAAAAATATGAAATTAAGAATACTATTTTTCTTATCTTTATATTTCTTATTCCGAAACAATAATCAAAAGAATAATCATTAGATTATTTGATGATGGAATTAATAATCCGTTGCACCCTTAATTATCGGTGACTGCAGTTAACAGCAACATACACATTTTATCAACTTAATTGTATCCTCTGATCCATCTTCTTTGAAAGTGTTACTCAAGTTCAATCTAAAAAAAAAGCTCAGTGATTTAGATACTAGATTTTAATATAGATAAATGCTGCGAGCCTGACAAATTGACTCAAACTTGCTCAGCCAGGAAATTCGATGACAGGTGGGGGGACTGAGGCTTTTCTCTGAAATGGCTCAGATTTCCAAGGTCACCCTGGAAGACAACTTGTCAATAAAATGGTTCTAGGATAACTTCAGAAAACTGTCGATCAGTCTGCCTAGTTTTAGACAAAATTATTCAATATGAGGCTATTCATGCCTAGACAAATGATGGAAAGTCCCAGCTTGCATTGATGAAGACTCACAAATGTGGGATTTTAGAAAAGTGACTCAAGCTTTGCTCAAAGGCTCAAGGCCAGTGGAGGTTAGTCAGCTTTAATGGAGCAGGCTGCAGCAGGCAAGTGAGATCTGTAGATATTTAGTAGAGAGGACAAGAGAGAAATAGTGTGCGTGAGTGTGTGTGTGTGTCAGTCAGTCACACCTAAGGTGAAAGCTCAGGCGTACAGCTGTGAGGGAGTCCCTTGGTAGTTGAGATTGATGAGACGTACAGTTTATGGACTGTCTACATTTCTCCCTCTCACACACCAAAGACACACAGACACACACACAGACAGAGAGAGACACAGACACACAACCCTGCTATGTAGTACCACACATCCTTATACTCACATTCCTTCAGTGATGGATGAGAACAAGACAGGAAAAAACACTTTGTTCTAAATTCAGGGTGAGAGTATTTAATAAATTGGAGCAGCCCGGTTCAGTCCAGGACATGAAGTGTGTGAGAAACATTGACACGGTGCCTGAGGAGTCGGGAAAAAAACTGACCTGTATATGGAGATGTTTTCTATCAGCTGGTTAGAGGCACTGTCGTAAAGGATGATTCCTCGTGGGGAGACCGATAACGTGACTTTCTGAAGTTTTTTTCCACTTGCTTTGGCCTGGAAGATGGGGAAGAGAAGGATGAGAAAGAAAGGGCGGAGGCCACAAGGAGAAAATATATGTGAAAGAGAGATAGAAAGGGAAGGAAAAACAATCAATATCACCTTTAATTTATGTTTAAAAGTATTTTATTCAAATCAGTCACAAAGCACAATTCCTACCATCAATCGTCAATCTAATTCTAGAAATCTCTGACTGTCTGTATCTGGCTTCCATATCTTGAGAACTGTTCATCTTATCTGCATCACACTCAAGTATTGTTAAGACCCACAGGAATTGAGGTGTTGAATTTGGTGCGATGTGGACACACAATATATTCAATATCCGTAAACTTTGAATAAACCAATGCACTGTAGCAGCTGCTGTTAGGACTAATCAATGAAAGTGACGTTGATCACAACAACAGCGCATTCACTAGAACTGCAACTACAACCGATTCTCCGGTTTGGGGTTCTGCTTCGAGCTTCTCGGAACTTAAACAGATGAACAGTCAGCAGTCGGTCTCTACTTGCCACGGATCAGCTACAACAGGTCACTTGCACAGCTTCAGAAAGAAAGCTGCAACCAGCATTGCGAGAGGCCTGGCAAACCGACAATTCCAAACAGACATGTTGAGAACGGAAACTGCACTAGTGTTTCAAAAGAAAAGTTAATTTTAAACTGAACTACTAACCAAAAATGTAGTTGTTGACTTGACCAGATGTATCTGACATAAGCCATTTACCAAAGACTTTGTCAAAACAAACACAAACAAATCAAACAAGTTTAACAAAAACAGTATATTTTCGACTGAGAACCATAGAGAAAATATTTTACACCAAGTCCATAAAATGAAAAGTTTAAAAAAAAAAACTCCCACTCAGCCTCCTAACATCCTTTTCGGAGGGAAACCAAGGGTAGCCAATAGATCAGGCCCAACCGGAGCCTCTGCCTCCCTCTCCATACATCACTGTGTCCCAAGTCTCCTATTCTGCCACCACTAACTTCGTTATCTATTGAGCTGCCAGATCCAATAACATTAAGCCCTTTTCTGCAATGATAAAGCTGGCTGAGCCATGCAATGAGCGACAATGTTCTAACTAATTGCATCCTCCTCTAAATGTCAATCTGGACCTTGGGTGGGATGAGGGTGAGTGGGGGGTGTTGACTATGATTTACAAGTGGCTGAGGTGATGATGGGGAGAATATAATATGGCTGCTTCAGAGAAACGTAGTTTTCTTAAACCAGGCATGATGATGAGAAGATTTTAGAAGGTCTGTGTATTAAATTGAATTAAGTTATGCGTGTGTTTGAGTCTTCGCTGCTGAAAATGTGTCTTTCTTACCGTAGCCACTATCCTCTTGACGGCAGCCGCAGACAGCTCCTCTCCTTTGGGCTGCTCGACCATCGTGACCCCCAGATACTTGAGCTGGAACACCATACCCTCCAGTAGGGTCTCCCTTGTGTCAGTCCAGTTCTCCGGAAGCTCTGCGAGAGGAGAGACATGCATGACAGCTCATCAACAACACTGTTGCTCTTACTGTTAAGCAGGCCGAGAGATACTCTGTGTGTCATATGTCAACAAAGCTCAGCGCTATCTCTCTGTGTCCACTAGTAGGATGCTAAACTCAGCTGGATTAGATACGACAGCAGCCGATCTATGTGCTCATGGCTGTGTCTAATTAGCACATGCTGTAGCTATACTTTCTTGAAGTGTGAGGTTAACTCAAGTGTTTTATTAAGTGAATATTTTCACTGGCATTTTCACAGAAATATAAATATAGCTTACTGGAAATTAAAATGAGGAAGAGGGCACCAAGTTTTTTTAAACCTAAATAAAAAGGTGCATCATCTTCTTTTGGCGGCCAGAGCCGAGGCCGAGTGTTAAGTATCAGAAAAAAGTAGCAGTTCTCCAAAAAGATAAATACCCTGAAATCTCTGAAATAACAAGAAGGTCTCAAAAGACTCTTACAACCATGAAAATAAAGAAGATTTTTGACTCAAACTCAAAATTGTAACCATATTAATAGGATAGGAATATCCTGAAAATACAAATAACAAGAAATAATACTGATATAGACAAACATAACTCTTAATAAATATCGTTTGATTCATCATGCTATGAGAAAGCAACTTGAAAGTAATCTTAACTGTAAATTGGGTTTAGTAGCTTCTATCGTAGTTTTGTCATTTCTTTACATTTTCAAAGTTACTTATTCAAGCATCTGTTCTGTACCACTGTAGCTGTGATACTTATTACCCTGCATGGGGTCAATAAAGTTTCTTTTATCCACTCTGGCCCTGTGTGTACTCTGCACTGTAACCCTCTCATTTATCACACAGACTAATCGAGCATAAATGCCATGAAAAATAAATTAAAGTTTAATACAAAATGTCAGTGGTGGTCGTTGGAATATATATGTTTTCAACAAAGTGCCAAGTACAAGTAATAAAACTGGTCCCTCTTTACAACAATCCTGCCAACTACAGCCAGCAAAGTCTCATTAATAAAGGACCATCTCCTTAAGCTTCTGTGGCAACGACTCTGACACTTACCCACAATATTGTTCTTTTCGTTTTATGTTCTCTTTTGTTCGGTTTGTTAAGAAATAAAAAAAAAATTTCAGAGGGAACATTAGTCACGTGCTAAAGGCAACGTCTTTTTCTCCATGTTGTCAGTATCATAACCAATATAGAAAAATAGATGACAAATCTACCACTTTCTTCCACTATCCAGAAGCCAAAATATCCCGGATACAAATGCCGCCATCTTGCACATTGGAGCCAGAGTCTGCCATGAAGCACTTCAGGGATGGCGCCATGGTAGCAAGGTTTTAGTGATAGACACACTCGGCTGTCAATCATGACGTTTCACCAGTTTTTTTCAATTATATAATTAAAATCAAACTTACTACAAAAATTAAAAGTGTGATAGAACAACCAACGTGACATAAAACATTTTTGAGAAAAGATGTTTTACTATATTATGATCTATACTGCACCCAGCCACCAGGTGGTAATTGAGACACTTTGGCTTCACTTTAGTGGAGCTGTCCTGTCGACCATCTTTATATACAGATTATGGTCAGTATGAAGAGAGCCTGGTTCACAGAACAAAGGACACAGTGAGAACAAAACCACTTGTGTGACATGACCTTCCTTCCATTTAACACCAAACCATTAAGACCCATATGTTCAAATTATTTAGCAGCTTTCAAACTTGCCAGACTCAAGTCTGTAATAAAAGGAACCAGTTGCAAAAAAAGTGGAAACAATAACTCAGACCGGATTTTCACACGCGCAGACAACAAACTTCAAAAAGCTTCTTCTGTATTCAGCCATTTGCTCCAGCAATAAACATGCTAACTTCTTCTTGAGGCTCATAAAAAGTTTATGGACTTGCCATTATGTGGTGTGATAATGAGTGGAGGACATTTGTCTCTTCAAACGAGATCCAGCAAGAAACACAGTGAACAACAACACCCCTCCCACCTGGGTGGTATTCATGTCACCCAGTATCTTAAGGGGAATTTAAATAGACTCCTGTTGTTGCTGTAACCATGTGTGTGTAGCCATTTACACAGTCACATCTTTAATACAGATTCAATTGAATTTTGAGTCAATTGACAAAAAAAACATATTGGCCACAATCTTCATACTAATTGCTTGCTTGATTAAAAACTGAAATAAATTCATTATTCAAATACTTATCTGTAATAGTAGTGCAGACTATCTTTGGATTTTGGACCATTAGTGAGAAAAATACAAACTTGGGCTCTGAGAAATTGTGATGGACATTTTCATCTTATTCAATTGAGAAAATAAGATTCACTGATTAACTGAGGAAATAATTGGTGATTAATTGAAATGAAAAATGACTTATCTGATGGTAGTCACACAAATCATCTATTCGTTGTCCCCATTGTAGCCTGAGTGCTGTAATTTCCTACAGCAGCACATGATTTTTTTGCAGATTTGATTGAAACAGGCTCCGTCTCAGCAGCTTCCTAACCTCAACTGTTTCAGCCTTTCTTGAACAAATACATTTTGGATTTGTAAGCTTTAATGATAAATTGACAATTATTCTTACCAATGATGGAATAACCAAATTAATGTCATACAATTTTAACTAAGCATTTAATTTAAAGTAAATTTACAATTTATTATTTACTTCAAACATTATTCATCTTCTAATTAATGTAACCACAAAAGAGAAGTGAACAGTGCATTAAGTATTTTAAAGCGTTGTGAATGTATTCATCCGTTGTGAACACTATAGCCACTTTCAGACATGCACTGAACTCTGCACTGAACTGCGGACATTTTCTGGTTAAATATCTTGGAAATGTCCTAGTAAGCTCCTGTGAGAATGCAGCAGGGAAATGTCTGGAAACTACACTGCGAGTGTGCAATCAGTTGTGTCGATGGCGTTTCGAACGTGAGACATGAAACTGGAAGAATACAAATATCGCAGGATGATAAAGACACATGGAAGATGCCTACAAAGAGGTAATCTTGGAAAGACAAATGAGATTCAAGAGCCTTTGGTAAGAAGGGCTGGTGCCAGTGTCATTTGGCTGTGAACAAAAACACCGTTTTCCACATCCAAATTTAAACCTCATGTCCTCCCTTCTGTTGAAGTTGTAAATGCATCTGATGCAGACAATGTCCTGCTGCATTCCTTGTATGTGAAAGGCAAACTCCAGTAAATATCTGGACCCAATTTTGCTGACTTTTTCTGTGGTTAATCGCTAAAAATAGCATAAGACTTGTTTTAAGAAACTATATCACATGAAGCATTTGAAGAAAGCAGCAGAGGTTAACATATAAGATTCCTTACCTCTCCACAAAAACCAAGCCAACTGTGAGTGGTTATGGAGAATGGTTGTTAATGGTCTAAATGCAGCTCTAACCAAACCCATACTTAAGTAATGGGTGGGTCTTAACAGTGAACACCCACTCTAAGGTCAAGGTCTTTCCGCTCCTAAGTATGGCGAACAGATCAGCCCCCCTCTGCTGCTTCATTGGTCCCTGGATGAGTAGCACCCTCACTGTAATATAATCTGTGGCGAGGAATCACTCGCTGCCGTGAGTGACCTAAATCAAGTTAGCGACAGGTCCAAGTGGACTATAAACGTCCATTAGTAGGTGTAGCCACTTGAAACATTTGCAAACAGTTACACAAACACAATGGCAATGATAGCCTCAGCTGCTGTGACATATCTCACCTTTAGTGTTTGCTCGCTTTTGTAAAAGGCAACAGTGAACCTTCAGTCCAGAGTTTTTGCGGTTTACAAAAAGGAAGCATTGCCGACCGGTCTGCATTTTTAACAGTCTGTCAGATTTGCTTTGAAAATGGTCAGAGTGATTCAAGGCTTAGGAGAGATGCCATTCACATAATACACACAATTGTAGCAGCAGGAATGTTCAGGTCCAGCAGAGAGGGATCAGAGTCAAGCCTGTGCCCTTCAACTGCCCATACTAATGCCTGCAGAAGGCAAGTCTCCAGGGATGATGAGCAGTTCAGCATGAATGCATAGTCTACGGAATACTCCATCCCTAGAAATGAGAAGGCTACTGTAAGACTAGGGCCACAGCCATACTTAAATGTATTGCACAAGTGGTTTATCTCTGCATCAGTAATAATCTCTCGTCAATTCGAAAACACCTGAAAATGTATTTCACGTGACCATTCATTTACACTAGGCATGTGCGTGCCAGTGTAAACAGGAAGCAGATTGTCTTAATTACAGGTGTTACTATGAACAAGAATCAACGGTCGTGAAAGGTAAAATGAGGGATTTCTTTCCTTGGACCTATGATGAGGTGGAACTGTTACTGACATTAGATATTAATGTTTTTCCTTTATCACTGGTAGTCGAACTGATGAAAAAAAGTAAAGAAGGGAATGCGGAAGACTGTCAGTTTCTACACATATCAGTTTTTATCTTCCCACACTAAAATGCAGCTTGATAAAATTCAAAGTAAAATAATCGAAGCAATTCCAATAGGGTCCTTGCACTTTTAATTCCTCGGGCACTAACAAGGCCAGCAGTTTTTCCAAACTTCTCAGTGGGCGCTCAAAAATAGTCAGCAACATTTAACATAACAGTGATGCATTTTAAAACTTAAATTTAGTAGCAGTTGATATAGCGTAGACTATACACAGATGATGGGTAATCTGAAACTTGCCTAAAAAGGCAAACAAATGAACAATGAAACAACAGCTTTCTTCAAAAACAATTGCAGTTCAAATGAGCAACTCATGATTGGAGGCTATTTTTAGGCTGGTGCATAAACCAAGAGTACTGCTATGTATGGAATAATAATACATTTTCATATTAGTTACATTTGCACACACACACACACACACACACACACACACACACACACACACACACACACACACATACACACACATATACACACACATATACACACACACGCACACACACACACACACACACGCACACACACACACGCACACGCTGATTAGACAAAACTTCAAAGGCTTTTCGGCTCCGCTGGAGCTCCGGCTGGTCAGAGAGCGGCACTCGCCTGTACGTATGCCAGAGAGAGCAGAGTGAGAGGAGAATAGGAATCATGGGGGGAGACTGCTCCCAACATCAGCGAGCTCAGGAAGTGTGAGGGTTTAGCCAATCATCTTCAAAGAATGATGTGGATAATGAACCAGTGTGGTTCATTCGGCCTTGTTCTAGCTTTGCAAGTTTTTACAGGGCCTGGTGCCTGCACCTTGAACTTATGGAATACTGAACACACAACCCTACACACTCACGCAAAATCCCATTAACCAATACATACATTTTAAAAACCCTTCAATGGAGATGTTCATACCACACAAGGGAAATCTTTTTGGTCAGTCAATGTGTAGTAGCAGACACATTCACGTTGCTCTCTGTGGTAGAGTAATTCCATGCAAAGACTTTGCGATAGGTACATGCACCTATGGACCAGGACATAGGGTGAGTCTGAGTGAGATGTAGAGAAGAGAGGCCTTGCCCAGTCAGACTCTGATACTCATCACATTCCATATCTACAATTGGCAAAAAATCCATTATGATAGCATCTGTCCCCATAAATGTAAAAAACTATATTTCTTTCCAAGAAATAAATAAATAAATATATATATATTCAAAAGAAAGCATCCTGAAACTTTCAATAGTGTCCAATTGTTATTTTTCAGCTTGGACACTAACGCACATACCTCCACACAGTGCTTTAAAATCTCTATGTGACACTGTCAGCCG
Source organism: Verasper variegatus (assembly GCA_026259375.1). Taxonomy (NCBI): domain Eukaryota; kingdom Metazoa; phylum Chordata; class Actinopteri; order Pleuronectiformes; family Pleuronectidae; genus Verasper; species Verasper variegatus. Next base: position 7,766,166 of record CM048049.1, read on the forward strand.
AGTAGCAGATAGGTTTACAGGGACATTAGACTTCTGGATAAAACAACCCAATGTCTCCACACCCCGCCGCTGCATAATTATTGCAGCTGCTGATTCAGGGTCATGGCAGAGACACATTATAGACCCGGTATCCTTGTATTGTGCTGTATTACCCTGCTGCATGTTCTTTACACGTTAACAATAAACACCAACAATAACCAGAAGTTATTATGACATGTACAGAAAGTAGTTGAAGTTTACTTTGTGTGTTTGATTTGCCTGACTTTTCTCTGATATGGAAAGAGATATCCGTATTAACACTTATTTCAGGCTAAACTGTGTTTTTTTGAAAATGGCCTGTATGATTTCAGGCAGGTTATTGAAGCTGTGGGGTTCAGTGAATCTCTGGGCAGGAATCCTAACAGTCTCTCTGTTGTCAGTGTGAGTGTACAATCTGCTCTCATCTGCCCACTGTAGTTTTTACACAAGATTGTCGTAGAGGACAACGCACTGAAGAGGTCTTAGCCTCTTTTTAAAGATCTGATCAGTCAAGTCTATGCATAAGCTGGGACTTTTCATTAAGTTTTAATGAAGCTAATACTACAGAGGCAGTTAGAACCTTTTGATGCAACAAGAGATCTAGAGAGGCAAGACAGCACAGAGGTCTCAGGAATTATAATCAAAGGGATTTGAGGGCTGAGTCTTTCAGCAGGAGAACATTCAAAGGGTGGAGAATGTGGTGGTGGTGGTGGGTATTTGGTCAAAAGCCAACACAGAGGATATGAACCAGGCAATTTGGACGAGGGTGGGTCAGAGAGGATCTCTATCGTCAACAGCCAGCGAACAGTGACTGAAGATCGGCTCTTCATGGCCTTGCCTCTGCTTTGAAAGAAGGGAAGTTGATAGACTGCGAGATAAGCAGATAAAGCGAGACAGCCAGATAAACCTTTGTCATAAATGAAGTACAAACTGATAAGAGAAAAGGGGAAGTGAGGTATAATCATGAAATAGAGTCAAAAACCAAGAAAAATATGCAAATGATGGAGGCAAGTCAAAATTTTAACCATAAATTCACACATATATGTCCTTCACATAACAAATAACAAAATTAGGGAGAAATTAGGGAGAAGCAACAGTTTAATCACCGTGGAAACAGCAGGAACGCTCTGCTACGCTGTGAGTGCAGGCTAAAAAGCGTAGTTAATACTCTGGGGATGGCAGAGAGGGATAGGCATGCAGCAAGAAGGGGATGAAAACACACTGTTCACAGTGCCATCCCGACAATTCAGTCATTTTATCAGTGCCATCAAGAACGTGCTTCCAGACAACATTTAGAGAGTTTCTCTACAGAGATGAATTAAACATGAACATTCCCACTCGTACACATTCAGTGACACATTTCTCAACCGAAAAAAAACTCAAGGGTTACTAAGTTGAGCACTTGGCGTGACTGAGCTTGTCAACTGTGACTTCACACCATGATTAACTATCACATCAAATTGTAGGAGTTAATGCTAAAGCTGTGTCTGGGAAAATCCTTTAGCATCCTTGTTGTTGACATCATTCAACAAGTGATAACAGATTACGTCAGTAATGAATGATTATTCTGGAGTTCTTGTAGGGGGAACAAAGTGGCCCAGCTTGGATTGACATACAAACACAAATAAAGACATTCAGGTCATTAGTCAAAGCCCTGCCACCTCTCCACAGCTCCAGTAGGCTCCACAATTCCAGCCTGCTGCATCAACATTTTCCCCTTTGTTGAGGTTTGAAAGGAGCTTCAGAGCACCGAGAGCTCTCTGTGTGGTGTCTCGTGGGCTTTGATGAATGAGTAAGAGGAGGGGAGTCCAAGTGCATTTATATGGGCCCTTTGGATACTACACTGTGAATGACTTATTGTTTAGGTACCATCTCCTGAATGAGATGCGTGTCCTCTGAGGCTTTTGTGTTTCTAGAACACATTGGTGATTGCACAGTGAAACAAGCACTGATGCCAGGCAAATAACAGGATCCCACTTCTTGCTTTGGTTGGAATCACTCTGGTTAGGGGAATTCATACCCAAGAATTCTATAAAAGTATCTCGTCTTTTGGGTATGAGCCACTTGTTTATTCTTGGGCTGTCAGAGTCCTCCTGTCACTTTAAAATTACATCAACTACGTGTGGAGGAACTCCAAAGAGCATCTTGTCATAATGCTTGGTCTTCTCTGTCTTCAAGTGCCCCCATTATTATTCAGTGGGTTAGAGGTCAGGTGACTGTGGAGGAAAGTCCATGACAGACTCCTTGATTTTCTTTGGTCTTAAAGTGGTAACCATTGAGGTGTGTTCATTCATCCTGCTGCAGTATGAATCCTTCTCAACAAAGAAGCAAACAAAAAGTACATGTCTCTGAAGAATGGAATTGTACTTCTCCTTGGTCAGTATCAAGTCAGTCTAAGACTTGAATATTCTCGCCACTACATGTCACTACTAGTTGAATGCACAGCAGTATCATTCTCTCCCTTTCATCTGCCGAAATACAGCCATCTTATACTGCCACGAATACCAAACTTTGATTCATGAGTATATATATGACATTTTTTCCCCATTCATCCACTGTTAAATGTTTGAATATCTTAGCCCATTTCATGTGTTTAGCTTTGTTTCCGCTCTGGAGAAGTGGTTTGAAAACTGCTACTTGTCCACTAAGACGAGAAAGTCTTGTTTTGATAAGGCTCTGCAGTTTCTGCAGACTTCTTCCGCCTGGCTTCCAAGTATAATGTCTGTAGAAATCCAGGAAAAGTCAGTGTGTGAACACATTAAGGGATCCCTGCTTCATTCACCGCGAGCAAGTGGAGGGGTTGATGACGGTTCTAACAGGCAACAGACGCAAAAAATAAAAAATAAAAGAAACAAACATCTCCCGGTGAAAAAGCTGTGAGATATTTGTGGAGAGAGTGGTGTCTACAAAAGAGTTTATCGTGATAAGAGCCGACACCGCTGTGTGTTGTCAAGAAAACCACACGATTTCCACAGCAGTATAAGACACTTCCTGTCTCTGCCTGCTGCATCCGGCTGCTACACCTCTAGCCTGAATAATGCGGAGGATTTGATGCAGTTGCGAACATGTCTGTATAGAAAACATCCGCTGTGTTGTGCATGTGTGAAGGTGAACTTCGTAGCCAATTCTCAGAATTTTACCCGCATGTTACATCTGAAAACAGCGGATGATACAGCCTAAAGTGCAAAAAATGACAAAAGCAGAATCGCTCATGTGTCTTCAGCTATTTATGGATCAGCTGACCTACGCCTGTAGTGAGATGACCTCCTCTTATCTCCCAACGACAAGACACGTGCAAAAACAACCTATTCCAGCATTATCAGATTCCAATCAGGACACTTTGGGGTAATTTAGAAACTGCCGACTCAGATGAGGAAAGATGCCTGGGGGGATGCATAAAGATGTAGCACAAGGCTTGTTAAGACAGAGCCTTATATAACCTTTAACTGTGCCACAAAAAAGTTTTGTCTTACGTTTCCATTGCAGACTATTGACAATTGGTCTTGTGTGACCATGTTTTGTACTGTACACTGTGTCTGTAAGCTTATATACTCTGTTCAGGCTGTGCAGGTCAGAGACAAGCACCATCATCACTAACTCCTAAAAACAGACAGACAGTCATTTTTCGAAAAAGGCTGAGACGGAGAATTGTTCAGAAGAGAAGGACTGAGTGTTAGTCAAAGGGGAAAAAGTGTGTTAGTACACATGGGACAATAGCCACTGTCTGTGCCTGCCTGATCCAGTGCCATTGTTCCCCCTCTTAATTTTAGCTTCAGTGGGAAAAATACAGGAAATGTTTCACATATTATTGATAACCCAGGTCAGAGTCTCTCAAAGTGTGACATACACAAATAACAACATTGGACAAAAATGACCATGGACATAAACTACAGGCCTGTTGACGAGAAGAGAAATCAATATTAAGTAAGATGAACAGTCAATGGGGATCATTCCTGCTCAGCAGCCTGTGACCCCTTTTATCATCGTCCTTGAGCAGCAGGATGCTTCTCTGGTTTCGGCTCTTAACAACAGACTTATGATATTCTTAAATATCAGAGTTGGAGCATTTTCAAAGACACAGAGGGAGGTACACATGACTGTGCAGCTATCCCTCTCTGATTTGATAACCATCCAAAACAAATTCAGTTGGGTGAGGGGAAAGGATTTGCAGAGGATAAGAGTCTTATGGTCATGATTTAAGTCCTAACATTGAGACACGTGTCTTTCACTATTGGCTAAATCCACTCAAAAAAGGAAAGTAGGAGAGGGGGAGAGAGGAGAGAAATGACTGGTCATGCCAGTCAGGGATTACAAGCTGATGACCAGCTGAGGCCAGAATGTGCTCTCAGCCAGAATCAGGGTTATGAAACTGATCCTGAAGGTGCCCTGTGCACAGCAACGTTTAACAGAAAGTATAATGTTTAAACTCAAATAATACTAGACAGTAGGCTGGCATTTTTATCAAATAGCTGAGTGCAACTTTGCATCCAAGGGTCCATGTTTGCAAGCTCTGTGTTGACCTCTCCAATGTCTCCTCCAATTTGTTGTGTCTGTATTTGCTTCAAAGGCACTCCAAGAAATATAATAAGAACAACTACAAGACCAAAGTGTCCACAGATTTCTGCAAGGGAGTATAAATGAGTCCCAATACTGATATTTTAACTAGGGGATTGTGTTATAGCAGAGCTGCAATTAATTGTTGATTAATCATTCGGTTTATCTTCAAAAAACAATTGACAAATTTTGATAATCCTTTAATGTTCATATAATATACTATACAAGTACTAGCCCCAGCAGAATCAAATCCCTGCACTTGATCTGAAACAGACTTGTGGAAAACTTAATCCCAAAACCCCAAATACATCAAGGACAGTCAGAACTGATTTAAAATAAAAACCAAGCAATGACTTGGCTTCACTTGTAGTTTACATGTCAAGACCATAACAGATGTGCCACCAATTTATGTTGCTCAGACAACTGATGATTATTACACACCACCTCACAGTGAGTCAATTTGTGTCAGTACAGTGTGTCTAATACCACAGTAGATTCATAGATCCAAGACTGGCAGCAATAGAACTGGACCCCACCTGGCCCCATTTAATCTGAATATGATCTGGACTGAGCCCGACTAGGGTTATTGTCAGGTCTCAGTTAGTAAAAACCACAAGGTCCCATAATGACCTCTACACCAAACCAGTGGAAGAGAAAAAGCATAAAAAGAAGGATAAATGAGCCATGTTTGTTTTGACTGAATTGAAACTGAACTTAAAACTGAAGTTTTTTCTCCCTCAGGAGACATTTCAAGTTCTTTATTGCTGCCCTTGCAGACTCACAGGTGGTGAGGAGAGCGACAAGCCAGCGAGAGGTGGAGGAATCCTCCATTAATGAAAATAATCCCACTTGAATTCCCAGGAGCTTAAAAAACAACATGAGTTTACAGGAAAGGGTGCGTCATTGTCATGTAAGGTTTCCTAGGATTTCAACAACAAACCAGGGATTTTTCCTTCCCAAGAAATACCTGAGGGTATATTTGGACCTTGAAGAAAAAAGACACGTTTTGAAACAAAACAGAGCAGGTCCTTACAACTACCAGGTCAAATAAAACAACAAAGCAAATCTGCAGCATGGCTTCACATAGAGTTAAACTTTGGTGAACTTAGACTTAGTTGATGTCACAGGCTCAACCAATAGCATTAGTTGTGTGGTTGACTCTCCTTGGTCATCATTGTGCACCGGAACAGAATTATGATATTCTTAAATATTTGTGTTGGAGTATCTCCAAATACACATGGGGAGGAACACATTACTGTATAGCCATCAAGCTCTGATTTGATGACCATCCAAAGCAGATCCAGTTGGGTGAGGGGAGATGATAAGAGTCTTATGCTCATGATTGAAGTCATGATTTGAGACACATGGAGATGTAATCTATAGAAGAGCTGCAATTAGGTGATTACTCGATTTCACCAACACATTTCTGATAATACAAATATTATTCATCTAATATACACACTATACAAGTAGATGCCTGGATTTTTGTTTTGAAACAAGCATTGGTTTTAGACCAGGTCATTACAACTAGCAGGTCTTACCTGAATTACAAGCTCACAAGAAAGGGGGGCAAGGGAGAGGTTGCCTTATCTACTACCCGAGTTTCAGTCCTGTCTACTGGTAAAAAAAACAAAAGACATCCCACAAACCTCACAGCCCGAGGGCAGTGGCAAACCCTCACCTCCTGTACTTCCATTCTGTGCGAGAAAGTTGGAAAATAAAGCTTCCTATGGCAAAGCAAATACGCAATGCTTTGTATGTTGTTCAACTCTGACCAGCCATGTCACAGCCTCAACCAAAAGCAATGATATTTGTGTGGTTGATATCACTTGGCCATCATTGGCTATAGTTTTCATAGTGAGCCAAAATGAAATAGGCCCTGATATTAGCTTCGTTAAACCAGTTTTACTTGCCGGACATGAAAATTATAAAGTGCCCGAAAAAAGACAGGCTGCCTTTCTGGCAGGAAAAGAAGCATTGAACATAAGTAAATGGAATGTACAGATGATATATAAGTTGCATCGGTGCTTATCATTTGCCTACTTTCGCATATATGTGACCGTCCCCTGTCAAGTCAAGAGGAAAGAGCACTATGCTTACCTGAGTTGCCCAATAATGTCTTGCCCAGACTTTGGCTGCTGTGGGCCCATATTCTAATCGTGTCCGTAGTTGCATTAGTAACAATAACCCACTCGCTAGCTGGTTAAAGCCGAGTCCCCCCAGCCATATGTCCGGGACATATGGCTGGGGGAGATTACATCAATTTCTTAACAGGAAGGTGAGCTGGTTAGCCACTGTGCTTGCATGCTAACTTCTTTACTGTTTTTTCAGAACGAAATAGTCTTTTCAAGTACTGTGGATAAAAAAGTGCTCTGTCTATTTTGTTTTAATTTAGTTTTTAATCTAGTTTCCACCATAAATAGTTTTTTTTATTATAAAAATGTATTCTGGAGCAATAGATTTTGTTCTAATCACAGATAAACAAATGCAATATAGCAGAGTGAATAACAGAAGCAAATAAATCAGCTTTTGCTTCACAAATTCATAAAACTGCAATTTAGAGTCTGTGCCAGTGAGTGGTTTAAAAACAACAATTATGATGTTTAGAGTATCATATTTTTCCTGCTGTGTCAGCAGAAACAAGAGGAAGTCAAACATCTATTTCCCCCTGAGATTCAAATTTGTCCTCATGGAGAAGCGGCGCTAGAACATGATGGTGCAGTCCTATTCCCATAAACACACATAACTCCACACAGAAACAGCTTACAGATACTGAAGATCTAACAGGCCTATAAATCATTGAGGACTTTACAGCTCAATAAAGGATTCCTGTAGGAAGCAATCTCCATTACTGCCTTTGCTTGACTTTGTGTGGGGGACAAAGCACTGTCTGTGGCCAGTGCAGAGCACATTCTCTATGTTGTTGAATGAGTGGTAATTGTAACACCTGTTTGTATTATGCATGGCCATAGCCTGTATATAAATGAAGCAAAAACATTCCTGGATAAAAACGCTGCCATCTTACCCGATGGTCGGGTATCCACACTCTAAAAAGGGATGAAGCTGTGGGATCAAGGTCCCATCGTAACACACACTCGACCAGTGGTGAGTCTGTCAATCGTTACATTTCACCCTGTTTTATAGCATCAAGAAACTAAGTAATTTCACACTTGAGTGTGATAAGAACTACCTAAGATGAAAATAATTATGATGTGTATTTTGACGATTAAATTTGGTCTTTGTCCCATGCACTAACATAGAACAGGTGGGGTTTATGAACTGCAGCCAGCCACCATGGAACAATCAAGACGCTTTGGTTTCACTTTACTGGAGTGGTCATGTCATTCAGGTTTTTATATACAGTATGTCATTTACCACTATGACATGTAAATTACAGCTACAGATGTCATATTCTGTCACACCATCTGAATAATGTGTAAAATCGGGTCAGTAACTGCACCAACTAATATATATATATATATATATATATATATATATATATATATATATATATATATATATATATATATATATATATATATATATTTTATTAGCCATCTGCATGTGTAAACTCGACTGACACACTTACATGTTGCTATTCCAATATTGATCAGCCCGCAGAAGATAGCTCCTTGACAAGGGGCACATGGGAGGGAACTGTCTCTGCCCATCGCAGACAGGGATTTTCTATCTCCCACACTTTTCAGAAAAAGAAAAAACAAACAGTGCCTTCATGACCTAAAAAGATAGTTGATGTAACATACCATTTCTCTCCCTGTGAGAAATTGCAACTGTAGAACGTAATGAGAGGGCAGTGCAGAGTGACATTCTGTCAGCTCAGCAGACTGCCAAAAGACAACTGAGCTAAAACCATGCAGGAAATGACAGAGCTGACATGTTTGTGCCCGTGCAGAAAAACAAAACTGCGAAAGCAGGGTAAACGGGGCACTGCAGGCACAAATGAGAGCATACTCTAAATGTTGACGTGAGGAAATCGTGGTGACGCAGACAGGTCTAGTAAAACAATACTGGAATCTATTATGATTGATCACTGACAGTGGGAGAGGAGGAATGCAGAGCTGATGGATGCCAAAGAAGTGAATAGGCTGCTTTGACAAGACCAAGCCCAACACACGGGGCGTGCGAGACAGTCTTACTGTAGACATGTGGCAATACTGCCTCAAATTATGGTCTTAGTTTTTCTCAAAAATTACAACCCAAGACTGATGGCAAACTAGCAACAGAGTAAACTACTCAGAAGAGCACATGCCTCCACCAAGGAGCGAACAGTCCCTTTTAATTCAATCATGCAGCACCAAATCTCACAAACTCATAGATATAATTTGACTGTGTCTGATCTTTTTCAAAAAGATCTGTAAATGGTTCCCTGGGAAAATGGCGAAAATGCTGAATGTTTAAGAACAAAAAAAAATGCTCAATCCACCTCCTAGTCCAGATATGCACTAAAATTGACTGGGTTCTTTCCTGGCAAATACAGAATCCTTCCACCAAGTTTCGTGGAAATCTGTTGTCATTTTGAGTAATCTTGATTATAAACAAATAAAACAAACAAAGCAGCAAAACAATTTGAAAGGGATGAAAACATAACTTCCTTGGTGGAGGTAATTGCAATATCTGCATGAAAATGGAAGGGGAAAAAAAGGTGTGTCCACCTTGTAGCAGAAGATTGCCTACTCAACAAGATGAAACAAGTTGCTGTTCACTGGTGCTGCTGAAACTCAGTTCAGTCTGTAATTATCTCAACAGTCCGGGGCGGGGGGCAAACAGTTAACCCCAGACAAAACTATACCCTCCGAATGAGAAAATAATGTAGATGAAGAAATGGTGTGAGAGAGATCAGTTTGCCTCCGACAGAGAGAGGCTGTGACTTTTGCCACAGTCTGAACATGGGCTTGTGGCAAAGTTCAACATCAGCTATTGATCTGCCATTAGTCCTCCGCATGTGGCCCCTGCCTGCAGAGGATGGACCATGCTGCTTATTGTGCATTACCACCCCCAAGAGAGGAGTGGACAGAAACAAAGCATTGATTGCACTGGTCCGGGCACGTGTGACATCTTGCTGCCAAATGCTCTATTGTCCATGAAATATAATAGGGGAAGAGGGGAGTGGGGAGCAGAGGACACCCCCTCCCTCTCTCTCTTTGTAAATGCAAGCAAGAGAAGGGTTTACAAGCCATACAGTGAGTGTGGTCATGCTGGTTGTGGTTGTACACACTGGAGAGATGAGGTGGAAAATCCGATCAAAACCTGAGTTAGAGATTAAATTAAAACCTTATCGTATATCGGCGCCACGCTGAATGTATGTATATAGAGAGAGGTATATAAAAAGGTGACCACCACGGCTCTTCACAACAGCCTCACATTTTTGTGTTTCCTGTGGTGTATCGCCTAGCAACAGCGCGTTGCTAGGATGGCACAGGCTTGCCAGGAAGACGACCACTCTCCTCATCACACAGCTGTCAGCCGAGTGACGTGGCAGACAACCACGGGGTTTCGACAGGAGTCTCAAACTTTTCACTCCCCCGCTGTTCTCGGTGTCAGTGAGCGACTCGTCGGACCCGTCAGACGTGTGCACGCAGAAGCATCCCCACCACCAGCAGCACCACGGGCTGCTGAACTCACACACGCCTCAACAGGAGTCAGTTTACGCGGCGCTGCTGTCACTCCGAGCGTCAAGTTCACATTTCCGACTGAAGCACGCGGACGCTTTCTTTGTGAAACCTGTTGTTTCAGTGGTTCCTGTGCCCTCCACTCTGACAGCTGTTCGATTCCCAGCAGCTGTAGCTAACGTCCACACACACACACACACACACACACGAGTTGTAAAGTAGCGTCAAGTAAACGCTGCTTGTCATGTTAGCTACTAGCTTGGTTTAGCCAGATTAGCAGTGGCTAACGCCTCCGCAGGAGATGTACACAAACAGACCAAATACTTACTTTTATGTCTGCCCGAACCCCACGACTGTTTGGCGATGCTGGGGCTCCGGATAATTGCCCTTCCGGCGGATTTCAAAGCGTCCATGTCTGTAAACCCCCCCCCCCCTTTTAAAAGTCTGCTGGGCAAAGAGCTCCGACGAGCGCCCCTGGGTCTTCTGCTGTGGAAACACTCGGCTCAGTCTAAAACACCGCGCTCCCGTCCAAACTTTGTTTCGGCGTTTCTTTCCTCCCCTCCTCCTCCGCACGGTTCGCTTTCAGGCGACGGCTGCGGATCATGCTCGTCCCCCTGGGCGGTGTCATGTATGTAAATGAGGCGGATAATGTGCGTGACGCCCGTTTGAGGAATCACGCGAGTGGAGAGGAAGAGGGTTGTTGCAGCAGCGGAGGTGGCGGTGCTAACATCCAGGGCGGGCGGTGCCGCCTCTCCCCCTGCAGCCGCTCTGCTTCCTGTTTCGCTCCCCCAACACACAAGCAGCTCTTCTAGTGACAGATTGTTCGGCAGTCGTGTCACGGCCACTGATTGGACCTCATGTTTAATTCCTCATGGCCTCTTCTGTTCGGAGCTTCTAAAACCACCGTCTGCTCTGTGGAGGTAATGTCACGAGTGGGTTGGAGGATGGGGCCAATTCCATTCATCATGTAAAGGTGCTAAACTCACATTTATACATATAACCCCTTTAGAATGTCAGGATATTATCCGGAGTATGCCTGAAGGCAGCTTTAGTGACATGTAACTCAGAATTATAGTGAATTTGATTTATGTAGTTGAAGTTATTTTTCTTCTGATTGAATCACAGCAGAAGATAACAGATACATCTGCATATTATTCACTGCAGTAAATTGCGAAATTCCAACAATGCAGAGCTGTTGTGGCCCATATTCGGCCCCCACATGGAATGATGTCACTTGGGCGGTTTGCTCCTGTTAGCCAGATCTGGGCCACGAGTAAGCCATTGCAATCCAAATTCATTTTTGTGCTATTTGGGACATATTCACCATTTACCACATGGGCCACTTAAGTTTCATATCAGCATTTCACATTGTTGAGAGAGCTGCATGTTTGCCAAAAAGGCTCCAAAACCTATACATTCATCAGATATAGAGAACAAATCAAGACCTGCTACAGACGAGAAGACTGTGTCTAAGGTTATGATATTATGGATAATAAAACAAGTGCATTTCTTTTTAAACCTCTCCCAGATCACACGGTTGACACTTTATACCTTATATTTCCTCTAGAGTTGAGAGGAAGCATGTGGTTTCTACTAACATACCCAAGATACCACATCTCAACTGAGGACAGACACACCTCACGATTAATTAAGTACATGTATTCACCCTGTGTATTCTCAATTTTGGTTTCAACAAATCATCTTCTGACCATTTATTTTGGTAGTGTTCGAATTATCTTGTTTTAATTTGATCATATCATTTATTCATACATATGTATGTATTGAGACCCTACCAAATATGTTTGCAAGCTCCCTTGTCTAGGAATAATTATTTGATGAATTCCAATTAAAAGTTTGTTAAGTCTGTAATCAAACATGTTACCTCATATTTCTATAATTGTGAATAATTTCCTTAAGGCAAAATACTGAAATTCTTACTTAACTCACATTTTATTGTCTCAGCAATGTCCTTTCAATGCCCTTTTTCCAATACGATATGATGTGGTGCACACACTGAATATAATACCATTATTTTCTGAACAAGCTCTGTATGTAACCCTGATGAAACCCTACCCTCCTCATTCCGCCCCTGGCCAATATCATCCAGTAGAACAGCTGCATGGCAGACGCTCTGTATCAGTGAGTCATTGTTCGCAATCGAAGGCCATAGAGTCAGAGCTGAACATCTGCAGTCAAGGGGGGGGAGAGGTAGACTGTTGACACAAATGTCTCATCTCACAGCCCTGCTGAGAAGACACCATGCTGACCAGCCAAGAACAATTCATATCACAGTGACATATATATATATATATAGTAAAGGACAAGCTACAGTCAACTAACAGCTACTGTGACGGCTGAAGCTCAAAATTACTATAGTATAGTCTCACTCTCTGTAGACAACTCTGCAGTATGCTGAGGCTTTTTAATATTGCGAGAAATATTATAATTATGTGCCAGTATGAAGAACAATCATACATTGAATGAGTATACCCATAGTACATGGTAAAAGCTATTTTTTAGTGAACAATTTCACATGATTCGAAGTAGAGCCCCGTCTGATTTGGATCAGTGAATCCTAAGACGTTTTTTTATCAAACCCTTATGACAAAGAAATGTGAGGCTTTATATTTTACAGTATAAACATAAATTTTATTAGATTTATAACAGTATAAAAAGAAAACACAAATAAATGTAAAAAGTAAACATTAATAGTTTTCATATCGGAAAATAAAAATGCAGATACCGATATATCTGTGACAGGATGATATTGTCTGATTTTTAATCGGCCAATTGATTTATCACTTGTGCTCATATGGAGCCTGAGTTCTACTCAAACCTTCAATGATCTTCCTCCGTCACACTGGAAGTGAACCATGAGAGAGAATGGCTTTCAAAAAATTCACTGGAAGCTCAGAGATACAAGCTCAACAGGCTAATATGTCCCTGGGGACATATTATAGTCAACTCCACCACAAATACAGAATTTAAAGCTCAGGCAGCAGTGCTTAAAGTACTGGTTGTACTCTGCACAATAATAATAATAACAATGGATCTCGTTGAGAATGATCATCACATCAATGTGGTGCTCTAAACTAAATGACCCCTCAGTATTCAGGCAGGTGCATTCCTTATAAGTCAGTTTCTTTGCCGGCAGCTATGCCTCATTGAAAGGCTTGAGACAAAAGAGTGCACACTCCACCAGTAAATCTGCCCAATACTGAAGTATGCAAGACATATTTGGGCTTTTAAAGCATCACCATGGGGAAATACTTACACTAGGTGTGTTTGGCGAGAAAAATCAATGAGTTTCTGCCGATGGGTAGAGAAAAAGAGAGGTGGGGACTGTTAGAAGGTTGCTCAACATTCAGCAGAGATGATTCTTCTCTCTGAAGGGGAGTATAAAAGACCAAATACAGGTGATTTATTCACTAACACAAGTGAGCAGCCTCACAGTGAATATATCTATACACATCTATTCACACCTGTGCTGAAAATTCACTATATCTCTCATGATCAGCTGAGAAGACCATTTCAGTTTTAATCTGTTTCAACGTGTTCCTGGTTTTCCACAGGGACGGGTACAGGGACAGGGGGGATGGAAAGTGTATTTCCACCAAGGAAACTGCTTGCGGACTTTATGTTAATTGAGCAGGTTGAGAGAATCACCTAGGATTGGCTCATTCTCCTCAAACAGCCTGATTTGCTGTAGATTTGCGAAGCCTAAAGGCAAAACTGTGCCAGACATCAGCGGCTAGAAAAGACACATTATAATCTCTTAATTCCACATGCTCCATTCTGCCAAAATAGTCAAATCATGTGGTTCCAAATTGAACCTCAGAGAGCAATAATATACTGACTGTAAAACAAATGCAGGCCTAACCCTACTGCAGAGCGAAGGAGTGAGGAGCATTGCTCACTGCACAGGTTTATCAGGTGTATTTTTGGGAAGACTGGCATGAATCAAAATGTGGGGAGAGCTTCTGACATGTACCAGCATTCTGTGTCCTTGGCAGACAGATTCTTTATCTCACTCCAAAATACTCTCAGTGCATGAACAGTGTTATCACTCTGAAATTCAAACATGACAGACCAGAATTGAATCTTTTTTATGGGTCCACCGCTGGAATCTCAGGACCAGAGGTCAGCAGAGCACAGAAACCGCCTGATTGTGATTACATATGTATGAATTTGAAATGTATAATTATCTTTATAGCAGTTTTTCCAATGGTGCACAACCTCATTTACCAGAGAGCCCAATGCTGCTGGATAGCACTGGAAGCACCACTGATTCACATGTTTTGACAAGCTGTGATTAGCCACTAGCACAAACACATTTCTCATAAATTCCTTTTGTCTGAGCTGAATGGGATTTTCTGGTTTTGAAAAGAGGGATTTAGTGGTTCTTGACAGCTAGTAACCAGTGTGTGGACAGAGATTATCTCTTTTAACCTACATTGTGCAGAGGGACACTGCATCCTAGTGGTAAAGAGAAGACAATGCGTCTTGGTGATCTTCAGACTAGAGTGTCAAAAAATAATTATCTCATAAATACTTTTTAAAGCTTTTTTTTTGGGGGGGGGGGGGGGGGATTATGTCAGATCTTTCATAACAATCCACATTTAATATGTAACTTAACTTTGAGTATTTAGCAATGCATTTAATTTGAGTGAAGTAATAAAATGATTTATGAAAGATGACATTAGAATAAAATGAAACTGATGGGCTGACAGTGTTTGATATGTAATACAGGAATGGTTGAGATAGCTCAGTGGTGAACTTAAACATATATACCATTAAATTTAGGAAATCACATGAGAAACATCATTTTTAGTTAGTTTCATTTCTGACAAAATCAATCAGTGACATCTTGTATTAGATCCCCTTAATAACAAACTAAAAAGAAAAAACGATGTTGAGGTGTACAAATCTGGAGTAATACAAACTCGTATTCAGTTGTTTAAAAATCAAGACACGTGGTTCGGGGAACAGCAACAAACCGAAAGAAGTCAATTTGCAAGAAAAAAAAAAGTTTATTCCTTGCAAACCTCACAGAGCGAGAGCACAGCCAAGGTCAGACCTGGGGAGAAACAGAGCAGCGACTGTGGGCATAGAAAACAAACCAAAACACTTCACTTTCTAACATCAGTTGACCCAACAACTGATTAAACTGTAATTTTCGCAACTTCTTTTTTTTCATCCCAGGAGCCAATGTCAGCATTCTGAGCTGGCTTCTCCATATACAGTAGGCGAAAACCACACGCACAACAGTGATCATTTCAGATGACAGCGAAACCACATCAGACTTAAGCGATTTTTCTCCCTGCAGGAAAATAATGATACCAGAAACAGGAGTAAAGAAAGCTGCTTTTTAAAAAAAACAAAAAAAAAAACAGCCACTTGCCTGACAATTGCAAATACTGTAACATTCACAAAAGGAAATGTTTGACTTTCTAGTCCCTTACTTTTAACTACACGGTCTACTACAGGCAGGTGACCACTGTTCTCTACCTGCTAAACAGATACTTCCATTAAGTGATATTCAACTGGATATTTGACAGAAATAAAAAACAATTGTCAGCCAATTTATTTGCGGTACATTCTTGAACACATTACTAGAAGAAACAAGCATTCCAGTCTTGGCACACAAACTGAAGTGGAAGATTAATAAATAATAATATTTAACTGTTAATATTCAAGTTGGCATTTTCCGATGCTGTGTACATTGCACAATCCATCTTTATAAATTTCCCTTTCAAACAGCGTGTTTTCTACAGTGCAACTTTTAGTTGAAACTCAAAAAAATTAAAGAGGGAGCGATGGCTTCAACTGAGGGAGTTGGGGTTTAACAGCCGTATGGATGAGCTTCTTTAGAGACCTGTGTGCAGTAGACTCTTTGGTAGATAACATCATGCCAATATACTGACAACAGGCAAACAGGAGTACAATGAAATCTATTGGTTTTGGTGCTTAACACTTTATCTGTTAACTGCGATGTCTATAACAAAATGAAAAGAGCTGCCCTCAAGGAAATTGGCCGAAAACCAAATCAGCTTCTGAAGGTAACTTTGTCCATCTTGATTGGGCGAGGTCAAATTCTTATCCATTCCACCTTAAGCCAGATGCTTCACAACTAATTTGGGCTCGGTCATGTCTCATTATCTCTCAGTTTATGTCCTCCACTCAAGGCACTGTGATCATGACAACTGGAGAAAGACGATGCAGAGTACTGAGAAGCTGTGCACTTGCAGTCTTCTCTTTCTGCACTTCTTCAACTCAAGAACTATTTCAGAACATAGAGCAAACATTTAGAGCTGCTGGGGTTTGTTTCTTTTCACAGTCTGTTTCTGTTTCCAACATCAGATCTTTTCCAGCTTGTTGAAATCATCACTTGAAAGAGAAAAACCCCCAAATAAACAATTTACCCCCAAACCCCAAAGCAGCAGAGGGCCGGTTTAATTTGATGTCTGATTGTGGATTGAAAGAATAAATAAAACATAACAGGGGAGAGAGTCTGTGCCAACTTTGCACTACATTCTTCTGGTTTTACAGATGTTGCCTTACTACCTTGTGTGAAAAAAAAGCTGTAAAAAAAAAAACGTATACAAGTCAAGCTGTATGATGATGAGAACTCTTGTCTTCCTGATTTTAGGAGAAAAAAAAAGAAAAGAAGAAAAAAAATAATTCCCCAGGACCAAAGAGCAGGTAACAGGCTGCAGTGGGGGGAAGGGAGAGCAACAACCTTGAGATGAAGGTACATACCCGATTCTGTGAGGTTTCACTAGACACTTAAGAGAAAAGAAATCTGGGACTTCCTAGTTGACATGTCCATTTTAAGTTTTTTTTGTCTTTTGTTTTAACTACAACAAATACAGTCACACAATACAACATCCTTCTGACCTGGCGAGGAGAGAACAAAAACCCCCAAGAAAAAAACAACGTTCTCAGCCACAGACATGCCAAGCAGATTGGAAGGTGGTGGGCCTGCAGGTGAAATAAAAACTGACGAGAGGATGGATGGAGGGGAGGAAAGGATGGAGGGGCGGGACCAAGCGTTCACTTTTTCATTGGCTGGTAAACAGAGGCGTTGGGGTCGAGGCCAGAAGGATTGGTGTCCATGAACTTGGAGGAGTAGTGGGGGGCCACGGGGGTCATGCTGCTGGTGTCGGCTGTGTAGGAGATGCTGGGCATGACGGCCATCACTTCAGCTATCTTCTGCTTCAGGTCTTTAATCTCCTGGTCCTTCTGCAGGATTTGACCTGGAAGAAGACATTAACAAAAACAAGAACTTAAATATATGATTACAACCTAAATATTATTTGTACGAGTCTGCACACTCTAAAGCTGTTTTCCCACATGAACTATGGCCACATCCATACTACTCATATGATAGGAGCCTAACAAATCAGCGAGTTTCCATTCAGTTTCCAAATATCTCTGTCCAGTGCCTGTCCAGACTAAAAAGCTGCACAGCAGTCTACAAACTAAAACAGAGCTAGCAGCATTTCCAAACTTCTCCATTCAGTGCTAAAACTCTGTAGTAGTGTGGACGCCAGACGTAATCGTTACAGAGATGATGCATCGTCAAACAAATCATTCGTATGGATGTAGCCTCAGCTGCCTTTCATATATGAAGAACACAGCAGGAGATTGTCCACATTCACAACAACGGGAACATTCAAGCAAGGGTGGGCGTCTGGGCAGAGCATGCAGGAGGTAAGACATGACATATCAATCCGCAGCAGTATTTTTGTTTACAGCATATCGACATCGGCGTCAGTTGTCATTTTCGTCAGGGTCTTCTACATGTATGGTACCTCATTTTCGACCTGAAATATTTGTATTCTTCCAGTTTCATGTCCATCTAGTGTTAGAAACATCATTGACCCGCCCACTCAGTTGCTTCCTAATATCATCTGTACATTTTCCTGCTGCATTCTCACATGGGCTTACTCTGACATTTTCCAGACATTTTACTAGGCAGCTGGCAGGAAAAGTTCCAGAAAACATCCATGTCTGAAAGCAGCTTCAGTATCATGTGTGAATAAACATTTCGTCAATCAGCCGACCTTGTGCTATCTCCAGTTGTCTCTTGGCATCTCCCAGTGCAGAGAAGAGGTCCAGTTTGATCCTTGTCTCTGCACTCAGGCTGTTCTCCAGGTGCTGGGTCTTGTCCTGCATGGCTGACAGCGCTGACATCAATACCTCTGTGTCTTTTTCATTCTCCTTATATTTATGAAGCTCCTGAGGAAGAGAAGAGAGAAGTCCAGAGGTTAGTGTCTGTGACTGGTTAATTTAAAACACTGGCGACTGAATGTTGTGTTGTTGATTTGTTTAGCAGACATGTTGGTAGCAATCAATTAATTAATCATTGACTGACTTTCCTTAGAAAGTGTATTGACTGCTTGTTAGACCTCTACTGTGCTGCTTTCTGTGTGAGCACTTTTGTTTAGACAAAAAAGTAAAAATAGGTTAAGAAGTTCTCTACAATACCACAAACAATTGACACCGTTTACTTGACTTGACCACCCATGCATTAGCTGACACAAACTGACACAGGCAGCATTGTGAGAATTACTCCATCATGATGTATTTTGTTGTATCACTTCTAAGCTGTGGTCCACAATATTGTAAAAGCTATTGGCATTAAGAACTGAAAACATAGGCATTAACAAACCAGATCTGCGGTTCATGAATTCCAACTCATGATTCCATAAGCAGAATTAAAAAGATACTTAATAAAGTTTGAAAATCAAAAACTAACAAGCAAACTGTAACTCACCTTACAAAAGAATCACACATAACCAAAATATAAAAACAGATAACTACATGTAAGTAAAACATTTGGGGAAAATATAAATAATCTTTTACAAGTGCTTTAATTTAAAATTATATATCCTCACCTGCACCTTCAATTCAAGCTCTCGGATCTGGTCCTCCTTTAGCTTGATATCCAGTGTTAGTTTCTTACACTCTGTTTCTAATTCAGTGATTCGCCGCCGCAGTGTGTCTGTGCACTCCCCTCTGTAAAAAAGTATGAAATAAAAGTATTGAATTAAGCTAAAAAACATCACACCTTGAAGGAAACAAGTGACAAGTCAAGAGAAAAATGGTTGAAAACTAAATTTGTAACATCAGATGTGCACGTACCTGGATGCCGCTGCTAGTGCTACTGCTCTGGCTGCTGTGGCTTCCTCTAACTTCTTTCGCTTCTTTTCCTCTGTAAGTTGTTTCTCAGCAGTGGCTCGAGCTTCCTGCTCTGCTTTGAGCCTCTTCTCTAGTTGGCCCACGGCCTGTTTGTCCTTTTGCTTTGCCTGCACAGCATTATGAAGCCTGCAAGTGCAAAGGCACACGAGTACATAGCATGAAAAGTCTACACCAAACTGTAAGAATCTTATAGAAGATATTTCCCCAAACAGAAACTAGTTTGTGAATGTAAAGGATTTCCACAGTAGATTATGTAATGGTTCTTCTGATAAAGACTGCTGTTTTCTTACAGTGACATGTGACAATGAGCACCACTCACTTGTTCTGAAGCAGCTCATTCTCCTGGCGCAGTTGACCCAGCTCAGTGCGTATGGAGCGCTCTGCGCTGCCCAGTGAGCCAAGCTGGCTGCGCAGATCCTGCTCTACCTGCCGGCTGGCTTGCAGGTCCGCCTTCAACTTTTTAACATCCTGCTCCAATCTGTCAGAGGTGGGAGAGTTAAAAGAGGAGACGCGTTGATGTGCTCTTTAGAAAATACATAACGCTGCTGCTGTAAGCACAGATCAAGTTGAATTCCAAGAAATATTACACTCTAGTATCAATACATATATAGCCAGGGATACAAGACTCTTCATGTTTTGGTCTATACAGCCCAACCCTTCATTGTGCAAAAGCTTAGATCACAGAAGAGTCTTTATTGTTATTGTTGCCAAGACCATCTCATATTTAATATAAGTAGATTTATGAATTACATTAAAACACTATCTTAATTCAAATGTTAATGAGTTAGAGACATAGCCAGATACACACCCAAACTAGAATGTGATGCTACAGATATTGTTATATGTGGTATGTTTTTCCTATCTGCTGTCAACTCTGGCAGTTACCAAGAAAAATGTGCCACAAAAAAAAGTTTGAAAAGTACACCATTAACAAAATTCAATAGAAAACACTCATAAGGCAGGAGGCACAACAACGACAGACACGGCACATTATGGCTATTTACATATTAAATTGTCTGTCGACATCTACTAAATCTACTTTTACATCTGAGAAATAACCTGAAAAATAACTAAAAATTAACAATGTTGCCCACATTGGTTTGCAAACAGTGAGATTCTATTTTTCATCACCCTCAGTCACACCAGGAATATGTCATCTTAATGACCAGCGTTTTCCATTTTGCCCTCATCATTTCATAATGAACCGAATATATTTTTACACTTGTGTCTTGTATAGATAGATTTTTTTAACATTTCAAATAAGTAAAACTTTAATTCATAGAGCTGTGTCTATGACCTTTCTGTCATAATGTGGAGCCCCAGTAGAAATCCTGCCACATTGGTGTCCTGTTGCACCCTCAAAGATATCTGATGTCTTTATCCTCTCATGATGACACAACTGAGCTGTACATATTGTTCAATTATTTATTAGTCACCAAGTACTTGGCAATAAGAACCAACAGTTGCAGCCACAAATAGAATCTAATTCTGTGGGAAACACTGATGACCATCTGTTTGCTTTGTGCAGGTTCTCTTACATCATCAATGGCCTCAACTTGGGAGGTCAGCGGAGCAGATTTCAGTATTTTAAATGGACTTGTTTTGGCTGCATAAAGCACAATCAATTTCTGAGCCTGTGTTTGTCTGAATGTCAAACTGTAAATGATGCGGTCAATAAAAACACAGCAGTGACGCATAGAATAAAAAAAGCACAAAATAAACAGCAGGCAACAAAAACGTTTCAGTCAATGATACGAGTAAAGCAGCAAGCAATGTAAGAAAAATTACAATCATGCTTTAAAAGTACTGCTATTGAACAGTTTTGTTTCTGTATTCCTTCCACATCAGACCCACCACACTAACACTCCACTCTTGACAGAGATATAATGTAAAGTAAGAGGATAACACCAAACAACAGCAATGATGCAGGTTTCTTCCATGTTCATGTATTCATTGGCCAAACATTAGTATATTGACTAGTATATTAGTCTTAATGAATTTGCATGCTCTTCTTACCTAACAAGTGCTTCTGGTTTGCTCAGCTGGTTGTTGGGGATACAGTTGTCCGTGGGATCCCTGTGGGAGCCACCCGACATCCCCTTCCCCACCGATAACTTGTGCTTCTTCTCGTTCTTCCCTGAGGAAGAAGAAGATGATGGTGCAGAGGAGGGCACACTGCCATTGGTAGCACTATGGCCACGGGGCGAGGAGTTGAGCGTTGCGGCATTGCTGCTAGCGTTTTTGTAGTTTTTGGAGGAGGAGGAGGACGAGGAGGAGCAGGAGGAATTGTTGTCCTCTTTAAGCAACAGGTTCTCTGTACTGCCCAGCTCTGTGGCCAGTCTCTTGTTGTTCATATGGTTCTCCATATACTCCATCTCCTGGAGTTTAGAGTCCACTGATGATGGCAGGATGCTGTTGCTGTTGTGCTGCTTTTTAGTCTCCCCGCCGCCCCTTCCCTCTTTCCCTTTTTCTCTATACTCTAGTTCTGGCAGTGGCGCAGATATCTTTTTATTGGCTGGGGCGCCGTTCTGTGACACTGGAGGTGTGTCCACTTCAGATATTCCTTTTGCTGATGCTGCAAGAAAAAAAGAAATGAAAAGGGGAAATGTATGAAATATATATGACAACTGTCTTGAGACTTCATCTCAAAGAGTCTCCTGGTATATCTGACAAGTGTGTAAATCTACAGCTTTCATATTTTACACATGACTTAATATAAGCAGTGTGAGCAAGGGCACAGGATTCACACGTGTGAGATGGACAGACTTACTACAAATACAAATGCTACCACACAGCCCTGTCACATTTCAGTGATCTTTGCCTTTTACTTACTGGTTGTCTAGTCACAAATCATATGCCGGCTACAATTTTCCTACTTACTTCCCAACATATTGTGGTCAAACATTCTATTTTGCTTATGAAGGTTCGTAACTGAGCGAAATAACCTGGGAGTATTTAAGTGGCAGCCATAATAAGCAGCTATTTAAATTCTCTAAATGATAAAAAAAAGGAGTTTCAATACTTCCTCACCCATCTATTTTAGTACAGGACGATCTTTTTTGAAAGGAAAGGACAAAATGCCACCTCATAAACACATTGGGCAGCAACATTGGGGACAATTGGGAACAATGGGGAAATCATGCATGCATGGCAGTTGTGACTAGACAGATCCATGTAAATATAAAAAACAGAATAGCCGTTTTATTCTCCTGACACGATCGAGAACTGATGTAAATCCTCACATGATCGTCTGAGCCCCTGATTTCTTAATGTCACATTTGTTCAGTCAGGAGTCATTTTGAACAAAAAGCTTATTGAAATTTTGGTTCACAGTAGCATCGTCATTTCAATCCCCCCGTTGTGGAATGCACCAAAAGCTCTACTTATCAAATATATAAAAAGGTCAAAAGCACTCCCAGGAAACTCTATATTGTCTCTGAACATCATTTACTCTGGTTCCTTGCTCATTTTTATTATTTTAAGTCAATTATTGTTACAATGGCTCAACCTACTTAACTTGTTTATTCCTCATGTCATTTATTATTTCAACATTTCAGTCCAGTTTCTTCCCCTAAGTAACTGATGTTTTAATTTTCCCTCTGTATAAACGGAAAATATCAACTATTATGTCATTCTGTTTTTACTTTTTCAACAGCAGCGTAGGGCTCTTTTTAAATCTTTGCCTGATAACATACAAAGAGCAGAGCCTCTTGGGATGAACATGTTTATGTGTTAAACTCACAGACTTTGAATAGAGTGGGAATTGCTGCACATGCTGCAAGTCTAAGTGGGAGTAATATTGGAGTAATGTCAACAGAGAACTTGATAGACGTATAGTTATGATGAATAGTTTGTTTTTAGGGCCTACATTTGTCATCATCCATTAAATCACATGAGCAGGACCAAAATCTGTTGAGAAAAGTCATTCCCAGATTAAACATTAAACTTCACATAAATCAAACAGACTATTTTCTGGACCTTCATGTTTCACAATAGCTGTAAAAACGTCATTACTTTTTCTGTATCATACATTACTGTATATTTTTTACAGAATAATGGGGGAATAAAGTACCTGCTATATATTTTACAACAGTCTTCAATGACTGATGCAAAAATAACTGGCAGAACTTACAGCCCGTGGATGAGTCATTACTGACTGAAGACAGCGAACTATCCAGACACACTACATGCCTATTTCAAGACATGTACGTTTTGTGATTTTTTTTACACGTCAAATAAAACTGTGTGATTTTATTATCCAGATCTCATAGGAACCTGAACCGTGGGCACACAGTATGAAAGGCACATGGGTTTGAAGCCTACCTTCTTCTGCTTCTCGCTCTTGCCTTTGAAGCATCTGTTGCTCTGGAGGCAGAGCCTGCTGCAGGAGCTGCATGTAAAACTCATTCTCCTTCTGCACCTCCTTCTGCTTGCGGAGACGCATCTTATAGCTCACGTAACTCTTGAAGCCGAAGCCAAGCGTGACCACTGGGTATCCAATGCTACAAAGAAGGACATAAAAAAGACACTTACAAGTCGACCCTTGACTCATGTTATCAAACTAATAATTCTGCTTAATTCTATGTAACCAGTTCAACTTAAGCCAAATCCAGCTGAAATGTAAATGACTCCTCGGAGTAAAATTATTAAGCTCTCTTAGCCTTATACAATACTGTGTATGAATATCAATGTTCAGTGTAGAGTACTCATTTAAGCCTCGTTCAGATCACATGAAAGTGCAGACAGACCAATAGGCAGGATACAGCAGTTCCATACTTGCATAACAAGCTATGTTTGAGTGCTTAACGCTTTAAGATTTTCAGGAAAATCAAACCTAAACTGATTTATCATGAAAATCAGCAAAAGGAATAAACTTAGGAGGCAAGTGGCCCACAACAATGTGACATCACTGACCTCATGAAGTCAGAAACGAGTGAAAGAATCTCTGTTTAGATAAAACAGTATTTCCTTCACATTCCTCAGCACCATGGTGACAAATTCACAGTCGACGCTAAACTCAGACATGCCTTTCTATCAAAGCGGGCCCTTCAATAACAGTGTACTGCCGCCCCTTGTTAAAACAAAACAGTGGCTCACCAGTGTGCAGCAAACGGACGACACAAGTCCACGTGGAAGTTCTTCAGGTCTTTGAATCTGATGGCTGCCTCTATGTACACAAACAGTATCCATAGAGACACTGTGGGCAGACAGACACCTCTCTCTGAAAAGAAAAGCAGGATGAAAATGTTAGAACTGGGCATTAAATTGTGTTCATAGTAAAGAGCAACAACTAGCAAAGCTGGCACAGAATACTTGCCATAATTCAAAAAAATTCCATAAGACATTTCCTAAATCATAATTTTATAATATTTTAGCTCGAGAAAGGCTTTAATTATTTTCTCAGTGATTGATATTGATTATTTTATTTATCGTTAGTTTATAACCCATACTAAAAACAACAGGTGCAATACTGGTTGTAAAGACACTGATAACTTAGGCCATAAGATGATGTTCCAACAGACAGTGGCAGGGTCATTAGCCTTGATTAACATTGGTCTGCCTTTGTTTACCTTTTTTGTCCCTGCACACTTGCAGAGACAGAAAAGGTTAACAACTGGTAAACACTTGCTGTGATTGCTTCATTGCAGCATTGCCTCTGAGCCCTTATGACAGTGTAGTCACTACAGAGACATTATCCACTGTCTCCTTTGCTGTAAGACACTCAAACACCTTTACCTCCAGGCTGTGTAAAGGTCAGAAATGTTAATACTTCTATGGTTGTGAATGTATTGCGAGTTACGTTGGAAGACTCTGAAAGCAACTGGTGTTTCTCCCTCCCCCAACTGGCATGAGGATTTCAATCTGACACCTGGCCTTTGGTCAACACAGGGGGATACCACTAAATCAGAGTGACAACTAATCTGTGGCGCACAGCTCACTTACACACACCATGCAAAATTCTATGAAGCAAAATGTGAATGCGAAGCAAACAACTTTTCACACCTGCTTTTCCCAGAAGTAGGAAGTAGAAGCTCTAGAAATGACTCTGACATAATAGGAGGATTTATCTTAAATGTCTTTTGAGAAAATAAAATGAAAGCTTGGGTCAACAGAACATCTGTAGACACAAAGGTCAACTTTTGTTCCTGAATTACATTTGACAACTTCTCCTATGCGGCATTTGAATAAAATAACAAATGTCAAGACATCTAAACAGAAAAGGGTCATACCTGTGTGCCAAACATACTGCACCCACACATAGGTACTGGCAGCGAAGAATAGCCATTGCACTGGGATGAAGAGGAGGCAAATGATGTCCGAGGTAAACGCCACACACACAAAGAATACTGAGAAGGCCTGTAAGTGAGAGGAGAGGTGGTTACAATAAACACAAAACATAAGCAGGGAAGAGAGATGTAGATAGTTTCTCTGTTAGTATTTCACACTCAGCTCGAAAAATTACAATGTCAGCACATGAAGCATCAAAATTTAAACCAAAAAGAAAATGGTTTCCAGGCTGACAACTAGTGTTTAATTGTTGGACATCAGTTAACTGAAGGATCATAGCCCTATCTGTATCATTTGTAATAGGAGTGATTTCCTTCCTGGGTGATTAACTCCAGATTGAAGTTATGAACAATTCTACAGTGAATAAAGAAATATTAGGTGTTTGTTTCTCTCTTGCTACATCTTTGTGAGACATGGACACACCAACACACGCACACCTACACAATGTATTTCAATGAGAACAAGATACCCAGCATCTGTAGTGGACCTATGGATAAATAAAATTATGATATATTAACATTAGGATCATTTTTTAAAGATTTACAGCGAGAGTAATGTAATAGATATAGAGAGTAATCTATAGATATATCAATATGTATGTCATGTCAGATGAGAAGGATGATCCAAACAAGCAGCAAACAAGGTTTGTTGTTTTTGAGAGTGTTCATTTCTAGCGATGAACTACCGATACGATCTGATTTGTGATGTTCATTGTGTACCTGCTGCAGCACTTTCTGCCTGCTACATTTGTCGATGCTTTCTCCCATTATTCTGACTTCCAGTTTCTCATAAAGTGTCTCCTTCATTTGCTTGGATTTTGGTGTGTCAGAATGAATGCTCTGTGTGTTATTCTATGATTATATATGATGATAATCATCTGACATTTTACTCCACAAAATCCCTTTTCCTCTTGTATGATGAGGTAAATCACTGATGATCTTTACAAGTACATAAGAAATCAGATTATTTGGAGCACTCAGGTAAGGCATGAATTCACTGCTTTGAATCACAGCAGACACAATTTAAGCTTATTAATAATAATATGGCATATTACAGCAACACGTATATATTTTTTTATTTAAATTTTTTGTGTACAGGCATTTGGACTTGTGGTGGAATGATAAGTCAGGTTTATAACGTGTGAGACAATTGTCTACAATGTGATTCTGTCTGTGTGCGATTTTAGACATAACAGAAGGCTGAAAAGGCAGTCCAGGTCTAAACTGCTCAGATATGTGTTGCTTCTTTTATACTTGTGCATAACTAACAACGACTTAGATGTTTAGTCAGAGATTTGTGAGTAAATTGTTAAAGCGAATAGTGTGCTCCAGTATCTTATTT
Source organism: Verasper variegatus (assembly GCA_026259375.1). Classification (NCBI taxonomy): domain Eukaryota; kingdom Metazoa; phylum Chordata; class Actinopteri; order Pleuronectiformes; family Pleuronectidae; genus Verasper; species Verasper variegatus. The sequence goes on from CM048049.1 coordinate 7,793,201, forward strand.
TGTTTCTGTCTGTGAGAATTAGACCTATTTTTAGCACATTGTTTAATACTGAGACAACCAGCCTCTATTTGCAGAGGGGCTGAAGCACAACAAACTCCTTCTACACCTTAGCATTTACGTTTGTTTGGAGCTCTGATTCAAACCTGCCTCCAAGCAGGAGATGAATCCACCAATCATTTTAGTCGACACTCAGGTCCACCGAAATAGTTTATATATGAAAGATGTGTGTGCCCTCCACTCTGTGACAAACTGTAATTCATAACATACTTCTTCGCATTTTAAAGATGACAAACGTTTCTTCAGAAGGCATAATTCCAGTCTAACACTTTATACTATACTATACTATACTCACCAGCCCCTGGTATCTAAAGGAGTCGTAGACACTCCGGATGAAGAGCCAGAACGGCCAGAGGTACTCGAACCTGAACTCTAGTACAAAGTCTGCCAATAGCACCAGTGCCCACACCACCAGGAACTTCAAGTACAGGAAGGTACTGAAAAAATGAGCAGAAAAATTTGATGACATGAAATGTTTTGAAATGCAAAAACACCACAACCTTTAAAAGTGTGTATTTTCATATTGGCCCTGTGATTTGTCCTGATAAAAAAAAGGTGCTCATCTTTACCCTCATGAGTCATTACGTGGATATATCAAAGAGATTGCGCTTGATTGTGGGTGTGTGTGTTGAGGAGAGTGTAAGATGCATGTCTCTGGAGCTGCTGTTTGACAGATTAGGTGCTTGTGTGCGCTGCACTTAGTCTAAGCAGCTTATGTTAAAAACTGCAACTGGGTACAAGTATATGGAAATGTAATAGTAATGTAAATTCCTGCTGGCTCTTTCCTAGTGTCACAGATAATAGGATAGATTAATTTGATCTCAGTCGACATGTTTTTGTTGGAACAGTAAGACCCAGAAAGTGACACAGTGGGGGTGTTCTTTGAGCTCCAAAGCATGATGGTTGTGATTTTTTTGGGGGGGGGGCGTCTGCTCAATAATTCAAGGACTTCCCTGCAACTCTGAGTCTATATGCCACATGTGTAACAAGTGGCTTCTAACGCTTGGTTTATCAGACACATAGGAAGTCATAAAGATGAAGCACCTGTCAGGTGTAGCTGTAAAGACTGTCAAGCCAGTTTAGTGTCCAGATTGACTAGTTGTAAAGTAAGCTCAACAGAAGTCAGGTTAACTGGCTGCAGTCTTATCGTGTTTACAGTTAATTTTAACATGGGTTTGAGTATGACTGGACGAGCAAAGTGTGTGTGGTGAAGTTGGCAATGAGCAAAACAAGCTGCTGTGGAGCTAGCCAACAAAAGTTACATTAGCTAACAGGGGGGGCAGCTAATTCTGACAGAGCTAGCTGATGACAACTATAGACACATGGGAGGCTGTTTACTGAGTATCATAAAAACCTTATTTCATACAGTAACGCTGCTGTTACAGAGACTGTGTGTCATGGTTCATTGCGGACTGTATTGCGGCCTAACGCCGCAGCTAGCTTAACAGCTAACGGTGCCTTCCAACTGAATGTACAACCATAACATACCGCTAGCATAAATTTGGCTAATACTAGCGGCTAGCTAGGTTAATAAAGAGTGCTAACGGCTGCAGTTAATTAACACACGAGTGTTAATGGCAGTAAACCCCACGCTCTGCAGAGACCAAGCCGCGGGCATCTCCATTCAGTGGCCCTCGTTTGAGTCGTGAGGAGGAGGACCCTCCGCCAGGCTCCATAGAAGTTACCTGCCGTATATACCCTCGGTGATTCGGTTCCGTTTCAACGGCCGTCGGAGTTTGCTGCAGTCCGCATTGCGCCGCTTCATCCTCCTCCTCTTGGCTTTGGCCTTCGAGCAACCGCTGTAGTCTTATCCAGTTTTCTTGCGTATGCGGACAAAAACAAATGGATAAATGAAGTCGCTGTGGTTGTGCGTCGCTGTTGTTATTTTTCGCTCCCTGCTGGAAACAAAGAAATAAATAAAGCACTCTATTCGGGAACCTCCTCTTTTTCTCTCGGCGCAGGCTCAATAAGCCTCGAGCCGCCGCGCTGTATTGTACGTTACGTGCAGTTGTCAGACAGCTGGAACGTCCAATTAATGTCTCCGCCGAGGCCGCTCCGTGTGACGGATCCGGGGATGAGCCACTCAGGTCGCACCGCGGCCGCTCGGTCACTTCCTCTCTCCGCCAAACGCAGCGGGACAGAGCGAGGAGCCGAGGGCCGCTGGGTGAGGAGCGTCTCCTCCCTGGACCAATCAGGGGTCTGTGGATAAATCGGGCACCGACGATGGACCAATCAGCTGCTCCGGGAGGGCGGGCTCAGTCGTAGAGGTCCCTGCTTTTGGTTTATTATTGTGAGCAGGAAGAAAAATGCGTTTTAGAGACAAAATACACTTTGTGCCAAACAGAAAAATTCAAACATTATAACAAACTGGAGTTTATTATATCTACTGACAGATTTGGCCCATGGTCATGTGCGCTCTCTGTGTTTTGATACCAGGTTAAAATGTGTGTGCATTGTATCTATAAGCGTGCGTTTCACAAAAAAAAACAACCTTCTTTGCAGTTATCATAAAAATTATGATTTATTGTACCTGTAAAAACAACTAAAGTGAAACTTATTCATATGCCGTACATATTTAATCAGCTGTTTTTTATTAGCGAATGCCATATGTCTTAATATCGCAGTTATATGAATATGGGTTAGGGTTAGAAGTGATTCTGTTTTAGAATGGAATAAGCAGTGTGTATGCGCATGCGTGGGTGTGGATGAGTGTGAGGGTTTCTGCTCTGAGGCCTAATCCAAACAGTGTATCACCTATTGGTAAAATATATATTATACCAAAAGTATGCTCTTCACACTTTGTATAAAGAGTCCACTGAGACACAACATAAAATCTGTTTTACTTTTCATTTCATTTGCGAAAAATCTTCGTTGGATTTTAGGTCCAGACATTTGCATCATTAGGATCATCCTTGATCTTCAGTTTTCAAAAGTAAATTAAACACACATACGCATAAAGGTGGACCTCCTTATACAAATGTATATATACAATGTACATGTTTGTGCAATTATTCTGTCCCACTGCACTTTACTTTATTTCTGTCTGTGGTTCATATTCTCTGCATATTATTAGATTTCTTTTCTATTGCCATTTTTATTCTTTTGTCTACCTTATTTTGACTACCTGTTGCTCTAACAAGTGGATTTCCCCACCGTGGGATCAATACAGTTTGAACTCATCTTATTGTATTTATCAAGGTCCAAATTATCTTTCTAATACTAGAGTCTTAGTGTTCTTAGTTCAAATAAAAGACAGGTTTCAATGAGCTTTAAAATCCAATTTTTATATGCAGGACCAGTCCAGACCTTTTTCACTCTGCTTGCCCAGAGCTGATAAAAACTGTTGTGTTTAGGGTTGCGCCCTTATTCAGACCCTTCCACTTGCATCAGTTAGAGAAGAAGTGAGCAGAGAACATCTCTAATGGCTCCTCGGTATGCACCAAGTCTGCGCTCCCGTCTGGCTCCTGTGCTGCTCCTCCTGCAGCTGGGCTTCATTGTCATTTTTGCCTTTTACACTGAGATCCAGTACCATGGAAAGACACATGGGGACACCTTCAGTAACATCTACCCAGGTGAGTAGTGAATTTGGAAGACAGTAGAATTGTAGACACTTCATGATTCATTCAAGAAAAATCAATTTTAAGCTGCATCTTATAGCTTCTTTAAAAAGCTAAATAAAGTCACCTTATATGTCAAGGGAGGGGCTGCAGTTATTACTGTTGCTTGATGATAAGCCCCAACAGTTACTGGCTGTTTTTGGGGCAGATGATGTGGGTTGTCTCCTGAAAACGCAGCAGAAATTAACCAGAAGTGACTGTATTAACACATTTGTTATTCAGATATGTGACAGTTTTTAAAACATGCTATATGTCTGTTTTATTGCAGAGTTCCAGGATGTGAACGTGATGGTGATTTTAGGCTTTGGCTTCTCGTGCACTTTCCTTGTGCGTTATGGTTTCAGTGCCTCAGCCTTCAACCTCCTTGTGGCCGTCATTTCCACACAGTGGGCAGTCATACTCAACGGTATTGAAGCCTACAGTGGAAAGATACGGCTGGATTTGAGGAGGTAGCACATCACATTTCATTTTCAATGATTTTATGAAAGATCTCTTCTAGTTCATTGACTTCCATCTTCATCCTTGACATAAAATGTTGGATGGTTCAAAAATGTCTTGCAACCAAATATTGACGAGACAGAAATAATGACTATTGGCCATGACACAGTAAATACACATTAAAGCACCTGTCACATTTAATAACAATCTGACCTTGAACAAGCATGTCAACACTCAAGATCAACTTTATCCAAGAGAAACCCAGAAATTGTTATTCATGCTTTCATTTGCTCTTGTTTGGTTTATTGCAATTCTCACCTGCCTGAGCCAGCAGAGTTTACATCAATTTCAGATTATCCAAAACACAGCAGTCAGACCTTTCACTAAATCCAAGGTCTCCAATTCTAACTTCTCTTCATTGGCTTCTGATCAATTTAAAAATTGATTAAAAATGTTGATTGTTGCCTTTTTAGGCCCATTATGGACTCGCACCTCACTACATTTCAGATCTGAGGTCCGGAGCTGAGACCCTATATTAGATAATCCTGAGGACTGAGGGTGACCAGGCCCCCACAATTTGGAAAAATCTCCCTGAGGAGATCTGTCTGGCAAACTCCGTATTTTCTTTCAAACCTCTCTTAACTCTTCCTCTTCCAAATGTAAAAATGCCTAAAATTGAATTCCCAAATTAAAATGGCTTAGGTTTTTGAATCCGGCAATTGTAAATACCCCCATGTTTAGTGGCATAATGTGCCGGGGACAACCAACAGAGGGGAAGGGGAGTGGTGCAAGGACGCGGGCATCCTGAGGGAGTTTTGGTCTGAATTCACCTTCATGTCTTTGTTTTCATTCATTTATTTAAACCAATTGCTTTAATAATTCCATAATGTTTTGTCTTTATTGGTTTTACTCTTTTCTCAACTGTCAAATTTTTATTCTGTGTTTATTTGTCCGTTGTTTATTCTCATTTTGTCTAATGCTGTGTGATCTTCAAATTGCTTTTCTATTGTTTGCCCATGATTATTACTTATAAACTCATGAAGCACCTTGCAAATGTGGGTTTTGAAAGATGCTATATAAATAAAGTTTATTGTTAGTATTATTATCATTTTAGAGTTCTAGCTTTTATACCACTGCTTGTAATGCTTTAATACAGCTTGGTAGAAGCAGAAATGTGCACGGCCTCCGTCCTCATTTCGATTGGAGCTGTACTGGGGAAGACCAACCCTGTTCAGCTCATCCTCATCTCCCTGCTGGAGGTGTCAGGGTTCATCTTGAATAAATGGCTCCTGCAGACTCTGCTGAAGGTAAATAATATTTGATGTTTCAGCCTTCACACCAGTGTATTGGCTTGTCCTGATTTTGATGGCACTGTATACCTCTGCCGCACTGCAGGTGCGGCTGGTGAACAGCATCATGATGCTACACATCTTTGGGGCTTTCTTTGGACTGATGCTGACCTGCATCCTGTATCGGAAAGCTTCAGAACAACGATTTGAAAAAGAGAGATTCCACCACAGATCTGGATTATTCTCCATGATGGGTGTGTAATACTAATAGTTTTCCTGGTGTTACTGCTAGGGTTTGTTGTGCAGCAGGTGGGATGGCTGTCCTTCAACTGGAGAACAAAATAGAAACCCTGTTCTCTGTTCTGCAGGGACTGTGTTCCTCTGGATGTTTTGGCCCAGTTTTAACTCGGTGCTTGTAGATCGTAGTCCCGGGGGGAAGCTCGAGGCCGTGTGCAGCACCTACCTGGCCCTGGCTGTCAGTTCTGTAACAGCAGCTGCCATGTCCGTGCTCTCCAGTCCCAAGGGAAAACTCAACCTGGTACTGATCTGACGCCTGATATCTTAAACATGTATCACAGTGAGCTGGACTGAATGGGAAGGTGCCTGCCTTGAGACCAGGAAATCTTCCCTAAAATGATGTCAGTCAATATGCTTGGTGTCGGCATGATCAGATTCTTTATGCCTTCGCTCCTCTGTCAGATTCATATGCAGCGGTGCACCCTTGCTGGTGGTGTTGCTGTTGGTGTCTCAATGTCTGTGGTTCATCAGCCATGGGAGGCCATGATGATTGGATTCACTGCTGCTGTTGTATCAACAATTGGACACAGATATCTCAAGGTTTTTTTTAATCACCAATAAAATAACCATTTTAGTCCTTAATCAAATAATGTACATCCCGGATTACTGATAATCTATCATTTTCTAGACTCAAATGCTACTTGCATTACAATGCCACGACACCTGTGCTGTTCTCAGTACACATGGACTCCCTGGTTTACTGGGATGGACAGCACATCTTCTCCTGCAGATTAAAGACTGCGACGACCACGCAACGTAAGAATGCATCAGTCATATGCAAGGCATCACAGCACCCAGCTCAGAAAAGGTGTGATACCTTGTGTCCTTCATTTGCAGAGCAAGCCGGTTTGCTGTAGTTCACATTTGTACTCTCCTCCTCACCATCGCTGTAAGTCTTTCCATGGGAATCATCACAGGTAAGTTTCCATTTTAACAGCCTCATATAACAGAGGACAGAACATTAAATAAGGAGGTTCTAAATAAAATGGGTTCACGTTATGTTTTCAGTATTTTAATGAAATTCCCTTAAAACGCCTTTTACAGTGTCCTACAATTCAAAGGATGAAAATCCCAGCTGTATATGGATTGTGTTTTTATGTGTGCCATTTGTAAGCTTGTTTTCTTAGGGACTTATCTGTATCTTAAAGGACTTATACTCAAGTGGGACTTCTGGAGACCACCCCAGGACAAGAAATGTTTCGATGACCAGGCTTTCTGGGAGGTATGTAATCAACATTATATTCCCCTTTCTACAATGAAAATAAGTTTCCAGTGAGACTCAAAGACAAATTATTTCTATATTTTGCAGTTTCCTAATCTAGCAGTAAACAAGTGAGAAGAAGGAGAAAGACAGGCCAAGTCTGGAATCCTGGAAGTGAAAAATATTTTCATGTCATTGTATAATATTATATAAATCTATTATTTTATAAAATGAAGGTTTAACCAGAGAAACATGAATGTAAGTCATTTATTGTTCAGTAGGTTTTTGTTTAATGTTGTCATATTTGTCACGAAATAACCTCATGGTTTGGCTGTTACACAAGCAAAATGTATATGAGTAAGTATAGTAGTGAAATAAAACAATAAATTTGGATGATGTTCAGGGCTGACAGTGTTTACAAACAACCTAATATGGTTACATTCGGTATGTGTGTATGTGTACAGTATTTTGAAACATGGCTCTTGATATATTTTGTATCATAATAACTTATGTTATTTCCACTCAATAGACATTAAATTAATTGAATTAAATGACATCGTAGCAGTCAGTGTACCCAAAAGAAACATGGACAGTTCAGGGCAGTAAATCTTCCAAAACATACATTTTGTTATACACAACTTGTAAACCATTCTAACTAGGCTACATTTAACGATTTGCCACATTTGAAATTACTTTAACTTACAATGATTCTATTACAATTTGTGCTTAGTTATGATTTAGCTATTATACAGCAAATGGTTTAAATTAAACATGTTGATTTTTTTTTATATATATCTCATACAATATAGAAAGCAACGTGTAGAACTGTGGACATAAAGATGCACAGTCCATTACTGCCACAGATCCTCTGTGCGTCCAAACTTGAAGACCAAACCCCTGCATTGAGAAACAGGAGGGTGGTATGAGAAAGTGAAGGTTGAGCATAGGTTGACAGTAAGATGCCACTGAGGACTATTGACTTACCCAAAGAAAATGAATGCATTCTGGAAGAAGACGGCAATACCCGGGTACACAACAGGCTTCTCTGCAAAAGACAACAGGTTCCGAGAGGTTATAAAGTGGTGCAGTTTGTACAATTTGGTAAAGTATCACACTTAAGTTGGATAATATTTGTTGTTCTTTTTTTCCCTATGGTATGCATCTTCAGTTACTCCTGTTTATTCCGTCTCTGTTTTGAAAACACAGCTCATTTATGTTGCCTTTATGAATGAAAACCGATACATCCATTTCAAACAATGTACGTCACCGCCCACAACTTCCATGCATCGTTCATGTTGACATGGTTGTTAAGCGCTACATCCACTAGAGGGCAGGGCGGAGTCAAGAGTTTCTGACGAACAATGGGATGGTGGAGAAAGTCGTAATAATGTAAAGAGACAAAAGTGTCCGTGTTGTAAATCTGTTGTGGTCTGTGATGCCATTTAAAAAACACGTTGTGGTCAGGGACACGTGGATGGTAAATTAATTGTTGAAATTTCTTGCTCGTGTCCTGTTAACACTACCCCCGTGATTTCCAGTGGCACTGCTCCGTTCAGTCCTTATCTGCAAGCTTTCACAAAACGTCCACAAATAAGGACAAAATGAAAGCAGAGTACGGACAGGAGGGTCGTCCATTTCCAATGTGTGAGACCCTTACTGAGCAGTCAGTGTGACTTGCGATGTGCCAAGTGGACAAACTTACGAGGCACCACAAATCCTCCGAACAGAATCCACATGGAGGCGATGAGAGAACCAAAAGCCAGCATGAAGCCAATGAAGAGCCACACTCGTGCACCTACAGACAGAGATAAGAGAGGGTGGATTACTGTGGGACTCAACATGGTGCTTCTTTATGGGTGTGTGTTTTACTGGACATGTGTTGCAATGGTTGTACAAGGAAACAAGCCTGAAATTACGGCAAAGTATGATAGAAGCTACGTGTGACCTGCAGAATATTTTAATGCCTAGAGAAGAAACCCTCATCACAAATGGGAAATGAAGAAAATGAACTGTATGAGAAATATGCCCATAATACAGAGTAACTCATTGTGTCTTTTATACCACACTCACCCGTCTGTCCAATGCAGCCTTCACTGTAGCTGTCTCCTCTAACTTGACCATTTGAAACAGCATTTATCCTAAATGGGTCAAACGGGGGAAGAAAAACAATTACAAACATATCAGAAGCTACTTAATAAATTACTTTTACCTGATTGCTTACATGGATTTATATGCTGTATACATGTCTCCACTTAACATGGGCTCAGACTAAAGGAATTTCAGGCCTATTTAACCCTGATTAGATCCTACCCAAAAGTTTGAGCAGAAATATGGTACCAATGTTCGGCCCAGATTATCTGGGTTGCAGAGCGATTCTTAAACCTCACAAACTGCCCCCAGAATGATTGGGGTCATCCTGATAATTTTTTAATATGTTTGATTGATTTAGGATTTAAAATTGGGATGATTACGTCAGTATTTTCCAAGCAGTACCAGAGCAGAGATAGACAGGGGCAGCTGATGGTGCTAACGAACAACAAATTATTCATTCTGCTTTTGTTTATTACCATTATAGCAAGTTGTCCCTACACCATGAGGTCACAGGAGACTTGAGATGGTGTCTCACTGCGTCTGGAACAATAATCATAATAATATCTTGAAGTGCGTGATGTGCCATTACTTTCTAATCTTAAGTGTGGGTGTGGTTAAGATTATAGAGAAGAATATCTATGAAGATTCTCCTTATGTTCGTAGTGGAACCCAATTTCAAAATTCGTAAAGTTTGTAAAACTCCAGTGTCGTCTGAGCCCAGCTTTACTGGGCTTTTTCTACTTTTGGTACTCCTGAGGCTTGTGGATGTAGAAGCTGAATTGCCATGGAGATGGCTTAGTCGCTATAATATGTATACGTCAGTATGGAATTTCAGTCATGTGATGTCAGCTGCAAGTGGAAAATAGACTAAATGGACTTGCAACTATGACTGGAAAAGAGCTACTGTCACCAACCAGTAGTCAGTAGACTGTAAGTGAAAGACTAAGGAAATTAACCCCACTATCATACGTCCACCTGTTATCTTGTGACCAAAATGCTGTACTTATGTCATGTAATAACAAATTAACGATTATATTGCCTCCAAGAGAAATAGTCCACAAAGCCCGACTTACATGAGAAAAGCCACTGTAGCAATGACTCCACAAGTATGGTAGGCGTGATGAAACTCTCCCTGATCAGGATATTTCACTGCCGCGTCGATGATGATCCACCAACCAGTGAAGAACTGCAACAACACGATTCATAGTTAGTCAGAGGAGATCACTGAGACTGCTTTTAGACATGCACTGAAGTCCACACATTTTCCATTTTCCTGAAATGTGAGTATGTGAGAATGCAAATGTCTCAGTCAGATATTGTTTTGCCAGCCCCTTGGTAAAACGTCAGAGTGAGTCCAAGTGAGAATACTGCAGGAAAATGTGAAAAGCGAGTGGACGTATTGATGCGTTTTTCTAAAGTATGATGGACACAATGCAGACGAATTTGCACTTTCTCCACCATGTCTGCATGGGTTCCTCTCTGGGTACCCCGGCCCACAGAATGTTAACTGGAGACTCTAAATTGACTATAAGGATGAATGTGAGTGGGCATGGTTGTCTCTAAATGTTGGTACTGCCATACGCTGGTGACCTTCCAGGATGTACCCTGCCCCTGTTGAGATATCTATGTTTCTCTGTATCTTGTGACTATATTTTACCTATATCCTGTGTATAAATATTAACTGTATAGTCTATATAATCAATAATGCACAATACAAAGTATAAACTGTCACTGTAACCTGTGTAACTAATCTTTTTGACTCAGACACAGGGTCAGTCCCAGAACACTGACTGATAACCAGGCACATGAGCAAGTGTCAATCTAAAGTACAATTCGGAGAGGAGTGTGGGACGGAAATTCATCTTGAGATATGAAATAATGAAATTCTTAGACTGGAGTTGCCATTGAGTCTTTGTGATGTTAGGCTCTGCAGAGTTTGCACAACAAGCACAGGTTCTCAGGAAAGAGAGAGGTCATGCCAGAATTAATACAGAGAGGTGTTTCATGAAACGTGGTGAGAATAAGATATGAAATCCTTCTCTGTGTCTTATCTACTGAGTCCCACCGCTGTGGCAGGATCTCTGTTGGCCAAGGCCACAGTAGTGGGACACCTGGTCAGTTGAAAGTGATGTGCTTGTAAAAACTGCATTTTGAGGAGATAGTATACATCTGGCCAATAACTGAATTCCCTAAAAGAAAAAGAACCGCCTCTGTGCCGACCCTGGGTCTGAGGATATATACTGTGGACTTAGGATGTGTGGGAGCTTCTTCTCGACATGATCCAGTAAACCTGGTGACGTGTCCGGCAGAACCCCAGAGACTCTCTGTAAGTATTGTTCTTATGCAATAAACGTGTTACTGTGAAACTTTTGAACATTGAATTTGTCTAATCATTGCCTTTCCCATCTGAACCTTGAATCAACGAACACGATGCTGTCCGGTCCGGACGGGACCGGGCTCGACACCCCTCACCCAATGTCAGCTGGGATTGGCTCACTCGCTCCTAAAAAGAATAAGCGTTATAGATAATGGAGGGGTAGAAGTTTCTGTTTACTATTTACAAACAGGAATCCCCAATTTGACTCATTCTGTAGAGATTGTAGCAGAAGGTGACATATTATACATTATTATAACATAACATTATTGAAGCTTCTGGAATAAGTGTCACATGACCACTGAAACATGACCTGATTGGCCCGGAGGTTTGGTTCGTTGTATGACATTCGATTGAAAATTTGAAGACTGAAATTCAGTGGCAAAAAATATTAATGCATACATTCAATGTAAAAAAAAATGTCAGTGCTAGAAATTCACTGGCTTTAAAATATCAGTGTTCATACCAGCACTCCAGCTGCTACAGATGCGATGGTGTTCCTCCTCTCCCCCCAGTCCACATTACACTCGCAGTCTCCGCACCGGATTCCGTCCAGAAAACCTGACATGGCTCCAACTGTTGAGTGTGAAAGTGAAAGCAACATCATTAACTTCAGAAAAACACTTTAATCTAGATCAACGACACGAGCATCTGTGATGAACAGCGGATTATATATATATATTATCAGATGGATGTCTAAAGTGTGTAAAATCAATGTGTAGTCTACTTCCGGGCGCAGTAGCTGAGCAGTAAAGATGATGCTCAGCCCCCTCAGTCAAACACTGAACACCAACAACACTAACTCCATCTGTATCCACTAGATCAGCAGCAGACTAACACATATGTAACCACCAGTGGGTCGACATATCACTTTAACACGCAGCAGAAACACACACGGCCGTGTCGAGGCTTTTGTTCATGGCTTTGATACCAGCGAACATTTCCTTCAAGGTTTCTTCCTCCTGCGTAAGAGGCGGAACATAACGTCGTAGCTCGAAGGACAGTGTCTGAACCAAGCAACCACACGCGCCTAAATGTCCTTATTTCACGCCAAAGTGGTTTTGAGATGGATTCGTTACCTTTTAGTCGCTGTTTTGGTGCGGACCCCCCGGTTCAACCAGACTCTGCTTCAGAAGGAGCTCGGGTCACGCACATGCGCAGTTAGTCCACATCCTGTAAGTGAGAGAGCCGCTGCGTTCAGGAACCGTGGGACATGACGGGACTTGTTCTCAAAAGTACATGAACATACTACGCAACTACTCGATTTGTAGTAAACCTGATAAGTAGGGATAGTAATACGTTCATAAACTTATATTTCACTCAATATGAAACACAGTGGATGAGAATTTTGTAGGGATCCATTGACGTTGGCATTTACTTCTACAACTGCTACTGATAATAATAATAATAATGATAAATATTTATAAAAATTATAAAAGTATAATATTTATAATATTATGATGATTGCGATAGTAAATTAATCATAATGATAATAATGATGTGATGATGATAATAATAAAAACAATAAGACAAAGAAGAAAAGGAAAAAGAAAAAGAAAAAGAAGAAGAAGTTATCTATCTATCTATATAACACATTTCAAAACAAAGCTACAAGGTGCTTCACAAGTTAAAAATAAAGACTTGCGGGCAACAATCAAAAACTAGAATGGTGCTCACCTCCACCAAGACCCAATAGTCTCCCTAGATTTAGTAAAGCTGCACCACAATCCAATATCAGTCATGTCTGATTTGTTTAATCAAGATCATTGTATGATACAAAGGAAAATGGTGAAAAATTCTCGTAACGTTAAATAAAGTAAAAAATAAATAAATCTTGTAATTTCAAATTGGAAGTCAAATTTCAAACATTTGACTTCATCTAATATTGTTTGTAGATCTTCAGTCATTCCCTGTATCCTCCACCTCATAGGAGATTTGTGCTTGGTTGGGACATTGTGTGTGAGTCACATGGGGCCGTAATGCCTCGTGCTAACCCTTTCATTATTCACACTCTGCTGTGCTTTCAACTGGGTAGAGGACTATAAAGAACATACTGTATGCAAGAGAGGCATACAGTGTATAGCATCACTCTCTTGAAGAAATCATTGACCAGGAGTTTTTCCTGACATTTCAGGAGAGCAATTGTTATCAAATAGTCATATAAGTTAATGGAAAGCCTTGCATTGACACGTTTAACCCCATTTTCATCCCTCCTTGTAATCCAACGCTTCTTCGGTTGGTTCTGCAAAACACTGCTGCCAGGTGCTTGACAATGCAGACTGAGACATTTTTATGTCTTTTTTCTTGATGCTATCCTCATTTCAGTGAGAAATTATAAATTTTTGTTGTATTTAGGTCAGTCCTCATTACTCTTTTATTTTCATGTATTATGAATTAATGCAACATGAAAGATATTACCCTAAGAGGAAATCGAAGTGGAATCCATTGCATTTCCACTACAGAATGAGCACAGCTCTTACAAAGATGCACCTTGTCTTATCTCAGTACAATGGAGGGAATAAAGGCAGCTCTCAAAACAAATTTATTTATAATGTAGGTATATACAAAGAGCCAGAAGGAGCACTGAACAGAAAGGAAGAGATAGTAGGATAGAAGAAGTAATCTGGAGAAATTAGCACATTGTGGAGCAGGAAAATGGTCAATATTGCAGATAAAAATATAAATGTCTAAAAACTACTCTGTATTTACTAAGCATATGTCTCAATAAAATGTCCACCTTCTACCATTAGTGCTATTTACCTTCCTACCAATTTGATCAAAGTTGGGTTAAAACCTTTCTGCCATTGATGAAATACAAGAAAAAAGTTGTAAGGGACAGGGTGATTTAATGGATTATAATTTAACTAGAATCTCTCTTTCTGTTATGGATGGTTGAACAATGACTAGAAAAGTGTTTTTGCAGAACGTGTTGATGTCACAATAAGTTGACCCTGGACCTTTTGGATATTAAACGTCATAATTGTGTCCTATTAAACATTTGAGTGGTTTTTTTTGCCATACGAGGTTGCAGGGACACCGGTCTAATTCTTCCCACTGTCCAGAAATGAAGCCAAAATATCCTGGATACTCATGCTGCCATCATGCACATTTGGAGCCAGTGTCTGCACAGTAGTAGTTAGTGTGATGTAGCCGCGTGGTACTGAGGTCCCACTGATACATGCACTCGACCAATCATGAGTCTGTCTCGTTTGTCAATCATTAAGTCCCACCCCATTTTCAGAACATCAAATAACTAATTAAAAACAAAGTTCAAAGAAAAATTAATACTTGCACGAACATCAGTGTGATAAGAACTACATGACATAAACCATCTTTGAGAAAAATGTACTTGACGTGTACTTTGACTTTTTAGTTTGGCACATGCCCAAACGAATAACATGGAGAAGTCAGGTTTATGACCTACACTGTGGCCAGCAACCTGGTTTATGCTTTTGACCAGCAAACTCTAATTAATAAATCTTTGAGTCCAAGTGAATGTTTGACAGAGAGTCTGTGATACATAATGTTCACAAGAATCCTCTTTATTGTTAGTGATTACACGAAGCAGACGTTCATAACAATTACTGGAATACAAAGATATTAAGCATCGATTTAATGGTCTATAAAAGTGTGTTTCACATATATTTTGAAAAAACAGCATTTAAAGAATTGTAATGTTACTTTATTGTCGATACATTCGAAAATGTCATGTAAGCTAATATAGATGAGCGAACTCATCAGTCAGAAGACAACCTTAAAAGAGACCAAGCAATTGTAACGCGACAGATATGGACAGAAAGATGACTCCAAAGTATCCAATGTAACCATAGGCAGCATTCATCCTCTTGGATGGATCTGGAATAAAACACGAAACAGGACAATACAAATGGTCACGAAAGCAGAATCATAGGAAACACATAACTACTATTTACAATGAACATACATTTTGAGATAGAGTTTTTCCAGGTGTGATTTTCAAACTTTAGCAGATAAATGAGAACTACTTAACCAATTAATTTAGACCAAATAGATGAACATATGTTTTCGTCATTAACTATTGCTGATAGGTGAGAAGCAATATATAGGCTCAAACAATCACAATCGCTGTAACTTCTGTTACACTCGGACTGCAGCCTTTACACTTGTGATGCTACAATTTTATTATAGTATTTAGTGTAAATTACAAATCCTTGCAGTGAAGTGGAAGAAAAAATGGATGAGTTATGACCTTATGGCAAATTATATACGTATATACTGTTTTAATCCTTAAAGGCCCCTTAACACATAGAGCTCATGTCAACACTCAACACATTAATATTAGTGAAACTTTATTTAAAATATAAGAGGTCAGCCTAGAATTGTGTCTAAAAATTAATTGACAGATATAAACCTCGGCTTCATAGGATTTAGGTGCATTTGTACAGTGGCCCTGAGGGACAACGCACAACGACATTTGCAGAAAACATTACAACATTTCACAGAACAGATTTTACCTTGTTGTATGTTTATTTCTAGTATATATAAGACGTCGAACAGGAAGTAATGTCCCTCCCTTCCTGTGTTCGGCAAGTGTCGTTGTGCTTTGACCCTCAGGGCCCCCGTACTTTTGGCCTTGATGTTACATCCTTTCACAAACCATTAGCCATTAAAGTCAATCTTACCTCCTGTGTAGTAACCCCAGGCATAGGAAAATCTGCTGGTCACCCAAATAGCCCCCAGCACAGATGCTGACAACTGAGATTTAAAACAGAGAATCAGAAACAAAGGGAAGACACAAGGGTTAGTTTAATGACAATATGCTTTATCACAATGACACTGCTTTTTTCCCTTGACCGTTATCTGAAGAATTGATGCCAAAGATCACAAGGAGTGGTTGCCTCTCCCACAAACCTGACATAACATGTTACACCAACTTATGTAGCCCATAATATCCACCTCTGAAATGAATATGTATAAGTTTTGCCCAAAAAGCATACATATGTAACTTCAATTATGATCACGATTATCTAGAAATGACACATACCGGGTAGACAAGAGCCGCAAGGGTCTGGAACACCAGCCACTGAGGGTACACCTCCAGGGTGTTCTGATGTGCTCTCTGGATACAGTTGAACACTTCCTCCTTGTCACTGTACATGGTGGGATACTGCAAAGATCATACATGTTAGAAATGCTGCCATAATGCATTTTAAGATTCAATAAAACATGAACACAAAAAAAACACAGCACATACTTCTACACACTCCACCGTCAAGATAATTATCTTAAAGCCGAACTTCACCAACCTTAACGCCGTACTTCTTCCTGGCAGCCCCAACCTTGACTGCTAAATACCCCAGCATCAACCAGCTGTACAGGTAAGTAAATATAGCGTAACCAAAGTTGGAGGGTAACACGGTGAGGACGTCCATCTCTGCTCGATGTGTTGTTCGGGTTTCAGCTGCAGGAACACACGGTGCTGTGGAGACTTTAACTGCCCTGGCTCAGAGGAGGAAGTCGCCAAGTAAACAAATCTGCTGTTAGGTAAAACATCGCGAGATTCCATGCCCCGCTTACTCACGCTTATATCGTTCAAAATCCTTTCTTTGTTTTACCCTGTAAACCAGCTGCTTTCTAGACCCACAGATGAATTTGACGTGAATCTCTTTTTCTGCAATAACGAACCTGAGATTATTTGTCATTCATTTATTTGTTTTTATGTATGCAATGATTTTGTTCATATGTCAAAATTGACTCAATTATTATTTTAGAAAATAACTATCCACATTTTTATGGTAAGAATGATATTTATAGTAAAAGACAGTTTATTCTGAACCTGTTTTAGTCTGTATGGGAAATACTGACAAAAAATAGAACATACATACAGTGATTAAAAAAAAATCACACACTAAACTGTGATTAAATTAGTAAAGCCTTAAAAATGTGTTTTATATTGAAGCACCATTTGCAAAGTTTTGTCTTGTCGTTTTTTATTGAATTGTATACCATATTTTTTTCATATGAACTATCTTGTGTAAAGTTATATTATATTATCTGTGGTTCTATTATGTTATGTTAGATTATATTGTATTTGCTATGATTCTATTATTTTCTGTTATGCTGTATTTTACTATTCTATTCTATTCTGTAATGTTATGTTGTGTTGTATTGTATTCTACTGTATTCTGGTGTGTTGTATCTGTTATGTTGTGTTTTATTGTATTGTAATCTATTTTATTTGATGATGAGGGCACGTATGTCAGTTTAGGAGGGCACATAGCGTTTTAATAAAGAAATCACTACTTCCTCGCACAGTGAACGGACTCGCTCTGTTTGCCATGGCGACGGTGCGCCTTTCAAAAGGGTCCGACCTTCCCGTGTACCACGTGACTGGAATTTTCCACTGTCAGTTTAAACTCGTGGCTCCGCCTCCTTCGCTTCATTTCACTGAAGACGACATAAGCTCGAACGTCGACGAAGAGGATCTCTGGCGCCTTTGAAAAATATTTCGCTACAAACCAACAAAAAAAGATAAAAACTGCAGATTCCTTCTCGTTGAATGTTTACCCAGTGATTCGTTTTTCAAAGCTACGTTCTCTAAACCGCGTTTTTACCGACGACGTCCGAACAAAGGTTTTAATCTTCGACCGGCCTGGTAAGTAGCACCACGGCAGCTAACGTTAGCATAGCTTTGTTTTACCATTGTGGAGTTACAATCTTAAACTATTTTAATCGTCTATAAATGGCTGTTGTAAATATGAATGTAATATTCATGTAATTCATAATATATAGAGCGCCACATATTAATGACGGTGTTATTTGTTGGTATTAGCAGGCGATAGCTTGTGCTAGTCGAGGCTATTTTAGCTTGAGTCAGACTGGAAATTTCCAGTCTGTGCAGTCACGTGTCTCCACTTCGCTCGCTAGGGGCAGCACTGAGATATCAGCTGTTATGCAACAGTCATAGCCCCTCCCACACACACGCACACAGGCTGGTATTACTTAGGGATTAAATCTAAATCAAACGGTTATTGTATTTTTTCATTAATACTGAATTTGTATGAAAATGAATTGTTGAAAGCTCATACAATGATTTTTGTATTTCTTTAATTGTCTTATTTCAGCTTGTTGCAGAATACAGAACAATGGCCAAGGGAGAAGGCTCACACTCAGAAATGGCCACCGCTCGTCAGAGTGACGGCATCAGTGTCATCTTTGACCACAACAGCCCTGCTTCGTCTCGTTCACGTTCCCGTTCCCGAAGCAGCGGTGGCTCCTCTGGCCGCCACAGGGTGCGCAGCAGCCACAAGACACGTCACAGGTCTTCATCATCTTCTTCAGTGTCATCCTCATCCAGCTGCAAGTTGTCATCCCGCCCCAGGTCCCGCTCTCATCCTCGCTGCCACAGACGTTCCTCCCGCTGTCGATGTGACAGCCACCGCAGAAATGGCCGCCATAGAGGCTCCCCGCCACGCCAGATCAGAGCCGACTCTCGCTCCTACAAGCAATCATCCTCGCAGGACAGGTACTCGAGTAGACGAAATTACAGGTCACATTCCAGGTCTACTAGCCACAGGCATAGAAACAGGAAAACTGAGGGCCAGGTTGGAAACAAAATTTCCAGATCCCCAGGCAGAAGCCACAAGAGCCAATCCAGATCTTCAGGACACTCTGTCAGTCAGGCTATGGATGGTAAGTTAAAATGGGGAAATTGCCTTTTAAAGTGCATTTTTTATCTGTCAAAATTATTTTCCCAACTGATTGAATCCTCTCTCAATACTTCTATGTTGCCCAGATAAGAGAGAACTCAGCGCTGAAAAGACCAACGCAATGAAGATCCTCGGAGTGGAGAAGGTCGATCTTCCAGAGAGTGTGAAGCCAGACCTGTCGGAGCAGTTGGTGGAGTCTGAAGAATCATCATCAGAATCAGAGACATGGGTGAGACAAGACCCTGAAAAGACTGTGTCCCAGGTGGGTGCCAGAAAGTGAATGTAGTCTTCATACTGAACACATCACACGCTATAGAAGAGGCATCGTCACAGATTCCAAACAGTCTTACAACTATTTTCTATCAACTTGGACTGCATGTAAGTACAAATCAAGTGGTGTTGACAATTGAGGGTAGCTAATCATTTTTATACCACTTGTTCATAATGGTGTAGTGACCATGTATAACATTTTTAGACTGTACAAGAAAAAAAAATTGTGCACCATTTTATCAAAGTTGCAACCGACCTGTAGTTGATCAAACACAGTGTAACATACATGTCTGTTGATAAGCATTAGTTCTGTGCTGTGTTGAATTCCTGTCTTGTGTTGACCTTTGGACCTGAGGGAACACACATACTCTCTCTGTATTTATTCCTGTCTTCATAGATAACATGACAGTGGTCTCCTTCACTCATCGGCACCTGGGATTAAAAGGCTGTCATGTGACTTGGGTGAAGACTAATTGTGTTTGCCTGAAAGGTTAAATTGATAATTCTTGTGATGTTGGTCTGCAAAGAAACCCACACATATATGTAAATATGCTCACATTTTGACACAATGCTAATTACACACATTGATACCTGGATGTTTTACACAAAATTTTGATATTTTATGAATCTTTAAACACTTCATATAGAAAAGCAATATCAATTCTGACATTACAAATGTATATGTGCTTGCCGTTGAAATGGGTCATTGTTATTTAGCAGACTCCTCCTCTCACTGATGGAGCGCAGGCGTGTGGACTGCGTTATAGTGACTATTCCTGTCAAGAGAGCTAAAACAGACGAAGAACTCCTCTCCGTATGCCAAAGATAAGTTGGTACACGAGGCGTGTGCTGAGGGGCTGGGAAACCTGCGTCACCATCATTCTGCCACTCTAGTCAGAGAAGACATCCTTTTTACTTTGTTCTTTTTGTTTGCATTGTTTTAGTTTCACTCAATTTCAAGGTCTGTTATCGAAGCATTCATTGAATGTTTGAGTTTAATCTTTGACAGCAGTTGGGGGGTTGTGCATGAGAGCTGCAGTTTGTTGAAGCTAATGCTTATCTATGCAATAGTAGTGCTTTAAAATATTAGTAATATCATTTTTAACCCATCTATATAGACCTCACAAACTGTCAAAGCTCACTCTTTTAGATTTGCTCACATCTAACTAGGTGTGTCTTTCTTGTCTTTTTGAAACAGAGCAGTGATGAAGAGGCTGATGACATTTCCAACCCAAAGATGTCCCCTTTAAGAAAAAGCATCTCTTTCAGCATTAATGTAAGTTATAATAATTTCACCTTGTCCATGTTTTTACTGATCTGTTATAGATAGTCTATATTCAAGACCATATGCTGTTAACATCACCCTGTACATATGATGTCCTGATTGTTTTCTTTTTCTTATAATCTTCTCTAGAATTCTGTGGCCAAACCAACAGCAGCAGCTCTATCCTCTGCTAAGGTGACGTCCAGAGTGGACGGCTATGAAAGCAGGAAGCCCTACGGCCACTGGATTCCAGTCAGATCGGGCAAATCCTCCAAAGCACTTAAACACAAACTCACTAAGTCACACTAGGGTGACAAGATTATACGGACACTGTAAATACTGTAAATGTGTTGTACATGCGCTCATTTCATCGCCAACATTTTTTTTCAGATGAGTTAAATGGGAAGAAGTGAGGAGTACGGTTCAGGTGGGATTATCTTTTGCCCTTTGTCGTGTATTAAGCTGTGAACAGATTTAATAAAGATGTTTATTAGAAAATACTGATTTGTCCTTTTTTTTTTATAACCAGAGACGGCCTGTGTGGAGGGAAGGTTTTATTTTGAACTGGTTAATCAGTAGGGTACGTTTCCAGAAATATTGGAATGTGGTACCAGTAGTGTGAAGGTTAATCATTCATACAGAATATTGCCTTTATATGTAACTTGTATAAAGTGGTGCATACAGATATTTTAGAAGACTGAGTTGTGGGATATGCCTGTATTAAGTTGAAAATATAAACATGACTTGGACATTGGCCAGTAGTTTGAATACACACAAAGAGTTGGTAAAAGATTTGGCAGTAAGGAACTAGGTGGCACGCATACCTAATTTAAAACATATTTAGTTATCATTCTGTAGCTTTACCCGTTTTTTTAAAGTTTAAGCGCACGTGTATGTTAAGATCGATTATGCAGGATTTGTTAGTTTGTTGCATTTCCTATGATGACCACATGGCGTCAGTGTCTGCACCAATGTTGCTACTAAACAAAGGGATGGTGGTTCAATCAGATTATCTGGTTGGTTAAGTTAATGTTTTATGTTATATTTTATATATATAATTATATATATAACATAAAACATTAACATATATATATTATATACTGTATACATACAGTATTTTGTCATAGTACAGTGATGCATCCATCTATTCCACAGTTAAACAAGCTCCATGATTGGCAGTTCGTTTTAATCTGATTTTACAATGGACCCGTTTCACAGACATTAATAGCTGCATCATTTGCAGGGACCTGGTTCAGTGTGTGATGGTTTCCTGTCATGTGACAAGTTTGTTTTGTTAACAGAACCATTGTTAATGTTACTACCACCTGTACTTTCCAACTATGACAAGTGAAAATGTCTCTTGTGAAAAAGACCTTTAACAATTAATCAAACACTTTCAAGGGAAAACATTTTTTCTCTCTTTTTGTCTGATGGGATGATCTCCAACCATCCATCAGCGTCACTGATAGATGTCTGCTAATGCAGGACTCCAACATGTTCCATCTTGGGTAACCTGATATAATCTTCTGTTGTGGCTGCTGTGCTACTTACCTTAAAGCTTGTGTGTATTAAGCATGACAAGTTTTTGGCATTTGTTTGAAACGCTGGTGAATTATTGCAAGAAGGTAACATATCTGTCAGGTTTAGATAACCATCTACTGAGTAAGTAATACGTTTTCGATGCTTCCAAGATTTTTAAGGCTGATATATGGATGCATGTCAAAATCTGTTGTAATAATAGAGTAAAATCACATTGTTTTGAATGTCTTTAGTGCCAGACCTGTTAATTCTGATTCATTACAGAGATAAGGATGCAAATGCATTTATATTCAGTTGTACTTTTTAGTTTTACCAAGCGAATTAGACAAGACACGTCTGTCAAATTATTATTGTATGACTATCATGAATATGTATGTTATGTTTCTTTTTAGATTTTTTAAAGCGTGATTTGGTGCCACTCACTTTGGTGTCTGTGGGAAAACTTTCTTATTGGGCCTAAATCAAAACCCTTTAACTTTAGAGGGAACACTTAACTGGCAGTTGGCTTTGAAAGAATCAAAGGTGTCAGACTATCTGAGACACAGTGAATTTATGCTCTGCTGTTACTTACAAAATTCCCAGCCAACATCCTCCGGTGAATCAGATAAAGAGGACAAAAATATCCCAACCATAAACCAGAACACTTAATCCAGCCACCCCCCCGAACAGATCTGGAGCAGAGTGACATATCAAAAGACTGAATTTTAAAGACGTCCCCTAAACTTTCATCAGCAAAAACAAACGGTGTGTGCCAGGGAACGTCCCATAAATTCACTCAGTCTAATCAAGGTAAAATATAAGCGATAGAGTGGAGTCTGGAGTGTTTGATCCATGTTAGTTTGACTTTCACCGACACAAACCTGTCCCCGTTTGTCCGGTAGAGGGTGCAAAGCCACCATGCTCCGACCTTGGCAAACTTGCATGGGAACCTGTCTTCATGTCTTATCTTGTCTCCAGTCACAAGGCTTTCCTGCTCATGTCACAGCTTCAGGCAAGTTGGTTAAACTGAGATGTGGGTGATAATGAATAAATTGAATTGCTCAATTGTTGCTCCCTATCTTCTGTGTGCGCACCTACACTAAAAACATTCTTTTGGCTGGCATCTGGCTACTAAACTTGCCCCCGGGCCGCGATGGCAGTTCATTCTCACGCTCAAAATGTCTCTTGTCATGAGACCACACACGAGAAACCCACAGTGTGCAAGATAACTGGATAATTGCAAGAGGTTTATTTAAAAATAAGGATAGGAACATGCACATGTGTTGTTTAAACATCTAATACTGTACAAAGGAACACCAAACATTACATATCAGAGATGACTGAATTATCTTCCAGTTAAAAAGATGTTTGAGACAACACACCGTCTCTTTAGCAAGTACAGAGAAGAAAAAGAAAAAAGGGAACCAGCGAACATCCTCTGAGGTGACTAGACAGCCGTGCCTCTCTCCAAGTTTTGTTTGATCTCCGCTGTGTATTTGCCGTAGAAACGCTCCGCCTTCTTGTTGAACTTGGCGTTCCTCTCGTTGATGTAGTCGATGTCTGCGTCGTCGTTGTAGGCCCTGCGCCGGCTGTACTTGGCCCGCTTCTCGATCCTGACAATCACAAATAAAAGTGGCTTAGGGAGGATTTCACAAACCAGTACGGCCACTCTCCATGACACATTCATTAACATAATTGTCTACAGGCAACACACACACACACACACACACACACACACACACACACACACACACACACACACACACACACACACACACACACACACACACACACACACACACACACACACACACACACACACACACACACACACACACACTCTTTGTGAGTTCCCAGACTTGATTCACTGTGTCTTCAAAGCATTGTTGTGCGTCATACTCTGGAAACTCGATCCTTGTCTAATGCCCCACAGTCGCATCTCTAACATAAGCCTTAGACTGTCTCAAATATAGACCAGCTCAGGGAAAGAGCAGGGTAATAAAACGTGAAAGGAAAGTCTGTAGCAAAGACAAAAAACTTAACAAAGAAGCAGTGGAAGACCTGAATGGTTTGAGGTAACAGTTGAGGGACACCAGAGGTATGTATGATCTCTGTGTTGTGACTTATGTGGACAACCATAGACCCATGCCCACATACTAAAATACTTGGTAACCACAGCAACATTTTTTTGATATGAGGTTATATAGACATAAGTACACTAATACTGTATCTGTGTACAGATGAGAATAATATCATGATCTCAGTCTATAATAACACATCACATGACCACTCACATACCGCCTGTGCAGGTGTAAAAAGGAGGCAGATTGTCTATATGCTGTTGGTTGCAGAAAATACTACAAACGAGGAACAGCAAGGGCAACAAACCCTTGCATGTCTTTGCTTGGACTGATGACGAGGTGGAAGTGTTACTGGGAGTGATAGCAACTGTTTGCAAACCCAATGAGGAAGAAAATGTGGGCGTCTGCATCATCGGTTCTAAATGTCTCCCTTTCTGCTTTCAGATGGTTTCATTTCTTTTCAAAAATGAAAAAAAAAAATGATTATGATCTTTGAAACTGAGGCATACTATTGTGGACGTAGTTGTCTGTATTTCGACCTGGGGCCATTCTGAGAATATCCTAAGAAAGCCCCTAACATTAATAACAGTAAAATGAACAGTGAAATCAATGGGTATAATAATAGAACTTAGTCTCTATTAAGACATGGTGTAATTAGAAATAGTCTATTTTATGTAATGGACATCTCTGGTGAATACACTGGAAGGCATATTACATTACATGTCGCCTTCAAAATGTCATCAAACACAGGCCTGCTTGTGCAGCAATTCACATGCTGATAGTTCATAAATTTGCTTATGTTTATTATGCTGATTTCAGTAATTAATCTATTTTATATTATATGAAAAATGGCTCAGCTTCCACCAATCTCTGTGATTTCTGGCCAGTCTATACAAGTAGCAGCCATGAAAGCTAACATTGAAAGAAGCTATTATTTAAAAGGAGCGAAAAGAATATATAGAAAACCTCAGACAGACGACCAATTTTTACCATTCGCTCGATTAGTCCACGGACAGTAAACCATTTCATGAGAGAAATTTGGCCGTGGTGTTATAGTGCAAAGGCAGGAGAGCTTATGCTACACCAGTGAGGAGTGGGAAAGGTAGTGGTGTGTTGAAGTCTAAGGCTACGTAAATCAGTAATAGTCACCGTCCAAACTGACACACCTGAAAACGTATACCAAATGACCATTCACGTACACTGGGCATGTGTGTGCTGGTATAAACAGGAAGCAGATTCTCTATTCGGCAGTTGGTTGCTTATTTACAACAAATACTACGGATGAGAAACAACAATGTTAAAAAGTAAGACGAGGGATTTTTTTTCTTGGAGGAGGAACTGTTACCAAAAGGAAGTGTTCGAAAAACTCCACAGTAGTGTGACGACCGGCGTAAACATAGCAACGATGCAGTGATGCATTTTAAAACTAAAACGTACTAGTATGAATGTAGCCTAAGTGAGGAGGAGACTGCAGCACATGTGATACTTCTCATACAAACTGATTGCAGAGTTATCTTAGACATGTGAATTTCTTAGTTTTTCTGATTCAACATAACTCTTGCTACAAGGACTCTCTCAAACAAGACCTAGTCTGATGATGTCATGAAGCAGTGTGGGATCATGGGTGATATTATATTTTTAAGAAATCCTCCTCCCTACTCTGAACACTACTCACCTTAGGAGCTATTGAGGGCAGCAATGTTTTGTGAATACCCGTCATTACAAAGATCTAGTCTTAACAGTGACGAAAAACTCTTTGAAGACAACATAATTCTAAGAATTTTGTTATCATTTCGTCACTAAGAGTGACGCTTTGTAGTGGGCAGCTTAATGAATATGGCACCAGGAGAGTGAGACGTCTGAGATGGTCCACCACACTGTTCCGATGATGATAAACTGCCTCCAATCAGCTGCCTGCATCAGGGATTTCTGTAGTTTAATTTGTCTCTGGTTCACACATCACACTCCTATTCTTCCAAAATGGCAAAGACGTCATAAACTCACGCTTTTCACACATAATTTATTACAACTGAGATAGTCTCATATTCCAGCTTCACACTACATTTGTGGTATGACAGTTTCAGAAGAAGGTCTAGCTGATCCAATCCAATCATAATGAGCAACGTTTTCCCAAACAGTGCTCACACACACACTTTTCTTTTATTAAGTAAAGGAAGGAGGAGGGTTTTACATGACCTACCCTTGTGTTCATTACTTTGGCAAAGGTTCCCATTATTAGTCCATCAGTGACTAATGACTATATTAAGTATGAAATGGAAAAGTCCCAGTTGTTTTCTGCGGAACACCACATGACAAAAAAATAAATTTGTGATAAAGAAAAAGTTAGCGTGACTTAATTGGTAAAAAAATGTATTTCCTTTTAAAAACATAACAAAATCACAAAAGTTAAATCATTTGATATACTAAATATCAGCAGTGCACTGGATAAAATCACACTAATAAAAACTATGGTTGTTTAGATATAATTCCCAATAATTTTAAAGATAGTTATTTCTCTATTCCGTCATTAGTCACAAGCCGTTATCATGATAATTTTTCAAAAAAATACTTGTGGAAATAAGTTTAAGACTGAGCATTAAATGAGAAGATAGACTTATGTATGGATTCATTAAAAACATATTTTCCAATGGACTTTCATGGAGAGACAATGATCTCCATGAGCTTGAGTGTGAAAAATTGAAAATGAAGCCTCATTGTTAAGGATATAGATTTCTCATCATTAATTTCCTGATAACTAATTTGTCTATCTGGTCATTTAGAGCATACATCTTTTCAAACATTAAGACTTAGGATTATTAAAACCTGTTTTTGGATGATGATATTTATGATAAGTTTTTGTGAATTCCCTCAGTTCCTGTTTTTGCTCAGTGGGTTTTCTTCCTTTAGTGCTCTTGATTTTTATGTGTGCATGTGTGTGCTTGGTGTGAGGGAGTTGATTTTATGTGACGCTCTTTGTGTTCCTTTTTTTTTAATGAAAATTGCTATATAAATAAAGTCTGACTGATGATAAAATGAGTAATCCCTTACGACAATGATTAAAAAAATGGGGGTTGTGCTGTACGTCACACTTTGATGGATTTTCCAATGGATTTGGGTTAAGCCTGTGCTTTAAGTGCTGTGTTTATTTTATTTGTCTGTTTTAGTTACTCTGTTTGTCATTTCTCACTGGTAAAATCAACATAGGGCAGAAATGAAAGAAGTTAAATGGTACTGACAGATTTATTTGGTGGACACAGAGACTAAATTAAAATGGTCAGGAGATGATATGGCATAATCATTCTACTATCCGTCTGAGTGAGACTTACTGTTTTTCTACATCTTCCACCATGCGCTCAATTCCGTCCTTTGAGGGGATGTGTGTGCCGTGGATCAGGGTGTTGGATGTTGGGTAAAAGTCTGCACCACTGTGAAGCACCAGCAAATAAATTAGAAATCCATTACCACAGATAATCACCATTTTAACATACTTAAACTGACTTCTCTATTCCATCATTGTGATTGCGGCCATTCTAATGAGGGAAAATGCTGTGGCTGTAGGGCAAAATGTGTTAGTGCATCATTCACGGTTCTGCATGTGGCAGCCTTTAAGGGTGGAGAACCTGCAGGCACTGATCTTATCTCTGACCTTAGCATGTGTGCCCTTCCTGAACACGTCTACATCTTAGATTACTTTGGGTGTGTGCAGATACATCAACAATAACCCCAGGGCAGATGAGGGGGTACGTTATTTAACATATACAAAATGCTTTGTGCACATGTGATGGCTGAATGCTAAGATGATTACGCAAAGCAAATTGTTTCAATTAATTTTACTTGACTAGAAATGTCACAGTTATGCTTAATACCAGAGATGTCTTCATGCATAATTTTTATGGCCCTGTTAAGACTGCACAATAATCTTTTCAGGCCAGAGGGCGTCTCATCCCATGTTGAGGTATGTGTGTATCTGAATAAACTAATAAAATACACAGATGGAGTACTGTCAAAGTGCAGGAAGAGGGGACAGAGGCTTCACTCACCTCTCATCTCGCTGTTTCTCGTAGCTTTTCATGTCTGGTCTGATCTGCTTGGTGAGCCTCTGGTACTGACGGAACTGGGCCTCAGCATAACCTGCAGTCCATTGTGTGAGAGGGAGAGAGAACAATTTGACTGAGTTATAATTACCGGAACTAACAGGAAGCAGGCGCAAAGCTCAGCGACAACCTGTGGCTGGTTGAGGAGAGACAAAGAGGCGGTTCTCCTTCCTTCCTCTCTAGAAGACCCTCTGGTGGTAACTTTCCCCCCAGAGGTTTTGATACAATGCTACATATGGCAGCCATATTCAGGAGACACATGGGCATTATTTTTTTTTTCTCTTTTACAGTAGATTAAATTGGAAGCAATTTCAGAAGATTAATATCCCATGGAATCCTTACTACCTTAGCCAAGGAGATTATGTCTTCACCCCATATCTTTGTTTGTCTCTAAGGGGGATAACGCAAACGCTACTGAGTGGAATTCCATGAAGCTTGGTGGAAGGATAAGACATGGGCTAAGAAGAAACCTATAAGTTGGATAAAGGGGCAGAGCCAGGATTTCCCCCCCATTTCCTTTAACATTGTGAGAGAGAATGTTCAATATTTAACATAATACATAAATCTTATGAAAAAATGTATTTAGAGGACTGATATCTATAACTTTGCACTAACACATACACATTGCACACGCCAACCAAAACACTGTTCTTTCACCTTCAACAGGGTGAGGTCATGCGTTTGCCGAACTGCAATGTGGTTCTGTTAAATCACGTTGCTCGCACACAGCGTACGGCAGAAGTTCACCAGATCTAAACCTTTCATGTACCAGTTGAAGCAGCAGCCAATCAAATTATGTTCAAACAAACACGAAAGTGCAGGTGCTCGTCAATCAAATCACAAAAATGTGAAGGCAAAGGCAGCTGGCCAACCTGGTGTGTTTTCATCTAGTTGTTGATTTGATTTCCTGTGCACTGTTCTTAGCATTGTATTGCAAGCTAGCATGGCACAGCAACTTGAAAGCCGGCTATGTGCGTCCCAGGCATGAAATGCCAGCGCTAAGCTTGGGCAACACCCACATCAAGCGTTAACACAATGCATACATGCAAGTCCAGTTTTAACCTTGGCGGAGTTATGTACTTTACGGAGTGCCATTCTAGTTTGCAACTGATACTACAGATGTATGGGACTTAATCAGAACCATCTTCAGTAGCAACCCTTCTCTGTTTGATAAAATGGTGGAAAACTACCAGACTACTAATCACATGCAACAGAACATACAAAATAGAGAAGTAGAATCACGGTTCACCACTTTCCTCAAAAGTAAATTGTATTGAATTACTATTTACTAAATAAATAGACTGAGGTTCTGTGGCGTGACATGGGGCTTACTCATGGAATTCAAAAGTCATTAAGTTACAACTACTGCAGTGTGTAGAACAATGAATGCCAATCATATTAGGTGTGAAAGGGACAGAAATGAGTAATTAGCATAGATTTCTTTAAAAAAAGAAAGAAGTTAAATTAGTTTTTAGTCTCTACTTTGGAGCTTTAACTGATTCACAAAGCTATTTATTTGTTGAAGTGAAAAAGAAACCGCTGACAGCATGTTAGGTGACCTGAAGATGGCAGCTTTGTGGTTCCCTCTATTGACGCATGTTGGTTGATAAAGTGTACTTACTGATCAGTGAGAATTAAGAGCAGGAAGCTGTTTCACCATTAAAGAAAAGTGAAAACTTTTATAATGTCTTAGGGGGAAAAAAGAACATTAATAAAAGAACTTTCTGTGTAGATATTCTTCAGCTTAAAAATAATATGTTGAGTGTAGAGTATATAAGAAATATGAAACCAAAAACTGGACGGTAAACCAGGATGAGTCAGGCTTTTAATTTCTCCCACATGCTGCTATATAGGTACATTATTGGTATTTTGAATGACGTGACCACTACCAAAACTGTTGAGGTAAACAGGGAAGTGGACAGGCTCTGACAAACTCACCTGAGAACAACACACCTGTGATTTCCTTTTAAAACACAGACTAACTGAACATTGTTCATTACATTAAATTTAGCTAACGCTTTTATCCAAAGCGACTTACAATAAGATCATAATTACCCTACTTGCTAATAATTTTATTTATTTCACTATATGAAGTATTTCATTCGTTATGAAACAAAGTGTAAGCAACAGGTGCATGTGAAACAAAGCCCAAGTCTGTGTTCTCCATAACCACCAACCTGCAAATCCTGTGTCGGGGTTCTTCTTCTTCTTCTTCCGCTCCCATCGCTCTGCATCATCAGCAGTGATCTCCAGCAGTTTCACTCGGTGATAGTCCTCCCCATTCTCAGCACATTCCTGAGAGCCATAAAGAATATTTTCATGAAAAACTCAAAGTAGGACTAAATGTATATGAACTGAAAAGGAGGATTGAAAATGATTCTAAAAACTTCTGACTAAACTAAATATATGATATGATAACTCTGAGTCTACAACCTGGCCTGTGGTTTCTATTGTTTTTCCAGATGATCAACATGAACAAGTCCTGACACCTTTTGAAACAACACGTGTCATCTTGCTGAATATCCAGAGCACCATCAACTGCTACATTATACACGTAAATACCTTTTTCTTCTGATCTACAGCGAGCTCCCACTCGTGTCGAGCTTTCTTAGCTTCCCAGTTTGAAGGGAGTTTCTGTCTCTTGTCCTCCTCCACCACCTCCTGATGGTTCAGTTTCCGTGCTTCGTTCTACAGAGGAAAACAACACTTAGAGCACCCGGACATGATTTGTTTATGTCGTCAAAGCTGATATTTCTGGAGGTGACACTAACTTACCATCAGCGCTTTAACCATACACATGTTAACAACTCACCCGTTTGAAATGCAACTCCCGAAATTTCCGCAGCCTCTCTTCTCTCTTCTGCGTCGCAGGAGTTTCGGTCTGTTCCTCTTCGGTGGCTGTAGCAGTTTCCTTAACAAAAACAAAGCTACTATTATGTTTGGAAAATATATTTAATTAGACGTAAATTAATGATTACCTATTACAACCAAAGTAGTCGAAAATATCAGGCTGAAGTAGCGTATAACCGCGACAGTAAGGAAAGAGCTGCGACGAGCTAACGAAGCTAACTAGCGCTGGCTAAGCTCGGTTAGCTTCGGACAACAAGTAAACAACAAGTGTGGCACAGAAACACAACCTCGGCTGGTGGGATTAATTTATCCCGCGCTAGAGTGAATTATATTAGTCGGTTAAACTCTTGGACAACATTAAAACAAGGGAATCATTTGAAATGAAAAGGAAACTACTAACCCCACTGCAGGACGCCATTGTTGTGCTACAGACGCTAAACGATGAACTTAGACAGGAAGTGTGTCGCCTTCACCGGATATTGTATAGACAGTAAACGTTAATGGTTATATTTTATTGTTCGGTCAGAAAATATTTAAATAAATCTTAATCACTGTACAAACTAATCGTGAATTAGTTTTAATTAATGTTGAGAAAAATGCATCTTTATTATTTCTTTTATCATCATGATGTGACTGTTTCTATATTTAATCTTCGTGTAATTATTATAATTATATGTTATATATTAATCAAGTCATCTTATATGTAAGGTCTAAAGTCTGACAAATAATCTATTTTCATGAACAGTGTATAATTCAGAAAGAAAGAAAAAAATACATGGAAAATAACTATAACGCCTGATAGACACAGATGTTATTTACTTATTTTGCATCTTGAAGCTCCAGCTCTTTATCTTTGACATGAACTGGTGAAGATGATAGAAGTGACAGAGGGAATCATACATGAATAAAGGTAAGAAAAACTAATTTTTTTTAAATGACAAATGAAAGGAACATTAATCAGCAATGGATGCAGAGGAATGTGGAGTTTAGTGTGTGTCTGTGTGTGTGTGAGAGAGAGATGAAGCCACTTAAATGTGCTAAGGTTTAGTTCACTCGGGTGTTTCCTGAGACAGGAAACTAAACCAAGCTGCAGGCAGAGAAGAGACTAACAGTTAGAGCACAGGAGTGAGCTCCAAGGCAACAAACACGTATGTACAAATGAAAATGAACAACCTACATCCTACACCTAGGAGTAGATTTAAAAGAAGAAAAAGCAAAAGAAATGCATGTGAGGGAGCATCAGTACATGAGCTACATTTCTCCACCATTAAGAATTTGTTTCAGTTAATTGGTGAGAATAACACATTTCTGTTATAGTTGGGGTTGTGCAGGGAACAGTGGCACTTTTTGTTCAGTATCAACACTAGACAATCATTTCCTGACCTACAATTTATCTGCACAAATTTAGTACCAATGTACCAAGTGTCGAACCAAGAGTTTTGCAGCAAGACAAAGCTTCAATCTTCAAAATTCTTTCTCTTTAAAATAATAAAATTACATTCAAGATTAAGATACTGAAACAAAGAAAGCAAAACAAGTCATCTTAATAAAAGACTTATTAGCCACAAAAAAGGACTTTAAAATAATTAAAACACAAAAACATGAACAAAGCTGCTATAAACTTGCAGCACTCAACGCTGAAAGATAACTGACTCAGTGTAAAATAGATTCCAGTTCCCCACTTCTAATCAGAGATTAACCCCAGACTATGTACCAGAAAGGCCCTGTTCGGCTTCTCAAAAACAAGCTATATGTATGAATTGAATGAAAAATCACAAATCTGGATAAGCAGTAGGCAAAGAGGACGTCATAAAACTGTATGTGTATAATACTCATTATTCTCTTATTAAATATAGTATGTATATTATATACATACTATTCTTAACAACATGATGACCTACAAATACACATTCTGCATGAGGCAGGCAGAGTGTGGGACATTACAATCCTAATTCAAAGGCAACTGAGCATCTGAGCATCTGAGAGTGCACAGGAAGTGATGTTTAAACAATCTAGTCTGGGGTTATTTCTTCTGTCACCCGTCTTATATTCAATATAATAACAAACATGACAAACATGATATAGCACCACAAAAAATATGAAATTATTTGCTGTAATCTTGCATCAGTTGTGTGCCTGTTTTTGTCCGGCCTCTTGTATTTTACAGTCGAGTCTTTGTGTATGATTTTCTACCAAGCAATCTCGCCTTTTGAAGTCTAAATTAATTGAAAAATACTTCTAGACTAATGGAAACTGGCATGGCGCACAGAGACAGCAATCATGAAAATGACTGCAGGTCATACGGTGAGAGGCATGAAAGGTCAAGCATAAAGTCATCAGTGAGCCACACAGAGAGTCTGTTTAGACTCCCCTAAACTCAATTGTTATGGTCATTTCTGCCGTAGAGAAATGGACTCTCATATCTTTTACCAATGCATCATTTACCCACAAAAACACTAGCATCAATCAGGGAAAGATATCCTCACACCTCCAACTATGATTCTATGATCCGATCAGGAGTAAACACTGTATGGAGCTGTTTGAGCATGTTGGATTCGTCCTCCCTTTTTGATTGCATTATGCCAATAGAGCTCTTTTGTAGGATGTAATTAAGTGGAGTTTATAGTCGTAGATTAAAGCCTCCTCTAGATCACAGGCGGTGGTAATGGAGTGATACATTTTCACTTGAAACCAGATGGGAACACATCACAACAGAACAAAACATCCCTGGAAACAGTAATGGGCAGGGTTTTACTCTTACCATGCAAAAGAGAAAACATCTTCATGATATATGACTCTCAAATAAGAAATAGAGACAAACAGCAAAGCAGCCCAACAAAAGAAATGAAGCAAAATAGCAATGTCTCTGAATTTAATTTAAGAATTCAGAACTGCAAAACAACAGGGATAGAGCATTGTGTATAGGCAGTATACTGTATATCAGAATCAAAACTGTATTGGCCCTGTATGTGTACACATACAAGGAACTAACTCCGGTTTTACTCTCAGTGTACTTACATAGAAATAGACACACAGTCTGGGCATAGACAAAAAATAATCTGAATCAATAAATCACAGAATGGTAGAAGAATACTTAAATTATAGTGGTGGATGGTCTGGACGGTAATGTAGTAGGGTTAGGGTTAGGAAAGAATGCAGTGTACTGGAAGTATATGAGTATGTATACAAGTGAACTGGTTCTGTTTGTTGCAAGTTGTGCAAAGAAGCAATTACATGTGCTATACATCTCTTTCTCTCTCTCTCCTTCTCTCTCCATCTATCTCTCCATCCATCCATCTATCTGTATAGATTATTAACAGTGTGCATGATTTAAAGGAACAGTTATGTACAACAAGATGTATATACGGAAATGACACCATACATGTTAGAAACTGTGCATATGCTGTAGTCCATAGTGGAAGTAAGCATATGTTTGGTGTCAGAGGGGTATCGACACTGTATGACTGATTTATGTATATACTTGTCTTTTTTAATGTTGTTCACATGTTCACACACCTTTCAACACTACCAGTGTTTATCGGGATACATTCAGTTACATGTTTGTTTTGTAGGAATATACAACAAATGCTGGTTGATAAGAACTTCTAGTCATAATTGTAACCTCATTTATAAAGCCCAGGGCCATGGCATTACGTTCCATTATAAGCAAAAGTTGACATAAATTCAAGCGCTTAAATATTTGAGGACCTTTCACACAGAACCTACATTATAAAAAAATCAGTCAAGAGAATGTTAAATTTGCACGATAGGAACATTAGTAAGTGCAAGTATAACTGCAGGTTCACTGTGGGTACAGACTGTAACAATACTCTAGCTGCAGTGGGGTTAAGGCAAAGGAAAATAAGTCTTTCTACTCATTCCTTTGCCAGTTCTCGTCAAGGGCCCTGACAACAGCTTCATAAGTTTCAGAAGAGATCGGTCTGATCTAAATGTGAAATACAAATTGGCTTTGTGACAGGTAACGTGATCTCCGCAACGCTGTCACTGCCATTTAAAGGATACTGTACGTTAGTGCAGTACGACGTGTATCTCACACGTGTCGGGGCCACCCAAAAATGCTGAACAGCCACTCCTCAATATTAACTTTTCCAGTCAGGCAAATCGGGCTTGAAATAGAGTAACATTATATCTGCAAATAAATTGCACTTTAGGGGCACCTTTATAAAAACAGCCTGGACCTCATGCTACTTCATAACTGTCTTCCATTAATCAATCTGTACATAGTATAAGTCCAGTTTTTTACGTGCTGTGAATGAGATACTATATGTTTTTGTACATACAGAAATACATTTGAACAGGACTGTTATCTTGCTCTTAATAAAAGTTCCACCAGATAGCATATGTGGGGGGGGGGGGGGGGGCTCTCGCTGTGCAGGCAGCTGCTTCACATCTGGAACTTAATATAAACATCATGGCCAATAAAATCATTCCATTTCCTTAATTACTATTCCTGTCATTTCCGCACTAAATGAAAAGTTATTAATTCAGGGCCAACACAAACATGCTTCTCCAATACAAGGAGCTACTCCTGAAGAGTCGCCACCCTGACTACAGGCCGCTGTCACTGGACTGGAACCACAAGCTCCTGCCTTGCTCTGCCAGTGTGTGTTTGGATGTGTGAGTGTGTCTGTATGCATGTATGTACGGGGGGAGCAGAGAGGCCAAGGTGCTGCAGACATGAATGGAACACAAGATGGCGTCTTGTTTTCCATCTCATCCAAATGTTACCACTGGTGCCAGTATAATCATGACAGGCACCGTTTCATCTTCGTCCTGCTCATTTCCTTCCTCCTCCCCTCCACACTCCTCCTCTTGTTCCTCTGCTTTTCTCAGTGTGTTCGACACATGCCCAGCAGCCAGTTTCTCCACCCCATTTACACCACTCTTCCCTTCCATCCATTCTCCCTCCATGTTGGCGTTTTAAGCGTAATAGGCTGATAATAAGAATTTGGAGATGGTCATAGAGGATCCGTCTTTAATGCCGCCACAAATAACTACAAACACTGCAGATATAAATGCAATCTCTCACAGGGTCATATGTCATCAAATGCTCCCCATTGATTTCCAAGCTGCTGCTGCTGTTAGACATGTCCAAAGGGCATGCATGAATGGAATGAATATAGAGCTATTTGGAGTAGGGGGCTATGGAAAACGCCCCCACACCCAATGCATCTTTGTGTCAACACAAACGGCAGTGTATGTGTGTCCATATGGAGCTTGACTAACCAATTACCATGCCCCCCCCCCCCCCCCCGGCAAAATAATGCTAATATAATGTAGATTGAGATGAATGTGATTCAACATACTTTGACTCCAGCTGCAGCCAATCACAGACCGATGGAGAGGAAGAGGATTTGGTGAGCGACACATATACTTACACAAAAGATGCATGTATGCACTCAAATACCACCAGTTTTGCAGTCAGTGCTTTTGCTCCACCACACACAATTAAAGTCCCAATTAAAGGCCATTATGGGTTTTCCACTAGAAGCAACCGCAGGGAGAACAGCTCCACGGCCCGTACATTGCGGGCACACAGATGTCTCCTCTGTTGTCATCCAAAGGAACTCAGACTCATCCGCAAACTTTATGATCATAATTACTGATCAAAATTAAAGTGCAACAACAATATAAACTCAGAGGACGGCAATAGAAAAGTTTGAGCAATTCCGGTAAGTGAGGACAAGTGGGACTATCAGAAGGGAAGTATTCATCCTGAGGAGAAAAGTGCAATGAGGTGATCATCAGCAGGGACTCAAGACTTTTTTCTCCCACAACTGCACCACAAGAGGGAGGCATTTCCCTGATATTCTCCAAGAGAGGATGCTTTGATTAAATTTGATTTAGAATATCAAATAAAAAATGCCTAATTTTAATTTTTATCC
Source organism: Verasper variegatus (assembly GCA_026259375.1). Taxonomy (NCBI): domain Eukaryota; kingdom Metazoa; phylum Chordata; class Actinopteri; order Pleuronectiformes; family Pleuronectidae; genus Verasper; species Verasper variegatus. Next base: position 7,830,236 of record CM048049.1, read on the forward strand.
TAACTTAAGCAAGTTTATCTCTGATTCCCACAGCCACAGTCATCAATAGATGTGAGTTCTCACCACAGATGAAAGCGCCGGGATCCATATCTGCCGTGAAGCATCCGTTCACCACCATACCCACACACAAGTTCAACATGAGTGCGTTTCCCTTGAGCGGGCCCAAAATTGTCATGGGTTTCCGCTTCTGAGTTCCCATCCTCTTACCCAGTGACCTTAATGAGAGAGTGAAGTTCTCACTTGGCCAAACAATACACTGTTGTAGAGGGCTGTGATAAGAGGTGGCCGGTCAACTGCCCCTGGACATGCAGCTGTATATAGCTAAACAGTGTTCCCCATCTGTCCCCGGCCTGACACGCAAAATCAGCTGCCAGATCAAATAGCTTTACACAGACACATACACACGTGTCAGAATGCATGTGGCTATGCACAGTCACACACGCAAGAAAGAGTGAATACCATTCCCACCCAATATTGTGCTCTGAGAACTAACAATCCGTTTAGTACAAAAAACTGCAGGGCTCCTTTCATCTTGAGTTCAAGGCACCAATGATCTAATTGCAAATCTGATGATGAACGAACCAGTGCCAAGTCTTTAAAAACAAGTGTCAACAACAACACACTGTGAACTGCTGAGTGATAAATGGGCCCTTTCTTCGTGGTCACTATGGTTTATTATGTGAACTATTTTGGGCTTAAAAAGATCTTTTATATTCATGAACAAACTTTTTTTTGTGAGGCAGAAAATGTTAATTTAGCCTTTTTCAAGGTGGAGAGCATTTTCCCCTGGGAATGTCAAAAGCAGAATTTGTGATGTGAGAAAATGTAATAAGATACAGTTCAGGCTTCTATTTATAGAATATAGGTTATACATCTTTTTTTTTGTTAATTTTTTGATTAAGTTAATTTTTGACCCTGGGAACTAAAAAACTCATAAAAACTCCCTCCATGAATCCCTCTAAATGGAGTATTTGATATGCACAATGACAGGCATCAGAGGGGTGATGTATGTGTGTATATACACAGGCAGGGTAAACTTTTCAGATTGTAATGCAATTTCACAATGGCATCCTTAGTTCTATAAAAGAAAAGATATATGTTAAATCATATGATGCGGAATAATATACTGATAAATATCAACTTCAGATTGTCTCTTTAGGTCTAGTACTCACAGATAAATCTTGGAAAAGATATTTCTGGATCATATTTCATTTCAAAAAGTTAATCATCTAGAGATACCCTCCCAGGTAATTTCTCCAACAAGTCTAGTGACAATCTGTCCTTTGTACATATGCATACATTTATACAAAGACAGGGGTGAAAGGAATATAAACCTGTCAGATATGCCAGTGTGCAGGGTAATAACACTGGCTCATAGATCTGTCAATTTATAGGTGATTAAAGCTACATCTCCTGAGCTCTTGTCAATCATGTTGGAAGTACTGAAAAGTAAATGCAAAGAATATCCTATACCTGCTCCACACAAGAAACCACGGTTAGCAGCAAAGAAAAGAAATACGATAGAAATAGAAGCAAAACAAGAATAACATTGGTGTCACTTTACACAACTGGAGACCTTTCTTGATTATTAAAGAGCTGAAGTCTGATGCTGAGCTCTGAGATACAGCAGCAGTCACTACAACAGAGGAAGGCAGGATGGATGCAGCAATGAGGTAACATAGACCTGGTAAATTTCGGAGAGTCGTCCTTTAAAACATTGTGAAGGCTTGTTCATAAGCAGTAGGGAAAAGACAGGTGAGTGAGCTGTGAAAAAAACCCTCCAGAGTGACTACTGGTGGGCAGGTGAAGAATGGCAGGTCTTTGGCAATAGCAGAGGTTACTGCTGTGTGCATTCAACAATGATAAATCCAACCAGGGGCCAAGAGGATGACAGACACATGGCATTAACCAGCGATGGCAACCATTTAAAAGTAATGACAAAAGCTATTGTTGATGTTAAAACAAACCGAAAAAAGTGTAGCAGTGTTTGATCCATCCAGTTAAAGTGGGCGTGTGAGCGTCTTATTATGTCATTAAACCCAGACACACAGGGTGACCTGATAATGTGTTGGTCATATAGCAGATGGCCACAAATGCCCTGAGCAGCAAGTCCCTGAATCTACTGCATGTTTCTCTCCCTGCATTTCCAGTCTATCTTCATGTCCTTATTAAATAAAGGCACAAAAATGCCCCGAGCAATACTGGATAAAAACAAACGCGCACATGGGAGTGCTGAACAGGACAGGGAAAACAATGACGGAGTCACCGAACTGCCTCAGTCAGACAATCTTCAGTGATGTAGGGTTATGTGTGTGAATGAATGAGGTGTTTCCCCTAATGTGGGCTATAATCTGACACTCTAGGGAGGAGCAGACGGAGTGATGTGGAAAATATCAAGCTCACATTCGGACTGGAGGGCCGTTTTTTAAATCTTGTATATGAAGGGGAAAAGAGAATTATTATCGACCGGGAAAAAACTAAAAGACAGTAACATGTAGAAAGAGTAAAAAGGAGCATTTACAGGAATGGGGAAATGAAAAGGAAAGAAAAGGAGCACATTAGCTGGTACAAGCTTGAGCCATGTGTAAACAGAATATATAGAAACCAGATAGGGGCCAATCCTAAAGGTAATATACCGCCAGAATGCGTTTAGCGGAGTCCATTAAAGCCAAAAGCCTCTGAGGGAACGTTTCTAGCCAGACATGGGACTCTGATGGAGGTAGCCAAGACACTCTAACTCCAGGTTATCCTCTCACTCTGAGTAATGGACCAGGGTGTTTTCAGACTCCCATCGCCCCAAGCAAGCCCCTCAGTGCCCCTATGATGAAGTTAGAGAGGCAGCAGGAGCGCTATGACCGAGAGAATGAGCTGTGCACGTCTCCTGTTGCTGTTGAATGTAATTTTGGATCGTATTGCAGCGGAAGCACAACTGACAGAGAAGGAATCTATCGAATTCAGCTCAGACATCACAATAATATTGAGTCTTGTTTATAAACACACATTCAGGATGCTGCGGGAGTATCATCCGTTTGAAGGCCCCAGTGCTGAGCACAGAGCGTCAGTGTCACTGAGAGCGAAGCCTGAAACAGCTGTGGGATTATGGAACCGGATAAGGCTTCTGCAAATTTGTATTGAACAAATAAAAACATAACTTAGCTAGAATGAATGTATTCAATTAGACATTTCTCTTACACCATCTCAAAACACTTTGATACACAACATAGGTCAAAAGTGACCCAGCTCAGTTTTATTTTCTATAACTTTGCAGTGAATCAATTTCATCATTCAGTATGTCAGGTATTCCCCAATTAACTTGTTTTTGATCATCACAAATCCTTATTAAAAAATGTTTGGCTAGCTAACCACAGCTAGATCAACAAAATAAAACTCAAAATATAACAGTATATACTTAATAGACTGATTGATATGCATTTGAAAATATGCTTTTGATTTTCATTATCCAGAGCGTTAGTATGGCTGGTCGCAATCATTTCAGACTTACGGTTGACATGGTCATACAGATGCTGCAGGAAGAACAGGATGAGTAAAATGAGGAGGCAATTCTTCTTCTTGATTCTGAGTCTGAAATCTCTGATGCTGAGGACCTAGACTATGATCTTAAGGATCAAGCTGGAGTTGTGGGTGTGTCTCGGAATCCAGCTCTCCTAAATGAAGAAGGCTCCTGAATTTAAATGTCATCAAAGATGACATCAAAGGAGCCTTCTCCTAAATGAAGAAGGAAGATTAAGCTATAAAAGAATATAGCAAAGAAACACCCAGCCATGCATGAAATAACACATGAAATGAAAATGGGTCATTTTTGATGTGCTGTGACAATGTATTCAGCTTAAGCTCAATGCAAATGTCAGATTGCTTACATGCTAATAACAAAGCTTACATTCTGGTATTTGGTATACTGTATCAAATAAATAACACAATATATATATATATATATTGTTGAATACAACTTGTTTTAAACATATTGTATTGTATGTTCCATAGACTGTGTTTAAAGATGGACAACACGTCAACATTTCTTCTCATTGTACACAACGTAGCCAAGTTATTCCAGATGTGTGAGCCACCTCAAAACCATAACCTCTTGCTGGCATTAGTGGAAAAGTCTTGGAATCAGAATTAGTATCAATCTGCTGATAACCATAAATGTCTGTGGAAAGTTATGTGCCAATCCATTCTGTAGATGTTTTTAGAAGATAAGTACAAAGTTTGACCTTTAAGGATCACTACAGGTAAAGTCAGGACTATATCTGTACCAATTGTCATGTCAACCCATGAAATAATATTTGTATATTTCAGAACACCAAAGTGTTTCATACAGACTGACTGACCAACATTGCCATTCATAAAGCCATGTTGTGAGCGAGTCTAAAAAAAGATTAATTAACTGTCACCTGACGAGTCAAATTTTCCCTTTGCTTTCTGTCATTCATTGCGCCCCCATGTCTTTTCCTCAGCGGTCGAGCGATTCTTGGCTCGTTTCTCCAGCGCGACGGCATCACTATTATAATGCTATCATTCCAGCCTGCCAAGCCATAGAGAATGATGTCACTTCCACTCTTGGTCATGGTGGTTTGGGTTTGGCCACTGGTGCATGTGACAATTTGTGCCCTACTAGGAAGCCCTGAAACTTCCAATTTGGCAACCGGCCATGACACCCACACCCTCCCCCAGTTTCACTTCGAGACACCCATTGATGCAACTGAAAGTTTTAATTCACTAGAGAGCTTCTGACAAGGACCCATATTTATGCTTTATGATATTTTTAATACTTCCATGTTAAATATCTGCCCCCCCTGTCTCTTCTTTTTCCGTCATGCTGTGCATATTCTCCACTCCTGTCATTTAGCCTGTGGCTTTGTAGTAATGTTGCCAGGCGTAAAGGGCGAGGCTAGGGCCCAGCCGTGGCTGATGTATGGCTTCTGAGGAGGAAACGAAGCACAGGCGATGAGAGAATGTGGAAATGTACGTATGGCACGATGCCCGCTGGGCCCAGCCCACTCTGCACTGTGTTTAGAGGCGGCCTTTCTTCTCATGCCAGGTGGGTAGGGGATGAAAGAGGGCACCGGGGGGCTGGTGGGTGGACAGGCCTGGGATCAAACACCAGAGAGGCACTGGAGGGTGCCGGGGTGGTTGTGGGGGTTGGCAGCTGCGTGATGAGTGCGAGTGGTCAATTGAGGGGACAGTTTTAATTCATATGTGATAAATTATAGCGCAAATTGTGCAAGCATTTTTTTACTGGCTTTAATTCCCCCCTAGGTTAATGTTTATGAGGCTTCCCTGTCTCTGGCTTTGGAATATTTCTGAGGCCATTACTGCCCCACTCATTAACATACTGTGTTTCATTTCCTTTTCTGATACCACACAAAATGACACACAGCATTAAAGTGAAAATACATCCGGCACTATATTCTATAAAGGAAAGGCTCCGCTAAAGGATTGGAAAAACAGTTAATGTGAGGTATTTATAGTTTTCTGTCATGTTTTAAATTGCTACTTCATGTATAGTCAATGAGCTACACCACTTTTTCACCATGACCATGTCTGTAATTTGCTACTCAGCAGCATCCTAGTCCAAATTCTGATTCTGCATACTGTATTTGAGGTTGGGAATTTCACATACATACTTGCAATATGACTCAGAGCAAGGGCCGATGCCTTGTTTGTTGTCCTCATATACAGCGTCTCATTATCTCAGCCCTACCAGGGCTGGTGTGTGGGTTCTCAGCGGGAACCCCAGCCCGGTGCGGCGAGCGTGGTGGGGAGGATGTGACAAACCAACCACTGCTCGCAGGCTCTGGCCGGAAGGGGAGGGAGGAAGACGACACATCATTTGGAGGTTTGGGTCTGATGGCTTCCCCTGGTGAGGGACTTAACTGTCCCCACTGGGAATGTGGTCCCTTTTTACACCCACGCCTAAAGACAGAGGGAGACAGAGGTGTACAAACACAAAAATAAGTGAGAGATATGGCTGTAAAGAGTGAAGCCTTAGTGGCTGTTTATAAACAGCATGAAAAAACACGAATGGATTCACACATATACTTTATATTGCAGGAATAAGTCATGAGAATCACAATTTAACTGCACTTTCTCTACCCATTATAATCTCTCTGTAATGAAAGGTGAATGTGATGCACATATCCCTGTATTTATTTTCTGTTTTTGTGTGTCATTGTTTTTTAGCAGGGTTACGTAAAAATTACCGGATGGATGACAATGAAAAATGGTGAAAGGATGTGGTTACAGGTCAGAAAAGAGCTGATTAAATTTTGATGTGTATCAGAATCAGGGTGCGGATTCAGGATTCTTTTCGCACTCTTTAACATTGTGAGATAGGGCATTTTCAACATTTTTGTTGATTTCTCAAATAATAATCAGACACATTTAAGAGACCTATCTTCATGAGTGTGTACAATTTGGTACAGATCCCAAAAATCTGGATCTAGTGAATTTAAATGTGGTTTCATAAGGGGACTATTGTGCCTTGACAGAGGTATGGTAATAGTTTATCTTAATTTTATTACACTATGTATTTGTATTCTACTTTCATGTGCTTCCTTATCTATCTTGTCTGCTGTTGCTGTAACAAGTGAATTTCATGGCATGCATAGGATCAATAAAGTTTATCTTATGTTATCGTATCTTATCTTATGTCTGTACAAAGATACCTATGAATTTTCTATAAGGTGAAGCTGTAGCAAGATAAATATTAAATTTGTACTAAAATTGTCTCACTCTAGTCAAACTTTGTATAGTCTTTTATCTCTCTGTTTTCCAGCCTGTGTGTTTATTGTTTTTGGTTTGCCCTCACCTTGTCATGTTTTTAGCCACAGCAGGCGACTGTTAGCCTGCTAAAGAAGCCAGATGTTTGAGTTAGTGTAGACAGACCTGAAAGCAGAGTGACTATTGGACTTATCTTCACCAGGTGGCCAGAAACACGACTCCAAATGAATCCCAAAGTTACTCTGAGACTGAGGGATGTGTAAAAACACAACAGCAATATCAACTTAAAAAGGTCACGATACATCAGTGTTGTGTTCACAGCTTGCCTCCACTGCCACAAGTGACTAGAACTTAGTTATTCCAGATTTAACACATGCATGCTCCAAAAACACTTGTGCGAAAGTGGTGATTTGGCGGAAATTATATTCTTGCGTGGCTAAAATGTCAGTGTCTGTCACTGATGGAGACCAGACATTGTTTGGGGGATTACTGATGATACCTCTGAAATTCAACCATGTTTGAAAGCCGAGTGTATTTCATAGAAAAATCCAAGGGTTGGGATTCATAATCAATGTTGCCGTCAGTCGTTCCTGTTCTGAGGCGGCCGGGGGCTCGCCAGTCGTCGTGGTTACTATAAAAACTAATCATTTCAATTTCCTCGTATCTTATTTCATTCATTTACTTTAATCACGGCCTATGGGAGGCGCCAACGTTTCCCCATGAGTGGCGTCTGCTAAAGGGACCAGAAATTTAGAGTGGGCCGTTTTCAGCTGGCACTGGGGCATAGACATCCATACTACTGAATTTCATTTACATTTCTTTTAATGAAGGCTTAATGATGGCTGAGGAGCGATTAGAGCTCATCTCGGACAAGGCGCACGCCCTTTTGATCTTGGAGTCCTGCAAATGAAGTCAAGGGGAGAGACAGAGACGAATCACATGCGGTTTTGGAAATCACTTAGAAAGGACTGGTTTTCCAAACTGATAGGGGGTGAAAACTGCTTGATCTTTCTTAGATCTACTGTTTCAGATTCCCTATCTCTCCCCTTCTGTCTGTGTGAGGTAAAATACAAAGAGGCAGAGGCTTGGGTTTCCCCTGAAGACTAATAGACATGAATTCTTTCAAATAGAGAAAAAAATGCACTGCACTGAAACAATGTACGCTTGAGGCCAGCAGCATGTGGATGATTGTGATCGCTGAACTGCCTGGCACTGTGGAAGTCTCGGGCCAGTGAAGAATTATGACCTTCGTCTGCTCCATTAATTAACAGCCATTCAGACAGGAAACCAGAGCCAGTGCTACAGTCCGCTTTCATGTCTCATCCCATTTGCCTGCAGAAACCTCATTTTTCATTATTTACTGTATCACTTCCAGACTGATGATCATCAATATTGTGTAAATGAAAGGGAGGGGGGAAGAAATCTCTTTTGGGGGGGGGGGGGTAAAGGTTTGAAGTGTGTAATAGCTTGCTGTTGAAATATTGGCCTGTGGTACGTGTTGTTAGTGAAACTCTCAGTGGGCTGTCACAGCGTGACATTTGAAAGGCGGCCTTGTACAGCCACACGTCCAGGCGTAACAATAATGAACCTCGGGGACTTTGAGAGCAGGGGGAAAGTGGACGCAAGTGTTTTATGATCTGGCAGCGCCGCGAACAAAGCAAATAATCGCAAGGCACAGAGGAGCAGGTAGTTTCACTTAACCTCTGCTCAGGGCTGAGCGCCAACTTAACTGGAAGCACATGGCTGCAGAGCACATTAGATAAAGTTGGGGCGGGGGGGAGGCAGAGAAGGAGTGATTATTCCTACAGAATGACCTCCAAATGAAATGTCCATCATGGCGCAGGTGTAAGAGAGCGACCAGCCTAATGACGGTGTTATCACACAGTAGCCTCTGTGCTGGTTTACACAAGTTGACCGTAGACAGTTACTCAAGTTATCAAGGCAAGCGGTAACACACAAAAGACATGAGACAGTCACAACTCTGCTCAGTGCCCCGTCTACCTGAGCGGTGAAATGGAAGAGAGAGCATACATCTCGTGGACTGTGGTCTGCTGTTTACTGGATGTCTGTGGCCTGTGGCTTTGTCTCCCTCCCATTAGTGTGTTCAGCGTTGTTCGCATGTCGACCATGGCCCTACAGTAAATGCTCCTTATTGGTCGGCCACTCCTGAGGGCACCGCAGCCGCAGAAACCCCTGAGAGGGTGTAGGATGAATGAGGTGTGTACATGAGGGCAAGTGAGAGTAAAGTGGGAGTCCGCGCTATGACTGTGAGACCTATGCAAGTAAGATGACATTAAGTGATGATATTGTGTTGGCTATGTCTGAGGGTGAGCAGCAGTGACCATCCATCTTGCAGGGCCTGGAGCTGCCTGTCGCACTGCCTGGGTTAATGTCTCCTCTGGCCAAGCGTCGCTATCGGGTTCCCCCATGTGGTTCCACTTAGACCGCCAGGGGCTCCAGCTCCACTCGGCAGACAGCCTCTCGGGCCACAGGGCAGGACCGCTGCAGGGGGAAGGCCCCTCCAAACTGGCTCGATAACCCACATCGTGGCACACACCTCATCGCTGGCAGCCTCATGGTGCGTTCGGTGCCTGACTGCTCTGAGCTAATGTGTTGCTGTTCACTGATCATCACTGGGCTTCTTTGCTTACTTGGGATGATAAGACAGGTCAGGTTAGAGGTGACACTAAAGTAAAATAATCTGGTCATTTTAAGATGTAATATATCAATAAATCATCAGAAACTACTTATTTGCTGATTTAACATTTAAAATATACTGTACATTGACTGTAGTGTGGTTATGATCTATGGCACCAATGCACAGTCTGGTGGTGAAATTACACCTTCCTATGACACACCCTGCTACATATGAACCCAGCACAAAGCAAAAGCCCGTCCTCTCTCTCCACCCTCCCTGTCCCCCCTCCACCACTTACAGTCTATCACTGTATATTTTTATTGATGAGGCCTGACAGCGTCCCAATTCCAATATAGCCTCGGACATTTGATATGCACACCCCACCCTTAAAGACAGAAAAAAGGGAAGAAAAATGTACCTTGGCCTCCCTCTCTCTGGCCAGAGACTCCGCTCTATAACAGTGGGCCCTAATTTCTCCTTCCAGTCATGGAATATGATAATTTTCTTATTTGCAAGAAATATCAATTGCTCAAGGCGGACACATAATCATTGGGGAGGAAAGGAGAAGCTACCTGTGTAATGTGCTTAACAGGCTAACCCATTTAGCCGCAGGCGCTGTTTGAAAATGAGAAAGTGCTGATGGTCAAAATCAATTTTCCCTGTGTCCAAATTACTCCCTGACCGGCTTAGAATTTCACCTAAATGGCCAAACCTTAAAACACTGATACTAATTCTATCATATTAGAGCCTGGTTTTATAGTTGAAGTTATTGCTAATGTCATTTTGCTGTATTTATTGATGCAGCTAGATGACTCGAAGGCCAGGGATCATAGAGTTCTGTTACTGCCTTTGTGTTTGTGTGTACAGATGCATTCAGCGGAGCTCAGTGTAGGCACTGTACATATAGTCACCAGGCTTTAACTACACTTTAGATACAGTATATGATGCTAATGGGTTCATAAATGTCCTATATCTTCGCAGATAAATTATATATATACAGGGTGTAATTTCAATATGAAAAAACAGTGAAGGCCTTTTAGAGAGCAATAACCCAATCTGTCTGTAAACGACAGATAAGCATCTTTATGTTCCGAGTTCCTCTACAGACTGTAGCTCTCATTGTAATATCTTTGGAAACTTCCTGGTATAAGGATTTAAGTACAGAGAACAGGAACAAAAACTAAAACAGGCACATTCTGTTTCTACCAAAGAACCATTAGAAACACAGTATAGTTGTGATCAGGAGAGGTCAGGGGAAGCGACAGTAAGATAACTCATTTGGAAATTATACTGGAAATGGCACAATAATTGACAATGTTAGGTCTCTGCCAAGGAGGCTCTTAGTACCTGCAGGTTGGTCTGTGTGGAAACTGTTTGACCAGTGGCCATAAAGTTAGCTTGTCAAACAAGGAAGTTGGTCCTGTCGTGGTTATAAACTGTACAGTTGAAACACTAACTGCAGGTTTTTAAATGTCATTGTATAATTTACTCAGAACTCTTGGGGATTGTCTGACATTTTGGGACTTCTTGCTGAGAGTTGGATGAGAAGATTGCTGTGCCTGGTGTGAAGTTACAGTCAGCAACTGGTTAGTTAGGTTCAGAATAAAGACTGGGGCAGCATGGGAAACAGTCCAGCTCCAAAATTAACACCTTTGATCTCATTGGTGTAATCTGCTATTCTATCAACACTTTATTGTACTGGAAAGATGCTGAACCAGTCCCTTATTCTGACATTAAACAGTGGCGGGGCCATGCAGCTCAGAAACTGTCACAGTCTTTCTTTAGACTCTGCACAGCAGTTTGAACTGTATTCAAAAACAGCGTCTGAAAACCAGACTGGCCTGTCGTTCATGTTTCTGCATCTGAAAACTGTCTATCAAACCATCTATCAAACTGTCACTCATTTGCTTTGTTTGTGTTAATGACGTGACACTCACAGGAGAGCTGTGCCACACAGTTTAAATGTTTCATGGGCAACTCAGTTTTTCCAATTATAAATCCAAAATACTGTCACTTCTTCCCAAGAAAATAGTTTAAGACATTAACAGCTTTGTACGAAGCCAATTAAATTGACTCTTTTATTTTTATATAGCTACTATATAATTAGTGGACTTTTTCTTAGAAAGATAAATAAACCGGGATGCCTTTACCGACCATGCCGATAGTGCACTTTTCCTCCGTTTACAATAAATATATGATGACAGTTCCAGGAAACTTCTCAGTAAATTACAGGTTACATTTATTAAGAAACGGAACCTGGAAAGTTAATGGCTTTTTAATTTTGTCATGCACAGTGTGAGGTTTCGTGTGCGTGTGAGACTGTATTCAAGAGGTACAGAGGATGGTCCAGTAACCAGAAGATCGGTGGTTCGATCCCCGGCTCCTCCAGTCTGCATTCTGACGTGTCCTTGGGCCAGATACTGAACCACAGGTTGCCGTTGACGGCTGTGCAGACATGGTGTGTGATAGAAAAAGCAAATAGAAGTGCTGAATGAATGTTTTTGTGAATCGCTGAATGCGATGGTCGATACTACTGGAAAAGTGCTGTATAAATACAATACATTTACTTTGCACACACAAAATAATCTGGATTTGCTTGTAGAATAGAAGTCACCACAGTCAGGACACATTATTGAAACCATCTGTGAGAGTAAAGGGTGTAACATCAGTGTCGATGAAGGCTTTTGAGGGACTTGATCTAAACCTTAGAAACTATTTAAAAGAGGTTTACGACCCACATTATGATTTTGGATTTCCTTATGATAAAAATTGCCTTGGACTTGTTTTAAAAGAGCTCATACTTTGCTCGGGATGTTGCTGGAACAGATCTGATTCGTCTCCCCCCCTTAGACTTCAAAAAACAAAAAACAGCTCTGGTCAGGACTATGGATCTGTGGATTCAGGGTTAGGTTGGCTTGTGGCCATGTCCCGTCCACCTGGGCTAGCCACATCATAAACAACATCTGTGTGTCAGGTCTGCTGCTGTATCAACATCACCACACTGGCCGCGGGCTGGAGCCACACATAGGTATTATATCCATGAGGCTTCCTGCTGGAGGACAGTGCTCTAAACACCCAGGCCACTGTCCAGGAAGTCAGGTAACGCATCTTAGGCCTTAAAGGTTACCTGCAGGAGAAAGAACTATGTCATGTTAAATTGGTTCCAGATGTTGAGGTTGTTTTCACTTGCAGCTTTGAAATAATTAAAGGACATCAACATGCCCCTGCTCCCTCACACATACACTCTCTGAGTTCGAGATCACGTATCTGTTACAGCTCTGGTTTATCTGTTTGGCCCTGTCCACTGCTCCAAGCGCAGGTCAGCCTAATAACCTTTGTCAGCTCTTTAGGCGTGAAGAAGGTATATTGTAACCATTTTGGCAGAAACGGGCCTGCTTTCCCGATATTGACTCAAACACGCAGAGGGGAGAAGGAGGGGAGGCGCAGAATAAAGTGACACTAATGGAACATTGATGACAAAACAAGGCGCGCACAGGGACCACTTTCTAGCATTTTTAATTCTTAATGCTGTTGCCTCGGGTTTCAGCATGTCTTGGGCCGAGGCAGCTGCTCGCGCCCCGGATGGATCTGGCGCGAGGATTAGGATTTCTCTGAGAGGAAATGGTCACGTGATTTACTGTTGCTAGAGAGGCGCTACAGGTGCCAGCGCGTAAGGAGGGACGGATAAGATGACCAAAAACCTGTCTCTTTGGAACCACACCGCGCTCGTCTCCCTGCTCCGGAATCAGCTCTATCGTGACTGGGCCGTGAGATCCGAGCGTCACCCTATACTTTGAAAACACACTTTGATGGCAATTAAATATTAATATGGGGAATCATAGCCGGAGAGCTGTATCCACATTACATGGAGCATGTAAATCGTTCCAATCAGTGAGCCAACTGAAATAGCATCTGGAGAGCTGTATAAATAAGACTATGGTTATCTTTAATATCATTAATATGGACTAAACCAACCACGGAGGGATAAAACAATATAAAACTGGAAAGAAATTGCTGCAATTATTATTAATATTTTGTTTTAATTTGCACGTGAATATGTGGTGTAAAGTTAACTTGACCTTGTGTGAGTGTGTCACTACATATGCCATTAACAATTAACCCTAAAAAGCTGGTAATTTTATGAGGAATGATGCTCTCTGTGTTCTTCCTTTGACTCAAATGTCAAATTAAAAGCATTTCAAATGTGTGGAATGCAAAGAGGAAGGGTGTGGAAATCATAAAAATTCTCTCCTCATCTCTGCTCCACACAAACACACAGTCATCTGCCCTTTCTCTTGGTTTCTCTCTCTCCCTCCATAATCACGCCTGGTTTCCTCCCAATAGGAAAACATCCCTCTTTCCTCCTCGCCTGCATCTGTCAGGGATTCTGTGTGGGCCTGGACTCAAGTCAGGCTGCGGCCAAAAATATCCCCCCATGGCTCCTCTGAATGGGACTGGCCACATAGACCACAGGCGCACAGCCCTAAAAATACAGAGCAAGCTCAGCCACAGCTCCCCCTCGTTCATTCATTAGCAGTGTCAGCTAACAGAGGGGAGAGCAGGGAGATGGCCATGCTCATGAGGTGATGCAATGTCTAAATGTCTCTAACAGTGGGCGTGGAAACAACACCTACCTGTCTTCTTTGAGACAATTTTCAGCTCTCGTCCACGCCCCGAGAAAAAGCCCAGGCTCTTTTGCCAATCCTCAGTTAAGTGCCAGATACATGCCTTCACATTTCTGCCTGGAGACAAAAACTTCTCTCGGCCATGATTGAGCAGTGGCGGTGGTGGCGTGGGAGGAATTCATTAAAAGTCATAAAGCTGTCTCACGAAAATGAATGACTGCCTTCGGGCTCTGCTCTCACAGATAACCATCGTCTCGTCACACAGTGCCACCCATTATCGGCTTGATCTGATGAAAGAGTGCGACACGTGAGGTGAGAAAGACTGTGTTTAATTACGGCAGCATTGTTTGTTAAAGCAAGCCTATTTGTCTGCATTCCTCTCCTGCTGTCTGATGTACATTTCGCCGCCGTGTGCGATGCCAGCTCGAGAGTTGGGTGGCTGCTCGATGTGTGGGCACCGTTACTTACACATTCCGTTCCTCTAACTCGTCAACAAACGGGACAGGCCCGGGCCAAATCACATGATGAGTGTGTTTAGTGTACAGTGTGGAAGAGTCTATTTGTGGGACTACATTTGCAGGAATATGAATATGTTTTCATGGAGGCTGAGTTTATATAGTTGTGTTCTGTTTGTCTGTGTGTGTAGCAGAGAAAGCCTACTGCATATCTGTGTTTTTTGAGTAAGTGTGTGTGTCTGAGTATGTGTGTGCATGTGCAAACAGCTGGCAAGCCTGCCTGTGGTGCTGTACACACAGAAGTGAAGGTATTCTGGCTGAGGTTACGAGGTGGGTGGGGGGGTATGCTCGGGCTGAATGAGGCATTTAGTGCTGACAGTTAAAAATACCCCGAGAAGGACTAGTGCTGCTGCTGCTGCCGCTTAAACGCCGACCTGCGCCACTCCCGCCCCACACACAATCTTCACACTAACCACCTATTTCAGGCCTGGTCTGCGGCCTTGCTTGCCAAACCTGATGTAAGATAATGGTTAACCAGCGGTATGAGCGCAGGCCTGGGAGTCCTACCACACATGAAGGGCGTGTGGGTTCTTTATTGGCACAAATCAACTTGTTTGATATTCAAAAGTAAAAACACTGCCTTATCATGCAGTGTGATAATGGAGCGGTGTTGTGTCTCAGCATTATTAGCAGCAGTGGAGAGATTTATGGGCGCATAGGCAAAGTGGTGATAAAACCTGAGCTCCATAAAGTAGGTCACATGTCACGTCCCATGACCATAGAGCTGCGATGCTGACAAAATGGTATTTCAGGTCATCAGACAAGTAAAAAAACAGATTATGTAAAGAAACATTTTGTTCATATTCTTCCAACACATTTTCAATTTTTCCTAACATTCCTACATGATAATGAAATGGGTGAGTTTGGTGAGGGCAGGAACTGGTCCAGTGTGCGGAAAAGGCTTTATATTGCTCATTATATTCCATCAGGGATGGATCCATGGGGTGGGCCGGGGGGGGGGGGGGGGGGGGGGGTTGGCCCTAGCTGAAATCTGATTAGCCACTGATGTGCCACTGTCCTATCAGTAGTCTTTTAAAAATAGTCACTTACTAGCAATGAAAAAATGAATGACAATTAATAATAAGAAGAATATTTCTTAGCTTTTTTGAAGAACAAAATTAGCTTGAACAAGGAACAATTTTCAAAATATATTGAATGATGGGTGGCTTTGCTAAAAGCTATAGAGCTATTTCCCAGTTTGGGATCAATAAAGTAAAACCATCCACCCATCTACTCCAGTATTCATTATATTTTGCCAATGCTACAGTTCCCTGGAGTTGGAGGAATATACTGTCATTTCCCATTGGCTCAGGCTCGGCTGCTTATACATTGCAACTGAAACAACAACTTAATTTCCCCGATTCAATCTAGCCATTAAATCATTTTAGTCAGAGACAAATGGAGAGCTGTTTGCTATTTATCAGGCTGAAAGGATTCCTCTGACTCATTTATTGATAGCATTACAGTAATATAGGTGTTTACGATAGGTGTGGGGCTTATTTAGAGTTAATAAAACATTCTCTTTCCTATGTAATGAAGGATGCTGTTTGACATAAGTGCTTTTTGTTTGTTCTGTTTGGTCTCAAGTGTGAGGAGAGGACCATTAACTTGAGACAAACATTTTTACCAGTGGTTTGTGAAAGCCCTCTTTGAAATGTACCGGAGAAAAGCCACGGATAAAGAGTTTCTCTCACATCTCAGCTCAACTCAAAACAGAGACTGTAATGATCTTCAATATTAAATCGGATTTCCTGAAAACTGAGGTGATGTTAATATTGAAGTAAAATATGCTTTCTATAAAGTTCATATTGTAACGGCATAAGATGAAGTGCACTTTAGTATTAAAAATGTTACTCATAAAATAGCTTGTGCAAGAATGTGCTAATACAGTTAAGATCAGGGCTGTATACAGGTAATTAAGATATTATAATTCATCATCATGAAATGCAGCAACACCTTTCTTGGGAATTGCTCAAGATGCTTCAGTAGAAAAAAGGCCCTAGTGCCTTTTAAGCTGGGGTGGGTTAGTAGAGGGGATATGGTTGACAAAATATGAAACAGAATGTGTGTTTTTGTGTTAAATTTGATAATGTTTCCCTCGGGTTTCCAGGAGCCAGTAGATGCGGCCGAGTGCAGAACGCACGACTGAGCTTCAAAAAAGCAGCTATTTAAAAAGTATCAGTTAACAGGACCCTCCTAACAGCCTAACTGCCTGAAACGTCAGCCAAACAAGATCCACATTGTTCAATGGCATGCCCAAAGTGGCCATAACCCAAGCACGGGCCCATAAACAACTCCAAATTGGTTTAATTATCATATAATTTTTAAAATATGTTTTAATATAGGGTCTATCCTTTTATTTACCCGGAGCGAAGTGGAAATAAGACTTGGGCCCAGTAACAAATTCAATATGTTCATTATGTAAACACCTTAAAGAGCTCGGGGGAGAGCGGGAAAAAGTCAAAATGTAAAGATTAAATAAAAGAAAAGTGGAGTTTTCACTTAAGTGCTGCACAGATGTGAAAAAAGACTGAAAAACCAAATGTTTGGTGCTTTGCAAGAAACCCAAACATGCTGATAGATAGATAGAATGATGTCCAAGCCCCCTTCTTTTTTCTTTGTTGCTGTTTTTCCAAGAGAGCTGACAAATGATGCACAGAAGAAAACCACCCGAGTGTTTCACAACAACTATTTCCTTGTTGCAAAGCGCTATATGCGGCAGAGAGGGATAAGAGAGGAGGAAAGGTCAAAGTTGACAAAGAGGCTTTTCAGCTAAATTTGTCGGCTTCGAGCTGTGGGCTGCAGAGTTGAACAAATAAACCACGTGCACACCACCACTACCCTAATCAATACTCTCTCTCTTGGCCCCAACTGTTGAGTGTTGACACGTAGGGGGCGCCACATGCCTCAAACAGTGCCCCAGAATCATGTGAGAACACACTATACCACAATCACAACACACAGGAATGTTCAGCATGTTTACTTTAAACGCTCTATTACTGTCAGCTTGATGTGCATTGCCACAAATTTCTGCTTGGCACAACAACAATGAAAAAATGTAAATGAGATGGCGAAGCCCGGCCCTGGACATGTCTGTTCGTGTCTCACTGGGAGGGAGCTGTGGTTACATCGGAACACCTATTACAAAAATACTACATGATATAAACTGGAGTGTGTGGCATGTTTTCTATTGAGAAGCTGGAGGGAAGTCAATTTCACCGTAGGAGGGATGTGTTTTCGAATTAACAGGGAATTTATTTAATTGTGTCTGAGCTAATAATTTTACAAACTATTTAATACTGGCGGATTCTGTTAAAAAATCAATAGTGCATACATGTGTTGACATTTGCATTCTACTGGATTACATTAACTATAAGTAGAAGAAATGATTCCTCCTTTACTTTGGCTTTACATTTTCTTTATCTATAATAGACAACAGATATTGAGAAATCATCAGTAGTTAAAGGAAACCTGTGTAGGGCCATGTAGTCCCCACTTTGTGCGTATTTATGCGTATGCACAGAAGCATGTTGTTGACGTAAAACACATTCCTGCTGTTTTATTGCTCCTCCAATGATCGACAATTGGCAGTGGTGGCGGGCCAAGAAATGCAGCTATGTGCCAACACAATGCATATCAATTACTCTGTACCTTTTGCTGAGTTCAGTGAACTCACATGTGGCATTCACAGGATAATGGTAATTTCTAAAAGTAAAAAACAAGCAGTGTGACAATCAAGCCACCAGCAGTATTGTAACTGCCATGTTCATCGCGTGGTGCACACTCCCTCAAAAACACAATCCTCAGAAAAGCAGCAGCTGCTTATTAGTGAATACATTTTAACCCTAAGCTTTTCATTTTCAGAATTTGACTGTATGATATGAGTTAGTTATGTGTTAGTTATGTGATTCAGTTCATGTGTAAGGAGTCATGAATAAACTATCTCAGTGATGTCAGTTGTGTAGAAATATGTAAATCTTGAGTGTGCTAACACAAGCCACCAAAAGCTATTAATCATACAAGACTTGAAAAAGCTTGTATGTACTGAGTTCACCAAGGTCTAGTTTTATTATCATCCACCAAGGAGGTTGAGTTTGTGTGAGCGTTTGTTAGCTTATTGTGTGTCTCAGCAGGATCACTCAAAAACTACTGGACTGATTTTTGTAAAGTTGTGTGGAGGGGTGAGGCTTGACCCAAGATAGATCCCATCAAATTTTGCAGCAGATCTGGAAAAATTGGTGGATCCAGGATTTTCGTTTCACCGTCTTTAACATGGTGCTCTCCAACTGCCCTCTTAGTTCATGGCGATCTGAATTTGTGAGCCAAAAAAACATGTTACTTCTTTTTTTAAATATTAAAGTTTACAGTTTAGTGTTGTTGCAGAATGTCAGGCATTTTCACACCTGAAAGTCTGGAACATGGCCAGAAAGGCTCATGTCTTTGCTACACTGTTTACATTGGATTTTTTGTTGCCAGTGTAATATCATTATGGTATTACCAGCTAAGACTAATCCGAAAAAGTGTGAAGGTTCGGATCAAAAACGTAGTTGTGAAAGCGCCCTAAAGTATGGAAAATGTAAAGTAAGTGTGATTGTTCTGTATATACTGTCTACGAAAGAAAATCCTCTAAAAGAGGATATTTGAGGGTCAGTGTTACATCACTGTGTTTCAGTATAGACCCATAACAAGGATAGCACAGAGATGCCATTGCATCTCCTTTCAGACTGAATGTTATCATTCCAAATTTGTGGCCTCACAAAATAGACAGCAGTGCCAGAATGAGGGATGAATTGCCTTGAGTCATCGGATTCCTATTAGGGAAAATGTTTGCGGAATGATTGGCAGCGATACCAGAACCGCTTTTAAACGGTCAGAGAAGATGAAGGAGGAAAAAGCAATTGACGCATCGTATCTGTTCCAAAACTAAATCTGACTGTCAACAATGTTCGCCTGTGATCGGGCCCTCCAGAAGGACACCCACTGCACGCCAAGCTTTTAGTTGAGGAAATAAAGTAATAGCAGGAACCTGATAGTCTTTAAATGGTCAATTCAGCCATGCAGCAGATCCAGACATTTTCTGCCTAACTGCTGAGGATGACGACGTTGTTCTTACTCTTTTGTCTTATGCATGTGACTTGAGGAATGAGGTAGGCATGAGATTAATTTCTTGTGGGCAAAAAGACCAGTAGCTTCTATAAGGTCTTTTAAAGAACAGACACTAGGGTAATGGTGTAAATAAGACCCTCCTCCTCTGAGGAGTAGTTGATAAGATGCATCACATTCAACAATTGACATTTTAATATTTTACAGTGACAAACCAAACAAACAGAATTGATGTTTGTGTGGTATAACTAATAATGACACCTTGGAAGGAACACAAACTGCAGCAGCTTTATTTTGGAAGGCCCTCCACATCCTCTCTGTTTGCTTTGTTTTGGGTGAGCGCCGAAACCTGCGTTTCATTTGCAGTTCTGACCTCGAGGATCACATCATAATTTTCAGAACGAGTTCACTCCTCATTAGAAGTGAAAAAAGTGATGGAGCGACAGGGGGGCGGAGAGGGAGAAACTGAGGAATAAAGATAAATGGGACATGAAGAAGAGAATGAGAGAAAGCTCAGAATGAAAGAGTGTTTTCGGCTGATGTGAACCAAATGACAGGCGTCGGGACATGAATGTGAAAACTTAATGGGTCTGGCCTCTGAAGTGGGCCTCCACAGTAAAATGAAAAGCCTGTGGAGCTGGCTCCTGTGATGGATGAAGCGTTGTGCTTCCCGGGCCCTGACAGATTCTGGGAAAGCGCTCGAGTCGTCTCCGGTCCTGATAAAGAAATAAGAGGAGAGCCAGCGCTGCTTGTCTTGCTCCTGAGGTGACAGAGGAGCTTTAAAATGTGGTAGATTTTACCAGCCAGACAGCCATTATCTGCAACCCCGAGCAGCGATAATGCGATTTGCACCCTTCTTTTGTGACAAGGGCAGGATCAATACTTTTGTGTGTGGAAATATCAACAATTATAACTAGAAACATATACGGTGTGAGCCTGGCCTTGATGATGATCTCCCTCTAAGCCTCTGACCCAGTGACTCCGCAGCAGACTCAACACAAAGACTTGGGACGGAGCCCATATGTCCCTGTTCAAGAGACGTCTTCAGTCATGGTCTCTAATTGGTACCATCTCCTCTCAGGGTGACATCACTGGAGTCATGGCAGAGGTGATGGGGACCAGATGGTGAAGAGATGGTGATGAGCCACTCCTGAACCTCTCGTATTTTCACCTCTCGTCCAAGTACTTTTCATTTTGTCGCAGCTTATCTCATCTGTCAGATCGACAGGGTTCACCCCCCTCATATATATATATTTTTTCACCATCAAAATTGCCTTTAGTTTCCAACACAATTGCCATAGACTAAATCAATGTGCCTTGACTTCACTGCACACATCCCTCATATTTACTGAGATTGATCCTACAGGATCTGTTGCTCTTCCATACTGTAGATAAGATTGATTTGGCCACAAAAAGATTGTGCTCTGATTTTCATAAAGTGGCTTGTGGTGACTGCCTCCTCCTGCAGACCTTCGACCTCTAATTAACACCCCTCCTGTCCTCCCCTTCCTCCCTCCTTCTTTATCACTTCCCAAAAGTGATCCAACACGCTGTCCTGGAGAAGGTCGAACATTTTCAGGCCCTTGCACTCAGATATAAACACACGCAGACAAAGAAACACATTGATCCTGGAGGCTGGTGTTCGTTTCAGATTCCTGTTAGGATCCATAAATCCCATCGATTTCACCATCTCCTCTGATTAGGCAATTGAGGAGAACATAACAGCACTCTGACGGGCCTGATCAGGAGGACTTGTCCCAGAGGACAGCTGATATAAAGAGGAGGAAAAAGTGTGAAATAGACTGGGACAGAAAAAGTGTTCAGGCTAGTATCGACCATTCACTACTATTAATATGTTTACGTCAAACTTTTTGTTCTTGCACATATGTAGTTCACAACAACATTGGCAGATTCACCGCTAATATCCTAAGGTCCTTGATTACTGACAGAAGTGGACAAACGCAGGCTTTTCATTTTTAGCTTCAGCACTTGGCATTTGTTTGCTGAAATCACAAATTCAAACTGGAAGGGCACTCTGAGAGCCCACATCTCAACCAAGGCTAATGCCCTATCTCGCTATGTCATAGCAGTGCTTCCCCTCAATTACCTAGATTATGGCGGCCCACCATATCCTTATTTGTCTTTCATAATGAACCACATTTTTATTTTACACTTCTCATAATGACATAAGAGATCTCTAACTTGGTGTTTTATTGCGGTGCTGCATTGTATAGCTGTGTGCAATGCTACTTGCCGCTAGCTTGCTTGGGTGCTTGCAATATCATCCATAAAGTTGTTACTGTCCATGCAGACAGTCAGACATCACAGTTTCAGCTGCATTCACCTATGCATGCAAGTGGTATGCAATGCAGATCTCTCTCACAGGAGAACTTGTGTTTCACTCTTTAGTTTGTGTGCTACCGCCATAGATTGAGTGAATTCTGTGGGAGAAGCTGCAGAGAAAGTGGAAACTAAATTCCTGGATCTGCCCATTTGCCCAGAACCAAAATTGAACCCATACAGCATCCTTTCACCAAGTTTCTCAATAATCCATCCAGTAGTTTTTGTGTTAACTGCAACAGACGGACAAAGCGAAATAGAGTACAGTATGACTTCTAATTCTAGTTCAAGTTGTTGTATTTCTCTGTTTGATCCATGTGTTCGTAGGAGCCTCAGGTTCCTCATCCTCCTGCTATTCCAGGCAGTTTGTGTCTGCCTGTTCTCTTGGAAAGCCTTCTCCCACTGCCTGTCCTGCTCCACCATCAGGTTCAAGCCGGCAGAATTTCTCTACCACGTCTTTACATTAAACCTACTCTGAAACCTTAAACATCACTTATTTTAACACAACAGCATTGGGCTAAAAGACTAATTGCTACATAATCCAATTACAAAGTCAGCATCCTCACCACATGATGCATGTAGGAGACATTGTTGTTTTTACAGTGTAGATCTGGTTAGTTAAAATATTATAAATACTGTGCATTGAGGAAAAATCTAATATCGTATACAGATTAGACAAAACAGTTGAGTAGCTTGCTTGTTTTCATTTTTTATCAATACAACATTTCGGATGTGTTTGGCACTCGTAATGCTATATGTGGGGTAGAATTGACTGGAGTGTAAACTTACCCAAATCCAATAAACAGCAGGACAGGCCAGCTAACGTTGGCCTTCATGGATGCTCTGAGAGTGTAGGCCAACATTAGCTGGCCTGTCCTGCTGTTTATTGGATTTGGGTAAGTTTGGTTTGCTGGTTTATTTATTTGCTTGTTATTTGTTTGCAGGATTACACAAAAACTACTGAACTGATTTCCATCAAACTTGGTGGAGGGATAGAGGCCTGGGAAAAATCCATTGAATTTTGGTGCAGATCTGGATTAAAGATCATATTCAGTTTTTTCCCCCCACTTTGTTTAAATATGTTTTATGACAAATAAATCATTGAAGTTATCAGACCACTTCCATTTTTCTTTCAAATTTCTACTTTAAGAATTAGACATTCGTGTAAGATTGCTTGGCCTTAGTGAAGGTCAACACTCTACTAAGTACCATTCTAGTTACTGCTGGAGTTGGCTGCTCCACTCTGCTAGTGTCTGGGTCACTGTTTTCTAACACTAACCTTTTCTTGAAACCCTGGTATGTGCATGCCGTAAATTGTATGGGTACTGCAGCAACCCTAACCCTAACCCTTTTTCTTCACATCAAGCAACATCATACAAACAGTGTTTGACACTTTTCTAAGAAAATCCCCAAAAACTTTACAGACCATGCAGGTCCCCAAATCCCTTATCTAACTGCCAAGTTTGAAGTTGATTGGAGAAAACCTAAATAAAGTTTGACAGACGAACAGGAAGAGATTCCTCACTTGATAATGATAGTTAGGTGCGGGTTATGTTAAAGAGATAAACACATTGTATGAAAGCACCCTCCAAACTTAAGGATACTGAGTCTCTCTTTTCTTTCAGACCACACCACATCAACATGTAAAGAAGTTGTTTGAGAGAAAAAGGGTTGGCAGACTTGCCAGTCCTAGTTAAGATTGCTAAACTGTGATTGGACAATGGCTGCTCAGGGGAGAAATTAAGCGAGCAGTAAATGCTCGTATAGCCTCAGTGACATCAGTGGATTTGTGGTGTGTACAAAGCAGTGGAACATGTTCTGCTCAATGATTTCAGACCTGCAGGACAGAGAGCAGACACAAAGCTCGGCTGTGCCCATGACACAGATCTCATGCAATGACCTGGAACTGCGTCTAAACAAACAGGCCAGACCATAGAAGTGGATCTAGTCTCAGCGACAGAGGAAAACGGTCCAGGCATTCTACCCTGTCTGTGTCAACAATGACACACCTCTGCTCCAGTCTGTCCACCTCCCTCCTCCTGCTGCCTTCAAAGCTCTGACAGAGTGAAAGAGAGAAAACAGGCCTGTGTCACACTGTAAAGCCAAAACGCTTAATCCAAGCCTTCACTTGGGCTCTGTGTGTGTCTCTTTCTCTCCGTCTCTCTGGTCCCACTTGCTCTCCCTCTTCAGAGGGATAAAGCAGCAGTTGAAGAAGTAGCCCACCCTAGGGGTTGAAAGCTTGTATCCCATCCAACCCTGAAAGCTGTTTTCACTCAAAACATTGTCAGCGTGCCCAAACATGTCATAGGAAGTTATTTGTAACAAGGGGGATAGGGAACTATCCTTTAGATCTGTCATCGGGCTCTGAAGGGGAAGCTCACAGCTCACTGGCCGCACACCTCCGCTGGCCAATCAGAAAGCAAGAAAGAAAAATAAATAGGGGACGCTGGCCCTGACTGGACAGCTCACACTGGTGGTTTCATCATGCTCCTGGCACGTCGGGTGCAATGGCGACAGTGTTTCTGAGGATGTTTGTGCTTTGTGCTTTTCCTCCTCTCTTCCTCCACTCTCGTCTTTCCCATTTGGGACCTCTTTCAAACATGGTACATGAAACGTCATTCCGCTGTGGTAAATGGAAATAACAGTGTATTACATAATGAACAGAATAAAACCAGAAGACCTTTTACTTAGAAAACCTATATACCTATAAATATTACCTCATCACAACCAGAAGTCCTCTTCATGAATGTGACCTATGACACTGCATATCATTAGACTTTGTAGCCTCTACTTAAAAAACATAAATCTAGCTTGTTACAGAGGAATTAATAGCATTAATAGTGCACTTTAGTTATTTAGTATTTCACTTCCAAGACCTCTAAAGCTAGAGTTAGAATTATAATCATAATATGATTATTATTAAAGCAATGAAAGAATAGCAGTTAAATTCCCACTTCTTTTGTAGTTCACACCTCCAGTTTGGAACACATATATCTATCCTCTAATTGCAGATATCTCTCTATCTATGTGGCTAACATATCTCCAGAACGGTTCATCTTATCGACGTCATGATTTCTGTATCCTTTAGGGCCTAAGGAAGTACAGTGTTTGTAGCAGCTCTGTAGCAGCTCGGGCAGGGACTCATCAATGAAAGTGATGTTGTCGATCATGACAACAGCTCGTTCATGACAACGGCAACAGCAACTGATTATCCAGTTCAGGGCTCTACGTACTGAGTTGAGTTTGACTGACCATTGAATAAACAGGTGAACAGCTCTTTGTGCAGCAGCGGTGGTGCAGCTTTAGGGTTCTGTGGACTGAATCCTGCAGCATCTTTACCCGCCGCAGCTCAAGAACCACAGGTCACTTTTACAGTTTTGGAAAGAAAGCTACAAGTGGCATTGGTACAGGCCAAGCAAGGATTACGAAAGGCACTTCACTAGTGTTAGGAATTTGAAGTCTCAGGCTCATGCAAAATCAAAAGTCATTTTAGAAAATATTGGAAAACTCATTCTCCAATGCCACAACAGACATTAAATACGTTGGTGCATGCTGAGTGTGAACAGTTAACAGAATTTAGTGCTGGAAGTCAGTGTTGTCACTTTCATATTTTACCATATTCTCCAAAAAAATACAAGTAGCTCCAGTACAGAACATATAAATGTATTGCTGTGTTTGCCTCAGTTGTACTCTGCCTGTTGTGCTGCTTGTGATGAAACACACACTGTGAGTCACTGCAGTGAGTCCTACCAGCTCTCTGGGCATAAACCAACTTCATGACAAGATCACAGACACGAGGGCCGACAATAGCTTGAGTCATTAATCACAGGTGGAACAGCTGCCATGCCGTGCGTAGCATGGTAGGAGGCTCAGTTGGAAAGGTATCACAGAAAATGACTTGCACGCTTTTCCAGATTTGTCGGTGCCATCCCTCGCATCTCCTCCTCCCTCAGCAGGAATGTCACAGCAATCAGAGCCAGTGCCAGTGGCAGATTTTTGATCAGCAACAAAGCATCGATACGAGGATGAACGCAAACAGATGCAAACCTTTTGGCTGAAACACGCAGTGACACACCTGTTTGCAGGCATGCAAGCTCAATTAATTAGTGCAGTCATCCAGAAATCAACAGGCACACATGCACATGCTCAGTCAAACACACACACAAACACATACAGACACATACATACACACTCTGTAAGCTGTACCCAATCAATTGTTGTAACCATTATTCAGCATATGCGTTTAATTTGTCCTTGGCAATTTCCATCATGGCTGGTTGATGATCTACAGAGAGCGATAGAACAAAGCCGAGGCGCTCACAGGACAAGTCCCGACCAAACCAACGCAACCACAAACACACAGGATAAATGTCAGCACTTTGACCAATCCAGCCTCTTGCTCTGCTTCTAACAAGCACAATAAATATTAGTGAAGATGATGATTAAGCTACACAGAGCAGTGGAGTAATGACTGTGGCTGAACTTGATGCTGTAACACGTAGACTCAAGGGTTTGCCAGGTAACAAATGTGAAGCGTCTGATGTTGCACTGGACTCATTCAACCAAATTGACTCAGTTAAATGTTCTGGAGCCTGTGGTTGTCAGAATATAAAGAGAAGAGTCACTACCTCTTCCACACACATTTGTCAGTGCAGGAGGGCAGACTGGCTGCACGTGCAAACACACATGCACACCGGCTCTGTGGGTAATAGTGGCTGCACGGGTGTTAGAGGGGCGCCACTGTGGTCGGACTGGACTGTCTGGGAGCATAAAGTGGCCTTCTCATGGTTCCCCATTTGCCTGGGTGGTCTGACTCTAGCATTGGTGTGTATGTGTGTGTGTGTGTGTGTGTGTGTGTGTGTGTGTGTGTGTGTGTGTGTGTGTGTGTGTGTGTGTGTGTGTGTGTGTGTGTACGTGTGGACAGGGACGGACATACATTCATCCTGCAAAGGTGAGATGAGTGGCTGTGTGTGGTGGCAAAGGGTGGCAAGACAGCCGGGTAGTGCCCACACATGGAGCGCCACAAGTCCCACTGACCATCCTATTAAACACACACTTACCACACACAGACACACACGGACACACACACACACACACACACACACACACACACACACACACACACACACACACACACACACACACACACACACAATCCATGCGGAACAAATATTTTGACATAGACAGGCAGACGACGGGGCGTCTCCTCTCTGTAGCTGGGTAACTTCTAGTGTCGGGCTGTGCTCAGCACAGGATGGTCTCGGTTTGCCCAAACAGGAGCTGAGGAAACCTCAGCCGCTTTTAGAGTCAATCAGCCCTCCGCCAGCCCCCTACCCCGCCCCGACGACTCTGGAGGCAAATGTTAACACAGAGCCATCAGACGGTGGAGTGAGCAGAACAGAAGATTCCTTGGGTTTCTAAGATGTGGTGTGAAGGGAAAAAAATAAACATTTTCTTCTTCCAATGAGATTTCAACAGGCAGATATATGTCCTGTCGCCTTTCCAGTTACATTGAAAAAAAGTGTCATTCTCTGTCTCTCTCTTTCCATCGTGCTCTCTCTCTCTCTCATAAGTGCCAGGCTATTTTGGTTTCCGAAAATATTTTCTAAGGTCTGAAGAGCTGCTTTTCTGTCGCCGTTGCTGTTTGAAAGTGAGAATGTGGCTGAAAAGGACCTTTCACTGGCCAGAATCAAAGTGCTCTGACCATGTGAAATGGTCCTCTATTGAGAGGGAAGGCCACCTCAGTGCACACAGCAAATTTATGGATCCACAACACCAGTGTTCATAACCTGAGACATCAATGTTCAGGTATAAAAGCAGGATATTTGAAAGGCTTTGTGAACAAGTATAACAAGGCTGCTGTTGGTTTAAACAGCTCTCTGCTCCTTTAAATTGTCTTGACTCAGCTTCAAGTTATGTCCATTTGATGCTACCTCATTTCTTCAATACCCTTCAGAAGAACTGATTGCACTTTTTCATTCCACTACATGTATCTGAATAGTATGATTGACTTACTGTGTGGATCAAATTACATAAAAAGCTCAAACTAGCTATTTCAACCACTGAAACATTAAATCCTGCCCCCATATCTACACTTTTGGTGTTACTACTGTACTTAAACTGGCATTCATTATTTTTTTTGGCTGCTTCAGTGCAGTTTCTGTCCACCTGATGAATGTAAGTCTAACATTCGCTCTTGTTATAGAGCTGTTTTGCTTTCCATTAACTCCGGCTCTTTAGCAGCAAAACGCTGCAACGTTAGTTAGCCGCTAAATTGTCTGTCACCATTTGGGCCAACTTATAACATACAGTGAATTAATTTGAACTAAATGAGCTCCAAACGCGAGTAAGTCTTAGCTGCCAATCATTTCACCACATTGTAAAGCATCAATTAACTAATTAAAACCAAACATACTAGTTTGGTAAGTACCTGATGCTCCCTAAAATGACAGAATTCATTACTTTTTATGTTTGGTCCATGTCCCATTAGTTTACATGGTGGAGGCAGGATTTATGATGTATACTGCAGCCACCAGGAGGCAATCAAAACGCTTGGCTTCACTTTTGAGGAGCAGTCATGTTGTCCATCTTTATATAAATTCTATGCAGGGAATCAAAACATTCAAGTGGTGAACCCCCCCAAAAAGCTCGAAGACTAACATGATCCCCGCAGCTGAGCAGGATTGCAGAGTTGGTTTTTAAATCAGGGTTCAACACTATTAAAAACTATTTGCCACATAACACATAATAATTTCAGACATCGTTCACAAATACTGCTTTGAGTAGGTGATTGATTCCGTGACTATAGTGACAGTTAAAAAAAATGGCTGATGCTAATTTGATTAAAAGCACAGACCATTCAAACAAGTACCTTCACCAGTTTTTCATCCTCATCCTCACTGTTGTAAAAACTCTCTAGACAAGACTCTTCGTTGTTTACATGTTGTTTTCTCTGCCTCCTCCATGCATGCAGGCAGAGTTAAGGGCGCAGCATTCATTATTGATCAGGCTATTTGCAAATGTCCTTATTGAGTAATAAACAGTCGTACATAGACAGTCGGTGCATTAGTGTCAGCAGTAGCGCCAGGCGGACAGCAGAGGCCTATCAGTCACCATCACTCCCAACGTGACGAGACTGATTATAGGTTATTATTAAGCTGTATTGATTACTGCCAGGGGGAGCTAAGTGTGCTAGAGAGAGAGACTGTTGATCTGTATAGGGAGAGACTTTTACAGCTCCCTGCACTACAGTACGCTGCACTGTAGTAAAGCACACTACTGGACAGTTTAAAGCGATTTGACAATAAGCAGATGCTCCATTTAGCCTTATTCAATAAAATGCAGTTTTACTGAGCATTTTATCGCCGGGTTATGTCAGGGAAGTCATATACCATCAAATTTCATCAGTGGGTTTGAGCTTTTATCGTCACAATAATTACGGCTGTCCATTTATTGAATAAACCTTTGAGGTGGTAGCACTTTGAGATGCCAGAGCCACCCCAAACACACCACTTTTAGGGGCAGAGGGAACAGCTGACAGGCTTTGGAGACCGTGTGGGTAACCTACCCTGTACCACTATGTCCACACACATGCTCACAAACACACACATACACACACCATTCTTTGCTCCAAACCAATCATTATACCCATCCTGCCCACAGCTTGAGAGTCCTCAGGTCCACAGAAAGATACTTAGTTGTGGTTGAAGAAGCACTTACATCCACTCAGCATTCTGCCATTCCCTGCCCAAGATGATGCCGTTCTGGTAGGAAGAGAGAGAGAGGGGGGGGGGGGGGGGGGTTTGGTTCTACTTTTTACGAACTTCCTGCGATCATCCATCAGCCCGGCTAAAAAGAAATAGATGGATATGGTGGCCACAGTTTGTAACCTCAAGAAAAGCTTAATGCAGAGAAGGGGGCTTCTCTAGACCAGCTCCTCGGCCACCATTGCAGAAGAAGTGATACCATCAATTATTAAAACTCCATTGGGTTTAATATTTAATGCTCGCGACATGTAATTTACACTTACACTCGAGAAATCACGGGGTGCGGACCAAAATAATCAAGTGCATTTGTTCCAGGGAGTGCATGGGGTGTTATATGAATCCCATCCGGTGGGCTCTGATTTCACTAATTATCTGCAGAGTAAAGCAGCAACTATGCATTTGATTTGATCCATATTGGAAAAGTTTGGAACCACCAGAAATGAATGCATATTTATCAATGTGAAGCAAATCAATGAAATTAGAAAGAATAAAAAGATTTTCCTTTCAGTAAAGTTGAAACCCAAGTGGGTGGAATATTCATCCTGTATACAATACTGCCTTTGATGAAACCTTTATGTATGGGTTACTATTTTATTACCACATAGCTCAAAGCAAAGTGTACTTCTGGGCTAAAAATATTTTAATATATACAAAATATCAACCGGTGACGTGTGGCATATCACCAAAATAAAGAAACCGACCAGAATTTCCTCACATCTCTACATCCACTGCATCCACATAAAACTGGCCAACTACTGCATGACTGCATAATACCAAATTTCCCTGTATTGTATATCCAGCTATCCTAAGGTCCTATTTATCCAGTCCAAAGAAAAACAGCTGTCTGTCACAAAGCAGCAGCATCAGCCAACAAGGTTTCAGCGCGCTGCAGAAACTCCAGTCTGCTTCTTTTCTGTTTGCCAGTGACTCAGCTGGACTCAGCCGTGGCAGTATAAGCAGGATTTTAAATGAGGTGGTGAACTTTGAGTTAACACCTTTTAGGGTTGCAATGATGTGAACATGTGCTGTGAATTTGGGGTAAAGGGGGTACTGCATATTGCCATTAGAGCAGTAGATTGACCCCTGACACATGTAACACCTCCTAATTTGTCCTAAGGAGAAGTTAACGAGGCCAACTGGGGAGAAGGTCATTAAAGTATAGGGCAGTGGAAGCCTCGCTGACAGAGACAAGGAGCCTGTGTGTGTGTGTGTGTGTGTGTGTGTGTGTGTGTGTGTGTGTGAGTGTATATGTGTGTGTGTGAAGTGAAATTGTAGTTAAGAGTCTTTTTTAAAGAAATTCATTGGATAATTTATGTTGTTTCATATTCTGGGTAATTCTGTCATTAAAATGTGACATACTGTGGTAGGGGGGTGAAAAAGTTAATAAATCGCGATTTGCTGCGGTGGCTCCTGTGATACTGTGTAATGCAATCCAATCCTATACCCATATAAAATAATCTCAACACTAGAATAGCATGCACTCTGTAGAACACACAACTCCGCCAAGGCCTAACAGTCCCATTAAATTCTATCAAGATGGTACACACACTTATAGATATTGGTTCAAGCACAAGTACCAGACTGTTCTTACTGTAAGCATGTTGTCAGTTGAGCAAACATACTTATTTACCTTCTCGACCACATTTGGGCTGCATTGTGTAGAAAAAAAACCAATCACTACAATGATATAATGACAACACCAAAGTGTCAAGGCAAGTGGCCACAAAGATAACGTGCCAATTTGTATCCCATTATGCTCAGGGAGTGCCCTCTGCAAATTGTGTCCCAGAAAAGAATCTAGGTTGAGGAACACAGAGTGCAGCTGCTTGTGGTGGCCAAATGCCCTACTTACCACCTTCTTTCTTATTGTGCAGTTACCTACAAGACACACCCAAGAGTACTGTAAATGTCTGTGTATGTACTTGTTTTTGTTACCTCTTTAGGACCTTTTCCAGAATAAAAACTAACCTTGTCAGGACCAGTAGACCTCATTGGGACCAAAGCTTAGTCCCCAGTTTCTGGGGTCCTGGTTAATGTTAGTAGCAAGATGTTAAATGTGGTCAGGTTAAGGTAAGGGTTAGGTGCGAAATTGGTCATGGTTAAGATTAAGGATAAGGATAGGCTGTCCATAATGAATGGAAGTCAATGCAAACGTGTGTGTTTGTGTGTGTGTGTGTCTGTCATGTATCACTCTTGTTGTGGGAACCTAAATCCGTTTACACACATTTTAACATGAAGATGTATTTTAGGGTTACAGGTTTAAGTTCATGTTCAGATTAGACAAGTGTTAACTTTGGTTAAGGTTAGAGTAAGTAGGAAATCAATGTAAATAATTGTAATATCCTCTGAAGTCACAGAGACACGACTGTGTGTGAGTGTGTGCATGAGAATATTGTGTGAGTTAAACCGACTTAAAAGGGAGGCATGAAAATAAAACATAACAAAGTAATGCTTTATTTCCAAGGATTTGATCTGATAAAAAGGTGAAAAATGGAGCAAAGCAGCATTTACTACTCGAAACTCACATGTTCAACCATCGGTTAGTTCTTCTATGATCATACAACTTTTCCTTAAGTTCACCTCTTGTGCACCCAAAGCAGTGAAACCACACCATATGCTTCCAGGGCAGTGTGCTTACCACTGATAAACATTCCTCAGACTGTGGTGGAAACAGATTTTTTTTTAAAACTGCTGTGTGTGCCTTTGTCAGCCAGGAGCCCTTGACTACAACCAAGGCGGAATGCATGTAAAGCTGTGCGGCTCCGAAGGGCCCTTTTTTCCCACTGCTAACCACCACTGGAGGGCACTGCCGCTGTCTGCCTTCACACAGGCAGCCCTTTGTTGGGAGATACTGTCTTCAGCAAACACAAAGCACATAGAAGATTAACAGGGACCAAATTAATATATATATATTAATATCTTATATATATATATATATATATATAAGATATTTGCCTAATTTTGATCATGTGGGGTGTAAGTTTCTAACTTGCTTTTTCTAAAGCCTTAGTAAACAGGGACTTTGTGTTATTTACAGTATTATTAGAGCATTATCACCCAAGGAATGGTAAATGGTCTGTATTTATATGGTGCTTTTCTAGTCTTACAGTACAGTTTTTACCATTCACCCATTCTTTCTCTATCATATGTCACTCATACACTGATGGCACAGCCGTTAGGGGCAATTTGGGGTTTAGTGTCTCTCTCAAGGACACTTCGGCACACAGAATGGGAGAGACGAGGATCAAAACGCCAACCCTCTGTTTAGTGGAGGACCCGCTCTATCTCCTGAGCCACAGTGGAGCAGAGGTCAATACAGGCTCATCTCTCAAAACTTCATTCCTAATGTCTTCTACATTTTATACATGTATACAACAGTATATACAGTGATCTGGTGATAGTTGATTGTTATCAGTGTTAAAGGTACAGGCTGTTTCTGTGGTTTGAAGTACTTTGCTCACCAAAACAAAAAACAAAAACACACAAATGCCACACAGCATGAAGCCTTCTCAACCGCAGAGCTCGCAGCCATGTTTTTCTATTTCCTATTTTTTTCTCCTCTTCTGGAGCAAACTGCAGGAGGGTTGGCTACATTGGAATGCTACCGAGTTTGAGTTGTTTCAAATGAAATAGTTTGGCCTCAACACCTCCACCCCCTCTAGCCACAATGTCACAAACACTTACATCCTTGATGGTGGAAAAAAAAAAAAATAGCACAGTGTGCAACGATGGTTGGCAGTGATAAAGTGCAAAAAGAAAAAAAAATGGGGCAGCTGCATTGCCAGAGCACATCTGCTGACTCAGGGGTTTGGGCTGCTAGCACTAACACTACAAGTGCTACTGCAGGATGGGCCTTGTTTGCTGGAAAAAAGAATTGTGGAGTGGATAAGATGGTAAAGAAGTGGTGGTTAATAATTACAGAAAATGACAGGATGGATGTGGAAATCAAGTGTTAGAAATGTGCCTAACGTAGGTTGAGAGGCAATGGGGAAAATTGGAGAAGAGCTGGCATGAAGGGGGATGAATAAAACGAGAGTACACAAAAAAAGAGGAAAAGTTGGAAAATCTGTCGGAGACACTGTAGTATTCTGCATGAATGATAGCCCTTAATGAGAGGATATGATACGACGACGAAGCGCCAAACCACCGGCAGCACCGTGCGCGGCGCTGGAACCGACGCCTGCAGAAGCTCTGGCTTTATTGGAGGTGGGCAGACGTTCAAGTTTTCCTTTGACGCTCCACCCCGCAAGCCGCTTTTATGGGGCTGTTTACTAGCACGGGCTTCCAGAGATCTTTATCCTGTGCGCCTTTGATTTGCCAGAGCTCTCATCCCACATCCCATATGCAGCGGCAGAGACACGGGCCTTTCAAGACGCAAAAATAGAAATCTGGCAGTCATTTCACAGTCAGAGCATTTTTTTGGTGTGTGCCCCCCCCTCTCTTTTCACCCCCTTCATTTTATTCCTTTATACCCCCCTTCTTTTTCTCCACATCTTCAGATATAATTATGGGGGCTCTCTCTCTGCAGATGTGCCTCCTCGTCGCTCGTCTCATCTTCCAGATTTGAGGGGATGAGTTGAAATGTGATGTTGCGCCAACAGAGGGGACATATGCATTGATTCTGGACTGTAGCCACAGTGTTAACAAAACATGCTCCTCTCTGATAAACTACAAATGAATAGTAAATAATAAATGGAAACGTCAACAGTCTCAACGCATGTGTGCAGGCAGCAACAAGCTATGACAGCAGCTACAGCGTAATGTTAATTTCATTTATTTCCTATGACAACTGCTGAATTACAAAGGCTCCAGCAAACACAGAGCAGCTGCAGTGGCTGCCGGGGCCTCTACTGTACGATGTAGGTGGTCACCATCCAACTGTTCCCTCTACAACACACACAAACACAGTAATGAACGTGTTCTTGATAATTCAGCATTAATGAGAAATATCTGTGTGCTGTTAAAGTTTTCATAGCAAGTAGAAAACCACTTCTGTCAGGCCACACCAAAACGACAAGCCATCACCAGCCAGAGGAATAGAAAAAAACACACCAAATAAGAAAAATATAGGGTAGAAAAAGTAAAGTCAATACACATAACTACATATAGCTGTGGTCCGAGGATGACCATGGGACAGGGTGCAATTATCCTGCGCTGACACAAAAACACACTAGCCGTAACATTTAGCCATTGTTAACACCAGCCGCAGTGGGCAGTCGAGTAGAGCGAGCGAGTCAAGGCCAAACACAACTCACGCAAAACAGACCTGACCGGATGAGGCCGCAACCGCCCTGTCACGTGACCAAGGTCATCAGGAAATGTCCGTATGGGAGGAATAACAGCATTCAGCAGCTGTAGCTCACCACTGAGTGAGCCTTCCTCTTGTTGTGCCAGAAGCAACTGTTAATGTCCCGGGTTCTTTCGACGGGCAATTCTCAGGTGCGCCAACTCAGTTTGTCAATGACAGCCGATTTAAAAGTTGCCAGGTTGAAGCAAAAGATTGTAGAAAAATTGAAAATTGAGGCTCCCCAGCTGTGAGTATCGGAAGCAAGGGAGTGAGTCTGGGCAAGAAGACCTCTCTGTGGAGTAATTCATGAACGGCCACAGGCTGCCTGAGAAGTGTGATTTGGCTCGGAGCAGGTGAGTGGTTCTGCATGGCGGACAGAGGCAGGAAGTTCTGACTGCAGGAGAAAGGGTCAGCAAGTCTATGTAACGGTTTCCAAGAGAGAGGGAGAAGTTTAACTGAAACACAGAGGCCCTCGCTCATAATCCTCCTGTGGTTTCCTTCCTCAGCTCGTTGGCCCCAAACCCCCGTGCAGACAGCCTCCTTTTTTTTACTGCTGCACTCAAGACCCCCCCACCCAACCCCTCTCCCTCTCTCCTTCAATCTCATTTTCTTTCTTTTTCTTTTGCGGTGTAAAAAAGATGACGCTTATTCGGGTCTGGCTGTTGCCCTGGCTCCGCTCCATGGGAGGAGATGTGGTTTCTCCAGCTGCTGTGAATCCTGCAATGAAGGTCTGCGTAAGAAGCCATGCTTAATTTGCGTGGTCGAGGCCGCGCTACCCCCCACCCCCACCACCACTTCACTCCAATATCCATCTCGGTATTCTCTGCAACCTCTCTGGAACAATACTCACTGATGCTGCACACAATTACTGTTTGGTCACAAATATAGGACAATATGCTTTTCTGGATATTATGTTTGAATATTTGAGGGGTCATTTTATGTTCAAGTACTAAACATTTGAATACTCACAACTGCTGGTTTTGCTTGATCTTGAATGTTTTTTTAAATGTAAAATGTATTTCTTTGGGAATGGAACTGTATTTCCATACTGCATTCATATGAACATCATTAGTAGATTATGTCACAGATTTCGCTTCATCTTGTTTCAAATGTAAAAAAAAAGGTAACAATAACAATAACAACAACAACAATAATAAAGAGGGTATTTTATCTCTGTCACTCTCATTAATACGAAATTAAGCAGATGATAGAAAATCAGTACAGTTGTGAATTTACTAGAGCCAACCGCCAGTTCAACATAGGTAAATAAGACTGGCTTTGTCTAATTGCAAAAAAATCTCTTCAACTCTTAAAAGTCACAAATTAACACCTTATCTCTCATTTGATTAACGTGAACAATTAACTTAATTATAAAAGTGAGCATTCCTTTTTACTGAGTGATAATCCTGGATTCTCACAGACTGAGGTGTTTAGTTGGGCAAGTTTCTCCTTACAGGTGAATTGTTTTACTTGCACAGTTTATATAAGCTCCTGTCAATTGAAAGTGAATGGAAAATGTCTCAAAGATTCAAGATTGCCACGATGAGGAGGTCAAAAAGAGTAACATGCTGAAGAAATGTGTCACTGATAAACAGAGGGATTTAGCTGCAGTTTTAAAACACTCTTGGACAAGCTGCTCTTATATGGAATTTATATCCTGCTATAACGGAAAATTTCATGTTTCGATTTTACTAAAGAAAGGATTTTATCAGCGATGAGGAATATCTTATCCTTGTCTTATCAACAGGAGAAGTCAGAGGTCATCTTATATCCAGTAATTTAGCTTCACAGTTTGTAAAAGTAAAGGCTCAGTACAAGTCCAACTCATAGGCCTACCTGAATTAAATGACACTAAAAATGCCAAGACACTATAGTCGCAACCTGTGAGTTAACAACACAGTTGCCATTGACAGATATGAGTCACATTTACATCTCCTGCACTGAACGCTGCCGACTGTGCTGATCAAAACATTACATAAGACTGGTGTGGCGGTAGGTTAGGGAGTCTGGCTGGGATCCAGAGGCTTTCTAGAGGCCCTGGCTTCTCTCTGTACATTAGCCAGGATATTAAAGGAAATGCAGGCCACCACAGGCTCCACTGCTGTGGTTTGCCATCAGCCGGAGCAAATCTGTGTGTTCCAGAGGCACACTCTGAGCCCAGCCTTGACATGACGACTGTGTGTGTGTGTGTGTGTGTGTGTGTGTGTGTGTGTGTGTGTGTGTGTGTGTGTGTGTGTGTGTGTGTTGTGGGGGAGTCGGTAGGACAACTGCATGACCACTGTGTTCCGTACTGTGTGGCCTGTCAGCAGCCGGTCGCTATAGTAATACTCACTCATTACCCATAATAGCCACAGAGACAAAGAGACAGGCAGATGTGAAGGACCCATACACACAGAACACACACACACACACACACACACACACACACACACACACACACACACACACACATTGTCATGAACAGACATTCCACATGGGCCCCTGTGTGTGTTCACGGGTCATTAGCATAGCTGTAGTGTTAGCTAATCGGCTGTGGCAGTGTTTTTGCTGGGGACTGGCTGGGTGGGTGGGACAGGTAACGTTCAATTACAGCCCCGCCTGGTTGGGCCGGGAGAGGATAAAAAAGACAGCGGCTTCCCGTTACTGAGCAAACACACAACACATTGTCTCTGCAGGAGGATGGAGAGTGAGTGAAAATATGAGGAGCCACCCTTTCCTCTGAGCCTGAACAGAAATGCTTCCCACCTCATCACCGCGCTGTTTTATTTCAATGAATACCACCCAGTGAGTGAGCGAGACATGTGCCTGGGAGACGCTCATTCACACATGACTCAATGTATATGCATGTGCATTCATATTTAATAGCTGAATATGTATGTGTGTACCGTGTGTGTGTGTGCGTGTCTGTGGGGGATTGTCTCCTAATATAGTTAAGCTGTGAAAAACCCCAAAGTCTTTGGCGAGGTCTCACACACACTTTTTCTCCTTCCTCCCTCTCACCAGAACCATTTATCAGAGCAGAACAGGGGCAGCTTGCGTGTCATAAGCCTCTTTGGAGCCACAAACAAATCAGGCCGGGCTCTCCATCAAATGAACTCCCCACTCGACTGGCGGTTACATAAAGGTTTACTCACTCGCTGTGTAAGAGCATGTTTCAGTGGGAATGGCTTCTGATTGAATACATCCATACGTACCAGCACAGGGAAGAAAAATGACTGAGACTCGTGGGGAGCCGGCACGAGGGGTAATTGTCAAACTTTTATTATTTTTGTTAGTATTCAAGGGTTATTTTTTACGATTATGGCTGGATCTTTTATTTCAGCTCAGGTGTAACAGGTGTAGGAAACCTGCCAGGTTTGAAAATAAATATGCATATTGACCCTTCGTGCTGGTGATGTTTTAAAGGTGCAATAAATAATACTCAACTTTTAGAAACTACCATTTTACAAGAGGCCTTCCTAACCCCCTCATAACTACACATCATGCACTATGCACTTGTTTCACTTCCCCAAAATAAATCATAAATAAATAAAAATAAAGTAAAAGTTCTGCTTAGTTACAGAGGCCAAAGTCCATAACAAACAGTCCATTTCTCCTACAGAATAATACTGCTCCTGAATTGCCTTGTTTCCATTCTTGGCTTTTGTTCTTTTTCAACGGAATACGTTTTCTGTCATGAACTCCGGAAAACTCCGGAAGACATTTTCTGGAAACAGCGGGAGATTGTTTGAGTCAGACGTCAGTAAAAAAAGTGCAGTGTCAGTGTCTAGACTAACAAAATAGAGAAGTAGAAGAATTGTTCATCCAGGTGTCACGTTTCCATCACTGCCGATCGGAGCCGCAGACGATAAAATCCTGTGTCTACTGCAAAGTCATTTGACCCGGGAGTAAATGCCGACTCAATCCATTCCCATTGCAGACAAAAGCCAGATGCTAGTGGGTGTTAGTGGGTTTTTTGACCAGTGCAAAAGGGGAACTTAATAGTTCCACTGATCAATCAATGTCCAGATACAGCGAGGCCTTGGGCTTTAACACAGTAAAGACTGATGTGTTTTTTTCTTTTGAACTAGAAAAATAACTAATCAATATAATCATCATTCACCCTGCTCTCTCCCCAAACTGACCCATCTCCTCCCTGCAGCTAACAGGAGAGGTCTTTGTCGTGCCGTGACCCCCTCTCTCTCCAACAGCATGGTCATTGCTGACTGTGACCACAAGGGCCACTAGGAAGGACCATTGACAATCTGGGGGTCCACAGCCTTGACAAAAGCCCAGGTCAGTGCAAAATGCCCAAACAGACGGAGCCCAGGACGAAGCCTTCTGCTCTGTGGTCGAGCTACAGCTGGGACAGTCACTCTGGAAACTTGACCTTCACCTCTGAACCTGAACATGGCTTTGGTGGATAAGAGAGGGGGTCGTGGCCTGCCCTGACTCCTGTGACTCTATTGGTAATGGCATTGATTACCGCTCTGTGACACCGTGATTGTGTGTGTATTAGCACGGGTGTGACTGTGTGTGAGCGTTGCTAATAGACGAAAAACGGACTGATGGCCTTGAATTACAGGGGGTAAAAGATGGGTGTTGTATGGCTCTGTAGAGTATTTTGAATGATTCATGGCGATGACGAACACTTGGCGAAAACTACACAGCATATACAGTCCCTTTGGTCCCTGCACCATCTCCGCTCCATCTCACACCCCTCCCTTATGGAGGACAAAGGGGCTTTTAGGACCCTGATGAGGATGCAGTCAGAGTCACGAGGTGGGGAGTTCTCGCTTTATCATCTCAGTAACTGCTGTCATTAGAGGACTCTGAAGAGGAGGTAGCCCAGAGTGACTCTTAAAGCTCACTCAACCATTGGGAATGGAAACGTTTCTCCTCTTACTGAAATATAAAGAGATGCCTGCAAATAAACAAAACAGATGTGTGGGGTTTAATCAACCCTTTCCTTTAAATATATATTATTTGGTTGTCATATCTACGCTAATCTCCATCATCATTAGCTGATACTACCTTCTAACACGAAATGCTCAGGACTTGATGTTCATTAACACGGGATGGCACGACTATAAAGCAGCGATCTATAAGTGTTTGTCTAAACGATAGGCTGTAATTTGAAATGAAGTGTATACTCATACATAGAGGGTCCGGTCTCCTAGGGCCACTAGTGAACATTAGAGAGGCCTGCAACTCACACTACACATGAATATTTAAGGACACACTGGGACTCTTCCATTTAACATCCCAGAGGGGGGTGAGGGAGGCCCCCCATATCCTCACTTTGGTCTCATTGCACTTTCTCCTAACGCTGACCTGTCACCTTCTTGCACTCTCATTTATCTGCCATCTCGCTCTCTCTTGTTCTTTCTTCCACATCTCCTAGCCGTTTGTAGACATGAACTCCGGAGAATGTCCACACAGTGGGGTCCGGACTGCAGGATTCGTCATTCTCTGCTCACACTGCGTTCACAACAACACACGAATCTCAGGAGCAGTCAGGTGAGGGATGGAGCAGCATGCAGGACGTAACACACTATCTCTGCTGCAGAGATCATGTTTTTGATTACAGCTCATCGACACCAGAGTCAGCTCATGTCACCAAAAGCTCTCTTGACACCTACGTTGGTGTTTTCTATGTGTATGGCACCACAGAGAATGGCCTGCAGCCTCTCACTCTGACTTTCACATTCTCACATACAGGACCACTGGATAATGTCAGGAGATTATCCGTAGTTCAGTGCATGTCTGAAAGCAGGTTATCAAAGTTCTGTTTTTCCCTCTCCACACGTCTCACATTTGCGGACTGTCTCTTCTTTCAGTGGTTCCCCAGAGCTCAGGAGCCACTGGGATAGATGAAGGGATGAGCACTTGTTTTTTCCCCTCCCCAGCCCTGCCCAGCCAGAAGGCTGCCAGTGCACGGACGAGATTGAGATGCGGCTGACGACGCAGCAGCTGGTTCTTCTTTGGGCTAATCACTCCCAGAGAGTCGACCATGGTTTGATTTGGTTTTTTACAGCCTGGCCTTATTTTTCACATCAGCGACGTGAATGGCCCCTCAATTCCTCCCCCCTACACTTTTGATCAAATTTGCACCATATGCCTTTGAAGGGAGATGAACCGACTGGCGGGTGTGCTTCTCTTTAACTCCCCTTTCCTGGTGCAAGTGGTTTGATCAGGCCCCAGCCCTGATGGGGGCAAGCTCTCCAATCCAGAGACAGTATTATGTTCCCAAAATTGCCTGACTGAAGATAATGAAGGCCTATGATTTTTTGGAGCAGTGCTTGCATCCAGAAAGAGGAGGAGACAGGGACTTGACTGAGGACGCGCTCACCAGACCGTTACTACCAAATCAGCTTCCTGAGGTAAAAATAGGCAGATATGGGCATCAAAAGAAAGACCACATTCACGTAATCACCTCTGGCTTGATGTCTGTCCTCATACCATTACAGATTCTCTCCCAATGTTGCAGTCAATAGGATTAGAAGACTTTTATTTCACCTTGAATTACCACTGTGCGTACCATGCAGTGTAATCCATATTGAAGGACTTCTGGGAAGAGTTTGGTCAAATGGGGAAAGGACTGATTGCTGAAATGAATGCTGCGTTGCCCCCATATCTTTGTCCCAATGAAATCCTTCCCTCCTTCAGAAGGAGAGCCAATCAATGCCCTTATCAACT
Source organism: Verasper variegatus (assembly GCA_026259375.1). Taxonomy (NCBI): domain Eukaryota; kingdom Metazoa; phylum Chordata; class Actinopteri; order Pleuronectiformes; family Pleuronectidae; genus Verasper; species Verasper variegatus. The sequence goes on from CM048049.1 coordinate 7,871,929, forward strand.
GTCTCATCAGGCCGACTGGCCAAATTAGCCTCTGGCAGTTTGCAGAGTGACGCACAGTTGGTGTAATCAAGGAGAAATCAACATCTAAGAAACAAGAGTATCCACTGGAAAAACTGTGAGTAGAATGGCTAACTAATGGCCAGTGACAGAAACAGATGAGGAAGATGATAAAAGACCCGAAACACAACACATCATTTAAGCAAACATAGGTACTGAAAGACGTCTTTTACCCAAGGTGCCCCTGACATTGACATGAGGAGCAGGAAAACAGAAAGCAGATGCATTTTGTAGATGAGCTTGTAAAGGCTGATAAGACAGAAACACTCCTTCAGCTCATCCAGTTGAGTTGAACTTCATGTCTGGATAATTTCAGTTTCACATTGTTAAATTATACTGGGATGCACATTGTGACATTCGGTCGATGATAAATGCTAAATATGTGCGTTTTCACAACTGTGACACAGGCCAAACGAATGATGGGGCAAAGTGAGCATATGTAAGCTTCTTCACATGCATTCACACATTGCAAAAATATTTGTGAAAATGAGTTACCCACTGGGGAAAATCCTATGTATGTCACTTCAAGTCAGAGCAACAACTTGGAAAGTCAACGGAAATTTTGCTGACGTCATCCCGTCAACCAATTACATCATTTTACAATCAGCTCTAAAATAATCATGTCAACTTGTCAAATGTTACTTTTGTCATTTGCATTTACTTTTGCACCTAACACCAGATTTTTTAACCTTCATACATTTCAAATTATTTATATGCCAGTCACACCTGATCCTTAATCTTTGAACATTGGCAAATATTAGAAAGAGGTCTCAAAGAGTTGTTTAAACACTGTAAACACATAAATATGACACTTTTTTACATCGTCCATGTTTTTTCTACATTTCAACTTCAAAGCATGTATATACACACCAAAGTCAGAACAACAACATCTCAACTTGGGAAATGGGACCTGCCAAGCAGCATGGGAATGCACAGTTCATTCCACCCATCCTGACATTTTTGCTAATGCCAAAAACTGCTTACAAAGGTCAACTGAAATAGTATGTCTTTTTTTCTCCTCCTCCTCTTCCTCCTCTCCCTCATTGTCAGTGGCACCCTAGATCTGGTTCCGCTTCTCCACTGGCTGTCACAGAGGTTTCCAAACAGCTGTGGAGATTTAACGGCTGGAAAACAATAGCTTGTGTCTTTTCTTCTGCTCACAGGCACAAGCGTATGTTGGCCCGAGTCCCTGCTGGAACCGTAAGTGAAGAGTTAAAGAGACTTGAGGGAAAAATCAGCGCTCAATTACGCAGTCGAACAGCAGCAACAACATAAACGATGGTAAATAGCTCTGGGAAGTTGTTCTTTCTCATATTCCTCAAGGTGATATCAATAGGTGTGTGCTGTTAGTGTGTTTTGGAATCAGAACATGTCCCATCTTGCCATGTGGAAGTGTACTTAAACTTCAGCTAACATGCTAGCTGGCTGCTCTGACTGCTGCAGGGCTGGGAGTCATTAATGAACAGTAATGAACAGTGCAGAGACATACTGTAACAGATGAGTTTGTGTATACGCATGTGCACAGAGAGCATCTCTGACATGCTGCATGCAGCACGCCTATCAGCAGGCCATCACTATTGATTTATTAATGCTAGAGAATGCTGCTGCGCTAATTGAATTGAGATCCAGGAAGTCAGTTAATGTAGCTGACAGCGATACAGGAATTTAATCTCCCCAGTGCACAGAATTATGACTCTTCCCTATCTGCGCTGTCAGAGGGATAAATAGTAAATCAATCTTTTCTACAATGGGCTCCACTCAGAGGTTGTGCAGGATGGATCGTAACAACCTCCCTCTCCGTCTTAAACCATCAACAATCACTACTGGTGCTCTTTATTGTCTCATCCCTTAACAAAAGATAAATCAAAGCTCTGGAAGAAAACACTGCAGATGTAGAATTCAGACCCCATAATCATAAAACCTGTCATTAGAAAAAGACAATGTGCTCACTATCGCCAAATCGCTTGTAACCCAATAGTTTATAGTCACCTCCATTGTCCGAGTCAAGGCAATCACTCCTATGCTACACACTTCAAAATCCACTTCCTGACGTCTAGCCAGCTGGTACCACGTCATTTACTCCCCACCACCAGTGAGTACCCTTAAAGGTGCCCGCCGACATCAGCATTTCTATGCGTAAGACCACCATCGTTACAACAACCACTACAAATTCTTAGAATATCAGACCCGCTGCTGCAGAGGGGCTCCAATATAAAGTCATTAATACAGGCCTGGTTTAATGTATATGTGTTTGTACAGCTGCTATTGAGCTGCTGTGTGAAGGTAGAGGAAAGCTGTAGAGTCAGGTCTCTGACAGCACTGCGAGGCAGACCGTCCAGAGGAGCGAAAATCACAGAGGAGTGAAAGCACAGATGCTGGCAGTCGAGCCAGGCAGGGGCCCGGGGCCAAACCACTACAGTGTACTCAAAGGCACCACCACCCTGCCGGCCAAGGTGTGTGGGCTTGCTGGCTGGGAAACGATGACCCTGGATAGTTCGGCGTGTAAATGTGCACGCACTACATAAACTGTGTGTAGGAGCTGAGTGAAGCAAGTCGACCATTCTGATCATATAGTACATGCATCACAAAAATTCATAACCCAGAGAGGACACATATAGCCTCCTAATGAGAAGGTGCAATACAGCAAAGAGAAACAGAGAGGGGACAGAGAGATGAGAATGAATATATTATACATTCATAATATAGACTAACTGGCCGGGCAGGGCTTGAAAAGAAAAACATTTTTTTGCCCTCTCTGTTTCTCCTCTCAGTGGTTAATGGATACATGACTTATATACAGTACTTATTTTAGTCCCTTTAATCATGAGCTTTTATCGCATGTTCTGCCAAGACCTTCCACCAGTTACTGGTCGTGCCTGCCAAGAGAAATGAATGAAAATGTAGAGAAACCAAATATTGTGGAGCCATGGCTCAGAAGTCAAAACCCATCTTTTTTTTCTTCCCTTTGATGAGCGAGAGCCATGAAAGAAACACCTAACAGGGACCAGGTATTGTGTTCGCAGTGTGTGTGGATGAGAGACACTTAAGTCAGGTTCAGTAATATGAGAAGAAAACGTGTGGTTAATATTACCTGGCTAATGCTTGTGCAACATAAGCTTGCATAAGCTATGCAAAGACAAAACAAATGCCTGTGTCAGCATTTTTAACTTACCTGGCTTAAGAACATAAGAGACAACATCATTAATCGTTTTAGGACATGCCTTGAGCTGCAAGAAAAACATGCAAAAATATTTCTTGCTCTAGACACAACTATAAATCACAGAGCAGTGCTGCTGGGCAAAGTCTTTAAAAACTGGTTCAGCATGCAAATAAATATGAAAACACCCAGTTGAAGACAGTAAATATCCCCAGAGATCGAATAATCAGAGGTGTCCACCATTACCCTGGTGTGTCCTTAATGGATGGAATGAGTGGATGAGTGTGTCTGGTCAGGTCTGATCCGTAGGCCGCTGCATTAGATGGGTCCAGGGCTGTGACCACTGGAGCTCTCAGGCCTGGAGAGTATAGTACTTAATGCTCGGGAAGAGTGGAGGACCTTCCTGCCCACAACGTCCTACCCTGTGCCCCCTGGAAAACCACAGCTGACCACCGGGGCACTGGGAAATGAAACCGAGGAAACCACGGGCCAGGCAAGAGCAGAGCGGCAGCCGACACCGAGGCGGAAAAAACAAAAGAGTCCAGGCCTTTTGGCGGCTTGGTGGTTGGCGCTGATGGAGGTATTAAGATATTAATTGCTTTTTGACATGATTTTGTTAAGGGAGGAGGGCAGGCCTGCGGCTTCTCACACAACAGCCATTGTAGTGGTGGAGAGGCCTGACAGGGCAGAAAAGATCTGGCTTGAGGCTCCGTGCTATGAGGGAGAAACCTCTCAAGAGGGACCTGTTTCCATACACATGTATGGCAGTGTGAATAGTCTTTGATATCATTTTAGAGGAATTTTTAAAAGGTTACACATTGATTTTACACATACTAACAAGCAGAAATGAAAGAGAAATAAAAAAAAGAAAATGTGGGCCACTCATTAAAAGAGTGATTCTGCATGTTGATAAATAAGATAAATAATTCTCTTGCCTAAAGATAGATGAGAAGATTAATACCCCTCTCTTAATTATGATGCTACAGCCAGCTTAGCTTAGCATAGCAGACATACTAGAAACAGGGGGAGACAGTTTGCCAGGCTCTGGCCCCAATCATAGACTGTATCTAAAGTTGGCCAACATGACAGCTCCCCAAAAATTAAGCCAGAGAATCTTCATTGCCACCTGGTGGCTGGCTGCAGTATAGGTCATAAACCTTGCCTCCTCCACTTAAATGGATGGGACATGGGGCAAACTAAAAAGTCAAAGTCCACATAAAATTCTCAAAGATGGGTTCTGTCACTTTAAGTAGTTCTTTTATTTAGTTATTTGAAACAATAAAAATGAGATGAAACATCATGATTGGCAGCTGAGACTGACTCATAATTGGTTGAGCGTGGGTATCCATAAATATCCTCCAATTTGCTATTGTGCAGACTCTGGCTCTAAATATGCAAGATGTCTGTGTTCGTATGCAAGTTATTTTATTTATATTTCTGGATAGTGGGAGGATGGTCCCAACAGCCTATAGCTCCAGTCCTCATGCTAAGCTAAGGCACTCATCTCCACTGCTTCATATTAAGCTATGGGAGTGATGTCAATTTTATGATCTATCTGTTGGCAAGAAATCGAGAGAAAGTGCCTGTCCCCAAACAATCAATTCCTTTATTACTGGTACAATCAGTTCATTTCATGGCCTGCATGTCATATTTTTACAATATAAGTAGAAATACACATTTTGGCTGCTCTCAATGATAAAATATTAGCCTGCAATGTCACAATGAATGAGCAGACAGTGTTCTGAGGGCTAAAAGCGTCTCCCATTGTTGACTGGGTTAACCCCACTGAGGTGGTAGTGCGTCAGCTGGGGGCGCAGACTGCGCACATGGCGGCAGACATAAACAGCAGCGCAGCAGCCCTGACGTAAGGCCCCGGCCTCACACACACTCGGAGAGCAAGGCTAAGGTTGCACAGGGAGAAGTGAATCACCAGCCCTGGTGATTCAGGACACAGAACCTATACTTATGGGCTGCTGTGTTCATGAAACTGTACTCCGCTGCATGTGTGCATGGGAGTGGCATTGCTGCTGATGCATATATGCGTATATGGTGCCGGCAGCTGCAAGGGGTTGGTATGGGCAGGGAGCATTACCATCAGCATCTCTGTGGATCAAGGAGAAGCCCCCAGTAATCCTGGCTTCTCTCCAGGCTCCCACACACTGCAATTAGGATTAACCCTCCCCTCCTCCCTCCGACCATCATAACAACAGAGAATACTGGAGTGTGTGTGTGTGTGTGTGTGTGTGTGTATACGTGTGTGTGGTGTGGCTGTTGGGGGCAATTAGCCAACTTTGTACTTGAGGTGGAGATTCCCCCCCGAAAACCACCAGACGACCACTGGGCTATGGGCCTGTGGGATGGCGCACACACACTCATAACACACACACATGCACTTGAAATATGGAGGGAGGGTAACAAATCGACCAAAGTGGTGGCGATATAAACAACTGTTTGACCAATGGTCACATCGCCATCTCCAAAGCTGGAGGTTTCCAATGTCTGCAGGGCTTTTCTACACAGCATTGTTCCCTGTGTGCAAATACTGTATTTTTTCTACAATTTCAGCTCTCAAAAATGTTTCAATGGTACATAGCTCTATTTTCAAATCAATTATTTTGTAATCCAGTCAGTAACCAGGGGTTGCACTCCAGAGCACAAGAGTGTGAAACTTGATGTCTGTGTGTCTGGCCTCTTTCTGAAGGTTAATTATGGTTTTCACTTAGTTTGACAGATTACCAGCAAACACCTTGGGTGCTGCCACTGAGTGCAGATTAAACATTTGAAGGGCAAACAACACAACCCACAGGGTCACTGAACACTGACAGGAAATATGCCCAGGTGTATTTGAGGTAGAGCAGGCAAGAGACTGCACAACCAGTCTTCCAAAATAAATTACAAAATATGCTGTTTGTCAATCTTCCTGATTTCTGATCTGATGAAAGGTTCAGGAAAAGGTTCATGGTTTGCTGTTGCACTACCATTTAAATTCTGCTCCTGAAAATCACAAAAGGGAGAAATTCGAAATAAAAGATTGTGTAGACATACCCTTAATTTTAATATCTCATATGGGTCATGATCACGCAAGGTTTTCAGTCTTTAACCCAAGCCAAGTAAACCTTGATGACATGATTCTTCATCCAGAAGCACAGGAGATGTTATATAACTGTGTCCTCCTAGTGATGAGTAAGCTGAACTTTATATATAAAACTGGTGACAAGTGAAGAAGGTCAGACTACTTTCTTTCTTTCATCAACATTGTGAAATGAGACGTTTTTTCTTGGACAATTTTCATCAATTTCTCATCACGTGTGAATCTTGATGAAAAAAATCGGACATATTTAGGAAACAGATATTTATGCATGTGTGAAATTTGGTGCAGTTTGCTATAATTTAAGAAGACTGTTGGGCCAAGTGAGAATACAGTCTATTGACACAGTTAGTTATTGTCGGATAGAAGTAAACATGGTTTTATGCATTTGAACAAAGAAACGGTCTGAGTGTAAGATAATACCTGCACAGTAAAATGAAGTGGCTGAAACTGCTTGTTAGACTGTTTTAAAGCCACATACACAATATGTCATGGAATGTGCAATTAAATAAGTTTAATTATTATCAATTATAAAAACATATGATGATAGTAATGAAATTATTTAAATCGCACGTTAAATCAATATAAAAAAAGTTTTTTAAACAGCTGTCACATGGGGTTTGTTTCTTAAGATATTAGACACATGGCATCAATCTGACACATGCATAATTATTCAGAAAAAACGATGATGTGGAGATCTGCTATATTATCTTTGACCTGTGGTTGACGCCGCTGTTATCGTTTCTTCAGAGGTGCCAGAAGAGATTTGCCTGCTCAGCTGAACGTTGGCAGTCGTGAGGGTCAGTGTGTGTTTTAGTAGAAGAGCCAGCGGGAGATGAGCAGGGTGGAGGGCCTGTAACACAGTAAAACCTCAGAGCTCACGCCTTAACAGCTTCGCAGCTACCTTAACCGACCACTTCCGCATCATAGGAAGCAAAAACATACATTTCTGCAATATACTTACTGAATCTTTTGGGGGATTTTCCCACTTGCTGATTATATCGTCGATTAAGACAAATAAACAGAGCAATATTTCCTTTCCAAGCAACTGCTGTGTTTAGAACGGCACTACTTACAAGCTTTGCAGTTGTAGAAAAATAAATCTTTTTGCAATTTACTTCCAAACGATCCTTCCCTCACAACCTATTATAGCATTTCCCTTGTAATAAAAAGTCAGGGAGTGCAAAATGTCCCCAATAGGCAGCTGCACGCTACAACTAAAGCGTCAAAATCACTTCCAGACCGCTCCACTCTGGATCAAGGGGAAGGAGAGGCACGGGTAGAGGAAACCAAGGCAAAATAAATTAATTGCAAATGTGTCGTAGAGGGGGGCAAAGGGGAAAGATTGGGGCGATTTATCTGCGCTGACGGACAGGGGACGGCACCAGTAAGCTGACGGGGAGAAAATGGGGAACAGCATGAGGCAAGTGAAGAGCAACACAAGTGATGAGGTGCACAGATTCAACCAAGTGAAAGATGGGCATAGGAAAAATGAGAAAGCAGGGAGCAGTGGGCTGTGACACGGGCAGCTATGTTTGAGCGCGTCTGAAAGCTGAGGCAGATCTGTTAATCTTTAAGAGAGAAGCTGGCTGCTGGAGGCTGAGAGACTGAGGGGGGGAGTTTGATTCGGGGCAGTGGTCATGACAGTGATAAACGGCCTGGGGAAATAAGCTATGGAGATCAGTCAAACACCTGCCATGGCCCGCATGAGCTGCACTCAACTCAAACAAGATGCGGGAACAGGAAGAGCCATGTGCCAGCTCAGGAAGGAGGAGGCTGCCCACTGCCACTTTCTCCCTTTGTTCTTCTACAGCCATGAATGCACACAGAGCAGGTTAATCAGCACCTACAGAGGAGCTGTGTCTTTTAGTGGAATACGCTACATGGTACATCTCCAAGAACAAACTGAAAACCCAGACACACAAAAACACCAATGGAGGCCATTATTAATACTTTTAAACTTCATAATGTAAATTCACTTTTTACTCACTGTATGTGAGACAAGTATGAGTATAATATAAGCTAAAAGATAAAGACAATATAAAATTAGCTTTCTCTTAATAATTATGTGCATTAATTCAAAGGCTAATGGAGCTTGATTAAAATAAGAGATTTATAGTAAAAATGTCTATAAATATAAGAAATCGTCAAAAAAATTGTAAAACCTATAACCTACCCCCTGGATTAAAATCCCATTTTGTAGATGACAGTGTGTCAATAAACATGTCAATACAAACTGCTACTAAACTGCCTAAACAGCTTTTCAGTTGGCAGGAAATGTGACTGCACACATTTGATGCAGACATGGATTTAGAGGGGAAACCAGTCTTGTCTTCTTTTCTTCTACTTTTACTCAATTTATCAGACCACTTCCTTTTTTCTCTTGTATTTAGACTATAAGAACTATTTATATAACAATTTATATAGAAACACTAACAATTAAACAATTTCCAAAAAAGTTATAATTTCTGATTAGAAACCAAAAGTCACAGACATTTAAAACAACTGTAACTGTTTTTATTTGCTGACTTTTCTCTTCAAATGTGTCTGATCTACATAAGTGTTGACGAAACCTCCATCTTCAATGTGAGGAGTCAGAGGAAGGTGGGGAGTGGAGTGACATGGGACAGTTTCAAGAATAAGAACATGATACCTCCAAACTACTGATTTTAACCACACTGATCCTTGACAGAAATAAAGGCCTGATATCAATTATATCAAGAATATTGCTTAATTTATGTCCAAATAAAAGTTTTTGTAACTTAAATTTTATACTATTGGTAACTGTGGTGCATCAAGAGAAAATAAATAGTACATTTGTCTTCAGTTCTGTCTTTGTTCCATGTAGTCTTATAACCCCCCCTCAATAAAATAAATAATCGATTTGAACAAACAAAAAAATCATGATTTTTATAAAAAACAATAAATCACCTCACATGAGTGTGTGTGACACTAATGGCTCCGACATTATGGTTTGTGTGACATTTACACAGATTCCACAGGATTTCTCAGTGGAGCAAAATGCTTTTAATCAAGTTAGTGTTAGAATAATGCAAAACATGAAGGATACATTCTTAAGAAACACAGCAACTGGCACTGATATGGACGAATAACACTGGTTATACTGATACTCTGTATCTGAACAATAATTGTTTTATCTGTAAGCAGCAGAAAATATTTGAGTAACACCGTGAGTGAAGTGAATCCTGTAAACAAAGATAAGTCCTTCTGGGGCCTACACACCCTCCTTTTTTCCCACTCTGCTGGCATAATTTAATAAAAGCTTGACAGCAAATATTATTCTGTTTTAGAGAAAGTTTTATAAGCTTTAAATGGAATCAGGCCTGATGCACACTGGCTCCTCCCATGGGAAAAAGACAGGAAGAGAAGAAGGGAAAATTTACAGTGATGACTTGAGAACAGCAACACTCTCTGTTTGTTTGCAGTTTTTGTGAGTCGTGATTTGAACAACAATTAAAATTTAAAAAAGAAATCATTTAGAAGAGGAGTTTAAAAGCCGTGCATCCCCTCTCCTCCAACATCCTCTGCGGCAGACAGATGCAGCCGACCTGCCATAGTGAATTTACCTAGTAAAGTGAATTACAGGGTGATAAACGATACTTTGGCAGCAAGGTAGTAAACTGCTGAGAGAAGCTAAATACTGATTTGATTTGTCAAGGAGTTTATAGGCTGTAAGTGCTGTGATGAAATGCCCAGCCCCATTGGAAGAGATAAACATGAGGGGAAAGTCTTTGTTTTGCAGCCTGTGCTCCATTGAGGCCAGTAGAGAGGACCTGGAGCTGTGCACAGAAATTAAGCGCAGCGTTCTCTAAAGTATATGTTCAAGTAATGTACTGTACTATTTAGTTGAGCCAGAACATCTAAGATAGATACTAGACTGCTGATGTACAGACTTCTCATGAATAAACATTTTCTGGTTTAACCTCTTCATTTCCATATGGGAGGTCTCTCATAACTGGGGGAAACTAGATCCTAAAAATATCTCCCTAACTTGCCCCAGACTCTACCCGACCTACATGGATGGACCTACAAACACACACACACCCACACACCCACACACACACACACACACACACACACACACTCCCTATCACTGTGGCTCTGCTGTGGGAGGCTGAAGTGGCCTTTGTGGGCTCAGCTGAATATCTCCGTCCACTCTGGCAGGGCCTCAGAGTGCCTGCTGCCGCCTGCTGCCTCAGCCTCGGGTACGGGCTGCCAGCCGGCCCGCCGACCAACATCCCTGAACCCTTGCCAAGCTCCTGACGCCACCCTGGGTGGTCCTGCTTCATGCGGCTCTGGCAGGGCCCTGCTCGAATCACCCCTCCCTCCCTCAACTCCCCCTCGTCTTTGGCTCCATTGGCAGCCGCAAACAACCTCACTGTGTTCCCAACGTGGAGCTCCACTGAGATTCAGTCAATGTTGCAAGTTATATTTTTATCATAAGGGAGGATGTGGATGTACTGTTATTTTGAGGGTTTTGGGGGAAGTGAAATGTGAAAGAAGAATGTCTGTAGGCAGGGATGTGTATATTTAGTTATTTTTTTGGATGAAGGTGTTACTGATGGTTCACAGACAGAAGCAAATAAGTCTTCTTGTTTCATTTACATCTGCAGACATTTACATCTACAAACTTGGCCTCCTTCTGTTTCTATCTCCATCCTCTGTATCTCCCCATGGTCAATGAACCATGGCCCAAACCTTGAAATCCTCATCAAGGCAGTGAAATCCTCACCAGTCCCCACACAGGGTTACAGCGATGAGTTAGAAACTGGCTGTCAAATTACACCATGAAGACTAAAGATTCTCCTCTTACAGATGCCGTAGCAGGCAGCCAACAAATCAAGCCCACTTGAGCCAGAATGGCCCATTCCGCGTCTCCCTGCTTTTGAGTTGGGAGTCATGTTCCCATGGACTCTGGAGGTAATTGTGCCAGGCTCCTACACTCCACATGACCACCCTTCTGTTGCTCTGCCGCCCCACCAAAGAAAACCCTTCTCCCTTTCTGTCTGTATTGTCTCTCGTCCACAGATTCATGACTCCATGTGCCTGATTGCGGATGATTAAAATCATTAGAGGTCGTTAGCGGGAGTCGCTTACCGCTGAGCTCGCTGTGAAGGTTGGGCGGGGTCATGGAGAAGAAACAGGGGGGATGCTGCAGGAGCCTGCGGAGGCCGGTGAGGGAGGGGGTGTCAAAGGAGAGACGAGCATCCCTCTCTCTCTTCTCTGACCACAACGAAAGCATTATGAGCTACCAGACCCCAAGTGCACAAACACGCACAAATATCCATCTGCCACACCCGTCCACCTCCAGCAGTCATACACGCACGCACACACCAAACCCACCCAAGCTGCCATGAATACCATCAGCAAAACTCTCTAAAGAAAAGCACCAATGTGTGTATTAGCCGTGTGTGCAATCACAGGGCCTTTGGGGGCCCTAATGGATTAGTACACTAACACACTGTCAACTCTGGGCCAAGCTGGGCCCACACAAAACTACTAAAGATCGTCAAATGACACAATCACTGTGCTGGAAAAGTCCTAATTGCCCCTGTTAGTTATCAACAGAGGACTTCATAATACTCAAATGACTCATTTTTTGTGACCAATGTTTTGAGCCAGTTGATTAGAAAACGGCAACAATACAAACAGTGTATTCACAAGAAGTGATCATCATCAGCTCTATGAAAATGTACTCCCTGTCAGGAGCGTGGAGGACCGCCTCGTATTGAACACAGATGCAATGCAGATGTGTTTATCTCAGTAAGCTGAAGCGATAACTGCAGTTGGTTAAAAGCAGCCATATATTAACTTGGATGTACTTGTGAACATGTTGCCTTCAGACTGATCCGATCTGTCTGTCAGCGACCAGAGTGGCTGGACAGCTGTTGTAGCCAGTGCGTGCTGTGAGTGGATCGCTGAGGCTGTAAGGCATGAATAATAGATGCTGTTTATGAGTGTATGTTTTCCATCTGACCCCTGGGTCTACAGCGAAAACTGCAGCGGGCCTCTTAAGGGGCTGAAGAAGGAGAAGAAGAGGGAACACGGGAGTGAACGAGAGAGAGAGAGACAGATGAAGCTCACCCGGGGAGGTGATGGGTCATTTAGTGCCCGGGGACCCCCCATCAGCCATCAGTGACATGTCCAATCAGGGCTTATATTGTTATACACAGAAAAACATACACTTCCCCACTGCTTCTGCTGCTGATACTGAACAGTGAGGGCTGCCTCAACACAGACAGCACTGTAGGGAGACAATGCTGCATCTATGCTACAGTGAGCTGCGTCATGAAAGCAGCCTTATACTTAAAACCATGCCGAGTAGACGCAAGGCTTTTCCGCAGATATTAACCTGCGAGATATGTACGTTTTGAAACTCTGAAACATATCGTTTCATATATATATTGTGTTGGTGTAGCTGGAAACACGCTGAGCGAGGAGAGAGAGAGAGAGAGAGAGAGAGAGAGAGAGAGAGAGAGAGAGAGAGAGAGAGAGAGAGAGAGAGAGAGAGAGATATTCGGGGCTCTCAACATCACGACAGCTTGCTCATTAAAAATAATGGTGGGTCCCCTCTCTGGTGAGCATGGCAGAATTAGCAGCTGTGGGTCCGCTGCGGCCTGACTAATAAAGGTCAGGCATCTGGTGCAGGTTGTGAGGCCCAGACAATGGGGATAACCTGCGTCCCCATACTGTCCACAGTTAACTCAGGCTGCCCAGCGCCACTTAAGAAGCTGCAATGCTACTACATACTACTACGCTAAAACGGAGAAGTTTGTAAATGCTGCTGGCGCTGTTTTAGTTTGAAAATAGTAAAATAATAATTATAAAACAACAGAAAGTTTTGGCTCTGTATCAATTTAAATCCTGATCCACATCCACATCCAATCCTGAAACACATACCATGTGATCACTCATGTACACTGGGCATGTGTGTGCCGATGTAAAAAGGAAGGCATGAGTGTCTGCTACACATGTAAACACTTGTATCATTGTAAAGTGCAACAGGGACAGCAACGCTTGTAATTGATTATCCATGTTGGGGCAGGGGTTCATGAGGAATGAGCCTAACGAATCAGCAGAGTTGCGACCGAAAAGACCCAAGTGGTTGTGACTGTCTACGTCATCCTCTCCACACGTCTCTGTTTCTGCCCGTTCAGACTAAAGCGCAGGCCTGGAGTTTTCAAACTAAAAAAGAGCCAGCAGTGTTTCCAAACTTTAGCAGCTCTAAAACTTACGTCAGGCATGCATTGATGTGTTTCAAACCAAAACGTAGTTGTGTGGAGGTAGCCTCATACTCCGTCACACTGCTCCTAATGACACAGGGGTCAGAGAATGTGTGCTTTTTACAAGGGTGGTTATGGTCTGTGATTCCCGACAGTGTTTTCATATGTGTGAGACGTTTTGTTTTGGGGATCAAGGGCAGAGGAGGAAACAAGAGGGGTCGTCACGGCTCTGATCGCTCACGTTGTAAACTTTGCTCAAGCATTGAAATGCCTGCTATCAACTCTGAGGCCTGTCAGAGGACTTTACCTTCATCTTCAGTGAATGTTGTGCCGTTTGATAGGGACGTTGTGTAAAGGGTGAGTGTAAGCATATCCCATGATAAGATAGACCTGTGGCTGCAGTACCACTAGATGGCATGGTCACTTTGAACACACACTCACACATGCACACACACACATGAAAGTAAACCACTGGAAAACAAAAACCACACACACATATCAAACGTGACAAACTGTGACACTTCATCATGTTCATATCTTGATGATGAAAAGGTTTTTCTATGTGAAGATGGCTGACAACATGTGAGATGTACAAAATAAAATCAGCACAGAAACTGAAGTTCCAGAGCTTTATCTGGGAAGTAAATGATGATCAATGAGATGTTGAAAGATAACACAGAGATATGCATGTTGACTATCTCTGGCCTTTGTACAAGCAACATGATGTAGTCATCTAAAGATGTTGTGTCTTCCAACGTTGCTCATTGTGTCACTGTCACTTGCACATTCTGCCAAGTCCGTTCGTCAGCGATTCTTGGAAAAACAGTGCAGATGTTGTTTTAGTGCTAAATGAAATCACTCGGAGGAAGAATGATAAATAAGAAAGATAAAGGTCCACAGTGTGAATTTCTTTTGTACTGTACTCACTCAGGAAGCCGTTTATTAGAAACATCAAATCGCTTTGCTCTCAAAACAGCCTTAGATAAGGACACACACTATGTTGGAAACATCCCTTTTACATTTGGCTCCAAGTTGAGTCCCATGAATACTGTAAAAACTAAATATTTCCTAAAGTATTTTTCCTGTTTTTGACACCAAATTCTGCCCCTGCCACCTGCACCCTCAGCAGAAATCCAGATTCATCAGACCGGGCATCATTCAAATGCCCACTATAGTGAGTCTGTGGAAACTGCAGTCTCAAATGTCTGTTCTTGTTCCAAGTACATTCATGTCCATTCTCCTCTGACCTCTCTCATCAACATGTTGAAGTTCTTAAAACTGATGCTCACTGGATGTTTGTTTTTTTCTGCAAAATCCTGAGTAAATTGTACAGGTTGAGTGAAATGAGATAAATACTCAAACCAGCTCATCTGACACAATCATGTCACTGTAAAAGTCACTGAGATCACATTTAGCCGCATTCTAATGTTAAACATTTACTGAAGTTGAACTGACTGGTAAGATTCACCTGAACGTCAGCAGAAAGGGATGGTTCACCCAAAAATATAAATTCACTCATTATCTACTCACCCCTATGGCTATGGAGGGCTGGGTGAATTGTTTGAGACCACAAAATACTTTAGGAGTTTTACAATTGAAGTAAATGGTGACCAGTTCTTCAAACCTCGAGAAAAACAGAAAGAAAAGGACCATCCAAGTGTTCAGTTTAATTTACAGAGTCCATGTTGTATTAACATTCTGAATTCAAAGCACATGAACACACAAACGTCTAAACAACAGCTTGGTAAATGGGACTTTCCGAGGATCACGTGACTGCAAAGTGTATCTGCATTTGATGCACTGCACTGCTTCTACCTGATTGGCTGATTAGATAATTGATGAATGCATGGTTCAGTGTCCAGGTGACACTGATGTGTACACAAGTGCACTCTTACAAATTCTTTGTGTGCGTGTGTGAGCATGTCTCTGTGTGATCACAGTTTTAGCCTACTGAATCATTCAGTGTCCCCCTGGTGCGAACACTAACACTAACGGAGCGGAGCCATTAAAGATCCATGAGGAGATCATTACAATCCGCCGCCCAGCCTTCTCTCCTGCACACACACACACACACACACACACACACTTCCCTGGGGCAACTCCCCTCTCTAAACACTGGGGCCTTACCCCTCAACATGAGCTCACTCTCCCGCTTGGAGCTGCTGGAGAGGCTGGGGGTCAGAGGTTAGCCAAGCAAAGGCGTGACCCACGGCACTAATGCACTTGTAACACTTTAAACCCTTTGGTGAGAGTTAAACAGAACACGCTCACAAGGAGGACCACACAGAGGGCCTGCTGGCTACTCTTTCTCCTTTTTTTCTTCCCTTTTCCCCTCACTCACTACTTGGTCTGCTCATGCTGCGTCTTTGGCTGCTCCTCAGGCCAGGGCTATAGGAAAAGTGAGGTGTGTTGTTGCCGTCTTCCTTCCTTCTCTTTTCCCTCTGTTTTATTTCCAGTAAAATTACTCTTGTTCTGTTTCTTTGGCTCCATTTTCTAGGACTCATACTTCATACAAAAGCATAGATGATGTCAAATGCTGTTTTCAGAATTAAGTAGGAAATCTAGTGTATGTACACAACTGTACAGCTCTGTGCAATGAAACAAAGCAGAGCATTCAAAACATTACAGCTATTTCTGAGCCGGCCTATCGGTGATAAGCATCATTTCACATGTCCACTGCACCCACCGCACCTGGGGCCCCTGGAGACCCCTGACTGTTATAGTGTCATGTGAAACCATCAGAGTGGTCTGAGGGCATCTAGCACACTCCCAATCAACAATTAGCTCCCACTGGAAGTCCCACTGGGTGGAAAATCCAATCAGCCAAGAGTTATCACTGGCTGTCCTGTCTGTTCGCAGCATCACACAGGCCGATATTGTACGTCGCAACCACGCGCAGCAGATTTGATTTGCTTCTGCTTTAATCATGTCAGCTTGACAAGCTGACTTTTCTACGAATTGAGGAATAACTGTATGTCCAGAGTTTATTTGCTGCTGTTGTGCAAAGGGCAGTGGTAGTGGTTGGTGGCTAAGGTAACCTCAAATCAACCTTCATTTTCTTGGGTGTGAAGAAAACCCAAGAGGAAAATGTTCAGAAAGGACAGTTTATGAGAACACAAATGTACAAGTCAGTTTCCATCCAAGTACAATGTAAGGAATATGTCCGCGTGAGCCCATGTGAGAATATGGCAGGAAAATTCCCAGTGAGCGAGTGGGAATTTCTAACACATGAAGATCAAGAAACTGAAAGAACACAAATATCTCAGGATGAATAAAAAGAGCTACAAACACAGAGGAAGTTGTCAAATTGGAAAGAAAACAACATTGAGAGTAAAGGCTGATTCATGCTACTGTGTCGAAGCTATGCCATAGGTGTACACGTATCCTACATTCAGGGCCGAGGATTCATAGTTTTGTGTAGGTAGGTGTGTGTGAGACGCGATATAGCATAGAGTTTCTGCTGATGTAGAGTGTCTTCCGGTTTCTGGTCCACTTATTTACAAAGTCTCTGTCGTCTCTGTTTACTTCAGTACAATGGCGAGTGTTACTAAGCGAATTGTGTTGGAGTTGGAGCTGATAGATGTTGAAGAGCAATTACTTTTTCTTAAAGAACTGCAACAAAGAAAAGAAAGAGTCTGCCAGAGATGCAACGCTACCAAGCCAAACAATCACAGCTCGGCCTGTAGTTAAATGTTTGGGGAGGTGCACGTCAGGGTATGGCGTGGAGCTCTGTGTAGGGTAAACGTCTACGAAGGCTACGGCGTGGCTTCGAAGCAGAAGCATGAATTGGGCTTTAATGTCTGAAAACACTTCTGCTTATCTATACTGTACAAGGCCTCATAAAGAGGTCAGGCCGGGGTCATTGCTTTACTGATGGTTGGGGTCAGAGGGTCAGCCTAGCCACCAGAGTGGCAGCTGTCGTTTGATTGACGACGAGAGTCCCTCCTCCCAGCAGGAAGTGGAGGTGTGTTTGCTGTAGGCTGTGGAGTGTGTGGTTAGCTGGCAGGTCAGTGGTGGGCGTAGAGTGGTCTGGCTCCAGCCACCATGCAGCTCTCAAGCAGCAGTGGCAGCCCAGAGCACTGATAGATAGTGGGCATCATCATTTGTTAAGTGCCCCTTTCGCCTCTGGTCAGGAACACTTAACACTGCCTGTGGTCACTAAATGCTGCTGGACTGCCGGTAGTAAGGTAAAATATTCATTGTCGAGGAGTGGTGGTTTTCCTCTGCAGCAACCCTAAAAGCCTGGCTTGGTTTTGTGTTTTTAACCAGGGCCCTAAAACCAGGCCGCACAGGAGTAGTATTTTACCGGACAATGTAATAGATCTCAATAGGATCGGTCACCACAAAATCACAGGTATTGAAAAGATTCAGCCACAATGTGTAAGAAGAATTCTATGAAATCTATAATAAATATGGAACTGTAGTTAAGAAGTAGCGAAAGTAAGATCTTTCAAAACAAATAGTTTCACTAAATTTGCAAGCGTAAGTCAAAGCTAGAACTGATGACAGGCGTTTGTCTGGTAAAGCACAGTTGCACTTTTCAAGGGGAATTTTCAAACTCCAAAAGTCCAAGAAAAACGTATATCTCTTATTTAGGTCAGCAACCTTGGTTTTCCTTTTTTATACGAATAAGTGAGTCACCTGTAATATATATGGTTGGAAGATGTCCCTGCAAGTAACCTTCATGAGCACATTCACATCTTTTACAGAAGGGGACTTTCCAGAAGACCCTGTGCAGCCTGTCCCCCTCTAACCAAACCGCGTGGCATTTACAACTGTGTCAACACATTGAAAGGAAACTGATGAAGTGTACTTTCTTATTACACACATCTTCTTCCCTGCCTGTTGTGGCCACTGCCTGCAACATTGTTGGACGTCAAGTCACAGAGTGAGTGAACAGACCCTCCATGTTGCTTGGTTTTAATGGGGTCGACAGAGGAGCTCCCACCTGTGGTGACTCAGTGGTGATGGCATTTAGCAGCCCATAAACCCCCCTCCGGTCTCTCCTTCTCCACTCCTTTCTCTCTTTTGCTCTTGCTCAGCCGTGCACACACACACACACACACACACACACGCACACACGCACACACACACACACACACACACACAAGCACGGCAGTTAGCGTCAGGTGCTTGTTTCCATGTGGCCTGTTTCCAGTTTCGTCCTCGTTCCGGCACGGCTCTCAGCCACTAGTGTCTGAGCACCACAGAATCGAGTTAGAGGCAAGGGTGGTTTTCCCCCCAGTTGCCTCAAACCGACTGCTTTTTCGGCTCTTTAGGAGGCTGAGGCCTGGGGGGGGCGGTTGTGGGGTTCTGGCTGAGGGGAGCCCTGCCCCCAAGTGTGCTTGGTGGCATGCTTGGTCAACCTAGGCTCAGCTCACAGGAGGCTTGAGGCCAAGCAGAAGCCAGGCTGTGGCAGGTGTGGCTGTGGGATATGGGAGGAAACAGCAACATGCACAGCCACACTACTGCTGCAAGTTGCAATGCCTCATATGCAATGCGAGATAAAACATTAATACAATTATTACAGATAAACTGCTTTCAGACATGCACTGAACTGCTGATAATTTCCTGACATTCTCCAGAGGGGCTGTATGTGAGGATGCAAATGTCCAGGCGAGGGCCTCAGGACTTTCTCCACAGTTTCTCCTGCCAGCCCCCAAGTAAAAACTCTGCAGAATGTCCAAATGAGCCCATGTGAGAACACAGCAGGAGATCCTCTGGAGGATTCACCGCTCGTGAGTGGGCGTATTGATGACTTTTCCAATGTGCGAAAGACGGTTAAGCGTATCCATACATGTAGAAGACACAAAAACATGTGATCACTGCAGCAGAGTTTATACGTGTCTGTCTCACCACCCCCCAGAGATTTCTGTGTTGTTGTGATCGCGTCTGAGAGGAGAATCACCCGCTCCAGAGAAAGTCTGCACCAAATTGTTTGGAGTATAGAAATGGACAGAATGTCGAGATGCTGCTGTTGATTCATGCTCTCAGATGAAATGACAAACAAGAGTGGCATTCAATACTCAAAAACTATACTAAGTAGCTTACCTCAGGAGTATAAGAACACACAATCTGAAACAGAAAGTGTCTTTAATATCTACAGAAAAGTGAAACAAGGGAAAATGCAGATCTGCAGATGAATTTTCATCTGTGTTGTAAATTCTTCTGTCATAGAGAAACCAAACAGCCAGACAACCACAAGAACTCACAGGAGTGAGTATGCACTTCTTTTGAGCTTATTTGCCCAATAACTGATAATCATCTGGCATTAGGCAACCTTGTATTGAGCAAGGGAAAGGCGATGGTTAAAACCTCATTGAAGGTCTGAGTAACAGGAGATAAGGAGTCACTGCAGCATGACACAAACCACTCCGGGAGGCCTCTCGGGGAGAGTTAAAGCTTCAGTGGTTGTGAGAGTCTCTTCCTGGCTGAGGAGAGTTCTGGTGAATTCATCAAAGAAACACGACTTCTTCTCAATATGTGTGGTTGTAAACGCCTACCCCTGCAATTCTAACCTCAACACGAACACAAAACTACAGGGTGAGAACTTGAGAGTAAAAGACAGGGTGATGTCGCTGTGTTTTGTTAAGACCAGGTGAGCCCTACGTCACCGTTTCCATGGTGGCAGACGGTCACAGTGACGGGAGCGCTGTTGGCTGGTTTGCCTAATGTCACGGAGAGCGACGGGTAAACTTGGTGTCATACGATGTAGGAAGGCTAAGCAGTTTGCAGCATTAATGTTTGAAAGCACGATATTGAGGGAAAACCTTCAGAGATCCATCAAGTAGCATGTCTTTGATGTTAACTGATAAACCTACATTTTAAGCTGATGTCATTTCTGATACTGATTTCTTTTCTGTCTCACATGCTTGAGAATAATCAGTCTGGCAGACGTCTGGTCATAGGTGTCTTCTCTGTCATAATTACAAAGCCTACATTCCCACGCCGGCTGACCGTCGGCGCAACACAAGGGCAGAGTCACAGAATTTCTCATGAAACCGCTGTGATGGCCATTGAAAAACCAATAACTTCCTCAGCGTGCTAGCTCACTTCCGTTTTTCTGTGTGTGGGGACCTGCCGTTGCCATGGCTCTCGGGCCGGCGTTTGCGTGCGAGCAACCTAGACAGACGTCTGGGGTTTCACGCACACATAACAGGAAGATGCAGGTCTTATTTTTTTTCTTTTCAGCCGTTTCTCACTTCTGCCTTCTCGATTTAGGGAAGGCTGTGGGGAGTCGCGTAGACACAACACACACACACACACACACACACACACACACACACACACAACAAAGCGACCGTGAACAGCAAAAAAAAAAAGAAAAAAGGTTAGTCTAGAAAATGTGATATTATTGCTGATACAGGCAAGTGTGATGTGTAATAGTAACGATTCACTCCTGACCAAACTGAAACTAACAACTCAGTAAACTTAAGACAGGGAACTTTCAACTGAAAAACACTGTGTCAAACATAATGCAAATATATTAATTCGTAATAAATAATTGACATGTAAATATCACATACAAAAGTATCACATACTTTTGTGACACCACACAAATTGCTCCTTGTGTGGGTGCAGGGGAGCTTGTTGCTTAGCATGATGTGGTTTTGGAAGCAGGTATACATTTATCATTAGCATAATGGAAACATCCAACAAATGAGTGAGACGTTATGACAACCACAAGTGTCTGATGAGGTGATTCATATCTGCTTCTCATCTCCAGGCTGTTGACCATTGGCTTATGTAAGTCCTGACTCAACTAACTATTCTTGTGCTGCCTGAAAGAAACCAAACAAAAAAAAACATTGGGTCAGATTTCTTTTCTAATCATTTCAAGGGCCACAGGTTCCAAGCAGAGAGAGCTTATATGTTGAATATGAAAAGGGTTCTGCAGGATAAAACCACCTCAAATACTGTTCTACTTTAACCTTTAAGTGTCAAAAGTGGTTGCCAAATAGATGAGAGGGTTTCAGCACATGCAGATAAGGTTTTTGCTCCTCGTAAGTGAAGGAGGAAGAAAATACAAAGTTGCGACAATACCAACCAAGGTAGCCAAATGTAAATGTTAAGCAACCATAAGTGTGGCCTTAGCTTCCCAGTGGCTGTGGGAAAGTGCATACCATGTCTGTCACATGGTTTAGTCTCTCTCAGAGCACAGAGTTGTCAAGCCACAGAGAAGCAAACTATACTGTAAACTCATACCGGAACCCGTCTGCGGCCTGCACTGTGCCAAGGCAAGTCTTCCCCATGCCAACCTGTCTCTAATTTCACTCAGCTACAGCCGGCAGGTCGGCACTCTGCACATAACAAACAAACCCAAAACACATTCGCACACACTGAAAACCTTTCAACAAACTTTAAAATCACTTCTGAATGGAAACAATATCCTTCAGCACAATATTTGGGAAGAGGATTCAGGTTTCAAATGATGAACGTCTCAAGTCAAACAGAAACATTTAAATTCAAGAAATCCTTCCAGCCATGATGTCTTCTTATCTAGAAATATCAAGATATGGACACGTATAGCATCTTATCCTGCACATTGACTTGAGTGAAAATCGGGGGAAATAAAAACACATGCAGTCCAGGTATTCTAGTTCCATTTGACATTACATGATAAGTCTAAAGTTCTCATGTATTTTAGGTTAAGCCGCTCAGCAGCTACTTATAGACAGGAAGAAGATCATCAATGTGGCAGATAATAATAAATATTTATTTTTAAATTACTAAGTTACGAGAATGGCGATGCCTACACAGCAGGTACCTGTCAGACTGAATCACAAGGCAGATTTTGTGCCTCATTTCATTGCCTGAACTTTGTATTGAAATATTTTATCTATTACAGGTAACATAACCATTTACTGCATGTGTCTGGTTAACATAACACTTAACTTTTACACACCCTCTACGTGGCTGTTGCACCAAGTAAAAATTAGCCTACAGTTAGCTAGAAGCTACTTCCAACTCAGGTCAACACGACAACAAAAGGCCTAAATAAGGTTGAAAGTGTAGTTGTATTTCACGTGAAAGGCTTCAGAAACCAGAAAACAATTCTGTGTAAAGAGAACAATAAAAAAGCTATTCATTTTGTCGACTGCCGTTTTGTGCTTTTTTTTGTTCTGGCACCATTTAGGCACCAGCAATTATGGGAAAAAAAATAAATGATACCCAACCCAGTTGCACCAATTTGCACAAACTATTAGATATCAGTTCCCTAAATATGCCAGATTTTTTTCAGTCAAGATCCATCACTGATTCCCTGGGGAAATGGGGAAAATGTTGAAGAAAGTGATACAAAAGAAAAAAACTCAGTCTGCCCCCTTTGTCTGTATCTACATACATTTTTTTTAATTATGCTAACAAACAAACATGAACAAAAACATGCCTCCTTGGCACATGCCTCCTTGGCGGAGGCAATTACTTGCCTTCTTGACTTCATTGGCTTTATTTATTAGACTATTTTCATTGCGTTACTGGCTGAAGAACAAAAACTAAGAAATGATTCATAGCTGTGCACACCCAAGGATGTCTTGTTTCTTAAAAAAGATCAAACACTGCATATTTTTTGCAGATAGCTTTAATGTTTATCTATTCTGTGAAGAGCACATGCTGCTAGTGATGCAACAGGGAATGTCATGTCCATGCGCATATGAATCACGACAGCAGCGCCTCACTCAGATAGCATGTGATGTCAAACAGGTTGACGCTGCAGTGGAAAAGTGTATATGTGCGTGGGGGTTTTGTTGAGGCAGAGGTAGTTATGGTTTTTAACTGAACAGGAAGATGACATTTTCCAATCAACTTATGAACAACTGCGTGATGTCAAATCAGGACTTTACAATGGCTAAATCTGTGTATTAGGTGTGTGTGTGTGTGTGTGTGTGTGTGTGTGTGTGTGTGTGTGTGTGTGTGTGTGTGTGTGCAGGTTTTAGGGCTTCATCTCTGTGACTCAGATAGTGCACAGTGGTTTGTGTGTGGGTGAAGCTGAAGCTTTCAGCTGTGTCGAGATGACTCAACTTAGAAGAACCTTAGCCAAGAGTTCTGGGTAAAGAGGTTTGGCTAACCAACACCGTGAGAATGTGGGAACTCATGTGGCAACATCAGCCTCGTTCTAAGTCTCTCTCTGTACACAAAGGTGTTACACTGCTATATAAATTATTTATGAACATACAAGGATCAAAGTTGTTTATGCAAAAATCATATAAAAACACGCCTCGTATTAAATCAAAAGATTCGGGTAAGACGTAATTACATGTTGTCCTGGGTGTGGTCGTGCATCACTCATGAGCAGAAACCCTAAATTTACCAAAGGACGAAGAAAGAGGGAAATCCAAATCCGAGGCGGAGCCACTTATCAAACATATGTGACTCAAAGTCATTCCAGATTAGTCAAATCAATATATTCTAGTGAAGTAAGTTTCACCACATGATAAAAGCAGCTCTTTACTCTTTAGTGCATGAGTTTGGTTCGCCCAAGTTTTACCATATCACACTCGTGTCATGTGCCCACAGACCTGGGCTGCTGCCTTTAAGCCCTTGAGGCCACAATCACACTAGTCCCAGGGCATCATGTGACGCGGTGCCACCATGAGTGCTGAGCCGAGGCTGCGGCGAGGGCAGAGCGCTATCTACTCCCGCTCCAACCTCTCACTACAAAGAGAAAGGGCCTTTGATCACGCTAAATGTTACAATGTTACTGATTTATTACCTGCTGCCAAACTTCCGGCTGCTTCAGTGTGAGACAGATGATGTTGTCTTGTTTCTGTACTGTTGAATCGGACACATTCACGGTTGAACATGTATCAGAAAAATCTACAAAAGAAGACTCACATTAACAAAATTGCAAACACAAACTGGCAGACTGCACCAAACTAACATGCACTCATGTAGCACTGCAGCGGAAACCAAATCCCCAACCTTGTCACGAATCACTAAATGATATAGAATTCACATTAAGGTTATATTCTCACACATGCACACAGACACACACAGAAATACAAAGAAAGGAGACAGTTCCTTTTCGGTTGTCTGCACAGCAAGCAAGCCACCGACCACAACCACAAAGCCCCAGTATGTCAGCAAGCACCTGGCTGTACACCCGCTCCCAGACAGACAGACAGACACGCATGCACTGGCAAAAAAAATCTGCATATGAGCAGCAAAAGATGCACACAGGCTTTTAATGTGTCTTCTGAGGAAGAAGGTGCAAAAAATACCTGCATCTTTCAACACTGTGCCATACGATGTATATATATGGAATAATGCATGGATTACAGACAGAGTCACATAGTTTCTGTGTAATGTTGTTTAGTGTGTGTGTTTGTGTATGTGTGTGTATGTGTGTTACTTCATCAGTAACCCAACTCTAGACCTATTTTCAGCAACAAGCGTGGGAAACAACTTCAGAAGTGTTGTCTTCCAAACGAAGAGACTGTACTAAAGCACTACCATGTGTTACATGTACTGCATATAAAACACAAACATACATATTATATATATATATATATATATTATCTTTCACTTGCTCTCTTCCTCTATGTATGTCTTGGGATACACTGAGATATGTATACAACTTTAGGCTACATAATGGGGCAGCTATAGATGTGTGTGCAGGCGCGCGTGTGTGCGTGCGTGTGTGTGCAATAACAAAAGTGCTAAGTGTTACTTGTTATCCAAAGCCACAGTAATATATGGTGTTTAGTTGTCCAATAAATTGCCAAATACAAATTACAGTATTAATATATAATTAACATATAATAACAATAAAAAACAATATATATAGATATAATCTGTTTTCAAGTGTCTAAGTTCTACATATTAACAGTGACAGTATTTCAAACTGCTGATTTGTCATTTAAGGATAAAACTGGCAATATGCAGTATTTCTTTCAAGAAATCCCATGAAAACCAATAACCACTTAGGTAAAACATGGTCACAAACATTTATTGACACAAATGTTTACTATAGATTTGTGTTTGAAAAAGTTGGACTGTATTAAAGAATCAGAGATTGACAGATATTTTTGTCGATGGGAGAGAACCGGTGTACATGACCTTTTACAGAGTGGTGCATTATGGGTTGTTTGCACATTTATTCTTGCTACAATAGCGAGTAGTACATGCATATTAAGCCCTGTGAGTGATTCTACAGGAAAGTTGGAATTACCACTGAAAACTAACTCATTGTGTCTGCCGACGTCTTTTTACAGAAGTGAACCAGGGTGTAAATCTATCAAACAGCCAGGAATTAAGGTCGTCACAGATGAAGAGCTCAAAACTACAGTCTGGAATATGTCAGAGGAAATAATTCTGACTGCTTCCACATCCTGACAGGAGAGAGTGCAAGTCTGTGACAACATACATATATGTAGGTTTTTATGTAGTTTTACTGCATTTCATGTTTTACATATGTGAGAAAAAGAGCTTCAATGATGAAGACATTCTTCATTTTAGATAAATATTATCTCAGGGCTACTTTCAACAGAACAAGTGGACGTGTGTTTCATGTTCTCAAAAACTCTTTGTCTTAAAAACAGCTGTTGGAAAAAGGGGAAGTCGTCTTGCAATCAAGCTCCTCTATATTCTGGCCATACGGTACTTCACAAAACCATCTGGGCCCTGTGGTTCATTACACAACTTATTCAATCAGGAGTGAAGTGAATTAGTTTAGGACAATTGTCAGCTGTGGATTAAGAGTGTAAACAGTTGTAGTATTTATTTATTTATTTTGAAATAAATTACAGCCGCATTTTCATTGTAATGAAGGAACACTGACATGTGTCTATGTGTCTATATCTATAACTTTGGGTTAAACATTGGGGGGTTGAGGTCAAATGGCAAGGCCTAATACTGTTACACTTGATATACCTTAGAAATTATAAAATGCTAATTTATTGGTCATACTTGCCAGATAATAGCAACTAGCTGGTAGCTACAGTTAATATTGTTTGAAAAAGTGATTATTTGTTCTTCAAGAAAATGACTTTATCATGTTTTATAACAGTCCATATTTTTCATTCAGTGTGACGGTTTTGATAATTGTAGAGGTTACAACACACCCATCTGCACTTCCATATTTAATGAATAACTATTTTCTTATATAACTAACCTTTCTTAATATCTAATAAGATCCTCTTATGTTTGATAATGTCTCTTCCATATCAAACCTCGGTTTGAGCAGGAGATTCATTGGAGGTGGTTTCAAGGTGCTCTTTGACACTCCAGGCTCTATATAGCATAGAGGTCTGTAGACTGGAGCTGAGTGGTGTGAGGGGCTGAGGAGTGAGGCAGGAGTTATGCAGATTATACCTGGTCCTCTGGTCTGCTCCATCGAGCCCCAACAGTCACTGCCAGCCAGTCCGGGGGGCCTGGGATGCATTAGACGCCAGGGGAGAGGCCGCCTGAGTGGCCTTCATTAGGAACCCACGTACACACACACACACACACACACACACACACACACACACACATGCATGTACACTCTCCAGCCACAAAGGAAACACTGTACATCTCCCACAGAATAAAAGCCAGCCCTGGATCATAGATCAGACATGTGTAGCGCCTGCTGAGCCTGGTTTTCGACCAGTGAGGAGGGTTCGCCAGAGCTGAGTGATTCAGACACACACACACACACACACACACACACACACACACACACACACACACACACACAGAGAGAGACAGTGCAGGCATGCGTTGCATGGATGACAAAGAGCAATGAGCTCTGATATTAAAGAGCACAGAGGATGAACGGGGAGGCACCGAGAGAGAGGGACTTTAGAGTTGTGTGTGTGGAGTTGAGACAGTGTAAGGGGCCATCAGGAGTGCCCTATGTCACCATCACCTCATAAAGCATCCTAATGCACATCGCTCCTATTTGTCAAAGATGAAGACAAATGAAAGAGAGGCAACACGAGGGACGGGAGAAAGAGAAAGTGAGAACGACATTCTGAAGAAAAATGGTGTGCGCTATTATGTTACTGGTTTTTAAAAGACTATAAAAGGCTTATGTACATATGCCTGCATTTACAGTAACATGGACACACACACACTAACACAGCCATGGATTTCCTGAGCCCCCATCCCTCATTCTAGGTCAGTAAAACCCACCGAGGTACTGATATGTGAGAGCTGTTATATGAAAGCAGGTCAGACACAGACACAGACACACATACACAAACACAAACACACACACAAACGGTTGTGATGCCCTTTTTTTATTTTTTTTAATTTGCTATTAATCAAGTGGATAATGTCTTGAAGCATCAATTCACTTTTTTTCAAGTCTTTGAAAGGTAACACTGGTTATTTTTGCCTTAATGGATGTGCACACTTGAGTTGGATGAAAAATAAATGATTTGTTCCTGTTTATGATGCAGATTAAGTAAAAAATTAAATTAAGATCATTAGTTTATTGTTTTGAATGCAAGCAGATAATAAACCTAGTTTGTTTAAATCATCTGGATTTAGTTGTCTCCCTCTTACAAGCACACACACACACACACACACAAACACACACAGACACACACACGCACACACACACACACACACACACACACACACACACACGCGCACACACGCACACACACAGTCATGTGTTATCATGCTGCTAACACTCACGTTATCGCTCACGTGCTGGAGTTGAATAAGACTAAATAAAAAACATCACATCAGGTACAAATTATCAAACTCTTTATGATACAGATAGAGAGAAAAATAGTTACTGTGGTTTTACTAATTTTGTAGAGTTGAAAAGATTTCAGCTCATATATAAACCCTATGTATTGTTAGGGTTTACAGCTACAACAATAAAATGCTGCTTATACATACAACCATCAGTAATAACAATTATATTTTATTATATATACAAACTTAAAAATGAAAGTGGGAGTCCTGCCTGCATAATGAAAACTTTTGTTTTGATACACTGACTACATTTCTTTTAATAATAATTTAATTTAGGTGAGATGATATAAATATGTGTCACTTTCTGTAAATGAAGGCCTTTCCATACACTGCACCTATTCTTTAACAAGATGTCAGACTGCACTGTCTGTTTCATGCAGCAGTGCAGTGACACAAGCTCACAAGTACACAGCGTATCAATAAACCACTCTGTATCTGCTATAGAGAAACATCCTGCCTCACACAAATTAGCATATCTGCAAGCTTGTCTGTCACATCCAAAAAAACAATGTCTGGACCACAGGAAATACGTATGCACATGCATAAACACATGCACAAGTGCACACACAGGTATTAATCAGAATAAGCATCAGAATCAGAATACTTTATTGATCCCAGGGGGAAATTGTGTTTGTTACAATAGCTCCATGCAAGAATGAGTGTGACGCTGACATACTCGCTGCATCTCTGAGAAGCGAAACCTCTGGCTACGTAGGAGATGCGCATTTCTGTGTGTGTTCTAAAGATCAAATATGATGAAAAGATAAACCATAAAAAAGACTCTACAACATTGCAGCATTCCACCTGTGTTAGCTCAGAAAATCCTGATGATGCACTGAGGTCAATGGGGTCAGTTGGTGTTTGTGGCAAGACCATGGTCTGCTCTATTCTGGGCTGGCTGGGGCTGTGTGTGTGTGTGTGTTGTGTGTTGGGACATTTGGGGTAACTGAGGTCTCGGGTTTACGGGTGCTTTTATGTGAGGCTGCAGCACTTCAGCCTCCAGCTGCTCTGTTGCCATGATGTGGTGCCTGTGCGTACCTCAAAGCTGAGTGTAAATTTACCACTCTGGTGATGACGGGCGGTTCGCAAAACACACAGGCACAACGTGATAAGCATTGTGAACCAAAACATGATGAAGGCGCTCAGTGGAATGTTGAGTTTGTTGTACTGTTCGTCTTCTTGAGAGCATTTTCAAAGTATAAAAAAGCCTGTGTTTTATACTTTGTGTTGTATTTTGAGTGTGTGTATTTTTTTCTTGTCTGTTTTGGGATGAGCTCACTAAGATGAATTTCAATCAGCTTTGTTGGTATAACTATAAAGCATTACATTTTGAATCTATGATTGTGATGTTTTTCTTTCAGTGTTTCCTTCAGCTACGTCACACTGTCGAATCAATGCCACAATCAAAAGACAAAATATATTACTTTTGCATAAAACCACATTTAAATCTGTTAGATCTAAATTATTATGTGGATCTCCACCAATATGCACACACTCATGGTTATCAGTCCCCTAAATATGCCTGACTTCTTTCATCAAGATTCATGCATTGTACCCTGGGAAATTGGTGAAAATGTATAATAAAAAAAAAGGGATACAAATTAATTATTCAACATCCTACCATCAAGTTTCATGAAAATCTTTTCAGTTGTTTTTGACAGGAGTGAAAATATTAATTTGTTGTTGGAAGGTAATGTTGTTGGTAATCATCATAATCAGTTTGTATGTTTTTAGTGGGTGACACACTATGGTGGCATATAGAGCCTTGCAAAGCTTCTTCTCTTTTAAAAGGCTTTTGGGAAACTTACTTCTTATGCATCACTGTTATCTCCATTAAAGCTAGGGTTGGTAATCCTGGAATCCTGGTTCTGCTTCCGCTTCGGCCGATGAAGACTTTGGTCTTGTATGCCAGCCAATATTTTCCTTCGGTCTTCTAATTAAATGTTTGTTCGTGTTTATTACAGTCCTGTGAGGGCCACAGATGATGGCTTTTTTTGTTATTATTATAAACAAAAAGTGATATCATTCGAAATTGGATAAAAAGACAAATCGTGTTTCTGAAACAAATGACCACCCTAACCTTTAATGGAGAAATATTCACAGTATATCCATCAGTGGCGGCTGGTTAATACTGGGTGCTGGGGCGCCGCCCCCTCCTACATCCTGAGGCAAAAAAGCCTGTGTAGAAATGTTAAACCTGATATAATTATATAATAATAGTTTACTCCTACAATGCTCCTGGAAGACAATAAGCACTTATGACCATTCAATAGAACCTTGTAGAAAATTGTATTTGGTTAATTTCTGTCTAAATACATATACTTCCTGCTGTGGGGCACCGGCCAAATGGATGTGAATGTGGGTCCTTATACCTTTGTCAACCATAGGACCTCAGGCTGCTCTTTAATTGGTTGTTGCAGATTTCCCAGGGGACACAGCTCTCTGTGCCCTGGACACTCCCACTTTTATTTACAGCCAATATGTATTTATTCACGTTTCTTTAATCTAATGTGATAGGTCGATCCTCGACGCCGTCTCAGGTCCAACTTCACTGAGTTACTTCCGCTATAAGGTGACCAGTTTCAGGTGGAACTGTGGTTACTTACACAGTGAGGCTACATTTTTGCAGCAGGCTGAGCTTAGCATTAGTGTATATATAACATTGGCATATTGTGTGTTGTGTTCTTTTTGTTGAGCATGTCTTTAGTTTGTTTGCACCCCAAATAAAATAAGTTAAAAAAACTGCGCCACCCCCAATACATTGTATCCATCTATTATATCTACTTTTCAACTGCCACATTAATGTGAAAAACCTAATCCAGAAAGCACAGGTTACAACTTCACACTTAACTTCCCTTATTCTTCTTTAATCCGAACATGTAAACATTACCACTGAGGATGTGACGTGGCTGTTGTGATGGAATGCACAGTATTTATTTTGTGTTGTATTTCACCAGGTAAACAGGAGGGCAGCAATAAATTATAGAATTAGTCTACACCGCTCCCTGCCAGTGGCGGCCAGGGGGGTTTTTGAATCAACCTGCTGTGAAGGAAGCTGGATGCTGGGTCTTTGTGTTGGCACAGTTTCTGAATAACAGGAAGAGCTGGACTGAAGAGGGGAGGTGGGATGGAGGGTTTACTACCTGTAAACATTCAAACTGTAAATTGACAGAGCTGCAGCAGGTGCCACACCTACAAAACTGCGCTGAAGGAACACAACTATCTGTCTTCCACAACATGCACCTCCTAATGATTGTGTGCCTTTAAATCATGGTCTTCAACCTTGGTGATCAGTGTTCCTCACAGTGACTTTCTCCATAAATATCGAAGTTGCAGCTTTGGCCCTCTCCTTCTGCTATGACCCATCATAGACTTTCCATTGTCTAAGTCCTGCCACAGGTTACTGTATACACGCAGCGCTCCCCAGGAACTGTGGGATACGGTCTGCTCGGTGTGTGGCGACACAGCCCCCCCCCCCCCCCACTATCCTCCTTTCTCTGTGGTTACCAGAGTCTCCATGTCTGCTGGAGCCAATAAATAAATAATGGGCCCGGTGATCACTTCCAACCGTGATACTGCACGCTAAAACCGCTGCATCTGGGAGTGCCTCGTTTACAATGACAACAACACAAGATGCGCACGTGCAGAGACACACACACGCACAGATTAATGCTGAGCTGGTATCGTAACGTAAAGTGAACTAATTTCTCATACAACTGCAACTTTCTTAGAACTCTGCTCTCCTTAGTTTCCACTGTTTGGCTGCTGTTGCGCTTTAACAGCAGTTTCTTTAAAATGTGACAATTAAGAATTTTTACATCTTTTATATTTTGGTTTTTATGTTCTCTTGTGCCACTTTTCTCTCTCTAAAAATACTTTGAATTAGCGTGAGAACTTTCAGAGGAACCTTCTTTGTTAAAAGGTTCCTGCTCTAGTTTGAGATACAAATAAAAGAACGATGTAAAGTGAGCGAGGACTCTCTTTTAAATATGTTTGTATATCAAATCTGTGCAAAGTAAAAAATTATATGAATATGCCTAAGGTATTCTGACAGGGATATCAGAAGGAAATGCACAGTATGAGGTGTGAATGAGCAGTCGGCACACTGGACCTGTGTATGCAGCCCTAAAACGGGCTCCCATGGCCGATCCCAGAGGAAAGCAGGACCATGGTGTTTGATGCAATGACGGCCACTTCATTATAAAAGCCTCCTCAAGTCCCACGCTGCATTCCACGTTTATGGGGAACATATGGGGAAGCCTGCAATTTTTAGACCACAAAATAAGCCCCTTTGCAGCTGGACGCACGACCGCACTGGGTCCTTTTTGCCTCGCGAGCCACACCCGAGAGGCGTAGGACCACTGACAGTGATTAAACCACCACAGTTTTCTCAGCAAAACAGGAGTTATATTAAGCTTAAATACAGGGGCTTGATAAACAAGGCCTGGGCAGGGGAAAAAAAGAATTGAGTGAAAGACAGCCACAATGATCCTCAGACTATTTTTCCCCTCATGGTCATGGGCAGTGCAAAGCCATGAGATAGATTTCAAAACATGAAGCAGATGTTTACCTAGACAAAGAAGAAAAAACACAGAGCGGCCTGAGGACTAAAGAAAAGGCTTCGACTTCTGAGCTTTCTTCAAATGTCAAGTTTGGACTGCACTACAATAGAGCCAATTCCCGCTCTTGCACAATGCCGTGGGACGACTTCTATATTTGTTTTGCTTTTCCTCCATTGCTCATTGAAAATCCAGATGCAATACAAAAATAGGGAAATTGACAATAATGTGAAACAGTCCCTCCTTGTGAAAACAACCAGAGGAGAAAATATATTTCTCACTTAAACGAAAAAAACAAAAACAAGACAACATGAATTATTACCAGCAACATGTCTCACTTGCACAAATATACGCACGTAAAATGATTATAAACTGAAACAACCACAAAGCCCTGTGCTATGAAGCCAGTGCTCTACACTCTTGAGCATCCCCCTTTTTCTAAACAAACACAGATGAGACCAGACACTGCAGAGACTTTCCACCTCAAATGCACCAGACCTGAAGAAAAGCAAGAAAAAACAAAGCTTCAAATGTTAACAGCTTCCTATTTTTTTTCTTAAGCTGAAGAATAATTCAGCTACATGGTTCAGCTACCCTGGCTTTGGCCTTGCAGTGGTGTTTCCCTGTGGGCCTGTACGAGAGCAGTACCTCTTGTTCAGCAGCTACACACACAACTGTAATCTGTCCCTGGGCTGGCAGGCCGGGGCCTAGGCCATGTCGGGAGGCAGCAGAGGTGTTAGAAGAGGAAGCTATGCTGTGTGTGAGGTTAAGTCAGAGGCCTGTAGTGGCCGCGTGGACGGACTGATAAAAGCCCTGGGGCCGCGGCTGTGGCCTCAGCTTTCGGCCACACTTGCCGACACGCCGTGTTATTTAGCCCGCGCTGCCGCCTAACTCAACGGCAACTGCTCATTTACAGGGCAGTGCGGGCTACCAGGAAGACCGGCAAGCTCTCTCTCTCTATTTCTCTCTCCCTCTCTCTCTCTCTCTCTCTCTCTCTCTCTCTCTCTCTCTCTCTCTCTCTCTCTCTCATACACACATACACATACACACATGGTATTGTATACACATACAAACATATCATGTGGTCCATGCATCAGTTTTTGTCCAACAATTAGTAGAGGATGAAGTGACACACAAACACACACACACACACACACACACACACACTGGTCTCAAGGGAAAGCGATGGGGTCACATGAGTGGCCAGACGGTGGTTTGGGTCCGTTGTCCCTTGGCCAGACATGGTCAGTGTGTCATCGACACACAGGAGAAAGGAGAGAGGAAGTGTGGATACCACAGGTTTGCAAATGCCAGTGATTTATTCAATCACAGACACACACAAACACGCAGAAACACACATGTACACATGTAGTCCTACAAGATTGTCAGGTGGACAACACCACAGTCTCTCTCTCTGACTGCACTTTTGTCACTCTGCTCTGCACTTCATTTCTGCACAAACTACAGGCAACATGAATCATTTCCTGTTTTTCACACAACTGCTGCAGCAACTTTTAAATAAACAGTAAACAGAAAGAAAATAAATACTATATTGGATATTGGTCTCAAATCACTTCTGAGGCTGATACTGTACAAATAGCACAGGAGGCCACATCACTGACAACTTTTCCGTTCTTTAATTCAACCTAGAAAATGAAAAAGGTGTGAAAACCACAATCAGGTTAAAACACTTCTGCAGTTTCAGAGCAGGAAAGAGGCAACACTGCTCAATGAGCCCACAAACACTCTCTTTTCAGTAGAAACACTCTAAACTAAAATTATATGCCTTAGTGTTTATGCTCATGTGGCAAAATCTAACATAAAAAAAGAATGAAAACAAAAACAGATAAGTTGAGTGAGGGATGGATGAGGAAAGATAAGAACCAGTGGAGGACTCGAGCGGAGCAAATGGCAGCGCTGCTTCTAATGAGACTAAGATTATGATACTATCAAGTGGTAAGTGAGGGTGGGGGTTTGCAGGCCCAAAACCACCGGTTCTTACAAACACAGATGTGCTGTGAGTCAGACAAACATAGAACGAGCACAGAACATACACAGGCAAGAACAACACGCTCAGTGTTGCTCGTCAGTTACAGACAACACTTTCCTGTCTCCCATCAGCAGCACAAAGCCACAGCTATCTCTCTTTCTCTTTCTCATCATCTTGTTCGCCCTTTTTCTCTCCTCGTGTGTTTGATACTTTACAGCCTCTCCACTTCTTGTGCAGCGGTTTTAACGCTTTCTCTCTCACAGGGAGCAGGGAGCCACAGTGGCGAAGGGCCGCTGCCTGGTTTGAACTCAAAAGAAAATAGAATGTTTCCAAAACTTGGACGACTAATGAAAAGTGAGAGTGAAGACGGCGAGTCAGAGAGAAGGAGAAGCACGGAAAGTAAAAAAAAAAAAAATTACAGAAACCAGAGAAGAAGCAAAGACGATAGGAGAAGAGAGGAAGGGAGGGTGAGAGGGTGGGAGGGAGGGAGAGAGGCCCGGTGACCTCACGTGACATGTGACGTGGGCTCCACCACTCACGGAGGGGAGTGTGTGTGTGTCTCTGTGTGGAGGATGGCGAGGAGGATGCAGAAAGACTGTGGCTTTTAGCCTTTTTTACTAGCGCTGACGTTCCAGTCAGGCCGCCACCATCGTAGGAGAGGAAAGAGAGAGACAGACCACGATATCAGGCTAGCTGGCTAACCTCAGACCCTCAGACCCACTACGTGACAGAGGACCACAAACCCAGCCCTCCGCGCCGGCCCACTCCCACCACCCAGGCTTTGTTGGTTGGGCCCCCTCTCATCTCCAGCCCTGGTGAGTCCACCTCCACACCTGGAGACAAAAACTCTCCTGTTGCCTCATTTGTGAAATTATTCATTTCTGCCTTTTCTTCTCTTTCTCCCTCTGACCCTTTTCCTCTCCACTTCTCTCTCAAACATCTCCTGCTGCTGCTCTCTCTGCAGGCTTGTGGCTTGGGATTCCTGCGGTGGTCACAAACCCTAGATTCTTGGTTGCAAACGGGCTCCGAGCTCCAGGAGTTTTGTCTTCTCGTGCTCTCTTCCTTTTTCTCCCACTCCCTCGTACTCTTTTTTGTTTTGCTTCTCAATCCTCCTTTCTTTCCCCCTGCAAGATCGGCGGGGATCGACTGAAACGAAGGCTCCGCTCCCGTCCTGGCGACCCTGTCATGGCATCCAACAGCATCTTTGACTCCTTCTCCAACTACAGCAGCAATCTGCTCAGAGGTGAGTGCGGATCCTCCCCCCTCTCTCTCTCTCCCCTTATCCACCTCCCTCCCACCACCAGCATCCCTCTTTCTGTCCAGTTGACATTTCAGTGTGACAATGTGTTTCTTTAGACAAAAAAAGTGTGTTCAAATGTGAGCGCCGGGTGCTTCTTGAAGTGTGTGAATGCATTTATCTCTCTGTCAACACACACACACACACACACACACACACACACACACACACACACACACACACACACACACACACACATACACTCTGAAGGAGGTTTACAAAGGAGGATCTGATTTGCACAGCAGCCCTCATCCAGTTGACTGATATGGCCCTTAAAGGCCTCTGCCTCTCGACTCCTGTTGTTTTCTGTAGGCTTGATGGAGTGGCGCCATAATGGGATTCTCACCACAGACATTCATTATCAAGTGAAACTCTGCGCTCTCTCTGTGAGAATACGAGCTCAGGGCTCCACGTGATCGGGCCCTTTACTGGAAGACGGCAATACAATAAAAGAGCAAAGCAAAAAAAAAAGAAAAAGAAAACATATTAGTCCGTCTCTCACTCTGCTTTACTTCCAGGAGGTACTTTTGGTCTGTGTGGTGAGGTGAGTGCACTATACTTGGAGACGCTAAACGTTAGCCTCAATGAGGAAGCCATTTGTTGCCATGGTGATTCCAATCAGATGGCTTTTACTTGCAAATAGCTCTCGAGAGTACAAGAAGTCGAGGAAGGTGGCAAAGTTTCACCTGATTTGAAATTGAATGTTTATGTTTATTCCTGTGAAGTGATGAGGAAGAAAACACAGAGATGAAGTAGTCAGTGTTGACACAGGATTTGTTAAATCGGACAGCCGGGGGAAATCAGCTGTTCCCACTGTTCCTCACACAACTAACCGCTGAGACAGCCACCATAAGGCAGAAAAAGAAAAAAAGGAAAACTAAATCTCCTTCCCAATTAAGGCCTCGTTGCCGTGTTAATTAGAGACAGCCACAGGAGAAGCACTACCAGCTCCTAATTGTTTGCAGAGGATATCTTAAAATCTCTGGAGCCTCTTTCTCACACACACACACACACACACACACACACACACACTCAAACACGCGCACACACACAGTCAAACACAAACATGCTCAGTACATCTGCGTCTCACATGAGAACAGTCCTCTGATATCCCCTCTGGAACCGCAGTGACAGGGGATGATGTTCCAGTGTTCTCACAGCTTCTACAGACACCCAGGCATTTATAGTTTCCTTCTGACAAGGCTGAGCCCCCCGCCCCCCCGCTCTCTTGCCCTTCTTTCTTCTTCTCCACAACCGCTGGATCTGCATCCCTTTATCTCCTCGCTGTTTACAGATCAGAGTGTCACCAACCTCAGGTTTCATGCATGCCATCCATTATGCTTTTGAGACACTCTAACCTCTAACGTTATGTGATTTCTGGGGTGCCTGATCTTGACTTTGAGCCCAGCAGTGAGGCACTATGTGAGACAGTAGGTCAAAAGGGGGGCAGAAAAAAAGGAGACACGCATTTAAAGCTGTAATCATCCATTGGAAATCATTAGTGAAAATGTAATATCCTTTTACAATTCATTCTGTCAGAAGACTGAAAGTCAACTTTGAGAGAACAAAGGCCAACAAGTCATTAAATCCTCCAGTTCAATCTGAAAGCATTTTAAATTGGGACTACCTCATGTAAGCAAAATACCACGGCGGTTCGTTTAACAACTTGCGTTACACAGGAAAAGCTTTTTGGCCGAGGGTCTCTTTAGAAAAAAAAGTCAAATCAAACTGAAATTAAGAGGAACGGCTAGAGAAAATCAAGGAGACTGTTAAATGTCTGGCTTCCTGATCACTGACTTAAATACTGTGTGACATGCAGCTTATGGAAATAATGTTATCATCTCCTCAGAGGTCAGGAAATACTGCTGCAGCCTAACTTGTCTGAGACGTGACACAAAGAAAGTACACTCATAACATTTTCTAAATTGGAAAAAAATAAAATAAAAAGGTTTAAATCTTTAATATTTCTTATCCCTGCATTTGAGATGCAGGATAAAATGGGGAAAAAAATAGCACTATGTATTTCATTGCAACACAAACTTGTATAGTTTATATAGTTTATGTAGTGTGTAGGTGTTACTTTATAACTCGTATACATGTCTGCCTATCTCACAGTGCAGACTGAGAGCACATGTAAGCATGTGATGTGCAACATCAGATGCACTTCGCGTGAGAAGCGAGAGGACGCCTCACCTCAGAAACCTCAGAAACACACACACACACACACACACACACACACACACGCACACACACGCACACACACGCACACACACACACGCACACACACACACGCACACACACACGTAAAACATATGACACATGCACACCAACTCACAAAGAGAGTAGACAGACAGAGCGGTGGTCTTCGTCATGGCGACTACCTCAGGACGATAAAAAGCAGAGAGATGGAGATGGAGAGTTTTCCATCGACGAGGCGTTTATCTGATGCAGACTAGATGTGCTGCTGCACTTCGCTGATAATAACCACAATGAGGCTACACCTGTTAACCCTCACACAGAAGCGCCACTATTTATTCAGAGAGCACCATTTCTGCGCTTATAAAAAAACTTAGAGGGTAGCAGGTTAAAAACTGAACAGTTTAAAGTTCACTGAGTTTTCCATTCCTGAAATATTGGCAGTGTTTGCGTCAGGTGGGGTACCTGGTTTATTGGGGCTATTTGGTGGGTCATATCCTCGACTCTCCCTCCAACGTGTTGCTGTTTTACACAGGGGTCAGTATTTTTTTCAAAGTGCTACACTCTTGGGAGCCAGCTCCCTTTGTGGCAGAGAGAAAGGCCCCACTTTATTAGGGTGGGAATGGTTTTATATGTTTGGCTTATTGCGCTGCATGAATGGAAGTGAAGGCTTGTGTGTGAGTTAGCGCCATGCCTCTGCACCACAGTTGTAGCGAGGTTATTTTGGAGGATTCTGGGAGGTGGTCTGGTTTGTTCTACAAGTGTTGGGGAGGGGGAAAAGCCCAGAGAGACACATGCATGCTGTGAGGGAAAAAAAAGACACTTTAAATGAATGCAGTGCTAAAATGAATCATTCACAGGGGATAAAACTCAAGATGAACCTCAAGCTCGATACCACTGACAAATAAAACAGGCACTATACGGTAGCTGAAAAAAGAAAAAGATTTAATAGAACACATGGCTGGCCTCTGGTGAATTTATTAATAACAAAGTCATATGGCAAAGATTTTTTTCCTCCTCTCTTAAATTAACATGCTTGATTGGAGCTCATTCAAAATCCTGCTGAGTGTGAGGCCCCACAGTGACGCCAAAACATGAAGAAGTGGCTGAGCGGGCTGAAAATCTGTAACCAGATATCAAGAGTTTCAATATTCTAAAGTGAAAGCAAATAATAGAAAACGCATGACAGCCACAGAGCGGTGAAATCCTGTCTCCAATTTAGCCGAGTATAATATCTATTTATAAAACTCTGAAGGCATATTGGATAGAGGGAGTGCTCTGGACTTGATTAGGGATGTAAACGTTTTTGGGAGGTACTTATTTACTTTTTGGTCCGTCTCGCCGTTTTCACCGTCTGTCAACACGACTTTATGGGGCACACTTTCAGGGGTTGCCAGTGAAATAGCTTCCAGGTAAAGCATGCAAAGGGGCGTGCTGATTATGTGGTTGACTAATCCTAAACCTGCATTCGCCCATGCACACTTTTCGGGGTTCAAACCGCCTGTGCTCTGAACTGCGCTGGTCAAGGTTAAAGACACGCTAAGTGTAGTAGTAAACACAATTTTCTGGTGGTCGGCAAGCAACCACAATGGCCATATTCTTTTCAGCCGATCTGATAATATGGATTTATGCCGTAAAGGTTTCTCTGACGAAGAGGGGGGAAGGAAAACGGCTGAGCAACTTGTATCAACAAATATTCCTGGAGGGGTTTGTGTGAAAGTAAACTGGAGATGCGTCGGCTCTGAAGCAGCAGCATCCAGTCTGGAGCATGTGAAGTGGGATCGGGGGTCAAGCCAAGTGAGCAGGAGAGAATATATCCGTCTGGTACAGTTCATCTTGAGTTAGACTGCATGTTAGACACATTCGCTGAGGTCATCCTCACGTGAACATTACTACAATACTATAGTCCTTCATGATTATAAACTGCTGGTGGTCAAAAATTATTGGAATGAGAAACACAAATGTCCAGATATGATGTGAAAGGAATTCATAATGTCTAGACCAGCTTCTCTAACCGGCACCATCTGACATGAAGAAGAAATCAAAAACAAGACGTTGGCAGTAAAATAGGCAGACGGTGAAAATGTAATTGGATAATGAGGTGGAAATGATCACAATATAAAATTCTTTTTTTACTTTAAAATAAAGTAATACTCATACCGGATGAGGCTCTATGACTCATTTCTCGACCGTTAATTTGCTTCACATACGAGCTGATAATATTTCATATAAGGCCTTACGTTAAAATGATTAAATCCACATCACTGTTATTAGCCTCTTCATGATCTCATGCATCCTGCATGATGGACCACTAAATGAAGGAAAAGCCTTCCTCGCAATTTTCAGTTTCTTAATTTTGTTTTAAGCCTACGCCCTAAACCACAGTCCGGCCCCACAGCTTATTACATGGTGAGGCTGGGATGCTAGAAAAAAAACACACACAAGTATTATTGGGAGCTAATCTATGTATTATTACGCTACATTTATGCAGCAATTACACTCGTATTTGGAGTTTGCTTGCAGTTTAAGCTGTAAATGGGATTTGTAGAAATAAAAGTTTTACTTCATCTCAGTTGTTTTCAGTGAGTGTGACCTGACATTGACTCAGATGAAGACGACTTGTTGTTGAGACCCCTCCCTGTATCGTTAAACTGATGTCCTCAACAACATCCTTTCTGTTGCAGCGAGAGAGAGTGGAGGTAAAAAGCAAAAAAATAAATAAGAACGCCTGTGACTAAGCACAACGTCCATCGCTCTGCCTTGCACTTTTGTTTTTAACATTACAGTTGCATTTCTAAGCCACAAATTACTTTAATGGGCGGGCATGGGTCTGGCCGTGCAGCACATAAAACTGACTCAAACTTATGGAGATCCCACATGTCCAGAAACATATCAGCAGGCAAAAACTCTTCTTTTTCATCTTTTTCTCTTTTTTTAAACACATGAGATGGAACGCAGGAGGAATGGTGGGTTTTATATTATCATGTGTGAAAGTTTAGCAAAGATCTAAGGCCCAGAGGAACTCATTCTGTCACCATCAAAGCCCTAAAACGAATGTTTTTCACAGACAGAAAAAAAAAATCCATCCTCCAGACTGAATCTTCACTTCATTATGTGCAACTTTAATCATGCTCAAAACATCCTTATAGTCTGCCCCTTTTCCCATAAGCAATAAAGAAAAAAACTTAATTACGGTGGAGGAAAAATGCAGATAATGATAGGATGAGAGAGGCTTCAGGCTATGAAATGTTTTCTTATTCTCTATTTTCCTCTATTTTCCCAGATTTGTTTCCCTCCTCAACTTGTTTACATACAGTTAATTGTTGTTGCTGCAATAAAACATGTTTTCGGGTTGCTTCTTTCCTCCCCTCAAACACAACTTTAACCACAGGGAATTGATTTTTTGTGGAGGCAGCATTTCAAAAATGGGATTTTAGTTTTCTCTTTAGACTATTCATGGGGGGGCACCAATAACTGTCTGTAATGGGCCACCTAATTGTGCTTTTCTGCTCTGCACTGCAGTGAGAGCTCAGCGTCATCATCACTTATGTTTTGACTAAAAGAAAAGTGAATGAAGAGTTTTATAATTTTCTGAGAAATATGCTCTCTTGCAAAGAGTTAGAGAAGATTGATATCACTCAGTGTAAGTTGGTTAAATATGAAACAACAACAGGCAAGCCAATGTTGTGTTTCAATGTTTGTTATTAAGCAGCATTAAACAAAAACTAGTGCACGTATTCAGTTTAATGTTATGAGATAGAGCCTATTTCAATGTTTGTGAATTTCTCAAGAGATAATGCAGAGAACTAAAGCAACAAATCTGACATATGAAGAGTGCTAATATCTATGAACAGGTTAAATTGTGTGAATCAAAGGGGGGGGGTGATTTTTATTTTTTTATTCAACCAACAAACTAATGTACTGGGGTGAAAACATAACCTCCTTGGTAGGAGGTAATAAAATATATATTTCTATTAAATTAAATTGATCTATCATCCCTGTAGTGCAACAGGCTTTGCCCTGATGTAAACTTTAATGAGTTCGCTCTACAGCTGCTCACTTCTGTATTGGCTAAGTAGGAAACATAATGCCAGGGATTCCCCCTCAGCTGTGCAGCAGAAGTGTCCCTTCCACCTCTCCTCTGCAGTCTGTCTGCTGTGAGGTCACTCTGTCTGCCTCGAGTACCGTTCTCAGGGTTGCAGATGCTGCCGTCACGAGCACAAACACACAGCACAGCTTTATGGTATACACACATACACACACACACACACACACACACACACACACACACACACACAAATCCGCCGCGTGAGTTTCTCCCCATGCTGAGTCAGAGAGGAGCAGTGCATGTCAACATGATGACCGTGACGTTTCTCCCCTCTAAATGCTGTCTGACCTCACCGTAATAGCTGGTCAGGACTAACATATGGTCTCCGGATGCCTTAGCCCAGCAGAATGATCCACACAGTGACTAAACAGCAGTGAACTTCACTGAGAAAATATCAATGCCTGCTTTTCTAGATTTGTATAAAGTACAAAATTTGTATCTGGTGCTTAAGAAAATATTGAACTGACTTCTGTGTACTGTGGTTACCCTCATATTGACTGAGCTGAGGTTCTGTCCAGTGAGATACTACATTGTTGAATTCACTGTCTGACCAAGAAAGGCTCTTCGTATGACAAGGGAGAGTTATCGCACTAAGAATAGTAATACATCATAATCATAATACATATATTTGTAGGCAGGAGTCAACAAGAACTAAAGAGCATCCTTAAACATTCTGTTAAGTTAAAGAAATCTAGTTCGTCCTTAATTAACCTCGGAGTCCCCTCCAGTCAGGTTTTACCAGGATAGCTAGCTGTGCCAACACTGCCAACCTGGCAGAGAAACATTTGTTTCAAAAGTGCCTGAGCACGACTTTATCCCTTTAATCAGCGTGATGGCATAAGAAGCAGACAGCAAGCCAGTCATTCAGTCCGAGCAGAGTTTGATTAACCTAATCACCAGGCAGCCAGACTCCAGGCTTCTGATTGGGTTTACAAACACACACTTGTCATCGTTGTGTCATTAGCCCCTTTGTTAGCCGCAGCCGCCTTGACGTGGAGCAGCGACGTGCCGGGCCTAAACACAGCAATCTGGGGGATTAGTGTGCAGTTACAGCACAGCCCGGAAGCCTCGGGCTTGGGTCGAGGAGGGAAAAGTCCTGCCTCACTATGGAAGCTCCACGTGGCCCCGGGTGCTAACTGTATACATGAGCAACGCCACTACTGATTAGCGATGGAGATGATGAGAGGAAACATTCAGGCACTTTCGGACACGCGGGTGGTTTCCCGGACTCCAATTAAGCCAAGTCCTTGACTCAAGCACTGATTTGAATGGAGGGACTCCATTGAAAATAAGTTTTAGCCTCCAATTAGGTTTGGTTAATCCAGAGCTGGGACCTGAGCCCAAAGACATCACAGAAACACAGTGACTCTGTGCTGCTGCAGAGACGCTCTGTGACATTTGGAGATGATTAATTCTCTTTTGATTTAATTTGAAATCAATTGGAATGATTGTACTTATTGAGCAAAACATTTTGATGTATGAGAGATGACAATGTTATGTGTCTAAGTGGTCTCCAGAGTTCCTTGGCTCACAGGCCGAGAGTCGCCACACCCATGATTCCTTTCAATGAAAAGGCCCGAGGGCCAGCGGCGGACTTTCCAAGAGTTGTTTCACGTCTGTGGAGGAAAGTGGCACGGACGCTTGTCAGGAAACCAGCACCGGGTTCCTGCTCGAATCTGGTCGGATTTAGCGGTGAGTCAGATGGTGCTCGGGAGGCCGAACCCCTCTGAAGAGGGAAAGAAATGCAAATTATATTATTTGGGGGCTCTTTGAAGTCCATTTGCACTTGAACGAGTGTGACAGAACCTGGAATGACCCCTGTTGAAAGAGTCCCTTAATAGTGATGAAAGAAGTTGAAA
Organism: Verasper variegatus; assembly: GCA_026259375.1. NCBI lineage: Eukaryota > Metazoa > Chordata > Actinopteri > Pleuronectiformes > Pleuronectidae > Verasper > Verasper variegatus. The sequence continues at coordinate 7,916,172 of CM048049.1, forward strand.
GGGACAAGAAATGATGACAATAGTTTAAAAGTCGGAAAAAGTGTACGTGTGTGTGGGTGTGTGCGTACGTGTGTTCGTACAAGGCCATGCTTGAATGTGTAGCGTAGCATCATGCAGGCACAAACAACTAGAAATTTGAATATGAATACATATTCCAGCTGAGAACAATACATCTGGCCCGGTGCCCTCTTGGCAGCGTCCTCACTGACTTGTGTTTTGTTGAGTACGTTCGTGTCATTCATTTCATACATACCTCACCGTGTTCTTTCACAGTAACAGGAACCTCGTCTCAAAAAATAAAAACATGTGGCTTTTGTTGCAGGGAGGAATGAACAACAGCATTCCATATGTGACCACATCAAAGCTGCCGCACGCCATGGGGCTAAATGAGGGCAGACTGTCCTGCTCGCCCCTCCTGACACGACTGCCACTAATTAACCAGAGATCTAAAAACTGACACTTCCTCTGGATCACTCATCCTGGCATCGTCACTGCGCTCGCCACGGTTTTGAAACACGCGGGGACTTCTCTTTGGGGTCCTAGTGAGAGGGGACAGCCACACAACAAGCACAAAGGAGCATTGTCTGCTGGTGAAAATGTGGTTTACAGGCTCTGCTATAATGGCTTGGTGGTTGCTGGAAGCCATGCGCACTTCCTAATATTCGGCTCACATGCGATTTCATTTTGAGAAAAGACTGACTGTGGGGCTTTGCTTTTGTGTGAGAGGGACGCCTCACAACTTATTTTCTAAAGCCGACAGGCTCCCTCACCCCCCCTCCCCGCTCCTCACCCACTCTTCCCCTCTCTGGTGGCGCTACTATATTTGTGTGGGATCTCTAGCGATGGAAGAGTAGACACAGACTGCGTTGCCAGTCAAATGTGTTCGGGCTGTCAGACTGAACGGCTTCCAGCGCTGCGATCTGTCTCCTCTCCTCGTCAGTGGGAGCTGTTTGATCTGACAGAGAGACTCCATTAGAGACACAGGGAAGTTCAACTGCTGGGAGGTTGGATGGCTTCAGCAGTCAGAGTAGCAGCCCAGAAAGGAAAAGGTTTGCACACACAGTCTGGTTGCAATCTTGGTGTCTGTGCTGTGTATCTATAAATGTCTCGGAGCATTACTTGTCCTTATTCTAGGTGCGTGTGGTTACACGTAGACGAGTGTAACGTAAGAACGCCCCGACTGAGGCTGACATGTTTTTGGGGCTCTGTTGAGCACAGGGGTGATGACGCAGTGGGTAATGATATCATAAATGTGCGGCGCTGCTGAGCTGCAGTGACAGAGAGAGTGGATGAGTGAGAGTGAGAGAGGAAGCTGGTAAAACATGTTGTCTTTATAGGTTGCCCTCGGTCGCACCGTGGTGATGACCTCACAAACCTGCGCCACAATCCAGCAGAGTAGAGTCAACACTGGTGTCAGAGAAATAATAGACGTTGGTTTAATAAATATGCATCAATGGTTCAGCCACAGACTGTCACTACTCTCCCGACATCTATTGTGCATATGACCTCCACAGATCTCATTTCTCTGAGAGAATTTTCCAAACATTATTAGAGAATTAGACACGCTCAGGGTAATTTCATCACCTGTTTGCAATATGTGATATCTGTTCAAAAGAAGCACGGAGAGTGAACTGATGTGGCTCCTGTGAGAGATTCGTCTCCTGATCTGTGTGTGGCAGCTGCGCTTTGGCAGGGCTCTGGCTTCGGGGCTGCATGGCAGTTAAACTGTCACTGGCAGGAACTGTACATTTTTTTTGCACAATGTGAATGCAGCGTGACAGCAGCACAGGTGTGTGAGTGAAAGTGTGCACTGCTTAGAGGTCGTAAGGTTTGTCACAATTCACAAGTTTCTCTTTGTCCCTGAGGAGCAGACTTCAAAATCTGGAAAAGTCAGAGTGAGTCAGGAGGCAGTCTGTGTGTCTGTGTGTGTGTGTGTCTGTGTGTGTCTGTAGGGGGTGGGGGTGCTGTCACTTTGGCAATGCAACTGCACATATTGCAGCGATTACCACAGCGGAAAAATGTTTTTCTGCAACATGCAATTACTACAGATTACAGATTGCCGTCCTTGCATCAGAAGCACTCGCCAGAAAAAGAGAAACGCTGTGCATTTGTGTGTACGTGGATCTGTGAGTGTGTGTGAGTGTGTGCCGTTACACTCAAATAGACAGTCAGAGTCAGAGACAAAGAAAGATGAGAAATGATTATAGCTCACACTAAAAACCACAACTGAAAAAAATGGGGGAGTTGACGTATTTATGGGACTCATTTAGATTTAAAAGTTATACTGACTTTCCGGGGTAAATAAAGACCCTGGAAAAAAAATACAATCTTTCCTTCAGTGAAATGAAGAAAAGTGGAACGGGGCACATTCTGTAGCCCTTTGTCCATCATCGTCAACGTTATGAAAAACATACACTGACGTCCTCATGAGCCTGAACTCCACAAGTCATTTCAACTTCTGACTTGACGTTTGGTTCCATGTTACAAATCAGCCCGAGTATCAAGCAGCTTCCTTCAGGTCACACTAAACAATATGAGCCTGACCGTGGTGCTCCGCAGCAAGGCAGGGCCCTATTTACAATCCCACCAGATCAAAACTCAACCCAAAGTGCTCCTATAATAGCACTGGGTTCCTTTTGGTGAGCTTACCATCCAACGCTACTTTTAGTGGGTTTCCAAAGAATAAACAGGCCCGCGAACCACATCACAGGCTGCTGACTGTCATCGTTGGGTAAGTGTACCCGACGGATGATGTGAGGGCGGAGCGACCGTGACACTGGGGTTTACGGCGACTTCCCCCCCACCCTCCCTGCCTGCCTGCCTCGGGTGTGGTGTTTACCATTGAGCTGCCACCGGAGGGAGGGGGCTCGACCACATTCATGCCCCAATCACAGTGAACCCATCGCAGGGTCTCGACTGTGACTTTCAGGACCTTTGGGGTCATTGTTAACAAGAAGTGAGTCATGATTGTTCTTGGTATCAAAAACTCAGGTATGTTTGGTTGCATTATGCTCACACAGCAAATCTGCAGTACTAGATTTTGAATTCAGCTTTTCAAAAATTAAAGAATGGCTGTTAAGTATAATATAGTCTTTTAGTGGAGAGATTGCTCGTGTCACTAACAAACACAAATTAACCACATGTTATCATTACATTGTTACTACCAATACATTTATGCCCAAGTAGTATTTTACAGCTGTGGCCTGTTGATTTGGAACCAGTTCTAACTGTGTTACAGCGAGTTTAGTCAAGTGGTTCCCGACCTGGTGATCACCCTCCACAGGGTCACGAGATAAATTTGTGGGTTGTGAGATAATTAAGAGGCTTGAGAAGAAGGGAAAGGAAAAGCTGCACTCTGCTTCTGTCTTCATCATTTTTGACTATTCTGTAATGATCTGTGCTTAAAATATTGGGCTCTAATTAGGCCTTGAGTGGTTATCGGCATAAAACCATCTGATAAGTTAAATTGTAGGCTTATCACATGTATTTTCTAAATGTAAAAGCTGGAAAATAACTAGTCAAATAAATGTTGTAGAGTAGAAAATACAATATTTGCTTTTTGAAATGTAAGTGACAATTAAAGGTAGGGTTGGTAATTTCTTTGAAATGCTTTTCATCATATTTGTTAAAATTCTCTTCCCGTCCCAATAGCCATCAATAAATGAAGTCGAAAATAGTTTAAAAGCCTGTGGCCCTCGAATAAACACAACCAATCTGGCATACCTGTCCATCACTAAACGACCATGCTCTCACTGTGCATGACCAGTCCTCGGTTGGAGAGACATACACTGCTGAAGCAGAGATGATAGCCCGAAGTTATGCCTCTTTCACACCAAAATAAGCAAGTTTTGTTAATGCAGGTAAACCCGCTCCAAAAAGCAATGCAACTCTTTTCACATTTCCAGTAGAGGACTTTGCCTGTTTTTTTCCCTGTGCGTCATGTTCAACATCACAAACACACCAACAACTGAGGTGCTCTCTCACCTCGCTGTCTTGCCAAATTAAAGCATTCACCTGGGTGTCAGGATTCCATTACTGCTGAGTGGAGCCAAAGCCGAGAAAAAACCTTTTCTACAGCAGATTAATTTGACCCTGGAGTGAATGTCGATTGAATCCATTCTCTTACAGACAAAAGCCATATGTCAGTGGGTTTTTTGACCAGTAGAAAATGGGCTGAAGTTTGTGTGTTTTTGGGGTGCAGCTTTATTAGAGGGCCAATGGGAGGGGACAAGAAGCATCAGAGGCATGTTTTCAAAGTGTAGCCTGCCCTTGCTAGCTTTTCCAGGATTACCAACCCTGGCTTTAAGTGTAAAGTATCATATAAAGGGAATACTCAAGCAAAGTGCTTTCAGTAGATTGGGAAACATAGTGGCACCATTACCAAACCCACTCCCATAATGTGTTCAGTATGAAATGAAGTGTCTGATAGACAAATACGTGCCTGAAAAATGAATGCAGCCTTTAAGAAGCCCATTTACATTCAGCAGACAGAAATAAAAACATAGTCGGAGTCGTCCCCCAGCAGCCATTATGCTGCTCAATTGATTCGTAGGGCTTTAATAAGCCCCTGGCTCCGCTCTGCACCTTTTATAAATGTAAGCAGAGTATTAAAGATGCATGAAATGAATGCCCTCATTGTCTCCTCTGCATGGTGACTGCTGCATTTCAGTTCATCGTGCTCACATAGTAATTAGCTGTTGGGTTTGGAGGTGTTACCATCCTCCTAATCACTTTAGTGTATACTATAAATGCCTTCAAGAATCTGAGATTAGGACCTGACAACTGGATATATTATAAAGCATTATAAAGGGCAAACTATAGAAGTACGGAAATTGAAATAAGGTTTTCTAACGATCAGGAGGAGCTAAAACAAAGCTTGATTGCACAAATGAATTCCAGAGATCATTAAAACTAACACAGACAGTCTTGGTGGACAGAAACATAACACAAGAATTGATGTGATCAAAACTGTTCAATGTGTTTCCTATTTTCTTGTCTGAACATCAAAATGGACAAAACTGACCACCAATTGTGATGTGCTGACACATTATGTAATCAAAATTTGAGAGGGAATCAGCCATCAGAGCAGCGAGAGCCCGAAACCCAAACAGTCTGTACCCACTCACTGTTGTTTAAAAGTTTCTCCATATACTTGTGTATATAAACACTCGCTAGACGCTAGAATATGATTTGGCTTTGAGGGGACTGGCACAAATGGTTTTGGTGACTTACATCATGCTTGAAAGTCTAATCACAGACACTCTTGTCATATCAAGCAGAAAAAGTCCATTTCATAGGGAGCTATGGTTCAAAAAAAGGGAGGGAACGGTAAACAAGCCTGGCGTTCCACAGCCACCGCAGAATTCATCATTCATACAAAAAAATACCCCAAGCCCCAAAGTAGAGCTAATTTAATCCGAGAGGAATAAAACTCCATTTCATAGAAGTCGTCCATTCAGAACACTCATATTTCCACTGAGCAGAAAACCCCCGGCTGAAATCCGAGCAGACACTTTTCGGAAGGAATGCATTCGGCGGATTGAGGGCCAGCGCTCGCCCTGTAATTTGTGAATGTACAGAAATGTGTGACCGCCACAGCTCCTCTAAAGATAGAAATCTTTGTCTTATGTCATCGCCGAACCTCAAACTATTTCTAATTGCCCCCATAGAGCCCCCATTTCCAAATGAATAGCTACCCATCCGAGGGCTTATGTGTGCGCGGCTGAAAATAGCCTGGGAGTTTACACAGGCTAATAGATCATATTCAGCAAAAAAAAAGAAAAGAAGGGATCTCCACGTATCTGAGCCTGTGCCCATCTTCAAAGTGACTTTTAAGTGGCACTGAAAGCTGTGTGGGTGGCACTTAGGGGCAGGTATACGTTTACAGAGCCCAGAGGCTTCCACTGGTCCCTCCGCTCATTGGGATCATACTCTTCCTTTTAGTCTTTACAATCTGACACTTCACACATTAACCCTGAAGTTACTGGGGATTGGTTTTATGCACAAATATGATTGATCTTTGCACTCTGAGGAACCTTATGATTTATATTTAGAACTCATTCTGTAAATGTATTCAGGTCTCACCAAATTACACTGTTTGACCGTGGTGCTGTAAGACTTCCTGGTTTCTCTGTCCTTATTTTTCATGTAGTGACCCATCAGTGAACAACAATTTGATTTCTTGATTTTCATCAGAAGGCTCTGTATTATTTTCGCTCTTGAATGGTATAAGAATCGAGTATGTCTGAGGCCTATTTGAGGTGGGTCCGGGGTTTCACATATCCTCCAGGAGTTCTGTCTTGATTTCAAGCTCAGCCCACCCCGGATCATTAAAAATCGTTCAGTGCCACGACGGCCTCTGTCCTCAATGGCTGTGCGGCTGAAACTGTAGAAACTGCCTGTTGAAATGCAGAGGTCTAAATGTGACAGGCGCCCGGAGCACACATTACAGCCAGGCAGGGTATCTAGCCGAGGCATGTGGTCACATATTAATAATGAACTAGGGCAGGAGGACGACTAAAATATCACAGGCATTGTCATTGTCCCAGTCGAGCTTTACTGAAAATAGAGGCCGTACGATAGCTGATCTGATCAGACATAACTTCTTTTTTTTTGTAGTTAGGATTGACGAGATTTCACTGCTGCTGTAACACAGTGACCGAACTGTGAAACAAGGTTCTGTTGTTCAAGAGTTTCCATCAGTTTCCAATCAAAAACCCCAGAACTGACTCACATGAGGTTTTTCTTTTCCTTGGATTGTAGTGGAAGAAGATCTGTTGTCATCCGCTCTGATGTTGCTTTATGTGATATTGTTCTGTTGATATATTGTAGGGTCATTGTGTGTTGTGTCACCATCTATGTCCATGTGTTATTTTTCATGTTGAGATGAGCTTTTCCATGCTGTGCCAAAAAATTATTCCACCAACTTGGTTGTGTTGTCATTGGAAGATGAATCTGATTCTAAACTCAGAGGATGATAGTGATGGCCTTACTATCATGATTTAAATATTTCATATGCATCTTTATTTCTTAAATTAGAATATTTTAATGCCTGAAATAAAATAAAATAATATTTTGATGTCCACCTAACAAGAAATGAGAATCAGTGTTCAACAAGGTTAATATTCATGTGACCTCAAGAGAGACATTGTTTTAATGAAGAAGACGAGAAGAAGAAGAGAAGATTTGTAGAACTAATATTTATTGGCACCTTTTGTATTTTGTTTTCTACTTGTGTGAATAATTCTTTAAGGATTGGTGGTGCATGCTGACAAAGCACCAGTGACAGTGTGATTATATTAGGCCAAATTTGATCCCACACTAAGAGCTACAGTGAAATAAACATTTAGAATCCACATCTTATCTTCACACTTACACAAAATAGGAATTCTCCGTTTTTATGATTTATATCATTATTAATTTTTCCAACACTCTGAATCTCTCTGAAACTCTCTCTGTCTGGGATCATAACGTTCAGGAGGAAATTGTGTGGAAAAAAAATCTGAAGCCACTCCGATGACTCCTCGCGCCACTTAACAGCACCTCATTTATCCTCGTGCGAGTAAACAACATAAAAACCACCGCACGCAGAAATTAAACACGTTGTCCTGTTATTAGGATGAGACTTCGATTGATTGGTTGATTTAAGGCGTTTTAAAATGCGCCTGAACGAAAATCCTAATCAACATTTCTTTTAATGTGAATTTCATGTTTGCATTAATGATACTGAGTCAGATGTTATTTCATTTTTTTATTCATTGTTTTATAAACTTATTTCTTTCCATTTCCTTTTTTTCTCTAACTAATTTCAAAAAGTGTCATAATCAAACACTATCAGGACTTTTAATGTTTCATAAAATGACTCCTGCATTTATACTAAAAGACAGGAATAAATAATTACAATTTCTAAATGTTGAATTTAAAGATGAAAATGTTAAGTCTCGTCCTTCACACAGCTTCAGTGTGCTGTCAATAAACGAATAACTGTCTCTGAATTTATAAATAATTTCATTTCCCAATAATAATTAACTTGATTATGATTCAGGCCAACAATAAAAATGAATATGTCTCCAGTTGTCTCAGCAACGAGAACTGCATCACTAACATAACTGTCGTTGAATTGACTTTAAGCAGAAATGTATTCGGAGGGTGAGAGCCACAGATGGAGGGTTCCTCCTCTCTCTCTTTGTGCAGAGGTGAAATGTCTGCCTCACACTCGGAGCTGACAGCGATTGAAAAGGCAAATGCGCCAACTAGTGTCAGGAAACAGCACGGCGGAGGAGCTGTGCAGGGTGTGCCGTCATTTGACGTAACCCTCAGCATTTCATGGCTCCTGATGAATTCAGCCTCTGGCACACGCAGTTTATTAATCCGTTGCTTCGTTTGATGTGGAAAAAATAAAAAGACATTTGCCTGTTTGCTTTAATTTTCTCATTTTATCCACTTCAGCCAATTAAAGCGATACCAATCTGTCTCATAAACCCATAATCTCCTCCTCTTTATGAAAAGAACGCATTTACCTGTGGAGGTGTGAAGCCATCAGATGTATAATAGCTTTTCAAAATGAATTAATGGGAGTGAAACCACAGGCCTGTGCAGTCAAAATCCTGCTTTGGATTAATTGCATTTCATGTTGTTATTTCACAGTTAAAAACAGTTTCATGTAAGAATAACTATTCATAATCTCATCAAAGAGGTTGTTCTGCACTAAAGCAATATTATCATTTCTTTCTTTACATGTTAAAGCCATTGCATTCAATGGCTAACACGTTTATAGTTGCGTTTAATCTCCCCAACAGTGCGTAATGATTATTGGCTACAATGTCAAATCAATTGATATTATTTTCATTCATTATTCAGCAGTTCTATTAAACCAAACATCCCTCCAACCAAACCCAGTCGTGTAATGTTTCTCTCTATTTATATATAAATCATATATAAAAAGCCAAGCAGATAGAAAGGCACAGATATGTATCAACAGCTCAGCTCGTGTGTGTGTGTGTGTGTGTGACAACAGTTGCAGAAGGAGCAGCGGCAGATTCTGATTGGTCCGATGAAAGCCCAGCCCTGCACATTCATTGGTGGAATTCGTCTCCACACTCCCAACCACTAAACACTAAAATGACTCGGGTAAAATAATATCGCAGCACTCTGCACTCCGTTCAGCCTCACGGCTCCTTCTCGCGCCCCATAACCCTGCGATTTAAAAAAAAAGAAGGATAACCTAAACTTTAAAAAAGGAAATCCAGCTGGAGCCACGGGACACTTCCTTTTCTCCCACAGTGACTTTTTTTCTTTTTTTCTGGGAAGATCCAACGAGGATAAAAGTTGCGAGAACTTTTACGCACGAAAAGGACCCAGATGTGCTTCAGTCAGATATTTTTAAATATTTGGTTGTTGTTTTTTACAAAGTGAAGTTTAGTGAGGTTTGAAGGGCGTCTGCTCTTTTAGTCGCGATCATCTTTCACAGGAAAAAAAACTTTAAAGACGAGAAAGGCAAAAGTCTTCGCATCACGTCTGGATTATCTGACCTGTACCAACAGTACATTGATCGCCAATAATTATTTTATTAGGATTGATTGACTGATTTGTGTTTTTCAAAGTACGTTTATTGTCCACACGCGGCTGGGGTTGTCCATCAAGTGTACGTCAGCTAAGACCGAAGACAGACTGAGCACTGAGACTTTTAGAGGTTCTTGTTTGTGCGTAATTTTGTCTGAAGTCAGTGAGAGACAGAGCGACCCTGATGTTCCTCAGGCTGACACATCCTATGCACTGCTCACACTGAGGCTCTCTTCACCGACACTTCGTGCGCACTCGCCTCCATCCTCTGCGCTCTCACACTCAGTGGACTCTGAGACCAGCGGCGTTTGGAGAAAGATATTGTCATTCTCCAAAAGTGTCCTGCTCTTCTCAAACAACCCAGTCAGGTGGCACTGACCCAAGCTGTTGTGATGCATATTCCCGTAGAGCCGCCCACCACCAGACGGTTCACGCCGCCCTCCACGTCCTTCCCCTGCAGTAAGATCGTAGACGGCAACGGGGCCATGGCCACCCCGGGGCCCCTCAGGTCGCGACCGGACACCAGGAACGTGGTGGACGTCCTTGCGGACCACGCCGGCGAGCTGGTGCGCACGGACAGCCCAAACTTCCTCTGCTCCGTGCTGCCGTCTCACTGGAGGTGCAACAAGACGCTGCCCGTGGCTTTCAAGGCAAGATACATGACTTCTAATTATCATTCATTATATTTCCATTTTAATGACGCACACAGTGTTTTCTTCAGTATAGTGAGTGCAGGAGAAAAGGCAAGAGATAGAGGCTGATTTTAAAGCATTAAAATAAATTTTACAGATGTTATTTAATTGAATTTATACATGGTGACTGGAAGTTTTGCTTTTTAGTTTTCTTTCGTGTTAAATTACCATAAAGTATATTTAGAATTTGCAGTCATTAGCTTCAAACGGCACAATCCAGAATATCAATATTACCTCAGAAATTGCAAAGCAGCAAAGGGGCCTGAAATTACAAAATGTCTGAGAGGAAGCTTGATATGAACTACACTTTTATTAGCGTATTATTATATTTTTATGGAGCCCACTATAAATTATTTTGATAAGATTTGTGGCTTGTGTCAAAATAAGTCTTGTTTTGCGTAAATCTTGTCTTTGGATCAAAAGAAAATAATCAGCAGTAACAGGTCAGGTCATGAAACGCATGCCACACACAGTGTTTATAAAAGAGATTTAAATTTAGATTTCAATTTTAACAGGCAACGTGGGGGGTGTCAGCTCACAGGGTATCTACACAATTCAGTTTATTGTTGACAATGTGGTTAAACTGTAACAATATATTCATGTTTAATATTATGGGAGCAGGATGCGGTTTTTACGCGCGCAGTTGTGTACATTTTGGTTTGGTGACCTGGGGCGACCGTTCGCTTCTCATCTCCTCCCGTGTGTGTGCGCGCAGGTCGTGGCTCTCGGGGACGTGCCCGACGGGACGCTGGTCACCGTGATGGCCGGGAACGACGAGAACTACTCGGCCGAGCTGAGGAACGCCTCGGCCGTGATGAAGAACCAGGTGGCACGCTTCAACGACCTGCGCTTCGTGGGTAGGAGCGGACGAGGTGAGCTCAGACGCGCTCAGACGCGCTCAGACGCACACACACACACACACACACACACACACACACACACACACACACACAGAGAGACGCACACACACATGCACAATATAAGAAAATGACCAAATTTCCGCTTGTGCCATTTGCAGCAACAATTACGCGCCTAACAACAGGGCACATTTCTTTATTATTTTCCTGAAAGTTCAAATGTTAAATAGGTCAACAAACAGTCCTCTATGTGGCACAGACGCACCCTCAGTAAAGTGCCATCCATTACGCTTCTAAAAACCAAGCTTCTAAATTATTGTATGTCAGTGGTGTTGGCCTGCTCTCTGTAACAAAGTTAAAACCGCAAATGTGGGATCATTTATGTGCGGGTACGGCGAGTGCCCTCACTGTGCCAACTGACGTCTACGGGTGTCATCTGAAACATCTGGCGTGCGTCACGGGGAGCTGCAAGTGGCGATGTGACCATAGCGCTTAATATTCCCTAATCCAAGGTATTATAAATAATTACCGGCATGATGTTGTAAATCTGAGGGAAGAAAGAGAAACCATCGGACAAAATGTCAAAGTCGAAATTTTTACATTGGATATTGTGCAATTTATTTGTGGAAAAAATAATAATAGGATAATTACGCATTGACAGGCCTGTTTGCAGGGTGTTGTATTTAATGGACGGGCCTACATGCTGCGTTTGTTTATGTTTAGGAAATCAAAACCGCTCAATTTTTAAGACTAAATAACAAAAACCTTAAATAAAATAAAAAAAATGTCAACAATCATCCTCATCTATTAGATGTGTTTCATTCCCACCAGGTCATTCTCTGATATATTTAATCTCTCTTTAATGTTAAAAATGGCCGTGGCTTGAGTATGGCTTCTCTTCGAATTAAAAACGGAGCCATACCTTTCATTTCTGAAGTCAATTATCCCACCCGAGGATTCTTCTTTTCCTTTCTTTCTTTTCTTTTTTCTTTTCTTCCCACGCAGTCTCTTTTTAACGAGATGTGCCTTTCTCTGAACTGGAAGACGAGCATCGGACCCTTTGCACAATGCTGCAGCCTTCCTCCCCCTCCTCCCCCTCCTCCTCCTCCTCCTCTGTGCGCGGACTTTGATGCAGATGGGAGCAAGATCCTGTCTTGTTGAACAATAAACTATCGCTGTAAGCCTTCTCTGGAACAATCTGGAACACATTCCCTCAATAATCTAAATCATATACCACAGTCAGGCCATCAAACGAGGTGGTCCACTCCCCGGCCCCCTTTAAAATAAAAATAATAACAAAAAACTCTTGAATTCTAAAGGCCCGAGCGGGACGAAAGAAAATAAAAAGCCGGTGATGATCTGAGGCGGAACAAGCGAAGTATTGTTATATGAACAAGAGGGAAAACTGTTTTTCACATCACTAAGTCAAACTGTAATTTCCTAAATCTGCCATAGGGAAGAGCTTCACTCTGACCATCACCGTGTTCACCGGACCCCCGCAAGTGGCCACGTACCACCGCGCCATCAAGGTCACCGTGGATGGACCCCGGGAACCGCGCAGTGAGTAATAGATCAATGCGCGCTAGCAAGCACGCACGCACAAACACACACACACACAAACACACGCACACGCACACGCACACGCACACGCACACGCACAAGCACAAGCACACACACGACTCTGGCCATTGCTAAAATTCACTATCTTGTGAAGTGTGCAGAGAAATATTGTGGGTATTGTCTTTATTTGTGTTTGTGTGTGTGTAGTATTATTATATTAGGAGGACTTCAATCTGTTGTCTATAATTGAAGACTTGTCTTCCTTATGGGGAAAAAGAGTGAGTCCCCATAAATTAAATCATGTTTTAAAGTTAAGGTTAAGTTTAGGTTAAGTTAAAGTTAAAGTTAAGGTCAAGGTCAGGGTTAGGCAAGTTGTAACCATGGTTAAGGTTGGAGTAGGTCTCCAAGAAATCAATGTAGGTCAATGTAATGTCTTATTACAGTCGTGACTTCAGGGTGTGCAAGTCTTTGTGTGTCTGTGGGTGCGTGTGCGTGCGTGTGTGCTAGATTAATTGTCAGGTTAAGACTTGGTTTTGAGGTTAAGATTACAATTAAGACTAGGTGAAGGCTGGGGTTAGGCACGTTGTGGTCATGGTAAACCTCCAGAGATGAAACGCAGCACAGTGCATTGTCCTCACTAATATAGTTGTGTAGGATTGTATATGTCTGTCAAAGTGTGTGTGTGTGTGTGTGTGTGTGTGTGTGTGTGTGTGTGTGTGTGTGTGTGTGCAGCATGGGCACTGGGACAGATCATAGTCAGAGGAAACTGTAAAGCATAATTCAGGCATAACCCAAGACCACTAAGCTGAGTGAGTCTCCAAGCCGCAGGTGGCTCAGCTCAGTGGAACCCACCTCCTCCTCCTCCTCCTCCTCCTCCTCCTCCTCCTCCTCACCCACCCCTCAACCCTACCTTCCCCCAGTGCTGGTCAGAGGGGTCGTACCTGCCCGACCACATAAGTGGCTCGTTGATTTAACACAGGGCAGAGTCTGGCCCCTGTTGGCCCCGGCAGGGAGGCCTCGCACGTTAGAGCTGTTAGCGCCACTATCCAGCCGCAGCTACATTCTCATGTGGTTTAATGCTGCTGTTGCCTCCGCTGGTGTGAGGGATGGCGAGGAGCAGTGTTGCGTTTCCAAGATGAGTCAGTTGCTGCAGGGCCGCGTGCATGAGTTTTTCATGAGCGTAGGTGAGATGGGTAGGATTTCGTGATCTACCTATGGAGGGATGGTGTTTATGGTGTGCAGGGTTTTTCGAGGTCTCTGAATGAGTGGATAGCTGGTGGTCAGAGGGGGTGGGGGTGGAAGGGGGGTTGGGGTGGGGGGTGTGCAGAGAGGATTTAGCGCAGTCAAAACAGACCACAGCAGGGGAAGAGAGAGTGGGAACGAGTGCCACATGAGGAGGGATACATGGCTGACAGAGAGAGAGCCAAGGGGCACAGAGGAAGGGGCACAACCCCGCCACCCTCATTGCCAATCTATTTGCAGGAGTATAAAAGAGTACGGCAAAGAAGGGAGGGACAAGATAATAATAAACACAGTATGTGTGTGCGTGTATGTGTCTCTGTGTGTGTGTGGATGGTTTCAATTTGACTGTCCTTTGTTTGAAGAAAAAAAAGGAACACGTGTGTGTGCTTGTGCATAAATGTGTTCTCATGTGCATCTGTGAATTTCTCTGCCTGAAATAACTGTGTACATTAAGATTGTCTCCTGTCTGTCTGTGAACATGTTACGGCTTCAGTTGAGGCGTCAGAGTGGCCGCGCTACTTTTACACTGGCGCTGGGTGCTATAAAGTGACACTGTTTAATATAGGGCAGGAGGAATTTAGGGCTCCATTAAACTCTATTACACGGTTACTGAGGGGGACTTCATAGAATGACAGAGAATAAACTTCTGCAAAGGCCGATTTGAAAGAATAAGTCTGAATATGATATAGTGTTTGATATGCAGTAACTAGAACCTCCAGGAAACAAAGATTGTTTGATATGAGAAAATGTTAAAATGGCTGTAACAGTCAAAGCTTATCTGAAATATGAATAATAAATCCTGTTAGTCTGCAGTGAAAACAGATCCAGCTGATCACAATGAATTGAATAAGCTTTTTGAAATACGGTGTATGTATAATATATTTTGTTGGTTTGAAGGAGCTGTCAGATCTGAGGCCGAGATGAGTTTTCAGTCCAATTTAGTGTATCGAAGGACTCGTAGCCTCAAAATAGAAATCACTTGTGAGACAAGATAAAGGACCTCTCACATTTTAACAAGAGGCACATTCTGAAGAGAATAATATCAGTTGTGTCCCGGCACAGTCAAAGCACAGGAACACACACTACCATTCAGACATTATTAGGACCATAAAAATATTCAGATTCTTCTCTAACCACAAGGCACCACATTATATCGTCTGTACGACGTTTGGAGTTGGAGCAGGGAGGCACCATTGCCAACGCATAAAACTAACAGCATTTTTTCATTAGGAACCTCATTCTCAGAGACATATTTATTCCGACCCTGATTTGATCCCATTCCATGTTTCACTGACAATGCCACCACAATGGTGCCCGCACGCTGAAGCGTTAGCTTTCTTTTTGGTTGAAGACAGCCTGAAGCCAGCTTTGGCTGCTTTCTTCACCTGTCCGCAGGCTGGCGAGGCTGCAGGGCCCAGGCCTGCACAGGGGCTTTACCGGCTGTTTTGTGCAGGGCCTGCATTTGCATGGCTGGCAGCCGAGGAGCTGGCACCGAGGGGGTGTGGTGGGGGTGGGGGTTATTAATGTTTACTGATCCAGTTGGGAGAACCTGATGGACAGGACTGCAGTGGCAGCCCGCCTTCAGCAATGTAACAAAGAACAGGGTGCTTTGTGACAACACTTGAGCCGTAAAATAGACACATAGATGAGCAAGCATACGCACAATAACATGTATTTAGACGTCCCCACTCACACGCAAATAAATGTATATAAACACACAAGACAGCATTCAGTTCCTGAACAGAATGTATTTTTGTCATCCGCGCTGCTGATTTCCTCATCACACATCCGGCATTCGTCACCCAACATCCCCACCCCCCGTTCTGTCTTTTCATTCTTTATTATCAAACACAACTGTTGCAGTTGTCAATGCAACAACAACAACTCTTACTCCACTTCTATCTGAGCCGCAGCTTTTATAATCTGCAAACAACAAGAGAGAGCATTAAGAGTTAGAAATGCAAAAAAAATTAAATAGCAGGTGACTTAAGTGTTGAGACCCTCGCTGTTTGTTGCTGGTATCAGATGCCTCCGCAGCGCCACTCATACTCGATGCACCCTGCAGGTTTATTCTCAATTAATCCCACATCTTTATTTATGGTGTCATTCTCACTGCCTCACTTATACATGACATCAGCCACTGCCTATTTACCCACAAGAGAGGGGTCATTTGTATTTCTGTTGCCGATCAGGTTTTAGGAAATATGTCACTGTTTTGAGCCTAAAAAAAAAATATATATATATATTTGAAATATATATAAAGAAAAAGAGTATTTGCATGTGCGAACATGTAATTTCATAATTTTCCCTGAAAGTCAAGTTTATGTAAAAAAGATTTGTACAAACAGATTAATTACTAATTTGTACTGTATAAAGTTGCAGAAAATAATTAAAGCTAAAACCAGGAGTTTAAGAAAGTATTTGTGTTAAATTAAATTATTAAATCAACTAAGTTTAAGCGTATATGTGACACTGAAGTTACTGTACAAGTTAAACTGTCCAGACAAATCAGCTTATTATTCCAGTAGGTATTTATCATTTATTCTACTTTTTCTTCCGGAAAATTTGAATCTTCAGACACTTCTCGTTCCCACCCAGAGGTCTGCGGGCTGATAAGAAAGTTAGAGGAAATGGAGAGGAGAGACAGTTGTTTGCTGAGTGTGAGTGGATGAGGAAGCTGGTTGTACCGCAGCGAGGTCAAAGTGACAATTTGTCTGACAGAGACAAATTGTCACACATGAATTAACCACTATAAACATGATTACACAGCGTTCACCTAATAGCCGCATAGATTCAGATGCACACTTTACCAGCCACAGGCCCACGCATCCACTGAAAATCGCACAAGTGCCTTCGTGTTTTGTTGCCTCTGTTTGTTCGGCTGGGTGTGTTCACACAGCTCGAGGAGGAGAATGGCAGGCGTGGAGGTGGATGTGGTGGGGGTGTTGAGGCTGGGGAAGGGAGGGGGGGGGGTAATCGCGGCAGTGGGGGGTGCTTGTTGGAGTTGGCGGGTTGATTCTATTTGCATTTGGCACACAGACTGTACAAAGTATGCAAACAGACAAACAATGACATTTGCTGTGTTATTTTCCCAGTGATATTGCAGTCTCTCTGCAAAGTAAACAACAAAAAAAAATTGCATGCACGTTGTTGTGTGTATATTTGCGTGTGTGGCTGCTCGGCCCATGCACCTGCCAGGTGCGTCCATCTCTTTAAGTCGACCCCACGGCCCCGCCCGCGCTCCACAAATCACATGAAAGGCTCACCCTCGATGCGAATTGCTCTCTCAAAGGCAACTTTGATGTTTGAAAATGGAGATGGGTGTCTTTGAAAGAAAGGCCTACAGGTGTATCAGTGCCAGGGGAGGGGAAAACCAGTGGCATGTCTGACACTGGGTGCTTTCTTGAACTGCTAATGGCTCACCATGACTCCTAGATGTATAACCTGGAGACATAGTAGCCTACGCACATAATCCCACACACACACACACACACACACACACACACACACACACACACACACAAATAGTGGCTAGCCTCAACAATCCAACTCATGACCACCTCATTTATGATTTGTTAGAGAGGATATTTTGTATTTTCAATCCCACTCACAGACAGATGGGAGCAGATAAAAGGGATATTTATTTATTCTTCATAGAAATGGCACTCTGGCGTCTGCAGTGACTGGAGGCCGCAGACTGCGGCACGCCTCCTCCCTGGGGTCACTCCAGACGCGTCATACTTGGCTTCGGTGATTAGAAGAAGAGCAAATATTGGTCAACTGATAAATCCACTGGAATGCAGTAGTGCATATTGAATGGGTTTGGGCTGATTTCAGAGCGGAACTTGTATCAGGACAAAACACTCAACCACATTCGGAGGCTTGTGATTGGTGACAGATGAGGACAGTATCCTACAGTAGTCATGGAGTCCCCATGTCTTTTTATCTAAGATATGAGTGATTGCAGGGCCGTTGCTGTCAGAGTCATTAAAGTGTGAATGCACAGGCATGAAAGCATCATTTTCTTTTGTCATGGGAGGGTAAATAAAGATGAGATGGAAGCTCTTTGACCACTGTTGCCACCTTAACCACACCTAGATGCTTTGAGGCCAACTCCCTTTGAGGGCCACACACACATACACACAGCAGCTCGCCTTCCTTTCCCACAGCGTTGTGAGAGCCCCCACCTTTTCCCGCAGCATCTCGACGCTTAGAACAACCTGATTGCTGCACGCACATGCACTAACACACACACACACACACACACACACACACACACACACAGGCTTTTGTACTGAAGCTTTCATGTAAAACTAATGATTCAAAATACCTAGATTAAACTGAGATATATAAGAAAATGCTCCCGTTTGTCTCCCTTTTTCTTACTCCTCCCCTCACCCTCTCTGTTTCCATGCTCGTCATCTTGCTGCAACATCAATGCACAAGATTTTGCTAAAAATAGGAAAAAAGAAAAACATTGTCTAACAGTGCAATGCCGACTCCTCGGGCCAGTTGATGACTGTCGGAGACAGACTCACAATTGCCTTGGGGTGGAATGGCCTCTCTTTATCCACTCAGACAAAAATTCCCCCCCTTATTTGCTGACGCCAGAAAGAACATCAGCAGGAATCGCCAAATTATTTACAGAGGCCCCAGACAGTAGAAAACTTTTTTCTCTGACTCGACCAAGAAGCTCAGCCAGCGTCCCAACACTGGGGTCTATCTTGCTCTGTCTCTCCATCTCCTTATACCCACCCCCCTCTAAAGTCAGCGGCCAAGCATCCTTCCTGTTTACCTACCTATGAATGGAAGTAAAATGCTCACTCTGCGTGTGCTCACTCTTCCTTATTTACACGGACCCATACAGGAGGGAGCCATTACGACCTTTCAGCCGTAATTCAATAAAAGTTCCGATCTGCATTTAGAAAAAATAAATGGCCCATGAGTGGAGGAATATTTTATCCCCCACTGCATTATGACAATAAACCGTTTTCTGCGTTGGGGCAGCGGGGCCGGTGGGCGGAGTGGGGGGGGCGATTTGTGGGAAGAAGGCACCTGCTGGTTACTGGAAAAGACGCTATGTACCACCACCCTGCGGTTTGGATATTTATTTCTTCAGTCCTTAATGGTTAGGAACAGTGAGCAAATAATAGGTGTAGCAAGGCCTTTCTTTCGCTTCCAGGAGCGGGGAAGATTGTAATCCTCTGGGTAAACACTGGAGGGAAGCCTTGGCTCCTCAAAACAGGCTGGAAAACCTCACAGAAAAGAGGAGGTTAATCTTTATAACCTCAACATCACTGCAGCAGTCCCATAACAGCATGATAACAGAGAGGGCTGAAAGTAAAAATATGTGCATGCCTCCACAGTGGAAAATTCACACATTCACTTTGACCCAACTGAATAATAATTTGTCATTCTGTGGAACTGTGTGTGTACGTGTGTGTGTGTGTGTGTGTGTGTGTGTGTGTGTGTGTGTGTTTAGGGGTAATTGTTCACTTGTTGCACATTATTGTGTGTAAGCTAGTATGCGCAGAGGTGTGAACGCAAAGCCGTTTGACACATCTGCTGGCGCTGCATTGATGTATGTGACAGCAGCAGCTTGCCTTCCTTTCCCACAGCATTGTGAGAGCCCCCACCTTTTCCCTGATGCTTAGAACAACCTGACTGCTGCACGCACACGCATCAACACACACACACACACACACAACCCCATTCACCATTAGAGCTAAAATAACACACTCAAAGCAGCTTATTGCTTTAATATGATCGGCCACCGCAGCCAAATAGGCCTTCTGTGCTCAGTGAGGCTAAACCAGCGGCAGCAGTGGCAGCAGCACTGGGAAATCTACGACGTCTGCGGGCAAGCTGCCAAAAAAGGCCTGAAAACAACCCTGCTCATATCACCCCCAACATGCCTAAAGTCCCGAGCTACTCACTCACTCACTCACACACACACACACAAAGTCTACAATGATCGGACAAAAGAGAGATGATTGCTCTCAACGTGCTATGTGCCTTGTAGTGTTGTTAGACAATCCGGGTGCACTGGGCCTCATTTTGGCACCCCCTCACTCTGCTTGCCTGCCTCAACCTGCCTGGCTTGCGGGCTGCCCTTGTGTGCCACTGCTTCTGTTGCACACACACACATGCACACACAGAAATGCAAAGAGCTTTATCCCCTTATCAGAAAAGGAAGGCTGCGCTCTTTGCTCAAACAGCCTCATGTAGCAACTTCCGCTGTGAGCAGCTTGTTTTCAGGCCTGCGAGAGGGGGATTTTCACACTGCTGATGTCCCCAGAGAGCGGCCGATGCATCAGCCTAAGGGACCAGATGATCCCGCAGCTGTTGCCTCAGAGGGTGAACTGCAGACACGATTGTGCCAAAAACGTTTGCTGACCTCCTCCTGAACAGCCTGAATTCAAATAATGTTTCCATTTAAAAAAAAAAAAAAATTGGCACTGTATATGTGAGTGATGCTATAGTAATGGCAAACACTTTGACTCACACCTAGTTTGCATCCAAGAAAAACAAACTGTGCTTCCAATCTGTGGTAATGATATGGTCGTAAAACTGAACACATTCATACTGAAAGTGTTACGAGAGTGATATGTAAATGAACATAAAGTAGTGTAATGTCTGTGTGTGGCTAGCATCAACTCAGATTGGCCCAGACGAGACAGCCACAATCACCAGCCAAGGGTAAAACCCACATCCTACAGGGTCAGCCTCAAAACAAGAACTCTGATTCGCCCCACTCTAAATATCCAACTGTGTGATTGGTGCCACGGTGCCAAATACACTGCTGCTGCAGAGATGCTTTTTGTGATGCTACTTATAGAAATAAAAGGAAGTAACAAAGAGTGTGTTGAAAAGAAGCAGGGTGGTAACAAGAGCATGTAGGGGGTTCAGGTCCGCTAGAGAGGAGGAAGAGGAAGACAGGTGTACAAGACTTTGCTCAACAGATGTTGCAACGTCCCCAGTGTCTGTTGAGGGTGAACGGAAGTAGCAAGCAAGTAGGCCTCCCTGCAACACATGTTCAACTGTCGCCCTACATCGCTCTGTGGAGACGACAATCTGAACTTTACATCAACACGTTACAAATACAGCTTGAGCTTTGCTGACCTAAACAGAAAGTTAAATGCATTTCAAACTGTGGCAAAACAGCACAGGAAAAACTCTGAAAGAAAAATACCACAATAAGCTGCCATTTTGTAGACCTCATGTTAGAATCAGAAATGCTTCCTACACTGCCCAGACATTTTTTCTATGTAATCCTATATCATACTTGCATAGACTTAACAGTCAAGACATAGTTTTCAGTGTCGTTCTGTGGAACTGCTCACTACAAATCAATTCTAGTATGTTATCAGGGGCCTATCAAGTCCATTTATACGTCAAATACAAATATTTACACTTCAAATATATTCAGAGCAGACTTGAGCTGCAGCCAAAGCACGTATTGCCCTTTGCCATCCAGATAGAGTTTCACTTTGCCCCTGAAAAAGCACCCGGCCCTTCACTAAAAAGAGCTTGTGTCTAATGTGTCTCCCTTTGGACGGGAACATATGTTTCTTTCTTTCAATGGAGACAGACACACGCAGACACAGAGGAAGGGAAGAGAAGTGAAGAAAAACGTGTGGGATGAAGGAAGGAAACGAGTCATATTGGGTGATCACTTAGCCGTGGCGTCGGTGTTTAAGGCCTGGTTGTCACCTTACTGAACAAACAGCGTCTCTGTGTTGAGCTGATATGGGCTTTGTGGATGGAAGGCTGGGCGAGGCTCGGCGTAGTTTGCCGTTCATGTGGTCTTGTCTCGGGTGCAATCACGTGAAAACAAAAATCACTTGAACCTATTTACTTCAAGGCACAGCACAAACGTTTTTCTGCAGCAAAGATTAAACACAATCAGGAAATAAAAAGACTGACGCGCACACACTCACTCCCTCAGAAAACAACTACACAACCCATCGCTTCAAAACACAGCCATCGCCTTTCATACATCGTTAATACCAGACATTTTATATCAAGCATTTTATTTGTTCTTCATAGACTTCCATAATGCTTTCAGATGATGCGACCGCTACTTTGAGAGGAGGCTAGTAAATCTACAACCTTTAGCATCCATTTCGACTCTGGGTGCGTATTGAGCGCTGCTGTTTAGGCCTCATGTGTGCATTGGGCCCCATCTCCCAGCTCTATCTTGTGGTTATGATATCATAGCGAGAAAAAAACAAAGGGCATTCTCTCTCCTAAGTGCACCCTGACACATTAAATATTCATCCGACCACAGAAACCCCTCTGAAATGGGGCTGGTGTGGAGCTCTCGCACCCCTCTGGCCCCTGGCCCTCGTCGAGTGGATAGAAGTCAAATGTTGGCGGTCTGAGCAGACGCGTTGCGGCTACAGTCAGGGTCAACTGGCCAAAGAGAGCGTATTAAGACGAGTTTAACTGGAGGATACAGGTTCTGGTTCACTGGCAGAGACAAAGGATTTAGGGTAGATGTTAAAACCTTTTTTTTTACTGTGGATAAAGAATTAAAGTTTAAAGTAGGGATGAGGCATTATTTTAAAAAACACATAGAGTAAGGTATCGTTATATGTTAAGGATTTCAGTTTAAAACTAGGATTGGTAATCCTGGGAAAGATAGCAGGAGCAGACTACATTGCAACAGATACATCCCAACCACTTCCATTGGCCCTCATGTCAAAGCTACGCCCCCATAACACATGAACGTTCACCACCTGACCACTGCTGGAAGCCAACTTTTCTGTGAGAGCACTGTCAGACACCTTCATTTATTGATGGCTGTTCATCCATCCATTATATCACTCAATTGTAGGTCAAAACAAAACTAAACAAGATAGAGGAAATCTGAGTAAGTGCTGCTCTCCTGATTGGTTTATTAGTGTTCAAGAGACAAAGGCAGAGGGGAAATCAGACAGGATCGTGAAAAAAAGTTTAGCGTCTCCTCTCAGTTGATTAGTGGTGTTAACAGCAACTGTGGGACCTGGGTTAATGAGCTCCAGGCTTTGTTCTAATGAGGCCTCTGCTCCCCTTAAAAAGAAAAAATCACCCTCTCACAGCCCACTAAACCCCCTGCTGGACGCTGTGAACAGTGTGTCGCCAAACGTGGTGGGCCTTTGCCAGCTGGAACTGGGCCACTGGATCTACAGCTAGGCTCAAGTGTGTGTGTCTGTGTGTGTGTGTGTGTGTGTGTGTGTGTGTGTGTGTGTGTGTGTGTGTGTGTGTGTGTGTGTGTGTGCGTGCAGCTGAATGATCACTTTCATCACTGAAGAGCCAGCCAATTCATTTCGACCACCATTGGCCACAGAAAAACTGACCAATTATCTTCTTTTTTTTTCCCCGACTGTCTGTCTTTTTTTTTCCAACCAGAGAGCGATGGGATGTATCATTTCCCTGACCTCAGCCGTTTGAGGTGGTGTAAATCTCTTAATAACTACACAAGGACGCATATAGGGGCTATATTTGGAGGGCTGCTTCCCCTGGCCGCCCCAGCCCTGGCCTGGAACAGACAGTAGCCACAGTGTCTATGTGGGTGATGGGGCCTGGACCTGGCGCTGTGTGTGTGTGTGTGTGTGTGTGTGTGTGTGTGTGTGTGTGTGTGTGTGTGTCTGCGTGTGTGTGTCTGCGTGTGTGTGTGTGAAAGTGAGAGTTAAGAGCAAGAGAAAACCCTGGCCTTCATTCCTTCCATCATGGTTTATAAAGAAGGCAGACTGGCCGCATGCATGTGAGCATGAATACAAAATATATTACAGAGTGTGTAAGGGCGTGTGTGTGTGTCCGCTCAGCCAGTATAAGTTCCAGAGAAACAGTACTGAGCAAACTGGTGGGCCGGAGAGTTGAATCACACACATACGAACACACCATCCTTTCCCTTGGCATCCCACGTCCTAGTGCTGGGGAAAACAAACAGCTGGAGAGCAACAGAACTGCTGCGTCTGCTCAGACAGATTAGTCACGATCGAGTCTCTCACTTTCTCACACAAGTTAAGTGCCACGACACTGATGATCAGTGGGTGAATAAAACTAAATATTCTATGCGGCACTTTGACTTTGGACGTCAGGGAGTTTGATTTCAGCGCCTGTCTGTGTTCAGACATCGTGTCTGTGCATCCATGTGTGCCTGCGTGCCCTTTGTGTCTCTGTATGGATGTGTGTGTGTGTGCGTGTGTGTGTCGGGGGGCCGTCAAAGCTAGATATTTCTATATAGTTCGTAAAGAGAGGATGGAGGGGAGGTGGTGGTGGGCACAAACAAATGGACAGAGCGGTAAACGAGGGGAAACTTTACCCATGGGTCAGCCTCTGAGGGAAGATATATTGCCCATGGGTCAGTGGAGAGAAAGGACGGGCAAAATCCATATTGGTCCGTCTGCCTTGCCCCCTTTATATAGTGATAAAATATTCAAATCCAGCCATTACTTCACATTAGGCCACTCTGTAGAGATGCCAGGGAGAAAACCACAGAATGTATACATGGTGGTTCACACACAGTTTTGGTGCATTGATAGTTACATTAAAATCTCTTCCTCCCATTAGAGGCAAAGCCCTCATCCGGACTCACGTCTTGACATTTAAAGGTGTGTTGACATGTGGAGCACGCGCACATATGTGTGCATGTGGAACATGTGTATTTGTACATTTAAGTGTACATGCAAGTGTTTACATGAAAGGCATGATCAGAGGGGACATCAAAGTGATAAGGGCGCTAAGTGTGTTGGTTTATTTTCCGGGTCGGGATAAAAGAGGTGCAGTAGATGGGCTTCTCTTGCTCGCAGTTAATTCTCACCTCCTGCACACACACACACACACACACACACACACACACACACACACACACACACACACACACACACACACTCACACATCTACAAAAGCTCTTTCAGTGTCTCTCTCTTTCTGTCTGTTATGTTTAAGACTGATGACTATATGGTTTGGTAGGCTTGTCTGGGTGTTTCCTTCTGACTAAGTGCTGTGTCAGTCAGACCTGTGTGTGTGTGTGTGTGTGTGTGTGTGTGTGTGTGTGTGTGTGTGTGTGTGTGTGTGTGTGTGTGTGAGAAAAGGCAAACATCACCTAAATTCATCAGTTCACAGAAATGCCTGCGGTAACAATTCATAGTTCCATTATTTGTTAGACTTCAGGGAAAACAACATTCCTCCTGCAATTATTTTCAACCACTTATGCTGTTGTTATCGGCTGATGACACTGCAGCAGGTGCAGCTTGGGTAACACTTAGTGTCTAGCCAATGTATTTCAAGGTCTGTTAACATCCTAATAATATTTTTGTATTTGGAAGCTAAAAACATGGTGACAGCGTCTCGGTCTTTCCTCTTATACAATTCCATCCTGTGTGAGCGTGCGTGAATTACAATGGATATTGATGGTCATCACAATTTCAGTCAATTTCACATCAATTACACTTCAGGCAGACAAAGAGAGGTTGTTTCTGTCAGGACAAACTGCCCGGCTCCATTAAGAAGGGAGCGTGAAGGAGTTTTTTCCGAAAAGGACTTTGTGGAAATACAAAGTGCCATTTTGTGCCGCTCTCAAGTAGGTGGTAAATTGGCAAGTCCTTAATTTTCTCTCCTCACTCGGCCCCGTTTCTGTTGCTTTTTCCAGGGCACAGAGTGAAGATGGAAGACCCCCAGAAGATGCAGTTCTCCGACAGGTTGTCAGAGATCGAGCGCTACCAGCGGACTATGCGAATAGGCCCGGTGAACAACAATCCCCGCCCCATGCACCAAACCCACCTCAGCACCACACAAGGTGAGGACCACAGACAACCACATCCAACCAACATCCCTTTAGTCACCACAGCTCTGTCACTCTATTAATCACCATTACTTAGAAATAAATACCTGCTTCAATAAAATAAACAAATTTAGTTTTATTTGGCCAGTGGGTACGTTTTCTGCACAACAAATCTGTTGCACATCAACACAGGAGAAGCCTTTCACACAGAATTAAACTAAGCCAAGTGCCCCCTCTCACTACCAGGGCTTTTGAGTTTTGTTCCACTAATCTGGGAGCTGTTGTACATGCTGGCCATCCGAGGGGAAGTTCATGTCAAGCTCTGTCCCCGGATGCCCTGCGTTGGTGGGTCCTGGGCCCCACAGTGCGAAGGGTTGAGTCTGTGGCAAGGTGGCGTGGCGGGTGCTGCCAACCGAGCTTGGCCCAGGGCGCTGAGGCTGGCCTCCACACGCCGCACACTACAGCCTCAGGAATGTAACAGCCGCCTGTTACCTTGGCAATCACGTCACTCTCAGACTGGCCGAATGTGCGGGGGCGCGTGGGGGGGCAAGGCTCAGACTGAGACTGAGGTGGTGCGACGGAGGGGAGTGGGATGTTTCGGGCATGTGTGTGTGTGTGTGTGTGTGTGTGTGTGTGTGTGTGTGTGTGTGCGCTGTGGACAGCTGCGTGGGTGATGGCAGGAGGGAGGATGAGTGTTCGCTCTTCATCGTATGTCACTGCCTCTGCAACAGGATACCATGTCAGGAAGCATGCAGACTAAACACACACACAAGAGATAGAGCGAATATGCTTCCCTGAAATGCCTACTCTCTAGTTCTCATAGCTAATGAATCTCATTACCTTTGTATCAGCATGTTGCTGTGTACAGGAGGGCTTATTTGGGAGCACTGCGCCATGTGTGGGTGGATCTCTATCAGTGTGTATCGCAGCCGTCCACCAGTGTTTGGCCTTGTGCGCAGCTTAGCCAGCGCTGAGTCACCAGTATGGTCCTATCTAACAGCTGACTGTGGAGAACACAGGGTCTTTTACCCCCTGACTCCCCCTTGTCCTTACTTATACTGTTGGTGTTGATTTTGTTGCCCTCGCACAGTCCGTACCGAGCAGAAAACATGTCAGCCATTTTAGAAACACAGTCGACCAGTTGCGCTGAAAATACAATACAGCCACTGTGATGATAATTTTCTGATGATTTAGAGTTTGGCGTGAGCTCTGTACGATGTCTGCCAATAAAAAGCCCCCTGCAGCTAAGCTTTTACTGGGAGCTTTAGGTTTCTGACTTGAATATGGAGGGAGGCGGGGGGTGTGTGTGAGAGGTGTACAGACTTGGGTCCAGACAGCAGACGAAGAGCAGCTCTTTGCTCCGCTCTTGTCTGCCTCGCACTGGATTAGAGCAGGAATTAGAGCGTCATTGGCTCGTCAGGCTTCAAAGGGCTGCGATGTTGCAACGCGCACATGTACAGGACATACACAGCGAGCAGACACAACACATTAACATCAGTCGGAACTGTCAGAGAGTGTAAAGACCTTGGGCTTCACGTTACAGCCGCCAGTGACTGGAGGCCGTCTATAAGAAGTGTGTGTGCACGAGCGAGACAGGAGGGGAAGGACTGTAAAAACCGCACACCTTAATGTGTGGTATTACCATCATGACGGCATACCGCAGGGCAAGAGTGGTAAAATAATTAAATAACAGAGCGGAGGGCCCTTCTCCCTCCCACCTCGTCGATCTGTCGGATGAGTGGCAAGACTGGGGATGTATGTCATCCCGCAGATCACACAGAGCGCTCCTGTATGTGTAGGGAATCGTGCACAGACAACAGCGCTACAGTATTACAATCAAAGCTCAAACAAAAACAGACTTGTAATAAATCCCATTCAGAGACGCTGCGAGATGTTTACATATCAACAGCACACACGTCTGTGCCTTTTGGAAGCCCTGCCAGACACTGTTGTATTTTGCAGATACTTTAAATCCCGGGGCCTGTTTGTTTGAGTATTGCCGGGTGATAGATCGCCCATCAACACGTTATAATTAAGTGGATTCCCGTCTCGCTGTTACAAAATATGTTTTCCATTATCCAGGGCTGGAACCTTTGCGTTTACTCCCCTTGAAGACGACTAAATAAGAAAATACAGTGTCATCTCCTGCTAAAGCCTCCTTGCTTAATTTTGTTGTCTGAGCCATGAAATACCGTCTCAGTTTTGTTGTCAACAGGACACGTCTTCAGACATCTGCTCGACGTTACCCTGGATTCTTCACACACACACAAACACACAGAGCGATGATTGCAACATAGGCACATTGAAAATACAAAACACACACACACACACACACACATACTGTACACTGTTCCGTGATAGTGTTGCAAGCTTCTCTGTTAGTGCCCCAGACAGACAGGGTAATTAAGAGCTCATTACAGTGCATGCAGTGACAGGATTCCTGCACGCTGGCAGACGCTGCACTGGCTGCTTGTTTTTGTTCTTCGTTGGCCACAGGTAAGCCTGCTAGACATGTGGAATGATTCTCAGAGAGGGCGGAGGCACTGAGTGTGTGTGTGTGTGTGGTTAAAAATGCGTGGCTCAACTACTGCAGTCGAGCAAATCTGACACTCAGACAATCAAGTACTAAATTGTTATTCTGGTTTTTGAAACCTCAAGTGAGGTACCTGTGTATACTTTGTGTGTCTGTGGGTGGCAGCTTCTTCCTTTCATTCCCCTTTCTCAGATACAGGATGCAGTTTGTCCCCTAACATCTGGCTGCAGCGTTAAATTTATCATTTATACACATTTCTTTCCAGTCTTCAAAAAACTGCAAACATCCGACAGATAATCTTTTTTCCAAAAGATTCCAATTTTACCTTGTTCCATTTTAAATGCAGACAAAGCTCAACAAGCCCCTGGCACAGCCTCTAACAGAGCGCCGAGACGAAAGCGGCTCTTTCAACTCAAATGTGTTTTAATAGTGAGAGAGACAGCCAGAGAGAGAGAGCGAGAGCGGGGGAAAAAAGAAATACAGCAGCAATTTAATCACCCAAAAAGAAAAGTCCTGGCACTTTTGAGGTGGTATCATTTAACATGTTATTTGTTCCAACACCTGTGAGTTCCTCTCTGAAGATGAATATCAGATACTAGCATAACGTTCCGCCATCAAGTCAAGTGCTCAGCGCTTTGATGACGGCCCAAAAGAGTGTGTGTGTAGTTGAAAATGTGTGTGCCTGTCTGTCTGAATGTGTCACCCATGTGGTGATGTTATTCAAAATGACACGTAAATCTTGCAGAAATAATAAATTACACTTTTCAGTTTTAAATATACTCAGTGTTTATTTCTATTTTTAAAAAAGGAGCAAAAAAAGTAATGACACTTCCACAAATGCTGGTACCTCTGGCGTCGTCCTGCACAACTGGCAAACATGTGCTGCAGCTGTGGCCGTCTTGTTCAGTACGTTCAGCCTGTGGCCTTTGGACTGGACTTGAGAAAAAGTCCTGTTTGAGGGAGGACCAGCCCCAATGCAGCCGTGCCCCCGCCTGCCTCGTCCACAGTGACCACACTGTTTACTCCACATAAACAAGCCGGCCGGCCCCCCAGGTTCGAGGCAGCACTCCGCTACTGGTGCTCGCACAAATTTACACATCCAGAATGACATGATCAGCCAATTAGAAGCGAGAGCGAGACAGGAAATTAGCACCGTCAGGTAGCTGTGGTATGGACTTTTGAGTGTAGCTGTCACACTAGTTGGGTTTCTTGCTGAATTCTGCCAAACCCGAGCAGGAAACTGTCCCTCTGAGGCCAACACAACCAAAACGAGCAGGAATCTGGACCAGTCCTTTAGACACTCTGTTTTACTTCTACACTCCACTATTTACATAATATGTCAATGACCGCCACGGAGTTTATTTGTTATGGTGCCTGAAAGCTTCACTTGTGGTTACTCGGTTTTTGTGACCCTGAGATGAATAATTCAAACTGAAAATGTTTCTGTTCTCCAACGAAAAAAATACTAAATCTTTGAAGCTGCCTGCTTAGTAGAAAAAAAGAGAAGTGAGAGCAAGTTGTTTTTTACCAGACTCAACTGTTTGTGTAAGTTATAATTTCACATCAGAGTCAGGCTGAGTTTTACATTTCAGCAATTACAGAAACTACATGTGTGCCATGAACAGTCTCTATTGAGTCTGGGGAGAGGGGAAGGGCAGGAGGACGACAAGCTCTCAAAGAGAACATAGGATTTTTCAGCCCATGTGTTTGTTTTCGCTCATGTTATAAGTGAGGGCTCAAAAGACATATCAAATGTCCCACATAGCTGAGCCAAGGCCGTGTTCCTCCCCTCTCTAACACGCTCTCTTTCTCTCTCCTCTCCCTCGCTGGCGTCTTTCTTTCTCTCTTGCTTGCTCTCTCACATTCTCTCCCCATTGCGACGCCTTAAGGCCTGAGCAAAGCAGGAAGCCAGCACAAGGACTGGCATTCACTGTGTCTCAATGACACGCTTCATTATGGCAGGCGCATTACATGTCTCAGAGGCGTTGCTGGATCCGGAGTCACGAGGATGGGCGCCATTTTGGCTCAAACATCTTCTCAGTCGTCCCTTTGATCTAAACATGCACTTTAAAAAGCAGCGCGTGTGTTTATTTGTGTCCTCCCAAAACTGACAGTGGCAGCACCCCAAAGCTACTTATTAGTGACGCAGTTGCCACTTCTTCCCATTTCAGCCCCTTCCTTCCCCACTCCTCGGCTCCACCCAGGGGGCTGGTCCTCTTATTAACAGAGGTAATCTGTGCCTCTGGTATTGACGTTGTCTGCCGGCCAATCAAAATATTTGAAGGAAATGTTTATTTTCTTGAGCGAATCGTACCAGCTGCTTGCAAGCCTTTCTGAATAAGGCCATTTATGTGTAAGAATTTGCCATTGTGAGGCATAGTGCAGGACCTCTCGTTGACTGAGTGCTGATTTGGGCATTTGCAAAGGAAGCAAAGGAGCTCCAGGGGAAGCAAAGATCTTACATACGCCGAGCCCCAGTTGGGCTATGCAGCCCAGCACCAGCCCCCTCCCTGCCTCTGGCATCCATCGCAGTCCTAATTGCCACGACAGGAGGTTAGGAGTTTACTATATTGCGGTGTCTCAACAGCGGTGGGCAGAGTCATAATGATAACACATGGTCGTCTGCTGCTGTCATTGAAAGTAGAGCACCATGAGAAAAAACTGTGGTGAAAAACTATGTAGGTTTCTGTCTTAATGATGAAAACATTAATGTGCATTTGAGGAAAATTCTTTAAACAGCGTGTTCAAAGGTATGGTGACTAGACTTCACTACAACCCATGTTCACGGATCTCCGAGCAGCTTGTCTTGTCACAACTGCACCGTCTCAGACCTAGAGCAAACAGCCCCCTGTTTGCGTCAGGCCTCTTGCGGTGTGGCCGTTGAGTGTGAAGCAGGGTCCCACGCGTTGGGCCAGCAGGTCCTTGACCCTCCTTCGCTTCCTGACAGCTCAACTGGACAGGCGAGCAAGTGTCCTGCGCTTCACAGGTATCCGCTGCCTCTGTGGTGTCTCGCCTGAAAGACACAAAAATATCTCCCATGCACCCATCAGGCATGTTTTCCAAGCCTGGTCTCACACTGGTGAGAAATCCACCCCTCCTCTTCCCAGTCTTCACTGCTCAGTCAGCAAAGACCAACCTGTGACAGGAAGACACAGACTCCAAACCTCCAGATGTCAAGACAGTTTTGACAAGTCTGTTGTGGAGGGTGTTTTTTGGAACATGCTTTAGATTTCTATGGCACAAGTAGACACGTCTTCATGCTCACACATACACAACCCATACGTTTCTCTTACCGGAACTGCAATATTTAAAGTAGCAGGACACCTCCACTGATGTCATGTTCACCTGCTGTTCATATTGTGTGTTAAAACAGCCCTGTGGCAGGAGCAAATGGACACCCCCGCTCTGAAGACATGCAAGGTGGAGGAGGACCTGAGACCATGGCCAGGTTAGACATGCAATCTTCTTCTTTCTAACGTCTCTGTGCAATTTAGTTTTGTGGAACTTTGCCAAACTATTAAGGTAGACTTGGTTAGTTGTTTTAGAAACACATTTTATGTTTAATTTGTTGAATTCCCCTTCACATCCTGATAAATAAAGTTGTCTGGGGAAAAAAAACGAAAAAAAGCCAGTGTTTGTGGCCCTCGAAGGACTTTAATAAACACTACCAATCATTTAATTCAGGACTGAGAAGCAGAGACGATAGCCAGAAATTGGTGAGCAGTTGTCAGGCAGCGCACGTTCATGTGTTTTGGGGGCGCATCTTGGACGAGAGGGTCAATGAGAGGGGGGGGGGGGGGGGGGGGGGGGGATGTATCAGTTGCATATTTCCAATGTGTGGCTGCTCTTGCTAGCTTTTCCAGGATTGCCAACCCTAGCTTTAAAGCTTTACCCCAGATCGGATGTGAATTTGAGTATTTGCATACCTGTGCATTTGTGTGTGCTAATGAGGATGGTTGTTAGTTGCCAAGACATAATCATATTGTGAGGCCCAATTAACCAGTAGCAGGTGAGGTCAAGATACGCAATGGCCTAAATTGCTAAGTATGAGCAAACCAGCTAGATAAATACAGAGGAGATAATTGGTGCACTTTGGACTGCCGAAGACAGTTCACACCTTCCAAATATAAATCTATAAGAACACCCCAGAACAAACTGAAGATTTCCAAACTAATTAATTTTAATTAGTAGACACTCTAACACCCTTTCAAACAAACAATACTGAAGTGGAGCAGCTAGAATGGCAGGCATAGCTCAGGGTGTGTCACTCATCGTGACAATTTTGGAGTGCGTTTCGTTTTGCCCTTAGGGCCCTGCTACATCCCAGAACATTCCTAGGACGTCACCACTCTGCCAACCTTCGTCTTCTTCCTCCTCTTCTGCCTCCTCCCCTGACACTCCCTCTGTCATTTGTATCTCTGGTATCAAACAGCACCATTAGTCTTCAATTGGTCCCCTACCCAGAAACCACCACACCAGACAAGCTGAGTCATAGACTCACACTGTGGTGAGGACAGACGTCAAGACACAAGAAACCTTATATTTGCTTCACTGATCTCTCGCTATCTCCTTTTATTCATTCATACAATGTCAGATGCTGGAAACAGAAAAGTGACGTGTTTTCATTGTGAGATCAGGAATTAATTATTTACATGTTACTCTCAGCCTTTCCTCACCAGAGAAAGACGTTTACGATGGTGTGAATGTCAATGAAAGTGGTGGTTAGTAAAAGGGTATGTTTGAGATCTTAAAGCTTGAGATGGAAGAAAACACAATACAAAAACAATAACAGTATACAGTCCATAGTCTATGGTTTAGCAGGGAAGGAAGTATATTACCTCCCACAGACACAGATTTACTTAACATATTAATCATGTATACTTGTTTGTTGATGCATTAGGAAAATCTCAGGTTTTTGTAAATCCAAAACATCCTTTACCTTTGTTTGTATTGCATGTCACAAGTTGGGGACATGCAAAATCCTCCCCGCGCACATGGTAAAGGGGCTGGTGAACATGGTGTCGCAGTACAGAGTTGATTATCATTTGCATCCAAAGCCTTGGCACTTAAATAAACACCTGGAGATCATTTGTGTTCATTTGGATCTCCTGTTCTTTGGCCTGCACAACAGCAGCAGCTCTACCCCGGCATTATGCTGCCTTGTTATCATCTTATCAACAGCGTATACTCATCCCATGCCATCCATTCGAACCACCCAAACCAGTCAGTAAATCAAACAGACATTCTCTTCCTCTGAAAGGAGGTATACAATCCATAATAAATTGCAGTTGAGTCTCTTTAGGGATGGG
The DNA here is from genome assembly GCA_026259375.1 of Verasper variegatus. Lineage (NCBI taxonomy): Eukaryota > Metazoa > Chordata > Actinopteri > Pleuronectiformes > Pleuronectidae > Verasper > Verasper variegatus. The sequence continues at coordinate 7,949,696 of CM048049.1, forward strand.
ATGAGAGAGAGGATTATAGTAAACAATCTCACGGCATGGCGCAGTGTGTCTTTACGTGGAGCTGGACCAGCCTACAGGGGTTTCTATCCACTTTTTCCTTCCCTCCACTTATTTGCCTGAGACACCATTCCCTGGGCGCTGGCCGTCACAGTTTGCATCAAGCTTGAGTAAACATTTCACAGGTGAGCGCCTGGATTTGCATCTCCCCATTGCCAGCCACCACACGTGGACACACACTCGCACACACACACGGGAACAACTCTGCCCTCGTGTTAACAACCAAAATCAGTTTCTCCCATAAGCAAATCAGGCAAACCTCCTGTCATATCTGGGTTACACGCTTGACTGTGGAGTAGTGGACTTCTTGAGCTAGGCAAAAAGGTGGAGAGGGACAGGAGCCTTGGTGCTGCAGAGTTAAGTGTGTGGTGCTGTGCTTCAGAGCTGAAAGAGAAAAGTAAAGGAGAGAGCTTTGGAACACTATGTTCTCTATAAAAACCCTCATTCCTAGCTACCCGCTTCGTAGACTGGGAACATCACAGACGGCAGACTGTGCCAGCTCGCCCTCTGGGGTCCATCCCCTCTCCTGTCCCTGCAATTTAGTCAACACGTTTCAGATGAGCCTAATGGAGATCATGTGTGGTTTTGGGCCGCAGAGGTTACAGGCAGCTACTACTAGGCTCAGCTCGGAAGACCCTCTTTGCCAAAGATACACCGCTGTTACCACAGCCATAACAGTGAGGCCTGTACTTACAGTGGGTGGGGGAGGGTGGGGATGCCGAAAGGTATGCAATACGGTTAAGGGGGAGAAAAAGCAGACTGCAAAACTTTGCTTCTCAATTACCAAACAGTTTGTTTAGCCCTCTCCTCCAGAGGGAGCTACTGAACTGCAGAGAGTTTCGGGTGGCTTCCTCTGGCTCACAGCCAAGAGGCTGGTGCTGCACAAGCCCATTAAGGTGTTGTGATAAGTGTCCAGTCCCGTTTCCGTTGACAGAACACAGGAGTCGATCCCCACCGCAGTTTAGCCAACACGTTTCCACCAACTCCAATTAAATGGAGATCCTGAGCAGGGTGGGCCGCAGCAGCCAGAATCATCAAGTCCCCACGCCATACATCCCCTCCCCGGCTTCACCCTGAAGCCTAAATTTAGCACGGACAGAGAGGGATGAAGACACAGAGCCACAGAGAGAAAAAGAGAGAGTGAGACAGAGAGAGGAGGGGGGATAGACTGAGAGCGGCTTTTTGGGAGTCCGGTAGGAATTAGTGGGCCGACTCCACTTCACCCGAATCAACAGCAGCTGAAGGCTTGGATTTTCCTCGCGTGAAATCAGATATGGAGCCTGGTAGACTCTGGAAAAAGAAACAGCCCCCCCACCATCAAACTCCCTCGTCCCAAAAAGAAGAGGAAATTCAACTGCAGAAGTGTGTTGTTAAAAAAAGAGAGTCTAGCAGGGGCCATGGAAATTGCAAAGGAACAGATTTTTTTGTAGCTGAAAATGGACCCAGTTCACCAGACACAGGGAAAAGACATTTCAACAAGACTGTGGCACGCAAGTTTGGCATTCTCCCCCCTCAGGGCTGTGGCGTGCAAGCGCTTGCTATTTTGCAAATACAAGCTCTCTTTTCTCTGCCATCCAAATCCACATTTTACACTTACAGTCATGTGGGCACATTGGACCCGTGAAAGCCACATGCGGACAAACAAATAACCATGGATTGAGGTGTGCGTGCATGTAGGTGTTTGAGTGTGTAGGTGTGTGTCTACAAGTAGCAGGTGTGGATGGAGCGTTGTGTATGTTGACATCAGGTATGAGGAACTCTTCCTTGTCATTGTGAAGCACAAGCAGGTGAAGGGCGTATACAGGTTGCAGAATGTGTCGGCCTGGCCACCGTACCTTCTTCCAAATTATCTGAGTGCCATGAGCACAAAGACTTGACTTGCTTAACTTGTCAGCCATGAATCTGAGTATGATAATCGAATGTTTGTGGATGCTCATGTGCATTTTCTATGACTGTAACCTTTTAGTGATATTCATATAAGTAGGGAAAGTAAATACTGTAGAAATCTACTATAGCCATTTTCAGACATGACATCCAGGTAAAATCCAGAAAATTGGCTACGGAGTTTACTGAGGCTTTGCCTTTCACACATGCAGAACACAGCGGGAGGTTCTCTGCACAGACATGTTCACAACAGCATCGAATCCTGAAGCAGCCAGGTGCAGCAGACAGAGACAGGAAGTGACATAATAACTGTGCTGTGTAGACCACGTGATCTTGGTTATAGCACCCTGACACTGTCAGTGTGTCTTCAGTCTGTGGAAGAGTTGAACATGTCCTCTCCTATGTCCTCGGATAAACTACAGCAGCGGTTGGCAACTGGACTAAACCATGGGTCAAAATTGGCGCAAGATCATTTTGATATTAAATCATTTTTATTTCACCATATCAGACAGACACAGAGACACATCACAGCTCTACACTCCATCATCACAACATTTATAGAGTCACTTCCTGTATGTCTTCAAAGTAAAAGCATAACATTTGTATTGTTGCTGCAATGCGTTTTATCAAGCTAAATTATAGGAATTATTTTACAAAGTTGTAAACTTTAGTCTGAATATTCTGGCGATTGCTTAACAAACCTCTGAAATAGCCACAATGTATGAAAAAAATAATCATACGAACCACAAATGTGAACAGTAACTACGAATATCTAGTTTCATTTTATGAAAAACAGACTATAAAATCTTCAATGTAAATAAATCAGGTAGGGTGAGCACAATGTTTTCTTACTTCACTCTGCACCATAGACGGTTTATAAAAGGTTCTGCACACAACATCCAGAACACAAACAACAGTTTAAGTATATTGTAGAACTGTTTTAGGAGGACTCACTAATGACAAGGAATAATTCTGAAGTATATATATAGTAAACATATGTCACTATGATATGGTCCAAACTCAAATGCTATGGGAGCATGCAGCATTCAGAAGTTCTAGATGACTTTAGGACTGTGCACAGATTCATATCCGAAGCTCAGGATGTAAGATCAGCCAATAATACTCCGGTTAAGTGAGAGGGGCAATATGGTGTTTGACTTAAGGAACTGAGCTGGTGACAGTAGCGGCCCCAAATCTCAGAAAAGCAAACTGCCAAGTCGAACCCTTGAGCAATATTTCTATTTCCCTTTTGTCAGCTGAATAAATTAGAAGGTGTGTGGTGAAACTGAAGTCCTAACAGCTGGGCTCAGCTGCGCTCCGTTACCTGTGAGATTACACATAGCAGTTAATTCTGACAGGTCAAGACTGTGATACACATTAAGAGGATATTCACATAGAAACACACCCCCACTTCCTTTCCTTCCCCTCGTTCCTTTCATTTTCCTTTTCCGTCTCTCTGTCTGCCTCTGTGACAGTCCGCCTCTGTCGCCTGAGTATGATTTACGATGAGTTGCACAACAAGCCATCGGTGTTTATACAGAGCACCCCTCGCCACTGACAAAACGTCTTTTCATTTCTCCGAGAAAGACAGAACACTGTGCATTGCTCATTTTGTGGGAGTGGTAGGAGGTCTGTGGCGAGGGGGCCTTTTCATAACTTCAGTCTTGTGCATGGGGCTGTGGGATGATGTGCTGTCAGTGCTTGATGACTCTTATTAAGCAAAAAAATGTCTCAGTTCATTACGTTGAGCAGACGTTTCCATGGACAGACACATCGTAAAGAAATCTGAGCTCAGGGAGGGGGATATTTGAGAGTTGTTGTCCTTGAGATGTGGGTTGTTTTTTAAAGTAATAGAAATAGAGAAATCTCTGAATCCCTTATTTCGTAATCACAATTTCAGTTTTCATTTGTTGACTCATTCCACCCTTTTGTTTCTTTCTTTCTGCCAACAGGGACGACAGATATCTTCCAACAGAGGAGCAGCTTCCCATCTCTCTCGCCGCTGACTGACCCCCGCTTCTCAGACCCTCGGATGCATTACCCCGGGGCCTTCCCTTACTCCGCCAACACCTCCAGCAGCGGCATCAGCGGCCTCAGCATGTCAGCCTCTTCTAGATACCACACCTACCTGCCGCCACCCTACTCGAACAACCAGACCCAAAACTTCCAGTCCAATTCCTACCTGTATTACGGCACAGGCTCTGGATCCTACCAGTTCTCCATGGTTGCGCCGGGGAACACTGGAGGGGAGCGCTCCCCCACCCGCCTGCTGTCCTGCTCGGGGGCCGGTGGCACCGGAGTGACCAACAGCCTGATGAATCCCGGCTTGAACAACCAGAGCGAGGGCGTGGAGGCCGACGGCAGCCATAGCAACTCCCCCACGGCCATGAGTGCTTCGGGCCGCTTGGATGAGTCCGTCTGGAGGCCTTACTGACTGACAGACAGCTAGACAATCAAGATGGTGCGGGAGAAAGTGAGGAAGGAAAAGGAAAGAGGACGATTAACAAAAAAATTAAAAATAAAAAAAAAAGCTGAACACTGAAAGAAAAGAAAGAAAATCAAACAAAAATAACAGAAAAGCTGCATGTTTGTCTTTTATTTCTCCAGCACTCGCTTTAAAGACTTTGTGTTTTACAACTCTCCCAAGACTTCCATGTATTTTGTACATTTTGAGTGAACTCCTGCACCGTGCTAAAACATGTATTCCTAAGAGACTATGAAAGCCTTTTAAATGGAGATGATGCTCAGTGGAGACTGTAAATAGACGGGAGGGTAAGAAAAAGCCATAGTAAAGTTTCAGGAAGATTTTTCTGACGTAAACCAAAGACAAAAGAACAAGAGACAACGGAAGTGTAAAATCCATCAGTGCAGCGGATGAACTGAAAAACCGCAGCAGACACTCATCAAGTCGACCGTTCAGACTGATCCAACTTACATGGACACTGGACATGAGCAGTCACACTGTACTTTTCCTCCAGGAGTGACTCCGACGTCCTTCCACGGCATGGCTGCACTGCTGTAGCGATCGGTTCTTTTAAGGTTTAGTTTCTGCAACATTTAAACATTGCAAAAAACATTGTCAGTTGTGAAGACATCCTCACAAGCGCACAGTGCATCTATGCAGTGCCTTATCGCCTAATTCATCATCCATACGAACATTAACAGCCATTGGTGCTACAGTATAACATTCGGTGGATGTGTCAACACAATTGCTGCATATTTGAGAGAAAAGAATTTTAATGTGTCAGGACTTACATGTTTAAGGACATAAATTCTCCTCTGCTGTGTCGTCAGCGCATCAACAGGACAATGGCTGATATTTAGAGGAATGTAAAAGACAAGAAAGCAGAGGAGTCTTTATTGGGTTTCTTTTTCTGCAGGTATATTTATAGTCCTGTTGTGTCTACTCTTTATTTTTCTTTAAAATGTATTTTCCAATCCCCTTTTTCTCTGCAAAAAAAAGTCTGTCTGGTTTTTGCAACCGGACGACACGGTTTACTTTTGATATTTATTTGAGCCAAATTGTGAGGAAATGTGCGCATAAACCCCAACAAATCCTTGAGCATTTCTCGCTACCTTTCCTTTTATACATATATATGAATATAAATGCATACAGTATATATACCGTTTTGTTGTTAAGTATAAATTTGGAATTTGTGTAATATATTGTTAAATTATGAAAAACAAAATCTTTAATGTAATTATTTTGTCTTCCAATGTAGCTTTGATGCACTAAAAACCTTTATTCCTTATGAACCAGGCCCGACAGATTCGGCGAGTCACATGGTGTATCCAGAGCCGCAATCTTTTAAATTTCCAAATTGCCTTCCTCTGCTAAATGAGTCATTTGCATTACTATTGCACTATGTTTGAATTCATTTATCTCATATGGTTTTGCATTTACAAAGAGGATGCAGAGCTAAACATTAAAAAAAGAAAAATCCCACACGTGAATACAGTTTAAGTGGCCTTTTTATAAATCCTACATTAAAAAAAGGATTTCATGATTACACACACACACACACACACACACAATTCCTCTCCCACAGATGTGTGTGTGGACATTCCCCCCCCCCCCCCCTCCTATCCTGAGGCCACTGCAGTTGCATGTGATCCCTCTATCCCTGGAGGAGGGTGAGGATGAAGGGATAGAAGGAGGCAGTGGGGTCAGAGTGATCTTCTTACCAACACCTAGCACAGTAATGCAAAAAAAAAAAATCCTTCATTGTGCACAGGTCCCTTTGTTCTGAATAATCAGCGTGTGCTTTGAAGCCTTTATGGCACCGATTCTGTCTTTGCTGGTCTAATTTACTGATCATCAGTGCCAGGGGCTCAGCGCTCTGCCAATAATTCATACACCTGCACAGATTATCTCAGTATCACTGAGGCGTTAACGACAGGTGTCAGGTGTTGAACATTTACCCGGAAAGTCCTCCACAAGAAGGAAGATGATTAGTGTGACTCTGTGCGATGGGTATTTGGTTGAGTCATGAGTGAGATTTAATTTCAAAGTGAATACAAAAGCTGGCATTTGCAGCTCAGGTAATAATAAAAGACTTATTATATGCCTTATTCCTACTTTTTCAAACAATCAGAAACAATGTCTCATTCCTAATTCCTCTGGAGCCTTTATATGGTAGAAGACCTTTTTTTTTTTTCTTTTTTACTATGGACAAAAATCATGCAGCTAGAGAAACCACATGTTGTATCAGTGTGGTTCCTTATCAAAAAAACCAAAGATCTTCACAACTGCCTGTAATCCAGTTGGTTGGATGTAAATGATGGGAAAGATGTGTGGCGAGTCTTGATTGATCTCTAATATCATTCTTTATGCAAAACAACTGGATTGTATTTAATTGTATATTGGATTAAAGAGCACAATGTTACATTTTCTTTTACTTCTTTTTAAAAGAATCCCCCTTTCATTTACCAAACTGTTACATCATCCTCCCTCTCTTCATTTCTCTTTTATGCTCAAAGCATGTACATCTGAAACTGATATGTTAATTTAAGAATCTCATCTACGTATGTAATATCGTTAATGCTTCCATACCGAGTGCTTGTACAATCTGCGGATAATGTAGTTTTTAATCATTTTAATTAAAAAACATGTGTCTCACCTTTGCCTTCAAACCTGCTGTTCATTTCATAAAAAAGGTTGTTTTTATTTTAAATACATTTTTTATTAAAACTAGAATACCTCCGCCAAGGCCCAACACTCACCTTAAAAGACATTTGAATTGACCAGATCTGGATTTTTACTTGGATCATCAGCAAATTTTACACACTCATAAATATCAGTCCCATAAACATGTCAGATTTTTCTCATCATGATCCATGATTTATTCTCTGAAAATTCTTTGAAAATGTTGAAAAATCCTATCTCACATTGTTAAAGATAGTGAACCAAAAAAATCCTGGATCTGCCTCCTGATCCAGATTCGCAACAAAATTGAATGCCTTCCCTGACCCATACCGCCAAGTTTTGGGGTAATCCACGGAGCAGGTTTTGTGTAATCCTACTAAATAACAAACCAGCAAAATACAATGGCACTCTTGAGGAGCACATACCGCCAACCAAGGTCGAACTATTCTACACATGATTGTTCACTTCTTTCAATAGAAATCCAAACCTAATTGATTTAACCCTAACCCTCACATAAATCACACTATACTGAAATACTGAATCCGCCTCTTAATCTGTTTTCGCACCAACATTTTATGGCTTTGGCCCAGGCCCCGTCCCTCACAGTTGGTGGACATTGGTTTAGTGGTTATTGAGTAATCCTGCAAACAATTAAACTAACTATAAGGGCACATTCCTCCCTCAAGGTTAACGCCATATCTCAATTAATTGGATCTGCTCTAAAATATAATGGCTTCTTCTGGTGTCATGCTCCAACCATCCATAAAATGTCATGGAAATCAGTTCAGTAGTTTTTTGATACGCAGACGAAAACATATCCTCAGTGGAGGTAATACCTTTCTTTATTTTTTCAGCTTAAAGCGTCCCACCTGCTCTTAGGAGAAAATCCCACCCACATTAGATTTAGGTTCAATATTTATGGTCACTCTCTAAAACATTGTTTGCTTTACAATAAAAACAGCTCTTTACCATAAGAGCTCCCTCATTTTGAAACTCAATGCTCAAAAGTCTGGATTGTGAAGGTCTTTTATGGGTGAACAGGGGGAGGTGGCGAGAGTGAAAACGTTAAATATGGAGACGCAGGGTATAATTCACCTTCAGAAACCCAGACACTGTCACATCAGCTGACATACGAGCAGAGGAGGAAAGAAAAAAACTACGTAAATGTTCATGGGACCTAATTTCATGCCAGCAAATTCTCTCTTTAATGTCTCCTTTCATAAAATAAATACCATACATGCCGCCACCTCCATCTCACAACCCTGGCAGTTCATTGGTAGTTCATTCCCTATAACCTATATAATAATTACACTCCGCTCTCTCATTAGTGAGACTGTCACTGGCAACAACCCACACCTCTCAGAGTTTTTTTAAATGCCTCAGCTGTCAACACGATGGTACCCAGAGCGTAAATAAAAGCACAGCTCAGGAATCCAGCACCGCCCTGGCAGCCTCTATGTTAGCGCATGTCGGCAAGTTGTCACTTGTTAAAAACAATACAGGAGAAGTTTGGAATGTCGACCCTCTTTCTTATTGGCTACGTTAATTTATCTGGCGCTGATGGCATCTGTTAGGTCCATTTGATGCCTGGCCACAAGATTAAACACTCGAGATGCTACCTTGTGGGGTGGTCTGATTTTAGTTGTCTCATGTGGTTAACCTGAAATACAATACCCACAATCCCTCACTCTTAAACTAATGCCACCTGTTGATGCACCACGAAAGGGATTTCACTTCTAAAGGCTTTGTTTTTCCTTCCTCAATTTCTTTCTCTTTTATTCTCCCTGTATCTCTGCTCTTTTCTCTTTCATCCTTTCTTCCCATTCATTTCCCTCCTTTCTTTCCATCTGTATGGTTTGTATGTGTTAGTGTGTGTGTGTGTCAAGCCTTCTATGGGGGCAGTTCTGGCAAAACAACAAAGCCTTAGGACACACACACGCAGCCTTGATACACACTGTATTCAATTAACTCTGCACACTCAAAGTATTTCAATGCACGCACAAGAAACTCATACACACAAAATCCCCTGCCGACAGATCTCACACCAGCCTCCACCCGACAGCCTGAGCTCCACTTCACAGTGTGAGCGTATGACAGATCTGCACCATCTTAAAACATTCCCGACTCTTTCCTCCAGGTCTCATCACAGTGTGGCTCTGCGCTCCGCTCCGATCCCCCACCGCTCAGGAAGCACAAAGAGAAGATGATAAGCTTTCAATTAGACCCGGCTCAAGGGAATTTTCCAGCTGTCTTCACACACTCTGAGACCCAAATCTCTTGTCCACATGTGGGGAGCAGAGGCGCTCTCATCGGGCTTCTGCTTTGTCATGGACGTACACGAGACGAACGGCTTTTTTCATCTTCTCTCTGTTCCCGCCGCGATGTTCGCCTGAAAACTTGACATCTCTCCGGGTAAAGAGGTGAAGCGTTTTCCTGGATGAGGCCGCTTGTCTGGATGTAATTGTTGTCAAAGACATGATGAATCGGTTTATAAGGGGACCAAGAAAATTGCTTTTAAACAGGATGAAATACAAAAGACAACTGGAGCCATGGTTGTGTCACAGGAAAGAAAAATACAATGAGAATCACTAAAGAAAAAATCATTTCTTCTGATGACCATCACAATGTGTTTTGATTTTTCTTGTAACAAAAGTCAAGCCTTTGTCCCTGACACATCTTTATCTTTAATTAATGAGAGAAAGAGGGAGCGAGCTTTATAGTTTCAAATTAAAGACAGACCGGGAAAGAGATGCAGGGGACCGAGAGAACAACTGGAGCAGGGAAGGGAGAGAGGGAGTGTTTTGGAAAAAGCGCAGAATTGTTAATGCCCTCTCATTTCTCATGAGCGCAGTATCCTGTGTCGCTTCTGTGGTACCTGCATACGAAAGCCATTAGGGCCTCTTCTGCAGCCGCTGACCTCTCTTCCCCCGAACCCGTGAGAAGGAGCGGGCTAGAACCGGCTTGGTTTGGGTGCCTGGTGCATGACCAGAAGTCTATTTTCTAACCAGACTGGTGGTGGGAACAGAGGCTGTCGTCCAAAATCAGGGTTCCCACAGATTGACCGAGAAACACAGGGGCCAGGGGCTACGAAACCACGAGAGCTGTGATGCAAGCGTTCTCACACTTGATGACTCGCGCTGCTTGGCTAACAGCGAGCGGGATGTGGAGGGAGAGATGGAAGAAAGAAGGAGAGAGTGAGAGAGTGGGCTCTCCCAGTTCAGAGGAATCCCAGTGAAGGTAGTTTCTCATCCATGCTGGGTCTACAGAGACCGCTCTGCGTTACGATACACGAGGCAGCTCACAGTTCCCACAGTGGAGCACCTCTCCATGGAGCTTGGACCCAGAGGATCACAGAGCGCTCACAAAAGGCACTTTCAGAAAGCGTCTCACTATCAGTTCGATCTGAGAGCTACCACCATAAGGTCATCGTCACGTCACATGACTGAAACATTCTGTGCTACCACTTAATGATCAGATGTCAGGCGGCCATTTCTTGTAGCATTGCAAAGAAGAGACAGAGCTGTCCCATGTCAGTCACATTCACTGATATTCAATGGATTTTATCTGAAATACATGTTGTCTCCAGAAGTTACACTTAATATTTACATCTTCATAGCAGAAAATGTGATTGTATATTTAAAGATTGTTTAAAGAGATAATTTAAGTCTGTGAGAACAACTTCTCAAATATTTATCATTCCAGTATTTTTTTTATAACCCAGCCTGTTTATTGGTTTGGCGATATCAAATGCCGAAATTAGCCTCTCAGAGTCATATCGGTGAGTATCAGCAATAATTTTAAGTCTATCTTGTAGTATTTTTTTCTTGATAGCGGCAATCCCAAGAATTTCAGAAGCGTTCTTGTGTATGAGGTGGAACTAATACCTGTCGTGTTGATCATAGTGATAAGAGACAACTCTAAATCTTACTAGTCTTCTGTCATCACTCCTCTCGTCATCGGAAACCGAGACATTTAAATGATTCAAAACCAGAAGGCGGCCTTTAAGGAAACCCAGCAGACCACTGCATGGTGGACCTGTGGCCCGGACGACGGTTAGAGGGTTTCTGGGTTCTGGCGAGGACCACAGCAGCGACCCTTCATTTAGAAGTCTTAATGGCTCAGATTTAGACTCTTGTTATTACACAATGACCACATCTCTGTGTCTAACCAATTTGCCATTAATTTGATCAGTTAGTCAAGGGAAGAAAGTAGAACATATGATATAAGAGGATAATAGCTCGTGGTGTTTTGGGTTATTTTGTTGACTGGAATAATGAGATGACAAGCCTTTCAAAGCTTGATTTAGATATTAAATCTGCACTTTAACCAGTGAACCAAAATGTTTTTTTTTAAAGAGAGTCGGACGGATTCCCAGAAACAATGCTAGTTGTTTCCCATAAAGATTCATGAGAATTGACCTACTATTTTTTTCCTTGTTTTTTTCTCCTTTCTCACAGAAAAAGTCTGAATAACGATCTGTACACGTGAACAGTGTTTCCTCTATAAAACAGGAAATTAACACACACACACACACACACACACACACACACACACACACACACACTGCCAGGCTCTCCCCCATCACGGTGGGGTCCTGAGTTGGAGGGGGGCAGGAGGCGAGAAAGGGAAACTGGGATCCCTGTGGACCAGGTCTCTGTTCACTTCCTGTTGGAGCAGGGGAACATGCCAAATTGGCAGTTCACATACACACTGTCTATCTTTTTATCTCCCTTACTTTTTTCATCCATGTGCGCGAGCAGCAAGTAAAATGAGTTTGATTGCTCAAGTCTGTTTCGAATCATGTGGGAACGTGGACGGTCATTAAAATCAACATGCATCCACTTGTCCTTTCTGTTCCCACTATCTGCTTTGGAAGGAAAAGTCAGATACATCTACGTGTTCAATGGTTAGGAGCCAATTTCTTTGTCTCCTCTGTGCATCTAAAAGCAGATGTCACTCTGGGACGGAGCGTCTAAGTAGATGACTAATATCCTTTCACCAGTGAGGGTGCGTGTGGCTATATAAAAAAAGAAGAAATCAGTGAGAACCACTGGAGTGCCGCAGACCTACAGCCTCATCTAACCCGTAAACTGACAGTAAAAACATCTTCTCCCTCATCCTCTGGAGTGTCACTGAACACAAGAGCTTTAAATAGGTCTGTCGTCATATCATCACATTGTCCATGGCAGCCGGTTTGTTGGTTTTGGCACTTTGAAGATCGCACGCTGTCATGAAAACAATGCAGGCTTGGTCTGAATGAATCAAGATAATGTTGACACCCAATAAAGTGTCGGCTATTGTTGTTGTTCGACAGGTGAAGTGACTAAATGCCTGTGCTTTGGTCTTTTGATTCCACTCTGCTGTGTGTGTGTGTGTGTGTGTGTGTGTGTGTGTATGTCGGTGTTACACACCCCCGTGTCTGGCCATAGCTGCCCCACAGGCCTCTCCTAACCAGTTCCCATGGTTCCACTATAGCGACTGAGGACTTCCTCGGGGGACATCTCCCACACACTAGTTTGTTTTCATCCTTAATGGGAGATCATTTTACACTCTTTATGGTGTGTGCATGTGAAGTAAACAGTGTGTGTGTCTGTTTGTGTGTGTTGGCCTGCAGACATCAGACACCTTGATTTCCCCTCCCTTTGTTTTTGTCCACGAGGAAGATGAAGGTAGACGAATATATTTTGAGTGTCTGGAGACGTCTGTATGGGAGCATTCATATTTAGGAATAATTGCTTTTAAGCGTAGAGATTTAACAGCCAAATGGGCTGTGGAACAAAGAGGTCTTGTGGGGGGGGGGGGGGGGGGGGTGGAAAAATGAAGGCCGGGTAATGAGGGGGTTTCCTGAGAGATGACAGTGAGGAGGAGGATCAGAGGGAGAGAGAGGTTAAGACGGAGAGAACACATCGGATCAGGGGGCGGTGATTACAACACTGATCCCAGACAAGCTTTTTGGCTGTAAACATGGCCTCAGACTGTGACACACTCTGGATTGTGCATATATATATATACACACACTTTATCCACTCCCAGTTTGAAGCCTACAGGTGTTTGTGCTTTATGAGAGGCCCTGTTCTGTACCTCAGCAGGGGCTGCAGCAGCAGAGGGAGCCAGGGAGGATTTGGTCTCTAGGATGTCTTGGCAGATTCAGCCGTATCGTGAGGTGCGGCCCTCTGACAGGCCACTCGCAGCAGGGCACAGCAGACCTGAATATAAACACAGTCAATTCTTAAAGACCATCCATCAAAGGGGTCCAACAGGGAACAAAACCCATCAATCTTATAGACGAATGCTGAAAGATATTATTGAGGACATCGAACAGAGATTTAGTTGGTAAGGTATGACTGCCTCTAAATGTGTTATTTAGATCAAGAAAGAAATCATATTTTATACATTACATCACACAATAGATTTCTCTTTGTGTTTCCTGTTAAGTGTCATTCCACTCCTGCTCCACAGTCCCTCTGTATTTTGCCTAAGAGTGGTCCTGCAGTTTTCCTTTTGTGGTTTTTGGAAATGCCCCCACTTTTCCGGCCCTGCTCCAATTTTCTTTAAATACAACCGTAATTGGTTTGATTTCCTACCTCCGGCCTGGTGGTGAAGGGGGGTTAACAAGTGGTAGTGGGAGCTATAGTGAGGGCCAGGCAAAGGGGACCCAACCCACAGCAGGCGAGCCGCACGCTTGGGTGGCAATACAGTTTGGACTTCAGTGCCAGCGCCGCCATTCCCTCGTTTTAAGAGGCTGTTTATGAGCAGATCTTGGAAGCCCATCAGTGGAAACTAAGACATAAATTATCACAGAAAACCACACACAATATTAAGAAACTCATGATACCTGAATGTGTCAGAATCATGAAAAAATACACCCACACACAACACTCCTCTCTGACACGCATCACACCCCTGCCAACAAATCTTGCGACATTATCACAAAGGCATTCCAGCCTCCAAATCAAAACCAGTCTCCTACAAAAAGTCTATTCTTTGTGATTCCTCTGGTGGGCAGGCTGACAGAGAGGAGGGCGAGTGTGCCGCCCATCCACGCAGGCCTGAGTAATCAAAAAGGAAATAAGACGTAGCGTCTGGGAGAGGCCAAACAGGGCCCTACTGATCTGCAGCCAGCCCATTGTTCTGGCCCTCTATTGTTTCCTTCTTGGTCGGCAGATCAGGCATCAGGTGGCTCTGAATGCAAAGGAGTCGTCCTAGAAAATAACTACAAACAAATGCATCAGTGTAATTATAGACTATAGATAAATAGATTAGCAGGTATAGAATAGGTCCCAGCTGACGTTGGGTGAAAGGTCCCCAGTAAGTCATATAGTAGGACTGATGTCAATTGTCAAACAGCCATTCACAGTCACATTCATACTTACAGATGATTTAGAGTCTCAGATTAGTCTCAGAAAATAAGATTGAACACAACTGTAGCATTAGCACTGATGAGCTGTGGGCTCCTGCCCACAGTCCAAAGACTGTGGGCAGGAGCTGGAGGAAACCCACAGCGATGCAGGGAGAACCCAGAACCTTTTGGCTGTGAAGAGATACTTATAACCACAGTACCCCCCTGCCGCCTTGATGACACTTTATTTAAATGGTGCATAATGTAAAATGAACTAAAGTTAATGTGGTTACTTTTACTTTCTTTTACACTCAAGTACCTTTTGTCTATTCATTTGCACTTTTACCTAAGTAAAATATTTGAGTTCTTCCTCCACCACAGCTTATTTCCTCAGCCTATTAAAGATATAATGTAATAGTTTGATACTTTACTTAATTACATGTTTCACACATCTGTACTTTACTTACTTACTACTGAGTATATTTTTTACAAAGCATTGTGATATATTTATTGTGTTATGTTTTTAAAAGTAATCAACAACAAGAGGGGAATTGATCCCCTGATCTAATCAGAGCGTAACATTAGGCCCCACCTCCTGAAATGGATTCAGAGGATCCCACTATAAAATTCTACTATTCTTGTATTAAACAACATTTTCAGTTTTTTACTACTACTACCACTTTTAATTCTACACATTTAAAAGCAAGTACTTATTTACTTTTACTCAAGAAACGTTTATGTGGGACTTTTATTACATTTTTTGTAAATTTATTAAAATGTTGGAGTACTTCCTCCACTACTAATATGCCACAATATGAAAACTTTCTCATAGTATATAATGCAGAAAAAGATGACTGGGGCAAGACATTATGTTGACAAATACTTTATCTAGTAGAGCAAATTCATTGTTTAGAATATTCTCAGCCCTGTCGGTACAACTTGTTGCAGAGTTCAACTGAGCAGATGGGGGTGCAGAGGCCAGCAGCATCTTCACGGTAGGTGAAATACATGACTGCAAATAAACACAGCATCAATTCCCTTTTCAAAATCTCTATATAACATTGTCCAATATATCTGCATAACTTTTTAACTCTTTTTACAAAAAATCGGCATCGGCCCCAAAAATCCATGGTCGGGCTCTACAGTTCGAGGTCATCAGAGGCGAGGGAGCATTGAGCAGTGTACTCACAGCCCTTCTGATGACTGAGCACCAAGCCAGTGTGTGTGGGGGAAACTGGATCCAAACACTGAAAAGTGTCAGTATGGAGTAGAAGAGGTGTTGATTTTTACTGTAACCAGCAGCAACCCAGAGAAGACCTGTTATGGTGAAGTCTGAAGCCAAACACAGCCTGTTAATACAGGATGAGGAGACAGAAGAGGAGTTTGTCTTCCTCTCGATGGCTGGAAAACAAACAGACACTCGTCCAACCAAAGCAGGATTCTGGGGTATGTGGTGCGGCCACAGAAGAAATGGACCCAGGAGGCTTCCGTAGCTTGAGCGCTGGTGCGGAGAGAACACAGGGACTCTTCCAAAAATGGCACAAAAGTGGCAAGCACGTACACACAATGTGCAGCCTTCCCGGCAAGCGACAGTCGCCTCGGTGGAAAAATACAGTAACCGATGCATTAAAGCCCAGGACTTTGAGGTATTGCAGGGACACAGTGGCATTAGAGACAGACAGACCAGGGGAAACACCACAAAATATTTAAAAAGCAGAGGAGTGTGGGTAGAATGGGTCAGTGCCGGAGAATACACCCACTGCCTGGTTAAGAAGAAATCAAATGAATATGGTTTGGACTCATATGAAATACAATTGAAGAAGTATTTGTGTAACTGCTTGTATTACAGTGTGGATACATGTCCACATGAGATACAGTATGTGCATGCTCTCAGCATATCAAAGACAGAACTACCCAATAATTACAGTGATTTGAAACAGTGTAGGCCACAGCGCCTTTCTCCGCAAAAGAAAGGGACCTTGCTCCTAATAAACAACTTTTATAAAAACAAGATGGCTTTAGAAGCAGAACCAGTAAGCAGCTCGTCAACAGCAAAAGGAAAAAAACTCCCCAAAAACCCAACTGACTCCCAGTAGAGGCCTGCGGTTCTTGTTTCTTCTAGCCCCATTCCTCCTGAGCTCCTTCCCCATTATCGAGCCAGAGGTCGCTCCTCGTTATGTGAAATGCAAAAATGTTCAAATGTGCTGGCCCCTCTTCACAAGTTTGAACTTTTACCATACACAAGTCCAAGGATACTGTACAAGTTCACAGTTGGAGTGACCCACAGCTTTCACTGTTCAAACCAAACCAATTCCCCCAAAACATCTAAAAGCTGATGCTGCTCAGGGCTTACCAGAAACAGGGAAGCCCAAGAAATTCTCAATTCTGACATCGGTAAACCAGCCGTTTGGCTCCATTATCTCGACTTGATCGTTCCTGATGAGCCGACAGGCCGGAGAAGTAACACAGACTGTCTTATTAATGCTTAAAGCATTCTGACAGAGCCTTTTGTTACTTACTTAAACCACGCTGCCTGCTATGACCTAATGGAAGTCTAAAATCCATTAGGCTGTAGAGGGCTTAGCCAACACAATACCACGCATGCAGGCTATGCAGGAGCAGCTAAGGGCAATCAATATATCTCCCCTCATTCCTCTCCTCCTGCTGCTGCTGCTGCTTTCCTCCTCCAGTGTTAAAGCTTTAAGTGTCACAGCATCCTCCTAGTTGCTGGCGAGTAAAGGAGACACTTTGGTTTAGATCAGAGAGAAAGCAGTGATGGAGAGAGCCGGCACCTGCAGCCCGGGTAGATCAGATATGTCCATTAACGTTGACTGCGAGTTAATTGCCTTTTTGCTCTAGGCCTCTCTGCACTTCAGCTGTGTCTGACAACTGTTAGCTCTGTTTTAGGACAGCAGAGGTGAAACAAAAGCCAAAATCAAAGCAAACGGCAGCTTCGCTGTCAGTAAAGGGTGAATAGGAGTGTCGTCATTTAGCATGGCGAGGAGGAGGAGCCATGCCGGACCATTTCCCTGCAGCAGCTAGGCCTGGTCTCTGCAGAGGTTAGCATGAAAAGAAAGCCGGAGAGCTGGAGACTGATGGCAGAACCAACACTTCAAAAGAACCTCATCCCTCCTTCCATATATGTGGAACTGAAAGGGAACCTGCTAGTTCACTTTAGGCCAAAGATGTGCACACACACACCGTTGTGCACACACACGCACACACCCCTGCTGCACGCCCAAATATTCCGATTCCATAAAAAACAAACACACAGTATACACAATGGCACAGACACAGCAATAATTCACCACATACCAGACGGATAACTCGCCACAGGCTTTGACACAATAACGTAACATAAACTGCAAGGTAAACCATCCTCAGTGCGGAGATAAGGTGAGGGTGTGGCTGCTGACAGAGTCAAGTCTTTTATGTCTAATAGCTTCTCCTTCACAGACAAAATAAAACAGGCCACTATTGTAATCCCCTGAAGAGACTAAACAACCTGGACAGAGGCTCCTGGAGGCATGAAATACCTGACAGCAGTGTGTGTTTCAAGTACACACACAGCTGACGGGGACTCACAGCTCCCAGTTCTGTTTTTAAAGTGCTCACTTTAGGACCCACATCTCTTTTTATCCCCTACTCTCACACACACGTCTCATGCTTCCTGTCAGAAAGTGCTGACTATGCAAAGGAGATAAGAACTAAACCCCTAGAGGACAGTGTCTGCCAGCTGCCAGAGCACCCCATCTTTTAACTTACTGTGAATGACTACCCTCTAGTGGCCATTATCGGGAATGGCACCTCTTCCTACTTGAATTTTGTATTCCTGAACCCTCTTTACCAACCAACCAACCGACAGTGGCAGCTAACCACAGCTCTGCCACAGGGTGTGACTCCAGGACCCAGATGGGGGTGAGTGGCAAGCAGAGGGAAGGGGGTGAGGCGGCGTATTGTTCGACGCCCAAGGGGGTCCCACCACAGTACCCCATTTCCCCACCACAGTAGCCACCGCCGAGCCCCGGAGAGATACAAGCCACCCCACCACATTTTAATGAGAGCTAAAATAAACAATGCAAGCACACAAAAGCCACCCGGACTGGTTGACTGCAGGCACTGGAGCGGAGAAGATAAGCTGGACTGTTAATCGGTGGTCAGGGACTCTACGGGATGGCAGATGCCACAATGAACTCCATTATAAACTCTACTAAAAACTCCTCTAGCATCCATAGTAGCGTTAGTCCCTTACCGTCCTCAAATAATAATAATGAGTGACAGTGTTCGTCACCAAGCCCACGTACGGACTTAGAGGACCAGTCTGAGGCCTTCCTTTTAATCTACACTGATCACCATGAGTAGTCAACTACAGTTTAAGGTTGAGTTCACCCAAATTACAAATAAACTAATTTCCTGTGAGAGTGGCCACCAGAAACAAAGTCCCTGTTTTCCGAGAAACATGCTGTCAACAGGTTTCATTGGAACTACTTTTTCAATTAGATAAATTATTGCTATATGGAAGCAATTCACTGCAAGTAGAATGTAACTAAAATTAAACTTCCGCTGTACTTCAGAGGAAAATAACACACATTTGTTTGAGAGCTGGACTCACAATCAACTTAAAACACTTCACTTTAACATATCTAATATATCTAACTATCTAACAAATATACTTTATTTCTGTTTTTACCTCTGACTATGAAAATTGGACAATGCATAAATTGAGGGAAAGAAAAGTTGATCTGTCCAATGTGCTGTCTAAATGATGTACAGAATGAGTTTAGCTTTGTTTGCTACTGTCCCTTTAATTGTAAACTGCAAAACGCTGTTTCATAAGAGAAGCAAACGTTTTATAAATATGGATTATGTGCAGAGATTGTTGAGTTGTCTATGTTTGAAACTTGTAAATTTAGAAGTCAGTTTATGGACATGTAAAAGTTGTGTTA
The DNA here is from genome assembly GCA_026259375.1 of Verasper variegatus. Taxonomy (NCBI): domain Eukaryota; kingdom Metazoa; phylum Chordata; class Actinopteri; order Pleuronectiformes; family Pleuronectidae; genus Verasper; species Verasper variegatus. The sequence goes on from CM048049.1 coordinate 7,969,068, forward strand.
TCATAAGTCATAAGCTTCTTTTTTTTTTTTATTGTGCATCTATATATTTTTTCTATGTGTGTCTTGTAGTCCAATATGGGACGGGCCAAATGCAAGAAACCAAGAATACCAGAATATAAAACTTTTATTAAATCTGCAACTTTATAACAATAAAAATGCTACTGACAAATGAAAGCATCAATAATAATTATATTAATGAAAGGTATGGCACAGGGGTCATTTTCAACATTACCATATAACGATAAATTTGCCACATCTTGCTAATAACAAATAAAGTACTTTTATATTTAAAGTGAATTCTGTATTTGGATTAGTGTGCCTTTGCTATTAGATTGAGTTGAGGTTACTTGTATAGAACAAAGGCCATTGTCTCTGAGAATATATTTAGGCTTCTGTGGTTTAAAATAAAAACGTTTCATTCTTATTTGGGTGGAATGCGACTTTAAAATACACCTCTTTTCAACATGTGAACCATTTATTCCAGATATTTTGCCAAACTATTGATACTCATTGAACCCGAGACGTGTATTAAACAAACCAAACACATAAGCACATTCTCTGGTTTCAGTGTTTCCTTCAGTGTGCCACTCCTCATCACTGTCAGAGTGTTGACATGTTTTCTCAGAGCTATCACAGAACATAGTACTGTATTCATGAGGAACTGGGTGACACCAGACACACACAAAAAGAAAACTGGGCTATTGAGGCCAGAACTGCCACGGAGCAAGATGACGAGTCCAAGGAGGGGACGTGAGGAGGTTTGGCAAGAAAAACACACCTTGTTGGGAGGCTCAGCGCACGCTGGGTGCTGCTGTTTAACCAGTCACAGGCCCAGAGGAGCTGGTGCCAACTCGCTTCCTGAAGGAAGGCCAACGTTTGTGCAGACGATAAAGAGCACGGAGGACATGATGGAGGCTGTGACGTCCCCACACACCCGCGGCAGCAGGTCATGTGGTCTTTGCCCCAGGCTGCGTTTGCTCGCTTTTGATTGGCTCATTAGCCGACGTTGATCGCTCACACCTGTGGCTGATTTCCGCTGCTAACAGGCCACTCTTCAGTAACCACGTGGTTGGTTAACATGGCGGCAGCAGTTGTTAGAAAAAAAAGAAAAAAAAATGGAGGCAGTTTATACCTTTGATTTATCACTGTGTTGCGTTCAGGTGCGTCAGGAATTTCAGCCACTGAGTAGCTGTGTATCAAGTCGGGGGGGGGCGTACCCTTCGAAGGACCCGGTCTACGCAGCCGATGTTGGTTGCATCCTTTATTGGTTGCATAGTCTGCATCAGCTGAACTGATATGACACAGTCTCGTCCTCTTACTGGATGACCTGCTTGTCCGGTTTTTACAGCCGTCACCTAGCAACAAAGCGACCAACAAAAAAATTCTTCAGTTGATTAAAAACAGTGAAAAGATTTTTGTTAGCCGGTTGACTGCTTACATTTTGAAATTTATTCTTGTAATGTTTTTGCCGCCATAGAAGCCATGAATCATGGGATATGTTGGACTGGCAAGGATCACCCTGGTGGAGCCGCCGATGCTCGAGGGTAGAAGGAACCATTTGGAGGAGTACAAGTGTATACTGCTTAGTTTTGAGGAATTACTGGTTAAAATGGTTAGGAACTACTGCCCTTTGTGGCCTTCAAGAACTATAGGCATTTTCAGACATGAACTCCGGAGAATGTCAGCACAATTGGGTCCAGAATTTCACTGGAGTTTCACATATGAACAATGCAGCAAGGGATTTTCTCATTTACAACAAATCTCCGGAGCAGGTGAGGGGTGGCGCAACAGGCAGCTGGAAGGACATAACATAAAAAATCCTCTGGATGATCTCCTGCTGTTTTCTCACAAGGCTCAGTTTTTACCAGGGAGCTGGCAGGAGAAACTCTGGAGAAAGTCTGTATAGTCATTTGCGTTCTCATGTACAGCCCCTCCAAAGAATGTCCGGAGATTATGCGGGGTTCAGTGCATGTCTGAAAGCAGTGCATGTATACTGCTTATACTGTAATGAATAAAATTAGGAGCCAATCCCAGGCGACCTTGGGTGAAAAGTGGAGTACACCCACTACTGGTAACCAACATATGGTAGAGCCAATGTAAAGAGACAACATTCCAACCCACAGTCAATTTAAAGTTTAACCTAACCTCAATTTGTATGTGTTTGGACTGTGGGAAGAAGCAGATCACCCACGCAGACACAAGGAGAAAATGCAGACTCCACACAAAAAGACCACGGCTGAACCGGGACTCGAACCAAGAACCTTTCTGTGAGGTGACAGTGCCAATCGATTGCATGAAAATGATATATAATTGAAAAATAAAGATTTATGCATTTTCACATCTACTTGAAACTAAACTTTGCATCTTTTCTAAAACCACCAGGCACTGCCTGTTGGCCCCAGTGAACTTTGAACTCTGGCAAACTGGCTATGGAAACAACATTTATCCTTCTTTCAATTTATAACTGTCAGGATGGCGGCAAGATGAAAAATGAAAAGATAGTTCACCACATAGATTATTTTCAAATTCAGAAGAAAAAGTTATCTTCTTGCAGTCTTGAGTTTTCTACGCGAAGGTCTTTGTGCTGTCAATCACGAGCGTAAATCAAATACAAGGTGACCAATAGCCACATCAAATGTCAGGTGCACAGGGTTCATATGCAAAGAAGGTTTTTCACACATTGTAGATTTAAAACCCAGTTGGGATATCACTGTGTACCCTTGAGTGAGCTACTTTACCCGTGTAAATATTTAGCCAGCTGGATAAATGGGTGTTGTGTAAAACCTGCAAACTCTTTCACCGGCTCTTTCTCTGCAGAGCCGGAGCCAAACATAAAAGGCTCCACTGCTCAACTGCAGTGGAGTGAAAACGCACAGTCAACTGATTTACCTGTTCAAGTAAAAATGTAACGGCAAAAAGAAAAACAAAAGGTACATCAAGGCTAAAGAAAGTGCAATCTTGCACTTGCAGGGAACACGTTTTTTTCTCATCCTCCGAAAGAGAGATCCAAGGCAACAACTAGAAGTAAGTGTGTGTGTGTGTGTGTGTGTTCAGTGTTTAAGATGATCTGTTGGCTCCCTCTCATGGTGGGTAATGTATGCCTACACACACACACACACACACACACACACACACACACACACACTAAGTCATGTCTCCATGACTCCAGAGATTACATTGACTTGATTTCCTGAAGAGTTACTCAGACTTTAACCACAGTTAGTACTTACCTAACCCTAACCTTTCTCCTCCATATTTAATCATATTATGAGGACTTGGCTTTTGTTCCTATAAGGAACTTAAGGCCCCTAATGTGACATTGAAGACACTACACAGGTATAGATTTAGGAGTAATACCTGGACCACACACAAACACACACACACACGCACATACACAGAATGGTGCAGCTTAACCAAAACCCTTAACCAGGACCTCAGAAATTAAGTTTTGTTTCGATATGACCAGGCTTTGGTCTCAATGAGGTCTTCTGAGGTAACAAAGTACACACACACACACACACACACACACACACACACACACACACACACACACACACGCACATTTAAAAAACAACAACAGTCAGCTCCTCCAGGCCACACCCTCATTAACCAATGAAGCTTAGACTTACCCCCGCTTGTAATGAGTGTGTGGTCTGGGTTATAGCCAGCCTTGTTGTGTCTTCTCTTACCACACACACACACACACACACACACACACACACACACACACACACACACACACACACACACACACACACACACATACACATACACATACATGTGTCAGTTTGTGTCTGGGTGGATTTCCTCCCTGTGAATTACAAGTGGAGACTGTGTCTCTGTGTTCACTCATGAGGGAGCAGAGAATGTCTGGGGCTGAAATGTGACACTTTAATGATCTGAAGAACATCCAAAAAACTGTACACCCCCACACCTCTATTTCTTTCTTTTTTTCCCTTCTCTTTCAAAACTTTTGCTGCGACCGACTAGACCTGCAGAATCAACTTATGTGTGTGTGTGTGTGCTGCAGAACAGTAGGCAACTGGCGGGGGGGGGGGGGGGGGGGGGGGGGGGGGGGGGGCGAAGTGGGTGGACACCCACATGAGACATTCCTTAGAGACAGAGAGCTGTAAACAAACAGGCCCAGGGGTTTCCAAGCTGTACTTCTGTGTTGGTGTCCTCCAGACAGAGTCAGGGTAAAGAAAGAAACTCAATATGACATGTTTTAAATACAGATTAAACTGTGCAAATAATGAGAAGCTGCCAGAATATCCCCCGCATTTATAATCCTGTTCGAATAAAACATTTCAAAAGTAAATAACTGTGAAAAGTACCTGTTTTTTTATTCTGCTCGAGAGTTCACAAGGGACATTCAAGGTCCTGGGCCTGCCTTGTAAAATTACAAGCTGCTTTTACCCTGCAGTGAAAATATGACGTCTTTGCTCTTTGGAAGTGACAGAGATCTGTTTGTAAGGCAGCAGCATGAGCATCAACTCAAACAGTATGAGACACCTTATCTTATGGTTTGGTCATTTTGACCTCCACCCAACAGGTTATGTTTTCAACCGTTTGTTTGTAAACAAGATCAAGAAAAACTATTTTAAAAACACCAAAAAAAATTAAAAATCAATCTACAGATTACCACAAAACCTGGTAGCAGGATGTGGTATAGGTGAGAGAAGAACCCATTCAATTTTGAATCCAGGGAAAAACATTTTTTAAACATTCATGGATCTTGATGTGGAAACAAACAGCCATGTTCAGGAGATTAATATTTATGAGTGTGTCCAATTTGGTAGAGATCTAATAAAAAATCTGTATCTGGTGAATTTAAATGTGGAATTAGAAGGGGACTGTGATTCTAAAGCTGTTATGAGATGTGACAATGAAGCCTCAGTTTGAACAGTTTTTTTTGTGTGTATGTGTCTTTTCTTTTTTTTTTCCAAAAGATGTGTGTTTGTGAATTATTACAAATAATAACAAAGAATGGGCCACATGCATTGGCATGGCACAGACATAGAATAATACAAATAGAAATGTGTTACATGAGATTTCATTAACTTTCATGTCACACTGTGGGACAGCATGTTACATGAAATAGGCTTTTTCCTTTGAGGATATTTGTTGCAGAAGGAAAATGTTAATATTGGAATAAATCATACAACTACAATAACACAAACACAAACAGACACGGGCAAAAACACAACCTTCCTGACGGAGGTAAAAAAGATAGAAACAACAGGGCAGTCAACTGAGTTGCCTTTAAAGCAACTGTAAAGAGATAAGGTCCGACCTCCTCTTGACGCCTTCCTCAGCTGATGGGGTTATTTAGCTGTTATCACCATGACAACTGCAGACGGCCACAAGATGTGGTTTGAAGTTTTGGGAACAACAAGTTAGAGCCAACTTGGAAAACTGTTATAACTTCACCCTGAGGCCAAGAAAGAACTTTCAAGTTTCACTGTAAAGGAGTTAAGATAAAAGTCTGGATAATGTGTTAATTTTATAAGGAGTCAGGCTTCTTATTCAATGGAGCCACGCGAAGTGAGTCATGATAACCCTGGGGATGTCACAAACTAGTCAATTTAAATTTGAAGGGGTGCTTGCTCCAATTGGGAACTTATTATAAACTGAACATTTATCTTAAAAGATGATAAAAGATACTATAGAAGATAGTAAATAAAGTTCAGAGCTAAAGACAACTCAACCTTCTCTAAACTAGAATTATTCCCATGTAGTTGAATGCCTTCAACAACCAATGCAATTGCAGTTGACATAGTTTTACTTCCAGACTCATGTCAGGTCACCATTATGTTTGACCTTTTGCCACCCAAATCTAGTCAGTTAATCTGTGTGTTTATTTGAACATTTGTGCTAATTTTGAAAGGATCCTCTCAATGGCTTCTTAAGATAACGTGTTCACAAGGCAAAAAGGGTTTGTAAGGTCAGAGTGATCTTGACCGCTGACATCCGAATTCGAATCAGTTTATCTTTGAGTCAAAGTGAAGATTTGTAACAAATTTGAAGAAACTCCCTCTATGTGCTCTTAAGATGTTGCATTCACGCTACCAAAAACAGATTTTGCAAGGCCGCAGTGACAGTGTGTGAATGGTGTGTGATGTAAGGAGCGCTGCATATCGAAGAGCTGTAAAATGGGTGTATGTAACTTGTACTGTGAAGCGCTTTTTGTGGCTCATAAGACTGGAAAAGCGCTACACAAAAATGTATCTGCGAGGCAAAACATTTAGAAATTCCCTCAAGGTGTTGTTGAGATATTATGTTCACAAGAATGAGAGAAGGACGGAAAGACAACCCAAAAATATAATGCCTCTGGCCAACTGGCTGTGAGAGACATTTAAATGAAAAGATGTGTGCACAATAACCCAAGTCAGAGTGCCAGTAAGAAGTTTATTTCAAGTCAGTCAATATTGTAAAAAAAAAAAAAAAGAAAGCCACGACATAGCTCGGATATTTTGTCTTTGTACAACTTCACACACGTTGTAATGAAATGATCTCTGAAAGAAAAAAAAAATACCTTCCTGCAAAATATCGGCAGAGAGAATACAAGTAAGGCAAAGAGGAGATGGGTTAGTCTAGAATTTAAAATCCAAGCAGGCGACATTTTCCATCAAAGTTCCGATGACATGTATAAAATGTACACGTTGAAATCTGAGCAATCAAAACAAAATTATTTACACATCTTTTTCTCTCTATCAAATTTGTTTCATAACAAAAACATGGCAAACGGGAGAAAGCAAAAGAACAAACATGTTTTGCTTTTTTCCGCACTAAAGCACTTTTGGAGCTACTGTATGATAACGTACATTCACTACCTTAAGAGATCGATCTACATACTGAAGAGAAAGTGAAAGTCAATCAGATACACAGTATTTCATTGCTACCCTCTCCTTGATTTGTTTTTCTTTTTAAATCATAAATATCTTTAGTGTTGCCTTTCCTGGCACCTGACCACACATTAGCATTCTTCACTCTGGAGAAACAGACAGAGAGAGGTTGTGGTTTCTTCTTTCTTTTTGACTTCTAGTTTTTATAGCTGTCATTCTATCCACAGGTGAGACCTGAATAATGTGCCCGTTTTTGGTCTGCAATGTGTAACACCCTCACTTACTGTAGCGGTACAGGTATCCTAGCATCATTTTCTATGGCAATGTGGTGATAATAAAAAAAAAGGCCAGGCTGGACTATCTATACACCTTTGAACAAGTCTGTAAGCTACATAGTTTATATTTTTTAAACCTCAGGTTGTATCTTTCCTGAGTTGTTTCTGCAGCTGTTACAGGAAACTTCCTACAATTCTACTGAGCCGAGCTACAAGACATTTGCCCATTTGAGGCAATGAGGAAATCAGAGCATGAATACCAGGTAGCTTTACCTGCGCTTGCAATTATTTTTTTATTTATTTTGAAACAAGCTCAACGATAAAATAAAGCATCTCTTCCTTGATATGTCAACCACTCAGGTTTGGATTCCCTTCTACTTAAACCTGTCAAATACTTGAACAACAACAACAACAACAAAAGCTTCAACACTGTTTACCACACCTCTTAATAAGCCAAAAGACAGGAAACAAAAATAAACAGCTTCTCAGTGTTTCATTATTATACCAAACCTAGAAGAAAAAAAAAGAGCATCTTCAATATTAAACAAACAGAAAATCAACAGCTTGTGAACTTTCCCCGTCAACGCAGAGAGAAGGTCAGCTTGAAGGTCACTTATCAGGGAGCATGTGTGATGAGGCTCCCGACATCGATAAGCACTGATACACATCTGGGCTGCTCTTTTCCGGTGGAAAACATTGGAACAACTCTGACCTTTGCTGTACCAAATAAAGAGCTCATCAAAATCTGAGGGGAAGGCAAAGAGACAGAGAGACAGAGATAAAGGGGTTCATGCATTCGCTATGAATGAAGAAGAGAAGGAAAAGAAGTCCAGAGTTTTTTTTTTTTTTTTTCTTTCTCGTGAATGAGCACATCAGTCCCGGTGCTGAGGAGAGACAGAGGTGCAGGGGAGTGTGAAGAGGATGGTGGTTACTGGGTGGCAGAGGGAGGGAGGGAGGGAGGAGGGAGGAGGTCAGGACACACAGGCTCATTTCACCAGCCTCTTGGCTACGTCTCCGTAGGCAATCTCGATCTCCTTGTCGCTGGGGCAGGTGTTGGTGAACTCTTCGCGGGTGTAGGCGATGTTCAGGTACTTCCAGATGGCCGTCATCTCTTTGGGAATGTCGAAGCCTCGGTACTTCTGGGCCACCACCTGCAGGGAAAGTAAGGTGTCATGAGCCATGAACGGAATAAAATAATATTGAACAATAAAGCTCACACAATAAACTACGTACTCTTTTTTTTTGTGTTTTACTCAGAATGTGAGTATTTAATTCATTTCATATAATGTGATATAGTTTTTATTTCTTTGCATCAGTTTGGAGCTCATTTAAAATCAAAGAGAAAATAATCTGTCAAATAATTGCACTTTTTACCAACCAAAACCTGCTTTGAAAATTTGTGTAAACCTACAAATTGTTCTCTATGCTTTAAAAGATTACTATACGATTACTTTACTAATGTTTTACCCTTGCTTCCCGAGAAGTAACTCTTATTATATTAAAAACTACAACTAATGTAGGGATTATTTTTATCAATTCATGATTAATGATACTATAATTGTAATTAAAGAGCTGAAGAAATAAGTTTGAAAAGACTAATGACTGTAAGAATAACAGATGCTGTGTGCAACTTTTCAAATCTCCAACGGTTACCGTTAACCATTTTACCTTTGGACAATCAGTCTAAACAAGACGTCATGCAACAGAAGGAAGCCTCTTCCAGCCTTAAATGTATTTTACAGCATGAGTCAAAAAACTGAATTCAATAAGAAATCTGTAAGTTGGTTTACAGCACACAAAGATACTGTTTCGTGGCACCTAAATATATTTGCGTTAATTTTAAGGTTACTAATTTAATTGGTGAAGTCACTTATCACAAAGAAGCTAATAAATCCAAACCTGCTATATGGAATATCTTTGGATGATATGTCAGGAAAAACAAGACACATTTTTTATGTTCTGATAATGTACATAATTGCCTTACATTGTGTTGCGGGAAATAACTGGTATATATATTAATAATGGGAATCACCATTAGCACAGATTGGTATCAGCATCATAAAAATGTTTATTTATGACAGTTTCTCTGGTTTATTGTGAGAATAGCAGAGATTTCACTAAATGACTAATCTGTTTGAAGGGTACAAGGGTGTGTCCGCTTATTCTGGCTGTTTAGGTCTAAAGTTGGGTGGAGCTACGCTGAGACAATTATTGACCAAGTGTAAAACAACACGCATTCTTTCAAGATCCTGAATGAACAGTTAAAAGCGTGTCCTCACTCACCTTCACTATGTGCAGCTTGGGCAGCAGGTTGCAGTCGGCCAGAGTCATTTCATCACCGTCCAAGAACTTGCGGCTGGAGACCTTGATGTCCTCGATGCTGTTAGTGGTCGATCTCATCGGGCAGTGGTGATCGGAGGTACTCATCCAGCTTCTGCAGCATCTTCAGTACCCCGCGCTCCAGAGCTGCAACACACGAGATGTTAAAAACCACAATAAACTGATTTCAATCTAATTCTATGTTAAGTATGAGCAGATTGTTGACGTCTGTCAGTGTTGGCTTTTACTGAGGCCTCTTCCCCAGCTGCTTCAGCTATTTGCTGAGCAACCACATGAGGGCAGCATTTCACCACATATTTGACATACAGAGACGTGGCTGTAACATCAGCACCTGTTCAATCTGACCCAACCCATTACAACAGCTGTGGAATACAAGAGCCCTGTTATAAATACAAACTCTGAGAAGCTTATTCCTGACCACACATTTGCATTCGTCTGATTAGACAGGTGTTCTGCTTTATCTTATTTATCCATCTATAGATTGATCATTAATACTTGACTCTGCTGTTGGAAAATATGAAATGAATGTAACTCTGTGCTCGATTCAGTCGTCCACAGGCAGACGTGACCTGTTGCTTTATCACTGAACCATGAGATTCAGCCTCCAACTGTTGACATAGCCTTGTCTTTCACATCCAGCTGCTCGTGGTTCAATATTTTCTCAGGGTGGAGAACAGCCAATGACAACATGATACAAAATCTTGGTGGTTTGTGAAGATTATTCACATCTTTCCCAGGAAGTTATTTCACAAATGGTTTCACGCAGAAATCTCACAGTCAATAGTGTACATATTTTTCAGATTGTTCCAATAATCTTATCTGTTATTTCATGGTAAAGCTTTTCTCTTTGACAGCAGGGTGTATAAATCAAGAACTGGAGAGCTGAGATTGTTAAAAGGTTGCTATGGTCCGTTCTCAGGACAGCTGCTCTGTTGTTTTCTGGAAAGCTCCGCCAGGTGAGACAGAGAGCGTGAGGACAGGAGGAGGCAGCAGAACAAAAGCTTTGTGTTCCTGAGTGAGGCTCTAATCCACCAATCAGGGCAGGGCTACCAATGTCACCTAGCAACCAGTAACTCCCTGAACAATGGGAAGGTTTCTGGATCCACCTCTCATTACTCTCTCTCTCTGTGTCTCTCTATCTCTCTGTGTGTGTCTCTGTGTGTGTGTGTGTGTGTGTGTCACAAACGGATGTAGGTAACTTACCCTCATTTGCATCTGGCTTTGAGTTCTTGATGTAAGCTGAAAACTTGGCAAAGATGTCCATACCAGCTGTGTTGGACTCAGGGTGTCTTGCACCAAGCTTGATGTACCTTCACACAAACACACATTCGGTACAAGTAAACATACAGGTCCACAAATATGAAGAATATGATGTTACTATGCATTTATGTTATTATATATTTTTGTTTCGTCAATAACAGCAGCGCAATTTACTTTTTATATCAATCCCACGCACATCGAAACTGCTGCTGTAAATATTCACCACATCAATAAATGTGGATTAATCCACTTCTGAAAATAGTCCACAACAAATTCCAGTTGTGTGCACTAATCACACTAGAAATAAATAAAAAATATTAAAATAATGAAAGTGGTGAAAGTATAAAATACATTTCTGATCTACTGCTACGTTAAGAAACCTCCAGACCCCCGATCGTCTGTGATGAGTCTACTTTCTGTCCCCAGAGTCAATACTGAACATGGAGACAGTGAAATGCTTCTCTTATCTATATCGATTCCAATTTATCATATGTACTGCCTGAGCAAGTACTTTCCTGTCTGCGACTGGCTTTTAATAAATCAAATGATGACCAATTTCTCACACGGCAATGTTACTTTCACTCTATTTTTATTCTCTATATAACTTTTTTGTATTGTCTTATGTTGCTTTTACAAATTACTACATTACCCATTATATTTTGTGTATAAAATACTTTGAATAGCCTTGTACTGAATTGAAATGTACTGAACAAATAATATTAGACAGAACTGCACTGTGTTTGGAATATAGGTGTGGCAGGCTGTTGACACAGGGATGAGAAAGCACTCACTTGGGTGGACAGAGGACATCCTCCAGGAACTCCTCGATCTTGTTGACATCAGTTTTGACCTCGCCGTTGTAGGTGATGAAGGGCGGGTGTGTGCCGGGGGCCAGATTCTGGAGGTCTGCTGGCTTCCTGGAAGACAGAGAATGGGGCAACTTCAGTGGACTGAAGCTAGCAGAAGCAAGCACGCCGCGTAAACAACGAAAAACATTTCCTTAAAAACTGACAATGAGTTAGTGATAAAAGGTTGTAAATGAAACAAGATTCATGACTGGTCGGATTTATTCTGGTGTAAATACATGAGAAAAATATGTATTCATTCACTTTTTATGGTTCAAGTAACAGAGTTGCTCTGTGACAGCCTGCTGCACATTAAACCACTTTTCCTTGACCGAATCAGCCCTCTTCTTTATACATTTACAGCTGCTATGTCTTCAACTGTGCATGCGTGGGTTTGTCTGTCTCCACGAGTGTGATTGTGTGTCCCTTTCTCTCTCTGCAGCCTTCAAACCAGCACATTTTGTACCAGATGTCTCTGGCAGGCAGATGACACTGACACACAAACAAAAATGAGCATGTGTTAAGTGAGTGGTGTGAACACAAATCCACAGAACCCAGATGCTTATAAAGACAACATAACACGCAGCCTGACAGATGGGTGTACGCCAGCAGACAGTGTGAATCCTCTGTTGGTCTCATATAATTAGCCACAAAATCCAGGTCTGTGTTGTGGCAGTGTGTATAATTGTGGGCGAGTTTTGGGACAAGCCATCTGAGGGCACAAAAAAAAAAGGGAAATGACTTCATCTCTATGGCATGTGAAAGGGGAAGTGGCTCCCTTCACCCTCTGATATCACTGAGGAGTGGGTAAGAAACTTCCTCGAGGCTTTCATCACAGAGACAAATATTAATACGACTGGCCTCACCCAAGAGAAGACATAAACTCAGGAGATACAAAGAATATCTCAGTTCCGGGACATGAAGTGTGACATTCACGTCCTTCTGCAGGTGTGACAACAAGAACTGTCCTTCATTTGAAACACGACAATTAAAAGAGTCATAAATACAGCAAACACACGCCTCCTTATGCAACACAGTCGTTTTATGTTGACTAAAGACTAAAGAAGCTGAACATGTTGTTCAGCTTCTTTAGTCTTTATGGGGAAATAAAAAGCAAAGGCTGAATCTGTTTTGCCTCTAGAGGTAAATAAAAACAGAGTAGTTAAGTTTTCCCCTCAGCTGAACAAAGGCTTATTTGAGGCGCAAGGGGTAAACTGACACTGCTAAGTGGGCGGACATCCTCCATTGCCTTGAACAGGATATCAGCACACTCTGTTTCATGTCACACACCCACAGGTAAAATAGATGCAAATATGTCCAAACCTTTGCGCGCATCTTGAACGTGCAGGCATGCACTACAACAAAACAACTAAATAAGCATATTAACATTGCTTTCCTCCATTTAGCTGTATAAAGAGGGCACATTTGTCTGGGACATTATTTGTTTATTTTTAGCATGCAGTGATCTACACGTGTCACAGGAGGAGCCTCTGGTATAAAATGTCAGAAATATTGAATCTCTGAGTCAAACATACACGACGAATAAAAACCATAGAAACCAGACATCCATCTGACCAACAGCCTTGGCTGAACATAATCTGGAACTCGCCCGTCCTGGCTTAGCATGTGGAAAAACATCGAGGAGACCATTTAGATGAATCACACAGACAGAACATAGTGGGGTTTTGGTTAAGGAACTTTGTTGGTGCTGGAATCCACATATGAAAGCACGTTCCCCAGCAGCTGGGAGGAAAATTGCAGAGGATCACAGGGTTTTCTGATTCCAGGCATGAAAAATAACATGTTGCCGATCAAAATCTAGGCAGGAAGTGAGCGGAGCGAAGAACCTCAAATAGCCCCTCCAGAGTCTGTGTGTTTGTTTTTCTCTGATTTTCTCCATCCTGGGAAAGGGTCATGGGAAAACCAAATAAGTAGTCGGGAAGCACCGAGTGTGTTGAGCGGTAGGGCGCGATCGAAGTGTTACTGGAGCTGTTGAGCCCTTCATGGAAACACCCAGAAAATGGGTGTGGGACTATCAAACAGAGTAAAGGCTAATTTATTCTGCCTCTATGTATGAAAAGACGTGCCTCTATGTATGAAAAGACGTATGTTTACAAATGAAATAACCTCAATTTCCCACATACTTCCATGGATCCTTTACTTGGGCACGGATTTTAAGCAAAACATCCACTGGACGGCAGCACAGAGTTGAGGGGTTCTGACAACAACAAATGTGGCAACCCCCTAACGAACGCAGAGTGCAGACAGATGGCTCTGTACGTTACCGTATACGTATCTAATGTTGAGCATAAATGAACACGAGGAATAAGATAAGACCAGGAGGAAGAGGAGCATGACTCACCTCTTGAGATCCACTGTGGTGACATTGAAGACGACTCCTTTCAGCCACAGGATCATGAAGAGCCTCTGGGAGAAGGGGCAGTTCCCGATGCTCTCTCCATCACTTCCCGCCTTAAATAAATAGAAACTATCGTTAGAATAGGAGATCAACTATCAGCAATGTCATAGGTATAATTCCTGAAGATCAATGAGTACACAAACCATGAAGTACTGGGTTTAATGATTACACACATGAAAACACAAGGCAATAGACAAAGATCTTAAAAAAACATCTGTAACAAGTTTCGACTGATAGCACTTGGCTCATAACTGGGGCTGAAACTGAAAAAAGGTCCTTATTATCTGTGATGAAAATCACATCTCTGTTACACAACCTTTATGGCCCTGGGGGCCTTTACTGCCTTCACCCAATCAGACAATCCCTCTTTCATATACATCACAGGCGGCCCCTGAAAACACTTTAGTAGAAGGGAAAAGACTATATGGGGTCCATCCTCTTGTCTCAACTGCTCCGGCAGACTTCCCCTCCATTAATCTGCCAAACTGATGTCTAATAAGAGTAAGAGGAACCTTCTGGAGTGGCAGAGTGACTAAGATGGCCTCTTGTTTCCTTTTTGGTTGACTGCACAAAGACAAGACAGAGTGCCGGTGGTGGTGGGACTGAGAGCCATGGAAGCGGCGTGTGCCCTCCTGATTTATGACCAAAGCGATAAGCAACAGACAGAACTCAGATTTGAGATGATTTTTGCATTAAAATCTGAATTGTAACTGAATTATTTTTTGGATAGCAGAAATTATGACAGGATCAGAGCAGCAATAGCAATGATTTACATTGCCCTTTCACACAGCAATAATCTGAAAATCTATAGGGAGGATGCTTTAAACTGTCAGCGATATCTCCATCTCATCTCCCCATCCATCCACCTCTTCTGACATGCACTCTAGCCCTTCTCCATTTCTCCTCATTAGCACTTCTTTTCTCATCTCACAGCCATGTAGGGAGGGAGCAATGGGCGGAGCGTAGAAAGGGACAAATATGGTTTGGCTTGTACATCAGAGGGCAGAAAAAGCATTTCATTTGATTAACTTAGCTTTGCACAGTATCTAAATGAGATCTGCCATGCTGACTGGCAGAGTTATTTTCCCTTCCAAGACGACCTATTCAATTTTCAGTTAAACCGCATACTGGTAAAATTGAGGGCCATCACTGTGAAACTGAAATCAAATATTGTTCTCAAAACCACAGCCTTTATTGAAGACTTGGTGTAGAGTTACGTCGCTCTGTGGATACCAAGCCTGTTGAGGTATGTCATTCTCCAGGCATGGCAAGCCTAGAAAGAATGCACCGTATTCATCTATTCACAAGGACATGCTTGGAGGTCATTCAAGTATCTGCGTTAAGGAATGCACCTCTTCATTCAGCATAATACTGTAGCAGAGCCTTGGTGAAAACCACTGAATATCGTTTCTTTCTCTGCATCCGTGTGTCGTCAATCATTTCAGTTCTCACCAGAATATTTCCTGCTATTTTACAACTGCAGAGGTGCAAAGTGTATGTGTAATGCAAAGGACATACACAAATAAACTGTTTTTGCAAATTATTAACAAACATGATGAAGGGTGGTGTCTGGATAGAGCATGTAGGAGGCATTGTTTTTGTTTTTAAGCACAAAAGTTCTCAGATCTCATCTTTCCAAGTTCATGTCTTTTTGGTGTCTTTGGTACATGACACCTCTTTTTCATCCCCATCCCCTACAAATATTGCTCCAGCTTCCCAGCACTACCACTCCCTTGCTGCAAACCTTCTGGAACTTTCCCTCCTGTATTCTCATATGGGTTCACTTGGAGAGTTTCTCGACATTATACTAGGGGGCTGGCAGGAGAAGGACCCGAAAATGTCCGGAGCAACTGGTTTGCATTCTCACATAGAGCCACTCCAGAAAATTGCAGTGCATGTCTGTAAGCAGCTAAATTTGCTGACAGATTTACAAAGATAAGACAAACACCAGTTTTGGCTAAACAACTATGAATGAAGAATATTTGTTTCCTATTTGAAATGCAGGTTCTGAACTGTCCTCAATAGCAGACGTTGTTTTGGAGCATTAAGTCAGTCTGGCAGCTCCTTGCTGGTGCGGACAGGCCAGCTGCTGTTGTCCCCTGTGTGACACCCAGTGGGATGGCTCTGTTTGATCTGCCTGCTGGCTCCCATTGTACTGCGGCTGTCCTCTCCCGCCGCCTCTTCCCCCCTCTGAATTCAATATCTGAAAAGCATGGATTAGATCACTGCCTTTGTTCGGCAAATTAAAGTCCTCTTTTTCACTTTACATGATAAAATTCCAATATAAAGCTTTGGCCGTGAAGTGTTTGGGGGTATCATGGTTGTCACCACACTAACATTAGTATTAGCTGATCCTTTGGAGACCAGAGACACATCAATGTGATGATTACTCCATTTTCCCCAAAGCACTACACCCACAGAGAACCATTCAGTTCTGGATCTAGGGTGGCAATGCAGCACAGCAACTGTTCCCATGGCAATGGCCAGACACATATGACATGGAAAGCAGAGCACACAGGGTTGAGGGGATTACCAGTTCACAGGTAAATCGTCTGGAGTGAGCCCTCTTTGCAGACAGAAAATTCAAACCACATGATGCAATTATACTTGTAAATCAAAATGTCTTTACAGAACATGAACAGAAGGAGCTGCTTTAAAGCCGTTACGTCTCAAGTGTCCAAGAAGAAGAAGAAGAAGAAGAAGGCCACAGCATTTTACACTTTTCTATTCTCTCTCAGTCTGGCAAGGCACTGACCCTCCGGAGTCTGCAGCAAAGCAGACTGCAGCACTCTGCCGAAGACACTGAGAGCCAGGATGCAGCAAGAGAGACAGAGATACTACAGGAAATAGGGAGGAAATTCGAGATCATGGGTAGTGCTAACAGACATGAGGGAGAATAAGTAATAATTAAAGTGAAAGGAAAATGGAAAACAGCAAGCTTCGGAGGCTGTTTGCTCTTTGGCTTCTTTCTTTTCCCCCCTTTATCCCTGTTCCCTTTTCCTGGGCCCCTCTGTGACGTCAGCGGAGGGGGTTGGGCATTTGGGGGAGGAGAGACAAACTATTCCAGAAATGTCCTGTTACTCCCGCCAAACAGGGGGCTTTGTTTAGTTTAAGTGATAATGCCTGTGGGGCTGCATTTCCGCTGCCACCATCATATAAACTGCTGCGCTGTTAAGGAAGAGCTGCCCTACATTTTAGAGTGTGAACACAATTTAGGTGAACTAATATTAAATAAAACACCAAAAGAATGACCTCAGCTGATCAATGAAAATTAGAAACTGGATTTTTATTTGAGGCTTATGGTCTAAAATCAAGTTGAAGAAGGTGAGGACACCGCTGAAAACATTGGTTTCCTCTACCTGACCTAACACTTTCCACAGAGCTACTATTATAGCGTGACATTCAGAAAAGGGCTTCTGGAGAAAATCCTATACACCAACAAAACAAAGCAGTTTTTGTTTGTAGAGTTTTGGGAAAGTCACCAGTTTGTGTAATACAATTTTTAAAAAAACACACAGGCCAGGCAAGAAATTGTTTCAAACAGGCCCTTGTAAGGAAAAGCACATTAGTTGAAAGAGATGCACTTTTTCCAAGACGTGAACCAGTGATTCGGTTCCAAATACAAGCAGCACTCCCAGGAACACAGAGCGGCGCCCTGTGTGGAGCCGGCTGTTCTACCACCTGTCTGGCAAAATGACAGTTACACATTAAGATTCATAAGCTGTAAACTCCGGAAAATGTCCGGATAATGGGATACTGAGTTTATCTTTCACAAATAGAGAGTTAAGCAGGAGATTATCCAGTCAGTGTTCAGGGTGGCGCAGCATTCAGGAGGCAGGACATAACTTATTATTGCTGCTGTGGAGATCACTTGTTTTTGTTTTGCAGCACATTGACATCAGCCCTCATCAACAAAAGCTCTTGAATCTCATTGCCTTTCCAAGCTGACATCTTTGTTGTCAAAGTTTACGTGTGTGGCACCTTTTTTTTTTCATCCTGAGATATTTGGTTTTTTTCCCAGTTTTGCATCTGTTGCGAAATGTCATCAACATGCCCACACTCATAGCGAATCCTCAAGATAATCTCCTGCTATATTCTCTCATGGGTTCACTCCGACATTATCCAAAGTTTTTACTAGGAGGCTGGCAGGAAAAACTCCGGAGAAAGTCCAGAGCCGTCCTCACAGCAGCTGCAATGAATTTTCCCCCCTGATGTTGAACTGCTACAACAACGTCTGGCCCAAGCTGACCACTGCTAACAGACTTGTATGTTTTATGTAGGCTCAATGGATGGGGCGTGAGTCAACAGCTGCTTGCTTATTTAATACCAAACAAACAGCTGCCCAGCGGCGGCTGTTAATCGGGCTCAAGTCGGATGTTATCTAGGAGGCAGTGCAGAGGACAGCATGGCCCCACAGCAACACAATGAGCCTCAGTCAGACAGGGGGACAGTCGTGTCTTTGAAACACTCAATATGTTCCGGAACATGGAGAGATCACTCCTCTTATCACTTCCTCTGACTTAAGAGTAATAAGGATGATGCAAGGCCTTAACTAGTATGGCCACGTATGCACTTTAAAATATATCCTTTTCACAAGTCCAGTCTCATAACTCAAGAGCTGTTAAACTCAACTACTCTTCCTCTTTTATTCTTCCACTTCTCCCTCTGACACTTCTACTCATCCGATGTGAGATCACAGTCATGGCAGCCGGCCGTCAGGGACAATGGATGCTGTTCAGCCAAGGAACGGTCCTCCCAGTCTCTGCTCATGGCTTAATTTTAGTAACATGGACGGGCTGTGCCTTCCCCGCCCCGGCACACTTCATATTCTAAATTAGGTGGGCTGCTCAGCAATTTCAAGCCACACTTTGACCGAATAAGGAACTGACTGACGATGCAACGAGCGCTGCAGCGTTCCTCCTCCTGCTCTGACACACAGCAGGAATGTCTGTTTGAGAGTGGGCAGCCCTGGCAACGTCATGGCAACGCCTCGCCCTGTTTACTGGATGAGATAAAAAACGCTGGGCTGAGGTTAAAGCTGTGACTACACTGGACCAAAATCTGTCTGTCTGAGACAGGATTATCTTGCTAAACTGAGCCAGGTTGGGGGAATAAAGTAAATTAGGTTCCTGATATCTACACCCTGTGTCATACATCCAATTCCATAGAGAGGTCAGAGGTCAGGGCCAGCAGCAGAACAGCAGCAGTGATTAAGGGCATGTCAGCGGGGTAGGTACTTGCAAATACAGAGGTTTTTACAGATCCTTTTACGTGTGGGTCTTAAAAATATAAAAACGAGGACTCTAGAGTCACGACTAGAAAATAAACACAAGAGTAAAAAAAGGTTGTGAGACTGTCAGTTCAACAAATCATCGATGCAAACTCCCAGTACTCAACAGTTTAAATAAGTGGTACAGGCCGATTTTGTTGAAGTTTGCCCTCATGTCTGAATGACTAGGGCTGGAGGGGGTGGCTGATGAGAGCCGAGTCCTTGGGTCTGACCTCGGTGAGAGAGATGAGTGTACAGAGGAGTCAGACTCTGCAGGAACATGGAAACACCATCACATCCTTGGTGTGGCTCTGACTCAGGCTGACGTCACTCAGTGGAAACCTCAGGGCCAGTCAGACACAGGGCTACTGTGCTTGAGGCCCAAGCACATGAGTGCCATCGGTTATGTGGAAAATGGGAATCTGAAGTCTAAAAAAAGGTTGACTGCATATCCATGCTATGGCAACGATGTAAGTCAAGCCAGTAATGTTAGAACCACTGTATTTAACCTCCCTATAAAAGACAAACTGAGTTAGACACAGGATGAGTGTCTGGTGATGAGTAAAGCGGATCCGACATGATGGAAAAACAAACAAACAGCTGTGTAGGAGATCAGCATGAAACATCAGTCTTTCTTGCTTTGTTGTTTCAAGTGTCTCACACAAACAACAAGCAGCATCGTAGACCCCAGACTGAAGACTAGATTATACAATCACATGTATATAAAACCCACTTTTGTCTTTGGCTATGTTCACACTAATCCTTTTTTTTTTTTTAAACTTCTGTCCAGACCAGTTTTTTAGATCCAATTCAGAAATTATGTCTGTCCACATTAACACACCTAAGGACACACATTTACATGGTCATGTACATGTACATGCCAGTGTAAACAGGAGGCAGATTGTCAATTTGCATTTGGTTGCCGATTTGCAGAAAATATTACAAATGAATGATAGGCGAAAAGGAAGACCTTGAGTTACATGTGTAGTGAGCAGGGCGGATTCCTCCTATTTACAGGGGTTTCACACAGCTCTTCCTACAGTGAAGATGATGTAATAGAGAGGCAGACATAGAGTCAGAGGATTGTTTTTCCCTCCCCTGACCCGGCAAGTTAAAACTGCTGCAGTGACCTGTGCTGTCGTATTAGCTAACAAGTGAAACACACCAATCTATGAACTGGCAAGAGCCTGTTGGAATTCAATCCTCAATGTCTCAGATCTGTGTTGTTCAGGGTTGACCTCACTTCCTGTCTTTGAGCTTGTAGGAGAAATTAGTCGTAGGCTTCCTGGTCAGGCAGCACAGATGAGACAAGCTCTAGCTCTAATAGACTGAATTAAGCTTTTCCTCTGGATGTAATCGGCACAACATGATATTATAGAGGAGACAGTAAATCAGGCACAACTAGGTTCATGTCCACAAGTGCACCAATGATCCAGCCTATAATTTTTAGACATGAACATAAATTATCTTCCATAAAAAGGCAAAGAGTAATTGCACAGCCCCTCCTGGAATTGGTGTAATAACACACTGCCAGACCGATTAGGCCGGTTTCCAGAGAGTCCGTCAATCTCATCGTTACAAAGAAGAAAAGGTGAAAGGCCGGGTGCTGCAAAAGCTAAAACACAGCACAGCACTCTACAACAGCAACAGGCAATTAATCTTTGTCCCCTAACTCATGATGCTGACTGCAGTACTGCTGTACTTGGGAAAAATAAACTGTTCTATTGATTTTACTATGAAAAAAGAAGCAGCACTCATTTCAGTTGCCAGGAATAGAAATAAGGGAGAGAGAAAGGGTTTGTTACCTATATGCCAAGGAGGTTATGTTTCTGTTGTAGTTTTGTCTTTTTGCAGGTTTGTGTAGAAACAACTGAAATAAATAATGAGGAAGAACTCATTCACTTTTGGAGCAGATTCGATTAAATTTTTCTTGAAACATTTTGTGAATTTCCACAAAAATAAGAGATCTTTCTGAAAAACTGAAGCATGTAAAGAGTGATAATATCTATAAACAGACGCAATTTGGTGCAGATACAGATGTATGTGATCTCAATACATGTACAGTCCTGCTCACCATTATTGGCAATGAATCAAGTGAAACACCTTTTTTCTATAGAGAATTCATGTTTGATACAAAAGAGCAAATGATAAACAATTTAAAACAATAAACAATGGGGGGGGAATAGAAAAACTTAAAGCTTGCTGTGTCACTGATATTGGCACCCTTTGCTGTAAATCAGTATGGAAACACATTATGACTCTAAATTGTCTGTGCCCATGTGACATTAATTAGCCAATGAATGATGACTTCCGTGTTTTAAAAAGCCACCTGTTATTCCCTGTTCCTTTGTCACAATGGTGAAGACAAAGGAGCTGTCTGAGGACATCAGAAGGGCTATTATTAGCATACACAAGGTATAAGGCCATCTCCAAAGACCTTAGTATCCCTGTTTCAACAGTGCGTAATGTTATTAAGAAGTTTGCCAAGCATGGAACTGTCAAGAACCTCCCTGGACATGGGGGGGAAGAGAAAAATTGATGAGAGAAGTCTTCGAAGGTTGGTGCGAATGGTGGAAAAAACACCACGTCAAACATCCAAAGACCTGAAGGCCAACCTGGAACAGTCTGGGGTCATGGTTTCAAGTACCATACGCCGCACACTAAACCAAACAGGGCTTTATGGGCGAAGGCCAAGGAAGACACCATTGCTGAGGAAAAGACATAAAAAGGAATGACTGATCTTTGCCAAAGAGTACCTGGACAAACCGCAGTCCTTCTGGGAAAATGTTCTGTGGACAGATGAAACAAAAATAGAGTGCAATGAAGCCTACAAGGAAAAGAACACCCTACCAACAGTTAAGCATGGTGGAGGATCCATAATGCTGTGGGGCTGCTTTGCTGCATCTGGTACTGGAGGCCTTGACCGTATCACAGGAATCATGAAATCAGAGAATTATCAAGAGATTTTAGAGCGAAATGTCCTACTCAGTGTAAGAAAACTTGGTTTGAGTCGAAGATCATGGGTCCTCCAGCAAGACAAAGACCCAAAGCACACATCCAAAAGCACGCAGGAATGGTTGAAAAGGAAAAAATCGACCGTTTTAAAATGGCCAGCAATGAGTCCTGATCTCAATCCGATTGAAAATCTTTGGGGTGAGCTGAAATCTGCTATTGAGGAAAAGAACCCTACAAATGTTCAAGAGCTTGAACAAATTGCAAAGGAAGAGTGGGAGAAAATACCAGCTGAGAAGTGCAAGAAGCTTATAGATGGCTACAAGAAATGTTTGGAGGCTGTCATCACTGCCAAAGGGTGTGCAACCAAATATTAAAGAGGGGTGCCGTTATTGCTGCACATGATTTTTTTTCTGTTTCTTCTTTGAAATTACAATATGCAAGTTGAAAAAACAATTTTCTTTGTTAAATTACTTTGGACCTCCAATTAAAAGATCCTGATGATATAAATTTGGTACATTTCCATTTATTTCTGAAGATATTGTACAGGTTCTGTAAAAAATGAAGGGGTGCCAATAACGGTGAGCAGGACTGTATGCAAGTGGCCAATTATCCTTGGCAGAGGTATTAGACTCTCTGATTGCCCTTCTAGTTATAACTGAAAAGGGCCGTGCATACAGTAAAAATATTGTCTCTGAAATCCAAGCAGGTTTAAGACATAGTATTATTACCATCATCCACCAAAGGTTGCCTATAGTTTACTGTGCACTAGTAAAACAAAAATGTAACACTTGGCCTTGCACGTGATTTTATGCTACTGCATTGAGCAAAAGGTACTGCTGAAAAAGCTCATTGTGTTTCCATAAAAACAGTAGATCACGTGGAGTCAGTCTGAGTCACATGTTGTAACTGACAGCACAATTACACATGAGCAGCTCTTAACTGAGCTTTTTCAGTAAACCTCAACAGAACAGATTCCTCGTGGCTGATATGTATTTTTCATTAACCTTTGCATAACCTCCGCCAAAGATGTCATGTTTAAGCCCTCGTCTGTTAGTTTATTTATTGATTGGTTAATTTGTTTGTCAGCAATGGATGGGCCAAGAAAACTTTTGGTTCGGATCCGGATCAGTGGGCGAATCCAGGATTTTATTTACCTCTCAAATATTGTGGGATAGATTACTTTTTTATTCATTTACATGGGAATAGTTCACAGATCTTGATGAAAAAAACCCTCATATTTAGGGATATCTGTGAGTGTGTGCAAGGGTGCAGCTTGACAGAATTTAAGGAGACTGTTGGGCTTTGGCAGAGATATGCCCTCTACTCAGGGCCATTGTAGTTTCTAATGTACAGAGAAAAATAAGGTAAATCTGAGTAAACAGTGCAGTGTGTGTGGACTATTAATTGCTTCCATGGATGGTGCTCACATTATTCCCTCCAATCATCGTGGTGACAGAAGTGCTGCTTTGGTAAGACTGACACTACTGTTCCTATGGAACTGTCCTGAGGGAAAAACGCAGATGGGCTCTTATGCCGGCCAGACTTAAAAGCACTTCTCCAAAACGTTCACTGGCTGTGTGCTCACTGCTGGCAAAAACATTGAGGTTCGGAAGCAACAAAAGGCTTTGCAGGCCACAGCATGACCCGAGCACAGTGGCAGCCAAGAGACGCATACACAAACAGATAAAGCCAGGCTGTTTCTCGTAACTCATGTATATTCAGTTCACTGCCATACAGTCAGATGATGGTGGCAAGTGACTTATGAGAATGTCTACATTAATTCAGAGCAACTTCGTAAAGGTGTGAAAAACATAAATCAAACTTTTTGTTTTACACCCTGTCCACACTAATGCAGATATTTTCTGCAAAACAAACATTCTATGGCACCTTCCAAGGTGCAGATTTAAAAAACTCTGGCTACCGTGTTCATGTTAAAATATAGTGCTTAGGAAACAATGAAATGACAGCTTTCTTTGCACATGCCCACTTCTTTGTGTAAACAACAACAATGGCAGCTATATACCGTTTTTCTTCGTTTGGTTAGCGATGCTAGGTCTAATTACACCCACTGGCCCTGCATGCTTGTTTTTGCATTTGTAGTCGGTTTTTTGTTTTTGTTCATGTCTGGATGGAGATCATTTTTAAAAAAGGTCAGGTGAGGAGAACATACGTTCAAACATCTATCAAGGCCTTATCTTGACAAGAATTATAGACATTTCACACCCAACACACGACAACCATCTAAGTGGTGTCAGAACAGCTTTCAAGAAAAATCACATGAATCAGGTGGTGCTATGATCAATGTAGTTAGAAGAGATTTCAAAGTGCATCTTACATTATGATGTTTCAACTAAATAATAAACAAATAAAAGCGATGGTTTTATCCTTTTTACGCTTCATGTTAGAGTTGTATGCCTCACAATTATCACAGTAAAATCTGAGTTATGGTTTCATATTGCCAAATTAACAATATGGTGTTTGGAAGTGGCAAGTAAAACAGAGGGGTTGCTAGGATGAGAGATTCACCAGCTCTCCAACACTGATCACTGCTCGTGTTTAAAACAATATCTAATCTGCTGTAGTGTGATGGGGTCAAGGGTCGGCCCTCCATTAAACAGTCATTATATTGTGCTCATTTGCAACTAGGCGCAATAAACTTCAACTCCCCGCCCACAAAGATGAAGACTATGTAAAGGGTTCCCATAGCGGTTGCGACAACTGTTGCTGTAAACACAGCAGATAGAAAAGTGCAAAATCATCAGAGTGTCTCTAAACTGCGAATGTTAGCTTCTGTTGGTAGGTAAACAATGTTGTCGCTGCCCAATCAATACAGGCGGACACTGAGGCAGCTTATGCACTCAAGAGTATAATTAGTCTACTTTGATATGTGGCAGTGGCCTAACAGATCTGACACTGCTGTGCACGGAGAGCACACACAGTTCCTTATCAGCTTTTCCCAGAGGCCAGGCTCACTGCAGCGTGCCTATGGCAACCTGCATGCCTGCCATTGTCTCCCATGACCGTGTTTTACACTGCACAGTAAGAAGAACGACATCAATAATAGATGTGGACATGTCAGACGACGGTGCATAACACAGAGACGTGCTGGAGTGATAGAAGCGAACAGGCCAGCATGGCACCAACGCAGACACATCGACAAAACACACAATGGAACAAACTTCTGTACCCAGCGAGCTGTACAGTCCAAAGAGGGAGGGTCTGAGGGGGAGCGTTGGCCACATATGTCCAGGCCTGGGGATGATGTAACCTCTCCTGAAGGCTGTGAGATGCACTTCTAGAAGTTATGCTGAGAAGTTTGTTCCCTCACCCTCACAAAACAAAATCTCTTCAACAGAGTCAAAAGGAACAATACAAGTAAAGTGGGAGCATTTGGAAAAGTGCAGGATCTCTGTTTGAATCACCAGAATTCAAACTACTGAAGCTGAAGACAAAAATATGAAAGTCCAAAGATGCATACCAAGAAATATAACAACAGTGGCAAGGGTACAAATGCCTGATCAGATTCAAGTCATACTGGAATAGCACTCAGCAGAGGGCACACCTCGCCCAAGTCCCTTCACTAGATCTGATATTTTTAATTGCACACAGCAATTCCCTAAACATGTCTGATATTTTTCATCAATATCCATTTTTTTTATTCTGGATGCACCCCCTGATCTGCACACACATTTCACATGTTCTTTCCTGACCCACAATGCATCTTTCCACCAAGTTTCATAGTAATCCATCTAGTTTTACCATAATCCTGCTAATTGACAGACAAACTGACAGACGCTGACTCCTTGGTGGAAGTAACAAAGCAGATTTGCAGATAAACATGTTTTTATTCGGGGGTCCCAAAACATAACTACACACAAGAGGCATTTTAGAATTTCCAGGGATCCAAGCAACCGCCATCACTTGTAAGTGTTTCAGGTCAGTGAGACCCCACTGCAGCACCACCACCAGCGGCACGCTCCCCTCAGCCATGCAGTACAACCCTCCCACTCCCCCCTGTCCCCCTGCACAGCCCCCCATTCTCCCCCTTTTCTCTCCTCTGCCATTTTCCCGCCCGGCAAGGCATCAGGCTGAAGAAAAGAAATTCACAACCCTCCTCCACCACCACAAACCATCATCATCCTCATGGCTGTCATCACTGGGGCAGAGACAATATGATGCACGAGTACAGATGTAAGGAAAGCAGGTGTTATTAGAGTGATGATGATCCCTGGTGTATCTACAAATATCAATGTGCTGAATAACCCAGAAATAGCACAATGCTGCATTAAATATCAGCCAATGTAAGGAATCACTGTTGACACATGCTGCAACATGCACAGACAATAGGGCACAAGTCTTTGTCTTCAAGGTAATCTGTCTCCCTCAAGGTCATCCCCACACCAGTCCATCCTTCAGAGATCGTTGCTGCCACACTGAGGAATGACCCAAACACCAAACATGCACTCAAATGACCATTAATGAATGGCCGTGTGCACAACCACCGTAATCCATACTGCATCAATCCACTAAGAGCCATGACAATACATGTGCAGCAGAGGATCTAGGCTCATATGGCTGTATGGGCTGCTGAGGACCACTACTGGGCTTTTGTTAACGAGTTAGCACACAGCTTTTCGCATGAAGGAGGGAGGGGAGACGGAGAAGAAGGAGGAGGCTGCACCCGCCCTGCGTGTGACACTGCAGGCTCCACATGGCCACAATGGCAGAGAGGGTTCCACATACTAGAACCTGCTTTTCTCCCTGAACGGGACAACACATCTGCTCACAGCGTTTCCATTGAACTATCAAACCCCCTCTGCGGGTGAGCGGAGAGCTAGCGCCCCGCTAGCTTGAGTAGCTATCAGCCAAACGAACCCCTTGTTTGTAGGGAGAATATACAAAAGCCCGTATCCCCGTTTTCCACAGCAGAAATAAAGCTGTTAAATTCAAAGTTTAACGATGTTTGGTGAGAAATATAAACTTCTCCTCCTCTTACCTTCACGAACAGCTCGATGACGGGCTCGTTATCCGCCTTCACTCCGTTCTGCGGCACCGACAGAGACATTGTGGATGCTGCTACTTTTGAAACTTTAGCTGACACAGATGAGCTTTTCCTTCGCTACCACGCCCGACTCAGCTCGGTCCACTTCTTCTCCAGCTCCCCTCCTTCCTCTCTCTCTCTCTCTCTCTCTCTCTCTCGCTTTTTTCTGTCTTTCTTCTCCGCACTGAAGCCCCGCGAGGCGCCTTTTCTCTTCCCTCGGGGAGGAGCCGGTGCCGGACGCCCGGGAGTGTCGTTGGCAGAGCGGGATGCGGAGGCGGCGTGAGTCCGTTACAGCGCTGATGTGGAAGTTGCAGCTAAGACCCCAGGAGCATGCCGGGGAGGAGGCTCTGTGTGCGGGGCTGACTGAGAGGAACTGTGGCTGGAAAAAGAAGTGACGGGAATATTTAAAGCCGTGATGTCATCCGCAGCGCAAACACAGAAGAATGTGGGAGGGTGTGAGGAGGGGGAGACTGGCTGTTGGTAGGAGGGCGAGGAGGAGGACGCCGGGCCAGGGAGCCACTCAGCGGCTGCACTGAAGCAGTGCTCCGGGTGTCTTCTCTGGAAGTCCTGGGACACGTTTGTTCAGATGTTGGGCGATCAAATGATATCAATAATCATCTAAATATAATGTTCATCAATAGCCACACAACAAATACATAATGGATCTTCCTCTGATTTGGAAAATGTTTTTTGTTTATCAGCGTTTAAAACCACAACCTTCCCTCAGGAGCAAATTTCGTTCTAAAAGAAATGTGATAATTATTGATATTGGCTGATTAGAACTGATAAATATCGATATAATCGCAATATAATTTTCATCAATATCAATATAAATTCAATATATTGCTTACGCATTGTGCAAGCACACTGAGGTATAACACAATTGATCTGCATCAGGTTTGTAAAATGTTTTGTTTGGTAAGTCATTCTCTGCTCAAAGTTTCAAAACACAACCTCCAGCAATAATGTCTTTAAAACTAAAATAAATAATGTGACACATATTGATATTGACTGACACAAAGGGTTTGCCTTTAACATTTTGGGCTCCAGAATCCTCCACAATTTTCCAGAGGACAAAAAAAAAAAAGACATGTATAAATACATGGATCTTTTATTTCTGTATTTATTTATAATTTTGTCATTTCCTAACCATCCCAATCCAACAGTTTCTTTAGGCGAAGTAGTCCTCTTCAAGAAAACACATTATATTGGAGCATTAGTAAATTTGTCCTCTTACTCAATATATCCCTTTGCCTATTGTACTTTGGATTATTTGCCAATTGTAATTAATAAAACAATCCAGTTGAACAAATCAGTCAGGGGTTAACTTCAAGTGATGTGGGGGGGGGGGGCGCATTGTTAACTGTAATTTTCATTCCTATATATTACAGTGATGAATAAACAAGCAGTTTTTTGTAGGACATTTTTCTGATCAGCTGCTTAACATGTTGAATGTTGTTGTGCCATTGGATGTTTTGATTTAGTGCACCCATACCTCATTTGAATGTGAAGTAAATGAAAACCTAGTTCACAGTCCATATCTGCCTTTCATGTTTTTCCCCCTATTAATCTAAATTAAGATAAACAATAGACAGAAAACATCATAAAGTAATGAAACTACACATATCCTATAAAAAGGTTTTAATTTCGAAAGGATGACCAGATGACAAGAGCCAGGGTTACTAAATACAAATCATAGAGCAGTCCCACAGAGATTAGCTTGGTGAAAGAGTGACAACATAAAATTGCATATCTATTAATTTGGGAAATTAAAGCATACTCAATTTAATTTCAGACTGGTTGAGTCTTAAAACAAGAAAATTTCAAAGTGAGAATTAAACAGCAGGTTAGACAATGCCAAACACCTCTATTAAGTTACAATGTGGGACATGACATTCTGTTAGAGCCTCTAACAGCTATGCCACTGGTTCCACTACTGAAAGGCAGTAACAGGAGGTTACTGTACGATGGTTCCTCTCGACACTCAGTAATGTAGGTGGTTCATGCACATCAGAGACAATCACTGCACATGCAATCATTTCTCAATGAAATCTAGTGTAGGCTGTGGAAAATATCTGAAACCTGCCCAACTCTAACCTCTGGGATTCGTCCATTTCCCTGCTCGACAATTTTAAAAGGACAACACAAGCTTCTTTACACGTTAGATAATACACCAACTGACAAATCAAGCTCTTTATGCAACACACTCTTCAGAATGTACCAAACCAGTAAAAAAAAGAAAAGAAAAAGACTCGAGAATTAACAATTTGTACATTCTAAAGCTGAACCAGGTTGATGACGAACATCAAGAGAAAGAGGAAAATTCAAAAGTGACGAAGCTCCTTGGTTTCAGGACATTTGTGATGGAGATATCTGGGTCTTCCCCTTCTCCCTCATGGAGCGCAAGGCCTTCTCTCTTAGGTGCTTCTCCAGGTCGTCAAGGCTGTCGTCTACTTCACTCTCCGATTCCTAAATGAACAATCATGAAATACATCACTCTACTTGCAACTCAGATAACAATGAAGGTGCCCTGCAAACATAATATCCAGATTATTTTCCACATTTTCTGAACAGGAATATGAGGCCCTCGGTTTCTAAAAATCACTGAAACTAATTTGTACCTTCCTTGAATCTCCATCCTCCTCCACACCTTGGTTTTCTTGTCCTTCTCCAGCACCAGGGGCACCACTCTTCTCCTTCTTATGCTTCTTGTGTTTCTTGTGTTTCTTCTCCTTTTTGTGTTTTTTCTCCTTCTTCTTCTTCTTTTTCTTTAAGCTGCCATCAATGTCAGAGTTCTGCAATAAATTGGACATGGTTGAGGACTCAGCAAAATGCTTTTTAAAAATCTACATAACAAGAAGCATTCCTGTGCCAAAGGGGGATTGTGCCACAGCAGGGCTCTCGCTCAACATCTCTAGGAAATGCTCATCAATTAAGTAAACTTGTATTTATGTTAAGATGCATTACAGGTCATAACAACTGTTTAGGAGCTGGGATGATTTTGCATATTTAATAATTAGGAGTATTTAACACAATGAAGAAAGTGCTGAGTTGACTTTGGATACCTAGATGGCCAAGATAATCATCCTGTACATTGTTTTGCTGCAAAATTATCTGCCTTAATAAATAATCACCCTAAACAAAGGTCAGTGTAAAACTACCACCTTTTAGGATGCTGAACGGAAATTTTTGTGGATGTAACAAACAAATCATCGCTTTGATAACAACATCCAAGCAATTTATATATATATATAAAAAAAGAAAGAAATGCAGATAATATCATAGGTTTAAATTATAAACATGAAGAGGTTAATACTTCTAAGACAACCAAAGGTCAATAAGATATAATACTGAACCTTGCTTGGGGACTGACTGCCGGATCCACTGCTGGCCTTTTTGGCTGGTGGTGGGGAGCCACTGGCAGAGTGTGATGGTGAGGGGGAGGCAGATGCTGGGGCTGGACGTTTCTGAGCTGCTGGTTGAGGGGAAACAGATCTCGATCTGGAAGATGCTCTCCTCATAGGCTGGGGGCTTGGAGAGGGTCTGTAAAGTGGAAACGGTTGACATTAGAGGACATTCAAAGAGTAACGTTGCATACACAAAAATGATAAAACAATGACTTTTGACAAATGCGTGCTCCTTGTTTACCTCTGATTGCTGCGTGGCTCTGGGGTGCGTGACACTCTGCGGATGGGTTTGCCGCCGTGTGAAGGGGACTGTTGTCTCCGTTGGTTAGATGGAGATGAGCTGGAGGTTTTGAAGCATCCCTGGGGGCTAGGGGAATCTCTGACAGCGCGACCGCGCTTTACTGGGGATGGGGACAGGCGGTTTGCTGCTGCAGGAGGGGATCGTGTATCTCTGCTTTGCCAGCCAGAAGTCAGCATAGGGCTCCTCCTGTGTCTGGGTGGTGATGAGGAGGTTGGAGGTGTGCGTCTCCTTGGAGCAGGAGAACTTCTGCGCTTGGGAGACCTGGAGGGACGTCGCTTGGCTCCTGGGGAAGAGCGCTTTGCAGGAGAGCTAGACATCTTCCTCTTCTGTGGAGGCAAAGGTGAGGGGCTGTAGCGGCGCTGGATAGGGGGAGAATAACGTCGAGGGGATGGAGATCGGCGGCGAGGTGGGGGAGAAGGAGACCTAAGAAGCACAAAATTAAAATTATCAATAAAATAACTGACCGGTCAATTATTAATATCAAAATGACAACACATGCTTATGCTTATACCTGCGTCTAGGAGGAGAGGGAGATCTTCGGCGTCGTGGGGGAGAAGGGGAGCGACGTCTCCGTGCAGGAGATGGAGAACGTCTTTTCCTGGAAGGAAAACAAAAACTACTTTGTAAGAACAACATATGCAGATATTACTCAATTTGGATTTTAGAAGTTTAATCATTCAGAGCAAACTCTCTGCTAAGTATCTGACCTTGGAGATGGATCCCTGTGTCGCCTCCTTGGAGAAGGTGTACGGCTTCTCCTCCTCCTGACTTCACCGTTTCTGGCAGCTGGCCCTGCTGTTGGCCTTTTTGGCCCTTCATTTTCTGAGGAGGAAGACCCGGTATCTGAAAACACAGAGATGAAGAGCATCAGCAACAGTTCAAATGTAGCCTTAACTGTATGCTGTGAGGAGAAGACACCAAGGTTGGGGTGTTAGGACACAGCTTCAAAAGGTCCATGAGACAATGAGTAACAAGATGACATAGACAAAGACTTGGTTAGAGAGAGAGGGGTTGGGTATAGGAAAGGAAAGTACAGGGATAAAAACGCTTTTAACCTGAAGACGACTGTCGATTCTGTCTGCGATACTGACGTCGCTGCTGCACCGAATCTGCTGTTGCCCCTTTGTCATTTTTATCCTCTTCTGAAATGTAGAGCATTGAGTGTCCCATCAGTTTTAACAAAACCAGTGTAACAGACTACCATGGATACAAATGATAAAAGAAAAAAAAGTTGTATTTATTTATTTTAAGTTTTCAACATTGCATAGGGCAACGTGACCATATATTTATGCTACTTGTGTCCCCTGTGTTGGTGTATATTGTTTCATCAGTTTGTAGTGATTAACTATCTGGATCAATACATCATTAACACACAGAACTATCTGAGCATGTTAAATAGAAGCACAGTAATGAGGTTATTAAACTGTTTAAGGCCGTCAAATGAAATTTGTTGGAAAGAAGTTAGTAACGTTTACATGAGATTTCCTGTGGAAATGTCAACTTATGTTTTCTGCACAGACAGAACAAACTTAGTGCTCTTGTTGCAATCATTTCCATGTTGTTTGCATTAAGATTTAAAAGAGTGTATTTTGTAATAAGACTGAATACACGAAGTACATTGAAGTTTCAATGACACTTTAACAGGTAAACATCCATATTAAACCCATCCTGATTATAAGCCAGGGAAGAAAAAAGTCATTATTGACAAACAAAATTTGCTGGGGTCTCCATTATGAATAGTCACCTCAGTTTGGGAACGATGAGGCCTTTATTAGTTTTAATAATAAAAGGAGTTGAAAGGTAATTTAACTAGTTTTTCAAAATAAAGTATCTCTTACCGGACTCAGAACCATCAGAACGTCTGGCCTTGACGTTATCAAGCGGAGAATCACCCCTTCCTCCTGGTTTTCGCTTTAAACCTTAAAAACAAGGCACCAAGAAATTTGGTATATAAAAATACTTCTCTTATTATAATTATTAAGGCATTTGAAATAATTACCTAGTTCTAACTCCTTACATTTTAAAAGAACAGTACAAAGAAAATTGATCAAGACTTAAATTATATTCAATTTCTAAGAACCAATATAGAAAACGATGAGGATTATGAATATTTTACCAGATGATCTGGGAGGAGAAGCTGAACCCCGTCCTCTTCTCCCCCTGGGAGATGGCGAGCGTCTTTCCTTCCCTGCAGGGCTAATGGATGTGTCCCGATGTTGCATCTGTTTTCGAGGTGGTGTGCTAGATATTCTTTTCATCACTTTTTTAGGAGAGCCAGAGTGTGCAGAGCTGCTGCCGGAGGATGAAGCAGAGCGAGAGCGCCTCCTGCAGGATACAGGACATTTTTCTCTCTCCAATGTGTTGCTAAGGTCCAAAGTCTTTTGCATGGTCAGGATATAACATACACAATAGCACCTTGTAGCAATATATGCTACTAGAATAAAAAGAGTCAGGGTTCAAACAGGCATGAAGGCTTTCACACTGACCTACGGACTGGGGAGCGCCTGTGTCTGTTTCTGGAACTGGGGGGACCACGTCGGGGAGGACTCCTTCGACGAGGAGACATTCTCCTCCTAGGACTCGGCCTTCGGCGAGGGGAAAAAGATCTGAAAGGTTAGAGAGGGCAAATTGAAAATGTTTTCGAACTTTGAAGTTCTCATTCAGAGAGACTATAGACTATAACACATCATATGGTATACCATAAATTTCAGAAATTACCTGGAACGGGAGCGTCGTCTGCGAGAGCGGGAATGAGAGCGGGAGCGGTGATGAGGCCTTTCCCGTCTGGTTTCCTTCTCCCTTTCCCGAGACCGCGGTCTTTCCTCTTTCTTCAGAGTTTTCTCAGGGGAGGGTTCTTTGACTTCCATCACTGAGTCTGCTTTCACCACCTCCAAAACTGTGTCACTAAACACCACAGACACAAGTTTACATTCCAAATGTCCCCTGTTAGATCATTACTGTTACCAAAAAACAAAGCTGCTCTGTACGAACAACTACAGTACCTAGAAATTTGACTTAAGCAACTAATTAAACAAAAATGGAAAAAGACAAGATTTGATATTTGAAGCAAAGGGAATAATGTACAAACCAGGTGGATGAAGCTTCTTGGACCACTGGTTCTGGCATGGACCTTCCTGATGTATCTGGCTCCACAAGCTGCTCTAAAGGTTTCGTGGGCAGCTGCATCAGGGGTGGAGGGGGTGAAGTGCCACCAACTGGGCTGGATTTGCGACGTGGGGAGCGTGAGGGGCTAGGTTTCCTGTCGCGCTTCACTGGCGATCTTCGTCGTGGTGACGGTGACCTTGTCTTCCGCCTAGATAGAAAGGAGGCAAACCAGGAAAAGATTTCCATTTCTGTCATAAATACACAAATCCAACTTCTTTACACCAACCTCAATATTAAAAAAACGTTTTTCTAACCTTCTTGGACTCTTTGACTGAGCCCTCTCTCTGTTTTCTTTCTCTTTTTCCTTCTTATCATCATCCACCTTCTTAAGAGAAGCCAACTTCTCCTGTTCAATCTATCAAAAACAGAAGTAAGAGGGATTGTACACATCATCACTTTCAGAAACGACATTCAGCAGTATTCAAACATAATCACCTGTGGTGTCCAACACTATGTTCAGTGTTATTGTCTCCATTTAAGATATATTCTTTATTTTTAACATTTTCCAAAAACATTTCTCCAGTCACTTTCTTCCCATTTATAAACAGACTCATTTACACCACCTTCTTTACCTGTCTGGGTTACTAGACCTTTTTACATATTAGATATTTTTGCCAGGATTTACCTCAAGGAGAAGCTTACCTGTCTCTGTTTAATTTCCTCTTTCTTCTGTTCCAGAAAAGCAGAGGGTATGCCAGCGATGTTGTCCTGGGCACTCAACAGCAGGGGCCACAGGTCCCTCATGAACTCCCGGGCGTTCTTCCCATTCAGGAAGCCTGTCAGGTTGATCTGCATCATCTTACTATCTGGGTGCTGCAACACACACACGAAGAGGGGAAAGAAGCCATATAGGCATTGAAATGATGGAAGGCGCCAATCAGGGGAGGTAGGACCCACCATATGGGGCTTCCTACCTTCTACTCCTCACTTAAGTAAACCTGTTACTATGTAGTTTAACATACTCAAAACATGTTATGGTACTGACTAGACATTTAATGTCCCTGGATCCAATACTGGACTATCAAAATAAAACTGATTTAAATCATACTCACAAACTCAAACTGAGAATGTGAGCTAGCTGAGGAGAGACATATCTAATGATATAACAATTGCATGCAAGACTGCTGTTATGCATAGTTCTGATTTTGTTCCCCAGATACATTAACTACAATAAAAAAATGCCATATCATAAAATATACTTAGATATTGGGTTTCCTCAGTGCTATGCCCACTACTTTACATTCGTGTGCCTCTACCCACCCACTATATTCCAGTCTCCCCACAGTCTTCACTTCAGGAGTTAAACAAATAGCCACAATACAGAGTGCATTAAAACCCAACACTGCAAGTACAGTTCCGGTGTCTTCAGTGAGTCCCGTGGGATCAGTGGGCACGGAGCTCCCTTGGCTTGCTTCCGCCTCCCTACTGCTTGAGACTCAACCACCTTGAGCTTAATGTTATATCATTTATCTAAATTGCAAGAGACGAACAAGCAATAATGAGTACACAGTCACACAAAAACGAAGTTTTATTTCAACAACTGATTATGAAGAATAACTGCGAAATACGCTAATCTCAAATTCAATTATCAAATTCTTATTACTATGCAAGAGTACCCTTTAAACTTAGCTTCAACAGTTCACCCAACCCCAAAAAAGTCATAGCAGGCAAAAGGCAAAATTATTGTTAATCATATCTTTGTACAAATGTTTTAGCATCTCAAGAGAATTTAAGTTATTCACAAATATACTATGGGACCCAAGCCTGATAATATCAATCAATTGAGGATAATATGTGTAAATCGCTTGGGTTCTGTCTCCATTAACCCCCAACCCCCCCAATATTTTCAAATATGTGCAATGGAAATTACCCATTAACCAGATATCCTAAATGATTTAAAACCTCAGTGGGGCAGTATGACTAAAAAAAGTTAACTCTTCCACATAATGTATCACTATTAAGTAAAGTAGCCATGTGACTATAGAATTAAGAACATACTTACTTCAAAAAGAAATACATAACATCAGTGAGACTCAGCAATACAGCTCGACTGACAAAAGGATTTTTACATGGTCAAAAAACTGAATGTAGCTTAACACCAAGATGGAAAGTACTGTTGGTTATGGCTGAAGATTTTAAGTCTGTTACACATTTGATCACATGCAACTGAGATGTTGCCTATTGTTAGAGGGTTTGAGGGTCTTTTTATAGAATAACTTAATCTACTGAAAATCTTGTTTTTGCTGGCCTCCAGTGGTAGTACGTTCTCAGCTTGATACAGTGATGCAGAGATGTGTTCATTACATCTTCACATCACTTGTGTGTGGTTAAAAAACGCAACAGGACACTTCATCCAACAGAGGGGCCAAAAATTTGAAATGTTCAACTACAACAATGCATTTCAGCTTGGTGTTAAGATATGTTTAAGTTATTCTGTAAGAATATAAAGTAGATCCATTACTCTTAACAAATTGGCTATGGCACATTGTTAAACCATTCCTGATTCCAGTATACAATTCTTGTGACGTTTACACTAATCTGGTAAGTTAAATGATGCATTACAAATAACTACGGATATGATCATGGCATTGTTCAGGTATGTCTTTCACTGACATGATATAGGTGACCCCTGCATATAACTCACCTCAAACCACACACTGCATCATGAAGGGAGAGTTGGGCTCAGTGACTTTGGGC
This sequence comes from Verasper variegatus, assembly GCA_026259375.1. Lineage (NCBI taxonomy): Eukaryota > Metazoa > Chordata > Actinopteri > Pleuronectiformes > Pleuronectidae > Verasper > Verasper variegatus. Next base: position 8,005,887 of record CM048049.1, read on the forward strand.
TCAGGAGAGAGCTAATTAGGTGTTGGTGCTATACTTCTGATGCAAGGTATAACATCCATATTGGTTCAGGCCTTTTAAATCATAAATCACATCATCATTAGAAGACTGCTAAATAAAGGCACTTGTCACATAAAAGCAAAACATGGTTATGTCATCAAATATGAGTTTGATACCAATTGTTACTGTACCCATTCACTTTCAATTTGACTAGGATGGCAATCATTTGATTATATCCCTTCTTATAGACTAAACAATGCCCTCAAAGCTATGACAGTTTTGAAACAAACAAATACACACACAATTGTAGATATTACCTTTTCATCAAGCTGGTTAAATATGAACTCTATGACGACATCATCCTCGAACCCGAGAATTTCCGTCACTCGTTGTGTTATCCAGGGTTTGATGACCTCCAGGTTCACTTTGGTCATGTCCACCTAAGGCCAACACAATAAAACAAAATGAACTAGGGCTACGAAGCAGCACTGAGCGGGCCCGAGCACTTGCGAACACGGGACCTGATGTGGCTGTGGGGACGGCGGTCGGGCGAAATGGCTCAGCGTTCTGTGCATTTTTGCTCACCACAGGAAGGATAAACGCTTCACTTCCTGTGTCCGTTACACAACGCCGAACCACAGCCACTAATCACGCATTATGGTCCACACCATCAAGTGCAGACCACACTGCGAAAATTGTATGTAAATCGAATTTAAGTTGTAAAATGAGGTTTACTTCCTGCCAGTAGGTGGTATACATGTATCTATGTATACCACCTACTGGGACTGGGACAAATAGATCTGTTCAGGCCAAAAACACTTGTTTCTCTTCAGATCGTAGAAATCTTTCACCATTGCAACATCTAAGACATCTATTACCACTGGCACTATTGGTGCTCGGCCCTAATAAAGTTAGTGAAGACAATCAATGACCTGATGCTCCAAGGTCTTCTGGGAGCCAAGTGCTTCACAGTTTCATTCAATCTAAAACACATGTCTAAAGGCAAGGTTGTCTGGCAAATCACACATCGTATGCCATTAAGTTCTCATCTGAAGGAACAAAAACTAATACATTCGCAAAAGCATTGAACATAACACATGGATGATCTTGTACCTTCTTGTCCAGACATTCTGCAAATTTCAGCTGCTTCAGCAGTTTCTTGTGCTTGTTGCTGAAACGGTTGTCTTGCTCCGCACTTGTGCCCTGAGGAAAAAACAACACATCTTAATTTAACTTGTTTAAGAATATCATATCTACGCACATTTCAACGCATGCTTCAAACATGCAACCACAATCTATCAAACAGGCTAAATTGGAAACCCCAAAACACATGGTTAAAAATAGGCTATCAAACACTGAAATGCTTGTGCTGATACATTATTTCATATCGATAATTAAACTATTAGCTAATGTTGGTTCAGGTGATGAAACTCATGTCAGATGAGATTTACACCAGTAAGCCAATGTTAGCCAAGCTAACAGTTAGCCTACTTAATCCTCAAATAAAGGCTAACATTAGCCACAGACAGGCTAACTTTAGCCAAAGTCTGGCGGTTACTTTGAGCAAACACAAGGAGATTATATTAAAAACCACATCGGTGTTGTTTAATATGCATTTAAGCCCATATATACTTTCTAATGTAAGAGAAGCAGTGGTCGTGACGACCCCATAGAGACAGAAACGATGTACCGCCCGGGCGCCATCTTTAACCAAGGCAGCCAAATTAGCAGTAGCTAGCTAGCAACGGCTGGCTCGTCTATTTCCTGCAAATGTGACCTACTGCGCATTAACCTGGAAAAGTTAAGGCGTGTAAGCAGAGCAACGTTGCAGAAGGACGAATGTTGATAAACATTAATTGTTGTTGAGACGCACATTTTCTTCTGGGAGTTTCCCAGATAAACTGCGACAATTGGCGAAAGCCAAGACCGAAACCAGTTGATAGACGAAGCCTTGACCGTAACGTTTCTGACTGTACGGCTCTGCACTTGAACACATGTGGCACATCGGTGGACTAAACAAACAACACAAGGCAAAGCAGTTTAACACACAAGCCACCGAAAGGAAAGGAATAAAGTTAAAGATCTTACGCGGAAGAATCCCGCGTCCATTATCGGAGAAAATGAATAACAAGCTCCGCTGAGAAAGACGTGTGTGTGGAGAGCCGGATGAAGATAGCACCCCTAGAGGTAGTGATGTGTCCTTCCGTGTCGAGGCTTCGAAGCGTGCGTCGAGTAATCCAGGAAGATCTTTGTGAAGCGCGTTTCGAGGCTTGTTTTTTAGGCTTGTTTTGGTTGATGACATGATGTGGTGACGTTCAAAGCCTCACATGTTGTGGACTTGGGACTTTATTGCGCGTTTATTTGCAAAAAAAACCCCCAGCACTTTGGAAAAGTTGTAATTTTTAAATAAAAATGAATAAAATGTCCATATTTTACGTGTTAAGCACAGTCACATCACAACCCTCTGCCCAATTTGTTTCCACTTTCCCTTTTGACCTTCGCCATTGTATCATAAAGACATACACCATATTAATAAGTTCATAATTTATGTATTGGCATCACAAACATCATTCATTCATTTATTCAATTAAAAGCGTCACACAGCAAAGCCATGGTGTCATTATAATCACTCTGCCTGTTTTACATTTATTGTCCACTTGATGGCACAGTAGAGCAAATGAAGCCCCATGAAAGCTTCAATGCCTCATGAAGCATCATGTCGCCATCACTAGATAGCACCCCTGCAGGTAGCAACAAGCACTACATGTACTGTAATGGCAGCAGAGCAGGAGGAGGAGGGCCATCACCTGTTAATACATTAAATAAAATACAATAAAATAAAGAATATTTCTAACAACTACTACTACTACTACTGACAACAATAATGAAAACAATCAGCTTTGCATCTAAATGTGTAGTTTAGTTAAACATTTGAAAAGTAAAATCCCTCATATTGCAGAATGACTCCTGCAAATTTATATCACATATCATAATGTTTTATAATTATTGATGCTTTAAATGGTGAGCATCATTTAAATTTGAACTTGTCAATTGTAACTATAGTTCATAAATTGCTATATAGTTCAATCCATGACAGTGCATCATCTTTTAGCTTTTGATCACGTCTTATTTAACATGATTTACATGGTAACTAGTATTAAAGTATCGATAACAAATGTAATGGTCTGATAAGTATGATGATTGTCTGAAATGTTGAAGTGAAGTATTGAATATCTCAACATGAAAATACTAAAATACCTGTACCTCGAAAATACACCCAGTTACCATCATAATCAATATTTTTGTACGTTGTGCACATACAACACATGAAGTAGAGCAATATGTAATGCTATATAGTATGTATGGTATTATAATAAATCTACCACATTAGTAGTAAATGTAGTTTTGTAAAAAGTATGAAGATTGTCTGAAATGTGCAAGAATAGAAGTACCCAACAGTAGTTAATTTAAATACTCAATTACCAGCACCTAAAAATTGCACCCAGTTACCATTATAATCAATGTTTTGTAACTTTTACATATATAATCTGCTAAGTTAAACAATGATAATATGATATTTACATATATAGTATTTATAGTAGTGTAATAAATGTGGTGGTGTAAAAAGCATGAAGATTGCCTAAAATGTTGTAGAGTGGAAGTACCCAATAGCTCAAAATATAACTTCTAATGTAATAGCATCTCAAAAATATAATATTTCTGTAATTTCTGTATGAAAAATACATGATTTAACATTTAAAAATATTTGGTATTAATGTTGCTGAAATAAATATAGTGGTGCAAAAAATATAGTGGTATAGAAGTATCAAATAGCTAAAAAATGTAAATATGCTTTATCAGTATCTCAAAATTATATCCAGTAACCACCCTAATCAATATAGAATACGGAGGTTAAGCAATATTTAATAATATATAGTATTTATAGTTGTGTAATGAATGTAGTGTTACAAATAAAAATATGGTTATATTAAAATATCGGAAATGTAATCAGGTTCTAGTCAAGTATCCACTACCTTAAAATGTAAATACATTGTATATTGCATATGTACTAGTCATTGCACCCAGTTACCATCATAATATATATTTTTGTATATTCTACATGTTGAATACATGACCTTGAGCAATATATAATGATCACTGCTATTTAGGTAAATTACATTTTTTATTATTCAAAGTCTGATTCAAACAACACTGCATTTTTAGACAGTTTTCCAAAAGTAATCTACAGTCAATAAGGCTTGTTATTGGTGCATATTCATAACCAAAATCACACTGCTGGCCAGAAGAAAGTAAACTAAAGGCTTCCTGTTCGATGCCACAGCAAGGGTAGTGGGTTTGTGTCCAGTGTGTGATTTCCACTTGATATTATAAAACAGCCAGAATAAATGATGTGTCATTACAGTCCAGAGCTAACTGAGCCAGCCATTCCAGATGATCGTGGAATCAAAGTGTACAACAGGTTTGATACTTTCAATGTGCAACTGGTCCATATTGTATTAGACATTGTAACAGACATTTAACAGACTGTTGAGTCCATGCACGTGTATGATATTTGGAAATCTCTGAAGCTTACAAAACAAATGATTTTCTTTTGCATCTGAGTGATGTTGGTACCACGATCACAATTAAAAACAACAAAGATGGAGAGAAGGTTTGACAGCATATTATTCCCTGAAAAGGACTGCGATGTGTGTCATTGTGTGCATGCGTGTGAAATGTCACTGTCCACGGTTTTCTCAGGGCTTATGAATATGAATTCCTACCTTACAAACAGGCTGTGTCTCATTGCTGTAATGTTCCAGAGAAACACAGGATAGGTGGTTGACAACTTTCTGAAAAGATAAGTGAGAAATAGTGTATTGTTCGTGTAGGGGTAGGGCATTGGTCAGTCTCTTTGGAGCAGGGTTTGCTAGCTGACAGGCAAACCCTTATTGGTCCTCTTATCTCGAATGAAGTGCAACATGTCGGACACCAGCTCTTCAAGCCCGAAGGCTGGTGCCCAGCCCCAGTCTCTGCGAGCGTTGGTGTCATCAAACCTCACCGGCCAGCTGTCTGCTGCAAAGTAACAAACATGGCCACATTAAACCCATTCCTAGTAGTTTATGTGAAGACGATGATATGAACTCCACAATTAATTAAAAAACAAAACAGGATAAAAAACGGAAAAGACAGTGAGCCCATGGATCTAGGGGCGGGGCCAGGGGGGCACTGGCCCAAGCTGAAACCTGATTGGTCCCTGAAATGCCCCTGTACTGTCAATAGTATTATTTTTACAACTTAAACATTTATTTTGTCACTTACACAACTAACAATAATTTGTTAAAGCTTTTATATATTATTATAGAAATCCTATATCTGCCCCTGCATGAGCCCTAAAAATCTTAGAGATTTAATTTTTTCTTATCAAGAATGTTGCTGTTTTTATCATGAAAGTTAAAAGTTTTGACTTTTAATTACAAACATGCCGTTGTGATTCTTCAATACCAAAGTACATGTAAAATTCAACCAAAACAGGACACGTCACTTATTAACATCCCTTAATATATTTACATGTAGCTGAATTTGTTTCATTCCAGTTTGACATTACCCCAGTCTATATATACTGCATAACTTATCATCCCATCCAGATTTTGTGTTAAGGTGTGTGTACCACACGCGTTAAGTCGTACCGATGGTCTGGCGGACTGAATCAGGGTTGTAGGTGACCTTGAGGTGGGGGAGATGCTTGCGTATTTCTTGGGCCACCTCTTCCGGAGTGAAACTCATGGCAGCTATGTTGTAGGTACGCAGGGACAGCTGGCACTCCGGAGCCTGCATGAACTCCACTGTGGCACGGTGACAGTCAGAGATGTGCATCATGGGTAGACGAGTGTCAGGTCGCAAGTAGCACTCGTGGTGACCCGTGCTGAGAGCATCGTGGAAGATTTGAACTGCGTAGTCTGTGAAGAAAGAGGTCAGGGGTGCTTAGTCCATAACATCCAGCTGGTTTTGCTGTACACACACACATATATATATATATATATATATATATATATATATATGTATATTCTCAGAGTGTGGTATATGCAGATGTTAAGTTGAGCAATACCTGTGGTTCCTCCTCCAGGAGGACTGTTGACTGATATCACACCTGGGTAACGTAGGCAGCGGAAGTCCAGGCCATATTTATGATGGAGATACTGAAGAATGATTAACATGAATTTGAGATCTGAAAAATCAATATGTATAATCATGTCATCATAAGTGTCTCTGTATGTGTATTAGAATAATTTCACCTCTCCCATCAGCTCCCCATGCACTTTGGACACGCCGTAAATGGTTCGAGGTCTTTGGATACAGAGGTCTGGGGCCGGGTCACGTGGAGAAGAGGGGCCAAATGCTCCGATGGTGCTGGGGACAAAGAGGCGCAGGCAGTTCTCCAGTGCCAAGTCCAGCACATTATGAAGGCCTAGAACATCCAGAGTGAAATCAAAACACACCAGTCTTGCTGAAAATGCGATACCTGTAAATATCGTGTGCAATCCAGTGGACCTGTGATGTTGATCTTGCGTGCCAAAGCCACATTAGCCTCGCCAACAGCGCTGAGCAAAGCACTGTAGTGGATGAGCCAAGTGATTCGATTATTTACAATAATTTCTCTGAGGTGCTTGTAGTCCAACACATCAGCATATACAAATGGACCTGATGGGAAAAGAGAGGGAAGAGCATTTAAAAGTATTAACAAAGGAAAACAGGACACAAAAATCCATAAAACCATATTTATATTTTGCATACCACTGGTGAAAACATGAGGTGGGGGCTTCTTGATGTCTGACAGGATTACGTTCTCTCGTCCATACTGTTTTCTAGACATTAATAAAGAGATGTCAAATTTCAAACTTTTACAAACTTCCATATCTCAGGAATTTATAAATATCTCACCTCAGTGATTGTGCAAGGCCCACACCTAACTGCCCAAGGCCACCTGTACACAGAGACACATTTAATATTGTATCTTTGCAGAAAAAATTAATTAAATACAGTTTGGTATGAAAGTGATATCAATGTTTTTGGCACACCATGCTTAAGCTGGAGAAAAAAAAACATTCATTTGTTCCGAAGCTTTATCATGGGACAAAAAGTGGCAGCAGGCTATTATTCTCACCCACTGCCACTCATTGGCCCTTTTATGTGACTAGCACTGTCTGCATGCACTCTATTGTGATGAGTCAAAATGGGGTCCTGGTGCTGGTGCACAGTGAAAACAACTCGAACAGACAGAATGGACAGCATGTCTCCGTAGTATTCCACTCATGTCACTGAATCACATGAAACCTTCACTCCAGTACTTCTACATAACCTGTTGTTTGAAACTTAGTATGTGCTTGGATGTGTTTTATGCTGTTCTCTGCTCCCCAGAGATGACTCTGAGCAAGGCATCCTGCCCCAAACTGTAACAGCTCTGTTGCCAACAGAAGCCAAACATTGGTTGCACAATGAAAGTGGTAGAAAACAATGGCAGCCTCCAGGGTCCAGTGTTTGGGTAGTTTGGAAGTCCACATTTCCTCGAGTGTCAGAAAGCAGCAGCCATTATTTGCTAAAGATAGACAGATGTGGAATTGTTTAACCTGTGATGAGGACACGAGGGTGTTCCTGAGATAGCGGGCCGCTGGTCTCCAGACTGTTCCACCTGCTCATTCGCTTGTGCAAAGTGCTGAAGCTGCGACGGGGCAAACTCTGCGCCCTGCTCAGGCAACCTCTGCAAAACATGCCCAGCAGAGCCACAGTGGGCACACAGACCCGCACGCCCGGATGCATGTCCAGCAGCAGTTCTTTAGAAAAGTTAAACAGAACTTCATGAGACCATATTTATCACAGATAAACATCTTAAGATAAAATTATAGACAAGATAATTTGATGTCGTATTATATATAGATTATATGTAAAAATACATTACCTGTGTGCTCAGAAATCAGAAATCCCACACGGATGATTCTTGATCCAACACCAGCAGTTGCAGTCAATCCAAAACTATTCCACTAAACTAAATCACAAGATAAATGCTGATAAAGAGTTTTTGTGGCATTTAAATGTTAGAGTGAAAGGATCACCAACCCATCCGATTGGTCACCGGTTCGGTTCGCCCAGTGACCACTGGATACATAAGCAGATGTGGAGAGTCATGCTGGTCTATGTGGTTCTTGTCCACGTTTGTGTAATCAGCCGGGCTGGTGGCTCTTGACTGAACGGGACTACAGTCTCCAGCCTGCAAAGCTCCGAGCGTGCAAACATGCTGACTTGCTGTGCACAGGGATTTGTATTGTGAAGAGTGTTTAGCTGAGCTTAACAGGACTGGGAGGTGTGTCACTTATGTAGCCCCCCTCTATTTATATTATTTATTGGTGAATATATGTCAGAAAATAACTACCTCACTGGAATGATGCAAAACACATGTTAAATTACAGGTTTGTAAAGCATTAAAATACCTCAAATGACACCAACATTTCATTTATTTCTAAAAAAGTTTTATGAAAGAGTAAATAAAATACCAAAACAAATACAATAAAATGGTTGTTAAGAATTCTGGAAAATATTTCCACAGTCAAAAGGCATTGCACATTATACAACAGTTGGGCTTATTCAGGGGGTTTATCAGCTGAGCGCCAGCTTCCCCCACTCATTGACCATGTTTCTTATTTCCTCCTGAGCCTCTTCCAGGTGCCGAGTCTGTAGGGTCCACCTCAGGAAAAAGCCTAAGGATCAGATGTGAGCTTGAGTCAGCACCAAGACTCCTCAGAGTTAGCAACACATGGCCATTCAACACCAGGGAACTCACTGTGATTCAGTTAGATGCTACAATATTGAATGACTATAACTGATTAAGTTAACACACAGTTCAAAAGAATTATGAGCTCTATGGGGATTGTTTCAAATCTTTATTAAAGGGCCCTTAAGGGTCTTTAAGTTTGAGAGCAGGAAAATGACACGCTTGCACTGAGATATTTTGTTGCTTGGACAGATTTCCTGTGCTTCAGCTTCCAATGGTTGGTCAGGTGTTGTGTTGACAAATTAAATGGTCCTGGAATTGTTTTGGGTGTGTTAGCTGAGTGTGTAAATAATGCCATGGAGGGCAGCAGTAACATGGACCACCCATACGAGACTCTTAAAGAAGAAAAGCTATAGACAGAAGTAAAGTAAAGAAGTAATAATACAAGCAGAGAGGAGAAATCCGAAAGCAGACACAGAGACACAGAAGCAGTGTGAGCATGAGGGAAAGAAGAGCTGGAGCACACAAAATCTGTCCAAGCAACAAAATAGCTGAGTGCAAGTGCACAGTTTGAGCACAAGCAGAGGAAATCTCAAGCAGGGGCTACGTGAGTGCGAGCGCAGGGTCTTGAGGGAAAGCATTAAAAAATCGGAACGTGTTAATAAATCAATAAGTCCTGCTCTCAAACTGAAAGACCACACCCTTTAATAAAGATAGGATTTATTATGTCTGTCAATCAAAGCTCACCTCTCCAGAGCTGCAGGGACTGGGGGTGGACCGAGGGCCAGATTGCCAGCTCAGTGTGCTCGTACAGGGGGTTGGAGTAAGGCTCTCTCTCCATTGGCCTCAGCAGGGCCTGGAACAAACAGTGAGTCTTCTCCTTCACCTCTAGAGAACACCTGCGGCAAGGAGACATCAGAATCAGGTAACATGAAGCGTGTGAAGATAGCGGTTACTATGAGACAGCAGGTTTATGTGGAGAAGTACAGCTGACCTCTCCTGATCGCTGTTACACAGGAAGGTGCCGTAGTCAGAGGCGTAGGCCTCGGTCGCCAGCCTGAGGAGCAGCGCCTCTGAGAAGCCCAGCGCCAGAGGAAACTGACGCCACAGCTGCCAAACACTGTCCAGCAGCAGCAGGAAGAGTGGGGACTCCTGCTGGAGACGGGCGTGGGAGAAGGCAGAGTGGGCACATCGCTGCTGGAACGGGTGTCCCGCCTGAGACAGGAAACACAAACAGTACATACAGGGTACATACAAACAAGCTAATTTCTGCAGTGTCACATGTCATTTTTCTATTTATTAAATTTATGCCTTTTTCAACATACATACAAGGGATATTCTCCATCTTGTCCTAAGTTCCAAATTGATTGTTTATGACTTCATTTGAGCAGTTAGTGCAAGAGTCACCCTTTAACCCTTTAGCCAGGGCCTCATCACTCTCTCATGTTTACCTTGGGGCACAGAATAGAAATAATTTCATTTTGATCACTTACCTTACAGATCAACTTGTACACTCATATCAGTGTATTTCAACACAACTGCAATAACAAATAAGCATGAACTGCTCCCCCTCTCCATATGTCTCCTGTGTTTTGAATCTCAATACTTCACATGGACTAATAAGGTAACTTGGTTATTTGTCCCTTAAAATTATGATAATTCTAGTTCCTCTATTTTCCACAGTAATGTTACACCCCCACTTCCTGTGTTTAACTACCGTTCACTACCTTAGCTCTTAGGTGAATATGATCTGCAACTAAAAAAGGGGTTTTTACACAGAAAAACATAGTAAATGTTTTTTTTCAAGCTTGAGTAATTGCAGCTGCTTCGTTCCGTCTCAATAAGGCCAACAGCAACCAACAAATATGTCAGGTGCTGCTTAGATGTCTCACACACACACACACACACACACACACACACACACACACACACACACACAGAGAGAGACAGAGAGAGAGAGAGACACACACCAGCACCCACTCCCTCTCCAACAGAGTCAGGAAGCCCTCCAGAGTGCGACAGCTTGGGTCCATGATGAGCTGAGCCAGAGTGCTGATGAGCAAAGTGGAATCTGTCCCTTCAGAGCCATGAACCAGAACTGAATGACCGTCCCTGGACAAAACCAACAGACACACCACAGTCCAGAAACTTTACATGAATATCTTATTTTCTACATAATAATATTAATAGTACTACCCCCCTGCAAATTTTTATTCAAGTCCTTAATGGAAACACATATACAGGTCTGCAAACAGGATATGAATATACACATTAATCCCAGTGTAAACACAGCAGAGGTGTAAGATCATACCTCTCCACACACTCTGCCAGCAGACCAGCAGTTGACAGAGCAGTCTGGACATGTGACAGCCACTTTGAATTCTCCAGCTTACTCAGCCAGCGGTCCATATTGTGGGACCCGTCACCACAGGCCTCCACTAGCTTGATGAGACTCTCTTGGAGGGCTTTACCCCTGTTTAAAAGGGACAGAGGTTCATTTGATGGGACAGATCAAAATCATAACATGGTGAAAAGCTTCTACAGTGCACACACACACACACACACACACACACACACACACACACACACACACACACACACACACACACACACACACACACCTTTCCATCTGCTTGTGCAGTCTCTTCCAGCCGCTGTAGCACGATTTGGACTCAAACCCCCCACCCATCATCCGGGCCTGCTGAGCCTGCTGACTAGAGCGGGTGTCAATAATGTAACCTTTGTCTGAGTTGTCAATCACAACCTGGAGGAGGAGCTCGTCTTCCCTGCAGCGCTTCCTATTGGCTCCTGTCAGCGGCTGACTGCTGCGCATGATAACCTGAGAGGTTTTGGTTTCGGTTGGAATTATTTGGCACAATGTGTTTGCACATGCAGGTCAGAGGAGAAACACACAAACATCTCACCATGCCGTTCTTCCTGTGGTAGTAGCAGAGCACAGGGAAGCGCCCTCCCTGTCTGAATTTGGCCACTTTTAGCAGCATGTCATCGTTTATCTCTTTAGGAACGATGACAGCTTGGGGGTAGGTGGGACACACTGAGTATCCTCTGTTCACAGTGCTCAGTCGCCACCTATCATGCTGCGAACAGAGGAGAGAGAAGGTTGACGAACACCAATCACAGAACACGGATAAATAGCTGCGGTTAGTGGTATGTGGTTGTAAAAACTCATTATATATCACGTCCCTCTGCACATGCTAACTGTTGTGTTCAAGGGAGGGGGTTTCACTTCAGACATTTGACCTGAAACTTAATACATACATTACATTTTCCATTACAAAACACAGATGCAGATGTTAAAAATACTTTTCAAGGTCTTGTTTTAACCTTTTCAGACTTAAGCACCACACATCTTACACATGAGAACACCACAGTCAGAACAACTTTTGAAGCAGGACCTTCAGAGGAGCAATTACAGGCATAATTAAACTTTGAGTCTCTGTCAATCTCACGGTGCTGAAACTGAGCCCCTCACATAAACGTCACATAAATGTGTTGCTCCTGTTTTCTAGTCCATATGCTAAGCTAAGGTAACTATTTCCTGGCTTTGGCTTGATATTCAGCGGACAGACCTGATGACGGTATTGAGCTTGTCGTTTAATTCTTGGGAAGAGGTATGAATCACACGGAGCCCTTGAAGTCCCAAAATATGATATTTATTTATCTTGTGCTCACAAGCTCATATCTTGTTTATCTATCATATTTTGGGAAGTCAGTGGTTCTGTTTGAGCCTATGTTTCAAGCTAAATACTTGAGAAATTAACAAACTCTTAAAAGTTATATAAACGCAACTTATAAAAGCAAGATACAAGATAATTATCTTTTTCCCACTAGATAATTATCTTGTTCTCAAAAAAGTGCGAAAACAGAAGTACCAAACGATGATAGATGATCAAGTGAAATAAAAAAACATCTTTTGGGACTTCAGTAGAACAATTTTTTTCCAAAACTATTCATTTAAAACTCCATGTGACAAATCTTAACAGTATATTATATTTTCTTTAAGAATAACCAAATGTCACAGTTCACAAATTGCAGTTGCAAACTCAACAAAATCGGCCAACTCCCGTGGAAGTGGCAGAAAGGACAAAGACATGCAAGCGTGAATATCTCCCATGTTCTGGGAACAGTGTGCCTATAAAATACATCAACAATGCTGCCCTCACGGTCCACTCCCTTCACCATCGCAACATGCTATTCCCAGAGGAAGATGTCTCTCTGTTAAACACATTCTGGAGTTAAGGGAAAACGAATGAAAACTAAGCAACAAGGATATCCTGAATGTTGACCTCCTACTTTCATTCATTCCATTTCCCTGACATTTTCCTGTCATGTGGGTGTTGGACTATTGTTGGGAAAGGTTGCCTGTGAGACTCCGGTGGGTGATTATATATTTTATGCATGTGGTATTACATTTCTACACAGCAGCAGCATTTTTATAAGTACACGTAGTTCTATTATGTTGGTTACCAGCTCCTTCATTTGACTGTAGTGCTTTTCAGGGGATGAGAGACCCCACTGGTCCTGCAGACTGAGATCAGGAGGTCTGTAAAAGAAAGGATACATCTCCGACACACAGTCCAGACAGGACAGGGTCTACAGAGAGTTGGAGAGAAACAGATCATTGTAGGACGTCAAAATAGATGATCAGATTCAAAGCAAAAAGGGCAAAGAGGAAATGTTTGAGGTTTCATTTGGATTATTTGATGACTTGTGACACCTCAATAGAGCGTGCAATGTTGAGACACTGCTCCATGCCTGGGATGTCAAGCTGGAGCACTCGCACATCTTTGCACTTGATGGTAATCGTCCCTGAGGATCCAGCTATCCTACACACACAAATACACACTTATGAGTCTTGGAAACAAAATGTCCTCACTCAACAGCAGTGCAGAAAGTGCGTGTGGGAGGAGAGCTTTAGCCTGCTGACAAATTAGTTCACAACCCTTAGTACTCTCTGTTACTGACCAAAGAACATTGCAAGCAGTTACAGCGAGGCTTTCATGAGGTTTAAACGGCAACAGACTGTTAAAAGCAAGCAACCCACATTGTGAGTGTGTGTCTGACAAGAGAGTTGCTGTAATGTTGTTGGCACATTTCCTTCTGCAGCACTTGTGAGCAGTAAGGGCAGCAACAGGGACAACACACTGCAACACAAATGTCCAACCTTTCACTGCGGCCTGCATTAGAGAAGAGGCCGGAATAGCCGAAAAGATTTTCCACACTGGTTAAAAAAAAGATTTGAGGGATAACATGAATTAGACGTTGGATGATTCACTGGCACAAAAACTTGTTGTTGGTTAGTTATTGTTATTTATCCATGAAGATTCTCAGTCATACAGGTCATGGTATCATAGGGAGTTGTACAAATAGACTTGATTGTGTTTCACATCTCATCAAGAAGGCTTCTTCAGATCTGGACACTTTTTTGGAAAAGTCTTCAAGAAACACAAGCAAGTCCAATGTAAAAATCCTGAAGTTAGTTATTGTTGAATATGACCATGCACAGGTTTGTAACCATCCTCAGAATAAAATAGTCCTAAAACATCCACAAAGCACTTACTAAGAGACTCAATTAATTCATTGTACGTATATCAAGGGCATTTTTGCAACGTGGAACCAAATGACCATCTTCTCTACCCTCTATTGTTTTTACATCCTCATACTTGATCAGATGCAGTGATCTCACCTTTTCTCAGTGGCATCGATGTTCCTGAGGAGCAGTAGAACCTGCCGCGATGAGCCTCCCTCCTCCTCTCTGACCGAGAAGAGCAGGTGGTGGCCGGTGACGCACAGGGTGCCTCGGCTCGGCGGGTGCAGGGGCTGCCGAAGCACTACGTCCTCCACATTGGCGGTCTTGATGTGCTCAGAAAACTCCATCAGCTCCCCCAAAATAAAGAGAAACCCAAAGAGCCAAACCTCTCACTGCAGATGGAGCCCTCCAACTTCAACTCACTTCCTCGCCTCTAAGAAACTGAGAGAATGAAAGCAAAAGCATCCTCCTCCTCTGTGCGCACCGCTTGCTGGAGAACACTGCAGCTCCTGTACTGTTTGTTTGACGATAAGGAGGCTATGAATAGATTCATGTTTACTTGAACATACTCAACCACATAATCTATCGGCACCTTTTCAAACTCAGGTGGCTGCAGAGCTCGACACTGATCTGGTGATGTAGGGGGAAAGAAACTAAAGAGTTGCTTGGGTTGAGTAAAAACGGAAGTGCACGTTTCCTGAGAGGCAGCAGCAGCACTGATGTGTCACACACACACACACACACACACACACACACACACACACACACATACATATACCCACAAACTGGTAAAAAGTTGAGAACACTGTGGGGGGAGCAGGGAGGGAGGGGAGCAGCACTGATCAGCGTGCATTATGGTGAATGACCACTAGGTGGCAGCAGACGCACATATTGAATGTTGGTTTAAAACCTTAAATCACGGATCCAGGAAGCAGAACTAGAAACAACACAAAAAAAACTTGTAAAAGATTCTTAAAAAAGGAAGAGTTCTGCATTCAGAAGTTAATTTAAATTGTTTAAAGGTCCAGTAAGATTGGATGGTAAGATTTGGATGAAGGGATCAATTGTCAAAACTGAATATAAAATAATACTAGTTATGCTTTTACTAGTGTTACTAGAATGGTTTTCTTTGCCCTTTATATTTAAACACTTTATATTCACATCAGGAGCGGGTCCTCTCTACGGAGGCCACCATGTTTTACAGTTAAATTGAATACCTTTTGAGTTTTAATGATGACTGAAGGCTGTCATGTTTGGAAGGGGAGGGTGAGGTGAGGGGTATTCAGCTGCAACACATAACTACACCACTAGATGTCACTATATTCTATACACTAAGCCCTTTAAGTCAATACATACTTTTTTAAACTTACTTTTAAAGCCACTACTTTTATTTGACAGTTGTTGCAGAATCAAAGATTCAAAGACTTTATTGTCATATGCAGAAATGAATTCTTACCTCCGCAATGTTTCTGCCAGGTCAATAATATCTAAATATAAATGCCTATACAAATAGAATGGATTCAAAAGGTAATATATAGATATATACAAAATATATAAGAAGAAATACAAAAATGATGCATATTCATGAGAAATAATACAACCTGATGAAGACAGTTATAACAGTGGTTAAAGGGAATGTGCAAACTCAACTGTTCAAATAGTTGGGCCTCCATATTGTAGTTATTTGCTTTCAAAAATTCAATGAAATATGCAGAATATACATAACACACACAAATAATTAAAAAAAATGCAACTCTTTGTTATAGATTAAACTACAGATGAATGTAATCTGTAGTTCCAAACAGATCCCTGTCATCGACCAGCGGCCTTAAAATGCTTCTAACACACATCAACACAGCAATAACTTAGGACTCACAGTACTTTCTTTACTTTTCAGTCGTTTTACAAATGATACTTTTATATTCTAGCAAAAGTATTATTTACAGGACTTGTGTTTTTAGGGAAATAATCTGATTATGTCCCCCACCACTGTATACTACTACTACTACTACTACTACTACTACTACTACTGCTGCTACTACTACTACTACTACTACTAATAGTCTAATACACTTTATCTATATAGCACCTTTTAAAGCACAGTTAAGGCACTTTACAGGTTAAAAGTTACGACTTGTGTGAAAACAAAAGTATTATAAGGTATAAGGTATAAAGTAGCATAATACTTACTTCAAAATGCAACTGACTTAAAAATATTGTGTACTTAGATAATTTCCAACACTCAATTTGTCAAAGTTTTAAAAAAGTTGCCAAACAAATGTTGTGGAATCAGGGAATTCTACAGTTTTTACGAACATGCTGACTCAAACATCCGAAATAATATTATTTGCTTGAATTTATGAATTCGTTTTGCATTTTCAGTAAGTATGCGACAAAGAGACACGCAGTCTTTGCTGTAAGGTCAAAGAGATCTGGCTTCATTCCGCGAGAAGCCTATAAATGATGCAGCCTGCGCGTCCTGCGGGATGGGCGGTCACTCCCTATAAAGGAGCTGAGGAGGACCTGTTGCGCTCTTATCGCCGAGCTGAGAAACCAAAGAGCGAACTTAACCCGAACTCGACGTGGATCTGTCACTTTCTGACACGATGGATTTTAAAGAGTTTGGAGAGGAGTCCTGCCAGGGACGCGCGGAGGATCTGGACAGCGTGAAGGCGCTGGCGGAGAAGCTGAAGTTACAGACGCGCAGACCGTCCTATCTGGAGTGGCAGGAGCGCGTCGAGAGCCGACCGTGGAAGGAAAGCTTTCCAGCGGACACGGACACTGGCAGTCCGGACTCTGCGGGGGGACAGGCCGTCTCCGTGCCTGTACTTTTACGCAATGAGAACTCAGAACTGGTCGTGCGCAACATCTGTGGCTTTGAGACTATTGATGATGCTTTGGAGTTTCTGAGAAAAGAGCTGGTGAGTGATCACTGAACCTGATGATTTTATTTTTACTTTTCTCTGGCTGTTGAATTCAAATTATTTGAAACCCCCAAAATTATATCTTTCCTATATCTGTGAAATAGTTCTATAGTGATGTCCTCTCCATGGATTCCAGACCTAAATTCAAGGCAAAGCATGAGTGACTTCTAGCCTAAACAAATAGTTTTGGGACAAATAGATGTCTGTTCTCCCTAGGCCCCAGGCAGCTACCCTCATAATGCACACACCAGTGATTAACACCCTTACATAAGAAGATAAAATGTGATTAAAGTATAAATAATCCAAACTTACCCATTCTTGCTGGTCTTTAATTTCTCCTCAAATCCCCCCCCATAATCTCCAACCTCTTCCCTCCTTCATTCATTCATTCACCCTCCTCCTCCTCCTCCTCCTCAGAGAGAGATGCAAGTCCAGGACAACCGCTTGGCCCGCCAGCTCATCCGCCTGCGTGGGGAGATCCACCAGCTGAAGGTGGAGCAGGTGTGCGACCGCCACAAGGAGATGCTGGACAACGCCACGTACGAGCTGGAGGAGTGCGGAGAGGAGTCTGACCTGCTGTGTGACATCCCCATGAAGGCCGCCTTCGCCCTGTCCACCCCGCTGAAGCACCTGGGCCTCACCAAGATGAACATCAACTCCAGGCGGTTCTCACTGTGTTGAAAGCTTCATTAATGTTGCTGAGAATCTTCCAGTCCCCTCCTCTTACTCCTCTGAGCTTGTGCAGACACATTATTATCATTGTTATTATTATTCTGGCTGATTCCTCCTCTGAAGGTGTTCTGTTGCCAGAGTGGAGAGAGGCTGCCAGCCACTGCAGGGTGCAAATGAAAAGGACTCATTTGATGTGCACAATGGCTTGATGTGCATGAGTAAGCCTCTGTGTACAGACCTGCAGCGGCACAGTTCCTTAATACTGACACACCTTCCTGCTGGATGGAGCCTGAGCTGCTCTATTGACTGTTGTTTGCACAATGCTACATGAACCAAAGTAGACAAATAAAACCTAGGAGTTGGTATGAAGTGTAAAGGTTGCAAAAAACAAGCCATATTGTGATATAGTTTAGATCACTAGTGGCATTTTTGACTGAAATAAAAGGTATGAAGGTGGCATTTCTGCTCCAATCTGGTCTTGGCACAGTTAAAAAAAAACGCTCTCCAGCAACAGTTTTCACTCTAAGCAACATATTCCAGCTGCTGATTCGTCAGTGCACTGTCCATTTACCAGTATTCTCAGAGGAGGCGGGAGGTCACACTCCAGCATTTGTACACCCATTCTTCACACACACTAAAAATATCCCCTATATGCTCACCACTGCAGTGACACAACCCAGGAGGCCACATGTGATGCATTTTGTTTTCCATTACAACGTCCAGATGCTGCAGAGCACAGATTGTAAGCTACGAATGGCTGGACAGTGACCAAATATAGTCTGCATTGAGTTACGCAGTTAAATAGTTTATTATATAACAAGTAAGAAGAATAAAATTGTTATTCTTCAGTGATATTTTACTTGTTTATAGTTGTTTTGAATGTAGAAAAACATACAAATGTTTTCTTGTTGATGTTGTGAAATCATCCTACTGTAAAATGAATGTATATGAGACAAATGAGAATAAAAGAAAAATGCCTTAAAATGTAAACTGCCATTCTTTTGCAAATGCAATACAATATTAAACACACTTTACTATGTCTGTCTGTTGTATCTGTGCAATTGTATTATATTGACATACCCATACACTGAAGTTTAAAGCAGCACAATGTAACTTTTACTTAAGAACAGCGCTCCCTGCAGCCACACGTGGTGACTATTTCTGTTAAGCTCCATGTCCGATGCAACAATTCTTCATTAAAATATCTAAAAACAGCTAGACCTATGCCATATATTTTGTTGACTTATGTACTTACATTATCCAAAATGTTTCCAACAATATTCAAACTCAAAGAAAATTATCACCACAAACTATCTTGACATCTTCGTCTGTGTCTTCTGCGTGTGTGTCACTGCTTTTTCACTTGGTGACATTTGTTTTCTTTTAGTTTTATTCATTTTTGCGTCTGTCGCACGCTATAAGCGTCATCAACCCCCCACTTGTTTGCAGTGAATTTGGTGGGGGATCCCCTGCTGTGTTTACACATCGACTTCTCCTGGATTTTTGCAGTTAAAAGGGGAGGACAGGGGATTAAAGTTCATAGAAACTGCCGGAGCGTCTCACTCTGGCACTCTCACATATGCACCTCCTCCAGAGAGAATACGGTGGATCGGCAGAGTCTGAAAGCAGCTTTATTCCAAGTAAGAAAACCATCAAACTAATATGAAATCTGTTATGGTAAAAGGTTGCATCATCTTGCTTTAAAATATATGTCATTACATGGTTGAAAAGTACCAGTTGGGACAGATTCTGTGAATCTGAGTCTTATCAGATGCTCCATCAAGTCCTCCTCATGTCATCCAACCTGGGTCCCAGAGCTACCCATGCACAATAGACTCTTCTTTCCCTCCACGAGACTTTCATGACCTGGTGTAATATCCACACATATGAATGGGGCCCTGGAGGGATGTCCAGAACCACAGACATTGTTGAGTGATAATTAGTTCGAACAAGAAACCAAATATGCTTTGTGCGAAATGAGAGCACGAGTGGGACTGTTGATATGATCATAATGTAGCATACTTCAGGACACGGGTGACCTCATGTGTGACGTTAGACCTTGATAGTGGGAATGAGTATAATATGGAGAACGCATAGAGGCAGAGGTATGACACCTTAAGGCTTTATCCTTAGTGAATGCTGTTACAATAAACAGTGTGGACTAATGTTCATTGTGCCACTCATCTCTGCCCTGCAGATAGTTTCCCTCACCCTTTCCCAACAAATACCACATTCCATTATATGAGCAGAAACTGATCAGAGTGCAAATAAAGCACATTTATCTATCTGATCTAAAGATTGTGTTTAAGTGTATAAGCAAAAGCAGCACACCCGCTCACATAAAAGAGGCCAGCACCTGCATCGTGAAGCAGGAGGTGGGAGGGCTGGAAAACTTACTGCATATCGATCGTATCTTATTTTGATTGCGTAACAGAACCTGATTTCCAGCCACATTTGGAAGTTGTGACGCCTGTGGTTGAGAAGGAAAGTAGGAATACCCTTAAAGGCTCAAAGAGTCTCTCACAAACTGAGCTCCATAGATGGTGTAGGTATGTGGTGCACCTTTATTTCATCATGCAACTCGGTGTGTCAGCTTTGCTTCTTATTTTCTTGTCGCTCAGCTCAATAAAAAGTGAAACTACTTCACCTGTCCTCATGTGTTTATACCGTGTGAGCTGGGGTGGTTTCATTGCAAGTGAGACTTTTTATGGTTGTCTTCTGAGCACATATTTCTGTGTGCTTCCTGTACTGTTAGGACTGACTTCCTGCCGGTGCATGCTCCGTAGAAGCAGCAGCACCAGCCACTCAACCACAAGACAAGAGATGCGGTCCACAGCTCAGAGTCGTCTCGGGGGTAGAAAACGTAACAGCTCAGTCAATCTGGGATGCTTATTATTTGATATCTTCTTTCAGGGTCCAATGTGGCCACAGTTTGGCCTCCATTAGATAGGAAGCTTTGGTCAAAACAACAATATGTAACGTTATCTACTCATTGACATTTGGTCAATGGTTTTTTCGCTTTTACTTAGGAAGTGAAAAACAGGCCAAAGTCTATTTTTAAATGCTTCACTGACCACACTGACAATACAAACCACAAGTCTGAGATATGGAAATCTCTGTAGCTTTGTTGTTTTGCTTATAAACCGGACACTTGAGACAAGAATATTAACTATTCCTAAATTATATGTGATTATAATACTGTTAAGATTAGTTTGGTGTCATTTGAACTCCTCTGTCTTATCAGTCTTATCGAATACTCAATCATGCACAATGATACAGTGGCCCTGTAGAGTTTAACGCATGAAAACATGTCAAATAGACCCCACGTGTGATGTAAGTTACAGTGTATTGACCTCTCAGGGTCCACCGTACCATGAGATCTTTGGAACCCCCCATGGACCCACGACCTCAGGCCCACGTCGATGGTGTTCCACACCTTGAAGGTCACTGACTCACAAATGTTCTAGACAGGAGCAAACACAAAAACGTACAGCCTACCATCGCCTCCTTTCTTAACTGTATTGGAACATTAACTTTGTGGCTCCCACTTTAGTAAAGGTGCTGTCCTGACCCCCTTTCACCATGGAGCCTCTAACGTTCCTTCTCTGCTCACACAGCTGCAAAGGTAAGCACCTGTCAGAAGACTGCAGAGCAACCCTCAACCCTCCAACGACAGGAAACATCTCTTGAGTGTGTTCTCGCGTATGTGTATGTACAGATACCACATCAGTGTGACTGGCTGTGAGATAGTTAGAACAAGAGAAGCTGATGATGACATCCTCACACCCCAGGCTCCTGTGGTGAGGAATACACTCGATGCTAAAAAGCTCCTTCAAATAAACAACTATTAAACAAAGAAGATCTCTATGGCAGCAAATCTGACTTTATTGGACGCTTGAAGAAACAGCTCATATTTCGAGAGGTGAGTTTCAAACTTCTGATTCTGTTACAGAAGTTTAGAAATCAGATAAAGAAATAAAAAGATGTCCAAAAATGTAATTATATGTGTTAGAGCAGATACTCGTCATTAATCTGAAAGATTGTTTTGATCTGTGGACTTTTGCATGAAACACAATGTATTTTAAAAACCGTCGTGTAGAGAGGAATAACATCCACACCCAGAAATAATGGCCACATGTTACTTAGAGCCATTCTTTGCTTATATTTGCGTTGATGGTTTAACAAAAAAAGTTAAAAGCAACACATATTCACATACTGGACGTATTATTGTCTCGACAGGACCACATGATACAAATATTATATTTTCTTTGTAATAAATGAAAGCCTGTATCTTACTAGTCCAATTTAACGTTTAAGTTCATAATTCAAACAGATGAGAGTTTTCAGGGACATACAGGTTTGTAAATTCATACATACAGTGTATTAATGCGAGATAATATATACAAATGTGAATTTGAACGTAAAGCACAAAACTGTTTGTGTGATGTTGATGCAACATCAAGAAAATTAAGATGAAATGTCTTTTTTCTATAAAAAAAATCACATAATCAATTAATTTATCAGTCCACAAGCTTCACTGAAATATGACATTTTTGTTTCCCCGTGTCTCTTTCTGGTGCCATCAATATAAAAGAATATATGTAAAGATATATAAACATATATATAGAAATCAAAAATAAATGCACACATATACATACATTCATACATACTGAGGTCGACAGTAATCAGTTTTAAGGATCTCACTTACCATCTTCATTGTCATGATACTTCAGAAACAATAACAGTCAACATATTTTTAGGCCGTTAGCCACTCAGTGGAAAATGCTGACTTTGTTCGTGTGACTCCCTGAGTGTAGGCCAGCAGGCGTAGGAGTGCTGATAATAATAATAATAATAACAATAATAATAATAACAATAATAATAATAACAATAATAATAATAATAATAATAATAATAATAAAGAACAACTTCTTCATAACTCTGTGGTTTCGTGTCTTTAGCTCTCAGTACAGTTGGTGGGTTGTTATTACCGGGTCAGGCATCCTCAGAATTTTCTCACGGCTCTGAGCTTTTTGGGACAGAAGGCCGCTGCGATTAGCCCACTGACCCTGTTCCACGAGGGCTCCAATGGGAGCCAAGTGAGCTTGAGAAAGCCATTTTGTGCAGTGCACCACAGAGCAGAGCACGTGAAGACACTGGATTACACAAGATTAGTATTTTTACAGTTTTATAGAGCCTATTATTTCTGAATAATAGGCTCTATAAAACTACGTCTGAATCAGAATTAGAGCATGTGAAGGCCTGTGATCTGCAGCAATGCAAGTGGTCACATTTATTTGTGGGGTGTGGTTGTATTTGACTGTGGTGTGCATGTATATACAGAGTCAACATAGTATCTAAACTGAAAACTTAGAGTTGTTTGTTTCTTAGTTTAGATCATTATTTACCACTGAGCCTCCATTTTGAGGCGATGCCTTCAGTCACAGCCGATAAGAGCAGTTTAGGGAAACTCTTAATTTTCCCCACTTACAAATATAAAAGAGTAACAATTAAAGTGAAACATTGTTTTATTGTCATTCAAATTTCAATATGTAAAATTGTAAAACTGACATTCATTTTCACACACGATGTTCACCTAGAATATTGGAGATATTTTGGACATTTTTTTTTCATATACAAATTTGAAATTATATATATATTATTACTGTCATTACTTGAACCTCTAAATTGCAGAAAAGATGGGATGTAACTGCAGTTCGGATTATTCAGACGGTGACTGGATTGAGAACTTGGATGAAATCTGTGAACAATGCAACTGTCCCATACCTCCCCAGTCAGGCAATCCAGTAAGTCAACATTTTGTTTGTGTACATATCATGTTATTTTTATTTGTATGCACATGTATTTATGTTTGCACACAGTACAAACTGAGTACTTGTGCAAGCTCTACATGAGTTGGTTTGGGTTATTTGGGTGGATAGCTATAAATGCTAACCGTGAATAACCACACAGGAGAAACTATTCATGTCAAATAACCAAGAAAATTATGAAATACGACCTGCTTTTGTATGTTACGGCCCAGATAAGTTGTTATAACTTACATAACTGTGACGGAAGTTGTCTCCTGCCTGTATAATTAAATGGCAGCGAAATTACTCCCCTAATGTTGTTTGTTTCCTGGCTGTGAGTTAGATGTTTCATTAGATTAGAAATAAAGGAGAAAACCACCTGCATGGGCCACAGTACAGAGACATGCTAATAAACTGCTAATAATTTATGGTCGAGATCTGCGTTAGTTTGTTTTTATTGTAAATTTGAACATTCTATTATACATGTTGTTATCACCTAAATCTTTTATTGCTCTTTGTAAAGCTACAAGTTTTATCTTGTTTTCCTTTCGCCAGTACACAGATCAGCTGATTCCTTGCCAATCACAACATTCACCCCCTACGTCACCTTTACCAGGTAATAACATACAGTACGTTTTTCTGTGACTGTGCATTTGTCGATATTGTTACTAATATGTAATATGATGAAAAAAGCCAAACTAAATCATTTTTTATTGTATAGTCTATGATCAGAAATCACAGATGTACTTTACAATGTGTGAACAACATACAACACCTATTATTGGTATCAGGGAAACTTCCCAATAAAACCCTTTAATATGGGTAAACAGAAGTGGATGAGCGACAGACGAGGAATCGCTTTACCTGGTTGGACAGACAGACATTAGCTGTCCTATAGACATTAATAAAGCACAGACTTCAAATACATACTGAGTGTAATATCTTCAGCTGTTTCAGTGTAATGTATCATTTGAAGATACAATGATTAAAGCTCATTTTAAAAATAAAATGTTCCTTTACTTTCATGTGAATTTGAGTTTAAATTCATTTTACATCTACTCAGCTCCTTAAACTTCTTATTTCCTCAGTAGCCTACCAGCAGACATCAAATCTTCCTGTAGTTCATCATTTGTTTACACATTTTTATGATTTTAGCGTTTCCTCCTTCCCCCTGTTACTTACATGAACATTAGATGGGTGGGTTTAAAATGCTAAGGTGGTATATGATAGGCTCAAGTACAATATCCTAGGTTTGGATTATTTTGTCGCGAGGTCTTATGATTTCTGCAGGATCAAAACCAGGACCCACATTTCCATATCCCCCCCCCCCTTCCGCATATCATCTTCCTGTACTTGCATTACTCTTTTTCTGCTACGTAGTATAAAAAGGAAATCATTGTGAGTCAAAATTCTTTCGGAAACAAAATAATATGACTCCAGTGTTCAAGGAAACAATTCACTGCTCAACAACAAAATAAATGTCTGAACGCCTTCATCGGTAAAAATCTTTTATTAAGATAACTGGAAAAAGCTGACGGTGGTTGAAAATGTACTAATTGAGTTAAGATTCTGTAGATACGCCAACAATAGGCAACCATCACACGTTTAACACTGCACATGGGATGAAGCAAGAACAGCAGCCATTTGTAAATATCAGAGGAATTTAAACACAACATAAAACTTGATATAAGAAACATTCCTGATTAAAACAGTCCCCGGTGTATTTCACCTTAACTAATACCCAACATCGCTTTTGCAGACAACCTTGTGGAGGCCATATACAGCTATGAACCCAACCACGATGGCGACCTGGGCTTTGAGAAGGGAGACAAACTCAAGATCATCAACAAGTAAGCTGCCAACATATAAAAATATAGAAAAGCTGCAGGAAACCAGATTTCAGCTCCAGACAACTGTTCAGTCACCTTTAACAACATTCTAAATGTGTCACACCGTGTATGCAGCATGATAAGTCATGTGCATCCTGACCAGCGACCACCATCATTTACAGCTTCAAAATACACCTGGGTGAGCACAGAGGCCTGGTTTGAGGTGCACAGTGTGTATTCACAATGCCCCTGGTTTGTTGTCTGACAGGAGACTTTGCTGCATTTCAGTCGAGCTCATCTTCACCCAACGTTTCTTTTCTCTCTATACTGACACAAAAAAACCTAAAAAATGGATGAAAGAAAAATTATCAAATGAACCAAATGATTACATCATGAGTTTGAAAAGGAAACATTGTAAGGACAGGAAACCTACACTCAAAGAAAATAGGTGTAAATGTCAGGTTTACAGACCTGTAGTGCTTTTCAGTTTTTGGAGAAATTAAAAGATGGCTTTATGTATCTGAAAAAAGGTTTATTTGCCTTTATTAGGGGATCCGGCCTGCATCCATTCAGCAAACTGTTATTAAGTCTAAACCAACATATACCTGAGAATACTTAGGTTGTGTCCTCAGTAAAATAAATTGTAATAAAAATGCAATGATTGCACATTTACAACATTCATTTTATCTTGTAAGGCTAATGATAACATTTTAGACTAAATTTGAAACATTAAACAAACATATATGCAATAAAAAATATATCTAACAAAAAAAAATATATATATATATAACCTGGGGCCAGGTTATAATTTACAAAATAACAATTGAACAGTAAAAGATGAATTACAATTTTAGTACTGATAAAATTATACAGAGTTGGCTTGTCGACAGTTTCATAGCTGGGTGGGGTTTTCTGAGGGGAACTAGGACCTGTGTTTCCAAAATGCTTGCTACAGCCCTGACAGAGGTAGCTACAAAAAAATGAAATTGAAATGTATATATTAACTATTTCAACCAGTCCACTGATAGACTCCAAAGGTTTAACCATCCGTACCCAATGTGGTTAAAGATCAAAAGTCACTAGTGAAGGCTGTCTCATTTCTCAGTTGTCTCCTCTGTCTCTTGTGCAGATATGTAAGGACAGACATTTACCTGCCAACAAAGTGTAACACGGTTCATTTCAGGCAGTGATCATTTACGTCGCATAAAACGCTTTATGCCTGTGGGAACCTCTTTGAAGCTGCTTTCTGGTTTTGTAGCTTTTCATCCCCCATAAGGTCTAGACTGCTGTGAGGCATCGCAGACCTGTAACTTACTCATGGTATCATTACTGTCTCCTTTGACATCCAGGGATGATCCGGAGTGGTATCTGGCGGAGTCACTCACAACAGGCCAGCAGGGTTTCATCCCATACAACTTCATTGCTATGACCACAGTGGAGACTGAACCGTACGTCACACAGGAAACAAAATGATACTGTTCTCATCTCGTATAGTGCATGCTGTGACCCTGGAGAAAGGGAAGTGGTTAGCTAAAAAAAAAAAAAAGCATCACACATATTGTGTGTGCTTGTGCTGCAGGTGGTTCTTCAAGAGCATTTCTCGAAACGAAGCCATGAGGCTCCTCCTCGCTCCTGGGAATACGCAAGGCTCCTTCCTGATACGAGAGAGTGAGACTATCCAAGGTGAGCTGATGGTTTTTGTCATCAGAGCGTTGACTCACATGTTGTCGACACAAAATCTAATATTCCATTTTGCAAGATGATTTCACTGCCGGAAATGTGAATATGTTCTTCCACTGTGACATTTGCTGAAAGATGCTAAAAGTAGCATTTTAAACACAAAACAAACAAAAAATCTAAATAAACTATGATGGTGTAAGTACCACACAAGTGAGATCATGCTCCTCGAAATGTCTCGTCTTGTTTTTACTGGCAGGGTTTCAAAAATGGGCGGACTGATTTCCCACAACACTCCTTCCTGTCTCCAGACTTACTTTATCTGTTTGACTGTGAGGAATGAAAATGTAGGAACATTAATTTACATTCATGTCATCCCGCCATATATTTTAGAAATTCGGCATGAACAGAGGAATGATGACCTCTCCATATGTGCCATAAAAGACCACTATGAATTGTCTGTCCTTACCCAGCTCTTAGGGCTCTACCACGCTTAACTTAGACAGTGAAATGGTAAATATTAGAATCTTGGTTTTGGGGGTTAGGAGCCAGTCCCATCGATCCCTGGGTACCATCATGTCACCACAAGCACTTCATTAGGACATCATTATCTCTGATGCCCTTTATAAGTAAATATTTATGAATCCACTTAGAAGTTGCAGAAAAAGCAACGCAATCTGTTCTCCATACATTTTTAAAGATTTTCTTTCACTCTTGTAGCTCTTACTACATCCATTGGTACACTGCAAACAGGAACTGCTCATTGCTGGTTTAGCGTAATAGAAATAATGTTAATTTACCAAAATGTAAAGAAAGAAGGCTTACAACATGTAAACTGACTCTATAGCTTCCTGTTTACATCTACTCACCCAAAGCATTACGTAAAACTCAAAAATTTAGATCATGATTATCTCCTGAATATAGTAAATAATAATAAATCCATCAACCTTTTTTAATTTTGACTGATTTTGCATGATAAAATAGTTTCATCTATCAGTGAAATCTGCACACTCAGTTCACAGAAGATTGTGCCTTTTCTTTGCCATAGGATCTTACTCCTTATCCATCAGGGACTTGGACCACAACACAGGTGAAGGAGTCAAGCACTACAGGATCCGCAACATGGACAACGGTGGCTTCTACATCACAGCCAAGATCTCCTTTAGCTCGCTGAAGGAGCTTGTCCAACATCACATGCGTGCGTACAGCCTCTTGAGGAATGACTTACTAGATTGCGAGACACTGTGCAGGGTCTCCATCTGAATTCATTTTAACCCAGTTTCCTCTCTCTGGCATCCAGGCGAGACAGATGGACTGTGCACGAAGCTGGGGAAGCCTTGTCAGTCGAGGGCACCGCAGAAGCCTTGGTGGCAGGATGAGTGGGAGATTCCCAGAGAGTCCCTGAAGCTGCTGCGCAGGCTTGGAGCAGGACAGTTTGGAGAAGTATGGATGGGTGAGTATCAGAGATGATGAAAGATGGTGGAGGGAGACTAAAGAGCTGGTGGTGGGTTGAGGAACAGAATATGTAGGTATTATTGTGTATTTTTCCAATCATGCAAATCATTTTGCACAGATTCAGCTCATCTGCAAAGCTTGTTTGCTTAATCAATTGTGGGCCAGAAAGTTTTTTTTGTAACACAGTTAAGTCCTTACTGTTTGTTTGAGCTGGTTGGCAGGGGGAATGACGTAACATAACCCAAACTACATTCATCTACCTTCTCCGTGACCCTTTCGGGAGGAATTGTCTCTTGAACAATACTTGCATAGTATTGACTTAACCCCCTTATTAGTCAATTGCAGGGGTATTTTCTGGTCAACGTCTCAAACAAACCACTGTGTTGGAGCTAAACATTGCCAACCATGGAACTCGTCACAGCCACTTTCTATTTACAGGATCGTCTTGCATGTAGACCTGGCACTGTGTTTGTTTCACTGTTCCCATCCAAACTGGTCTGTGGACATATTTGAATAGTGGGAGTGTAGTTGACATGAAGATATGTGATAACCATCCTGTATAGTTTCCACTGCTGATAAAAATGATGGAGCACATTGAATATGATTTTATTCCCAGTATTGCTACATGTAATGGTAAGATGTTCAGTGTAAACATGGTGTTTACAGGGTTGCAGTGATACAGTGATACAGTCAGTGATGTTCAGTAAACATAACTGCTAAAAATCTATATGTTACTGTGACTGTGTGTTAGCATTTATCTCAAAGCACCTCTTTGTCAAGGACCTGCAGAGCTGCTATCATGGATGTAAGTGTGGTCTTGTTTTAAACAGTGTACTTCAGAGACTGACTGCTGTTTAAATTAAATGTGTGCTTACAGGAGAATACAATAATGACAGGAAAGTGGCAATTAAAAAGCTGAAGATGGGCACAATGTCGGTGGAGGCCTTCTTGGCCGAGGCCAACATGATGAAGAACTTGCAACACCCTCGCCTCGTCCGCCTCTTTGCTGTGGTTACCCAGGAGCCAATTCTTATTGTGACGGAGTACATGGAGAATGGTACGTCAAATATGTTTATACAGTACACCAGTACATATAATATCTGCTACAGTCAGGAATGTTACATTTTATTGATAATACCAAATGTAAAGAGAGGATTCCAGATCACTGAAAGCCTCAAAAGCAAGGGGGAACCTGGCACCAGGGTATTTCCAAGAAGTGATTCCTCATTTGAAGGTAAATTAAAAAGAAATCCCTCTGTAATCATACCAGCTTACTTTCAATTCAGTTTAGGCAAGGGAAATATGTCCAAGCCTGTCTGAAAAAAACATTTCCTTAACATCCAACCCTGTTTTCCTGAACGCCAGAGAGTGTCGTTAGTGTGAGTTCTGTGCCTGGAGCGAAAAGGAATAGTGTGTGTTGTAGACTCTCAGGATCAAACATGCTGATCTGTTATCGGACGCTGGGTGAGAGAACATGTTTGAACAAAAACTGGGCAGCCCCATTTCGTTCTCAACCTATTCTTCAGTCCAGTGACTCATGTTGAATGAGCTAATTGTCTTTTGATCACACAACCACAGCTGCCTTGCAATTTATCTGAGTTTGATATATATGATGCACATTACTGCAACTACACAGTATAATCATCACCCATGATTGGACATGAATGCAGCTGCAGTATCAAACCTAAATAAGGGAGCAACAGCAAGTTATGATCGCATTGCCTCTCAAAGCGCGCTGCTCTGCTGAAGTGGCCCGGCTTCTGATAGGCTATTTTCAGCTTCTCCTCATGACCCTGCCGTATTCGCTACTCTGTGCTAAAATGTTTAAACGCAAACATGAACCCTCACTTCTTTTCCGGACCCTTCCAAACTGTTCACTGGTGTTTACTTACCAAGGGGAAGTCTCTCCTGGCCAGTCTGAGATTAAGGGTGTTAAAAATGGAGAGGGTGATTCACCGTGTTATTGTTCACCGAGACCCCTGATGAGAGCTGGCCGCTGTCCAGAGTCTGTGTTAAGGCACATGCACAGACACATGTACACACTATAAAGCATTCTAAATAATGACAATGGCAGTTTGATCAGGATCTTGCCACTGGATCCTCCACTGGAGCCATGCAGAATTACAGTAAATCAGAAATATAATTGTACAAAAACAGGGTCTGCAGATGACTTTCCATGTTACAGCTTCAATTACATTATGCCATTTATATAGTGCTTTTCTAATCTTGATGACCACTCAAAGCACAGTTTTACATTCACCCATTCACACACACATTCATACAGTGCATCTATTAGCAGCACTTTTTTGTTCTATGAGGGGTAATTCGGGGTTCAACATCTTGCATGCAGATGAGGAAGACTGGGGATCGAACTGCCGACCTTCAGGTTGGAGGACAACCTCTCTTCCCCTCAGCCACAGCCGCCCTTTAAGCTGTTAACTTTAAGTTAAACAAACTTTATTCATTTGTGTGTTACTGATTACAATTTTCTTTTTCCAGTTTAAGTATCATATATAATGTATGTATTAAATACTATCTATTTCATTTTAATTCTTCTTCTCTGGGAGGAACAATGATGAAACGCATAGAGAAACGTTGTCACAAACACAACACCAGCCTTACAGCTGCAGAGAATGGCGTTCCTTTGTATGGTCTTGTATGAGCAGCCTGTAAACCACCAGCAGTGGTTCTACATGAGGCTGCCTCTTTGTCTGGCATCCACGTGTGGATGGGACACAGTCGTGGCCTCTGTTGTTAGGAGAATGGATGGCTCGGAGTTCCCATCTTTTCGGTTTCTTTTTTATCAGAGACAACAAAGATGGAAAAAAAACAGGCGTGTCGTCCCAGCTTCCCTTTGTGACCTTGACAAAGAGTGCTCCTCTTGCTCTCAGACTTCAAAAAGCAGTCTTCCGGACTTATGCCTCCTCTTTCCTGGCACAGTAATTCCTCTAAAAGTATTTCCTTTGGTTGGCCTTTGGTAAGCCGGTATGCAGAGGTATTGTCCTGTCCTTATCAAGCTCAACACAGAGTTCACTGTCACAGATGATGCATCAGCCTTGAGTGATGCTTTGCGTACTTCCTCACAATGTTATGTTCCCTGATTTGAGCTGCTATTCTGGTCTGTCTATTTATGTCTGTGGGGAATCGTGATGTTTTTGACAAGGGGACATGTCTTTAGTCTTCCAAACAAAGCAAGACTTCACTACTGTTTTCCAGTTGATAAAACTGAACCTTTGATTGTTGATTTGATTGATCTTCTTGCTCCTGCATTTGTTATATTCAGGAAGTACTAAATGACTCCTGAAGAGATAAAGCTTGGATGTGTTGTCTTACAGGGAGCCTCGTGGATTTCCTGAAAACAACGGAGGGAAGCAGTTTGCCCATGAACACTCTGATAGACATGGCATCTCAGGCAAGACATCTCTCTTCTTACTATCAATGTTGTCTATTCGCTACACTTCATTTACCAGATAGACTTTCAGTTATTCTTCACTTTCCATTCTCCCAAAATGGTCCTCACAGACAGGAAACTGGCCTCTGCTTTAATGAAGCTTACACTCAACACGAATCTTGTGACAGCAACACAGCTGTGTGTGCACATGTGTGTATTATGATTTATGTCAGTCTGGCCACTGTGGCAGAAATTAAACTATTGCTATTGCCAAACAGTCCTAATAGAGGAAAAATTCACCAACATTTTTAAGTTATTCACTAAGGTTCCAACTTTGTGTGATGCGGATTTTCCTATCAGTTTTTCAGAATTTGTCTTGTTTCTTTCATCATGATACAATAAGATGCTTTTCAACTGCTCTGCCTAAGAGTAGGTAGCACTCAGTAGAGAGTTTACCTTCACCAAGGCCCAACAGTCCCATTATTAGAGCTCATTTAAATTCAGTGCATCCAGCTTTTTATTTTGGATCTGCAGCAAATTGCACACATTCATACATATCAGGGGGGTTTTCATCAAGATCCATGAATTATCCCTGAATTAGATTAAAAAAACGATCTATGTTAAAGAAAGTTAAAATAAACATGTCCTGGATCCACAGGAACATTTAAAGGGTTAAATTTTGCTCAATCCCTCCACAAAATTTGATGGAAATTGGTTTAGTATTTCTGCATAATCCTGCTAACAAAGGCAGACTAAAATAGAATCTCCTTGGTGGCGGTAATAAGGTGACAACTCTGCCAAGAGCGACAACTATTGAGAATCTCCTCCCAGTGGAGTTAATGTTATGAACATACCATTTACGTACTGAAAAAATAACATTTTGTCGGTTATATCAAATGTTTTGAGATGGACGCAGATTGCAAGTTAAAGTAATAGTGATGAATATCTGTAACACAGCCAGGCTCCACAAAGTCGCTCCTGGCCATTTAACTCTGGTAAAACCATAGTTTGGTGTATTTACAGTTGTCGGTATGGTGGACTTTTCGAACTAGCTTCTTCCCAGTGTTTTCAGTCTTAATTCTAAGTTAACTTTACCAACTGCTGGGTCTATGGGTCATTTTTAGCATACAGATACAAGTGTGGTTTCAATTTTCTTATCTGACTTTCGCAACAAAGCAAATGAGCAAAACAGGTCTATCTTTAATGTCTACTGCCTATGACGGTTCATCAAGAATCATGTTCCACGCCAACGTTTACCTCTTCAAATGTTACATGTCAGTAAAGGAACTGTGACTGAAGGTGTGAGAATGGAAAACACAACCACAGGAAGACAGACTGAAGTTACAGAGTCTAGCAAGACAAACGTTTTTGCATTCAGAGTAGACTAATTCTGTGACGCCTCAGAGCTTGGAGCAGAGAAATAGAGTTCCTGCAGATCTTTGCGGTGATAGAAAGATACATTCAAGCCGGCTGACATGCACCGTAGGCATTTGTGGTGAAAGCCCAAAGCAAGCAACTTTAACCGTCATGTGATGGACCATAAAAGTTCAAGTGACTAAGAACCGTTTTTCTGCTGCAGTCTGCATACAGTCTGCATACAATCAAATGAATGGAACTGATAGTAAAGATTTGTCAAGGTGTCTGAGTCATAACGACTGTGGGAGTTTGTGAAATACCGTGCATAAACACGTAGATCTCAGCTTTCTGACAAGACCCTCAGGACCAATCACACCTATGTGATAGATTCTTATGACTGAACTTTTTAAACACCAAGACTTTCATATTTGGACCTTGAAACACAGATATAAACCCAGATAGGTGTGGGTGGTTTAGACACCAGACAGACAAGTGTACTGATTCAAACAAGGTCAGCCTCTGTGAAAATGACTTGTGCCGTTTTTAAATTAATCACAAACAGCTAATGGAGTAGGCAGCCAGTCTGTGGTGAGGTAGAGGCAGGATGACATTAAAAAACAGAGGAGGACAGGTTTCAGTATCAGGAAGTGGAGTAGGCACAGCTGTGTACCTGGGTGGAGCTATCTAGGCAGAGCACGGAGGTAAAAAGGGTAAATGAAAGTGACCTGAGGAAATGGTAGACTCCCAGGTTTGGAAATATTTCTGTTCATCTGTCCAACATTACAACGCTAAAACACACAGGTCCCTCACAGCCATGTTTTTCAAGCTTTAACAGACACACATATATTGATGGCTTATCTGATGATGTGCTGTCCCCTGCAGGTGGCAGATGGTATGGCCTTTATTGAGCAGGAAAATTACATCCATCGAGACCTGAGAGCTGCCAACATCCTTGTGTCCCATGAACACATCTGCAAGATTGCAGACTTTGGACTCGCAAGACTCATTGAGGACAATGAGTACACAGCTAGAGAAGGTAACAAGAACTCACAGGACAAAGGATCACTTAAATCACACTATTACCCCTGGAACCTTTGTCCAAGCTGTAAATTCTTATTCTTTATATTGAAAGGTTATAATAAGGATATGTTAGATATCTGTGCAGCGGCTCCACCTAGTGTCTTTTCTCCTGTGTTCATAGGTGCAAAGTTTCCCATCAAGTGGACTGCCCCAGAAGCTATTAACTATGGGACCTTCTCCATAAAATCAGATGTGTGGTCCTTTGGGATCCTCCTCACTGAAATCGTGACATATGGACGTATACCTTACCCTGGTAAACACATTTACTGTATTCTTTCTAGTCCATCACAAAATAATTTTCAGTCTAGTCTAGCTAGTCTCTAGATTATAATTTGATGGACATTATATCAAATGCCTACTTGTTGTGCAGGTATGTCCAACCCAGAGGTGATCCAGAACCTGGAGCGGGCCTACAGGATGCCAAAGCCAGAAAACTGTCCGGAGGGGCTTTATAATGTCATGGGCATGTGCTGGAGGGAAACCCCAGACGACAGGCCCACCTTTGAGTACTTGAGGAGCGTTCTGGAGGATTTCCTCACTGCCACAGAGCGGCAGTACCAGGAAGATCCCTGCACGGGCAGAAGGACATAGAGACAACTGCAGCCTTGAGGGTGGATGCTGGAGTTTGATACATACCTATATGATAGAATACAAACTGAGATTTAATGAATAAAGGTACTTTATTTCTGCATCAAACTTATCTGAAGTGCTCGACTGCGGAGGGGAACAGTGATCACCATGCACCTTGAACAAAGTGAGGACTGGCTGATGGTCTCCTGGTGCTGCTTTTTATATATCAACATGTATATACTGTCAAACAGCTGGAGCTGTGTTTTACATTTTCAGTTTAATAAATGTTTTCAAATTCAACTTTTCATGGATGCTGTTTATTGTTTGATTCGAATCAGAAGAATTCACACAATTTAAAATGCAGCACAGTCTATCGGAGGGGCTGACTTAGCTTTTGTCACGTGCAAAGAGGATGTACGGTAATAAAAAGAAGTGATACATAAATTGAACTGAAACTGAAACTGAAACTGTTACAGGGACTAGACAGACAAACAGACAGACAGATAGACAGATAGATAGATAGATAGATAGACAGACAGATATAAAGGACCAAAAATACATAAATTATAATTAAATAAAAACAGTTGTGCCCTGCATAGCTTGGGGCCATGGACTGAGTCGGACAGAGTGAGTCTGTCGCCCCCTGTTGACAGCAGACGACACCCGGTTAATAAGACCCATACAAAGTGTCCGCCTCTCGTCGCTGCTGTTGTCTCCTGGTGTGTGAGTGTGTGAGCGGCGAAACGCAGCCTAAAAGACCAAAATGGCGCTCACTTCCCAGGGAACAAAGAAAAAAGTTTGCTACTACTATGACGGTGAGTGTCCGTGATGTTCTGCTGTAGCACCGCCGGTGCACAGCTCGGTGGATCCGCCGCTTTGCGCCGACAAAAGGTCGCAGCTTTACTTCACCTCATGCTAACCTGGCACGTTAGCTAGCACGGTTAGCTTGAGCATCGGGCGTCTCTCATCAGTCCGAAACAGAGCGCACACGCACTGTTAACTAGCCATTTACATTCAATCAGTTTCATTCAATGCTCTGTTTAGTCCCCGGTGTGTTATTTAGACGTGTGTCTACCAGACCGCAACACTTTAACCGGGTTAGTTATCGTCGCTAGCTAGCGTGCTAACAATGGGGACGCGAGTACTTCATTGTCGCCGCAATTAACGTGAACACTAAGCTAACATTAAAATGGCTCGTGTCGCTGCCTTCACACACCAGTTAGTTCGGCGGAAAATAACCGCTTGTTCTCATCTGTTTGTGTACGTTAATGTAGCGTCAGTCTGTACGTGTACGTGAGCAGTACGAGGAGTTTCCCAGAAGAGATTTGATTTCAGTATTTTATCTGAGTGGTCTGATCGGAGCATCATAGCAAACCCCCATTCGAATATTGATTAATACCTTCACTTATCTTTTCAGTGCATCAACATGTGATGCATGGGAAAACGCGACTCCTGTTTACTTGCATTTGTAAAGTTTTTTTGGAGGCAAAATAATCCAATATCGTGTGTTTTCGTTCTTTTTCTCATTTCAGGTGATGTTGGAAATTATTACTATGGTCAGGGGCATCCCATGAAGCCCCACCGCATCCGCATGACACACAACCTGTTGCTCAACTATGGCCTCTACAGAAAGATGGAGATATACGTATGTTAAATAACACAAACATTTTGCACAGCCAAAGGTGCCGATCAAGCTGCACACACGTATAGATATAGTCCCCTTAACATGCCTGATATTTTTCATCAAGGTCCATGAAATTGGTGAAAGTGTGACATAACGCCTTATGTATCCACACCTAAATTTAATGGCCTCTTTCCTGACCCATACCACATTCCTCCACCAGGTAGATCTGTCCAGTAGTTTAATGCGTAATCTTGCGTACTAACAAACTACCATGTGACGCCATGTGTTTACCCTGGACCTACATTTTGTCCTCTTGTGTTTCAGCGTCCGCACAAAGCCAGCGGAGAGGAGATGACAAAGTATCACAGCGACGACTACATCAAATTCCTGCGTTCAATCCGACCTGACAACATGTCTGAGTACAGCAAACAAATGCAGAGATGTACGTTTGCTACCGATGTAGACCATGTAGATAAAGTTCATCAAAATGTGTAACTTTACATGAGTGGAAATATTCTTAATGCTTAATTTTGTGCGATTCCTTTGCAGTTAACGTTGGGGAGGACTGTCCGGTGTTCGACGGTTTATTTGAGTTCTGCCAGCTCTCAGGGGGGGGCTCTGTCGGTAAGTTAATTCTGGCCAGACAAACATGCTGTGCTGGACAGTAATCATGCCGTCACTGCCCTACTAATCTGTTAAGTTTAGTATTTTAATCACCCTGTTAATTCTTGCCTTCTCGCTCTGGTGCAGCCGGTGCTGTAAAGTTGAACAAACAGCAGACGGACATCGCCATCAACTGGGCTGGGGGCCTGCATCACGCCAAAAAGTCTGAGGCTTCTGGGTTTTGCTATGTCAACGACATTGTCCTGGCTATTTTGGAATTACTGAAGTAAGCGCAAAAGCCCTATAACTTGAGTACATGTTTCCCATGAGTAGATGGTACTTGACATGGTTGTTCTAAAGAAAATCCTAATGGGTCAAAAGCAGAAGAACATAAATAATATTTCCTCTCTTTCCCAGGTACCACCAGAGAGTTCTGTACATAGATATTGACATCCATCATGGCGACGGTGTGGAGGAGGCCTTCTACACCACAGACCGTGTAATGACCGTTTCCTTCCATAAGTATGGAGAGTACTTCCCTGGCACAGGAGATCTGAGGGTAAGCCTTGAATTCTTTTTAGTTTTGCACATATAAGCCATATTGTCACAGTTATTATTAAAGTTGATGTTTGTCTGCAGGACATCGGAGCTGGGAAGGGTAAATACTACGCTGTAAATTATCCACTGAGGGACGGAATTGATGATGAGTCATATGAAGCCATATTCAGACCTGTAAGCAAATACAGATTTTTTTTTTTTTTTTTATATAAAATATTTTGGAAGTTTATATATCTATGAAGGGTCATGCACATTTGAAAGTGGATGATGTTGTTTGTGTAGATCATGGCCAAGGTGATGGAGATGTACCAGCCCAGTGCTGTGGTTCTGCAGTGTGGAGCCGATTCCTTGTCAGGAGACAGACTCGGCTGCTTTAACCTCACCATTAAAGGTGATTATAACTGAAAATGTCTCTCCTCGTGCAACAGAAGTCTGTAGTTGTCATGGTTAAAGTTCAACTGAGAAACGGAAGTGTTTTCTAGCTATTTTTATATTCATTCCGTGATGTGTGTTCAGGCCATGCTAAGTGTGTGGAGTACATGAAAAGCTTCAACCTGCCCCTGTTGATGTTGGGTGGGGGAGGCTACACCATCCGTAACGTGGCACGCTGCTGGACGTATGAAACTGCTGTAGCCCTTGATTCCTCCATCCCCAATGGTGAGTGTGTAAACCCAGGTCATCTGGTTTTCATTTGAAATCAGATTCTTCTGTGGTGGTAATGATTCTTTACAGGCTGTGTTGTAGTGCTGTCATGTGCATAATTCATGGTTAAATATGATATGATTTGTATATCGTGACAAAAATTCATGACAAACCTGCTAATCAGCCAAACAAAAAGACACATTATTTTGACACAGCATTTAAAATGATTATTTTCTCAAAGACCTTTTTAAAAAGTATTATCATGCAACATAACACTAAAACATCTATTTTCAGATGCATAAAAAAAGTTAAAAAAAAAACATAACCTTCTTAGCAGAGGTAATAACAAATCGCATATTGTTCTTTGAAAACACCTACTCTCAACTCCACAGAGCTCCCATACAACGACTACTTTGAGTACTTTGGGCCGGACTTCAAGCTGCACATCAGCCCCTCCAACATGACCAACCAGAACACCAACGACTACCTGGAGAAGATCAAGTGAGTCCATGATAGTGCCATTCAAATTGTTCATGCATAATGCCTATTTCACAGCATTATCTGATTAAGTCCTCACCAGTTACAGCTTCCATGTTTACTTGTGATTGACGCATCATAAGTAAAGGTTAAAACACTCTTATCTTCCAGGCAACGCTTGTTTGAGAACTTGCGAATGCTGCCTCACGCCCCAGGAGTCCAGATGCAGGCCATCCCAGAGGACGCCGTACAGGAGGACAGTGGCGACGAGGAGGAAGAAGACCCCAACAAACGCATCTCCAGTAAGCACCGCTTGCACTCATCATTTTCTTCACTATCATGCAGTCCTCACGTCATGTTCTGATTGAACTCTGTCCTCTGATAACTTAAAGTCCGTGCTCATGACAAGAGGATAGCATGCGAGGAGGAGTTCTCTGACTCTGAGGATGAAGGCGAAGGAGGCCGCAGAAACGCAGCCAGCTTCAAGAAAGCCAAGCGAGCCAAAACAGAGGGAGAGAAAGAGGGGGAGGAAAAGGAGAAGAAAGGTGAGGAGGAAACAAAAGGTATCTATTCATTTTTATTATTTTTATATTATCACCAATTTTTAAATATGAGATCACTTTCGCTTATGAACTCAGTACTTTTTTTTAATCATATTTCAAAATCTTTGATTCTTTTACTTCATAGAAGTGAAAACAGAGGAGAAGGTGCCGGAGGAGGAGAAAATGGATACATCAAAGTAAGTTTTAAAAAATCTGCATACATTTATTGACCCTGGTTTCCAGGGAGTGGCTGATGGGGAGTGTAAATAATTTTCCTGTTTGGTTCTTTAGGCCAAAAGAGGAATCCAAGACCCCTTGAGGTGCTCAGCCCCGAACGATGCCAGTGCAGCTGATCAGAACGGATCCCACGTTTTTTTTCAGATCAAACATCATCCCAGGCTGCGGCTATGGAAATCAGTGAAGGACTAAACCTTTGTATTGAAACATCCTTCTCCTTCTGAAAAGGAGGAGGCTCTTATCATGTTTTTCTAGGACAACTTTTCAACTTTGCTGTTTATGGACTGGCGGTTTTTTGAGTCTTGTTTTGTTTTTTGTATGCTTTCTCATTTTTGTTGTCCTCAATCTTTTGAACCGGTGACACTTCTTCCTCCCTTTTGTGAAGCAACTCTGTAAAAAATTGCTTAGTTACATGTGTGCTTTTATATATCTGACTGATTTAATTTATTTAAATCATAGATATTTTTGGCTATTCTGTTTTACTATGTCTTTCAGCCCCCACTTTAGCCCTGTGCCTTTTTTGAATATGTAGTTTAAGCATGTTTGTACAATAGATCTTTTTCTGCATTACATTTGTGTCACTGGTCTATGCCTGTTAAGGTCACCAAGAATGGTTAAGAGGGTCATCTAAACCTATATACCTCTTACATGTCATTTACATTCTTATAATTTAGGTTATGATAGGACGTGTCCTCTACTGACACATTCACTTTTTCTTTGTTAAATTTATGACCCAGAATATTGAAAATGTTTTGGGTTCAGTATCAGGTTGAGGACTTGAATGTCCAATATACTGTGTAGTACTGTCTGAGTACTATACAGTATATTATACCATCCAGCAGTACTGTTTAGTACCCAGTGTACAATATGAGACACATGCCAGAATTCATTCATTTGTTGTATATATTTATATTCTGATAAACATAAGCAAAAGTGTTCCACATGAGATTGCAAATGTCATTTAAATGTGACTGACTCTGGTGTTTTTTTTTTTTAAAACAATAAAAAACTGCCCTACAAATATGTAAGTGTTATTTTTTTATTATGTATCAAAATGTAATGTCTGATTTGTTGTCTGCATTTTAATAAAAAAAACTTTAAAGTCAAAATACAGATGACATTCATTTTCATATCAATACAAACAAAGTTAGATAATTTCAACAGTATTTTATCAGATAAAAAAACTGATGAGGGAAATACAATGTCCTTGAGTTTGTCTGACAAATGTCCTCTTCAGACATTCAGTGTGTAACAGACGTAAAATACTAAATCTTCACAGATGAACCCAGCAGTTTACAACCTATGTCATTAGGTTAAGCCTGTTCAGAGCCACTCGCTCTGCACGACTCCAGTGCTGCCGTCCAGCAGATCGTCCTGCTCCACTGGCTCTGCCTCAGCATCAGTGTCGATCGCTGGGTCTGGTGCTGGCGTTGGGGTTTCGATTCTTCTTTGGATTCGCACCTGAATCAGACAATGAAATGTGATGTCACAGAGAAGCCAACTTAAGTTCATAACCTCAGCTTAGCTAATGTGTTATGCTTGTACACTGTCCTTAACCAAACATGGGGATTAGAATAAATGTATTAAAGGAAGGATTTAGTGACATCTAGTGATGAAGTTGCATGTTGCAGCTGAATACCCCTCACCCTTGCCTTCCAAACATGAAAGAGAATCTGTGGAAGCCAGTTTGGGCTACTGTAAAAAAAATATGGCAGCCTTCGTACAGAGGACCCGCTCCTAATGTAAATATAACGTATTTAAATATAAAAGGCAAGGCCTAGAGTAAAGAAAACAATTCTTGCAATTTAGATGAAACACACTAGTGAAAATATCACAAGGATTATTTCATATTTAGTTTCTGCCAATAGATCCCTTTCACTTTTATCTTTAAAACAAAACCTTTAATGCTGAAGAAAAGGTTTTATTTTAAGACAAATGTTTGGCATCTCCATGTGTTGTTCTTTCTCAATGATACGGGTAAGAGCACTGTAATAAAATTACAGACCAGAGTGGAATTGAGAACTACATTGCGGCGTTTCTATGGTTATTCTCTACTCTCTACTAACCCTCATCTTAAACTATTGGGAAGTATAAATAATTCTGGGACTTAATTTTAAGCTTTTGAAACCTGCAGAAACAAGTGTCACAAACAACACCACATACAATGTGTTACCAGTAATGATTAATTTACAATTTTAGAGAATATTTTATGTTTTAGGTTAAATAGTGGTTTACAAACCGTAGGGTGGCCTGGGTAGCATTTACTGACATTATATCACTCCAGATAACAG
This sequence comes from Verasper variegatus, assembly GCA_026259375.1. Lineage (NCBI taxonomy): Eukaryota > Metazoa > Chordata > Actinopteri > Pleuronectiformes > Pleuronectidae > Verasper > Verasper variegatus. Next base: position 8,047,940 of record CM048049.1, read on the forward strand.
TGTAATTTGTTTCCTAGACTGTGACATTTTCTTAAATAATAGATTTGGTAATATTTACTAATTAACACTGAATGAGCACACAGGACATTTTACATATATTTGTGAGGACTGTGATTAAAAGGAACAATGATGTTGAATAAATTAAGCCACTGTTCATGATGCTGGTGCTTGAATTTCCACCCATGTGATGATGATGAGACAGCATGAGATGAGGGACACAGTTACCGCACTGTCCTCCTCAGGTTTGTCTCATCAGCAGATCTAAACCACTGTCTGTATTCAAGTCAATGTCACATTGATATTTGTAGACAGTCAGAGTATTGGGTGGGCAACTGCTGATTTTATTTGTAAAAGTACAAACCTTGTCTTTAGTGAGTAGATGTTAATGAGAAACGTCAGAACAGTTCTTGTTTAATTCAGCCCTGTCCTTTGTTTGTCAGCAAGATCATGCAAAACGATCGCCATGAAACTCGGATTTAAGATGTTATATATGAGTCAGAGAAGAACCCAGCTGATTGGTGCCCCTATTTATGAATTTTTGCAGTTTGGTGCAGATCCACACAAAGATCCAGATACAGATACAATTCTCTGCATTATTCAGGTGAGGGGTGAAGCAACACCAAATATTTTGACATCTTTGTCTTCTACGTGTGTGGCGCCACTTTTTGACCCGCAGATATTTTGTTTTCCATAATTTTTTATTGTTGGGTCTGTCGCGTGATGGAAATATAATCAATGCTCCCACTCGCTCTCAGTGAACCCAGCGAAGGATCCCCTTCTGTGCATTCACATCAGATCCTGAAGACTTTCTGCAGACTTTATACTAAGGGGGCCAAGCTGCAGACAGCCTGGAGGCTCTCACTCAGACATTTGCATACATACAGTACATACACCTCCTCCAGAGAAGTTCAGAGTTCAGTGCATGTCTGAAAGCAGATTGAGTGTAATTTTTGCTGTGTGTATTTTTCTCAATGTCAATAGTTTTACATATTAAAGTTCTGCTTTTTCTTTTTCAAAACACCTCATTTATCACTGTCCTATTTACATGAAACACATTTTCTTAAATTCACTAAAGCAAATCTGCAATTGAAATTTAAATGTAAATGGTCGGCATTTCTAGTCTTAGACAGCCACTCACAGTGCTTTACACTACAAGTCATGATCACATTCGCACTTTCACACACATTCATAAAGCGCCTCTGTATGTTTCTGTATGTTTCTATCACACAGACAGAACAGCCATCAGGCAGTTTAGGGCTCAGTGCCTTTCCATAACACCCTTCAACGTCGGGGCTGGAGAAGCCAAGTATCGAACAACCAACATTCTGGTTAGTGAACGACCCACTCTTCCTCCTGAGCAGCCCACTATAATGTGGCACAGGAAACATAACACACTCTATGCTCTCACACAACACAAACACACATACAGCCGGTGACAAATACTGCAGGTCTATCTAACCCTAACACTGTGGACAGAGTTGGTGCTCTGACGGTGACTTACCTTTCTCGCCTGGACCGGCCTCCTCCTGCACGGACACAGGTAGAGGTATGAAGTGCAGGCAGCGAAGCAGCGGAAGGAGAACACCGTCTCCACCACCGACATAAAGATCAGAGGCACCCACAGAATGATTGTTGTCGCCTGATGAAATGAACACAAAAAAAACAACATTCCAGGTTTTTACAGCAATTCAAGTCATTGTAAAATATTCAATAGGTAAATATTTGCGTTAAACTTACATAGATACGAGTGGGGTCAAAGGGGCATTCGTATGTGATGCTGGAAGAGTCAATGTCTTTAGCAGACGACGTGCAGTGAGTTAAAAGCCCCTTGCCTTTGTCAATTATGGCTTTTACAATAGAAACAGACAAGGCCAGGGTTGAGGCAACCGCCAGGAGGCCAGCCAGGAGGCCGAAGACCAACAGGACCCACTTCTGTGAACACAACATCATGACAATATCTTTTTGAGTGTGTAAAATAAAACATATTGTCCCCTGTAAAAGATGATGGGTTAGTCTTTGTTGGGTAGAGCAGGGGCAGATCCAGGGGGGCACTGGACGGAGCTGCAATCTGATTAGCCCTGACGAACAATGGAGCGAACAATAAACAAGCAATAACTTAAATGTGCATCTCACTGAATCGGGAATTGGGGATGGATGTTGGATAAATAACTGTCCCCTCTGTGTAAATTGTGGCTCCTTTATGGCTCCTGATTTAGAAAAATCCAAGATCAACCACAGTGCAAAAGGGAAGTAGGAGCGTGAAGCTGATACCACATGTATGCAAATTCCTTCCATCATTTAAATAAAGCACACCATGCGTTCAGTGCAACACAAAGGGCAAGTCCCGACAAGAGCCAGTAAATGACAGATGTGAGAGCTGAATGGAGGAGGGAGAAGCTGTGTCACTGAGAGGGGAACAGTTGTTTACCAGGATCCTGTTCCTCTTGTTTTTGGACAACACAATGGCCGTTATCCCTCCTATGATTCCCTGAGGGACACAAGATGTCACAGGTTCAGTTATCACAGACAGATCATACATTACATGATACATGATACAATAATACCACTCACAAGGTTCAAGTTATAGATTAAAAATATAATACATACAGTATAACCTGCTTATACTATCTTAAACCAGTATTTACAACTATTTTAATACATTATCCACTAATTTATTTCATAGCCCTAACCATAGTCTTCATATAAAGATGGACGACATGACAGCTCCCCAAAAGTGAAGCCAAAGCGTCTTGTTCGCCATCTGGTGGTTGGCTGCTGTATAGGCCATATCCCGTCCCCCTCCATGTTAGTGGACGGGATATGGACCATATAAAAAGTCAAACTACATGTCAAATACATTTTCAAAAGATGGTTTCTGTCACTTTAGGTAGTTCTTAGCACACCAATGTTTGTTCAAATGTTTATTTTTCCATTCAGTTTAGTTTTAATGTCATTATGTCATCCTCCGCTCAACCTATCCCAGGACTTATTGACAAACCATTTTTTACAAAGTGGTAATGGCACCGGCAAGCAATGAGACGTCCAACTCCTGAGTATCACCCTTAAACTCAACTGAGCAGCTGTCGGTACATACCCCCAAAAAACAAGGGGCATTAAAATTTTCTTAGCATGTCCAACTTCAGCTCTGTTGCTAGGTAACAGCAATATGGGTGGGATGAGCTGATGACACAGATAATGTAAATCCTCTGTAATCCAGAACCAGTCTCATTTGGGTTCAGATGTCATAGCCTACATGGGCCACGAAGGAGGCGGTCTTCGTCGGTAAGTTAGAATGAGTCCTCCGAAAGCTGCAGCCCCTGAATTGAGACACTGCTTCTGGCTCCTAATAACCAAGATGGCGGCGTTTGTCTCCAGGATATTACCACTGTATTTCTGGACAGTGGGAGGAAGTTGTAACTCATAGTCCATCTTTATGTAAAGTCTTTGGCTAAGCCTTAAACCTTAAAAGTAATACCAAATTACTTCTAAACTCTTCTGTGCTACCACTTACCATGAGGCCTGCCACAATGGCAATGATGTTAGAGGTGGCGTAGACCATGGTGCGAGCCTGAGAGTGTACGTTAATGTGCCTGAGCACAGCGCCGTGCACCAGGGCTCCGAGAAGGAAGTTGACGTGGCCCACCAGCACCAGCCCCAGCCCCATCTTCATCAGGGCTTTGTTGTCCTTGAGGCTGGCACAGCATACTCCTACAGGAAGAAGAATTATGTTATTTAGACCTCTTAAACTCAACTCTGTTATAATTTATAACGTTCAAACGACTAAATAGTGATTGCATTATAGGTTGTGTTCAGCAGCCTGTATTGTCAGAGGGAAGCATGAGGCTCTAATGTAAATACTTGACAGGAGCCAACTGAGTAAACAAGGTGAAATAAGACCATGCCCATAGGTTTATTAAACATCATCTGTTCTATAGAACAAGCTGTAACTGCACTGACAACTTGGGAGCTGACTTGACGTTGTGGTTGCAGCAGAGCGAACAGGAAGCTAACCAGCGATTAAGCACACCATAGCAACACTTGAGTATATAAGTATGTATCCCGCACCCCTGCAGAGACAACTGATGATGTTATCCACCATATAGCTCCTGCAGCTATGGTGACAATTCAGAGATAGGAGGGTAGGGTCTGGGGGGGATTGTGTTGCTGCACTATTAAGTTCCTATACCTCTGAGGGGGAAAATGTGAGCCACCCACCCTCAAATTCCACGTCATGTCCCCTCCTCCCTGAACCAAAACGGGACAAAGGTTTGGGCGGGGTGTTCAAACATTCACCGCCACAGTCAGCTGGCCGGGGGGGGATTCAGGTGGAGACATACACTGGCTTCCAGCTCAGTCTCATTCCTACAGGTGGGTGCTGTGGAAACACCAGCTGTGTTTTTGGTCATAATATTGTTTGTGTGGTGTTTGCTGCCATTTAAGTGCAAACTATCACATACTGAAAAAAACAAAAACCCTATGATATAATAGTTGTGATATTATTTACAGTCTGTACAAACATTCAGCAGCTCTGTTTTTAACTGGAACTAAGAGATATGATCACACCTGCTGTACTGTTTTTACATTGGCTCCCAGTTTTAGGTTGGGATTGATTTAAAAATGTCATTGATTACTTTTAAGCCTGGCCCCAAATCTTTTAATATCCTTATCACCTCTGTGGAGTTTGTGATCTTCAGGTAAGGTTCTGCTGTCACTTCCTGAATTATAGGCTGGAAACTATGGGGGGCAGAGCATTTTCCATCAGGGTCCCAACTCTCTGGAATGAATGGCCTGAGGAAATAAGACTCAGCTAAAAATGTTTATTTTGAAGGAATATTCCAGAATATAATTGTTGTGCCAGGTTATTATTTGATGTACTCCCTTCTGTATTTTAACCAGTTTCGTACATTTTCTATGAATAGTTATTATTATTCATATCCTGAATGTGTATTCATCAAACGTAGTACCTCTTCTATGTGATGTTATATTTTCTGATAGTTACAATGGGTCAGCGTTTTTCTTTCATTCTGTTTGGAGATCTTTGATACTTTTGACCTTATTTAGTTTGTTTTGTAAACACAGGAAATATAGCACGGATGCCTGTAGTGTATTATGGACCTGACCCATCAATAGTCCATAATCAATAATCCTATGCAGCAGATACCCAAAGGTTTCACTTTTATTTAGGTGAAACTTGGAATAAAATAGTACACACACACACACACACACACACACACACACACACACACACACACACACACACACACACACACACACACACACAGACAGACACACAGACAGACAGACACAGACACACAGAACATGTAGGACAACTATGTCTCTTCTCTGAACAACTGAACAGACCACGCCTAAAACTTCTGGCACACAGGACTCCACACACACGCACACACACACTACATGTCGCATTTCAGTAAAACTAAACCATTAAAAGTGAACTTACCTAAATAAACCATGGTGGGTTTACGTCCTCTCCGCTCACATCAGTGTAAAAGTTGTATTAAAGTCATGTCTGGCAGCTTTTTGACTGTGTGCAGCTGTTGGTGTGTCCCTGTCTTCCTCTACTGACGCTCACCTGCACGCACACACACTCAAGTCAGTCATGCGCATGCTCCTACCACCTACCTGTACACAAGCCCCGCCCCTTTACCTTTAGTAACGAAACCTGTTTTTTGTTTTGCTGCTTTATCTCTTATATGTTTCAAATGCAAAGATCAGTTTTTAATGTTACATGTCTTTACAGTTACTCATACTAACAACTTATTAAAGTGTTAAATCAGTCTATACATGATGATTTATATGTACAACCCAATCCCCCACCAGGCCATACACTGTGGGTCGCTTCACTCAAGTGTTGGGACATCATCTTGGCACAGTCTGTTCAGCTAGTTTATCCTCAACACATGTGCCACACTGTCAACCGTGGTCCCTCTTCTTTTCAAGGAGATTAAATCTAAGGAATTAAGGATTGAGGAAGGATTTAATTTCCCTTTACTTTAAATTACACATTTATTCATCACTATTTCTGAAGTTCATCAATTCAATTTCATTCAAATACCTTTATTTATCCATTTCATTTGTGTAAAAGCATCAGTGCGTCCTGATGTCCTGATATAGTACAACTTCATACAATATCTAGCATACCACATACAACATGCAACAAACAACATACAACATACAGAATACCACATACAAAATATAACATACAACTTCCTGCATACCACATCCAACATCCAAAGAGCAGTCAGCATGCATAGTGTTAAAACAATAGATCAGTCTTTCATGAGTCTGATGGATATGGGCACACAGCTTGAGCTTCTTGAGTTGACTCTATCTTCTTCTTCTTATTATTCCAGAGAAAAAGATTAAAAACATGCAAAATGTAATTGTAAACCACTTAAATAAAAATATGTTTTTCAAGTAGCGTATTAGATACATCATTAGATTTATTTATAGATTTATTTATGATCTCTTTTTAATAAAGATAAATGGCATGTTGCAAAGTCAAGTTATTTAAGTCATTCAGCATGTTGCAAAATCTGATTTATTTGTGACTTGAACATCTGTAGACACCGTTTAAGCTATGAATTCACATTATTTACCTTTGACTTATTAGTATATTATGTGTTATTTGTATATCCTAATGTTACATTTGACCCCAGGTACAACTAACCCAGACTATGGGGTGATCTGGAACATTTTACTTCTTGTGTTTCAGGACTAAACTGTGAATTTTCTGTTTGGATTGTAAAATTAAGAGTGACACAATTTTACAGTAGACACATACAACTAGTTTGCATAGCAATTTTGATGCACTCACTCTCAGAGGCAGATAGATATAAAAAATGTTACAACTATCTCCCTGGTTCCTTCTACTTTATAGCAGAGTATTTTATATATTTGCAGTAAGGACTGACATGAAAAAGCATAATGTCCTTGGTATTGTTTTTTGAATTTAATTTTTAAATTTGTGAATTACTTTTGTATGATAATAATATACAGAAAAAAGTATGAAGCATTAGAGGCTACACTGGTGTGGAGATTTCAGATTCATGTGAATGCAGCACATCAGCCTCATTAGTGTGATTGCCAGCAGCTTTCCCTCCTGCCTCTGCTCTCATTTATATCCCACATGTGGCTGTGGAGTCACACAGCTTGGTCCACTCTGAGCTTTGAAATGGGGCTGGTGGGGACCTTTGTTTGCATTTTTGTTGGACATCTTCTCTCTGTTCACTCAGTGACCATAAATAGGCATGATGCCACACTCTCCCGGGATTTTCCAGGATTTCTTGACGGTTTAGTGCCTTTGTCATTTGAGAGAAACTTAGATTTCTCTCCAGACGACACCATCTTCAGCTCCTGGCAAACCCCTGACTTCCACATGCTTGCTGACCTTCCTCCCATCCTGAACGTTCCCAGAGTGCAGGTGTTCTGTGATCAATCTCAGCTCACTGTGCTGGTGGATAAGAGGTCCAACGGTGCCATCTTGACCGTAGAGGAGATTAAGTTGGGTGATGGCTGCTATAGCAACAGAGAGCGACCAAACCAATTTGTCTTCACTTACAGCGTGGACGAGTGCGGAACCACACTTGCAGTGAGTTGTCCAGATTCTCCTCTTTTGTCAGCACCTCTTTGAGGCTTTTTCTGAACCCTCACTCTTGCCTTGCAGATGCATAATGGCTTGGTGATGTTCACCAACACCATCCACATTAATCTCAAAAAAACACTTCCCCCCTGGTGGCAAACTCCTTCCACGGTGCACATCTCCTGCTTCCCAAAGAGGTGAGCCGCCAGAGCCATCTGATGGTGATTGCAAAAAACGCATACTAAAGATAACTAACTGCATGTCTTTACAGGTCTTATGTTCGTCCAAGCTTGTCAGACTCAGTGGCACCTTCTGAGAACGGCAGGCGATTCAATATCAAAGTTGTGACATGTGAGTAATGACTCATAGCGCACATACCTCTACCTAGGCCTAAAAGTCCCCTTATGAAATTACATTTGAATTCACAGTTTATTAGTTCTGCACCAAATTGCACAACTTACATTTTTTCCTTAATCAAGATCCACTGATTAAACCCTGATGAATCAGGGAATATGTTAAACACCCTATCTCACAATGTTAAAGAAAATGGGAGTGCCGTCTGATCTTGATCTGCACCACATTTTAATGGGTTCTTCCTTGTGTAATGCTCCACCCCTCCACAATTTTTTTTTTTTTTTAAATAGAAATCCAGTCTGTAGATTTGGTGTAATCCTGTTAATAGACAAAACACAAACAGGTTTTTACTGTTTCCTGTAGCTTCCTGGACCAGTGTCACAGAGTCAAAGGTCTATAGAAGAGGCGAAGTTATCAACCTGCAGGTTTCTGCCAAAACTGCACCTGATCAGCAGCTTTTCATCCAGTCCTGCTTCGTCTCTGCGTCCCCGGCGCCTCGGAGTAAACCTCGGCATGCAGTCATAATGAACAAAGGGTGAGCATCCAGCCAGTCAGGTCATCATCATTACACTGTTGTGTCTAAATTTTCAATATCTGTGGCAGGTGCACAGCCCCACTGGGTTCTCCTCATCCCCTCGTACAGTTTGTGGCCTCCAGCAGAAGGGATGTGGTCAATTTTGCTCTGAACACATCATATCTCATTTCTGAGGTGAGTCCTTTTTTAAATTTATTATCTTTAACCTGTATGATGGTGTTGCTGGAGACAGGGCATTTTCACATGTGTGGGTTAAAAATGACTAAAGTTATTGCTAGATTTCCACAGAAAATTAAAGGATGGTATGTCTAACTTTTGGAGTTGATGGGTCAAAGGTTAAGGTCAACATAAATGGTTCAAAAATGTTTTCTGACTGACATAATCTGACTAAAGAGACAATTTAAGCCTTATATTGACCAGAAAGTCATCCCCCTAAGCACCAGCATAAAAAGGTGACTTATTGGATGCCCCATCTACAGAGGCTTCGGGGATCTACAGCGACTGCAGGTTTGCTTCTGATCCGCCCCTTTGCTGCATGGGTTTCCCTTTCATGTTTAAACTCTTTTCTTAATGCCCAGTAATGGCTTTAAAAATATTATTCCTACTCTTATATCCTGTGATTTCATTCCTGTGAAAATGGCATCATACACACTTAAAAATGCATCTTTCAAGGCATTTCTTCCTCCTATAGTTGTATAGATACAGCTTTGACAGCATTATTCAGTGATGCTCTCACCTCCACTAAGGAGGTTGTTCTGTCTAACAGGATTATACAAAAACTGCTAGATGTATAACGATGAAACAGTGTGACAGGATTCAAAATCTGGATTTATTGGTATAGGCTACACCATTGTGTAGGTTAGACATGTAGTGTGGCCCTAGCTCAATGCTTTTAATTGAAGGGAACAGTTGGGCCTTGATCGAGGTATAAATTATATTAAGTGCCATTCTAGTTTTATAATTTCCCTCAAAGGCCTCCGGTTTCTGCTGTTCAACTGAGTGACCTTATTAACTCTTTATTTATTTTTTTTTTCCCCTCCTTGAAGCTGTACGTTCACTGCAGCGTGATCATCTCACAACAGGGTGTCACTCATGACTCTAAATCCTGCAACTACAACTTAATCCAGTCTAGGTACAATACTGATACACTGGCACGCATATATACACAGTTGTATTCTGTTGCTCTACCATGACTTCTAAAATGTTCTCATGTCAGATGGGAAGACCTCAGTGGAGACGTTGAGGTATGCAAGTGCTGCAGCGCGATGTGTAAAGACCTGACAGTGAGGCACCATCCTGAAGGTCAGTGCTATTTTTAATATGCAATAATAAATATTTTGGGGTATTTCTTAATAACATGATGCCTCATGTCATTTCAGATCAGATCAGGGCTACACTCAGCACTGGTCCATTAGTCATTGTGGACAAGGATATTGAGATGAGCTCAGAACATGTCTCTGAACCACCAAAAAAGCCCTCTGCCCCCGTTACCGACTCCATGCAGTCTGACGCTGCAGTGACAGGAGATGCAATCATTTCTGGTGCATCTCGATCAAGAAGCAAGGTCTCGTCTCCTCCACAGGGTGTAGTCATGGTGAGTCAGGACCCAGCAGCCAGACTGACCCTTTGGCTGCCTGGACAGCTGCAGGAGACTGAAGACGGTTTGACAAATTGGTTAAAATCAAGCAAGAAAATTTCAAATGACCGTCCTGCACCACAACCTTCAAATCTCCCCATGAACCAGATCGAAGGTCAAAATCTCAATGAACTGAAAGGTGACATTTCGTTATGGGACCTGAAGTTTCCTGTAATGGTTGACGGATGGTCGATTCCAGCAGAGGATTCTCCAAGACAAACGTGGCCCGGAAGCTCTGCAGTGTTTGGCCCAGACGTTCCAGAAGTCGTCTTCCTTCTGCCAGCTGAGGCGCCTGTAAATGACCTTAACCTGGTTCCTTTTGACCAAGTGGAAGATGAGCCAGCTCAAATGCAGGCAGATGCAGCCGTGACAACCAAAGAAGGAACAAATGAACAACCAATAATTCGCTCAAAACTTGAGATCTCCAAAGGCCCAGATGGGACACAGACGCTGAGTTATGAGGAAGAGGCGGTGAAGCATGAAGAGGGAAAAGGTGGAGCTAGAGGATGTGGGATGGATGGGTCTAAAAGAAAACAGGAGCCCAGACAGAAGGGGCTGCGCTCAGCCTTCCTAGATCTGCTGAGGTATGTAGACATGGAAACGTTGTTTTTTTTTTTTTTTTTGTAATGTCATTGTAGAAGCTAATTTATATTTTCTTCTCCTCAGGACCATGGACAAAGGAGAATAATTGCATCTATTTTATAATTGTACGTTTTTTTTATGTAATAAACTGTTGAGCAATATTCTGGAGTTTTTTTCATTGTCATTCCAAGCTTTTGGTTTTTAACTGTATATAAAGATGGATGATGCAGCTCCACTTCCTCCCACTATTCATGAATTAAACTTGGAAATCCCAAATACAAACATTGCCATCTTGCACATTGGAGCCAGAGTCTGCAGCGTTTGGGGGTGGAGTTGCAGTATTGGGGTCCTGTCAATACACAGCTCGAGTCACTCTCAGCTGTGAGCCACGATTCTTTTAAAACATTAACTAAGAATGTCACTCAGTGCAGCTTATACCTCCACCAGGGCCCAACAGTCCCCTTAACTTCAATCTGCACAAACATTCCCACAATAATAAATATCAGTCCTCTACAAATGCCTAATTTTGCCTTTTCCATCAAGATCCATGAATTATTTCCTGGGAAATCAATGAAAATGCCCCAAAAACTGCTACTCTTGCAGTGTTAATATCTGCACCAAAACCCAATGGGTTAGTTATTGACCCACACTGCATCCCTCCAAGTTCTGTGGTTTTCAGTCCTGTCATTTTCTGCATAACCCTAACTGATGAAAACATAACCCCCTTGGCATAAGTAATTAAAACCAAACTCACAAGAGAAATGTCTTAAAGCAACATCAGCATGATACACACTATCTAAAATGACAGAGGTCATCTCTGAGAACTTTTATCTTTTTGTTCTTGTCCATTCCCATCATATAACATGAAGGAGCAGGTCTATGTATGGACTAAACTGCAGCCAGCCACCATGTAGTGATCAAGATGCTTTGGCTTCACTTAGTTATATCACATCTTTATTTTATTGACCAATATTCAAATGCACATCAGGTACAATTGCATAGATAAAATGGACATAAAGCTAAATATTGTAAAACACATTGCCCATTTTTATATAAGGCTGTGTATGTATGTATATATATATATATGGTTTTAAGAAACAAATCAGATTTCCACTCTAAAAAAGAACAATACAGCTTGACCTATTTTTTTTTTTTTTACAGTATTTATTTCATTATTTAACACTTCTTCCACTGCTAAATCGTCCTGTAAAGCATGAATAAACAGTTTTTCAGGGTGTATTTCCTCCCAGATGTCGCTGTGGGGAGCAGGGCTGAGTAGTTGGGACGGTACAGTGTGCTCTCTCCCTTTTACACCGTGTGTGTGTGTGTGTGTGTGTGAGACCCCGGTCACTGTTTCCTCCGCACCTCTCTCTCTGTATAAAGTGCCCACGCTTCCCTCCCGCAGTCTCTTTCACCGACCACAAAACAACCGTGAGTGTCTAACTCACCGTTCTAGAAAAAAAAACTTTAAAATATAAAAAAAATACAAAATACAAAACCTACAAAATCTAAATAAAAACAAGAATAAGAAATACTTGAAACAAACGCTTTAAAAAAATCGTAAAAATTGTTATTTAAAAAAATATCGTAAACAAGAGGCCTCGGGCTTATCCCGACGTTGGCGTCTTTAAAAACAACAAAAAAAACAAGGAGGAATCGGAACAGTTCGGGATTTATTTTTGTTTTATTTTTCAATTCAGATTTTTATTTTTTATTTTATTTAAAGTGTTCTTCACCGGGCTGGATCAGACAGCCACAGACCTTCCAGTCTTTATTCTGACGAGTGAACCGCAGTCTGGACTCCTTCATATCGGCTTTTTTTGAATGATCATTTTCGGTTTGAGAGAAGCTTCATTTTAACTGAGCCAAGTCCGAGGAATGAACACAGCGACCGGGAGTTATCCGATGGCTTCTCTCTACGTGGGCGACCTGCACCCGGACATCACGGAGGCGATGCTGTACGAGAAGTTCAGCCCCGCCGGACCGGTGCTCTCTATCCGGGTCTGTCGAGACATGATCACCCGGCGATCCCTGGGATACGCTTATGTCAACTTCTCCCAGCCTGCAGACGGTAAGAGGACATGTCCTGTTCCCGTGTGTGTGTGTGTGTGTGTGTGTGTGTGTGGCTGCAGCACACACCTGTATAGAAAAGGCAGAGAAGCATGCACCCTTCCAATGTTGGCAATGTCACCCTATGCTTTCAATGTCAAGCCTCAAACTGTCAACATAACAGCATGCAACAATAATGGCAATATGCAATAGATTAGATTTATCTGTCAAAATATGTTTGTTTACACACAAGAACTGTATAGATTGATCAAAAATCTATAGTCTGAATCACACATTTACCTCATCCAAATGTATAGCCTACTACAGTCCAAATAAATAGGCTATACATACACAAGATTGCACATTACTTTACTGCTCTCTAACACAATCGCATAACCCAATATCACAAGATTTATCATCTACCAAATTATCATGTGTCAAGTGTTGTATATTTCTTCTATGCCTCATTTCTTCAACAAATTCTATTCATCCTCAATGAATCAGAAACCCCAAAATGATAGTTAATCTACTGGAGTTTTGGCAAGTTCTTGTGCCTGATTGTACCACTTCTTGTGTACTCCTGGAAATATGTGTCACTGCTGTTGTTAAAGCCCCGACCCAATGTAGTGTTTGACTTAATCTTTAAAGTCAACAGAAAGGCCATGTTCTTCTTGTCGGTTATGAAATATAGACGTTTATCCAAGGTTGATCTTTCGCATTCAGCCCAAAATGACCCATTTCTGCTCCTATTTTAAGACAGAGTGAAACTAATTCCCACTGCACGCCGCTGCCATATTTCCACTGAGCGCGAGAAAATGGGACGAGCACAGCTGAATAATAACCTCCTGTATGGTCTGATTGATAAACCAGTTTGTTTTACTCCCAGGTTAATTTTCTTACTGGTTGCTGATTAGTTGAATCTTAATCCAGGCTAATTCTTTATCTATTAGGACCTGATGCCACATGTACGAAGTGCCTTTATTCGGAGAGTTGTCCATGTACAACCAGTGGTATTGAACATTGAGCAGTTGTAGCAGGTGGTTGTGTTGCCGTCAGCGGCCTGGTGATAATGTTTACTTTGTCTGGACTCTTTTTTTTCTTCTGTGGTCGTGTATCAACACCTGTGACAACTTCTCTGTGCGACCGTCGGTTCCCAACAGCTGGAGTAATGATGGTTTACAACCGGCTCACTCCCAGAGAGGTGGTCTCACTCGCTGTGAGAGGCCTTGAGTGAGAAGACACCATTTGTTCTTGGGAGGTTTAGATGTAAAGTAGGGGGAGGGGGCTTCAGGGTATTTAGATGGTGTCCAAACCATGCACGTGTCTGTGGGTCTACAGGCGTTAAAACACAGATAACGATGACATGGTTTGTGAACGAAGAGCGGTGCCTGGTCACTACAGATGATTTCATGCAGCCAATTGTCTTCATTTAATTCTTTACACATCATACGTGTGAACACTCCAGAGACTTGGTGTTGCACAATTCCTGTTGAATATGTCTCTTTGCGATCAATGGTACAGAGTGCTCCACTGACACTCCACGCCAGCACATACCTCTCAGGACCCCTCTCTAAATATAGAGCTTCTATCTGAGCAGCCGAAAATCTGCCTGCCCATAATATTTTACCTATTAAATGACAGAAAGAAACATTTTACAACACTGACTATTTCAGCGTACATCTTTCTAAATGGCATCATGTAATCTAAAAACACTCATCTTGTATTCCATAGAGGAACCTTCCACTGTTTGACAGTGATACACACACGCACTCGAATCGACACACACACACCTTCTCTGAGCACATGGGTTGTAAAGTACAATTGCGAGCCAAACTGCTGATGCCAGCAGACGCAAGGCAGCTCCGTTTTGTTTACCAGACACTTTTAGCTGGATAGCCCGGCCTGCGTTTGTGTGTGTGTGTTACTGTGGAGTGACTGAACAAAAGGGTGTTTGGTATTTGTGCCAACGTGGACATTAAGAGCCTGTGTGATAATTAAAGCAGTAGACAGTGAAAAGCTATGAAGACAAACCTGAAACACACTATTTCTGATGCTGTTGTCTGAGGTTCTGCCACTGTGACTGGCCCATAGGTGGGATGCTGCCCAGCAGCATGTGTTGAGTCAGAGAGCAGGGGCCATGTGCTTGCTGACTGCAGCTGCCCCCCACCACATGTCCCAGCTGCTCACAGACAACTTGTCAGCCTCATAGCCGACTGCAGTATCTGTGCGTGCTCTGTAAACAGGCTGGCAGCAGGGATCCTCCATTGTGGCACACACAGCACAGGAGGACACGAGCAAACTATTTTAATACACTCCTCCGCTGTTGCCTCGTGTTACCTGTCCAGGAGTATTATTATGTTGGGGCTGTTGTTATTAGCGTAAAGCACATGGCTCCATTCTAGTCACTGTTGCACCATGGGACTTTCAGAATAGAAATATTTTTTTATTTTGCACGATGAAAGCATGATATGTTGCGTACATATCCGTAACTGATATGTTTTCAGACTCGTGTTTCCATGTAAACAGTCCCCCATGACCTTTCCCTCCGCCCCTCTGACCCTCCTCCCCCAGCTGAGAGAGCCCTGGACACCATGAACTTTGACGTGGTGAAAGGGAAGCCCATCAGAATCATGTGGTCCCAGAGAGACCCCTCCCTCAGGAAGTCTGGAGTGGGCAACGTGTTCATCAAGAACCTCGACAAGTCCATTGACAACAAGGCCCTGTACGACACCTTCTCCGCCTTCGGCAACATCCTCTCCTGCAAGGTAGAAGTTTCCCCTAAACGTCAGCGGGGGACTTTAGATGATCCCACTTTCATATCTGGCTAAAAACTATCTGTTAGCTTAGCATAAAGGCCAGATAGAGGAGAACAAGGATAACCTGACCTGAGGGGGTTATGGTTGTTGCTTAACTCTCACTCTTTTTTTTACATTCTTTAATTTACATTATTTGCTAAATTTCAGTTTGGACTCCAAACAAACATAACATAATTAGACATTCTGATGGGTTCTGTTACCTGCAGACAGAGCCAGGCAAGTGGTTCCCATTGAAGACCAAAACTGCCAAAATTACAAATTAAGAAATAACTAAATGACTCAATAATATACAAATTACATCCAGAAATAAATAATTAAATGTATAAAAAATACAATAGATAATAACAAAACAGTTTTATGGTGAAAAGGTAACCTATTTATTTATGAATTTATTTATACATACTATACACCCAATCAGCTGGCGCAATTGAATGACTTGATAATATATAAATAAAATTAATGCAAAAATAAATAATTAAATACATAAGAAATGCATTTTGATTCCTGCATGTATCTCTTTATTTATGTTATAAATAGTTTTCTTTACTATTCATTTTGGAAGTTTTCTGTCCTCCATAGATTTGTTATCTTTGTCTTGTTATCTTTGTCTTTATGCTAAGCTAAGCTATCCACCTGCTGAATGTAGCTTCATATCTAGCGCACAGAAGTGAGTGTGGTATCAATCTTCTCACCTAAATCTCTGCAAGAAAGTGAACAAACACATTTCACAAAATGTCTCATTATTTATTTTTTAAGGTTCAGGAAGTACTTGCATGTTGGCATATTCACCTATACAGTGTGTCTTTCCATCTCCAGGTTGTGTGTGATGAAAATGGTTCCAAGGGCTATGCCTTCGTCCACTTCGAGACCCAGGACGCTGCTGACCGTGCCATTGAGAAGATGAACGGGATGCTTCTGAATGACCGCAAGGTGTGAGTGTCCGATCATCTAGGAGCACATGTTCTGCTGTTTACTCATGTTAGCGTTAATTAATATTAGGTGATGGCGACAGCTTATGTGGATCAGACTGACATAAACCTGTGATACGTTTTGTTACTCATTTATAAATCTGAGGTGTGTGTTCCTGCACTTGTGTTGAGTGAACTGACTTGTCGTGTCTTTTTTCAGTTGGAGAGTTTGTGTGTGAATAATCGGACTAATAAACTCACTACTGCCAGTAGGAAGATAACCTCTAAACTGATAAACAAAACCAAAATTCTAAAACCTCTAACTAATCTTTCCTACCAGATGCATTTTTTTGTTACTTCCATTTGTCCACTTGCTGGTCACACGTCTTGGAGTGTTTGTGTGTGTGTGTGTATGACCACGCTTGTGTGTTTTAGTGATGGATCGAATGCAGGAATGCAATACTGGATGGCAGAAGGGGAGAGGTCGTCGTAGCAAGGTATATAAGATCATTTGGTCGTCCTCAGCTTTCCTTTGTACTGTGAGACTCTGTTTCTCCATCCTTCTCCATCCACCTCCTCATCCAGTTTGGACCAAGAGTTCTGATGGTAGTCACTGTGTAGCATGCCAACATATCTGCCTGCCTCTGGTGATGTTAACAACAGTTTGTTGTGGTTGTTTTTCAATGTTTACCGCAGGAATGATGATGAAATGTAGCTGTGACGTTATAAATGTTGTCCATGTTTTTTGTCAAAGGATCCTTTACTTATAGTGCTTGCGTGGTCAGGTCTGTACGGAGCGTTCTTTAGCTGGAAACCCAGATGACCAGTGTTTTTTAGATCGGAAAAAAAGAGATGGAGCCTGGTTTGCTTTTCAAGTTTCTCAGGACTGTTTTACGAGAGTGTGTTTTGCTGCTCTCCCTCCATTTTCAGGTTCGTGGGTCGTTTCAAATCGCGAAAAGAACGGGAGGCTGAACTCGGTGCCAAAGCCAAAGAGTTTACCAATGTCTACATCAAGAACTTTGGGGACGATATGGACGATGATCGGCTGAAGGAGTTTTTTGACAAATATGGTAAACTGATTAGATCTAAATATTTACACATATCTGACACAGATATTCACTGGTGTCATGGGTATTGATGCCCGTCATGGCGAAAACGTTCAAAGAATCACCTCCTCGTTAGCAAGTTGTCTTTAAAGTAAAAGCACGTGTTTGTTTTGTTCCTGAAATGCTTTAGAATGATGAATTACAAAGCTTGTGAACTTGGGACTGAAGATTGTGTTGATTGTTTAACAGATATAGGCGACATGCAATTTGTGAAAAAATAAGACCCAACTCAGTCAATCCTTCAAATCTAAACACAGATGAATCAAATTCAGTTTTATTTTATGAAAAGCACACTAAGGAATACGCTCTGCAGCATTAATACATACCAAGAGAACAGCCCATTTCAAACATGCAGGTTTAGAACGTGCACTGCACTCGTTACCTAAAAATCGTAATGTAGTCTTCTTCTTCTGTCTTTCGTCCACGTTTTTTGGCCTGTGCAGGTAAAACCCTCAGTGTAAAAGTGATGACAGACCCCACTGGCAAATCCAGAGGCTTTGGATTTGTTAGTTACGAGAAACACGAGGATGCTAACAAGGTACTTTGGTCCCATGGAAATGTGAAAAGTGTATTTTAATGTCTTAGAAAGTTCCTCTGATAACTCTGTCTTCATCCAAAGGCAGTAGAGGACATGAACGGCACTGACCTCAATGGCAAGACCGTGTTTGTGGGGCGGGCGCAGAAGAAGATGGAGCGGCAGGCGGAGCTGAAGAGGAAGTTTGAGATGCTGAAACAAGAAAGGATCAGTCGTTATCAGGTCAGCAGGAACATAAACATTGGATACAGTCACTATTATATATTTTTCTTCGATAATGTGTTTTTTTCAACGAAACGTAATGGTTGATCGTTTCCTTTCAGGGTGTAAATCTGTACATTAAGAACCTGGACGACACCATAGATGACGAGAAACTGCGTAAGGAGTTCTCTCCATTCGGATCCATCACAAGTGCCAAGGTAAATAAAATCAGTATAGTCATGCAATGTATCACCACTACAAAATAAAACACTTATACAATACAAAATGGGAAGATAGATGGGTAAGTGGATGGATGGAAAAAGACTAAAATAGCAGGAGAAGAGAGAAATTCACTGAAAGAAAAAGGGAAATTCCTATAAAAAAGGCATAGATATAACATATATTGCACCAGACATCACATATAGATAAATTATTGCAGTGTTCAGTATACATATGGCCATGAGGTCGAAACTGTTTTGGTCTATTTTTTGGGCGATGTGATGGACCTGAAGCCCTTCCCAGAGGGTGGCAGCTTTAAAAGTTAATGTCCAGGATGGGATGTGTCTTTAACTATGTTGGCCGCGGGAGATGAGAGGGCAGTGGTCAGCAGCGGGCAACACATTGTTTTAGTACAAACAGACAGCACTGACACAATGTGTATGCTTGAATTTATTCAGACACGCTCCCTCTTCATTTCAGGTGATGCTGGAGGAGGGCCGCTCCAAAGGCTTCGGCTTCGTCTGCTTCTCCTCCCCTGAAGAAGCCACCAAGGCTGTGACCGAGATGAACGGCCGGATCGTTGGCTCCAAACCTCTCTATGTGGCTCTGGCTCAGCGCAAAGAGGAGCGCAAGGCCCACCTCACCAATCAGTACATGCAGCGTATTGCAGGCATGAGAGCCATGCCCGCTAATGCCATCATCAATCAGTTCCAGCCCACCAGCGGATACTTCATGCCAGCAGTGCCACAGGTGTGACCAAATTGTCCAGAATCGTTGCTACATAAAATCGTAAAAAATGGTTGTAGGGCTAGGCTGCTGTCTCCACATTCAAACTCACCACTGTGGGAGCCAGAGCCTTTGGTTGCTCTGGACCAGGACTCTGGAGATCTCTCCCACCTCACATCTGCCAACTGGACTCTATTAAACTGTTTAAATCTCAACTCAAGACACATCTGATTAGATCAGTCTCCCATACATAACATCTATCCCATATGGGCTTATTTATGATATATTGTCAGGTGTCATTGGGTTTCTAGAAAGGTACCGTCGAATAAAATGTATTATTAATAGTATTAATCGCTGTGGTATTGGAATCAACAGGGAGATACTCTTGGACACAATGGATTCAAAATATGCTGACATACTTTATTAGAATTCAGAAAATCAAAAAAGAATAATCCCAAACTCATCCAAATTAGGTTTTTGTATTGCTTGTCCCTGAGGTCACGAGGCAAACTTCTGAACTGTTATCATACGCCAACACAGTTTCTATTTTATTCCAGTAAAATGCCACATCTTCTTTGTTTTTTTTAAAGCTGTAGTCATGTCATTGGTTTAACGCTGTTAGATGACATCGTTCTTTCTTGTGTCCACCAGGCCCAGAATAGGACTACATATTATGCACCCAATCAGTTGGCCCAAATGCGGCCCAACCCCCGGTGGCAGCAACAAGGTGGTAGAGGTCAAGGTGAGTGTTTGGCTTTGTTTGATGATGCATCTATCACCACGTTCAGACCTAGTATTAACATCCGTCCTGTGTGATCAAACCAAAAGTGATCAGTGCAACGCTCAGGTCTGAACGCACTCAAAAGCATCTTCAATGCATCCTGAGATCTGATCACTCAGATCTCCACATTATATTAGTTCTCTGAAAAGACACCGATCACCACAGAAGGATTTGTCTTTCTTCATAGCAAAGCTGCACATAGCTCAGTTGATTCATTCGGCCCCTCCTGACTCCTCTCTCTCCCTACCGCTCTCTCTCGCTCACTGGCTCACACAGACACACTCCCATTTTGTCATCAGTCACACCTGTAAACTCAGAGTGGGTAAAAACATCCTTTGGCCTCAGGAACATAAATGCCTGTGTGTTAATTTGCATGGAGAGCAGGAAAGTGAGATCTGATCACAATTGGTGTAAACAGACGAAACTTAGAACTGTCCACTTGTGATGGGATCTTTCAGGAAGGATGTTAATACCAGGTCTCACCAGTTCCTATCAGTAACTTAGTTTACTGAAACATCATCATTCATTTTAAAACTTCTGTGCGGTTATACATGGAGTCCATTAATGCTTCTGTCACTCTCAGGTGGTTTCCAGGGGATCCCCAACTCGCTGCGTCAGCCAGGACCTCGGGCCAACCTGAGACACATGACTCCTAATAACAACACACAGGGACCACGAGGTGTGTTCACCAATAGCAAGCAGCCAGACAGATCACCATACACCACCATACTGTAAAAGTTGTCAAGAATCGGTGTAAATCCTGCCCCATTTCTTCTCCTCGCCACTAGCTGCTGGCCAGTCCATGGCTCCTCGTCCCTCCATGGGCGTCCCAGGCCCCCGAGCCATGCCTCCTTACAAATATGCCACTGGCGTCCGCAACCCCAACCCTCAGGTGGTGCAACCGATTGCCTTGCAGCAGGTAAGTGCAAAAGATCAATCACATCATCCTCTCTTTCAGAAAATAATTTAAATTTTTTGTCTTTATTATCCTTTTTATGTGTTCTTTCAGGCTCAGCCAGCTGTGCACGTTCAGGGCCAGGAGCCTCTTACAGCCTCCATGCTGGCTGCAGCGCCCCCTCAGGAGCAGAAACAGATGCTGGGTAAGACGTCTATTTCACATGAATTACCTTAAATTATTTTACATTTTTCAGCAAGCTGATTTATTCTCCTTCACTTTTTTTAAATTTTCCGAATAGGGGAGCGTCTTTTTCCTCTGATTCAGGCAATGCATGCCAACCTGGCGGGAAAGATCACTGGCATGCTGCTGGAGATCGACAACTCTGAACTGCTTCATATGCTCGAGTCTCATGAATCTCTTCGCTCAAAGGTACGTGGCTACCTCTGTCCTAATCACACCGAAGGGTCTGTCATCTGTTTAGCACACTGTGACTTGATACTTTATGATTTCTTTGTATAGGTGGAAGAAGCCGTCGCCGTGCTACAGGCCCATCAGGCAAAGAAGGACGCCACTCAAAAAGTGGGCACCATGGCTACTGCTGCTGCTGCTGCCACATCCTGAAGACTGTGTGTTGTATTGGATTGGTATGATCATACACAAGCAGAAAAACAATTCATGATCATGCATATTTGATTTTTTGTGGCACTAATGAAAAGTGTTTGTTTTGTTTCAGGGCGAAGAAAAAGCCAATTGGAAGAGAAACGCTACGCTGACTCCAAACACCAGAGCCTTCTGAAGTATTATGCAAAAATTAAAAACCAAGAAAAAAAAAAAAGAAAATGGAACTTGAACATTTAAAAAACATTTCAGTTCATAATTTTTTTGATCTGTAATACTTTTTAAATGAATCTTGAACGCAGGTCCTTCAATCAGTGGCGAAGGAAAATGAGCCTTGTTCTTTTTCTTTGCTTGACATTTGATACTTGATTTGAAATGAAGGAACCCTCCGATCATGTTTTCATGGGTGTGTGGTATTCTCAATAAAGGGATGATATATCAAGGTCACCACTCTTGTGTTATTTAATCCTTAAATGTAACCTGTTGTATTCAGTTTCAAGAAAGTGTCATTGGTGTTACAGGGTAATGGGCAGAATAGTCAGGCTACAAATTATATAATGTTAAACATCATACTGTATTTTTATTTTGGCTGAGCAGGAGTCCTTTGGACTGATGGTTGATAAAAGAGACATTAAAGGGGAAAAGATAGTATTTAAGTTTGCCTCTTAAAAAGGTATTTCGCATTCAAGACAGAAAAATAGGTAAAAGAAAATCCTGAAGAGAATTGTCACTGATCCTTAAATTAGAAACATCCAGGTAATAATCATAACCATGATTTCAAGGTCTGACTTTTGCATGTTTTTATATTAAGCTCTTAAATTCTAAATCTCTAATTGCTTCTAATTTTGCATTTAAGTCTACGATGTTGTCATGAATAAATATCTGTCAACTTTAATGTTTTGCTCAAACTGTCATTTTCACTTTTTCAGCTTTTATAAATTAGGGATCTCGTCATTCCTTATTGTTCCTTGGTCAAATTACATTCAACTAAAGGTGTTGCAGTGTGGGAACATGAGTATGACATTTACGTAGGAAATATGATTTTTCTATCATTTGGATAAAGTGGCTTTTAATGTCATTAATATACAATATAACTACAATAGAAATATCTAAAAAAATCAGTTTAATCCATATTCTCCACATGTTTTCAGAAAGGTCACAGGTCAAACTGCTCATTGGACACAGTGAACTTAAGAGCCTCAAAAGACTATTTATTTCTAGCAGGGAATATACAACAGCTACACGACTTGGTTACAAAAGGTTTTAGAAAAGATTAATTATTTATGTAATTAATAACGCTGCTGCTTCTCCTATTACGAGAGACCTGATTTTATTATGAGTTGTTTGTTTATTCTAATTATATGATAGAATTACCTCAAAACATACTTCAACCGTTGTTTATTACTTTATCTGGCTTTTCAACTGTTTTGTCTTGCTTGTTGTAAAGCATTTTGTAACTATATTTTGAAAAGTTATTACTATTATTATTATTATTATTATCATGAAAAAGATAGACTGACATTCTGTCCAGTTATCATGCATGATCCTCATCAGCAGAAATAAAAGAGCACCACACTTAACATGAAGTGCATCATTTTTGTTTCATTGAAACTGAGATCAAATATATACAAGCATATAAGTTATTATCAAAATATTGACATTACTCTTAAGTTTGATAAATACAGAACTGTTTCACACATTTTGAGTTGAAGTTCAGGTTTCCTCTGACAGGGGGCGGTACAGATCACCAGACCAGAGGGGCGGGCTTTAGTGTCCCTCCACCAATCACAATCTCCCGGGGTTAGGGTTGAAGGGTCAGATCCAATATGGCGTCGAGCAAACGAGTGCTGTATGTCGGTGAGTTCTTCTTATTTCTCATTAAAACTCGCAGAAGTAACGTTTTTAATGTGTGCGCAGTTAGTTCAGTTGTGTTGTTGCTTCGACGGTGTAAAAAAACAAACATCTATAAAGTGGATATAACGTGAATAAGTGCACGGAGGGAAGCAGCCGGTACAATGTGGTTCAACAGTGAAATGATAAAACACTACACATAAGGTAAAAGGTGCAGGATCTTGAATACAACACGTAAACCTGCCTCGTTTTCCTCTTGTTCAAATGTGCATAACTATACACAGTAGTAGATACAGTTTGAAGCCATGAATGGGCGGATGTGTTGCCTGTTGTCGAGCTCAATGGTGTGTTTGTGTCAGGTGGTCTGGCTGAGGAGGTGGATGAGAAGGTTTTACACGCAGCGTTTATCCCGTTTGGAGACATCACAGACATCCAGATACCGTTAGACTATGAAACAGGTGAGAGCTGGGATTGTACAATAACTGCACCGCCTCGGCCATTTCAATGGTTTCTGATGTGGAGCTGCATTAATCTGTCTTATATTCTGTTTTCAGAGAAGCACCGAGGATTTGCCTTCATTGAGTTTGAAATGGCTGAGGTATGTAGGAGTTATAGTGCTAAAGTAAACTGGCTGCAATTAGGGCTGGGCAATAAAACAATATCAACAATCATCACAATATAACTGTTATCAATAGCAATACAATACAAAGTCCAATACATATTGATCTAACATTAATACATTGTGTAAGCACAGTAAACACATGATTCATCCATTTCAGATCTGTCAAATGTTTGTCATTCTCTGCTCTTAAACAAGATTTTCAAACCTCAGACTTCACTCAGGAGCAAATATCAGCCTAGATAAAGATAACAGAAATAATTAAGTAACTATAACAACTGATGTAGTTTTATCTTGATGTAGTTTTCGGGTCATAACGCCCAGCCCTAGTATTCTGATATCAACTAATTCATTTGTATGGTCAATGAGAAAATGCCTGAATACTTATAATTAAACTTTGAATTAAATTACATATAAATGTCTTGGATCCAGGTTTTTCGCAGCCATGAACCATAAGAGCACAGAGTGTATAAAACATGAGTAATATAAGAGAACGATTGGGACTGAGGTTCACTCAGGAGACTGTTTAAAGTATTGTCAGTAATGGGCAATCTTCAGTTATTACTGATGTTATAGTGTGTAATGAATGGAATGAATTGATCAGCATCGTTGAAGAAACATGCTGTCTTATTCTGAAGAAGGTTAATGGTAGACTGACAGGTGAATGCATTGTAAACATAGTTAGCTATTGCACCTGGAAAATCTTTCAGGGTTAAACCTTTTTATCTTTATCTTCTGTAGGACGCAGCCGCAGCGATCGATAACATGGTAAGTGGATCACATTCCTGCACACGCATGCCAGTGATGGTTTGTTCCTGTCTCGCTCCGTTTACCTAAAAATTCTAAGCAATATTAAATATATAACTTAATTTGAACAAATAAAACTAGATAAAAAGCAACATTTGAAATGAAAACCAATGTAAAGAATGGATTATTTTTTCTCAGCAAATATAAAAAAATAAGTATGTGAAAATTCGTTTTAATTCAAGGTCATATTCAACAATTTGAACAGCAAAACAAAATCATCCTCTCTTGATATGAATGTTTTTGTTTAATTCATCAGAATGAGTCTGAGCTTTTCGGTCGCACTGTCCGAGTCAACATCGCCAAACCCATGAGAATCAAAGAAGGTTCCTCTCGACCAGGTGATTATTGGAAACCTATTCACTGATGACTTCCCCTCTGCAGTGATTTTAAATCCACAGGTTTGATTTTAACTGTGCTTTCCCTCAGTGTGGTCGGACGATGACTGGCTGAAGAAGTTCTCGGGGAAGACTTCAGAGGAGGCTGATGCTGAGGCAGCGGGTGGAGAAACAACCACCACGGCAACACAGGAGGTGACAGTTCAATCTACCTGCTGCTGGTGTTACTGACTAACTTAATTAAGATGGTAAATGAAGTAAGATCTTTTTTTCTTGTAGGCTGAGCCTCCTGCTAAAAAGGGCAGAGTTAATCCTCAGGTCTATATGGACATCAAGATAGGCAACAAGCTGGCAGGGAGACTACGCTTCCTCCTGCGGGCGGACATCGTTCCCATGACAGCAGGTGTGTATGCAGTGTCCTGAGTGGCTCTAAACTCATCACTCACATGTACTATTTGTTTTGGGGTTTAATGAGGGATGTGCCTGATGCTTGGTGCTGGCACAATTGCAACCAATCAGTTTCCAGTTCAGGACAAACAATATAACTGCCTTTTGGTGTTAACGTGATATTCTTCCTGTCCATGCAATGCTGAAGAAATGTACCGTGCAACAAACTCCACAACCAGATGAACACACACCAGGTTCACACACTGCCTCATCTCTCGAGGAGTATTTTGAACTTTGGTGTCAGGCAGGACTTGTATTTGCATGAAATTGATTTGATTGGCCAGTGTTTGCACTTTAGTATTTGTTTTAACATGATATAATTGGCCACTGCCTGTGCTAACACTTCCTATATGTGTGAATGCTCGATAACATCCCATCTTCAAAAGTACATACTGAAACTACTCATGCTTAGGTTTAATGCATAAAGAAGTTAATTAATCTGTGCACCTCTAAAAAATAAATCACAGGTGCCTAAATGAAACTTTTGTATTTAAAAGAAAAAGTCCAACTTAAAAACAATAACACAAATATCTATTCTCACATCTTGTGTAGATAACTTCCGCTGCCTGTGCACACATGACAAAGGCTTTGGCTTCAAGGGCAGCAGCTTCCACCGCATCATCCCTCAGTTCATGTGCCAAGGAGGCGACTTCACCAACCACAACGGCACCGGTGGCAAGTCCATCTACGGCCGCAAGTTTGATGACGAAAACTTTATCCTGAAACACACTGCTCCAGGTGAGGTGGTTTGTAAGCAGTGCTTTGTGTGTGGGGACATCTGTGAGTGAGGCCTGTAGTTTGTGTTTACTAGTAGATCCTGTGGTTGACTGGTTAAATCCATGTCTCTTGTGCTCACAGGGCAGCTCTCCATGGCCAACTCAGGCCCCAACACGAATGGCTCTCAGTTCTTCATCACCACTGACAAGACAGACTGGCTGGATGACAAACATGTGGTGTTCGGCGAGCTGGTGGAGGGGATGGACGTGCTCCGTGCGATGGAGGTAAAACATAAAGGGCTTAACTTTACCAAAACGAATAAAGGGCTATATAATAAGCATCAAACTAGGTCACTCAGTAAAGCATATACCTCCATCAAGATCCATGAAATCAAC
Organism: Verasper variegatus; assembly: GCA_026259375.1. Taxonomy (NCBI): domain Eukaryota; kingdom Metazoa; phylum Chordata; class Actinopteri; order Pleuronectiformes; family Pleuronectidae; genus Verasper; species Verasper variegatus. The sequence goes on from CM048049.1 coordinate 8,074,675, forward strand.
AAAAATATTAAAAGAGAAACCTGTCTCAAAACATTTACAAAAGTGAAACGATCCTGGATCTGCCCCCTGATTAGTTTTGTAGTTTTTGTATCATTATGCTAACTAATAAACAAATGCAGACGAACACATAAGGTATGAGGTAAATATTCTCATTCCCAGCTTGTTTTTAATTGATAAAATGCTGTAATTGTTGGTTCAGTCTGTTTCATTACTGGGTGTAGTAGATAAATATTGATAAAGATTAGCTATTGTTTTGTTTTAAAAAATGAGACACTGTTTGGAACATGTAAGTGAATTAGTGCCCATAACTGTAGTACGCTGTCAGGGTGACCGCAGGTCTTTAAGAAGTCTTAAAATGTCTTAAATTACATATTTGCAAATTAAAGACCTTAAAAGAATTAAACTTTCTTAAATTCGCATTGGATGTGTCTTCATCTTTTTGATAAGACACCATCGAAGATCATGGTGAAAATGTCTCTGCTCGGCCAGACCAAAGAGGCAGGAATACAGATTCCCCTATGTGCTGCTTAGTCTCCGTTTCTGGTTGAATTTGTGAGTAAACTAATGCCTCTGTAGTCAGGCTGTTAGCTAGTTTATCAACATGGGGAAATGCGAGTTGAACAAAAAGTGCCTTGAGAGTGACGAGCACTCGTGGTGGTTAAACCCAGAGCCTGGAAGTACTTATGAAGCAAACTGTACAGTGTCAAAAGGGCATAAATATGTTAACTTGGAACAAATGTACGTTTGGTATTTATTTGCATCACTCGTTTGGTGTTAAATTTGATTTCAAATGATATAAAAGAGGTTTAAACTTGTTTGTAGCTATAAACGCTCTGTAGAAAAGTTGTGCTGTTGGGTTACAGTGACCAAAGTCTATTTATATAGTGATAAAGATTTATAAATTTCAAAGTGAAACATATTTTCAAGTCGTTTTGAAATGATCTTCTCTCTTCAGGCTCAGGGCAACAAAGATGGGAAGCCGAAGCAGAAAGTGATCATCTCGGACTGTGGAGAATACGTGTGAATGCATCAGAGGCACACGCTTGACGTTTTTTGTATGTGTGTGTAGAGGCAGTTAAAGTGTGAGATCATGAGTGTGTTCATGATCTTTGAGGCCACATCTTCTGTCATGTAAATATTTCAATGAACACTGTTTTCTACAGCTTGACTGTCATATTTTTACTTATTAAAAGTTGCATTTTGATAACAACTTGTTGGTTTACTCCATTGTTATATAGCTATACATCTATTTATTACACACATTTACATACAGTTATTAAAGTTTTTTGTTATCTTTTTTATAATGAGAATATTAATATTAATTTGTTGTCTAGTTAAGTTAGTATTATGGAGAGCTATTACAAAGAAAGGTGTCAAACCACCTGACTGTTCATTCTACTGGTTTAATGCAAAATGTTGTTTTTTTTCAAGCAAATAACTAACTAAAATTATTTTTTTTAGTTCAGTCAATATTTTACCAGTTATATGTAGCACTATTCCAAAGAATTAAAATTATATTTTCAAACTGCTTATTTTTAAATTCTGCATGGTTTCATGCAAAAACATTAAGCAAATAAATAAACTTAGTAATAGGTTTTTAGTTAATGATAGCAAAAATAAAAACAACCAAACTTATATTAATTATTTCAATTAAATAACTCATTTTGTTCTTTCAATTTGTATGTGTAGTGCTATTGTCTCAAAAACATATTTTCAAGTGTCAAAATTTAATAGTTTTATAGATCAGTCAGTATTTCTTATTTCTTATAAACAGCTATTCCAAAGTTCCAAATTCCAAAATTTATATTAATTATTATTATTGAATGAATATACTTTATATATATATATATATATATATATATATATATTTAAACGTTATTATTAATACATCATTTGAAATATAAATGTTGTAAAGCAAATAATAGACATGAGTTCAAAATTATTCAGATCTGGCAGCAGGACGTCAACTGTATTTCAACTAACTGTATAAAACCTTGGGGGTTCTCTTCATGTACCTGGAGGAGGGAGTGAGAGTTGGAGCAGCCACACCTGAGCAGGGGAGACGACACAGCAGCAGAACAGCTCCACCCACCGCCCCGCTCACTCACCCACTCCCTCTCCGCCGTCCTGTTGAGAAATCTGCTGGATGTCTGAGCGCAGAGCTTCATTCTGATCCTGTTCCTCCGCTTCGACACTGAACCGCGACCAGAAGTTAAACTGTGAGTATTCACGTACTATTCTTATTAACTCAGTATAAAACTAAAGCGAAATTGTTTGGATTCACTCGTTTGTGGACGTGGGCATTTTGGATACGCGTAATTGCGCACGATTGTAGAAACTTGAGAGCGGCTGTGATTTGAGAAAGAGTTGTGTGATTGTCTCGGTACAGCGACGCATTAGAACCGTGTTGCTCACTTAAACGTTAGTTATTGACTTTTTTTAAAACACCTAAATCTAAAAGAGATTTAGATTGGCTCATTTTACTCTTTTTTTTTATCCTTTCTGTCTTTTCTTTTTTTTCCTTAAGACATGTCAACACGTGAGTTCCGCCTCAGTTTTCCTTCTCCTCTTGTTTTTTTTCCTCTACAACATGTCTTTTCTCTCTCTTTGTTCCAGGCTGGTACATTTCTGAACTGTCTCCTGTCTTCCATCAGCAGGAAGAGAGGACAGACTGTGAAGAGACCTCGTCATGAACTGGGCATTCCTCCAGGGCCTCCTCAGTGGAGTGAACAAGTACTCCACCGCCTTCGGTCGAGTCTGGCTCTCCATCGTCTTCCTTTTCCGGGTCATGGTGTTCGTGGTGGCGGCGGAGAAGGTGTGGGGTGACGAGCAGAAGGACTTCAAGTGCAACACGGCCCAGCCCGGCTGCCACAACGTCTGCTACGACCACTTCTTCCCCGTCTCCCACGTCAGGCTGTGGGCGCTGCAGCTCATCTTCGTCACCTGCCCCTCGCTGCTGGTTGTGATGCACGTCGCCTACAGGGAGGACAGGGAACGCAAGAACCAAGTCAGGTACGGTGAGAACTGCAGACGCCTCTACGTGAACACCGGCAAGAAGCGTGGTGGCCTGTGGTGGACCTACGTCCTGACTTTAGTCTTCAAAATAGGTGTGGACGCCACCTTCACCTACCTCGTCTATCACATCTACGAGGGCTACGACTTCCCATTGCTCATCAAGTGTGAGCAGAAGCCGTGTCCCAACAAGGTGGACTGCTTCATCTCCCGGCCCACCGAGAAGAAGATCTTCACCCTCTTCATGGTGGTCAGCAGCCTGGTCTGCATCCTGCTCTCCATTTTTGAAATCGTCTACTTGATTGGCAAACGCTTACGTGAATGTTTCAGCAAGCTCCATCGCTCTCACCATATCATGACCGACAGGATGTCCAGCGGAAGCACCTTGATGGAGGCGAACACTCTAAAATTGGGAGGTGAAAAGACCCCAGAAACACCTGCACCCTCATACAGAGTCGCCATTTCTTGAGATACTGATGAAAGACTTGTAGAAAAAACAAATAAGCAGAGACACAAGAAAGGAAAGTTGCTTGTCCTTGCTCCACAGGCGCTACCTTAAAAGACTTGGCAGCTGACGTTTGTCTGCTCACAGACTGAACTACAATGGAGTTAGTTCCTGACTGATCCGGAATGTGATCTCTGATTTGATTTGATTCGATTTTTTAAACACATTCAAGCTCTACACTACAGTCCCTGAAAAGAAAAAAAGCTAATTTGTTTTATCCAGCCTATGAGTCACCCTGTGGTTTGGAGAGTTCTGATGTGGTTGTCTGTGTAAGATTTTCCCTCTGCTTGTGCCCAGCCTCAGAGCATTCAATGTACTGTGTTTTTCCCCTTCTCTTGCATGTTGAAGTCCTGTTGTAAATATTGTACTTTATGTAATTTATCAAAAGTCTTGAGAGATCATGTTGTTGTGTAGAGAACAATGAAGTCGAAATTCAGCTTTTGCTGTTGTTGATATCAGGGTTTTTTTGTTTTATTCTTCAGACTTCATGGCTACAGAGTTGTTCACGTACTTTTCATTAAAGATTTTTGTGTTTTGAAAATGTGTTTTTTTTTTTTCATGTGGTCCCCACACAGTAGTGGAGGCAGAATTTAATTCAGAACAAGTTGTTACTAATACACAGAAGAATCTTGGCACAGACCAACGTGAAGTGGCTGCCTCCCTGGAGAAGAGCATGTTGATTCTGCAGCTGTATGGTTTGACTTACGTCTCACACTTTCTTTCTGCCTCCACTTTTTCCATGTGTTTCATAAAAACTCCCTCCCTCCCTCCCTCCCTCCCCACTGGCCGCACCAGATCGTCCTGTTGCTATGAGCAGCGCCCTCATTGTTTGGCTTGATTGGTACTTAGAGGAGGGCAGAGGAGGAGTCTCCCACTCCTCTGATTCATCTGTGCTGACGGGTGGAACCACCCAGCGCAGGAATTTGACCTCCCGTGCTGCCTCTGGATGGATGATTCCAGTATTTACACTGCAACATGCCAGGGGAGAGTAAAAAAATTGCTTGTGTACTCACGGTGGATGTTTTCAATTGTATCCACAGAGGGTTTTGAGATTTCTTCTTCTGAAACCTCAGCGTAGTGAATACATTTTTACTTGATGTCTATAAATATCAATGTTTAGAAACTCAATCTGGATAAAGTCTTTCCACAAACAATGGCCGTATCATTGGACGGCTACCAATGAAAACCTGTGAACAAATGAGGCCTGTGGATTATTACAGTAACTAGTTGTGTTTTGGAGTGGCAACTGAAACTTCTACCGCCTCTACAGATGAAACCAAAAATACTGGAAAGATGAGATGTAGATGGGAACAAAAATGTGTGTGCGTGTGTCACATGTTTTCCACACTGATCTCTGCACTACTACAGGAAATATTGTCCAAACGGCCTCTGGGCTGTGGACATGAAGAGTTAATTAAACAAAACTAAATTAGGTAATATAAACAGGACCCAGAATGTGCAGCCCTTGTTTATCACTCTCATTATGAGACCACTCCCATCTCTTCCTGAGTATTATTTGTCATCCTGGTCACAGCTTTCTCTGCTGCTGGTGCGTTTCCTTCCTTACAGAGCAGCAGCAGTCGAAAAGCGAGGCGTTTATTTCGTCCGGTGCTTCTCTTTCCTGTTAAGACATGTTGCCAGATAGAGGTTGTCATGGGGTGCATTCCTGCAGGTGTGTCCCAGCAGACTGCCTGGACCAGTTGCTCATCAACAGCTAAAAAAGCTCTCCCCCTCCCCCCTCGTCCCATTCAAGTCCTCTTCTCCTCTTCGAGGCGGCTCTAAATGTTGCACGTACAGATGTTGTGTTCAGATGAAAGAGAACAACCGGCAGCTGATATTTCTAACGTTGTTCTGAGAGTTGTAGCTCATAGCTGCCAGACTTAGAGACGAGGTGTCAGCAGTCTGTTTATTTAGAGGTATTTTACACAGTTTGAATCACATCCATTCTGCCTTTTGTATTTATACACAGATGGAAATAAAAAAAGGTTGTCTGATAACATACATTTGCTCCATTATATCCATCCAAACTTCTTCTTTTCTCCCTCTTCATCACATTAGTTTCTCATATACATGTCACTTCCTTCCCCGGAGTCCTTGAGCTTTCTCGTTGCAGCCACATCGTGAATTGTGATTGTGGATCCTTATGGAAGATGATTGTGGATCATAATACCACTTGCTTAGATATACAATGTGCCTCCTCACATATATTAGTATTACTGGCCATACCTGTGTCATTACAATTGTCTTTGCTGCTGCCTTCATCTATGTCAGAGTTTTCCTTCTGTATAGATACTGTAAACATTGATGCTCCTCTCCATTTATGTTAGACACTGCCTTTTAAATTTGTTATTTTGTTGATGTCGGTGCTCTGTGGTGAGGGTTAAGGGCAGAGGATGTTGCACCTTAAAGTTAAATTGTGATTTCTGAATATGGGCTATACAAATAAAATAAAATTGATTGGTTTATTATCTTGTTCTTTTATTGTATTTTATTTTTTGTAAATACATGTTTTATTTTATTCTGTTATCACTGTATTTATCTTATTATTACTATTGTCGTTCTTTACTGCTTCTCCTTTATTTACTACTTACTAAAGTTGCTTGTCCTCGCTCCACAGGCGCTTCCTTAAAAGACTTGGCAGCTGAGGTTTGTCTGCTCACAGACTGAACTACAAACTTTGTTTTGTTGCTAATGGAGCTTCCCAGTCAAAGTTTGTTAACTCGTTTGTATTACATAAAGGGAGACAAATACACATCTTGAATGTCTCAACGTCAAATCGGAATTCATCCTGACCATCAGGTTACTGTACAATATAATGCATGTGGCACCTGCTGTTATAGCACGTGTTTGTGGAAAGTTTGAACTTTAGGGCTCGGTCGTGAGCATAAAAGACTCCCATTGAGATGTCACTGCTCTGAGAAATACAAATACACTTGACTGGACTTGAGGCCGGTGAACATGTCTTTACCTTTTTTACATTGTGTAAACACGGGATTCAATAGATCTGAATGCAGACACCGCTCTGCAGGAACATGCAGGTAGTGGCACAGCGAGGTGATATTTGATAATCCTCACAGAATCTGGGGGCTTACAAACGTCTACAAGACACACACATGGTAGTGCAGTGAGCTTCACAAATGTTAACTGCAAATTGTCTGAAAAATCTGTTTAAGTTGAGTAGAGACAAAAATTGGAGCTCATGAGGTTTGAGCGAACTGTGAGTTCATGAATTGTGTTATTTGAGTAGAGCCTTGTCTTATAAAGAATGAAGGAAACACAATACAGCTTTTGGGCTCCCCCGAGGGCGTAGAGGTTGAACAGAAGATCATAATAAGTGCAGGAAATGAACGAAAGGAATGGAGGAAATAAATCTGGTTAGATCATGACAATTTTCTCCCTGTATACCCCCTCACAACATCTAAGGAAACATGTTTTGTCTGGCACTCCTCATAGTTTGGAAACATGCGCAACATAAAAATGTATTAAGTTCAGGGTGTGTCGGCCTCTTACGTATGGTACATACTGCGAGACAAGTTGAGACAATGACAATGGGCTGTGTTGCTGGAAACATGGCACAAGAATACAATGTAGCCATGTCACCACTAAAAGATTTGTTTTAGTCACATTAGACAGTCACATTGATGTTAAATGAAATGTTCCTCAGGGCACTGCATAGGGTCCCCTGGTGATTCCCATATTACCCACCACAGTTCTGAACCATGTGTGGTCTCAAAACCACAACGGCTGTGATTGGTTCTCTGCCTCCGAAACATTATCCTGTGTAGACCTCCTCTCCAACTCCCGTTCCAAGTACCTGGAGATGCTTTGTGTGTACTTTAAGTTTAACTCATGTGCCCATTCATATTGGAATAGTCACTGAACTCTGGCGTGTGAGGAATGAAGAGAGAGCGAGACAGAGGCAGAGAAGGAGAGGGAGGGAAGTAGAGCAAGAAAAAAAGGGCGATCTTCTGAAGCAGCTCCAGTCTTTCTTCTTTAACCACACCCACGGGCGCATTTCTCAACACTGGCGTTCGTCTACCTGGCGCTGGGGACTCTCATCTGCGCGTTAAAGGACTAAAACGACTTTAAAACAGGAATAAATCAGTGGAAATATATTAAATCGCGCGTCTTTGAACTCATTATGGAGTAAAGCCTCTGTTGGTAAGTGGAAACAACTCTTCATGACGAACTTTTTGATGTGTCTGAGATGAGTGGCGCTTCGTGAGTTTCTCAGGTCGCGTCTCAGCCAGTTGGAAATGAGAGTTTTAGATTGTGTTGATTCGTTGTCTTTAACAAAGCGGCCACGTTAGCAGCCTCTGTGATTTAATTATGTGAGGTTTAGAGACCATTTGTACATAAGGAGCCAAACTTTCCACGGGAAAATCCTAATGACTCATAGGAAATAAATATTGACATTAAAGTAGTATTTTCTCCAAACAAACTCAGTAATGTTAGTAACGTTGTTCAAACGTGTTTTCTTTACGACAGGCCTCCTACTCACTGTGTGTTATTGTGGTGAGTTCATTTAAGGTGGAGCTGAGAAATCAGTTCTGTGAGGGATGTTTTCACATTAAATCTAATTTGGAAGAGAAGTTAATGATTTGAAAAAGTCAGAATAAAAGGTTCTGTGTTATTAAAGAGGAGTGAGGCAGCACTAACACTGATGTTCACTGAGTAGGAAATGAAGCAGACAGTGAGAACATACTGACTCATTTTTCATTCTGCCATTTCCAGGTTTGAAGATAAACTACTACTAGAGAAGAATTCCAGAGAAGAGTGATTTGACTTTCGTCCAAGGACATGGACTGGAAGAACTTCCAAGCCCTCCTCAGTGGGGTGAACAAATACTCCACAGCTTTCGGGAGAATATGGCTGTCTGTGGTGTTCGTGTTCAGGGTGATGGTGTATGTGGTGGCGGCGGAGCGAGTGTGGGGTGACGAGCAGAAAGACTTTGACTGCAACACCAAGCAGCCCGGCTGCGCCAACGTCTGCTACGACCACTTCTTCCCCATCTCCCACATCCGCCTGTGGGCCCTGCAGCTCATCTTCGTCACGTGCCCCTCGTTCATGGTGGTCATGCATGTGGCCTACCGTGACGACCGTGAGCGCAAGCACCAGGCCAAGCACCATAATAACATCAAGCTGTACACTAACACAGGTAGAAAACACGGCGGCTTGTGGTGGACTTACCTGATCAGCCTCTTTGTGAAAACGGTCATCGAGGTCGCCTTCCTCTACATCCTCCACTGGGTCTACGACAGCTTCTACCTGCCAAGGCTAGTCAAGTGCGAGGTCTGGCCCTGCCCCAACAAGGTGGACTGCTACATTGGCCACCCCACTGAGAAGAAGGTCTTTACCTACTTCATGGTCGGCGCCTCGGCCCTCTGTATAGTCCTGAACATCTGCGAGATCGTCTACCTCATCTCCAAGCGCATCGCACGGTGCACGAACAAGATCAAGAGGCGCAGCCGCAACATACCCGTGCAACATGACGACTACAACGACGACCCCTTCAACAACTGCAGCCATCCGATGTCGAAGGTGGACAAGAAGGACAAGCCTCCGTCCTTCAGGTCTGCGTTCAAGCCTTCGCACAGACCTTCCATGTTGAAACTTGAAGAGAAGATACGGGCGTCTGCTCCCAACCTGAGCATTGCTTCTTAATCCTGAATCAGGAAAAGCTAGGTGTTGTTTGGGGCGAGAACCTAATGAAAAACCTCCCAAAAAAATTAAAACACAGCTACAAGCAAAACTACAGTATGAGTTAGGCTCTGGAAGCTGAGTCATCACAACTGGATTCATCCTGTGGGCCCCTGTGTCCACATCTCGAGACTCTTTAAGAGCATGAACTTTGGTTTCCAAGTCAACATCCACAATATTTACAGGTCATTTGTACAAACGTATGTGTTCACGATACGTGAGGTTCCTTTTTGAATACAATAAAGGACCTTTCCAGCTTCACCGTTTCACCCTCTATCAGAACTAATTTCACTCAGTTTGTCTTGGGATGGGAGTTTTGACACAGGAAGGAAACAAGCCATTGGCCTGTGCGAACAGCTGAAGGACACACCTGGCTGAGGTATTCACCCTCCATTGTCGACAGTGGTGTGTCAGGGTGCTCGGTTGTCACTGGCGTATTCCGGTTATCTCTTTTATTTTATTAAAACTCAGATCATGGCTTCATATGACAGGTTCCGTATCGTGATGATCTCAAGTGTGGAGTCCTACAGTTATTGCTGACTAATACTTGAAGATTTGCAAACTGGCCCAAAATGATGCATTTAATCTCTCGGACAAGATTAATGACAGCAACAAAATCTAAATATCACTGTCTTTGTCTTTACATCCTGTGCAGACATAAGCTCACAGCTCTCAGGTTAATGCCTGGCCAGCCACACGTTGCTGAGGCTGCTGACATCCTTGTACACAACCTGGCCTCATGAGACCACTGTTGATTTAAATGAGGTGAAAGGAATGCTGCTGTTTAACTCTGTTGCTGGAGCTGGAACGCAGTGGCGGAGGTACAAGGCAGCTCCGCTGACTGAACTATGACGCGATTTTGTGAGTCAACAGTCATCAACATCTGTGCACATCAGCTGGAAATGTACTTTCTGCACTTGTTATCAATGTTGTTTTTTTTATAAAATTGAATAAATTAAGTTTAAATGTATTGAATGTGTCCATCTATTTTGAGTTACAACAGTTAGTGGTGCTTATATGGATTTTTATTTCCAAAAATTAAGATTTATAAACACATCAGAAAAAGATTAATGACATATTAAGTACAACAGCTAGATTTCTAGAGAACTTATCATTCCATCTTAACATAACACAAATTCACTTTTGCTCCCCTGATACTATCAGATCAGGACTAAGGAGCTGAATGTTTCCATTGCTTTTGACTCATGACTAAATTTCATGCCTTTAATCATTTCAAAAGCTGCAGAGGCCTAGAGGAAGAATTTCACTCTGCCTGTCAGACCTGTCCGTCAGGTTCCTCTGAGGTGCGGCAAAGAAAAGTTTTTGTTTAGTCTGAATCATTTCTACAACACATCAAATCACTATGGAATCTGTAAAAGACTTTAAGACCCTCGCTTTAGTTCCTTATATGGTCAACGATGGCTTTGAATCCATTTTAACCTCAGCAAAGGAGGTTGTTTTCCCCCCCGTCCATTTGTTTGTTAGTTCTTTGTAAATAAGGTTACTCGAAAGTAAAAGGACAGATTTCCATTAAAATTAGTGGAAGGTGTCATGTAAACTGAGACTCTGTACATCAATGACACATTTGGTTCATGAAATCATGTTTATTTTTAAAACTCAACCTAGTTGCACATGTACAGGCTTTTCAAATAAATACTTAAACACATAGAAGTAAAACCAGTAATCCTGCATATGTAAAACAAAAAAACAGTGGAGTAGAGCACAGTCCTGTTGTTTCACAAATCAACACAATGCCCAGATACATTAGGACAGATGTTTTCACAGATTCTCCTGAGATCGATCATTAATCTGATGATGGTCACAGCAAATACAGAATGATCAAAAATCAAAACAACACTTCTGTCTTTTCTGACACCAACAGTGAGTTTATCCATTAATGAGACACATTTCCCGTTTGTTATATTATTATCCTTATTAAACTTTTTCTTACCCACTGCTCCAGTGATGTAAGCAAACTATATAATAACATAAAAGAAAAAAAGGCTTGGCTTTTGAAAGGTAGCTTGTGTATAATTAGACTTTACATAAGGCACTGTTCCAGCGATGCTTTCATGTAGTGATTATCTAATCAAGTATTTCATTTTGAAATGGAGAGTTGGGGCAGTTACATTCAAACATCGAAAGAATATCTTCATACAAGCCAAACTTAAAGAGGATAGAAGGGAACGTATAGGGGACGACGGCTCTAGGTTACATGGTCAGAGGTTTGTACAGTTTGTGTAAGAGCGCATGGTCGGGCTGTCGTCTACAGTTTGCACGTGGCCTGTGCCACTTTGGAGCTGGTCTTTCTGTTGAGGCTTCGACAGATGAAAGCTCCGGCCAACATCAGCTTGGAGAGGTCCACTCCCTGAGGTGAGGACAGAAAGTCAGACGATCAAGATTCAAGCATTTATGGAGGTTGTAGCTCATGTTGAACACAATAAATAGACATGCTAACTAAATTATGATGAAAGAAAAACACAAGAGCCGCTGTTGCATCTGTAATCTCCACTACACAGGAACAAAAGGACAGGGGAAGCTAAAGGTCATGTTCACAACTGGTATTAACATCCGTCCAGAGAAATCTGATCACAATCTGATCTCAATGCACAGCTCAAAGTTAGTCAGTTTACACCTTGAATTAATTGTGTTTGTGTTGCACAGTTAACAGAATAGGACCCTCTCCAATTGTGCTCCGAGTGATCGGACTTCAAGACGCATTGATGGCACATTTGGGTGCGTTCACACCTGTACTTTACACCGACTGCTCAGGACAGATGTTTAAACCAGGCCTGAACAGGGTCAAAGAGGAAACAAAAAGTGGCGTTTTACTGTTTGAATCCCAAGTCCATGCAGCATATAGACAACATCTTCAGTAGCAACATTCCCAGAAGCCCCCTGGGCATAGGGACAGCCACCCAGTCCAGCTACTGATGAGTCGACCACACTGATTCCCATCTGCAAAACAGAGACAATATTTGCCTGATCTAATAACGAATCATTCACCTGCAAATCATAACATCAACTTCGTTCACAAAATCTACTGGTGTGAATTATCAGAACCACTTCTGACCTGTAGGGCAACAAGGATGTTAGCCAGGGCCTGGCCATAGGTATCGTGGCAGTGGACTGCCAGGGCGCTGACTGGCACCTCTTTTGTCACTGCTGTTAACATCTGAGTCATGCTACCTGGAGTCCCCACTCCAATGGTGTCGCCCAGGGAGATCTCATAGCAGCCCATGGAATACAGACGCTTCGCTACCTGCAAGACGGAGAAGCTTGAGCTTATGTTATTTTATTTGTGTTCTTGTCAAAGGGTTATAAAAAAAGATTTGACATAATGTAAACATATATTAAGTGAGAACTCACATGTGCAACTTTTTCAGGTGCCACTTTGCCCTCATACGGGCATCCAAGAACACAAGACACATATCTGTGAAGACAAGAAAAACGTGGATGGGACTTGTGTGAGAATTAAACTGAGATCACAATGATTTAATGGGTTGTTAACAACTAAGCGCAAGTCTGCGCGCCTACCCTCGAACTGGCACACCAGCCTCTTTAGCTGCTTTCATAACCTCGTCAAAGCGCTGTAAACTCTCCTCCACGGTGCAGTTTATGTTCTTCTTGCTGAAAAGCTCGGACGCCGCGCCAAATATGGCAACCTCTGCAGCTCCTGCCTTCACCTGAGGTATGTGAGAGCAAGGAAAAGGGAAGTTTACCTCAGTTGTGAACTTTTAGATTATTTTCCCTAACAGTAAAACAAGCAGGATATAATCTATGCCTCTGTTACTTTAGCCCCTAACACCCACCAACATCTGGGTTTAGTCTACAATGGGAAGGGATACAAATAGCGTTCAATCCTACGTGACGTGATGGAAACACGAGGCCCGAGTGACCACGTTATTTTCTTCCTCTTTAGTTAAATGCTGATACTGCACCTTTTATGCATGATGAAATGTTGTGCATTGAACTTCCAGGTGTTGGTGCGTATATAGCCATGATTATATTGTTTGTTACATCTTGGGAACAACATGCAACAAGGTTTATTTCTTCATATTGTGCCAATTGCAACACTGGCAATACAACGAGGTAAGATGGCCTCTCAGCTTCTGCCGCGTTCAGGACATCGAACAAGGGAAAAAAGACCATTTGTACCTAAGGAGCCAAACTTTCCACAGAAACATCCTAATGACACATAGAAAATAAATATAAACATAGAAGATTTAAAGTATAGTAGTATTTAATCCAACAAACTGAGTTATGTTAATAACGTTGTTCAAAAGTGTTTTCTTTTACGACGGGTTTGGCTCCAGGTAGGGCTGGGCGATAAAACAATATCGATAATTATTGCGATGTAACTTTTCCTTGATAGAAATTTAAGACACGTCAATATAACTTTGATCGAACTCATCCCATTATCATGTTTTTAGCTACACTCATAGTGTCAGTGGGTTGCCACCGCTGAATAAATATAACACCGCTGTTTCAGGACAGGATACGATTCATTAAAAGGTCCAGTCGCCAGTCGAGTCTCATGTCGGAGCTTCCTCATCATTCCCCCTCTGACCTGAGCTCACTTTAACATTAAACACAATCACTGATCTACAAACAGGATCCGGTCCGTTTCACCCTCTATCAGAACTAACCATTAAAAATGTCACTCAGTTTGTCTTGGGATGAGAGTTCTGACACAGGGTGGAAATGTGCCATTGGCCTGTGTGTAAGGTTGCAGGACACACCTGGTTGAGGTATTCACCCTCCCTGCCATTGTCATCAGAGTTGTGTCAGGGTGTTCTGTTTCACTGGCATATACCGGTGATCTCTTTTATTTTATTAAAACTCTCAGTTTCTGGCACATTCGGGTCATCGAAACGTGACTCAATTTTTTTTTTTTAAAGGGATTTTGGTGTAAAAGAAGCATATTAGTGAAGTGTGTTGGAATGTTTTAGTTGACACTCACAGCAGCATGGAAACCCTTGAGGTTGGGGGTAAGGACTGGATACGACACTCCAGGTTTCCTACCAATCCCCTTCATCACCTCCACCTGATCTGCCATCTAACATTAAAACACAGAAACCAATTAGCACAGAGAGCAAAAGCCTCATTCATTGCCAACTGCTGGAGTTTCTGGCCTTCCCCCCTGTGGGTGGGTGCAGCACTTTGCATGTGGATTGTTCTGGGACACCAGACTCACCTGTGGGACCCACTTTGGGGACACAAAGCTGGTGGCCTCGATGACCGGCAGCCCGGACTCTGACAACAAGTCAATCAGGTGGATTTTGGTTTCTGTTGGCACGATGGTCTGAGAGTGGTAACAGTAGAACAACAACAATGAGGAGCACTTTGTAAAACACCAGAGCATGTCTGGAATTGTTCTGGTTGCACAACACGTGACCTGTGCACCTGGTTTACCTCAGCACAACAGGAAGAAGCTGTGTTGAGTCATTACCACGCTCAGTAAATAATAATGTTTACAATGTTACCTTCTCATTCTGAAGACCGTCTCTGGGTCCCACCTCCACTATTTTCACCTTATCAGGAAGAACTTGACACGCTTTAACACCAGCCTACACACACACACGCAACACACACACAAAAACAAAGACATATATTATATATATATATGGTATATTAGCCAGGTAGCGCCAGCCCGTGTTAGCTAAGTGAACCGTAGGTGTCGCTAACAGCAGCAGGATGAATAAACACACCAGCACCTGCAGGGTAAAGTAAAAACACTGCGGGACTCTCTGACCTTCGCTGCGGAGCTGAACGTCAGGTACTGTTGTCCCATCGCCGAACTAATCGTGCTTCTGTTGACGAGCCTCAGGACGGTCGCCATGTTGGTCCAGCCTCCGGAGGACGTCACCTCTTCCTCAGCGGAGCCACACAGCTCACACAAGGGCGACCTCTACAGGCCGGGCATGAAAACTGCTTTTTGAACTAGAGTGACACCCAGTAGAATACATTGCTCTACTAACTGTGTCCTTATGAAACCACAATAAAATCCACTAGATCCAGATTTTTATCTTTATTTATTACACACACTCATGAATATTGTCTGATTTTTCTTAATCGAGCTCCACTAATTATTCTCTTATGTGGAAAGATGCCCGATCTCACAATGTTAAAGAAAGAGAAACAAATATCCTGGATCTGTCCCCTGATCCAGATCCATATTGAAATTTAATAGATTCTTCCTTGGCTTGTGCCACACCACAAATCAGTTCAGTAATTTTGGCGTAATCCTGCAAACTAACACACATAGACAAAAATATAACCTCATCGATGAAGGTATTTTGGTAGTGTTTACAACTTATGTAAACCCAATCAGACCTCAGAAATATATTTAAATTTAATTTGTATTTAGTCAGTATTTATTAATTACTCCCAGTAAGAAATGACTGTGACAGTGAGCTAGCATGTACAATCCCAGGACCCTGAAACTGAAGCAGCTACATGCAAATCAGATAATGTTTATTTTTTTCATCCATCTTTTCTTATTGGGACATATTTAAATGTCTGCTGTGAAAAAAGGTCACAGCTGCCACGTGACTACATTCACCTGGGAGCAGATACATACATCAAGGTGTGGTTCCTCAAAGGTGTGGTTTCTAAACCCCAGCACTTTTAAAGCCAGACAGGATGGGATGTAAATGAACAAGTTACAATAGCCTCTACAGGACTGTGCTGAAACTGGCCAGAGAGAACAGGTAGAGGAAATAGGTTTTGAAGTCAATTCCAACAATGATTCCAAAGGTATAATCTCAAAATTTACCAATTTTGTGTAATCTTATCTATTGCACCGTAGAAAAGATCCAAAAATAATGAGCTGTAAAGGGTGAGCATCAAAGAGACGACTGCTTATGAATAAGTGCAGTCAAAAATAAACATACAGCTGCTTTTATCACAATTAAATGAGAATAACAACACTATCAGTTTGTACTGTATTTATTAAAAACAGTACAAAATTTAGTGTTGATATCTCTGATATAATTTACCTGTGTGCCATGTAATCATATGCTATACATTCATTTTAATATTTATCTTATTATTAATGGTAAATGTAAAAACAAACATCTTATTTGACCTGGCAGCATTTCTCTTATTCATAAAGATGAACAAACCAGATGCAAAAATGTATAAAAATATCTTTAATGTGTCAAAAAGTAAAAAACAAACAAAAAACAAATAAATTACAATTGGCGTTATATCATAGTGTATATAATAATTAAACATAATCATAAAAAGCACTGCAATCGTGAGACATGGAAAAGAAATAATTCAAGCTTTCCCCTCAGACAGTAGAGAAATAATAGAGTCACTGTTCAGTCACTTTGTTTCGCTTAAACACCAGATATCAAAGTTCAGTCTCAGAAAAGTACAAAGGTGTTTGTTCTTCCATGCATTTGACAAAAAAACTTGTCTTCGAAAGAGTTATCATACAAATATAACTGACGCACAGGACACACTCAATATGCATGCTTTGGATAGTGCATATCTTTATGAAGCTTCACAAAAAGCATTCCATTTTGTCACAAAGGTCCACAATCCCATTCAAAGTAAAGACGAACCAGTTGTATTCAACCATAGGCTGTAAATAAAGATGTAGGACATGTCTACACTTCCTCGGCCTATCCAGAATCAAAGCCAAAATATTCTGGATACATGCGCTGCCGTCTTGCGCATGTGGAATCTGAATCAGAATCTGCACAGTTGCAACCAAGGGATTGATCCACGGTTTCTCCAAAACATGCGCTCGACCAATCACGAGTCAGTCTTAGCTGTCAATCATGACGTTACATCCTGTTTTTATATAATTATATAACTAATTAAAACCAAACTTATCAGTATTATAACAAAAACTGGACTTTTTTGTTTTGCCCACATCCGCTCCATTAACAGGAGGGATTTATGACCTATACTGCAGCCAGCCACCAGGAGGCAATCAAAACACTATGGCTTCACTTTTGGCCTCGTCTCGTCCATCTTTAGATACCGTCTATGGATTCAACTAATAGACAAATAATACATCATAAATGGTTGTATTTACATCAGTGGATCAGTTCTTTTATGCATAAATTCTATTGCATGGATTTCATACACACACCCACCCACACACACACACACACACCCGCACACATACATGAACGCACACACACTTTGGTCCCATTTCACTGCAGCTCCTCATCACTGTCGTCCACTTGCTGGATGATGAGGTCGGCCCCCGAGTCCTCAGCCAGGTCATCGTCGTCGGTTACCATCCAGCTCCGCTTGCTGTCCCCCTCCTCCTCCCCGTCCACGCCCAGCAGCAGGGCCGGCTCGTCGTCGGCCCCCTCCAGACCGTCCATGGGGATGTTGTCACAGCCCACTTCCTCAATGCACGCTGTGCACATGCGGTAGCGTCGCGTGCCCTCGCACACCACATGCCCCGTCTCCTCCGTCACCTGACACTTGCACTTCCTGCACACCAGCTTCCTGGCTTGATGGATCTGTGTAGAAGAATGTGTTTAATGCAGATGTGTTTTATTACAGCTTGTGTTACTGTAGCTCTGTGCAGTAGCTTCACTTCCTGGTTGTACTTGCACCCACCGTCTCGAAATGGCTGCGGAGGTGCTCCAGGCGGGTGAAGCGTTTATTGCAGGCCTGACAGGGGTATGGCCTCTCCCCAGTGTGACAACGCAAGTGGCGCTTCAGGTCGGCCTTCCTCTTCACAGTGTGGGTGCAAAAGGGGCATTTGAAGCGCATGATGTGGTTGGAGTCTGCAAAGAGGAAGTGAAGCTGTTCACACAACTGTAATTTATTCCCTGTGAATCACTGTCTACAGGAGTGGTTTTGTTTCAGGGTCACACTCGTGCATTTCTGCTACTGATGTAATTCTGGAAAAGGCAAACACATGACTGATTCTCCATTTTATTGACTGATGCACAACTCACCTTTATTAAAGTGTCCAATAACACCGACAATCTGTGGTAGAGTTGCGTACAGCTCCTCGGCCTTTTCAGCCTTTTTTGTCCTCGCCTCCTGAAGATCCAAGTCTTCGTGTTGATGAGAGCGGTTGCTGTTGGGCGCCCTCCTCTTGGTTCCTCCTTTACCTCTCCGGCGCTCTGATCTGGGCAGTGTGTACAGAGGGTCCTGAGGGTCCTGCAGGTCCTCAGCCTCTACACTGAGCTCATTAGCAGGGCTGCTTGGGTTTGTCTTTATAGCTGAGGCTGAAGATTCCAGGTCTGGATCCTTCCCAATGAAGCTGGACTGGGATCTGGAATTGTCCCTGGTCCAAAGTGCAGGTGGTGGACTGACAGAGCAGGGGCCCTGCTGCTGCTGCTCTGTGGTCTCTTCTCCTGCCCCACTTGTAAAGCTGCAGGTCTCAGACAAGCTGAGGCAGCGGTCACTGTCTTCATCTTTCATGCTGATGTCCAGGGACGACTTGATGAAGTTCTTGCAGTAGCTGATGACATTGTTCATCTGCAAGTAGCTGGCTGCGGACATCACCTCGATAACGTTGAGACTTGAGAGATCAAGCTGGCCGGAGTAGATGAAATCTAGGATTACCGTGAAGGTCTCTGGGCTGAAGACGTCGAAGGTGGCGCTGATGACGGGGTCCGACAGCCCGTCGGGCCCCTGGGACAGCAACATGCGGAAGTAGCCGCTGCTGGCGAACAGGACGTTGCGGTGGGCTCTGAAGAGCTGGCCCTCCACCAGCACGCTGCAGTCGCAGAACAGCTCCTGTCGCCGCTGCTGGTTGAGCTGCTTCAGCAGGTTGCTTTGGTGAGCCACTGTGATGTCGGCGGTGTTGAACCACCTCTGAGGCTGCCTGCAGGAGACAACATGACAGCACTCTCACTGGCTGTGGGCATCAGGCACTGAGCTGTTCTGCTCGAAAATAATAAACCTTGCGTGCCTCATTATTTAAACTGAGACACTTCCATCTTGATTCTAAACTTCCAAGAATATAATTTGTATAATTTGCATTTTACATTAAAAAAAATAAAAAGCACCCCATTGATTTATCTAGTGGTTCTTAAACCTTTGCACTTCAAGGATCCTTTAACCGACACAAACTATACCGCAGACCTCCTTTTTATAAATGTTTTGCTTTTCGATGTTTCATTACAGGAAATGCATGAAATTCAGGACAAAATTCAAACATTCTGTCAGTGTGTTGCAAATGGATGGAAATATGGCGAAAAATATATGATTCCCCTGCGACCCCTCAAGGGCCCTTGGGGGGGCCCGGACCCCACTTTGAGGACCCCTGGATGAATCTATCAATTATCATGTGCCTTTGTCCCTGTACTGGCTCAGCCCCAGCTCCCGCCTACAGGGGGATCCTGCGCTGTGATTGGCTGGATGAGCCTTCATACAAAAACCCTCCTCTAATGGGGCTACACCCGACTCCAGTCAGGGAGCATCGGGTGACAAACCCAACAACCACACCTGAGGAGGGGGCATGAGACCCCCGCTGTCTGCACCACATCCCACCGGTGAGGAGCGGAAACCAATCACCGATCAATATTACACCATAATGATAAATATACCACAACCTCATTTTGCACAATACTTCATCTTCTTCAATAGTATTCTGCTCATCGGTCCTCCTGAACTACACGCTTTCATTTTTAATTATGCGATGTTTGCTGACGAGGCTCCGCAGCAGCAGCGCCCGATTTTACAACCCACGATGCAACGCCCGGCCGCCGGAGACTCTTCCCCGCTGCTCCCCCTGTCACACGGACCAGAAATGTGTCATATCTTTCCTGAGAAATCCTCCGCTACACACGCACACGCACACACACGCACACACACACACACACACGTCGACCTACAAAAAGCCACAGTGCTGCAGTCCTGCGAGAGAGAAAAGCGGGCAGCGGCGCACCGGAGCAGCCCAGTCTGTCCTGGAGCGACGCCCACTTCAGGCTCCAGCCACCGCACACAATAGGGAAAAAATTGAAATAGAAATAGCCACAAACCTCCAGCAAGTGATCATGCTGCGAGCTGATAACAAATGTGTATGTGCAGCGCGGACAGGGGCGGGAGGAGACGCGCTAATACGCCCGTTTTGAACACCGCCACCCCGCACTCCTCGCCGGAGGTCCGGTCGGAGCGCAGCGAGCAGCGGGGAGGATTCGCCTCGGCCGCCCAAACCCAGCGACTCCTTCCCAGGCGTGAGGTGTCGGCAGGACCCGCTTACGCCCCACGCCGTGGTAACCACCCTCCCTCCAGACAAAATCCATCGATACTCACTGGTGACTCGATTCACCCGGCGCCCGATAGAGTCTACTCGCCCCCAAGTCTGCCACCATATCCATGGTTTTTAAAATGTATTCCCTGCGCCTCTTTTTTTTCCTCGTCCAGGGTCCAGTCAGCCACTTCCTGCTCAGCCCTAAAGACCGAAACCCGGTTAGAGCGAATGGAGCTCTGTGCTGACGTGGGTGTTTATTAACTGGGTGCCCGAGGGTTCAAGGAGCCATTTAAAGCCCCAGTGCCCCGTTTATATGCAGACCACTGTATGTACACTGGGTTAATGCTGAATAATCCACTGTTATAATATAAGGATTATTCTAATACAACAGTCCTGCAGGGATGTTTTTAAGTGATACTGAATTAGAACTAATCTAATCATTCTGGTAGATTTATTCATTGTCCTGTGACTTTCCTAAAGGAGCCTGGGGTGTCCCTGTGTTGCTCAGTAGTGTTATGGTGGCCCTGAAGTGCAAATCACAAAACACTGAAGCGAATAAAATGCAATGGCAAGTATAAGAAAAACGCAAAAGCAAATAGGAACAAATAAACGGCACTAGTAGAAAATGCAACAGCAAATATAAGAGAATGGAACAAAAATCAAATAAAAAGAAACCCACAAAAACAAATCACAACAGCAAACAACAATGGCAAATGAGAAAGTGCAACTGCAAGAATAAGAATAAAACATGATGGTAAATAATAAAAAACAACTGCAAATAATTAATCCCAATGGCAAGTACAAGACTACGTAGTGGCAAGTATTAAAAAAACACAACACCAAATCACAAAACATAAGATGAGAAAACACATGAAACACATGGGCAGTGTGTCTGTCCGATCAGCGATGAGCCTCATGGGTAGCAGGTATATGATTTGTCGTTGTGATTTGCACTTCAGGGCCACCGTACCTTACAGCTGTTTTATGCTATGTAAAGGTGAGAGAGCCTCTTATACCAGAACATTCTCATGGTTTGGTTGTGTCTCACTGAATCATCGTGGTTTAATCTCAATGTGGTAAAACACTGTCAATCAACATTAATTAAAACTCACTTCACAATCATTTGCATCAGTTTCATTATGGAGTGGAATGATAGGCTTCTGTGTCTCCAATAAGAAATTTAATTTATTCTTTCATTGTTATGGCTTAAAGATCAATACATTTATAGAGAAAATATCCATCGTTGATCTGATGAAAACGACACAGAGAAAACTGAAAGCCGTTTGTAAACAATCATTTTAAAATGAGATAACGGTTAATTAAGAGCGGAGAGGAAATAAAAGCGTGATAAAACATGAAGCGTTCAGTTACTCCTGAGGTCATATCATGTGTTTTATAAGATATGCTAAAAAAAAAATAAAAACGTTGACGGTTGAATTAAGAAGAGGACTCGAAGACATTTAGCGACAGTCTGCGCAGTCGTATCAAGACGCTGGGCCTTTGGAAAATCCTGTGGGGTTCATGGACTGCCAGCGCCACAGATCCTCACCTGTAGGGACACATCACAGCAAAATGTGGGATTTTCTTCAACAACATAAATCAATAACAACACATGTAATTTTCAGAGGAGGAGGATCAGATGAAATTAAAAAAGTTAATTTACACATTCGTTCCAGGTCAAATTCGGCCTTCCACCCGAGCTCCTTCTCAGCCAGACTAGGGTCAGCGTAGCAGGATGCAATGTCTCCTCCTCTGCGAGGGGCGATCTCGTACGGGATCTACAGAGAGGACATATTGTACATTGACAAATAAATTAAAAACAGAGTGGTTTAGCCTAAATAGAAGGAAACATTAATGGATAAGAGGCCAACGTCATAGTCAAATCACTCACCTCTTTCCCTGAGGCTTTCTCCATGGCTTTCACCATCTGGAGCACAGAGTAGCCCCTTCCTGTTCCGAGGTTGTAAACCTACAGACACATACACAATGATGCACAAATGCCAGCGCGTCAATAAATACCTCAAGGGTGTACACACAGGCAGAAAGTGTGTGTTTCTTACTACCTGGCACCCGCAGTCCTTCTTCAGCTTCTTCAAAGCTGCTATGTGTCCCTTTGCCAGATCTACGACGTGAATATAATCTCTCACACCTACAGAGAGGGATAAACAACTTCTTTAGATGATTCTGAATGTCAATGAAACAAATGCAATGATAGTTTTCTTGTTATTAAAGATAGGGTTGGTATTCCTGAAGAAGCTTGCAAGAGCAGGATACAAAAATGAAACCGAGACACCCCACCCCCTCCCCTCTGCCCTTTCGTCAAAGCTAATGCCCCGTTTCTTGACAGACAGGTTCACCAGCCGATCATTTCATTTAACTGAATGGCTGTCGTGTTCACTACAGTCCTACGAGGTCCACAGGCACCGTTATTTACATTTTGTACTTATTGCTGGCTATCAAGATTTAAACAAAAAAAGGGCAAAAAGTGTTTCAGAAACATCTTACCAACCCTATCTTTAAGTGCCCTCTGCCCAAAATTATATTTCAAGGCACAATTTAATCTGTGCACAATCTTTTTCATCACCTGTCCCATCGACTGTGTCGTAGTCGTTCCCAAATACGTTGAGGCATTTCCTTCTCCCGATGGCAACCTTTGAGGAGGAGAATAAAGGTAATTCAAACCAGTCAAATCATCCAACTGATCCAACTGGAACACATGGTGCAGTATACAAGTCCCTCAGATGTAGCCGTGTATTTCATCTACCTGAGCAACATATGGCAGCAGGTTGTTGGGGATACCCTGAGGGTCCTCTCCTATCACGCCGGAGGAATGAGCTCCAATTGGGTTGAAATAACGCAGCAGCACTGCATTCCAGTCCTGCACACACAGAGGCAACAATGATACAGCTCGTGTGTGTGTGTGTGTGTGTGTGTGTGTGTGTGTATTTCCGTGAATACATTTCTACTTCCTGGATCCGTACCTTCTCAGCCTTACAGTGGTCCTTGATCATCTCCTCGATGAAGTACTTGGTCTTGCCGTAGGGGTTGGTGCAGCCGCCCACAGGGTGCTGCTCGTCGATGGGCAGGTGCTGGGGGTCCCCGTACACTGTGGCCGAGCTGCTGAAGACCAGATTGCGCACCTTGTGAGCCTGCATCACCTGGGTAACATGCAGATGCACACAAACACGGCACACGCCTACAGTCAGCAGCTGATAAGCGTAATATGCACATACAACAACAAAGGAGATCCACACACAGTGATGAAGCGTTCAAATTATCAAGCTCAAACTCAAAAGCCCCCCCCACACACACACACTGTCATGCACTCGGCATACAAAGACAATGATCAGTGCAATGAATGATCATCTCAGAGTGAGGATTGACATGAAGGCAATAGAACTGACCTCCAGCAGGTTGATGGAGGCGGTGAGGTTGACTCTGTAGTAACGCAGCGGCTGCTCCACTGACTCCCCGACGGCCTTCAGGCCAGCAAAGTGCATCACGGCACTGAAAGCATGCTGAAACAAACAAACATGTGAGGGCTGTGGAGCGACTCTATGGGTCATATGCAAATAAGAAAATGTCATGGGTCCTATTTTAAAGGCTATTTGAGAAAGTACGGTGGCCATCAGGGACATCCATCAGTAACTAATTGCTAAGTAAAGTATTACAGTAACTAACTAAGTGTCTAACTGCAGTGTATAAAAGCTACATTTAGAATTATTTAATTGTCCCATCAGCTGCATTTATTCAATAACATTAATTTAAGAGCTGATTTAAAATAAATTGTATCTTATTAGAGGTTAACCTTAATAACCTGTAAGTATTTTCAAGGTTCAAAACTATATTGTCAAATAATGCAGGCATTGATGGAAATTAATCTTTCACTGGTGAACGGCACACAAGAGAATACAATACAGTAAATTAGGGGAATAACATTACCAAGAATAAAATCTGAAAAACACATAACACTGTGTAGTAACAGGAGTACAAATTTTAAATTAAGTAAAACTTGACCTGTGGCAATTCAAAACTAAATAGTAACTATGATATATAAAGTGCAGTTTCTCTGCTCAGCTCAGTGAGTCCTTATGTTTAATTATCTGCCAAATATTTTCTTGATTAATCAATTAATCAGTTTTTTTAAATGTCAAAAGTGAGTGAAAGATAGATTTATCTTTTTCCCAGAGGCCAAGTTAATCTGATCAAAAATCAAAACTTGCAAACATGTGTCAACGACTAAAGTAATTGTTAATTATTATAATTACTGTAAAAATGGTACTAAAACAAATATAAGTAATGCATGTAGTTACTGGTTTAGCTCTAATAAAATGAATAAATCAGCTTTGTTGACGTTCTCACCTTTTTGAAGAGTCGCTCCAAACCGGGACGATCCAGAAGGTCGAGTTCATGAAACTCAATGCTGGTGCCCAGAAGCTTCTCAATCTTGTGTATGCTCTCTGGCACATCCCCTTCTCCTCCATTCAGAACAGGATGTAGAACACACACACACACACACGGCAAATATGATTATCATTGCACTCAACAAACACACTTGGAACAGTTTATGACATCAAACGCAGGGCGCTTACCTCTGACTGCGTTACTGAAGTTGTCCACTACGATCGGCTGGAAGCCAGCGTGAATCAGCTCCACCACGCAGTGACTGCCAATGTAGCCCGCTCCACCTGTGACCAGCACCTTCTCTGCCATCCTCTGCAGAAATACAAATCACTTTCTTCATTTAGCACAAACTTACACCAGCAGGACAACAATAAAGCTTCAACACTTACTGCTTTTTGAATCTGCTTTAAGTTTAAGTTGTTCAAATAAATATATACAAAGACATTCTTCACTTAATGCAATTCAAAACAGATATTTTGTTCAGAAAAAACTACAGATATAACATCATCTTTGCAACGTTCAACATTACTCCTCATCTGGAAAGTATTTTCAGATGAGGACAAGTATTGAAATAAAATAGGTCAGTAAAGAAAAGAATTAACAACATAAATGAAGACGTAATCAAGGGGTTAGAATATGTCGGACATAAGTACGAATACTTTTCTGACATGGGAGATTTTGGTGTTTCTTATGCATTTGTTTAGTATTGAAAGTTAACTTTTTGTCCCCACAATGGGGATGATTCGGCATAACAAAATTTTGGTATATAATACTTAACAATGTTGTCGTCCAAAGTGGCTTGTATATTTTGAAAGGAGAAGAAATCTATGTTTAGCTTCAACAGCTTATACAGTGTAGGATACACAAACCCATTCCTCCATTTAGGACCCTGCTGTGCTTACATGCTTTGGATGTGAAGTCACAAAGACGCAG
This sequence comes from Verasper variegatus, assembly GCA_026259375.1. Taxonomy (NCBI): domain Eukaryota; kingdom Metazoa; phylum Chordata; class Actinopteri; order Pleuronectiformes; family Pleuronectidae; genus Verasper; species Verasper variegatus. The sequence goes on from CM048049.1 coordinate 8,100,414, forward strand.
GAGGACTTGAGGGCAAACTCCTAAACCTGCTCTGTAAATTTCCTTTTGTCTGAGCCCCAGTCACCACTCCTGGATATGTGACCCACCCATGGCTGTTGCACGTCAGCAGGTTCAACCCTTAACTTGTCTGACAGCATAAAACCAACAGCACACTCTCAGTAAATACTAAATTATTATCATTAAATACTTTTTTTTTAGATGTGCTTTCTCCTTGTTCTGACCTCATGTCTTGAAGGCAAATATGAAACAATTAAAAAGCAAGATATGCAAAACAAAAACAAACAAAAAATGATTGTTTGTTTTTATTTTGCTTATCTTGCTTGTTAATTGTTTCATATTATCTGCCTTCAATTTTTTTCTTTTAACCTGTAACACACCTTGTAACTGTGTTTTGTTATTATTATCTTAAAGGGAGCACACACTGTGATCTTTCCAGACTCCACATAAGCATCAACTTGTGAAAAGCATAAAATAAATTGTATTTTCTTATTCCATTCAAACTGGTGCCAGGAATACAGCACTGCTGACTGGAGGGAACACTAAGGAGCCTGTCCGTGATTCACGTTACATACATCCCACTTTACTGACATGTCCCATCGCTCTGTTCTACTCGGTGCTTTTGAGACAAGCTGTGGCTGAAAAACGCATGGAAGCTGTTTTGAACATTACTGTGATAATGTACACACACTGCATCTTTGTCATTTCTACCTCAACCCATCGAGCCTGATCCTGGACTCTCACTCCGGAGGAACAGATGTGACTTCTGTCATCAGCTTGAGATCAAGAAATACTTACAAAGTGTAAATGGTAGCTTCCGGGACAGTGTCCAGTTAAACCCAGTGAGGAGGACGAAGGTGAAGGGGTGTGTGTGTGTCAGCTCATGAAGTTTCTCCTCTCCGCCTCTGACATTTCTCTACTTCCTGTTCGACATGGAACGACCTCAAGTAAATCATTAACGCACCACTTCCTGTAAGAGCTCTTTCAAAGTAAGACTCCAGGTTGCTAAATTCCTATAAAACAACATCAAATTCAAAATGGTAAATATTATGAGATGGTAAAATGATCAGGTCAGTTTTGAGACACCATGTTAGGTATCCAAAAAAAGTCAAAAAACTTGTGTTGATCTTGGTATGTTTTAACTTTATTTTGAAGTTTGAAACGGATTCACACTAAGCCCTAACTCTGGATTCATGGTTCCGTAAAGTCTGTGACGTGCTAGGTGGTTGCCTCACGTGCCATGACGTCAGGCGGTGCTGTAGTGAAGCCACGCCCACCACACAGAGAGGGGATTGTACAGAGCCCTCCTCTGTGTGTGTGTTTGTGTGCGTGCGTGCGTGCGTGTTTCACCTGAAACACAGGCTGGTAGGGAAAAGTGCCACGTTGCTGTAAAAAGACATGGACGATAAATCACCCTGTGTTTGTCTGTGTGCGCGCGTGTGTGTGTGTGTGTGTGTGTGTGTGTTACCATTTTCGTTCCCTTACCCTTCCTATACTTACAAAATCAACATGTAATTGATTACAGTAATACAGTAATCTAACCTAAACCTAAACCTGAAACTTAACTTAACTTAACTTAACCTAACCTAACCTAACCTTAACATAGACCTAGACCTAGACCTAACTTTAAACTCAACCTAAACTTAAACTTATGCTTTTTGTTTCCATCAGAAAGACACGTCGCCATAGTGCCACTGTCTAAATATAGACCACACCCACACACAAACACACACACACACAGTCTTGGCTCCATGCCTTCAAAGAACATTACATTGACCTATTGATGTCCTGGAGATTTACTCTTAACTATAGTTGCTATTAGCCTAACCCTTACCTAACAGTATCCTAAACCTTAACCTAAACCTACTATGAGGAATGCTCTAATATGAAAACCTGAACCTCCACAACACTAAGAGCATCATCATAAATCAACAGAAAATGTTTCCAAACCTGCAGGATTTTCACACTGCTCCTCCAGACAGACATGGAAATACATCAGCATTTTCCACTAACTTCAGATCATTGTATGCTTGGTAATGTGCGCTGAACATATGTAGGGGTCACTGTGTTCACATTTTGTTTAGTGTTAAATTTGTATGAAGTGCAGATTGAGCAGGATTCGTTTATATCCTGTGCCATTTCTAAGGTCCTAGTGCCAGTCCTGCCCTCCCCCACAGACACTGGCACACGAACAGAGGCAGAATTGGGAGGAAAGAAAGATGAGACAGAGTCAGATACCTGAGCGATGAAATGTGCTCGCTCCATTCACTGCAAATGCTGCCTCTTTGTTAGAAAGGACTTGGAGCTGATGAAGAAATCTCAAGGAAGAAGAAAACATGGCAAAATAATCCGCCGAGGGGTGCACTGTCATAATAAGGAAAAACAATCCAAGCATTCAGGAGAGGACAGAGGAGAAGGGGGACAGAAGGAAACATTTAAAACTCAGAGGAGGCAAAACATGTAACTCTTTGATAGAGAACAGCGGGACACCAGGGCGGCCATCTCTCTTTATGAATCTGTAACCATTTTACGGTTCATTGTGAGTCAGCTGTGTCCCATCGGGTTGTTACTTCACTGCCTCTGACTTCTGATGCACGTCAGCAGCATGGCACAGCTTTGCCTGTGTGTGTGTATATGGGCTGTACTTGGCACTTCCCTCGGACTGCCACCCCAGCACCTTGGGTGGCTGCGGCTGTGGGAGGAGGGTGAGGGCTGCAGGGAGTGCGACCAGCACCTCTGCCCCCCAGTGCCTGCAGACTGCCCCGCAGGCAGGGTGCAGGACGACTGTGGGTGCTGTGAGCAGTGTGCCAACGCAGAGGGGCAGCAGTGTGACCCGGACGAGGCTCAGAAGTTCTATGGCCGCTGTGGAGAGGGCCTCGTCTGCCGGAGGAAAACACCAAAAAGGGAACACAGGGCTGAGCCAGAGCCGACATGTGTGTGTCGGGATAAGGGATCTGTGTGTGGCTCAGATGGGTGGACCTATCCAAATATTTGCCAGATGAGAGAAGCTGCCAGTCGCCAAAACTCAAGCCTGAAGCTCACTGGGAGAGGACCCTGCTTCTCTGGTTACCACAATCTCTTCTTACATATGTTGTCAGTCCAGGAAACATAGTAGTTTTTAAATGTTCAAAGTATGTGTATAGTCTTCTCTGTTTCCTTGGGGTAAATCCTTCCTTTTGCTGCAGCTCCTCGTATCCTTCAAGGCCCCAGAAACCTGTCCGCCTACACGGGGAGGGACGTTGTGTTTGGCTGTGAGGTCTCAGCCTTCCCTCTTCCAAACCTGAGCTGGAAGAAGACGGGGAGCGACAACTTCCTGCCAGGAGATGATCCTCACATCTCTGTCCAGGTTTGAAAATAACTTCAGTTGCTGTGCATCACTGAGCTTTTCATTAAGCACATGTGCTTTGATTGATATGTGTCCTGTTTGCTTTTTAGGTTTTAGTAACTTGTTCAATGGCTGAAGATGCTTTTGATTGAAGGGCCCTTTAACAAACTGATATGACCACTAATGATAATAAACTTTTTTACTGCATGTTTCATAGCATACAATGCAGCTCAAGGTGCTTTACATGAAAAAATGTAATTAAACAGAAAACAGCCTTAAACACAGAACAATAAAGAATGTTAAAACAGTAATATTTCGATCTATATTGGCACTCAGTAGAGCACATGCCTCGGCCAAAGCCCAACAGTCTTCTTAAATCCAATCCATCTGCACCAAATGGCACAAACCTACAGATATCAGTGGAAAGTTAAAAAAAACCCAATCTCACAATGTTAAAGAAAGTGATAAAAAAAATTCTGCTAACTAGCAAACAAACAAACAGACATGTGGAAAACATAATCTCCTTGCTGGAAGTGAAAAAGGGGTTGAAGTGTTAGGACATGATTGAAATTAAGAGCTTGTTTTTGGTGCATAAAATATTTTTGTCACAAGGGGCTACGCTGTGAAAACAGTTTTCTAATGTTCCAAATAAAAAAATAAAAAACCTTGAATGTAATTTAAATCACTGCACAGTTGTAAAATGGGAAATGTGGGATCCAGGGTTTTTAGCACTGGACCCAAACTAAAAGTTAGAATATGCTGCTTTCTGCTATTTAAAATCTTGACTATGCTGTTTTAAGTCTTTCTTGTGAGACTCCCTGCAACAAAAACCCCACTCAGAAGACCAATCACTTATTATGACAAGTGAGAGGAGAAGAACTGAGGTGAAACAGTGGTCACATTTTTGTTACCCACACATAAATAATGTGTTTGTGTGTCCTCCTTCACTTGTAAACACATCTGCACTGGTTAAAAGGTTTTTTATATTCATAATATTACTGATGTTTGTCATAGAGCCATGATTTATATTACTGTATTGCTCTGTCGTTCCACCCATGCTGCTGACAGAAGTCTAACACATTTCTCTCATGTGAAAAGGCTCATATCAGATGTAACCCTGTCCCGTTCCAGGCACGAGGAGGCCCCCAGCGCTACACCGTCTCCACCTGGCTGCAGATACAGGGCCTCCACCTCGCTGATGCAGGGGTCTATTCATGCGTCTCCCACAATGCCTTGGGAGAAAGGTCTGCCTCGGCACAGCTCTCAGTGTTGAGACGGGGTGAGTCACTCAGTGTCATTACTCTTAACTTGTCTGAGCTTCATTCTTTCTTTCTAATTCCTTATCTTAAATGGTAAATGGTCTGTTGTGTAAGCGCCAGCCTTTCACAGGCCAAGATAAGATGACCTGACCACCAAAATATTGTTTTTGCACATAAAGTTTTGGCAATCAATGCACGATTCAGTGTTAGATCATGTTTGACCCAACTAACGGGTATAAATCACTGATGCTCCTTCTTTCTTTTGCTGATTTTCACATCTTGTTAGTCATTGTGAGTCCACCTGCAGATGCTGAATTAAATATCAGAAAGACCAGCTTTGACTTTGCTCTTTATTCAACGGAAATTGCACCATCTCATTATTTTGACTGTTTACGCTTAGTTGATTTATTTTTAATCTACTCTGCAGGGGCGAAGGTGACGCAGAGCCATGTGGAGGAAGAGGAGGGATACGTGGACTATTTGGAGGGAGGCAGTGGTGATGGACAGTTGATATCTGGAGATTAACTGGTATTAAATGAAGTCGGTTTATAAAAGCAGAGTACAAGTCATCCTCTGGGGGAAAAGTCTCTGAAGACCACAGATCAGCTGATATAATATTTTAGTGGGAGGTTTGTCAATCACTTCACTTTATAAGCCTCATGTCGGCTTATAAACATCCTTTAACACAAATAAATGGCTCCTGTTATTTGCTGTGGGGCATTTTTCATGATCATACTCAAATGAAAGACTTAATATTGAAATGTTTATCTGCCCATTTAAATCTGTCACAAAGTGTAAAAAAAGATATGAAGGTTGTTTCAAATTTCAAAACCAGTGGGTGCCATAAGTTCAACAACGATACAAACAGCTGACTCGTCTTCATCACATTCAATTTGATGATGAGAAGCTATCGCTAAGTTGAATACCAGCCCCCCCCCTACAGTCCCCTCCACCCAGCAAACACAGGTACATTATATTCATTCACTGAGGGGAAAAGAGAGTGATGGAAGGAGAGAGAGAGAGAGAGAGAGAGAGAGAGAGAGAGAGAGAGAGAGAGAGAGAGAGAGAGAGAGAGAGAGAGAGAGAGGGTGTGACCATCCGCAGGGTCTCTTCATCTCTCTCCACCTGAGTGCCAGTTAATCCTCCCCTCATCCCCCCGACTCCCAGCTGGCTGCTCCTTCTGAATGGCGAGCTGCATTAGGGCCGAGGAACTTCCCCCCGCTGTCTGTTAGTCAAAGCTGATTGGAGATTACAGGCCTGTGGTGAAAACACAGACCCCTCCATCCCATCATCAAATCAATTTCCACCTCTTTCTCTCTGCTCTTTCTCGTCTATTTCTTTATCTACCTAATCCCAACTGTCCTCCTTGTCAATGTCATCAACTTTCACTTGCCACGACACCGCTGGCCCTATTCAGTGCTCTTTTCTTTTTTGACGGCCGAATGACAAGAGAGATGAATAGGAGGAAGAAGAAGGAGGGGAGGGCTCCCTCCTGAGTGGAGCCAGAATGATGTCATGGGGGCATTTGTCCTCCTGGTGTGGAGGCTTCCCTTCCTCTGCTAATTACCTTGTACAAACTTGAATCTGATATGGCGGATATGAGGCCCAAATACAATTATTGTGGGCTAACAAAGAGATATTGAGATTCGGGGAATGAGGGAGAGGCTGCAAGTGAGATAGAAGGGGAGGGCACGCGCACTGCAGTGCACGCACACACACATGCAGCGGCCACGCACTCTCTCATAACCACCCACACACACACACAAACACAACCACTTGTCCTTCCCCTCCATTCCCTCAGATAGGCTAATGTTATTACTGGGATAATTATCCTCATTAGAGCCAGCAGCTGTAGAGAGCCCATTGCTCTCTGTTCTAACTCCACCCCAAACCCTTCAGTCTTCACATCCCTTTTGTTTCCTCTACAACTCATTTAGACCTCGGCTCCATCCTTTGCATGTTAGGGGAAGGCAATTATAAAAATTAAAAAAATAGAGGCCATCAAATATCTAATAAGCCAGACTTACCCCGGTTTTCTGACCTGTTGAGGCCTTTTCAAGATGGGTTGAGGACTGGCCAGTGTGCAAAATAAGGAAAGAGGAATATATCAATGCTTAGAATAATAAATTGTACATTTCTGCTACCTCTTCTGATATAAGACAATAACACAAACTTTTCGTTTTTCTGTAAATTGCAAGAATCTTGTCTTCACCCCATCTGTCATTCGCAGTTTCTCAGTTCTCAGATTTGAACACAAGATGGCACTGTTTAGTCAAATTACCACCTCATTCTCCACTTCACTGACTGTTCTTTTACAGTTTGATGATCCTCTAACATCACTGTCTCCTCTCATCTGTTGATTTTTTTCACTTTTAGATCCCTTTTAAAAACAACATTAAGTGTTTGCATATCTAAAGGTGCTGCCTGTCCACCTGCTTGACGTTTATGTGAAAATGATTCCCTTCATGCCTTTTAACTTTGCACTCCGTCTGCTTCCCAACACACAACTGAGAGGTGGGTTTCACACACAGCATCCTCTCCCCCAGCTCTTTCAGATTGGCTTTTGTTTTATTGCCAAGGGCTGGAGAGGACAGTAGGCAACCTGTATACCACTAAGCCTCTCGTCAGGCGCTAAATGTCATGCATAGCCTGTTTTTATTGGCTGCTTTGGCCTGTTGTGCCCTTCTCCTTCTCCTGGAAGCCATTGTTAAAGAGCTGGCTGTTAATGCTGCTGACCAGATGGGCTCCATCTCCACGCAGGTCTGACTGAGGGTGTTTACCATGCACTGGGATGTGGATAACAGGTGAGACTGCTGCTGGCTTGTCAGCCAATCAGAGAGCAGCAGATGTCTGGCTTCTGCCTGTAAACCTTTATGTGGCATTTGGCGTCGGATGGAGGTGGGTTTGATATTAAGAATCAAAGTGAATTCTGGTTTATATGTTTTTTTTTATACATGTGATTAATATGTGAGATGAAATGCAGCCACATTGATATATACTGAATATCTTTTTTTAAATAAAGCTCAAGTAGTGTTTTGTGTATCTAATGTTTCATACAACAAATCACAGAACCATTTAATGTTCACCCTCCCCCCACCCACCCACCCACCCACCCCTGTGTGACAAAATGCTTCCAGCATAAGCCAGGCAAACAGAGAACATTCCTTTCCATTTCCAATGCAGGCCATCTTGAATTACTGCAATTTGGTATCATGGCAACAGAAAAAAGGTACGGCCGGGTCTGGGATTGTTGATGAGTAGTCTTTTAAAGCTCTGAATCAATCTGCCTTGCTGGATGACCTGTGTCTAGTGTGCATGTATGGATTAGTTTGGCCAGAGCACCTGTCCCTACTCTGTCAACAGCAGATCGGGTTACAGACTGAACATCCACCTGGCTGACACAGCGTCCTGTGACTGACAATCCATCAGCTCTTCTTCACTGCTGACCTCGAAATATTAAGGCGGAATTTACCTGAAAAATTCTTACTTTTATAACTAAGCAAAAACAGACACGTGCTGGTAAAATATCGAGCATATATTCATACATTTTGTGTGAAAGAACTTTAAGCTCAATATGATATGCAATAAAAAAACAGCGCTGTAATTATTCAAAATGACATAACACGTCATGTTTCCACAATATCTGCCTGATGCTCTGCTTTCAAAAATGGATCATAACTAGGCCTCTAAGGTTGATTACAGAGTTAAGCCGCCAGCATGGCCCAGTGAAGCGAGGCTAAGGCGGAACTTAACATCCGGCCATGGACATCTTCTATCTAACATCAGCCCTGAACTGGGAGACAAAGCTCAGTGAAGAGTGGGAACAATAATTTCTATTGAGAGTTAAAGATTATAGTACTTTTTAAGTATTTCCCTCTGATTTCCAGGCGGATATTATGTGTATCTGTGGGGTCTGGGACTGTTATTTTGAAGAGAACTGCTGCTAGGACTTCAAGCATATCCATTCTTACTCTTATTGATTAGGCTAATATCTCCTCTCAGGTTCTAGCTATGGCTTCATGGATGCTTCATTCAGAATTAAAAACTGAGGTGGCCGATCATTCCTAAGCATTCTGCTGGTACATAATGTGGAAACATTTACTTTAATGTCAGCTAGTGCTTAGAGGTCCAGAGAGGGAAATACACACTTCTTCAATTCAGCTGGAATAAATTCCACTCACCAGGCTTTTCCTAGTACAGCCTGACTGCTGCGCTATATTCGCTGTCATCTCCACTATGCCCCTGATGACGAAACAATTAGCTAGCAACCTTTATGCAAACCAAAAGAGCTTGACGTGTGATGGATGGGCTGAGTGATAGACTCAGGCAGTTGGTTTGGGAGGCTTTGTCCTGGATCTCTGACACCTTCTATCTTGTGATCCACACAGCCCCCCAATCGCCTCCATCCAACCCCAAGACCCACCCCTGTTACCCCCACCAGCTGCTTCTGACCCCTCATCATAGCCCTGCCTCTGCTTGCCATGTGCTGGGAGTCAAAGGGTTCCCACCTATCGCTCATCAAAATGGAACCCCACCATCTCCTGCCCCACGCACTAAATCACAATCAATCGCTTGGCAGACAGAGATGGATTGGGACATTCACGACCCTGTACCTTTCAGGGGGGCGCCTGCCCTCCAAAGAGCTGCTGTCACTGGCGAATAATGGCGGCGATTCTTGGGGGAGTGAGCAGGTCAAGTCTGCCGCCCCTGGAAGGAAGTTATCACAAAGCAATGGAGGGGAATTCTTTTCTCTTTAGGAACAACAGCCACAATGTCTAACAGCATGTCTGACAGAAGGACGTATGGTAGAAAAAAAGGTTTGCTTTGATGCTAAAAATGACCTTATAATAAAATCTAAATGTATCTAAGTTTGATTCAGTGCATGTTAGTGCATGGAGAAAAGATTTGTATGAGGCTGAACTGGTGATGCTACTCATCTAAAGTAGATATGGGTCGTATCCCCTTTACTACAATAAGTTAAATATAGGATTTGTACAGAAAACAGAATTGTTTAATGTTTATTAGCTACTGAAGATGAGCTACAGAGCTATGACCGTAGGCCGTGGGCAATGATCACATTTTATATAACTCATGTTGATAGCACACGTGCATCTCTTGCACTGTTACGGTCTGTGTTAGCGTGAGTATTTCAGTGTAAGATACAGGCATGAATAAAATCACGCTCAAACGTGTCAGCTCGATGTCCATTTAACTTTATTCTGTCCCACAAGCCAACAATTATTAAGCTAGCGAGTTAGCCTTAGCATTGATGGTCAACAGAACTGCTCCTTTTAATGTTAAATTACATAAACTAGGTGAGTTTCAAGAGGCTTAGCATTCAAAGTATAGTCTTGTAGAAACAGCCCCACAAGTTTGGTTTCTCTAAATATTTTTAAATTATGTTTTAATTGAAACTTAAACATAGCTGCTTGCTAACCTTTACCATACATGTGAAGCTGGATGTTCATGCATGCCTCATTTTCACAAATGTTACACATATTGTCTTACTCAAGGTTGTTAAAGGCGTATAGAGATAATGCAACTTAAAAACATACATCAAATGAAATTATAAACAGACGAATAACTATTAATTAATTAACTCTTTTTTAATTGCTATATAACTTTTGAAAGCTATTTTATGTCCTTCTGTCAGGATTTCTATTTGTTACATCGACCGAGGAGGTTATATTTTCACCCCTGTCTGCAGCGAGATCACACAAACACAACTGAATGGCTTTGCCATAAATTTGGTGGTACGATGCATTATGGGTCAGGAAAAGAACCCATTCAATTTTCCCAATCAGGGGGCACATCCAGATTCTCCCTTCTCACTTTCTTTAACATTGTGTGATATCTTCACTGTTCTCCCCGAGAATAATTCAGGGATCTTGATCATCAGTCAATTGTGAAGCATTTTGAGCTGCACTAACCTGCATGAAAGGTGCCGTACAAATAAGGTTTGATCGATCGTTGTATCTGAAGATATAAAACCTAAAATGCATGTGTTATCATTAATCTGCCACACAGCCTGACCGCCGTCCCTTCTTCTCCACTCAAAATAATACAGTGTTGACATTCTGCCACACATCATCAGCGTATTTCAAGAGTTGCTGTCTAGTGCTTCCTGATTTACTTCACAACGGACTCGAGTGATTGCATCATTCACATGAGCACTGACGACAAACATCATTCAGATATGTAAAAGTCTCCACAATGCCATAACACTATGATTGGGAGAGAAAGACCTTATTGGGCATTCAAAGCCAAAGGCTCAAGGAGGATCATTCACATGTAGATGTGTCCTTCTGGAAGTGGCCTGGCTATACAATTTCCATTTAGATAAGGTGTATACACAAATAAAGAAAGGACATTGGGTTCTTCATTTGATTAACTAATCACAGTCTTTGTAATTCCACTCTGAGACCTTGAAGGGCAGTGGCGGGCTGTGCACCCTGATTAGCCTATTGCTGCTGCTGCTATGGCAAATCAGTTCAAGTAACTCGGCTCCATACTCTACACAGTGGCTGTGATTAAACAAGCGATTAAGACTAAGAGAAGAGTTTCTGTCTGTTTAATCCCTTTTCCCATTGTCTAAATAGATAGCCACAGTATATTCCCTGATCAACAATAACCGAACACCACAAGAATTGGAGTGGGAGGTGATTAGGGTCTTAAAGCTCCCTGGAGTGAGGCTGCAGGTTGTTTCTGATTAGCTCAAATTTAAAGCTACATTCTCTTCTTATTGCCTCTTGCTGCAGCAGGGAATTCAGTATCTGATGTTGAAGGGAAAAAAAGAAAAAAGACACACAGCCTTCAGGACAGATGTACTATCTTTAAGTGAGAAGGGAATTATCCACATTTGTCCACAGGACAACAAAACACTCCTCAGCTCACGACTCGAGCCTCGAAGTACTTTAACCCTTTTGCCACTTTTCTGCTATAGCCCTCTTCCTGCCGTGCAGTGGTGTGTGCGCATCATCTGAGGGCTTCATAGAAACTCTACAGCCCTTCTCCATGACTGATCTCTTTTGATAGAGCTCATTATGCAAACTGTTCCCAACTCCTGCTGCATAATTAGTGCTTAATTAATTTGAGTGAAATCTTTCATCTGTCTATGTCCAGCCAGCTCCTTCTTTCCATTTACAACATGATATTAATTTCAGAGGGGGGAATGGTAGCCCAGCTGATGAAAAGGCTGATACCATTAATCAAGTACTGTATCTTTTTCCTTGGTTTTTTTGCAGGAATAATAATAAGTGTGACGAGCAGAGTCTGATTAACCCTATTATGCTCCCTAATTAGGGTGATCATTTAATAATCAAGGAAGCAGCACAATTACAAGAGAATGCTAATCACGCCACCTAATGAAGAGTGTGCCAATTCTGGGAATTCTTTGTTTGGAAAATGTGACATTCCAAAATGAAAGGTCAAGAAACACTTCCTGCTTTAATGTTCATGTTTTAAGGATGTACTTACATAGTTGAGCCCAAAATGCTTCCAATGCTTTATACATGTCGTAGATGCTTGTGAGTCTCTATGGAGAACAGCAGGAGAAAAAGGACTTGAAATGTACCATGAAATAGAATATACAGTAGTAGTCACAGACTAAAATTAGTCTGAAATAAAAAGGAAGACTTGACATTAAAGGGACAGTCTGGTCTAGTCGAACGTCTCTCCGCGCACAGCACAAACAACGACCTGCTTTTTTTAGGCGTTTTAGGTTGTGACGGCATTTTGGCTTGTTTCTATCAACAGCTATATCTGTGTATGAATGCAGATAAATTAAAAAGCAGATGTGCTCCACCTCTTTTGTTTACCTGCAGGCAGCTAAAGCCAGCTCAAACGTGATTGGTCAAACTCGGACACCCTCATCTGCTAATTCTGCATATTCCCATCCATGACCTGTTTGTAGAGATTAATGAATATGTACCTGGAGGAGTCAGCTCACCTATCAGCACCTTTAAAGCTCAAATTCCAACAAGTGTTTTATTTCATGACATCTTTAAACCACAAAGGGACATCTTTATAATTTTGCTTTGGTATACAATGACAAATGAGATATAATTTATCGGTAACAATACAAAGCATTAGCAATACCGTAAAATAATAGTTAAATAATTCAACATAGTGTTGAAAGAAACATTTTTCAGGGTCATATTATCACTCATCTGAGAATAGGACGCACAGAAAAACAGTGAATGTTCATTAAATAGGTTCTCATTATATCAGGAGCTTAAAGCTGAACAGGCACTAACTTATTTCCCACTGGCCCTGTGTGTTTTATAGAGCCTGAAGCAGCTGCCACTGTAAACGCGAGGGCAGACGTTCAGCACCATGGACAGCGACCAGTCTTCTCTGGAGAGACTGGGTGCTGGGAACTCAGTGGACACAGATCTATTGCTTGAAATGTAACATTGTGAACCCTAATTATAAAACAGGACAGTTATATATTTAACATGTATTTTAATGCATTTCTGTATGAATAAGTGAGATAAGCTCACTAATAGTTGGGGGCTGTGAGAAAGATGACCAGAGTGTGGCTCCATATGTCAATAGATAAAGGATATGGCCCATTAGGTTTGCCAGAGTCCATCCCTCATGCTCATAGATGATACAACTGCTGTCTGCAATTTCATCAAGATAATGGTGACCTCATAGATGGTCTATGAGCAATGGCCCTGATTTCATTTTTCTTATAGGGAGTCATTATCAGTATCATTACAATCTTCAAGGAGCCAATGAGGAGAAGAGGATGAACCCTTTTTTTGTTGTCTACTTGTGTGAGAAATGTACTGACTACTGAGCCAAATGCTTGTCAGTAAGATCCTTTATATGCTCTCGCTGCCGTGCGTGCGTGTGTGTGGGCGACCTCCACTTCTTTGTATCTGCGAGGTGTGTGCATGTGTGCGCAAGTCCACATGAATGTACCTCAATTTACTCTCCTTCACCCCCATAGTGCAGCTGTGCCTCCGAGAACTCTTGTGAAGTAATTGAATGAGCCGGGGCAGGGGGGAAACCTGTGGTGCCTGCTGGCCTTATTATTATCTGTAATACGCCGGCCGCTCTGCCTGCGCCTTCTCATCCACTCATGAATACAGAAATGAATGTGACGGACGTCAGAGGTGAACGCACAGGGGGAAAACAGGCCACAGCCCATTTTAATCAGCGCCCAGATAGAACAATCGCTTTATCCACCTCTGCAGCTCAGAGGTGAATTAGTGTTTAACATTCCAGGGCATGCTTTCTGGCGGGGGGACTCCACCCCAAACAACCAATGGACTGCAGAGATCATTGAGAGACACTCTGATGCTTTTGATGAGTGAATTAGAGCTAAACATGCCCCTGAGACTCTAGCTACTGATATGGCTGATATGCAGGAAGACATCTTTTAATACAAGTCTCTTTACAAGTAAAGAAAATCATGTGTGGGTGTAATTTCCCACTAGATAGATAGATAGATAGATAGATAGATAGATAGATAGATAGATAGATAGATAGAAAATAATATCATAAAAGCCCTAAACATGTGTCCTTGTCCTCACAGAGTCACCATCATCATTGTCGAAAGTAAAGATAACATCAGGGACGTTCTCCATCAACACTGAAGTCCATTAGTCTAAAGCTCCGAGCTGCACCACTTTACAGTAACCTGGTCTCGTGGGCATCCTTCTAAAGTACACTTTAAAGTCTAGACACAGACCTCTGGGTTCCTCTCATGGCCAAACAGGCAATGTCCCCATTGATCCCGCTGGTACTATAAGTCCCACTGCTTTTCCAGAATTGCTTGCTACAAAACAATTTCCTGCTGTTGCTCTTTACCGTGCAGTTTGGCTGCTGTCACGCGGTGACACACGTGTTGACTTTCCCTGAGAACACACACACGGGGTTTTTCCAGGATTGTTCATGAGAAATCAGCCACTAGGACTCATGGATGTGTGACCCACAGTTACCTTTGGAGTAAATGTTGAAAATTTAAGTGTTTTGCATGTAAGATATCATTTGGACAAAGTCGGTTGATGTTCAGCATAAATATCACTTGGGATAGACTTGAACAAGGATTCACTGAATACTTAAGTATGTCGAAAAATACTAAATTCATTAACAGAAGACTGTAACTGAGCTTGATTTGTTCAGATTTACTTTTTTAAACAGGTCTCATAGCCAGTGTGCTACAGTCTTTACTGTTTTGCCTGCTCTATTGGAGTGAAGCTTTTCTTCTTTTTGAGAAACTGAATTAAAGGACCATCCTTGTCCTGAAACCGCAGGTCAACAAATAGCGACAGGGCTTTGTTCTATTAAAGGCAAACAAACACATGTGCTCTTGGGCTTTTCTTCAAAACCAGGATAAACAAATGTATAATATATAAGTATTATAACTCAAAACATGTGAGTGGAAAGCTATAACATACAGAAGAGAACTGAGCCATAATGGCATAGTTTATAGGTGTTTCCCTATAGAAACAGTTTAAATGAGTCTGTCCAGAACTGTATTTAAAAACCAATCACTTCATGAAACTCTGGCACTTTTGTTTTCCCTGTGTCATTGTTCTCTTGTTGCTGCAGCCTGCTCTCAGTTTTCGGGCGGGACAAAGGCTGGAGCTGGAGCTGTGCTGTGTCCACGGCCGGCCTGATTAAATCTGGGTCCCTCGCTGGCTCTCTCCATGGTGCTGAAAGAGCCCCTCTATCAGATTACAGCTGGCCAGAATAGGACCTCGGCTAATCAATTACATTAACAGATTGACAATGCATTGGAGGTGGCCGTGTAGTGAGCACCAATTACAGTCATGTCCCGTTGCACTTTCAAATTGGCTCGGGTTGGCGCAGCACACGGAGCCAATCATTCATCGGGGGGGTACAGGAGGTCCCTATATGTGGAATGTAATCATTGTGAAATAAAGCAAACTGGTCCACAGCGCTATTAGTGAATGTGGTTAATGTTTGATGGAAACGGTGTGGTGAGGTGTCTGCAGAGAGGCCTGAGGGCACTGGTTTAAACCTTCAGATCCTTCATCCTGTAGGTGGTGCAGTGAGGTAAGAGCTGGGTCAGGAGGCCAGAAAGTGAAAAGTGTGTTATGGCTTTTTAACCCAAACCTCTGGTTCAACACTTTGGTGATAAAAACAATTAAGCTAGTGGGAACAGTTTGAGTATGATTTGTAAAGTGGTTATTTTTAGAAATTTGGACAAACAAAGGAAAAACAGTCAAGAAACATGATTCTACTGCAATTAAAGAGTTTTAAAAACATACTTACTCTAATATGTTCGACTTTTATCTTTAAACTACATCAGTACATTGTCAGTAGGATCTGCAGGCGGCAGGGAAATAAAGGAGAGCAACATTTAAAGTCCTATATCTGCATGTGCTAAGTTTTTTTTTTGAGGGGGGGGGGGTTCTGCATTAAGGCTGCAGCTGTATGCTAATCAGGCGCCTATGCCTCCCTGCTCCGCTCAGGGCAGCACGCGCCGCTGAGCAAACACGCGCATGCGCATCTCTACAGGCCAAGGCCCAGCCAGCACGGCAGCAGCCCACGCACGCACGCGCCCCGCGCCGCAATGATCACGGGGGCAAAGAGGAACTCGTTAAAATGCCATCAAAGCTTGTTCTCCCAACAAACCACGACTAATAGAAGCTCAGGGTGAGAGAACGAGTTTAGTGACAGAGACACGGAGGTAAACACAACATGTCCTAAAGCGAAACAAGGTTGAATGAAGCTTCATCTAATATAATTTTGCCTGAGAAAGAAAAGATTTAAAAACCCAGAAGATTAGAAGAGAGGGAAATTCCACAGGAAATTCCTAGTTAAAACATTCAATATGTTTCCATTCGGTTAAACTCTCTTAACCACAATTAAAAACTGTATTGAGTTTTTTTTTTTTGAAAATGTGTCAATTAAACCTCTCGAAGCCAAACCAGCGCTGTGTGTTTAGAGGCAGGTGAGAAGGCACCGGTCCGGCACACAGGCCTGTAAAGAAAAGCAGCCGCGGGCCTGCGCCTCAGCTCCGATTGTGTAATTATTTGACTTGGTCATACTGCAGCTTTATGCAAATGAGGGGAACAATGCACGACGATGGAGATTAATTCCTCCCCGGTCTGCCGAGTGAAAGGAAAGAAGAATGCACTCTGTGCCAAGTGGCGCACTGCAGCCTGCATTTGGTCTTTTTTACAAGGAAAAAAGAGACACGTACACACCATGTGAAGTGCATGCACAGAAACTATAGGGGAGCTGGTAAAGTTCTTTGTTATGTTCAGAGGAGGCTGCAGAATGAGAGAAATTAAAGTTTTAAGAATTTTAGAAACTATTACAAAGGATGAAGTTATTTAACTTTTTCATCTAACACAATGCAGACTTCAATCATGAAGCGCCTATGTGTGTTTTAAGTGGAAATTGATTTTATTCAACAATTAATTCCATGAAAATATCCCCTAAACAACTATTCCAGATTGGAACCATCAGCCGCAGCTCCGTTTTTATCTTTGAATATCTGTGCAGCTTCTTTTTTTTGCAACACAAGCCTCCATCGGCTGCGGCCTTCTTTGTCTGCAGCTCGGATTCCACCCAGCACGCGTCTCGCTGTGGGCCAGATTGGCCGTGAGTCCCGTTTCACAGTTAAGAGGTCAATTTGCCTTTCAAACGAAAAAAAAAAGACAGGGATATTCAAGCGCGGGCAGACGTGGCTATTGTGCACAAAGACCAGAGGGCCTTCTTATTACTTATGTATGCAGCGAGATGTCTGATTTATATGTCGAGTTAAACTACCGAGACAGACACGTGCCCAAAAATAAAGAAGCACTCCCTCTATGGTGTTTATTTAAGACATAATAAAACTAAGGTCTATAAAAAACTGCACGGGCTGTATAGTTTGCTGGCATAGCCTGCGCAGTGCGCGTTAAGGTCGTGCGTAAAGAAGTACGGCTGGAGGAAATAAACAGCTGTGAAGCGTGTGCCGGTGAAATTTGGAGAAAACCTGCAAAACATGGCACCATTTGACAGTTTTTTCCTCTCTTTTGAACATCAAAGCAAAAGAGGACCAAAGTGAGCTGGTGGTTTGTATTTGACCAAGCTCGTCTCGTCCCCGTCTTAATTCTAAACTGTGATGATAGTGGCATTGACGGACATTTCCTCTTAGCAGCTCTGGGCCCCCCAGAGGAGAGCCACAAAGCCGTGGCACGTGTGCATTTGTATAAGGGCCCATCAGACCGTAAAAAGAGGAGGGTCCCGGCGTGTGCCTCTGTCGGGGAGGGGCACACATTAATGTAATAAACCGCCAGTGCATCTGCTGAGCTATCTGCACATCCTCCAACGAAATCCACCAAACCCAGACTCTGAGCCCTCCCACAATCAAATCCACTGGGGTCCTGGTATCCTCCGATTGGTCGGGGATGCTGCAACAGGGGGGGCGAGAACAATAGCATCATTCCGGCATAAAAAGAGTGGAGCTATGCCTTGGAGACGAAAACATTTCAGCAACAGAAGGATCAATAGACCGGGGCAGATAAAGTCCCACAAGCCTCTGGTGTTGCCATATTTTGAACAAACCTGGATTCTCGAGACTTCACCCACCTCCCCGAAGTGCCTTTCCGCCGCCACTCGCCAAGATGCCCAAAGGATTCCTGGTAAAAAGAAACAAGAAATCGGCACATGTTTCCTACAGGACTCGGTCAGACGAGGATGACCTCCAGGAGCTACCCACCCCAGCTGCCTTCCCGAGTCACACGAACCTCTCCCCGCCGCTTTGCACGGCTTCCAGTCCGGACCGCGCCGCAGCGACCCCGTTTTTCATGGCAGCTGCGGCGCCGGTGCCA
Source organism: Verasper variegatus (assembly GCA_026259375.1). NCBI lineage: Eukaryota > Metazoa > Chordata > Actinopteri > Pleuronectiformes > Pleuronectidae > Verasper > Verasper variegatus. Next base: position 8,118,797 of record CM048049.1, read on the forward strand.
AGACTGGAGAAGCCGGCACAGTTCGGCAACCCAGAGGCGGCGTGCCAAGCCCTATACAGCCCCACCCGGCCCATCAGCAAGGAGCACGACAGGGGATATTTTGAGCGAAGTTTCAATCTGGGCTCGCCTATTTCTGCCGAGTCATTCCCGACACCCGCCTCCCTCTCCGGCTTGGACCATCTCCTGTACGCCCCTGTCGACCTGAAAATCGGCACCAGCAACAGCAGCCGCAGCGGCACCACCAGCAGCAGCCTCCCAGCACCGAGCAACCGGGCCGGCACCAAAAGAACCGCTGACGGCACAGAGCGCAAATCTAAACCTGCCACAAAGAAACCAAAAGCCATCAGAAAACTCAACTTTGAAGACGAGATGACGACTTCTCCTGTGCTCGGTCTCAAAATCAAAGAGGGGCCGGTGGAGGGGAAGCCGAGGGCGCCTGCCTCCGGAGGGAACCAGCCTTTGGGGGAGTTTGTGTGTCAGCTGTGCAAAGAGGCGTACGCGGATCCCTTCTCTCTGGCTCAGCACAAGTGCTCCCGCATCGTCAGGGTCGAGTACCGGTGTCCCGAGTGCGATAAGATGTTCAGCTGCCCCGCCAACCTCGCCTCCCACCGCCGCTGGCACAAACCCCGGACCACCGGCGCACAGGCGATGCCACCCGCGCAGGGCATGAAAGCTGAAATGGCCAAAATACCACCGCTTGGTGTCAAGTCAGCATCCGACGAAGCCAAAGACATGAGTGACAGAGACACCCCGAGTCCAGGTCTGTCCGAGTCGGGCTCAGAAGATGGCTCGTATGACTGCCAGTACTGCGGGAAGAGGTTTAAGCGTCAGGCATACCTAAGAAAACACATCATGGGACACCAGGCTTTGCAAAAGAAAGTGATGGAGGAACACGGGTTTCCAACCGGCGAGCGCGCTGCAGAGCAGGCACCGGTGCCACCTTCCTCCTCTACTGCACCACCACCACCCTCCTCCTCCTCCTCCTCCTCCTCATCCTCCTCCTGCTCAGAAGAAGCCTCAAACCAAAGCCCCCTCAACCTGAGCCCGGTGGACTGCCTGCTGTGCCCGGTGTGCGGGGAGAGTTTCACCAGCAGGGCCGGCCAGGAGCGACACCTGCGCCTCATGCACTCCTCCCAGATCTACCCGTGCAAATACTGCCCCGCCACCCTGTACAGCTCGCCGGGCCTCACCAGGCACATAAACAAGTGCCACCCCTCGGAGAACAGGCAGGTGATCCTGCTCCAGATGCCGGTGCGCCCAGCCTGCTGAATAAAAAGACAACACTCAACACGTGCCTTTGATGTGGTGAATTCAAAAACAACAAGAAAAAGTGGCTTTGAGGTGGGGAAAAAAGAGTTGGTGATGCTCGCTGCCATAACTTTAGGCCAATGAGAGGCAGGGCTGGTTTGATGTTTCAGTGGTGTTTCATGAGGTGTCTTTTTTTCTCCATATGCCAATCAGTGATTGTTGAATGCTTCTCTATATTTGAATAGGCCTATTTTGAGACTTTCTTTCTCAAATTAGTTTATCAAGAAAAAAAAGAATACAAAGCGTTAGTTTGACTGTTATAAGGTATTTTTCTAGGACAGCACACGTGCTCAATGATAGCTTCTAGACCTAAGAAATGTCTTTAAATTCCCAGAATTCCCTCTTTTCTCACCCCCATCCAAGCCTTTTTGGATTCACCGACAGTGATTGCCCCCATCACCGTAGCGTACGCTATTTGTTTGTGAATGACAAAACTTTTGTCCAGGTGGGAAGAAAAACCTAAAAGTGTGACTGAAGCATTCCCTGTTTAAGTAGAACCACAAATGCCTTTAGTAAAAAAGCCTAGTGTGAAATAGTCTACATCCAAATCCCGCTGTATAACTGCCTTAAAGTCAACATAGATTGTTTTAATTTTGAATGCTGGCACATATTTTATAATTATTATCGAAGATTGTTGCAATATTTTTCATCACGATGTTTATTTATTTATTTATTGGAATTATTTTATGTAACTTATTGTTGTGTTTGTTGTGATTTTTTCCCTGTGAATCGTTCTGGCAGTTTACATGTCGTATAGCCAAAATGTTTTTTATTTTTTTATTTAAAGAATGTTCCTTTCTTTCTTTTGTCAAGTTTTATGAGTTGTGACGCTTTTTTTGGGGTCGTGGGTCGGTTTTTAATCTTCAATCTCCACAGCTCTTCTAAAACAGAAAGTAAAAAAAAAAAAAACGTAAAGCTCTTACCTTAGATGCAATCTTTTTTAAGGACAAGTTATTTTTCTTAAATGTTGGCTTTTATAGCGCTTTGATTGTACGTGTATATCGTTGTTGTCTATCGAAATAAAAAAAATATTTTCAAAAGGACCTGTGGTGTCGAGGTGCTCTAACTTTTTTTTCACGCGTGAGAAGCAGCAACTGAACTTTATTGCTTAACGGAAATAACCCTCATATTTCTTGTGAGTTTTATTTTACTGAAACTCGATTGAAAGAATAAAAGTAAGAGCTAATACGCTGGTTGATCATTGTTTTACTGATAAAGTTAGAGTTTAGGAAAAGTTTCTGCGATGTTTTGCTTCGTGGAGGAACCTGTGGCTGTTAATAAGTTCCTCTCAAACGTATTATAAAAGCCAAAGATATTATGATTTAAATATTGTAATTTAAATTATCACACGAAATAATATATGAAGGGTTGATTTACTAATATATATATAGATGTTGCATAAAGGCCTCATCCAGGAGTTAGATCCTGTGCGTAAAACTAACCTCAGAAATCTTTCACAAATTACTTAAATTTAAAAAAACACATGGGAACTTGTTTCAAAGTTTTGAGTGGATTTAAGATTCTTGGAAATATGGAGTCACATTTTTGGTTTATATCACAGATACTTTCTCATTTTGAAAAGAGATCAAGTGCAGCTCGAATTCGGCTCTAAGGGCCGATCAGGTTTTAAAGCTGGTTCCCACTCTGCGGTCCGCGGGCCTCCACAAATAACGCAAAACAAGGAACTGATGAGAAACAATTTTATTTTACACGATTTAAGTTTGAACAGGGTCAGCCTGTAGACCCCTCCGTCTCCCTCACATCTGGTTACACCACGAACCCAGTGCGCATCTCTTGTCCCCAAACCTTAGCCGCCCTCTCTCAGCCATTCGCCTTCGACTCCCCCCGTTTATCAGCCTCGCTCCGCAGTAAATCATCGCTGCAGTGGCTCAATAGTCCCCGTTTCCCTGCCACAGAAGAGAGGCACTTAGGGCCTAATCATAAATCCCCTGCTTAATACCACGTCAGGACGTGACAGGAGGACAAGGAGGTGGTGGATCAGAGCTCACCTCTGCAGCAGTAAAACATCTGTCTGCTCTGCGGGACTCACGCAGCTCGAGTTTGTGTGCGGTCTCTGCTGATTTGGGACACGTCAGGGCTTCATGTCTGACCTCCACAGCCCTGGAAAGCAGCGAGTTGGTTGTAATTCAGCTGTGCACAGCCACACACTGACCAGGACATCACCTGTGGAGCATCTACACTGATGCTAAAACCTTAGTCTTCAGTGATATTGAGTAATTAGTGAATAAAAGTCACCTTTACACTGACTTCAGCTCCTGGTTCTCTTCTACTGCTGCTGCTCACTAACTCTCTGCACCTGCCCAAGGCCAAAAAGCACAAAACCTACTTTTTAAATAAATGTCACTGCTCCTCAAGGCATCAGAGACAACACATTAAGACAGACAGTAATTTAAAAGTGTGAAAATACACTGCAGCCATCAGTGTGACACATGCAATATTACTGAAGTACAGTATGTGGTAATAATCACTGAGACACCCAGCTCCTGCATGTTCTTCTCTAAACTCTCACAGTCCATGACCGAGGGAAAAAGCCCTGAGCTGGATGGAAATGAGGCGACATTAGGCTCCTTCTCACCCTCCTATTTTCACACAAACTGTTTTAGGGACTTCAATTACAGTCAAGTGCTTTTCTTGCGTCTTTATGTGGTCCAGGCAAGGCGAGGGCACCCGTAGGTGCAGCAACCATTGCACCTGTACCTCCTGGTGAGGTTCCATTATGCTCGCCTCCCCTAAGCTGGGCTGAGCAGCAGGGGAGACAGATGGAAGGAGGGTCAGGTTACCCCTGCTGCCGCCACCGCTGCTGCTGCTGCTATAGCACAGTCAGACCAGGGTCAGGAAGCCCATGGTAACAGCACTATCATGTCAGCGCGCACACACACACACACACACACACACACACAAAATCTGAGGTTACACAAGTTGTGCTGTTGAGAGAAAAAAACTGTACAAAGTAAGATCAGATCAAATTGATTTAATGAAATGTTTCAATTTTCACATTTCTAATAAAGATAGCAGGACTTCGGTCGTTAAAAACAGTTTGATATGTTGACAAGTAATGATGAAATCTTCAAGCTTTTTTTTCCTCCTCTCTCTCTTATACAAAGATTATATTACAGGCATTCATATATTTATATCAGAGGACGCTGACGCCCTCAAATTTGACACAATGTACAAGGATTTTTCGGAAAAACGAGAAGAAACGAGGCGACATACTAGGAACTAACACTAGCTCGTTTTCCTTCACGTATATATAAGACACACGATCCTTATCTTGGTCCAAACTGACATCTCCAGTGTCTAAGCCACTAAAAAGAGAGGGGAGGGCACAGACCCACTCAACAGACATCATCTATAACCTACAATCTTTAGATCAGCATCCAGGGTGGTTCCTTCAAATGGCTTTGGGGGAAAAATAAAAAAAACATAGATGTGATCCAGGCCTATGTAATTATACATTCTTCACAAAAAAAGAACAAAGGGACGACAATGGACGCTCTCCACCTTCACACTCCTGCTGTTTTCTGCTCAGGGAGTTAAATAAACAAAAGAAGGGAAGACGTGGGAGAGGGGAGGGAAAGGACAGGTGAAGCACGGGGAGAGTAAGGCATAGTAGTGCAACAGATGGGGATAGTGTTGCAGCTTGGGTAGAGCCCTCAGAGGGTTCGAGCGTATAGTGTGTGTGTGTGTGTGGAATACACCTGGCTACCATGACGACTTGAGCAGGGCAGGTTGCAGGAGTGAGAACCGGCCTGGCTGTTGCTAGGAGGGCTGTTAGAGTTCAGCTCTGGCATGCCACATAAACACCGCTGCCACCCCCACCACCTTGTGTCCCCATGCACCCAGCCTGACATGGGGAGAGGATCATGGGAAAAAGGAGGAGCTAGTGCCACTTAATTCACAGATAAAGACAGAGCAACGCAAAGAGTGAAAAAAAAAAAGAGGTGCCCACAACTCTAAATCCATCTGCTGTTGTTTTTTGTTATTGTGGGAAGCACAAGACACTGAGCTTTAGAGACACAGATGAGTGTCTTTTCAGATAGAGAGGACAGAGACGCGATGCAGGGCAGCCATGGTTTGTCTCACACGAAGAAGAGGAGAAACTAAAATCTGATTATTGTGAGCAGAGGTGGTTTGGGACAGACGTTACACAGGCACTGTGAGAAGCTCCCCCAGACAAGAAACTCACGCTCACGCTCACACTCACACACACACACACACATGCACACACATGCACACACATGCACACGCATATGGACACACAGTTCATGCACACCAGTGCATGGAGTTAAGATTCACCTGAGGCTCTGGTGCATGTTTCCTCTAAACAGCAAATGACTACATAAAACAACACAACAGCAAAAAATAATTTCATCAAATACTCCTCTCTATATATACATCTAGCAAACACACATCAGCAAATAAAATTTAAAGCAATGCACATCCAGGAACACAGAGAAACATTCTACATAATCAATGACAGCGAGTGCAAAAAACGTTGTTTGGGGAACGCTGGAATGTCGATGTCTTAGCCTCACGGAGGGAAACTAATCGCAGAGGAAAGAGACAGGGAACTTATTCAATTACAGGACATGAGCCTATGTTAACAACATCAGAAAACAATTACAAACGCACTCTTTTCTCATTCCAGTGGAGTTGCATGAATCAAATGGTGACACAATCCATCGGAATTCATTTAAAAAAGAAAATTAAAGATAAAAAAAGAAAAGAATCCAGCTCAAGTTAGAAAGATGTCACTGATTGTCCGCTCTGGGTTCATAACAATTAAAAAGCCCCTGACTGCACATACAGGAAGTCTGTAGCAGTGAAGTGAGTACCAATTATTCTCAGGAGGGTTTCTCCCATGCATCAGTCCTTCATCCTTTTTCTGCTGTAGGAAGACGATCCACAAACATGATCCAAACTGGTGCATCCAGGGTGTGTGCACTGACTCCAGCGGTATCCTCGACACAGGAAGGTTGTGGCAGGTGCACACAGAAGTAGAAAGGCAGACACATTTATAAACGGATTACAATCTGTTGTGCAGTTTTAGCATGGTGCCATTTACAACTGTGTCATTCAGTGCTTAGTTACATTAAGAGTTGAGCTAGATGAGATACAGACACAGGGTAAAGCAGTCTCCCATTCCCTTACTATAGTAAAGAACCTTGTGTTTCTCTAGTGCGTTAGGCCTGCACTAGAAAATGAGAATAAAAGTGACTTTTCTTTGTCACCACAGGCTGATTTAAGACTTCCTATGTTGCTGATTCTTAAGCTGAAACCACCAGGGACGAACATAAATAGCTTAGTCTCACATCCATTGCAATTAATGCATTTAAACACCACAATGAATGGAAATGTATAAGTGAAATCATTGATTGCCACTCAAAATTAAAAAATTGCAATATGCTCCAGTTACATGTTACAATAAAACAAAAGAAAACAGCAACACAGGCGAAAAAACAAACAACAGGAGGGGGGGGGGGGGGGGGCTCAGGGGAAGGAGAAGAGCTCAATTGGAAGATTTGCTTATAGCGCTCGCAGATCGGCGGAGCTTTCCGGAGACCCGGTTCTTTGTGGCACGGGGCATGGGGGGTGAGACCTGGTCGACAGAGTCCGTCGCCGCTGCTGCTGCTGCTGCTGCTGCTGCTGCTTGAGCACTGGCCTCGGTGCTCGTGCTGCCGGTGAAGGAACCTGGGAGAGAGAGAGATGCAGAGTTTGTAGACACAAACAAACAAACAGTCAAAACAGGACGACGATGGAGAGACAGAGCTGGTTAGAGTTCATTGGGCTTTTGCGTGATTGTTGCACATCCCAGCATGCTTTGTCATGCGTGTGGCTGCTCCCCCAAACCAAGATCATCCAGTTCATAGGATTTTCACCAACATTCACAAACTCACAATACAAGCTGTAAAAAAAAAAGACAAGGGTTAGGATTTGAGTTTGTGCGACGACAGAGAGAGAATGAAAATATTGGAGGAATCACATGCCTTTTTTACATGCCTTCTAAACGAGTTTCCAGATGCTTAAATTCTATAAAAAAATAACAGGTAACCTGTGTAAATAATAAAAAAACTTAGTATTCAGTTCGCAGTGTGACAGCAGAATGCTCTGAATACAAATAAAATTACACATTATACTCTTGTTGTGAACATGTTGAGCCTTCCCACTGTTGATCGCTGTCCTCTTTCAAGATTCTTTTTACGTCTATGATTACGGGATGGCAAACAGCAAAGAGCTGGGAGGTGGGCATGAAATGCTTGTGAGGACAATCAAGTATTGTGAATGCCGCCCTGACTCTCTCAGTGTGCCCCCTGACCAACCCCCCCCCCCCCCCCCCCACTCACCCACCTCTGCCCCATGCCTCAAGTTTAAACAACTTTTCTGCTTTGTCGAGATGGCATCTGGTTGCCTATTTTCTTTCCTAGCCTTTTATTTCCTGCCATTTTTTTCTTCTCTGAGGCATCTCAAGTTGCAGTGGCTAAAAGGGACGGCAGATGGCTGGAGTAACAGACACTCAGCAGCACTGTGGACACTGGCAGCATCCAGGGCTGCAGATCACTGGGAGAGAGGAGGGCTGGGCTGTGGATGAAACATTGGGTGCGTGTTTTTTGTGAAGGGCTGGAGGGGAGGGGAGGTGTGTGTGTGTGTGTGTGTGCATTCTCAAATCTGCATATGAATATAAAAAGGGGATGGGCTTGGCTAAAAATGTGGGCCGACCTTATGGACACAACAAATCCTGCATTCCCGTATTCTGCTCATTCCTACAGTTAACTCTTTGTCTCACAAACCTAAACTTTAGTGTAAAGTAAATGATACACAGGAGGAAGGCAACCACCAAATAAAGCTAATACAATATTGTAGTTCAGCACCCACTCACCATACTTCCCCTTTTTCGTTTGGCAGCCATTAAAACGTACTGCTCTAAACAGTCCTCGCTGCCACTGTGGCACTTACTGAACCACGGCTGCATCTGTTTTTTTAAACGCTGTTCTCCTTTGTGCGGCCTTATGCAACTGTTAATTATCATAGTACACTACAGAGTGAGGAAAAATAACCCCGATCCAGAAGAGGCTAATGTGTCGTCATTATCGCCATTACAACCCAGTATTTCCGCTCCCTTGCTCGGCCCAAACTGCCGTACGCCGAGGTTAATTTGACATGTAAAGAAGAAGGGAGAGACCCAGGGAAAGAGAGAGAAGAAGAAGAAAAAAAACACATGATTTTAAATGGCCCTGCAATCCCATTGGTCCCCCTCTGTGGCAGTTCAAACAAGGCTTTGGATGACAAAGACGTCTTCCAGTGCGGCAGGTGTTAGTCTCAGAGTCTGCCCCAGGCAAACAGGCACACTCCAAGAGGAGGAAATGAGGAGGGACTGAGAGGGAGGGGGGTTAAAAAAAAAGGAAAGAAAGAAAAGAGAAAAAGTGTTTGCTGGGGGATCAGATAAAGGCGTGCCACATGCAGAAAGCGAGGGCCAGAAGTGTAGCCGTATTGTTCATGCTGCTACTTAGTCAGGTGCTAATTGTCCCCACTGTGCATCGCTCTCAATTACCAGCCTGGTCTAAACAGTAGGACACCCCCCCCCCCTCAAATAAACAGCCTGGTTTCTCTGTCCTCTTCCATTTGTCAGAGCGCTCAGTAAATAAAGCTTGGTTAGTATTGAATTGAAAATCGGAAGGGGTGGGGAAAGACAGCCAGGATGAGTGAACAAGCAAAGTGTAGGTATAGGCCGCGGGACGGAAACAAGCCTCTGGTCCGACTTGGGGCTTACCTTCGCCATTTACATTTGGACCTTTAAGATATTTTTAATCTAAAAGGGAAGAACAGAGTAGAGCATCATGTGAGAGAGCAGTGGACACACACCAAAACCACACGGCAGCTAAACACAACACAACACTGCTGAGAAGTCTGGAGTGGAGGGACACGTTCAGGCAGCGTGTGTGGCGTCGTGGTTAGTTTCTCACTGGAGGGTTAAATAAAAGACGATTTGATGAAAGGAGTTGATCAACAGGTGTTTCTGGAGACACCTGTAAGGACAACGTGTCTGGTGGTTCCTGATGAAGCTGTCCAGTTCACAGATTTCAACTCAAATGAAATCCAGAGCACAGATGGTGGGCAGATCACATGGCAACAACAGTCAGAGGAACATTCACCAGTAGTGTTAACAAGTAGAGAGGGTTAGAGAGAGAGTACACGATGCTGGGGTCATGAGAGCGTTTGAGTTGTTTTATCCCATAGACAGAAGCATCACTTTTCTCATGTGCAGTTATTTTGAGAGAATGGACACAACACTAAAAACTGTGCAAAGCTGTGACAGTGCGGGCAGAACACTGAGGATGGAGACTTGGGGTTCATGTGACATGATGGACTACTTCATGCAGAAAGCTGTGGTAGACTGAGGCTACATCCAAACATTTTCAAACTGAAACAATCTCTGTCCACACGAGCGCTTTGTCTCCGGATCAGTTTTAATCGCGTCCATACTAACACGAGTAACAACGCACATCACGTGACCACTCACATACACTCTGCATGCCGGTGTACACTGGAAGGCGGGTGTGGGCCAGTGTATACAGGCATCGCTTGAATAATAACGGTTGAATCATAGTAAAATGCAGAATTTAACTGTGAGCAGAGACAACAGCTTGTAATTGTTTATGCATGTTGTGTCACTGGTAGCTGAGGCTAATGCCAGTTGTTTTCGTCCAGAAGGGGGTCATGTGATAAGAGCCTGACAAATCAGTGAAGGCTAAGTTATGACTGAAAAGACCTAATCAACAAGCGTCCGTGAGATGTCTCCGTTTCTGCACGTCCAGAGTAAAATGCAGCCCTAAAACACCGGAGTAGTGTGGCCGCCAGGCGTGTTTTCCATCTAACACTTAGTAGTAAGGATGTAGCCCGAGTTTGCATTCAGGGATCATGGAGGATGAAGCTGTGGAGGACACTGATGAGGTATTGTTGACTTACAGGAAGGGGCAGAGGTTTAAATCTTTGTTGAGGAAACATGCATTCAGGATCTGTACTGGAAACTGAGACCTGCTTTGCTTTTACCAAACAGGTAAATGAAGTGCAAACCCAGAGTTATTTGAAGATGAAGGGGATTCACAGTGACCTAAATGAATGAATTTTGATGGGCTGTGGCTGGGCGGCATGCCTATAGAGTGGAGGAAGCAGGCAAAGTCTTACAGTCCAGTTTGGCCCAGGGGTACTCCATGTCCCAAACCATCCCCGGCCAACGCCTGCACGCTGTCATGGAGCATGGATGACATGTTAGTGGCAGCAATGGGAGCCAGAGCAGGGTGGATAGGTGAACTTGCATACGACCACAAACACACTCACGCACACTCACACGCACACTCACACGCACGCACGCACGCACGCAGGACAAAAACATGGAGGGCAGAAGCACAATTGAGAAGGGTGAGAATGAGGAGCAGTGTCAGCCAGCCATCAATGAAGCTGTATGCCTGATGGGACACAGAGGATCAGGTATGAAAGACAATGATAAAAATATATTCAGATGCAATATAACTGTAGCAAAAAGCATTAGACATGTCATGTTTATGATTTGGGGGAAAAAAAGCTTATTCTTGGTCACAACTTAAAAATGTACAAAAATATATCAAAAATATAAACTGTATAGAGATAGACGATGAATCTCCACTTCCTCCTACTATCCTGAAATTAAGCTCAAATATCCCTGATACGAACGCTGCCATCTTGCTCCGATAACGTCATTTGTGCAGAGGCCAGAGCCGCGGTATAGGGAGGAACTTGACTAATCGTGAGTCAGTCTCATCAGTCAGTCATGATGCTTCACCCCCTTTTTCATAGCATCAAAAAACAAATAAAAATAAAACTTTTACGGAAAATGGGTGTAATGTGTACTGACATTTATTTTGGCCCATGTCCCATCCGCACACATGGAGGAGGAAGGGTTTATATTGCAGCACGACACCTGGGGGCTTCACGATGTCCATCTTTATAAACGCTATCGATCAAAATGTATGATCGATTAATCAATTAATGATTAAATGGGACTGCAATTGTTCCTTGCATGATTTACCTATTGGCTTTGGCTGAACCTAACAATGCATTTTAACACAGTGGATTATGTTCCCTCTCATTTAAAGATTGAAGATCTATTCTGTCAGTGCTGTTATCTTGTAACTAGTCTTGAAAAAACAATCTTAAAACAACCCCCTTGATTAGAAAAGGGCTGGACAGAGGTGATTGGAGAAGTTAACAAATACAAAACCAAACCAGTAAGTGCACTACAGAATCCTATGAGGCAAGCAAGCTCTGGATAAAATATGAATGGCCAGACACGCACATGCACACACCCTCATATTAATCTATTAATCTATTTACATGCGCAGATTCCGGAGAAATACAAATTACCATTCAGAACGAGTTTCCGCAGCAGTGAGGGGCGACACAACAGTCTCACAGACTTCATTATGTTACGGCGTCTCACATTAGCCACAGCGATATGTGTCCCATGCTGTGAAAAATTATTTCCAAGCCTGGCTAACCTCTCTCAACTATACCTGTCCAGCCACAGAGGAAGCTAATGGTTAAAAGAGTCCATAACACCAGCGAACTGACTAGACGGAACAAGATTTGGGCCTTTTAGGGTTTTCTTCCTCTATATTAATCTGTATCAGTATTTATTTCCTCCTTCAGTCTCTGGTTTGAAGATGAGAGGTGGTAACAAGAGGTCAGTGTGGGAACCTTTTACACCTACTGCAGGAGAGTATGGTAATGTGGCAGACCACCTCCTGGCTGCCTGAATATTGCACCTGGTATCTGACATTCTGAAGTCCTACACACACAGAAAAACACACACACACACACACACAAGACACACAAAGACACACCAACTAGGACTCTAGGAAATACACAAACCAGCGTACAGGATAAATACATTGCATAAACTTAAAGATCTCTATAAAACATACAAGCACTGACAGGTCTGACAATGACGAGACACTATGGTGTGGTATTGTTGAGTGCTTTCCTTGTCAAAACAGAACGTGTGTGGGGATCCAATAGAGTGGGAAAGTGCTATTCTGTATTGATTTCAGTGCTGCAGCCGATCGATCAGAGCTGCTACAAGTAGGAAGAACAAGATAAGACACGTTTGCCATTCTATTCATCATGGACTGATAAGAGTGCTGTGCTGACATCCGCGAGCTGCTGTTTGTCAGTGGGATCTCTGAAGTGTTGGCGAATGAGCTCTCTTTCACACGCGCACATGCACGCACACATTGCAATTGCCATTTAACATGGCTGCTTATATTCATGGGACAGTAACTGCACAGAAAAGGTGCAGACACAAGAAGAGATGAACAAAGTAGCCTAGAGTGGGGCTGGAGGAAGTGGAGAAAGCGGGAGTGTTTGAAGTCAGTTGGATGGCGTGGAGAGCCGGGGCCCGCCGTTTGATATTCATCAGTGAGCGTAGGCGTGGAAGAAGAGGAGACAGAATGAGCAGGGTGAAGGGGGATGCGAGGGAAAAAACAGGTGTGATGTGGAGGAGGAGGAAAGATTAATATGGATAAAGAGGCAAGAAAAGAGAGGAAGGAAGAAGGGGTGAAAAAGCCATGAGAGGAAACGACAGAGACATGATGAAGAAGTGGTGAGATGTAGGGACAGAAAAAGATGGAGTGCAAAGAACATAAAGGATGAGAGAGGTGCGGTCGGTTCATTTCTCACCTGTCCCACTCATTGGGTAGCCAGGAGAGGGGGAGAAGACCTGCGAGGCAAAGTCTTCAAAGGTCATGACCTCTCTGTGGTTCTGAACAATGGCCTCCAAGTAGAGTGCCCGCTCCTCATAGCTGATTAGCTCTTGTTAAGGCACAAAACATAATGACATGTTGGAGAGAAGATGAAAAATAAAGGCAACAAGGTAAAGTAACATTCTATTAACATTCAATTAAATCTAGCTCTACCTAAATAATCACATCTCAGAATAACATCCATATGTGTTTTGCACAGTTCATCAGTACAAAAAAAAATTCGCAATGGTAGCAAATTGAATATTTCCATGCTGCACTGCAGGTATACTCTGCACTGTGAGGGCGAGCTGCGAGAGTGAGAGGCAGCGTTGCTGGGCAGGGCGGCTCCGCCATCAGCGACCCAGCCAGAAGCAGAGATGGAACAATCAGCCATGCCACACAGCCCCAAATGAGACAGCAGTCTCCAAAATAATCATAAAAAAAGAAAGAAAGAATACATCACTACTGGCGTGATGCTCCGAACCTCTCCTCTACCCCTCTTCTCTCTAATAGAACCCCTGCTGCAGGCAGCATGTCTAGGACCACCCTCCCCGATGGGCTGCCTGCCACTTCTCCGTGCCATCAGGGGGAAAATTGGAGCCATTTGAAATTCAGAGTGACAAGCAGTGACTGGAGCCTGGGCAGCCAGCATGCAGGATGGATAGTTGGATTTGAAATGGGAAAGCTCAAATAAATAAATAAATAAATAAATAAATAAAAAAAATGAGCCGGCAAAATGGCTGCCGGGTGAGGGTGGAAAACATTCTGATGGCCATTATCATATCATTATCATAGATATATCAAGCTTAGTCTGCTGTGGAATGGAGGCAAGTGCTGGATAAAATATGGTGCAGGGAACTATTGGGGCGGAAATGTCTATCTGATGGCGTAATGACGGGGAAGCAGTCAGAGATTTAACAGTGTTTGCACATGTTTGACAATGAGTCTGATTATGCTCACGGCTGTCTGTTGCAGACATGTTTCCTTGATTGACGACACCTCACAAATTGCTGGACAAAAACACGCACTCTCACTCTCACAACACTTACAGCTCTAGTCACTGAGCACTGACTCTTCCTCTCCCCATCCCCCTCATTATGACTGCCAGGGTGGAGTGGCACTGGGCTGCCGCTGACGCCAAGGCTGAACCAGGCTGAGCTGAGATAGGCTGGACTGGGCTAAGAGGCACCGGTCTGGGTTAGATAGATACGACGAGACTGTCACTGGGAAGGGGGCCTGCTGTGGGCACATGCCACCACAGCGAGGGCCAAGGCAGCCATGACCAATGGCTTTGAGGGGAACCGTGGCGAAGTGGGGGTGACGGGCACCTGAGCCGGGACACACCAGAGGGTGCGATGGCCAAGCTGCTCACAGGGATGGACAGAGGGTAGAATACGACAAAAGATAGACTAAAAGAGAACTGGGATAGCACTCATTGGAGTGCATACCTCCCACAAGGCATGGGGAACAACCTTCCCCTTAAATTCAGCCAAGCGGCACCATATTTCATGTTTTAAAAAAGGAAAAAGATCCATGAATTATTGCATTACAGAAAAGCGCCCTATTTTGTAATATTAAAGATGAATGATTTCTTCCCTCACCCATTCACCATCCTCCCACCAAGTTTCATGGAATTCCGTTCAGTTCTTTTCTTGCTTATAAACAAGCCAACCAACAAGCAGAGCAGCGTGACTTTAAACACATAAAAGCATTTCCCTATCAGCTCTATATCCGTCTCATAGTCATAGCCAGACACGCAACATCACTGTTTTCTGTCACTTGCTGGAAACACTGTTGGACAAAGAGCGAGCATCCCGGGCTCTGCTGCCATGGTAACGCGGGTCACAGCTCTGTGTGGTGGGTCATATCCAGGGTTTTATGGATAACAGACAGAGAAAGGATGTTTGTAAAAAAAAAAACTGAACAAAATGTGCGCTGATATGTGATGAGGGGAAAACTAAATATGGGACAACAGAGCAACTTGATGAGAAGAAAAGAGAGAAGTTAAGAGGGAAGCCAATAAGTGAAAGACAAGGAAGGACAGAGGGAGAAAAAGAGACCCTCTGCACAGCGTGGGTCAACAGAGCCATATGGCTGTCCATTATCAGGGATGCAGATGACTGGAGGCCTGTTATTGAGATTCTTTAAACAAATATTGACTCCAGCTGGAGCAGACGTTCTCTCTGACTCCGACACACGCCTCTCCTCCACTACTTCCTTCCAGCTGCCCTCCATCCAAGTTAGACGAATGGATTATAGTGGGTGAGAAGGAAAAAAAAACTTCAAAAGAATAAAATAAAGGAAGATAGAGTGGAATTATCAAGAGATGAGGGGACAATATATGGCAGTCAGTGGGGGAGAGGGACAGGCGGTGAGGGAGGGAGGGAGACTAATAAAAGGCCTTTTGGAGATTGAGTGAAAGCGAGAGACGTAATCAGCTCATTTAAGTAAATGCACGATGCTATCTGTGGGAAAAAAAAATTGCTGCACAGAAATCAGAGCCGATGCACGGTGAGGCGTAATCTTGCCTTCTCTCTCTCCCCTGCGCTCCCTCATCTTTCTGCTCGTCTCTAATTGCTAAGCCATGGGCACAGCTTGTTCTCCTGCATATGCACAGATGCTGCTGCCTCCATGCAGTAACTTAATCAAGGGACACGTCCAGAACAGTGACGCATGTCCATGTCATGGACACTAAACCTGCCAACACTGACCTACTTTTGGGAGAAACAAAACCCCATAAGCAATGGCTATTGATGAGCGAGAGCTTCATGTTTGTGACAAACTTACAAAATACAAACTGTTATACTAAATAAAAATGTCATGTGTTATAAAAGCCTTCATGATGAATTCTATTACTGTTTTCGAAAATGGCTACTCTCTATTTTTGGCTATAAAAGACTTGCATAAAGCCAGGGGTGAGATATAAAAAAGAAAATGGAGACAGGTCCACATTTCCACAGATGGACTGCAATTCAAGTCACCCGTGACATAACTGTCATTTTCAACCGAACTGGGTGGACAAGCCAGTGTGGGAGGAGTGTGTTGCAGCACTTTGGGAATTTCCATGGAAGCCCTATGTTCCAAGTGACTGCAATCCTATTAGGGAGAAGAGAGGGAGACCAATGTAATGTCTACGGAGCGTGGCAACCATTGGGACAGTAACGACAAAAAAAATAAATCCTCCATGCGGGTCTGAGTTTATGTGAAACAACTTCAGTTAAGAAACTGATATCTGGAGATGTGTCGGCTGGGGTTAGAGAGTTTAGAGGTTGAGGATGGAGGAGAAGCTACTAAAAAAGGAATCCAAGCCATTAATTACAACATTAACATACTCCAGATAATGTGTTTGGTGCCTGAGCATATGTGTGTATCCAGAACACACACACACACACACACAGACACAGACACACACACACACACACACACATTATGCACAAACACACAAAATGCCACTTAAAGGTAAAAAACTGAAGACAGTCTTAAAACATTATACCTGTGCCGGCACATAATGTGCATGTGCATATGGGTCACTATACATGTACATACATATGTATCTGTGGGTGTGTGCACGTATGTATACATATGCATGCCTGCTGGCCAGATGGCAGGGGGGTGGCTCTGGGGGAATGGTGGGGGTCAAGCATCTTTGTGGATCAAAGCCAAGGTCAGGGCAGCTGCAGTGGCCCATGTTCAAGGTGAATGGAGGCCTCAGATGGCTCTTCATTAGCAGGCTGCTCCATCCCTGCTGGACCCCATCGGCCAAACCACCACCGACCCTTATCATCTCTCTCCCCCTTTCTCTTCTCGCTCCACAGGGACCTGTCCTAAAAAATGCTGGTCCAGTGGGATACATTTTGTGCCGTGTGCAGCCCCACCCGTAGCACGCAGACACGTACACATGCTCACACACAGGCGTTTGTGCATAAGTAGGCTTCACACACACACACACACACACACACACACACACACACACACACACACACACACACACACACACACACACACACACACACACACACACACACACACACACACACACACACACACAGCGCCCAAAAGAGCCAATGGTGACCTCTGAACTGGTGTCTCTCTGGAGAGCAGCATCTTGACCGTCTTTGTGTTTCTCAGTCCTCCTGCTGACAAAAGGCCTCACACCATCACTGGCCCATGACACACACTCGAACATCTTTTAAACACACACACAGCCAGCAGGGACATTGATGCACCATGGCCTAAGCTGGTGCTCCATTACTTAAAGGTACTCTGAATGTAAACAGCTAATATCCACAGTTTTCCGGCCATTTCTCACCACTGGCCACAATAATCTTTAAAACTGCAACAAATCTCAATGCATAATCACGATTAGCTGTAAATTAATAGCGAGGCATGAAACCATAAGCAGAAATGTTGAGGATCATTCATTTAAATCCCTGTGTTGGTGCAGGCAGGGCACAAAATGCAAACCAAACAGGGAACCGCAAAAATTGACGGAAGAAAAACATGATTTACCTATCATTGTTACGGGGCATCTACCAACATCGGCAAAGGATTTCACAAATGTCTGGTTAAAATTAAAGGGAGATGCATTTCAGAAAAAGGCCCAACAGTTCGAACGAGTGAAAACTAAATCATTAAATGCAAAGCAGAATTATAGACCTGTAGATCTGAAAAAAGATGAATGAATAAAACAATTTAAGAAATGTCTAGAATGACACTCAGTTAAGCGCATACGTCTGCCATGGTTCAATTGTCCCCTTAAATTCAATCAAGCTGTAAAAATTGTCACAAACTCATAGATATCTGTTCACTAAATATGCCTGAATTGATTCATGTATTATTCCTTGGGAAAATGGTGAAAATGTTGAGAAACGTTTAAAAAAAAAAAATGATCCTGGATCCCCCCATCCTAGGGGTTCCACATCAAATTTCAATGGGTTCTCCCCTGACCGATTCCACATCCTTCCACCAAGTGTCATGATAATCCATCCAGTAGTTTTTTGCCTTATCTTGCTTGTGACCAAACAAACCAACAGGGGTAAAAACACCACTCAAGGGCACTCCATCACAGTGAAATGCAATGTGGTTGGAACCATGAAGATTCTGTCTTGAGGTCACCATGTGGCCTAAATCAGTTAGTGTTATAAGGGTATGGGTCAGGAAATGACCAAGAACCCCCTTTAAGACAGCCTATCTGGCAGTTCAATGATTCTGAGAGCATGATGGGATAAGCAATAAACAATCTAAACTCCCAGTTTGCAGTGACTGCACATATGAACAAACAACTGAGACAGACAGAGATAGAGACTCACTAACAGTTAATCTGTTGATAAGGCCGGGCAGGGGGTGAAGGTCCAGATTAGGGAAAGGAGCATTAAGAAGAGGTCTTAGATGTCCCCTACTGACATTTCACTATTTAAGCTCCATTTCTATCCACTTTCCAGTCACAGAAGCCGGATCACGGGTGCAGGGAGAGCGGCTGCCCACTGATCTTTTTTTTTTTGGTCCAAGATTCCCCACTGCTAAAAGCTGAAAACCCTCTTTGCTTAATTTGAGAGTTGTCATAGTAAAAAAAAAAAATAATAATAATAAAGGCAAAAGAAAGAAGGTGTGGAAAGCAAAGTTAAAGGTCAATTGAGAAATTAAGCTTTTTCTTTGATATTGCAGCCATCAGGATCACAGAACAGTTCACTGGCCCTTCTCTCAAAAATATAACAAAGAAAAACAATCTGTAAAGGAATGCTGCTGGTTCAGATTTTTTATAATGCTTAAGTAAATATATACAAAAACGCACAATCAGGACATACTGTAGGTTTATAATACCTGAAGAGATGACACATGGCTGACCATCACGCCAAATGATTCTGGGAGTTTTACCTAAAGAACGTCTAAAAATAAACTAAACCTATTAAAAAAATAAATCTTGTGTGGGGAGAAACAACTCCTACACTTCCCGGGCATCTACAGCAGCAGCCAAGGTTAATCCTGTTTGTACGAGCGCTGGTAGTAAAAGGGGGCTCTTATAGTGAAGAGGGACAGTTTAGAAATGAGGTGGAGGGTGTCTCTGGGTGCTTGACCCCCTCCTCTCTTAGCTCCACATCTGCCCATTAACCTGGGCCCGTCCGCTTGACCTTGGTGAGGAGAGGAGCTCAGGAGTAGCTCACAGTGCCATTGACTCCCCACAGTCACATAATTGGCCTGTTAAGAGGAAGGGATTGGGGAGTGCTTTGGTTGTACCAGAGTGCCAGTGGAAGCAGCATTAAAAAAATAAAAGCAGATGTGGTCATTATTTTTTTTTGGGCAATAGGCACCGTGCCACACCTCTTCATGCTGCATGTGGTATTGCTGGATATCACACAGAAACTGTCCATCTGTAACAGGATACAAAGCTGCTTTCAGACATTAACTAAACTCAGAATAATCTCCAGGAATCAAATGTAGGGGCTGTACGTGACAACCCAAATGTGCAAGTCAGATGCTGTGGACATTCTGCAGAGTTTCTCCTGCCAGACCATGGGAACCATGTGAGAATACAGCAGGAGATAATCCGGAGGATTCACAGCAAGTGAGGGGGCGTGTTGATGACGTTTTCAAACTGAAACCCCCCCTGAAAAGAATATCTCTGGATGAAAAAGAGATGCCATACTTGAAGAAGACACAGACGGACATGTCAACTTGGGAAGAAAAGGAGATTCAAGAGCTTTTGGTGATACAGGCTGAATGGTCAGTCAGTTTTCCTTTTTTTGAGTTCATTCTATTCTTTCTGATGTAGGAATTTCATTAATAACTTGTTATTTCAGCATATGTCAATAAATCCTTTGAATATGATGTGCTGTAATAAAAACACGTTATCTCCACAGCAGAGTTTATAAGTTGTGTCCAGCTCCCTTCACACTGCTCCACCCCTCACCTGAGCGCTCCAAAGACTTTTCTGTTGTTGTTAATGTGTCTGACCGGAGAATCTCCTGCTGCATTTTTCATATGTGAGATGCAAACTGCAGATAAAGTTCATGTATGAAAATTATTTATCATTACATTTTGGGACCTAAGCGGAAAAGGTGTCAGTATTGAAAAATTATTGGTGGCAAATCCAAACTACACACACCTTTGAATGATATGCATGGCTGCTGTCAATCACCATTACACTGAGTACCAAAGGAGACAATGAAAGCAGACTGGTGTAACAGGCACATGTTTAAATCAATAGGGGATCACAGTGCCATTTCCAGGAGGCATTGGTATGGAGAAATGAATGAGTACATATGGATGAACTGTTACTCATTCTGCAAAAGGAGATAAGAGGCAGAGAGGCTGTGTACACAAGAAAATGCACACAAGGATTGGAAGAGACACAAAAACAAGGGATAGAAATATGGGGGAAAGAAGGTGAAGGTGGGTGGAGAGGCAGGGAGGGGGCAAATGGAGAAGAGAAAGGGAAGAAAGAGGGATAAAGTCGCTCAGGTGTTGATTAGAGAGAGGCTGGGCCGTGAGTGCCAGCGGTACCTGTTGTTACAGCAAGGGCTGAGGTGTGAAGCTCGTCTCAGCAGAGGCCCTCAGAGGTGTGAGGTGATTATGGGAAAAACGGGACGGAAGACAGAGACATTTAGACGGAGAGACATGGGAAGAAAGAAAGATGGGGACAGGGAGAGTGAATGTGGCAATAAAGCTGGCTGCAGGAATAATGGGGAGAGTGGGAAAGAACAACAGATTCAGACAGATAAAGTGAGAGTGGGTATGACAGATACTAGCCAGTAGGGTGATTGTATAGTGTGACTTCGACTTCGACTGTGTGTGTGTGTGTGTGTGTGTGTGTGTGTGTGTGTGTGCATGTCCCACTCCTGCTTTATATGGCAGCTACTCAAACCTTGGTGTCTCATTAAACAGCTTTTTGCTGTAGACAGAGGCAGACAGAAGATGTCTGAATATGTCACACATGCATTATGATGAGTGGAGGTGTTTGTGTGTCCATTTCCTTGCCGAGCATCGACACACACAACATCAGAGGCTCTGGAGGAATAGCTGGTTTCAGAGAGTTTTAACAAGTGGCCTAATTAGCAGCAGGTCTAGGAAACTGGAAGTTGTGAGCCCCAGAGGAGTTGGGTCAAACTGTAAGCCCAGGTTAATGACACCTCCTGAGGGGAGAGCTTCCCACAGCAAGAGCCTTTCTAAGCTCCAACCTCCACACCTCTCTACCGTCCATCTGGCCTTCAGACAGCGGGATGGGAAGTTATGGCTGTGACATCACTCCTAACCTATGACATCATCACTGCCCATCAGTGATTTCACACAGGTTTGCCACAGCTACAGACAAAATCTGATGTCTACTGGCTGGCATGAGCAGGTTATTTATGAGCCAACTGCAGGAAGTAGTCACCCATTTTCTTAAGTCTCTGGCAGCCCACCATCCCTCTGGGGGACACTAAAAATCGATTTCTGCACCGTAACAAATCACAAGAGCAGCACCTAACCCCAAAGTCAGCGTTGACCCCTAAACTATGTTAGAACACACTGATTGTTGAGGGGTTCGCACAATATAAATGATAAAGCAACAAGTCATCCTCACACACCAGAGCAAACTGGACAGTCACAAGACACCCGGTGACATCATAATTTGTTGTAGCATGGTTTGTTCATCACAACATTAACTGCTATCAAAGCCCACTGTGTCTATGTATTCAGATGAGGTGAGTCTGCATCCAATCTCATTTTCAAAAGGACCCTGGTTTCCATTGATGAGTCCTAACACAGCAGCCTTAGATGTGAAACACAATGGATGGACATGATTAATCAAACACAGGCCCATTATAGCCAGACAGTCACACAGGCCTCCACCGTGCATTAACAGAAAGTCATAATAAGATGAGCCACAAAAGGCTGATAGGGATGAAGATTAACAGATACAGGTCTTTGACTGGCTGGGTAAGAGTTCTCTCCGAAGGTCCCTTTTGTCCTGTGATGATGACCACAGTGACATGAATGCCGCAGGCTTCTGGAAACATTATTAGGTCAGGACAAAGGTGGGCATCTTATGAGCTATATGAGGTGAATATGCGTCATATTTTCCCCCACTCGTGTTCCTGCAATTTGAATAGTTCAGAATTGAGACAGGGAAAAACAGGATCTATCTGATCTCAATTTGAACTTTTAATAAAAAGTCAAATGATGAAACCGAGAAGGGCACGCTGGAGCCAGACTTTGATTGGAATCCATCTGATTACCTGTACGGCATTTCACCTCTTCTGTCTTCAGACTTTCATGAAGTTTACAGTGTGATAAATATTAACAAGCTGTAGACACAGCTTCTGTCCACCTGTAGCCAACTCAAAGCATAACAGCAATCAAAGCACACTGATGTTCTACAAACTGTTTGATACGTTTAGGAAACCAGTCTGACACCTAAATTGCAAGACAAGTGTGGCAACTCTGGGTCATGCCAAACGGCTTTGATCTTTACCCTATGACGACGCTATTCAGACAAGCGCTGATGAAATATTAAAACAAAATGAACAGAGGCTTTTGCAATTTTAATGATGCTCGTGGCATGTGCAACTGAATAACTGTGATGCGTTAAAGCCCAGCGTCTCCGTCTGCTTCCCCCTGCCAAGACGCGCCGCACACGAAGCCTCTTGTTCCTCCAATGCCCCCTCTATGAAAGGTTCATCGGGCCAATTAGGCTGCCTGGCCTTATGCAAAATGCCAGGCATTTTGTGGGAATGATAATGATTAGCGCCAGGTTACGTATGATCACAGCTGTGGTGAATGCAGCGAGTGGATAGGGTTAGCTGCTGGGGACAAGAGAGGACATATTTGGATTTTAGACATATTTCAATTAATGCCATTGTGATGACAAAGAGATTAAGTCTTAACAAACAACTACATGTGCCGACACTGGGCTGTGAGGCCAACTTGTTCATACGGTTATAATGATGATGACTTAATAATGTAGTTGTTGAGGATATGATGACATTTTTTTGGTTGGAAGGCACTTTTATTTTGGAAAGTTTAAAGTGCATGCTTATAATGAGCCCTCAGCCCAAAATAAGTCTGTACGTGTGTGTGTGTGTGTGTGTGTGTGTGTGTGTGTGTGTGTGTGTGTGTGTGTGTGTGTGTACGTATGTATGTATACGCACACACACAGAAAGAAACTCAAACACAAAACCTTGGGCAAAAAAGAAAATGGACTTCTGTGCTGGCAACAGCTTTTTCCTAATCCTCGCCCCTAGGCTATATTGTGCAGTCAAGCAGGCTATTACATGGCAACAATTAGGGGGGCTGGAGCCCAACACCTGGTCGTCTCCTATTCTGGCCCTTCAGTGGCAGCTGACTGTACAGTCTCACAGCCAGGTGGCCCTCCTTCAATGACATTAGCTAGTCACTCCAGGGTTAATCACAAGCCTGCCATCATCCAGTGGGCATGCATTGAGCTCCATTCAAACTGGAAGCTTTTATGGGGGAAAGGGGATGATGGAGGCGATGTTGTTATAAAAACTTGTTCAGCTGAAGATCCCAGACAGAGAACCCACATAATCAAAATGAACTTGGGGGAGGGGACAGAGCCTCTTGCATTTGTGGCCCAAGTTAGGTACACCGCCTTGATTGGCTCAAGCGGCGCTCGCAACATGTCAACTGTGCATCCTGCAGATTATAATGGACCTTTTTATGGGTGGACAAAAACAGATGGAGGAGCGGGAAGTGCTATACATCCAAGCAGACGGGTGATGGTGCAGGGGGGGAGGGAAATACAAAAACAAGATACAAAACAAGTGGGTGTAGCTAGAGCGGCCCCGGCTATGTCTGCCTGCACAAAGCCCCATTCCAAAGCCCCCTGGCTTGGAGATCTGAGGGTAAATAACGCTCATTAGAATAACAAAAGCTATAGATTTGTACCCCAATCAGCTAGTCTCATCAATAGTAATTAGAGGCTATACATAACTAATGAAGATGTGTACACTACATTAAACAAAGGTGCTGAGAGCTGTTGTGTATCTACACAGACTGTTGGATAAGTGGATGTCTGCAGCACAAAGCCTTTCTTACATTTCAACCAAAACAATAGGAATAAGCAGTTGAAATTATGAAAACACAGAAAGGATAATTGTGTGTTGTATGAGTGCTCATTCTAATAACAAAGACGAACAAGTTTCTGTGATAAGATGATCACACTACTGGGATATGGAATATGCTGTGCCTGTTTCTACAACCAACAATACTTCCTGTTGTTTCAAAATTAAACTCAATATTATTACATTGAGACAGAGGAAGATTTCACCAATATTTCTCCCTGCTCGTCTTTCAGAGACAACCACTTGACAATGAAACACAGACTATCAGTATTAACACATCAAAGGCTGCTTTATGGAAGAAGAGGCCGCCAATGCACAGCGATACATACTTAAAGGTTTTGTTTTTGTTATTGCTTTGTTTGCCTTGCCTTTTCTGTTAATGCAGAAAATTCCATTTAGTGCAAAAATGCAAATGCTGTGAGGCACAAGGACATCCTCTAAAAGAGAACAATGGCCACAGGACATCGGAGGAGCAGACACTGCCTTTGAACCATTTAAAGAGGCATTAATGTGCAACTTATAAATAATCAACTAATTCCTTCCTTAAAACAGCCAATTAAGTCTGTGACATTAAAAGCAACAAAGTCTTATTAAAAATTGGACGAAATAAAAGAGCAGTCTTTGAACAAAAAATAAAGAGAATTGCAAATATAATGGACATTTAGGAACAAAGAATAGTGTCACAAGAGTCCACAAAAAACACAAGGCCACATCAGAGACCGAGAGATTCCAGTGGAGAACGATGAGTGACATTTCAGTGACATTTCCCAGCAGCGTTCAGTGCACGGCAGTATCAAGACAGCGTCAGAAATATCTATGGATATGCTTGAATGTGAACAGGCGTTAAGGGATGCGGGCTCTTTCAGGGGACGGCCTCAGCTCTGGGGCCGGTGATGAGGAGCCTGGACCCTGCGAGATTGAATGGTAATCACTGGAGCACAGATAATGGATGATTGAAGGCTCTTTCTACGCTGCTGTTGGATTTCAATATCAGAGAGGCCCTAGAATTGGGATTCTTATCAGGGGCGGTGTGTCAAACAAAGGAGAGCCGAGCGTGAAATATGGGGTCCAACTCAGGCACACGACCATAGCGATTAGCACAAGGATAAAAAAGGCCGCGCAAACAAAAGAGGGCAGCTTTAGCTGGACAAAGGGCTGTCCACTGCCTTGTAACAAGAGACACGGAAGGAAGAGGGGGCATAAAGGAAGCGAGAGAGTACGTGGTGGTAAAAAGGAGGACAGGACAAGAGTTTCGCTGAGATGGCTGGAAGATGAATAGGGACAGAGCCAACTGTTAAAGAGTGTTCCAGATTCCCTGCTTCTGAAGAGGAATAATGGACCAGCAGGGATGAAATGCAATATACCCCCGCCTCAAAGCCATTCATACACATCCAAACAAACACACATTATCAATCACGTACACACATGCGCAGACAAACACATGGTGGCACGAGGCTTCACTTCTCTGCCAAGTCCATCACAAAACAACAAACAAAAAAAACAACACAAAACAACAAAATTATTCCCATTTATCCCCGGATTCCAAGCGCTGCAGCTTGCCAGGAAAGCTCATTAACCCTCCCTTCAAGAACCCTGAGACAAAAGAGGGGAAAACAAAACATAACTAATCAATGAGAACGCATCCATTGGAGGGGGGGGGGGGGCAACAACACGCATCCTTTTGGATAACCTGAGCGGGCTAACAGCTTTCTGCTTTAGTGTTGTGCTGCCTGGCTACTAGTCGGAGAAATAAAGTTCATTAATTAAACAGGGCTAGGGGAACAGATGGAATGGCTAGCTGGATTCTAATCACTTAAAGCAGACAGACCGGTTTTACACCCAAGCTACAAACAGCGCCACCACTGCACATCAATCACCAGGAACTTGTCCTCTCAACGGCCGTGCAGTCAGTACAAGTCCAGCAGCGACACCGGGGCCAGGGTATTCGGGATGATGACAGAGACCTGTGACCTATTAGCGTGATAGTCATTTCATTTTTGTTGCTATATAGGAAAATAGGTAAGTGAAGTATTCTTGGATCCGTCTTTCCAAGGCTACAAGTTTGATGGCTATCCAACACAGTCATTCCTTCACACATTATCAGCCAATCTGGGGCCATTACTCACTGTAAGGCCTACATGTTCAAGGGTAATAATATGATAATACATATATGAAAATCATGCTCTCCTCTTTGCCTGCTCAATCAGTGGTGATTATCTCTATTGAGCCTTGTATGTAGAGAAATAGAAGACTTTTCACTAGTGGCAGCAGCATTACACTAAAGCTACATAAATTAAAACATATATATATTCTACAACTCTCTTACCTCTTGTAATCAGAGATCACCAACTAAATTAATACTTAGCTATAAAATATATTGAAGTTAAAATAAATACATGATTGTGTATGTGTTATTTATTTAATGCAGCACTTGCTTTCTGTACTTTGTTTGAAAGAAATATTCAACAATCAGTATAAGTGATGAGTGGTATTGAAATTTAAATACATACAAATCCAGAAAAAAACAGTTTTGCCCTCGTACTAGCATAGAAATAAAAATGGGAATAAAAAAATAATGTTTCATATATATATACACACCTGTGACATTTCAAAATGCATGCTCCTCTTTTGAGTTAGATAATATAACATAAAATTATATTATATTAAAGATATTAATAATATAATATTGGTATAGGTACAGCAGCTGTCAAAAACATGAATGCACTAGAGTCGGTGTTGTTTATGTAGTTCTACCTGATACACTAAGTCTGAGTTGGGATGGGAGCATTAAGATGATCCCACACAACACAACACTGGCAGTGTTGCTGGCTTTCACTTTGCCGCTCACAAACAGACAGATGTCAGACATGAATGCATAACAGACGGAGAGAGAGGAGAGGAGGGGAGGGGAGGGGCCTGAGGGTGGTGGTGGTGGTGGTGGTGGTGGTGGGGGGGGGGGGGTCAAGTTTAAAAATACACAGAGCTTGACATTCTTTGGGTTACACCATGCTATGTGGCTTCTATTAATGTTGGCTGAAAACTCAAGGGTTTCTTATTATTTCATATTCTGTGTAAAAACTGGGTTAGTATGGTGACTGAAAACACCCTCACAGAATAGTATTAAATGTAAATAATCAAATGTAAGAAAATGAATCAAAAAGGTGGAAAAAACTGAAATTACCCTTCTGGCAAAAAAATTATACCAAAGGGAAGCAATGAAATTACTTTGGCAACAAACAACATCCAAAACCAAACAGAGACAATCCTGTTTGTTTGACAGGTTGCAGTGAGACAAAAATAGGAATCACTGTGCACACACACACAAAAAAGAACCCACCAGAAATCACTTAAAGCACAGTCATTTTGCAACACCATAGGCAATACAAAATAAAAGCACTTCCTGTTGTACACATGCAAACACAAACACAAACACACAAACAGGCACAACAGTTTGACACCAGCAGTGTGTGTGTACGCTACCCCAGGCGGGGCTCTGGGTCCCTGCTGTTGACCGTCTGGTTCCATGCCTGCTCTACCTGTGTTTAAAAAAGGGGGCGGCCCCGCCGTGAAGCTCAGACCTCGGAGCACAGACTGGGCTGAGCTCGGCCCCCAGGGCTTTCAGGGTGTGGGTGCCTCGCAGCACCTTTTGTTACAGACTGGGTGGCAAGAGGAGGAGGAACTGATGTGGGGAGGGGTGGTGGGGGGTTAAAGGAAAAAAAAATGAGTAATGCTATGAGTCATTCTGCATTAGCAGCAGGGGAGGGAGACGGGGGGTGGATAGGAGGGGGCGCAAAGGAAGGGAATACTTTTGCATGTTGTATGAAGCTAGACACCATATGCCATCCGAGCAGGGCTGCCTCCTGAGTCAGGGCTCCTGGTTTGACAGGCCTGTGCTTGCCCCCTCCGCACCCCCAAAGCTACCCCCTTTCTCCTCCAACTAACACCCTCCTCCCTCTAGGCCCTCCGAGGCTCCAGCTATGGGCTATAGGCAAATGCTTTGGTTGTGCACGGACTATGCTCTATGTATGTGTATGTGTGTGTGTGTGTGTGTGTGTATTGGAAGGGGGGGTACTCAGTGATCTGAACACATTGGACATTGTCGTGAGTCCCGGCAGGAACAGCTGGTCAGCTGGAGAGAAGGGCTGGGTGGGGGGGGAATAAGGAGGGGGGAAGAGATGGGAGGCAGTGCGGTACACTGATAATGGGATTAGGTTAAAACATTCAGTGGGGGAGAGAGACCCCTCCCCTCTCTGCAGCCTCCCAAATACTGCGTAAACTCTCAACTGCTCTATCAAAGCCAGTGCCCAAACCATCCTGGCCAAGTCCAGGCAGGAAACCCTCAGAACTGGTCCTTCACCCAACTCCAAATACCCACCCCCTCAAATACAGCCAACTACCTCCAACGAAAAGGTTTGTGATACACTACAAGATTGTTATATCACACATTGTGCGAGAAGTCTAAACCTCCCTTAAAGAACTTTACTGTAAGTTACAAAATATGACGGGGGATTTTTATGAGACGATTTACTTGGTCGTCGCTGTTTTCCATAAACAGGAAGTTGGCTAGTCATACTCACATCAGTTCAGGTCAGCATCTAATGACAACTTGGCGTCTCACTGTGCCCAGTCAAGCACTGTGTTTCAGAGTGATATAGACTGCTGAGTATTATCCAAGACTGCCGACAGTTATGGCACAACAGCTGGCAAATTAGACCTATCAGCCATGCTAAATAATTCATGTGAGACAACACTAACGTGGCAGATCCTATTCATGGCACCCCATCATGCATGCAGACGCACTTTCATCTCTGCTAGGTGAGGAATCGTACAGTATACAAAGGAAAGTGTTTGCCGTCGGACAAAGACACAGCGAGAGCGGGACAATAACTTGCTCAGAAGCGGTGTGAGAATATGTCATTGTCAATGCAGTGACTGTAATAATTATGTTGGCATCTGGAGGGTGCAGCGGAAGCACACAAAAGGAGAGCAGGCAGGATATCTCATCCATTATGTTTCCAGTATACATCCATTATCATTATGTACATCGTCTGTGGAGCTGGGGGACAGTAGATATGCTCATGTGAGCCTGTGAGGAACACATGACAGACCTCAGCAGCTTTCTGGGTTCCAATGAAAGGATCAAGCCTCCCTCTCTTCTGGTTGCTACTGCACGCACACGCACACACACACACACAAACACACATCACCTAAAAGCCTGGCTCGCATGACTGGCGATGGACAGAAACAGATTATGGTTATTGATCGCTGCCTGGAGAGGGATCTGTGCGTATGCGCGTGTGTGTTTACGTGTGTGTCAGAGCAGAGGATGGGGGACTAAGGGCAGTGTGCAAAAGCTATTGATTCTGTCCAGTAGGAAGGCTATGTCTCTGAATCAAGGTCATTTCCGCATTGTCTCACCTATTAGAAACTTGCTGTCTCCCACACACACACAAACACATACACACGCGCACAAACACAGAGACAATTTTTACCCTTAACAATACCCCCATCACAAAGAATGATTGATGGCCCGTCAAACTCAAGTGCTTGTTGAAGAGAGAAATGAATCCCAGCTTCTGGATGAAGACATTATTCTACAGTGACAGTATGAAGGATGCTCATCATAGCGTATATGACAGCAGATAGCAAGGCCATCCAGGCGGGGGGGGGGGGGGGGGGGTTCAGGTGACACAAACATACTCACAGACTTTGTGCGTGCTGTGATAAGCTCCACTAGTAGAAGTATAAAATGACTCTCACCGAGGCCACTCTGTTGCAAATAAACCACTAAAAACAACTGTGGTTTGATGAAAAACTGAGGTTGTTTAGATTGAACATTTTGTGGTCCTGTGGTATTGAAATGCAGCTGTGTAGTGTGGACAAGTTGCAGACAATATACTTAGAACACACAAAGCCAGACCAGCTGCATTTTCCATCAGGCGTATAAATAATAGATGATACATTATGAGTTGTCTGTGAGAGGCCTGTGATACGATGTCTACGAGGCCTTGGTTTGCGCCTTGACAGGAGAAACTGACAAATTCGAAGTGACAGTGAAATGTGGCAAAGAAAAGAAAAACAATGCAATGACACAGATTTCACAAATCTCAACAAAACCGAGCTGGAGAGACACAGGACGCGATGGGGAAAAAGACAGCGAGACAGCAAGAGGATGTATCTATGTGAAAAACACTCATTGAGCTTATCTGTGTGTGTATTTTCTGACAATGTTGCTGGAGGTCATTTTTCAATATCAAATCCTATTAGCCTGAGAGATCCTCTGAGCGCTGCATTTGACTGCTGGAGTCCTCTCGAGCCTTGTGACGGAGCGGGAGAGGGGGCTGCAGCGCCACACTGGCCTTTTATCTGGACACACGGGGGTCATATAGCTTCTCTTTGAAGAAATATTCAACTAATTACCTTGGAGAGTGGCCTCACAGGCAGAGAGCAGACTGCGGATTGTTAAGGCATTGTAAAGGGGTAAACTAAGGATGAGGATTTTCAATCTTGCACAAAAAAACACATCCGAGATGAAGTCATTGTTCCAGCCTGAGAAAGATAAAGAGCTACATATCCTGAGAAGATGGCTGCTATAATACAAACGACAAATCCCATGATGAAATGAGTAACTGCACCTGCTACTCTACGCTGTTGTGTTCATACCATTGCTGGACATTGTGTCAGTCAGGCAGAGGTGGCAAGTAATCGAAGTACAAATACTTTGTTAATGTACTGAAGTAGATTTGATCTATACTTGAATAATTATTTTCTGATAAGTTTTACTTTAACTTTCTATAAAGCAGGCTTGTTATTTTAATCTTAATGCACTTGAGGGGAATTATAATTTTATTTTTATTTTGCATTATCGAGCGCCTTCTCATCAAGACAGATTTCGAACTAAATGGACACTATCACAGAAGAGGTGCTGTTGTTGTTGTATATCTATCAGGTCATTCACAACATACAGAGAACAGACATTCAGGGAGACTTCAGCGCGGAGAAGAGGCACAGTGCATTTGTCCGTTACAATGAGTAACAACATGGAAGAAAGAGAAGTATCTGCAAAAATCGCTGACAACGTCCATGACGAAGCAGAGAAACAAAACATTCCCCCTCCCTGGCTTTATTTAAATGAAGAATACTTTCTTGCTTTAACCCTGTTTTGAGTACATTGTTTTTTATGTTATTTTATGTATGGCCTTCAGAGGGGAACCTTTTTACTTGTATGAGTACATTTCAGGGCCTTTACTTGAATCAGTACTTTTTAACACAAGTATATTTTGCCATACCTGCAGTAAGGATAGACATTCTGTGATACGAGCTCTTTAAAGATCGAAAAACTAGATCATCACATTCATGTAGAAAATATGGATCTCAGTATTGTGGTCATTCATTAGTTTGTGCATTGCCTCTGTCCTCACAGGCCCTTCGAGCTAGGCAGACAAACAGCAGACAGACAGACAGAAAGACACACGCAGATACTTATGCTGGCACTGTGCTTTGCCTGGCACATTCATTCATCTCCTCTCTTGGAGTGCATGAGTCCTGGCAACCTATCAGTGCCAGAACTCCAGAGGCAGAGCTTATCTCCTCTCATAGATCATGCCTTTGTGCTGTCTGCTGCTCTGCTAAGGAATGCCAGGTAAGGCTTTGTGGCCCAGCGCAGGCCTGGTACTGTCTCCCACCCACCACACTAACACCACCACCACCCCCTACACCCTGAGGCAGGCAGGCCTGTGGCTACACCCCCCCTCCCCCCTCCTCTGGCACTGAGAGTCACACTGGGCTAATTCACTTGGCGTCGGGTAACAGACATCTGTCACTCAGGATGCCCCCGGGGACACACAGACAAGGCCTGATATAGGGGTGGGTGGGGGGCCTGGGGATGTGATGCACTGTGGAACACATACAGGCAGGCACATACTTACACATGCCCAACTGTAAACAACGTACACAGGGTGTGGTGTAGAATAATTAAGCAGCAAAATCCTTTGTGGTAAGAACCTCTTATAGAAGACCTTGATAATAAAAGCGACAACTTGAAATTTTTTAAAAACAATAGATTCTTGTCTTCCATCTAAATGGGACCTCCTGGGGGGGGGTTTCTATAGCAACCACCAGAGGGGCAGCGTGGTTCTGGTGAGGCGGTGCTGTACATGCTGTCCGAGGAGTAGCAGGGCGTTAGGGGAGATCAGGTTTCCCCCCTTCAGGGCCCATCCCGGCTCTGTCCACCCCCAACTCATCCCCCCCACCCTGTGCTGCTGGCATTCACATGCTAATTCATCTCCATTGGTGATTACACTGCCTTTAAACCAACTGACAACTACAGCTGGAGTCAGGCTCTTAACGGCACACTGTTGGACGGATGGGTGGAGGTACGAGAGTGTGCGTGTGCGTCTGTACGCACTTGTATGCATTTATTAATGGTTGCTCTTAGTTTGGCTCTCCTCGTTCTCCATAAAACGGTAGTGATAGATGATGACACATTATCTGCGCTCCTACCCAAAACAGCCGCACGCAGCCTCCCATGCTGCTCCAGGCTGTGAAACAGTCCCACTCTAATAGCTGTATGTAAATCAGCCAGCCCATAAAAATCAGTGTCAGCATTCAGCTGTGTACGTTGGCTGATGTGACAAGCACGCCACATGTCTCAATGAATTTACCCAAATGGGCTGCTGGTGGTGCTGAAAATTTATGCTAAGTGGTGTTATGCATCTCATGAAATCATCATAAAAATATAGCTAAATGTATGCTCGTAACTTTAATGGTGTCAGCTGTATGGGTAATAAAGGGCTGATCTTTTTAAATTGTTGCACTCCTCCGATGAGCCATCCCTGTATGGAATAGTGAACAGTGAAGCCGAAGGCGCGAGGAGCAAAGGATACAAGCTTTGGTAGAGAGTCAGACGGGACTTGACAGCTCTGCTGGCATTGATACAGGTGGCCCGCACCAAGCTTGGCAGTAGTGTCCCAGTGATTATGGCGCCATTAAACAGAGGCCCAAAGAAAGGAACCTGAGAAAGTTAAGAGGGAAGAAAAGACAGAATAAGAAAATAAGTCATTAAAAACATCCACAATACTCACCAATTCATTTGGTGAGTTTCATGCCCTTTATAAACATGTTCTAAAAAATACAAATGCATCTTTTTGGTTCCTAACCGTTTCTCCATCTGTTTGGGGCAAGGTTCAAGTTGAAATTGGATTTTACCTAACTTTGCATGACAACCATACATATCTTATGTGAATCAATGTTAGGTAAATGAAATTAAAATGACAATCAATACTAAACAATGCCCTCATATTGAGCTACCGAACAAACACAAAAGGGCCAATATCCATTTTAGCGACAGCGTGTGAGTGTGTGTGGGTACACGCGTCTGTTCATGCATATTGGAAGGGGGCCCTTAATCACTGAAGCTCAATGGTCGTTGACCTGGAAGTTGACGTGAATGTCAAAGTCTCTCCAAAAAGGTCCTGCTGTCTTCAACTTGGCAGTTCAGCGAGTATAATAACCAGTCAAATTAAACAATGACTGGATTTTAACTGAGAATGATACAGACCAATTAACTTAGTAATCATGTTATAGAACTGAAGTGACTCTGTGGAAACAAGCATAAAATACCAGAGTAGTTAACTTAACATTCATGTGAAAAGTTAAGTATACCTTATGGAAATTGTTGAATTCTGAATATATTTGAATAAGCTAACTTTTGATCCTGTTTGGAAGAATAAAAGTGACCTACTAAAGAAAAATTACACATAAAAGTTACATTTTGTAGTAAAAACAAACAAAACAATGAAAAAAGTCTGGAAACCCCGACATCTATCTTACCTTCAGATTCATTAAATTCTGACCCGAGGTTCAAGATTAGAGGCCAATTATAAGAGCTTCCTTAGAGTCGGCAGGTGGAACCTATCTCATTCAAAACTCTGACATCTAGGGTGTTCTCATTGCTATTGAATTGTGTGTCATTGTGTAAAGCTCTAAAGAACTCTCTAAGGCCTTTGGGGGAAAGGTTGGGGATACATATGATTCTGACAATTTATTTTAAAATATTTCCTATATATATGAAATGTATCATTTCACTGTTTGATGCAAAAAAAGAAGTCTCAAAGAAACCCCAAACTTCCCAAGATCTTGCAGGTAATCCTTGAAACTTCACCAAAGTGCATGTGTCTACAATCAGAATAGATTGCACAAATTAGACCTGTGTGGGAAGTTTGCCAGGAAAAAGCATTTGCTGTCCAAAAAGAACATGAGACCAAGAGTACAGTTTGACAAAGAACATATAGGCAAAGACCAGACCTCTAGGAATAATCTGCTCTGGACAGCAGATCAAAGATAGAGTTGTTTGGGCAAAGTAACAGTAGAAGAAGAAGTTTGCCGCAGACCAAAGAGCTTTTCAGCAGAAGAACCTCATAATAACTGTGAAGCATGGTGGTGGAAATATTATGGTTTGCTTTGCTCCCTTAGGACAGGGATGGGGCAGCTTGCAGTTATTGATTCAACCATGAGTCCTACTTCATATCAAAAAGTGCTTGAAGATAAAGTGAGGCCATCTGTCGTTAAAGTTTTAGCTGTGGACCTTTCAGCAGCATCATGATCCTGAGCAAGCTAACAAATCAATCAGGGATTGGTTCAAAAAGAAGACACTGAGGGTTGTGGTGTGGCTTTGTCAAAGCCCAGACTTGAATCGCATTGAAACAACGGGCAAGAAAATTTGCAAACATCTTGTAGCTGAAGGATTTTTGCATGAAGACTGGTCAAAGACTTGATAAAGCAATATCAAACGTTATTTCTGCTAAGGAGGGCAATACCTGCTCCTCAGGCCAAGGATGTACTTATTTTTTCCACGGAGATCTTTATTGATATTCTTGCTGAAAAAACATAATCTCCTTGTCTTTTTGTTCACGTACATCATATTAAATCTGTAAAAGGATCAAATATTTCCTTCTTAAAAAAGTTGTGCTGAAGCTTGAATTTGTGTATTCACCAATTTCTGAACCATCTGCAGCCACTGAAGTACTTATGTTTAAAGTATTTATTAAAGAAGGAAAGACAAGGTAATATTTTGCCTTGTTATACAAAAAGTGAATATAGTGCATTAACAATCCAAAGTGTCTCACAGGGTCTTATTAAACTCATTTAGTTTCAGAGTAATAATGACAATATGCGACCATTAATTCTGATCCTAACAGAGATGAAAAATAACCTGGTAATATGATAAACTGTTTAAACGTTTATAGAAGAGTAATTACTTACAAATGAATGAGGAGGAAATACTGCAATGCAGATGGTTGAACAAATAACTGATCAGCAAACATGGAAAGAACTAAAAGAACTCTGCAGACATTTCTTCTGAGAGCTCTGAGAGCTTCTGAGAGGTGGGCCTCTGGGGTCTGTTGTTGCCATTGCTTGGACTGTCCTACTAATGAAAGCTGAGACACTATTGTTTTTATCATTGTGTTATATATTTCTCAGTCATCTGAAAAATAACATGTTTGATAGATAATTAATGCCTTAAAAGGGTGGAATTTTATCACAGGATGATTTTTTGAATTTTCTAAGAAATGTCACTGCCTTCACTAAGTGCACAGTGTGTGCAGTAGCATGGAGTATCCAAGATGAAAGCCAGCCAAGAAAGGCTAGTAACCATTGCTGAAAGCACATACCCACAGTGTGGGTAATAATGCACCACTGGAGTAAGAGCCTTCAGACTAAAACCACAGCAGGAGAAACATCCTATAAAAGCTACAGCAAAGTCTGCGCAGAGAGGAAACAGGGGTACTGCTTTAACTCACAAACAGATACTGGAAATTAGTGCAGCGCTGAAAATAGCCTGTGCCTGGAAAATAATACAAGTTGTCATCCTAGCACAAAAGAAAAAGCAGCCAACTAAAAGATTTTTTTTAATGACGAGCATTTAAAGTAACTTCCCACTTCCACTGTGCAGTGTTAACAATGGTGTTAACTAAACTCCCAGATGCCTGTGCTTTTACCTGTGGTTTCTTCATGATCTGGATGAAGTACATGTGGTTCTTCATCGGGTAGATGATGATCAGCACGTCTCCAAAGTCAGTTGGGATGATGCCACGTCTGTAGTCCCTAGTGTGCTCTGACCACACGATGTGTACCTCGTCGTTTCCCAGGTGACGCAGCTGTCAAACAAACAAATTTATCTAATCAAGTACCTGGCAAGTGCAGGTAATTTTCATCCCTGCTGTGATAATGACAAGAACACAAATTCAGTGAGATTAGGGCTCGTCACTGCTGTCGCCACCTCAGAAACCTGTGACCTACAGAGGGCTAAAGAGTGGGCTGAGGGGAGGAATGATTGTAAAATATTATTTACTGTTAGCAGGTCAGGAAGGCTCAATAAGTAATTTGCCATAACAGGCTTTTATCACTCTATACAGCAATATACTATTTAATGATTTATTTTATAAAACATAAATGCAGCAGGTGCAAGAGCAAGGTGACTGCTCACTGTTAAATCAGAAAACAATGATTTAAACAAGGGGTCTGGGCCCCGGTTTGGACTCTTTTTATAGCTTTTTTTCATTACAAAATTCTAATTGCAAACACAAAATGCACAAAATTGAGCATTTTAAAACCAAATAATTCAAATCCAATTAACTTTCTCCATCAGAGATTAAATTGCTTCCTGTTTCCAGTCTATTCACAAACACAAATGAAACAGGGCAGGACAAGAAAAGACACTTTAATGACGGGAAATTGACTGATGCTAGTTTTGAAATAGGTAAACTGCCTCCCCTCACTTTTCCTAAAGTAAAACATTATATTATCTGGCTGACTGCTGATCACTTATTAACAATTGGTTGAGTGATGTTGAATCAAGCTGTCCTCCCCCCTTCCTGTGGGGTATCATGGACAATGAAAAGTGAGCCTGCACTCAGAAGAAAACATCTGCCAATGTACTGTGGGCCAAATGAGCTATTAAGAAACATGCCCTCGCCTACCAAAAATGTAATTAGCACATTCTATTATAAGCCCTTAATTATGGTAATAGGCTAATCTTAAACAAATCCACGGCATGCTGATTACTGGAGCTCGCCAGTTCAGTCTGTCTGTCCAAGGATCAGCAGGTACAAACCAGGTCAGTCACTGGGACAATTTCAGAGAAAATGTTGAATATGCATTTTCAGGAGACAATCGAGGCTGGGATGTTAATTTGGGTTAAGATATTAACATGTGGATGAGCAGAATCACAACTTTAATGAGGATGCTTATGCTCGAGTCAATCATCTTCTGCGCCACTCTATTTATTCCCCTGTTAATCACATCCAAATGTTTGAGACTTCTTTAATAAAATGTGATTTGAGTCAAAGGCTCTTGTCCAATTAGCCCTCTTTGACCTCCCCACCCGGCCAATGGGCTTCACACACATGGTGACGGCAGAGCAGAGGAGCGCAGAACACAAGAGGCTCCTTATAAAAACAACCTGCAGCAGGCAGTCCAGTTAAGCTGCAGTGCCTGGGGGTGAGAGTGATAACTAAAGCACGTCCGTCTTTCTCCTCCTCTTTTTCTCTCTCTCTCTCACACACACACACGCATATATACACACATAGTACATGGCCTGACCCCAACCCTGCAGGTCATTTCTGTAACCACATTACTGAAGCCAGCTGCTACTGCTGCAGCCGGCACTGCCCGAAAAACCCACAATTGGATTGAGGAATTCATGGTTTTCGCTCTTTTCTTCTTGGTTTAGCCATTTTTTCCCCACCCCATCGTCTTCAAACAGGCAATCTGCCCAGCGAGAGCGCTCCCCACAGTATGTCTCTGCGGTCAGAGGCAGCAAAGTGGGTGACTGTTGGACTAAAAAGTGTTATTTTTAAATTGACAGGGAAACATCCTACTTGAACACAGACAAAGCCTGTCTCTCATTCCAATTCTTCATCCCTTTTTCTCTCCACTCTGTCCCCACCTTCCCTCCTCTCTGAAGCATCCATGCATGCAGCCAGCCTGCCAATTTCTGCTGGGCCTGTGGCCGGTGTGGAGATCCATGCAAGGTGAGCCCGAGCAATTACAGAAGTTCGCTGAGTGAAATGAGTGGAGGTGAAGTGGCAGCACACTCCGCTCTGTGCACGGCCACCCCACCAGCGCCTCACTCTGGCCGGCCAAAGACAAAATTTTCACTCAAGTGTTGCATATCTTTTGTAGTTAATAAGCACAGGTCCAGGATGAGTTTGGAATGAGTAGGTGGTTATTTGTGAAAAAGAGAGAGGGTAGGTCGTGGAGGACTGAAGGCAGGTTGGAAGTGAGAGGAGCCTGATGAATTTCTCTTCTCAGCGGGGGACTGTATGAGAAGATTGGCAGCACGGGCAGGGGCCTTGCGGCTCATTTCTTCATGCTAACTGCTACTGCTGCACTACAGCTCAGAATCCCACTGCAGAACCCAATCGATCGCTCCTGTGGCGGCAGCAGGAATTGGATAAAAGGATCCTGCCGGCATCCGGCCGGCGCCTGCCCTAGCAGGGAGAGCTAATGGCTGAATCCAGGCCCTGGTCACAGCACACAGGGAGGGGGGCAGGGGCTAGCTGAATCACAGTCATTACCACAGCGGCACATGCCCTCTCTTCACTCATGCGCCTGTTACTCTCTACTCCTCAGGCCTGCTTGGCCAGGGTCACTAATCAATGCCCGCACTCTGGAGTCACACCTCCTGATCACAGCTTAACACAGGGCTGAAGGCTACAACAACATACTGCTATGGGCAGAGAGGACTGCATAGCCATTTCACTGCATCAAACAGGCAAAGCGGTATTTGCTCATATTTCTTTTATAATTAATACAATAAAAATTGCGATAATCCAAATGTCGTACATATTGGGAAAAATATTTATTAGCACAACTTTAAAACAAAAATGTTTTACCTTTTTGGTGAGGCTGTCATCAGAATCAGATGGCATTCGCGTGGAGACGTGGAAGATGGCTTCCACAGTGGAGGTAGCATAGTAAGGAGCTGTTAGACCTGTGCTGCCGTTCCTTTGGAGGCCACCCATAAAGCCACAGTGTGTGGCTAGGTCCACCTGGGGAATAAAAATACAATTTAATGTTCTGAGTATATCTGCACATATTTAGGCTTTATCTGGTGTGTTGACTTGACTGTGTGGTTGTCTGTACCTCCCATCCCAGTCCAGACACGAAGTCTTCATAGGCCTGGCTGCCTGCACTGTTGGACAAGATGGAGCACTTGTCTTCTTGTCCCCCTCCAATGTAGAACACAGCAATCTTGTGTGTCTCTCGACTACAGAACAAAATATATAGGATCCAATATTGAAAGAAGCAATGCCTCAAAAGCTGATTTTACAAATGGAGAACTTGAAAAGCTCCTCACTACTACAGCCACTTCAGAAAAAAATGCTTTGAAATGTGAATTCCATGACTCAAAGTACTACAGAATCGGCAAAGCACAATGTAAAAAAATGGCAACAAAGCCCCCTTCTCCACTTCCTCTCTCCTCTCCTTGCTGGGGTTGACTTAACATGCTTGTGGACAGGTCGTTATTGCCCGACCGTGTCTGGCCATCTGGGAGTGAGGTCCAATTCCAGGGGGCGTTATTTAATAAGTTCCTTTCATTAACAATATGTGGAATACTTACTGATTGGACAAAAAGAGACACAGTAAAAAAAAGGACAGAGAGAGCTGTAATCAGCAGGAAGTGGAACAAATTAGGAAAATCAAGGGGAGGAAGAGCGTTGGGGGGGGGCAATATGAAGCTGCCTTGAGCAATGTATGACTGTAACCAGAGTAGATTTACTACAGGGCTGAAGTGGCACATGAACACTGGGAACAATACTATTAACAATTACATGGGTTCATTGATATCCCATTTCTAACTTAAAAGAAGCATTACCACTGCCTGGAATCCAAGTTCTTCAGTTCTCTTAAGAGCTTTGAATTCTTCTTCAGCAAGTGGAAACTTTTCCTGTTGGAAAAAAACCCAGACTTGATTAGTGCAATATTTTCAGTTCTGCCATTTAAAAAATGTGGTATCATTTTCAAGCAAATAAACAGTTTTTGATTTAAGCTTTGTTTTGCACTCAAGATTACTGATAGCAAAAAGGCACAGGTGCAAACAGCAATCTCCTACTAGCTGTGTGCATGTTGCACAATCACTGTTACGAGGTGTAAGCTTTTAATTTGCAGGGAAGCACTGCAACGATGTGGCTCTGTAAGATAGACGTTAGTGAAAACAGCTGGACACTTTTAACCTGTGGAGAGGAGATTAAGACGCTGCAGTGAGCTTTTATCTTTGCTCTTTCTCTCTTAAGAGTATCGAGACAACAGCTGAGTTACTCTGAGGCTACATTCATACTACAACATTTTTGATTGAAAACGCATTAACTCCGTTACTGATACACCCGGTGTCTATACTACTCTGGAATTTCGGAATCCCTGCTGGCTTAATTTTTGTCGGACAACTCCGGGGCTGCGTTTTAGTCTGAACGGGCAGAAAAAAAGACGTTTGGAAACAATAACGTAGACACTCACAACCGCTTGCTGATTGGCTCATTTGGGTCACGATATAGACTTCGCTGATTCGCCAGGCTCCTACCACATGACCCCCTTCCAGATCAAAACAAGTGGCATTTGTCTCGACTACCAGTGTAAAATGCAACATGGATAAATAATTTAAATTGTTGCTGACCCTGTTGTCTTGGCTAACAGCTGCTGTGCAGTAAAATTCTTAATTTTACAGCACTAAAGCTGCTTACAGGGGTAGGAGACAAGCTATTATTCGAGTAATTCCAGTGTATACTGGCATGCACAGTGCTCGTGAGTGGCCTTGTGATATGCGTTTTCAGGCGTTAGTACGGAAGGGAGATTGTAGTAAAGCTGTTTACCCCTGAGACTCCAGAAGGGTTTTGTGGATTCAAACACCCCATAGGCATAGCGGTGAGTGGATAATGAGTGAATTTTCATTTTTCGGTGAACTATCCCTTTAAGATGCTTTTCGAAGACTGAATGATAAAAAGCTACGGTGAGCAACACAACCCTGCATAATTTCGACTGCTGCCCCAATACTACTTTCCTCATATCAGACATATAATTGTAGCAGATTGAAGCTGGCAGTTTACCTGCGGTCCCAAGAGTTCATGCCAAGGTCATTGAGCAGCAGCCGGCAGAAGTAGAAAGGAGCTTTTGGGTCCTGGTGGGAGGGTTCCCCCTGACAGGCAGCCCGACAGCTTACATCAGTGTCCCATCTCCTCACTTGCTCCTCCTCCTCCTGGGTCTGACGGAGGATGGCCTCAAGGATGGCGCTCTCTTGCTCTATGTTCATGCCATGGGGCGAGGAGGCTGGCTGATTGAGTTGGAGTTGCGGCTGAGTCAGGCATTCTGAGCTGCTGTGGCCGAGGTCCTCCATCAGCTTATCCAGAACATCTACCTCTTCCTCCTCACAACAGTCGGAGAGGGAGTCAGAGACTGAGAAATTTGTTTTGTGCGGCCCCTTTGTTGGAGACTGGGGCTGGTTTCTGCTGTGAGCAA
Organism: Verasper variegatus; assembly: GCA_026259375.1. Classification (NCBI taxonomy): domain Eukaryota; kingdom Metazoa; phylum Chordata; class Actinopteri; order Pleuronectiformes; family Pleuronectidae; genus Verasper; species Verasper variegatus. Next base: position 8,160,474 of record CM048049.1, read on the forward strand.
TAGTGGTGGTAGAAAGTGGGCGGTCTACAGCAGTAAAAACTCCCATGTCCATGGAGTCTTCTTGGGTGGTGCAGTAGAGGATTGCGCCATCCCAGGAGTATTTGCCAGAGATGTCCCGCACAATGACTCGCACTTGGGAGGAGGTGTTGGGGGGCTGGCCAACGGTGGGTGTCTCAGTGGGGATCTGAAGGTAGGACACCAGCGTGCTGTCGTTGAAGACAAACAGCTGCAGGTTTGGGCTTTTGAAGACCTCGGAGGACAGCTCGGACGACTCCACAAATGGGTTGTCGTGATTTTCACTCACTAGGCTGTGGAGGAGGGCGGGGCCACCGCTGAGTGGATGATGGCCCAGGTGGTTCACTAGGTGGGTCATGACCATCCGGGCTGTCAGAGGTATCAGCTCCATGTTCCGACGTCGCTTTTCTGGAGGAAGAATCAGGGCAGGAAGATAAAAACACAGAGACCACATAAAGATACAAGTGAGAAATGTGAAACGTAGGAGTGGTAAGATAGGTTGAGAATAAAGTTGCGCATGTCTTTTATTGTATGTCCAACACAGACTTTGTTAACCCTACTACAAACGGCTCCTATTTGTGTGTAGACATGCTATCATCTCTGTTAGCTCTTATTACACAAAGCCAAATCTCATTAATGAATACTAACAGGAGAACTGCATTCATTTCGCACAATAGCTTGGCCAGCACACCTCTAAGTAGGTAGCATCTAATCATGAGAGACAACTTTGAAGAGCCCATTGAGTCTTTTTACAATGAACAAGCATCGGACTAGCCGAGTGCTAATAAGAACCACCGTCTTTACAGGCTGCTGAATAGAAATCTACTTAGTGAATTTCATTTATGTAAATGCAGAGGTTTTTACTCCCAAGTGTAAGGCATGTCATGCTTTATTCTGCAGGGATGTGGGAAAAACAAGAAGATGCACTCTTGCATTGTGACGATGCTATCAATACCATCATCCCTCCATCAAAAGGAGAAAGCTCTTTAGAAAGCAGGCCAAGCTGCATTAGAGATGCGCTGGCCCTTTGATGTGACTTGATCAATATGAGGTGCGGGCATGAATGTAACTAGGCCAGCACTCTTTGGTTTGCCCCTTTAATAGTGTTTTGTTATTTTTACTAAGACTCTGTGCAGCTGTGCGACAAAAAGCAGAGGTGTGGTGAAATTTTGCAGCCACATGCGACTGTTCAAAAATCTTACATTGTTTCAGTAGACATGTGCTCGGTGTGTTTGGGGCTCTAAGGACTTTTCAGAATTTGAGGACATGAGAGAGGGAGAGAGAGGAATACATTGCCTAATGGAATAACAAGGTCACAAAAAAGAAAAAGAAAAAAAAAAAATCACATTTTTCTCAAAACCCCATAATGGATCTTCTCTCTAGGGCTGAGCACTAATGTGAACATTCCATTCCCTGTGATGGTTGATTTCCTTTTCATACTTTTAATAAGATATTGACATTTAATGGAAAGGCTCCAAATGGATGGTCTACTAAGAGTTTGCTTTCCCTTTAATCTCTTTCAGATTCTTTAGGCGGGAGAATATATGCCTCTGTGGTCTGTAGAAGTGAAGTATGGAGCTGAAATGAAGTAGGGTGCTCAGACATGTGCTGTGACGGCGACGGCTAAAAGTTTTAAGAGCCAGTTTTAACGCTCTCATGCATGTATACTTATGCACACAGGCCTTTGCACCCCCTATTATACACCATCAATCAAGCATGGTTTAATCCACCAGTTAAGAGTTATCTTACACAGAGCAGGTGCGACAAGGGAGCATCAGGATGACTCCAGCCCTCCCTTATGGATGCAGTGGCGGCATATCTATGTGGTCTTTCCAGCGTTTCCCACAGAATTTGTTCAATCTATGGCGGTAGCAGGAGTGGTGCACATGCATGAATGTTGATCTCACACACAACAGATTTCGAGTGGCAGGTACAAAGACAAAAAAGTGAAAGACAAGATCTCCTGTGAGAGAGAGAACTTGCCACTTCCAGGTGCTCACACAACCGCAGCTATGAGGTCTGACTGTCTGCCGGGACAGTAACATTTTTACGGACGGGACAAATTAGAACAGGCTGCCACAGTCTAGATAATTATTGGGAAACACTGCTTACCTTCAGCTACTGTGAGCAGGTTGCCAAAATCAGTAGTGGTTGACTGGGAGGGTAGTGGCTCAAAGCTCTTAACCTGACCCAACATGAGGTCATAGTCATTGGACAAGTCTGACAGGCTGAGGAGGTAGTGGCTCTGTTGGGTGTGCAGGGTGGAGCCGGACACGCAGCAGTGCAGCACCTGAGGAACAGGAGAACAAATTGGGAGGACTTGGTGATAATTTCCACATAAAGGCCCCGTCTGGCCACTGATTCTACAGCATGAGAGTGAGAGGTACTTTGAAGACTAATCTGCGACTCTGATGTGTCAAGACAACGTCATGTTAGATATGATGGTGCCTGGCGAGACGATGTACAGTGACACTCCTGCGGGCCTGTTTCAAACTGACATGATCCAGGAGCAAAGGCAAGGGGCATGTATGGTCCATTTACATCATAAGGCAATGGTGGAAGGGAGGGAGAGAAAGAGAGAAAAGAGGGTCTTTATTGCCACTAATCCATTTCTCCTGTGATGTGTGAGTGTATCGATCTACATAACAGATGGCAGAGCATCCGTTGGCAGGGCTAGATAAGGCGCACTGGGGCAGTTGATTACAGCCATTGGACAGGTTTACACTGTTTGATTTAATTAAGACTTTATCCTTGTGCTCAGCTCCCACCGCAGAAATGCATGCTGGGCTGCACATACACATGTGCACTAATACAAACACACCTGTACACTGTATAATCTGTGTGGAGGTAGGGTGCTGCATTCGAGGGGGGTAAAACATATGCCTAATGTATGTAAATGAGAAGGGGCCTCTTATTCAGAGTGGAGCAACTTGGGTAAAGCCATGCAAAGGCTAATCCCATTCAGTACACACATACGCTCACACTTGGCTGAGAGAACGCTCAGAGCGGCAGGCTGGGCCCTGCCATCTGAAACAGTATTGTGTTCGGCAATGTAGACAGTATGTGGATGATTCCACTGAGCAGACCTCTGGGCGCACAGGGGGAGGGATTGGACGCTTGATGCTGAAAAGACCTGAACCAAACAGCTGCTACACCAAAGCCCCAAAGAGCTTCCTCTGTGGAGAGAGAGAGAGAGGTGGAGAGACGGGGAGGGAGGGGAAAAACCCGCGGCTGTGCTTGACAACTAAGTGATTGCAATTCGCATAGCAACAGTTCCTGGAAGGAAACGCACGGTGAAACAAGCATACTGTAGTTAGAGGGGCACATATTGTATGGATACAAGAGTATGCCTATGTACACACATAAATCAAATAATACAAAAACGCAAACAGAAGGCGTACAGGTGCGCACACACATTCACATAAACACACAAACACAAATGCGCGCGCACACACACACACACACACACACACACACACACACACACACAGGGGGTGGTGCAGCTGGCTGCAGAGGCAGGCAGAGAGAGCAGATGGAAAAGCTTGAGCACAACTCCAGTGAACAAATGAGGTCTAGTGCAGTGTTAGGTTTTAATGGAGATCTGCAGGCTGTTAGTCACAAGAAACAACTTTTTTCACTTTTCTCTTGAAGACCGCGACAACCTCATCATTGAATGTGTACAAGTTATGTGCATGTGACTTAGAAGAGAACAGATATTAGGTGTTTTTTAAAGATATGAAACTGTATTTATTTCCCATGCTTCACCTTCTTTGAATTCGAGGCTGAGGAACCTCGTCAGTGTTCAGAGATGGAATAAAATGAGGCATTTTCGATTAGGGAAGCTTGGTATAGAGAATAATTAACAGCTAACGTGCGTGTGGAAATATATAGATTTCGGTTATGATATTGCATTAATAATGTCATACCTTGTGATGCCTTGCATAATATATTGTTTCAAATGAAACCCACAGGGCCCTGCCTTTTGTGTGCTGATAGACAACCAATCACGCCTAATTGTCTTTACTTTTATAGCAGCTGCAGTTGCTCTCATATTAAGACATATTCCATTCAAATCTCCAGGACAAGCGTTTATAGCCTGAGCTTATCAAGTGGACAAAGGGTCCTGTTTGAATAATTGGACCATTTCTTATCAGGGGTGACATCCTTACAAAGATCTGCCGTTGACCGCATCTGCCCAGACAGGAGGGAATGAATAATACCTCATTCATTTGTGCCTTAAGCTTGGGCCTCATCCTCAGGGTCAGGCCATAAAATAAAGGGTTCGGAGACAAATAGAGAGAAATAGATTCAGTATTGAATATTTTGCCTGTTTAAAACAAATGGAGTACAACCTACTACATAGCAAGTTGTGAGGATTTCCTGCATGGGTTGGTGGGGTCTTCCATGCTGTTGGGCCACTATAATGTTAAATGAGGCATGGTCATGAGGTCACAGTGGAGATGAGTCTAATTAAAGTTGCAAACTCGGTGTGGTGGGGTGGGGGTAGAGATGTCAAAGCTGAAGTTGTAGTGTGGGCGGGCAACGGCCAATGTATATTTCAGTGGATATTGGAAGGCAGTCATTTTACAGCGGGCTTCCTTCAGGTCCGTTTGCTTGGTAGAATATGTTTCCACCCCTGTCCGTTTGTTTGTGAACAAGATTACACAAAAACTGCAGGACGGATTACCATGGAACTAGGTGGAAGGATATGGTATGGGTGAGGAACCCATTCAATTTTGGTGCGGATCCAGATCAGTGAGCAGATCCAGAAATCTTTTTATCACTTTCTTTAACATTGTAATATAGGGCTTTAAAAAAAAAATCATTTTTACGAATTTCACAGGGGAAAAATTCAATATTAGGGGCTTGATTTTTATAATTGGTGCAATTTGGTGCAGCTTGATTGAATTTAAGGGGACTTCTACTCAGCTATTATATGGTGTTTTTTTAAAACACGGGTAAACAATAAAAAAGGCGATTGACTCATTTCCACTTGCCAGTAGAGGAGTTTGTGTTTCATTTCTTTTTCCTGGTGCATCATGTTCAACGTAATGATTGTTCTGAAAACTAAGAAGCTCTCTCACCTTGTTGTCTTGACAAATAAGCGCATTCACTCAGGTGTCCTGTTTCCATCACTGCCGTTCAAGAGTACGTAAGAGATGATAAAAACCTGTGTCTACAGCAGAATCATTTGACCCGGGAGTGAGTGACGATTGTATCCATCCCCATTGCACAGAATAACCAAATGTTAGTGGGTTTTCTGCCCAGCTGAAAAGGGGACCTATTGGACCTTGACAGAGGGATGTGCTCGACTGAGTGCAATTCTAGTTGGCACTGAAACTCTCAGCTGCCAGCGAGGCTACCCACCCTGTAGATGTAGTCCAGCAGTGGGGCCTTGTGGGAAGTGCGTTCATCCACTGAAGGCATGGTGATGGGCTCCAGCAGGAGACTCAAGGGCACAGCCATGCACCAGTCCAACAGGCAAAGCAGCAGCGAAACCATCAACTGAGGAGGTAAGGAAGTAGATCGGTCAACTTACATCAAAACAAAAATGTAATATTAATATAGCTAAAAAAGAGAAGGACTGTTTCAGAGAGGCAACAGGTAATGGATGAGAGCAGCATGAGAAAATGCAGGGATGGAGAGAGTTAAAGAGAAAAAAAGGAGAGAACAAAGCACTTCAGAAGATACATTCCTCTGCAAATGCACCATTCCAACATGATAGATCAAGGGCCTTTAGATCTCAGCCATTTCATGTCCCCTCCTTTCCAACATGTACCTTTTTGTCTGCTTCCACTGTTGAGTGCTCCGCGCTCGGCAACAAAAAGGCTATTGTGGCCACAAAGATCTGTGTTGGGAGAAAACAAGGAGAAAGATAATTGGATGACACACTCCTATTCATCAGCTGAGTCAGGGCTGTGTGCTAAAATGGATGTGATGCCACAGGATGAAGAGTGTGCATATACGAAGAATGTGTTTCAAAGTTTAAGTGACTTGTGACATGAATTTCTCATCTTGCTTATGATTCCTTCTCAAAGGCCACTAATGGGTAGTGGAAGCGAAACTGTATGTGTGTGCAGGTGTGATTGAGTGAAGGTTACCTCGATGATTTTCTTCGGCAGAGTGGACTCAAACCTCTTGAGTTGTTCCCAGTGAGAAATGAGCAGGTGAAACACGTCGCAGGCTACCTGAGCCACGGCCTTGTTCCCAAACTGGACAAACAAACAAGAAAACAGGACATGGACTGGTTAACAGTGCAGAGGAATAGGCTCCTTGAACAGTAAGTCAGCAGCCATGACTTGGAATTTGGGAAAAAAACTAATTTGAGGGAAGATGACCATAACTCAACTTGTGATCACTGGCCACAATCATTGCTTTCTTGCTTGTTTCACTAATAATGTGATTTTTACTTCAGTCAAACAGATTAGGTTTTGATTGGCATTTGTCTTTGTCTGTCAGCAGGATTACCCAAAAATATGCGTATAAAGATGGACGACAGTTCCCCAAAAGTGAAGCCGAAGCATCTTGATCACCCCCTAGTGGCTGGCTGCAGTATAGATCATAAACCCAGGCTCCATGTTAGTTGATGGGATATTGGCCAAAATATAAAGTCAAAGTATAAATCTAATACATTTTTCTCAAAGATAGTTTCTCTTATATTAGGTAGTTTTCATAGGTGATAATTTTTCTGGTAAGTTAAGACTTAATTTAAAATGATTTACAACTGAGACTGACTCGTGAATGGTCGAGTGCGTGTATTAGCGAGCCATGTCCGTATCTGGGATATTTGGGCTTCATTTCTGTATAGTGGGAGGATATGGAGATGTGTTGTTCATGTTTAAATACAGTCTATGGGAAGAACCCAAACATGTTTAAATCACGTTCTTTAACATGGTGAGAGATATGCGCTCTCTGAGTGGCCTTATAGTTATTGAGATCAGTTCTTGCCAATTCCAAAATCAAACAACTAACCTAAGAAGAAAGTCTATTCATTTTGATCTGTTGATTTCAATGAAACCAGCTTAGGCTTAATGGTGATCAATTATCAGTTAATTAACAAATTTAGATTTAGAATGAATTAAAAACAAATGTAACAATATGTATAAACTTGATGCAAATACAGAGGTATGTTTGTAATGCTGACTCCCCACTGAAACAAATGAAAAAAATTAATGACTAATGTGGATGCTGGCAGCCAGGACAAATCAACAAGCAAGTTCCAAAGTGGACACAAATGACATGAATGCAAAGTACCTTGACTTGTGTGATGTGTTCACGAAACAGACAATTTATTATTCTTAATTCCCCGAAATCAAAGTAATTACCTTTATCTTTCACACATGCACAGGAGTAACAAGAGTAATTTGGGAGGATCTTTTATTCGACATTCCCTCCCCCCCACCCCCCCCCCCACGTGAATTTAGGTCACCGTAATACCTAAATCCTAAAAAGCGGGAGGGAAATTGCTGGTCGAGATGGGGAGGAAAAGTTTAAGCATAGACTGTGATAAAATTCTGGGTAATTTACTTTAAATTTAGCTTTTCACTTACTGTGTAGATAATCAGCATAATTTCATTTCCACTTCAAACCATGGCTCATTTTCTTCAGACTCATCGGAGTAAAGAATTGAGGTAGTGACAATTTTCTTTCAAATGTTGATTTCTTCAGTGATTTGAAATTCTTTGTGGGGAAATAGAATTTTCCATTTCTTCCAGCTGAATGCCTCTCAACATGTAACAAGGGCAGACAATGTGGGGAGTGCAGAAATGGCCAAACACAAAAAGGGGCCCTGAGAGTTCAGCACCTGCTTTTAGAAAAGAGACTCTCAGTGCCACTCTTCCCCCTAGATCCCCCACCCAGCATATACCCTCTATTTTGGAGCTGGCTGTGTCTGTGTGTCAAGTTGTACAGGGGAGTGATTACTGCTCCATTAGAGAAAGGGGGGTGCTGCTCGAGCAGGAAGCTGGGAGATGTAGCTGCTTAAATTGGCCCACATCTACTGAGAGCAAGCCGCCTGAAAATTACGCCACCGCCCCAAACCCTTTTCCATGAGAAAAAGATATAAAAAAACAAAACACTGGTTTTCGCCACTGGTTCTCTGCATCTCTTCACTCAGGGAGAAAAGAGGGCTCTTCCAAAATATACCCATGAGCCACATCACAGAATAAGTTTTATTCTTGTACTTTTCCTCGGCTTGCAAAGTAGACATTGTTTTGCAGTCCTTTCATGATATCAGCTATCATTTTTGTTGTAGCCAAACACTGTGGGGCTTTCGATGGTGAAACAAAAAAAAGACTGATAACATCCAGCATTGCTAACTCTATTATTTAAAGATGGCCAACACAACCCACGATGCGAGTATTTTAAAACATGTTCCTATCCTACTGTACACATGGGGTATCAAACTGTACATTATATGATGTGAGGAAGCTTCCTTGCCTCAGACGATCACTGACCTTTAGTGTTACTGCCAAGACATTGATGGCGTCTTTAACTTGCTGGTGGATGTTCTTTTGCATCAGCTCTTCACACACCCACAGGCCCAGACTGCACACAGCGATGCACCTGAACGGCAGAGGCAGCGTTGATGTAAATTTAAGTGGTTTTTGGTACAAAAATAAGAACAACCAATATTGCTATATCATACCTGGCCCCTTCACAGTGTTCCTTTGTTGCTGTTTCCAGCAGGATGTTGACCAGGTAATCCTAAAATGACAAAGACAATGTGACCAAAACCATCAATGTAACTAGGGATGAAATAGTTTGCGGTATCATGGTACACGGTGGTTAAGTTCCCGGAGGTTAGTTGTACTGTTTCAATCTTTAATTTCCATCATTACTGTGGTGATTCGGTTGGCACGGTAGTAGCATAAGATGCTAGTGCTCTGGCCATTGTTAGCAAATGTTAGCATCCAATGTCGGCAAATTGCATCTGTCACTGGATTTGTTTACATATGATTGTATTGCATTATTGGATATTTTCATTGTAAAACAAAAATAGTCTTTAGCAAGATAAACTACTTCAATGTTAATTTTGCACATTTAATATGGTGTTATGTGGTGTTGGATGTTTCTTTTTTGATTATACATAAATTATTTAAATATCAAACTTGGTGAAATTACATTTTCATTTTCAGCACATCTTGTCAATACCATGGTAATACTGCTAATTGTGATAATTTCCATCTCTGTAAGAGTGATACAAAATGTCTTCGTGTAACATATGTTTAGACTCTGTAACAATGCAGTATGCAGTATGCAGATGGCAGCACATGGAAACCTTTACCTTGATATCCTCATTGCCTACAAGGATTTCTTCAGAGCCAGGCACATGTTGCAGCACAGGAATCTGCAGGTACAGGTTGGGGAAACACACCAGAGAGCCCAGGACTGTTTGAGCCTCCATCCTTGGAGCCTGGTAGAAATGAGAGAAGAAAAAGAAGATCAGTAATTCCCTAAAGCTGCATGAAAACAACCCACTTCCAGGAAAAAGAAAGCATGCCGTCCAGGGAAAAAGGATTGGAAAGATCCAGCAGGAATTAATTTTTTCTTTATTCAGGATTCTGCAGATGTTGTGCAGAATCTCTTGACATATGGAAGGCGGTGGACAACAAAATGATTAATTAAATGCATGATGGATGCGGCTCAGACCAGATTGTACATGTTGTTGCACCTGATGAGTTGCTATACAGATAATGAGTCTATGCTGGGAGATATGGAATTATCTGTCAACCAAAACATATAGAAATGTACTTGAAGTCATTTTTGTTAAAATACCTATAGACAGTCAACATAAATCTGCCTATGTTTAGGTTTTAACTGTGTTAAAACAGTGGATCTTATTGGTCTGTCAGCATGATCTCTCCTAGTTGGTCCAAATAAAATAAAAAATCACCTGTTTGCATTTTTAAAGCTGTGCCTGCTGCATTTCAAGGCCATAATAACTCCAATCATGTTGGTTTCCACTGCTAATTAAACACAACTAAGAGTTTTATTAAAACTTAACATATTTAACATTTACTATTTAGACTGAATAATCACAGCCATTTGTTTATTCTGCAAACAACCTTTCTTTACGGCTGCACAGTTTCGATTCAAATATTTAGAATGTGCAATAGACATATCTAGTTAACAAATATGGAGGAACAATCATAAAAGACTAAAATACTTTACATTTTCTTTCAAGTCTTAGTACAGATTAGACAAATAGAAAATATTTTCCACACTTGAAAAATTGCACAACAAGTACTTCAACAACTTTTTAGAGTGGACAGTTTCATTCACTTATTAAGTGTAAGAGTGTGTTGGTACCTCTGGGGAAACGGAGCTGAGAACGCAGGCGGCAGCAGTGATGAAATCTCCAATTAGCATGGTGAAGCCCGGTAGGCCGAGGTAAAAGAATCGAGGGGAGCAGGAGCAGATGATGGTGTTCAAAACATCCTGATGACAAACACACAAAGACACACAAACACATTCAAGTTTACTGTTTGACTTAACTTGATAAAAGGAATAAACTCAAAAACTGACTATCTTAGCACTTCTCCAGTACCTTTATGGCTACATGGGATTTTTTCATTTAAGTATGGGAGAGTAGGAAGAGAAATAAAACACTAAAGGACCAACATGTGAGAGACATGGCAGGGAGAAAGCTTTTTTTCCCAACAACAGGTAAGCTGAGTATGTTAAGTGTTGAGGAGGGTGAGGCACTCAACATTACATGTCACCAAGTACAGAAAATAAACGGAGCGGGGAAGAAAGACGGGGGAGAGAGCGAGAGCGGCAGCAGATGGATAAGAGGGAGAACAAAAGACCTCAACTTTCATGAGTCAGATGTAAATACACACACGAGCAAACCTGTAATTAAAGCCAGAGATGAGGTATTGTTTCGCCGAGGTACAGGCGGCTCAGTGGCAGATGGGTGCTCTTTCAACATTGACATATGCTGTACTGCAGAGGGCTTCGCACAAACTGCTCAAGTATGTACACTGTAATACCATGCTAGGCGAGAGCGTAAAAGGCTTTTAACAGCTTTTCCATTCTATATTTAGATAGTAATGCTGCAGCAAAGAGGTTAATTTTACAAACAAACACACGCATAAAGGTATGAGAATCATTTGGGAAGGCAGAGAGATTGATCTCTCTCTTATCGGAGACATACGTGTGCATATTTGTGTACAAAGGCAAGGTCCAGGCTAGAAACACCTGCCTTCTTGGCCATAAACTTGTGTAAATCGGACCGTTCAAACATCAGCCTGTTTCTGGCTGAACTGAAAGGGCACCTTAGCAAACATGCAAGCATACGTTTTTCTCTCTTGGTCGCACACTCGCACAGTAACCCCCGTCTATCTGTGACATTACTCCCCAGAGGCTCTGGTAAATTGCGAATTCAGGTGAACAAAAGAGAAACAGAATAAACACACTGAGGCAATAAACAGGAAGTCTAAACAACATGACGCACCGCATGAGGAAAATTGGTGGGGAGAGCTTTAGGATTGAGGGCCCATTTTACCCTCATTTTGCTGGTAATTGACCTCTGAAGCATAATGCGCTGGTGCAGTCAGAGGTAATTAGCATGTACCAAACTGTTGCGTGATTGCCTGAAAAGAGCATTTTAGAGAAATCAAATGTAGAATGCAAAGTGTTTTTTTTTCTAGTGTATGTGTGAGTGTGTATAGAAATATGTATTCAGCTCTGCATGTGGCTATGTGTTGGCAGCAGCATGGTCCCCATGTCAACAAAAGTTCCATTAACTCAACTCTGAACAGAGCCACCTCAGGCCTTTTCATTTGGCCTAATCTCCACCTGACGGCCCATGGGGTGACAGGGTTCACGTTGGCTTTATGTCACTCCACACTGAATTTACTGAAGGTCACTGTCACTATGAAAAAAAGGGGGGTTTCCCCTCACAAGCTGTTAGGAAGGTGCATAACTATAAGGGTGCAAAGGTTTAATCAGCAGCATGTTTGTGGCTCCGGGGTCATCTGTCACATTTTAATCTGGCTCTCTTTTTACGGTGCCAACACAAAGTAGGTCAAGAAGCAGGTAGATCGGTCAAACAGGTGTTGAAAAACCTTTACCTCGCACTTAAAGCTTTTCAGAGATTAAAGATTCAGACACAATTTACCAACCCTACCTTAAATGCTGTTTGCAAGATTAACAGTTATATGTGTATATGCACGGGTGATGCACTCTTTAACAGACGGAAAATAAAGGTGCAATTAAAGTGTGTTTATACTTCACAAAATTTGCTGTTGACCTCTGAAGTCCAGAATGTGGACCTATTAGATAGATTACTGCTATTGTGTTATGTCCATGCCTTCATGAGACCAGTGACCAGAGAATGACAAACAATCAGGACAATAGCCCTGACCTTGGCACTCTGTCAGTTGGAAGGAGAATTCTGTCATTTGCTTTGGAGCTGAGTTGATTATAATGGTGAGGATATAGAATGGGATTACCAAGTACAGAACCAAAACCTGTAAGCTTAAGAGTATTTTATGATACAAATACACGGAAAATAATTTATTTCGTAAGATTTATTCGGAGATTAGATATCCCCCTTGGCTAACCCAAAATTTCAAAAGACACCACTTACCTATAAAAAACAATCTAACTGTGAAGTTTCATGGAAAAATAATTTGAATGGATTTTCAAAAACGAAATTGCTTCAGAAAAGAAATTAGAGAGACAGAGGGATAGATGGACATATTGATCACTATACCCCCCTCATTTTATGCTGGGGGGAAAACAAAACAAAACTAAACCCCCCCAAAATTATATCACATTATATAATTTGCAAACCAGTCAATGCCAGCTTTAATTGTGTAAGATGATTGAAAAATAGTGTATTAAAAAAAATAGATTTAAGGAATATGAGGCATTTGAAGAAGTGTATGTTTTTTCCTTTTTTGAGGTGGGGGTTGCGGGTGAAGGCAGAGAGGAAGGAGGAGGGGTGTAGTAAGAGCCACTTTCTTATGTTAAGCAGGCGTGCGGCTGTCCTCCATTGTGTGGCGTGAGGACTCTTTTCTCTGGCCAATTTGAGCATGCTTCAGTGGCCAGCCTGGCTCTGGCCCCCTGACGCATTATACAGAGCCACAACAAAAGCTGGAGAATGTTGCTACGTCCCTCCATGTGCCCCCCTCATTGCTTTACTCTACACTACGTTCCCCAGCCTCCCCTCCCGCTCCTTCACACACCCTTGTGCACACATACGCACACGCTCACACTCGCACTCGCACTCACTCTCAAACACACACAGGCAGGCCAGCCCAGCCCAGCCCACTCTGGGCCCCTGGCCGACATGTCAGTCTAACGGAGCGCGACAGACGTCAATCCTTAATTAATCACGTATACTCGGCAGGGGCTCCAAACATTATTTAACGACATGGAAAACATTCTAACAAGCTTGTCGCACTGCCAAGGTGCAATAGAAACCCAATCGGGGGGCACGCACACACATGCACGAACACGCACACACACATTTATCCATGTCCTTTGTTTTGGGGTACTCCATTCATCTCCACTCAGCTCCGTCTGAAAGGAATGGAGCAAGGCCAGATTTAAATATGAGGAAAGGTGTGGCTAGAGGAGGTGGAAGATGCCAAAACAATGAAGAATTCTTCATCACCACTGATTGGCAGCCAGTTTTCAAAACAGAGCTTCAATAATCAAGAACTGTGGCACAACTACATGACCCTGAGTTGAGTCCCAAAATACCTCTGATTAGGTATAGATACTTCAATGATAAATCAAGTGGTTGCCTGAGTCATAATAACATATAACACATCACATAGTAAAAAAATGAATAGCAAATTAGCAACTACAAATATCCGTTTTCCAGTTTTCATAAATGGCCTGTGTACAGGTGGAGTGCATTTGACTGGTGCGCCATCCAGTGCTGAACTGAAGAACAACAGGATACTTTACTGAGGTGCCACCTGCTGTCTGTACCTGGTCTTCGCTGGAGAAGCCCTTGTGTATGATGTAGTAGAGGTGCACCAAGAAATCACTGTTGGGGAGCACATCCTGGTGTCTGGTCATCATCTCACAGATCAGCTTGTAGGCCTGCAGCTTGCCTGCCTTGTATTCTGCAGGTAGCATGGTGGCCTGTGGAGGAGAGAGAGATGCATAGGTTGGTTTTATTACAAAGAATTGAAATATTTTGTCAATTCTTTTCCACTTGAAACTTCCTCTTTGGAAACTAGTGCAAACAATAAGGATTCAGGGGGCAGATCCAGCAATTTCTTTCACGCTTACAGTGCAAGATGTTTACCCACATTTTTGTTAATTGAGATAAATTCACAGATGTATTTTGGGAGACTGATGACATAATTAGAATTAGAAAACATAATTCAAATGTGGTTTGATGTGGGAACTCTTATTGTTGACTGTTGGTGGAGGAATGCCCTCTACTGAGTGTTATTATAGTTGTATTTATTCTTTTGCTGGAATGTGAGGATTAGATATTGCTATTTCCTTCGTCTGTGGGACAGTTTCTGTTACTGCTGCTCATACCCTGAAGAGCCATGAGGCAAGCATTCGCAGAGGAGGGATGAAGGCAGGTTGGGGTGGAGAAGACTGGTTGTCCACACTGATGCCAAGGTTGTCCCGGATCTGTAAGAACACATTTAACTTGAACACAACCTTTGCGTACAAGGAAATACAGTATTGATTATCACGTGTAGGTGTGAGTATGACATGTATTTCATTTTAAGTTATTCCCTTTCTGTTTTTTTGGGAATCCTTTGAACATTGTTAAAAGTGCTATACAAATAAAATGTATGATTATTAGACTTTTCATGGAGGCCTCTGACGATGGCAACAGCATCTTTTTAAGGGTAAGTAGTTTAACCTGAACTGAGATTTATTGCTTCATATGTAGGTGATTTCCTCTCCACATTACCTTGGCCAGCTTGTGCCAGAGCTCATAGAGATATGAGAAGACCTTGGCGTGGATTTTTGGGCAGCGGATACTGTTGACATCTCCCAGGATGCCCAATATCCTCCTCCAAAGGACGAAGGCTGAATCAGCATGCCAACCAGTCAGGGTCCCACCAGCGATGATGCTGACGTCATCAGCCAGACACTCACTGCTGTCTGCATGGTCGGAGAGAGTGTTGAGGTGGTTTGAGTTGCAAAATAAATTGTTCTGTAAAACCCATATGTGTAGCTGCCAGAACCAAATACAAAGTGAAGCAATTTCATTTTATTGTGGATATAGGATTCAGTCAACAAATGCAGAACATTTTATAAAAGCATTTCAAATTTTGAGACTTGTTTGCAACACATAAAATAATAATTAAATCTCAGAGCCATACTGTTTTCGTCAGAGCAGTTGTTGACCAAATCCATATTTCTCTTTTCGAAAATGCATCTGAGTACTACAATCATTGTTAAAGCACTGAAACACTTTTGGGAAACAGGCAAAAGTCACATGCATCAGCCCAAAAGACTTTGTAGGAGGACAGTGCCACCTAGTGGGAAGAAGAAAGATGGGGAGGACAGGGAGTGAAGGCCTGAGGAGGACACACATAAATGGAAAGTGTATGAGGCAGAACACTTTGTGTTTTTTGCTCTTCCAGCAGAACATTTACACTAAAATTTGAAGGAATTCATGAATAATTCCAAGGGAAAAAGTAATTCAATATACTTAATTAAGTGACTGTGATCTGCAAAATGGGAGAATGGAAAAAAGAAAAAATGGAAATGGAAGAAAAGGTTAGGCTGAAGAAAATATACGGAACATGGAAAATCAATGGTAAATGAGGACTATATAGTCTATGTGATGAGTAGCAGCTAGGGAGCAGTACCCAAGTGGTGCGGCATGTGTAAGACAGACTGATGCATGGTGTCTTCCAGAGGGCAGTCCCGAGGGCACTCTGTGTGCACCAGCAAGGCTGGTGAGGCGGGGGGGTTCTGAGGGTAGTGGTAGTGGTTGTGGTGGTGGTGGTGGTGGTGGTAGGACGGGGGTGCGGAGTGGGAAGGGAGGGCACACTCAGGACCTAAAAAAAAACGACAAGGGAGAAGGGGTAAAATCGGGTTTTGAGGAAAGGAGCACAGGGACAAAGGAGGAGTGACGACTCCATGATGGTCACAGTGTGGGACAACACAAACAAAAGGTCACATACAAGGGTGTGAGGGGCAGAGGGACAATTGGCATTAATCAGTAATGATGTAGGAGAGAGAGGGGGTAAACTAAAACCTGTCTAATAAGAAATAAGAAAATCGAAAACTACCAACATAAACATTACAGTTGGGTTTTAATCAATCTCTATACCACATGTCACTTCCACTTGGCAAAATTCAACCAAGTCAGCAGCTTTAAAAAATGAAATGTCTGAAAGAAGCACTGAAGCACACACTGACAAGCAGGTGGAGATTCCTTACCGAGTCACTTTGAGGGTTATTGGAGGTAACACAACCTCGGATGGATGAGACACACCTCGGGTGAACCTGAACCCTATCATCTCATTTTGCACTGTGCTTAACGAGTAGATAGGAGTGCACTGTGAAATGCAGCGCTTTTTCTAAAGATGGCAATCTGTCCTCGATGGATAAAATCATTTACCTGCCACTGAAAACCAAATGAACTTGGCCAGCCTTTGCACCCTGAAAGGAGTCTGAAGATCTTATTCAGCATGTACATTATTATGTATTCACATCAGGCTCAAATACAGGGACGAAAAATCTAGTTTTGCTGCTTGGTTTCATTACCTGCTAGAGCCTCATTGTGGCTGAGCAGCAGACTGCCCTGGCTCTGGGGGTCAGTCGTCACATCCATGTGGGCGGATTGTGTGGACTGAGTGTCAGCCTCCTCGTCGAAGGCCTGCCAGGTAACCTCGGCTTCATTGAGGTAGCCGTTGGACGTCTCGCTGCTTATACTCTCACCTAGGGAGGGTGAGGGAAGGAAATGGTTAATACAGAGAATAAAATGGCTGTGTGAGGAAAACTAAGTCAAAACAGTGGGCTTTGATTGATATTTTTGATTTGAATGATTTAGATCAAATATTAACAGCCCACACAGTTACACAGATATCCCAAAGATTGATTTTTAAGACATAATTGTTGATGTAATCTCTAACTTTTCTCTCTGAGCTTGGGCATTGTGTAGTTAGTCTGTCCCTCAGCGTTGTACTCTGTCTCAGTCGTACTGCTGCTCTGTCGGATGAGGATCTAGGAACACAGAAATATGTACAAATGAGATTATATATCTTTTTTCATTCATTTTACATAATACTCTTGTAGAAGATGATTCTTCTCACCATTGGTGGCTCACTGCTTTCTTTCCTGCCCTCAGACGTCCTGCTATCTGAGCCACAGGAAGTCGGGGAGTACTCTCTCTTCTGGGCTGAAATGCAACAGGAGATGTTGTCAATACGCAGAGAGAACACATTCAAATCATCCTAAATAACAATTAATTTCTAGCCTTTACATCTTTAAAAGTATGGACAGGCAACAATTATTTTTTTAAGGTTTCATTTTTAACATCACTCCAGGGACAACGGATACAAATTAGGGCTCTATTCTAATGATCTAAGCATACGACGCAAATGCATTCAGAAACTGTTGAAATCCACTTATCAGTCATGTTTCTTTGGGGGGGGGGGCATAGCATGCAATAAACCACAATAAAGACCTTTGTGTTACATAGGACACTTCGTCTTAAAGGCTGGACCAAGCTCAATTATTTTTTTCTATTGATCAATGAATGTCATATAAAGCACCATAACAGATATATACAAAATTAGATAAAATAAGATCAATATCAACAATTTTTGACAACCTAAAAGTAAGAATAACTTTATGAGGACAAATCTAATCACCATCCTTTATTTTTCATTACAATGAAATGCGTAAAATTCCATGCCAACAAAAAAAAATGACTCATATCACAAATGCAATTTCTGTCAAAATAAATGCAATGTGATGTTTGATACATATAATTTAGCTATAATAAAAACAGTCTCTCGTCACCCCCAAAAGATGTAGATATTCTTTTTCTTATCATTATATCTTATCTTACATTTTAAAATGCAGGGTTGCTTATCCATCAAAGGATTGCCTCAGATTGCTTCAGATTGCCACACATTCCATTTTACTGACTATGGACTAGACACCTGTAATATCTGGATCAATGTCAACAAAAAGTTTCCATAATGGGTTTAATATAGACTGAATTATTGCTATTTTATTGGATTAAAGCTAATCAAAATAGTGTTATTAATAAACTGGCAACTCAACAGGCAAATTACTTTTGTCTTTTCCCCGTTACCTAATTGATTAAATGGAGTTTAGATAAATCATCTTAATACTGGCCTGCTGATTGGCAGAGGGTGTCATTTCTTTACAGATGATTCACCTGGTAGAGTTTCAGACAGCTGTTGGGTGATGTCGGAGGTGCTGCTGCTACGTGGCAGAGGGCTTTCTCTGCCTCCCAGCTCCTCCTCTCCCCCGCATTCTGACAGCTGACATTCCTCCACATCTGGATCAGGACAAAAAAGGACACACAGATAAACCAGTGCCACAGGACTATGAATACAAAACCTGAAATCTTAACATGGATTTGCAGTCACTGTACAGATGAAGATTTGATGCATTCATGAAGATATTAGGGAGAATCTGGGGCATGCACACATGCAGTGGTGATGCAGACATGTAAACTGTATTTCCACACAAACCAGGACGGCCCCTAGATACAGTTACATTTTAAAATATGTTCAACTCACAAGACAGTTGTAAGACGTGTTAAAACATTTACCCACTGCTCTAAATACAGTCACAACAGACAGACAGACAAACTGGCAAATAATGACAGACAGTGACAGGTGAATGGAGAGACACACACAGACACACAAACACATGCAGCTCTCACAATGCACTTTACCTGAGAGTCTGTGAGAACAAGCAGAGTTACCAGAAGAGATACCAGGCAAGAAAGAGCTCACAGTGTGGAGCAGCATAGGAACACTTTTAGTAGTGGGAATAGCCTCGCATAGATGAACACAGTTGCTGATGGACTGGCTTCGCTTAGCTTCCATCAGGGGAAGAGAAAAGAGGAAAAAGGGAGAGACAGTGGAAATAGAAAAGAGGTAAAAAGGAGAAGAGAGAGTTCAGTGACAGCTAAAGGTACAGAATGCTACAAAGCTGGTTCCATTGATAAATACATTTATGAGCAGGGGAGCAGAGTAAATAAAGCACCGAAGAGCCATGTGACATCAATGACATCAATACATCAGTGAAATCTGAATATATAAGAATTACAATTTAAAAATCACAGAGAAGATCTATCTGCAAAATAACATTAACTGACATACTTGAAAATAATTTATTAAATAAATAAAAAAAGAAAACAATATAAAATAAGTGGAACATTTGACAGCTGAAAACAAGACTTGATAGCACTGTCTTGTGAGCTATATTTAGGATACACTTCTCCTAAATTAATAAAAACGTACACATTCCTGTTGGCACACCCATAATGCAATTTCTAACATGTTTGCTGACATACAGGCCAATATCAAACTTATATTGTAAATTGTTTTAGCCAGCTCTAATTTGGATTGAAACAATTTAGTGATTCCTAGAGATACTACCAAAAAAAAAATCATAATTAAATAAAAAAGATAAATAGTGAGGTATGATATCAGCCAAGATTAGCTTATTGCAAATATTTAATTTCGTGATTGGTGCCCGAAAAGACAAAGACATTTTAATACAGAAATGTCAAAGTTGGGTTTTTAGAGACAAGATCACCATTATGGAGTTTGTTCACCAGAAAGGACGAAGTTGATTTTTTAACTGTAAAACTTGTGTGCAGTTTAGTCACCATTCATCTAGAGATCCATGACAACAATATTTTGTTGATGTTTGTGTTTATGTTAAGACATTCTATAGGTCAATAGCCAGTAAGATATACCTTAACCCCAGCGCACCCTCAGGTTCAACTTTTAACATTATTATGATTAAAAGGCTGAAACCCCTGATGAGGCCAAGGTACAATTGAAGATTATTATTATTATTTTCATTATTACTCCAGAGTTGGTTCAACTGGATCTCTGGTGTTATAGAAGATTAATTAGTCCCATCAGGAAATACCAGCCTTTTCTCAATTATCAAGACAAGATCTCAGAACAATATTAGTTTGTATTTGCATGAATAAGTACAACCAAGTTTTCACAGTTGTCAATGCGGAGGCATTGTCAGTGTCTGGATGGCACTTCAGGTTTAATCTCAAAGAGAGCAATGGAAAAGGGCAGTTCTATTCTCTGCTTTCAGCACACTTTAATTATGCCCTTTAGTGAGAGAGAGAGAGATACATCGTCTCTGCTACAGCCCACACTGCTTCCCATTTATGCATATTAATGAGCATTAATTACACTCTTAATGAAACTATCAAAAACTGCCATGCAATTGATGTGTGGGCCTTCTCTTGAGGAGTGAGGAGGAGGGCTGTCGGCCCTTTGAAGATCAATGTGGGTGAAATCCAATTAGGCCAAAGAAAGGGAAGGGAATTTGAAGGCCTAGTGTTTAATGTCCGTCTTTGCTTACAAGTGGATGCATATAAACAGAGTAACAGAAAAGGTGCATAAACATGGACATGAGACACATAATAGATGTGTCAGTACATGTGTGTGTGTGTGTGTGAGAGAGAGACACACAAAATCCCGTCTAAGACTTCATCCTTCAGGCACAAATACATCTCTTCCTCACTCAACAAGCTCGTCATTTCAGACGTTGGTGGTAATTGGAGAGGGGGAAGGAAAAGAAAAAAGGGATCGTCTGTCTTTTATCCTCCACATTAAGATTCTGTCGAGACAAAATTAAGACAACCAGAACAAGCACCGAAGCTAGTTACTGCTTTCCAGCTCAACTTATAATCAGCCTGCCACGTTCCCATCAGATAACGGCTGTCTGCAGGCTCTGCAGTGAGCTAAGGACAATAAGTGTCCAAAGCGGGCCTGTGACATGACGTGGAGGAATCGAACTGACATGGAAACATGTTGACGTTGGCCAGTGACATATGAAGGAAACAATGGGGGCCATCTGCTGGTCTCTTTGTCCCCGGTGTTGGGCCTTTCAACGACACCTGGCCTTGTGCACACATGGACGTGTCTGAAGGCTTTCACACACTGTAATACGTTTGATAAACCCTGTGGTCTGATGTTTTGCTCCAGAAGGTTATCAGTATTGTGTTGTACGCCCACACAAAGCCGGAAGATTAGTATAGCGTGGACACAGAATAGTATATGCATCTTGAAGATTATATAAAAGCAACCCCTTTGTATTTTACTTCTGCCTGCTTTGATGGATTAGTAATATACAACCCAACGCAACAATACTGTTATCAATAGTGTTACAAGTACCTACCAGAGGCTTTCTGACGGACGTTGTTTCGGGCATTCTCCACGCCAGGAGCTCCTGACGTGGTGGCAGAGCGAATCCTCATGGGCTCTTGAACCGCAGGACCGCCCTGCTCCCCCTGGTTCCTCCAGCTCAGTGAGAAGGAGCGCTGCCACTACTGCGCCCTTCTGGGAGTCATGGATCACTCCTGACGTGCAAAGAACAATATATGTTTAGTACTGAGTGTATATCTTCTATTAATAAGCTAATGTATATTTGGATTTAGCACTATCAAATTCTACTAACACCCGAGACAGTCCTCTGTGGCTTTAACCATCACCCACATTATAATAACTTGGTATTTTTCACTTTAAAAACATGTTCAACATCATCAAGCATGAAGTGTGGTTATATAACTAGCATAAGCATGAGCTGGAAGGGAGTTGGCAGTTAATATGTCACAGCTCAAAAAAATCCCACGTAACTTACTAGAAAACTAGAAAAACTAATATTCGAAAATTCTACCTCCATCACAGAAGTCATGTTTACATGTGTTTGTCTCTTATTTGTGTCAAATTGAATCCGGTAAAGAAGTGCACCAAATATAGGTTTTGGTTACTCTTCATAAATGTTATTCACAGCTTTGTGACACTTACAACTTCTAATTAATTTCCCCTTTTTCATGTTTTATTGTTTTCAAACACTGACTCAGTGATCAGTTTTTAAACTGTTGAACACGTTTTCTCCCAAATTCTATCCATCCACAATTCCCCTCCACTTCTCCCCCCCTCACCACGGCCTCTCTGCTTTTTCTCCTTCTGTTCACTGAGTTTGTCCAGAGGCAGGCTGCCCATGTCCAGGCCGTAGACGGTGCGTGCCAGCACAGCCGTCAGCGAGTCCATGATGCTGGCCCACTCTGTCACCAGCTCCTCCCAGCAGGTAAGAGAGGACAGCACTGCCAGCAGCTCGTCCCATAGCTCCCGGGAGATAAATACGCACAGGTTGGCTCGCACCCACGCCACGATGATGGTCTGAATGCAAGATGAGATAAACAGAAACGCAAACAAATACAGAAAATAAGCAGTGGGTTCCCGAGAAAAAAGTGTTGCTCAAAAAGGAAAATACATACATTCAATAATCTGTAATTACAGTGTCTTAAAATATGTATAGATATGATTAAAATACCCTGTATGTGACTTAATGTAAAACAAAGCCCATGCAGACATACCCTAAAGAGTATTGATGCTAGACTTTCAGCAAAACTGTCTTTTCTTTGGTTTTCCTGTGGCCTCTTCATCACCGCCTCAGTGATCCTCAGTAGTACCTGCAACATCTGCTCCCTGCACAACACAGACAATTAAATCAAAATAAATATCAGGACAGTCAGTCTTGAGGAAACAACTCATTAATAAAAAAAGTCTTCCATGTATATTTGAATATTTCACTGACCATGTCTGTGTATTCATCGTGTGCTCCATGATCATGTGACGGTAGATGCTAAGAACACCCTTGCACACCTCAACCTGGTTTTCTAACAGTTTGGGTACATCCTGGCACGGCTCCAACAGGAACACATTGGACGAGTTGGTCAGGAACACCTACACGCATGAGTGCATGAAGGATGAGCACACGATAAAACAAATAGAACATGTAGTTGACGATTGCTAATTATAATCACTACATGCTGTGCTCTCAGGATACAAACACAGCCCTGCACACAAAGACAGACCTGTAGTGTAGGCTGGATGCCAGCCTTGATGTCCCTGTTCTGCTGCTCAGTGAGGAAGCCCCGACTGATGGCGCTGCTGAAGGAGTACGTCCTCCCCCAGCTTGATGACCGTCTGTGACCGTGAATCTCCGTCTTGTAGAAGACAAGGTAGGACAGTCAGGTGGAAACATAAACTGAGATACTAATGTAGATGCTATACAGAAACGAGCCCTGAAGTTTGATGAGAAAAAACATTCCATGGTGTAAAATTGTATATATCAGCTCTTTGGTTTTCGCTAATACATGGATTGTAACAACTCTAATAAATGGAGGCACCTAAAGCTTTGTTTGGACCTTTTGTGACACAGGCACATGATGATTCTCAGGTTCCTCAAACATTTTATCTACAATAAATATTGATTGATTGTTTTTTTTTATATATATAGTTAACAGCCCACTCAGTTTTGCTCTTCTGCAATTTGCAATATGTATATTCTTACTTCGATCAGATAAGGTGGTACGGTTTTACTACTGTTGATTGGCTAACCAATTAGATCACTTGCTATTGTATTTTGCATTTATTACTAAGATCTGACTTGGGGGTTTCTTCATATGTGCTCTACTAAAATGTCTGTAAAAACCTTTAATATACTCTACGACACTACCAGAACTTTTCGTAATCTAAAACTAGTAGAAGTGTATGTATTGAGAGTATATATATATATATATATAATTTTTTTTTTTTATATATATTTGTTTTCCTTTCACCTGTACATGCATGTTGTTTGTCTCAGTGTTGAGAATCTGTTCAGAGCTGTCATCCACTTCATCTTGCTGTGTTGTTTTCTCCGGCTCGGTCATGAAGCCGGGCTTGTCCTGCAGAATCCACTTCCTGTACACTTTGATCACCTTCCTGGTAGCTGACGCCTCGCAGGACGGCAGCAGGAAAGCCTTTAGAGGGAGAAGCTTTAACTTATTCAGTGTTTTGAAGTGTGGCCTGTTTGCAGGAAGGATTTTCAAGTTATGTGAACAAACGGCCAGCAGGGGGCAACATAGCACATATTATCACAGTGTTGGCATCCAGTCAGCATTACAACGATGAACCTATATGAAGATATACAGTGACGTTCATTTTCACAACATCAAATGAAGAAATATTTCTTGGCGACCACACTGTACCTGGTGGAAGACCTCGTTGACAAAATTCACGTTGTCCCGGGTGGACAGCAGGATGGCGTGCACCATGTCATAGACATAGCGGTGCTCCTCCTCAATGCTACACAAACTGGAATCACTGGGCCGCCGATCCGACAGCGTGCTGCTAGTTGGAGTGGCTCTTCTCAGGCTCCCCCGCCGGTCCATTCGCATCCCCGTCCGATATCTTATCCTCCTTCTTCTCCTGGCTGCTACTGCCTGCAGTGACAGTCTGGACACCACAGCGAGACACTGATAAGTGAGAATTCTTCTGTATGCTGCTACAGGGCTTCCTACTCCCAGTTAAATAAATGATCACGAGAGTCTCAATGACAAAGACTTTCCTTAGTTTCCTTAGTTGCATTTTTTGGTCATTTTTAAGCTGCTGCATTAATCATAATGTAATCATAATAACATTAATTTAACCATTTATTCAAGTCTGTGTCTTCTCATGATTCCTGTCACTTGATTTACTGTTATCTTAAGGCACATTTCTCGCTAGCTACAATTAATGCAGTCTAATGCAACAGCATTAAATTCTACCATCATGACAGTTATAGTTTTTAGGGTACCCCCATCAAGGATTTTGCATAAACTACTTGACAGATTACTGTTGAGGAATTTTTGACCATCCTCACACATTACTGCATATGCCACTATTTATTATGTATAGTGTATATTATATCTGTACAGGAGAATAGTGCCTGTTTAGTTCCACAGATACTCCCTTCTCTCTCTAAGCAGTACCCAAGGTCAGGTTATAGATAAAGGGCCAACCATCAGTACATTGTAGTGTCTACTCTGAGGGCCTTTCAGTTATCTAACACAAATGCCCCAGACAGAGAGACACCAACTTCAACTCTTTTGTGTATTTTTTCAGTGGCAAGAAGTAAGGACACAATGTGATTTAGGAATGCATATTTAGGCTTAACTATCCAATAGGATGCGAACACCTACATGTAACATAGAGAGTGACAGCAATTCTAGCCATTCATGGATGGATGTGCTGTCATATGGGGATGCTGTGGGAGACATCTTCAGACTTGGGGTTGACAACAGTTTTGCAACATTTTTGTTGAATTCTCAGAGACTAATTTATGGATCTTGATTTTAAAAAATCAGGCATGATTAGGTGACAGATCTAAATGAAAATCTGCATCTCAATGACAGCTGTAAGAATCAACGGAAGGGTACTGTCGCACTCACCTGGATGATTTTGGGTATGACCTCAGTGCCATTCTTGGCGCCCTGCGCTGCAGCAGCACTGCTGACATACTTCTTCTCCAGGAAGAAGGTGACCAGCCAGGTGATGAAGGCCACACGGGGCGCCAGATACTGGTCCCTTGTGCAGAAGGTGCTCTCATTGTTCCGCGTCACTGGCACATACAAGGGTTTTGGTCTGTGGTGCGGGAGGTCTGATTGCGGAGAAGTGTAGAAGTGAATGAGGAACAGCGGATGGTAACAGAGGGAGGGTAAAAAACAGAGCACAAGGAGTAGAAGCAAGAGAGTAGATCAAACATCTACTCCAAGGGTCTGGTAGCTGAATCAAACTGTTCACCTCATTTTCTGTTTACAACTGTATATTTTTGATACCTTTCTCTTTAAGAATCTGTTTTGGAACCATATAATCACACACAATAACACATCAAACATCCTTCTCTCATAAATAAAAATAAACAAGACTATTTAGTTGTATTCACGCGCACAAGCAAACACTTACTCATTGTATTGAACTGAATCATATTGAAAATGATTCTGCAGGAAGGCCAAGATACATATACAGTATATGTCATCTTACCTAATAAAGGCTTGTAGAGGTTTGTGAGCTTGGTGAAGGAGGGGAATAAATGTGGAAGGTAGTACTTCTTGAAGAGGCTGAAGAGAAACCTGAAGCCTGTGTTCTGGTTCTCTTTGTTCCTCCATTCTAAACTGGATGCCTGGCAGACAGACAGCACAAAGGCAGACAAGGTCAGGCGACAGGGAGAGGAGATGTTTCCAGCACACTGACAGTATATTGTTTCAAACACAATAGTCTGAAGGTTCCTCTAAGAAACAGTGCACAGAGGGGAAAATGGTTTGGCCTAAGTAAACATACTAGTCGAACTTCACACACTTAACAACTCATATTGTATCTTGTTTTCTATCTTATTGTCACCGACATTACCTTAGCAACACATACAAGGTGAAACCAACATAAACATTGAGGTACAATTCACAGTTGATGTATTTTCCTCCAACCTGGCTACTATATAATGTAAACAGAGAAAAAACACGTGTGTTAAATTGTTTCTAATTTTCCAACAGTTGTTCCTCCATCTCACATTTAACTTTGCAATACAATATAAGCCATGTCACTGTGAAACACCTCAAGCTAACAAGGGATCCACACCAAATTCTGAGATTCAGTTATAACTTTACTATAGCAAGTGACTGTACATAGGTGTGAAGTATTTTCGCAGCTTGATTAGTTGTTACCTGAATGACCATGTACTTGAGCAGGGTTTCGAGGATGTAACAGGTCTGGTCCTCAGCAACTTTTTCCCCAGCCACAGCGGGAACGAGTGGGGTGATCTCCTCAGGCACCACTTTAGCTGCTCAGAGTGACAGATACAAAGACGTGAATTAACCACAGGAAAAAGAGAGTTAAAACACATGACCTCAGTGATCACCCTGAATGCATAAGGCAGCACAACAGAATGCATGTCCCTGTCTCACCATCAGGGGGATTGGAGAAGGGGTTGTAAATGATGGTGTCGAGGGTGCAGGGCCCTCTGGTGGAGGGCACAGCAGGGAACCCTGGCACCAGACATGCAAAGATAAGAAACTGCTCCTCAGCACAGTTGTCCCTCAGGGCCTGCAGCCACAGCAGGAACAGACGGATCCCCTCACATCGAATCTAGATGGGAGGATATATTAATGGATACACAACAAAAGCTAATTTCAACAATGTACATAAACACACATGTCTGGAATTCAACTTGAAAACTAAGTTCCTATTAAAAACTCTTTAAATCACAAAACTAAGGTCCTGTTTGAACCTGTTATTAACCTCCGTCCTGTGACATCAGCTGAAAAAATTGAAATCATTAATTATTATGTGTGGATCAGACCGATATTATGACACAAATCAACGTATGGCCACTGAGAATAATACAAATATATTTTATTCATTGTGAGACTGTAGCAGGTCAGACACATCAGCTGAGCAGGTGGTCCTTCCCCAGTATGTATTTGCGTTCACACAGTGAAAAGAGTGTCCCTCTGAATGTGGTCTGTGTGATCAGATCTTTGGATGTAGCGAGGACACACTTGTGTGCGTTCAAACATGTACTCTTGTGATCGTGTCACTCAGGATGGGTGTTTATACCAGGTCTGATCAGGGTCTAAATGCAGCCTACTGGGTAGCTACATTCTTTTTATAATAACACTGCCATTAGTGTTATGTTCATAATGTGTCTGGGAAATTGTCTTTCATATATTGTAATAATGAAAACAGTACCTTGAATGAATTTCCAGTGTGTAGAAGCTTTTTCAGTATAGAACCTGGAAGAAAGTAAAAAAAAAAAAAATGTTTAAAAATAAGGCGCCGTAGTCAAAGACTTTAGCAATGCAGATTTTCATGAGACGTCCCTTACACAGCAAGTAGTCCCCCAACAAACAGCACAAATGTGAAAGGAGGGACCCGCTCCTTGCTCTTGATGGGTGGCGCTGTCGAACTAGTGGCGAGGCTTCACGTTTGATTCAAATTAACATCAGTTGGCGGCGACATGCATTTGCGAAAGAAATCTGGTGCATGTACACTTTTTT
The DNA here is from genome assembly GCA_026259375.1 of Verasper variegatus. Lineage (NCBI taxonomy): Eukaryota > Metazoa > Chordata > Actinopteri > Pleuronectiformes > Pleuronectidae > Verasper > Verasper variegatus. The sequence continues at coordinate 8,188,537 of CM048049.1, forward strand.
ATCCCGGTTTCTTACCACTGAGGACATCCAGTACAGGAGCGGCTTCAGCCAAGTGATGTAGCATTAACACAAACAATGGCAGGTAACGAAAGAATCTCCCATCTCATTAAGTTGGTTCAACTGTGATAAACAGCTAATCAGGAACATTTTCTCTCCATTTCACGATGACTTGATTCTACAGTCATGGCTGCGGATCCTTCATCCACTGCGGCTTTGTTCTGTGCAGTGGCAGTTACAGCCCGACACCGGCCAAAGAGGCCTTGTTTGATATTTGCTGTGGCTCTCATCTCCCATTGTTGGCAATAAGGTGGATAAGTCAAGCCAGCAACGCGATGTTGGCATTTAATAGGCAAACCGGTCTAATTTTCAAAAGCCAGCAGACAGAAATCAAAATAGCTGGTAGACTTTGTTGTTGTAACCATGGTAACAGAAATACATCAAAGGGGCATGCATTAAGAGTTAAGTAACCAGGATACTAGCCTTCATTATGTATACAGGGATATGAATAACCAGATTTCTCAATAGTCCAATGTTAACACCATATCCGGAATATGGGATCAACCTCATAACTGGGATACTGGAGGGCATGTATATGCAGTCATATTTAAGTGGTAGTCACAAAGACTCGGCTGAGTTCTTCTAAAAGAACTACAAAGTTTGCACATGAGTTTATGCGTGTCCGAGTGGGACACACATAAACAATCTTCTCTCAGTGGGACAAATCAATAATATCTCGGTGCTGCTCACATAAAGGTGAACAGGAATCCTTTCATAGGTCTTGGGCTCAGGATAAAAGGAATTGTACGACATTAAAACAAGTTAGTGGGTTTTAATGTGGTGGCTGATTAGTGTAAGTAAGCAGATAGAGGAGGATAAAAGGTGTGAGGATTTTCTTCAGCTCTTAATGATCTGAGTTAAATGTCTGAAACCTCGCAATCCTGAGCTACAAGGACAGAAACACTAAAAGTCATTAGTGCCATTCCTGATCCACCCAACCCAGCACAAAGAATGTATTATGCGAACACACATGCTTTCAGCAACTGCTACTGTAGAATGTGGAGGAAAAAAAATGATGTGAAAGAGAAAAGTTATCTTAGGAATTCAATTAAAACTCAGGTATGGCGAGAAGCTATCCAACCACCACCACATTTTTTCAGAGCAGAAGTACGTAGTGACACAGTAACACAGCTTCTTGACCAATGACACGTGAACTGATGAGCGGCAAAGAAAACTGAGTAAGTTCAGAAAAGAAGCCAAGAGGCAGCTTTAAACCTGCAATGATTTGTCGTCTTATGATTGAGAAAAAAGGGGAAATTGTCCAGGGCATCCATCCATCCCGAGATGAGTCTAGATATTTGGAATGACGAGCCTGAGGGGGAAGGCTCAATCCACAACCGATCTAGACCTGTACTGTTTAGCTGCCAGCGGCTGACAAACAACTGTTAAAATTGAGGTTATGGCTTTTGTGCAAGGGTTTTCCTATTTTTTGTGTGTGCGACTGAAATCATGCCAGCATAATTCAATTACTTATTTGCATTTCAAATGAAGAGCTCATTTGCATTTCCCATTTACATCCCCCTCTAAGACTAATTATTTTCTCTTCGTTATGGAAGGTCGAGGTGGTGGAGGGGGGGATATTGTTGCCACCACTATATCTTAGAGGTCACAGAAGCACAAGAAGGACAAACACAGGGACAGCACATAACTAGACATCATGGTAGTGGCAGGTATTTCACATTAAGTTGGCAGTCAGTACGTACCTATACTGTGAAACTGCCATCGGTTGTAGATTTTCTCTGGCAGAAGCTGCAGAATTTTCTGAAGGAAAAAAAGGAACGAAAATTAAAGGATTAGGTTCAGTCCGGCATTAATTATTAGTTATCAGAGCTTTGTTTAAGTAATAGCATTATCATTAGAGCTGCATTAGTTTGCATAGCAGGGCCTTTTTTCTTCACTATACGCTGGTGAGAAAGACTGTTTAAGGGCTATTTAAGGTTCCTTGTCGCAGAACATGGTTTCTTGCTGGGAGCTTGTTGTAGTGATGGTCGCTTGCAGAGAAGAGGACAAAAGGTAGGACTTCCTGATTTCACGTTTAGAGATTGTAATGCTGTCAACCAAATAGCCCCTGCTTGTGCTTAGATTTGCTCCACTTTCGCCCCTGCACTCAGATATTTTGTTGCTAGATTGCCTGCTCTCCAGCTTCAGTTCTTTTCTTTGTGCTCACGCTGCTTCTCTGCAAGCATGAAACGTCTGCTCTTGGATTTTTATTGTGCAACAAGTCTGAAGTGTACAGTTTGAGCACAAGCAGAGCAGGGTTATGAGTGAGAGCAATGCAAAATCTGAACATAAAATCAATGAGTCCTGTTTTCAAACTTAAAGACCACATTCTTGAATAAAGACAGGAAAAAAACCCACATCTGACAAAACATGATAATAATCTGCAGATCAAGAGATAATGAAAATAATCAGTATATGGAACAGTTCTCTTTACTTGAGTCTAAAATAAAAACAGAAAAAAATACTTTTACTTTGCTTTGGTAAGTGTCATTGTGTGACCAAATAAGTAAACACAAAGAATTTTGCAGCCTTGCCCCTTTTCTCCACTTGGCCTCACGTGTCTGCAGATCTCTGTGACACAGGGCAGCACTGAGAAATGTCATCACTTTGTCAAGAACCGCTTTACAACTCAATTAGAGCTTTGTAACCTTTCAGCAGCCTATCATTATTCTTGAATGCAGCAACAGGTTAACTGGGTCCCTCTGGAGAAAAGAAAAGAGGCCGGGGGGGGGGGGGGGGGGGGGGGGGGGGCAGACGTGTGTGCGCGCATGTGTGGTAGGTTAATAGTCAGTGCGCTGTGAGCAATTGATACGCCAGTGGCTCACTCCTCATCAAACCCTAATCACTGAACCAATAAGACTTCATGATTACAATATAGAGGTCAAGTCTGTCCTTTTGCCGTGTTGCATGTGAAGCTCTCACGACCACACAACCATCTCTGGTCGGCATGATGAAAAGTACAAATTTCAAAAAATGTGAAAAACTCAGGGAAGATGGTTAAAGAGAATTAGCCAAAACAATGTGCATGACCGAACTGGAAAGATTACGTTTTCTTCCACCACAGATGCAAAGTGCTATGCAGTATGAAGTTAGAAAAAACACAACTAGAAAAGATGATGGAAAATTAGACAACGCATTACAGACTATGAAGGAATATTTTAGTGACAGCTTTTATAATATCAAGGATTTCTTTCTTTGTTCATATAGCAATAGGGCTTTTGAAAATAAAATTGGTTGATAAGTGAAATTAAATTAATGTAAATGAATGAGGGAAAACACATTGGGTATGTTAAAAGTTGTATTTAATATTTTAATAATTTTACACTAAAAATACTATTTATTTGTTCCAGTATAATGTCTTTGCATGTTTCTATTGTAATAGAACAACTGCTCATATTCTGGTGTAAAATGTAATGTTACCAAAATTTTATTAAAGCCTGACAGATATGGATTTTTGGATGGTGAAGCCAATTATATTAGGAAGTAAAGTATTTTCAAAACCAATCAGTCAATATATATATATATATATATATAGTAAAAAATGTCAATGCCTCCTAGAATGTTGCTATCAAACCTTTATGACAAAGAAATGCAATTGAGACATTATACCATAAACCTTGTAATAAATACCTATAAATAAAAAAGCCAAATACAACCAAATTAATATAGAAATTTAAACATAACTCAAACATAACTGCACATTTATTCTGCAAAATAAAAGTTTTTAAATCAGCCCATATTGCCAAATATAAATGCCAAAAGGCACATCACCTGATTTATTGGCCAACGAATAAATCAGTCATGCTTTAAATATCACAAAGAAAGTTGGAATATGATGACATTGTGCCGTCCAGTGCTTTGCCACAGGATACTGGGACATGAGGTGCATGGTCCAGAAGTCATCTCATGCTTTGAGTGTTTCAGCTTGTCGACAACCTCCCTCTTTCCATGTCATCCTCCATCATTAACTTTCCCTTCTTGTCCTCTGAGACTAAATCCCCCACATTACCATTGACACTGGAGATAGTGAAAGACATACATCGCTTTAAGGGGGTGCTGGATGATTATCTGTGCTGCTCAACTTCTCCCTGATCCACAGACGTGATGATATTCATGTGCAAGCGTGTGGCTGCACCTTGTTATTGATCCCACATGGGATTACTCCATGTCTGTTCAGGCTCTGCAGCGGCCTCGTCCACTCTGTCTCTTTGCCGCAGCAGACACATTATGCTCGGCGGTAACACAGCAGGGTAGGCAGCTTAAGCCTTTCCCAGTGTGTGTGTGTGTGTGTGTGTGTGTGTGTGTGTGTGTGTGTGTGTGCAGACACAATAACACCATCTTTCTCTCTCCTCACAGAGCATCAGCAAGGGAGAGTGGGAATGAGATGGAGAAGGTAGCTCAGAAAGACTCCCTGTGGAGCTGGAATGGCGGCGGCAACAATGTGGAATTTACTGGCTGATATGAGGCGAATGCGGAGTCTGCTGGACTAGAGGTTGGTGGAGTTACTCTAATCTGCAGCCATACTCCAGCATAAAGATGGGGGCATTACCGTGATACGACAGCAGCCTTAACACATTTACATGATCCGCACTTAGGTTTCCAGCAGCAGGGCCTGAACATGACACAGAATAAACTTCTCCCAGAGGTGGTCTACAAGGGCTTTTAGAAGGCAGCAACAGACATTGAGGACTCTCAGATGAAATGAAGTCATTTACATATTGTTTAGCTTTTTTTTTTTACGAGGTGTACAATCTATGAACCATGAAAAACTTTCCTAAGAGACACAGACAAAGGAGACAGAAAGCAATATGTTGCTAACACAATGCACATGTGTAATCAGAAAACAACAACGGTCTAAATCACTAAGAATGGAACTTATAGAGTGCATCCCTGCGGCCAATGCCCAACAGTTCCCGATATATAATTAAGCAGCACAAAATGACACACACAGATATCTGTTCCATAAACATGACTGATTTTTTTCATCAAGATCTATAAAGTATTCTCTGGGAAATTTGAAATTCTTTTTTTTTTAAATGCCATCTTAAAATTCAGGATCAGCCCCCTGATCTGGATCTGCATTAAAAACTGTTTACTTCTTGGCGGAAGTAAACATAATATGATATATATATAAAAAAAACACAGTAAATAATGTAGAATGTAAAGTGAAATTTTGTTTATTATTTAATATATTAAAGCCAAGAAACAAAATGAGTCCCTGATGCTACAGTCACTCCTGCACAAAGTGAGAAAAGATGTCAGACAAATGCACACCTCACAGTGTAGACCAAACCAGACTGCTTATTTGCATGCAAACCAAATGTCTTAGCTTGCCCTCATTATTTGCCGGTGAAGGCCTGGGCAGATGCCGACTGGTGAAACATATCCCATGTCGAGTAACTACAAAATATATTACGATTTAAAGCCTAAAGCACGTTTTTGATTTTGATTTTTGAAATATTAACAAAAATACCCTCAACTATGAACACAATGATTAAGAGATGTTTTTATTCTTTCTCATGTTGTCATTCTCCTTTGCAGCCAGTAGGTGGCAGCAGCAGAACGCAATCAAATTCCTCTTGTAAGATCAGCCTGGAGGCTCAGGTTCCTGCAGCAGGCTCAGACCATCCAGGGATGTTTTTCAGCACTTTCTACACAGTTTCAGACAAATCAATCATGTCAAAATACATGTCAACAAAGCAATACATTTATATAAAAATATCTTGACATGCACTGTTTATAAATCTGTGTCTTTGCATGTGACAAAAATAGTACTTTGTTAAATTTGTGGCTGAATCCAGCAGTTCAGGTTCAGAGGTCAAAGACAAGGTTAAAAAAAGGCCTAAGACATCAAGATCACTTCCATGTGAAACCAAGCTGTACTTGGTAAATTTGCACTCACACATTAACTAATAATCTACCACTGGTGAGCTGTCAGTCATTACTAGGACTTAGCTCATTGGGTCTGGGTTAAATTCTCAGACACGTGTTAGACGACACATAGTTTCAGTTGATGTGCATCAAGAGGAATAAGATTACATTGCTATAGACAGCAGAAAATCAGGACGGTTCATGATACAGAATGATGCAGTTACTAATTACCTACTTTCTCATGTCTGACAATTTACACACACACACACACACACACACACACACACACACACACACACACACACACACACACACACACACACACACACACACACACACACACACACACACACACACACACACACACACACACACACACACACACACACACAGCTTCAGCGGTGGATCGTGAGCAGGATTTAAATGAACATTAGGCACAATCAATCCTTTGAATGAGCTGCCAGGTGGAAATTGAAATACTTCGTCCCTCCTTACTACGGTTTTCCTTTTTTAATCATTTAAATATGATGGTTATATAAAGTTAATAAAATGTATCTTCTTGCCTTCCTTTATTCCTTTTTGTTGGTTCAGTTTTGATATATGTTGGTTCTTTTATAGATCTCCTGAGATATTAATCTCAAGTGACTATCTTGGGTAAATAGAACATAAACCAGTCACAAATCAAAAATTTTCTGTTGCGTTCTAAAAGACGACAAAACTCCCATCACCTCTCAACTAGGTTAATCCCACAGCTATCTATCAAAAATGAGATAAACTAGATTTAATAGGCAGATTTACCCATATAAGGCAGCTGAACAGGTCAAGTCTCAAATAAAAAATAGGAGGGGGATACAGACAGGATGGCAAGGGAAATTCAGAATGCTGACTCAGGTCCGGGTGACAGACGAGTCATGGTAAGGTCATATCCTGGAGTGAAAGTGGATAAACACACACTTCCCTTTGAGTTTTGTTGGCCCCAGAGCTGTCCCTTAACCTGTCCCACAACCTCAGATCAGACACACCATGACCTGTCGTCTACAGTCACGGGAGTAAACACACTGGAGTCCCCCGAGGTCTGAGAATCTTTACCCAGAAGCTCAATCTGGTCTTGTGACTAAAAAACAGTCTCCATTAAAACAGATCATTATTTTATCCAGTTGATCTCCTAAAAACACAGACGCTTACTGTGAAATCAGTGTTAATCTACAGCAGGTTTCCAGTACCTTTCTTACTCATATTTACTCTTGTGTAGGTTTACAGTAGCAAGAGGTGACATAAAGGTGGTCAGGAAGAACACATCCCAGCTTTATAGGATATAGAAATGGCTGCCCAAGGGAGACACAGTACCCAACTGACAAGAACGTTGACTTAAACACTTGCCAAGTATTGATGCTCAACACTATTTTTGTAACACTGACAACATAAATCATCATAAATATGAAAATAATCAATAGGTCTCTATCAACATCATAAACTTGGACATTGCACTTTTTCACTAGTCCTTTTTCCAAAACTGCTCAAACTCTGGAGAGTTAAATTGGGACCATGAGCAAACAACAATTAGCTTGAGATCTTGATTCAACTTAATCAATTCAGAACAAAAAGATTTTTTGTTTTAGCTTGGGGTAATCGCAGCAAGTAAAGATCGGCTGCAGGACTCCGCCCACAGAATCCTGAAGCCTCCGCTGCTGCTGCACAAAGAGCTGTTCACCTGTTTACTCAAAGTTCGGTGAAGCTTGACTCAGTACGCAGAACCCCGAACTGGAGAATCAGTTGTCATTGCCACTGCTGACGCCACTACACAGCGTTGGACGACTGTTTTTTCAAAGCTTATCAACATTGAACAACATGTCCAAAATGCACCAATCGACACTGTTCTTCCTCGGGTCCATAACAATACACATGCCAAGTGAGAAGCCGACAAGAGGAATGGTTCTTGAGATATGCCAGGTCTCATACAGACAGACAGATTGATTGAACTAGTAGATAGATGGTGAAAAAACCCTTGATTGAGATGCTCGTTCAACATTAATCCAGTGGAGAGATACACCTCATGTTCTCACACTTTTCACAGGCCTTTTTGTTCCTTTGTCCTCATGAGATATTTGTTGCAAGGAAATTGACTATAACACACTTCACTATATAGAAGTCTATTTAGCTAAAATCACTTGTTTCACCTCGATTACACTCGGATCCCCATTGAACATGTTATGCATTTTCAAGGCCAGTGATTATTTCGGTGAGTCATATTAAACAGGGTAAACAATTGGCAATGCAGAATTGTTGCATTTGGATAATAGAGCGAGAACTCCAACGTACAGAACAGACCTTTTGAGAAAATGAACTGATTAATACTTCAGATGCAAAGGCAGTGAATAAATCTGTTGCATATATATGTTTTTACGAGGGTTGCTGCATTCTCACAGAGCATCACAAACTGCCATGGATGCCTCTGAGGCAGCAGACACAAAGAAATCCTGGAAGGCAATGGCGATGGCTGGTGGTGGCGGTGGGGGTGGGGTGTTCCGGCAGAGTTTAGGGGGAGGGACAAAAGCTTACCCCCTTCTAGATATCCATTTCTGAAACAGGCTCAGCGTGGGGACCGTACTCCCCCACACAGCAACCCACGGAAAAGGGGGTCACATACCTCATCGTGACAGTGAAGTGAATCCACACATAGCCAGCTCGAAGCACACACACACACACACACACACACACACACACACACACACACACACACACACACACACACACACACACACACACACACACACACACACACACACACACACACACACACACACACACACACACGACTCTTGTACTGTATGGCAGCCACATTTGAATTCAAGGAGGGACTCAGGTGGATGGATGGATATTGAGGGGGTGGGGGGGTGCAAATTCCCATCTGCCCGGAGAAATGAGAACAAAACTGTGGCTTTGTGACTAAGAGGGGGCAGCGATGTTGATCTTTGTTGTTCGTCTTAACCTGTGTATCGCAAAGCACAGAGTTTCAAAATGGCTTTTGTCCCCGCAGCAGCTGTTAGCCAGTAGCTACTTCCCACAACACCACTCTGAGGCTTGTTGGACAAAGGCTGCAGAGGCTAATGTTCTAGTCCATTGTCTTCTGTGAATGATACATATTTACGAAAAGCATTTAGCTTCAGTTCAGCTTGTAAATGACTGTACCTGCTGCTTCAGAAAAAGGAAATGATTACGAATTTCGCTTGTCTGAAAAGAATCTGATTTGTTCATCTTTGAGGCATTTGTCATGTCCCTGTGTTACCGTACACTGAGATAACATTATACATTATTATATATACAGCAGTGCATGTTTGTGAGCACAAACGCATCCATTGATAACCATATTCATGACCGCATACGGTATGATCTGACATTGCTGATGGCATAAAAGTCACAGACGCACACAAAGTCAGTTCAGTTCTCAGGATAAAAGCAACCCTGTATCTGTCCTGTAACACACCACTCAACGTGAGCTTATCTTCTCAGTGCACGGGTAAAAGCACACGTTGTCACAGGCAGGGGCTAAAAGGGGACAAACGAGGGTTAAGCTGCTTTCAATATTAGTTCTTTCTGAAAAGATGACTCCATAAATATGTAGCAGGCATGAATCCAGGCTTTATTTACAGGTCAGATGACTGGATGTGAACTGGCAGGGAGGCTATCTGTGTGAGGAGTGGAGAAAACCGGAGCGAGATCTCGTTAGTCAGTTTTCTTTGTTAAGGGAGCAGGAGGCAGGAGATTACATATAAATTGCACTGTGGGAATCACATGTTTTTGTTTACAGCACATCGACAAAAGCTCTTGAATGTGGTTGTCTTTCCAAGTTGGCATCTTCGTCTGTGTGTTCTTCGTGTCTTTTTCATCCTGAGATACTTATCAGCTCACTCATTTTTTACTGGGGAGCTGGCAGGAAAATCTACGTTTAATGTCCACAGCAACAGACTCAGACATTTGCGTTCTCATATACAGCCCCTCTGGAAATTTCCGGAAAATGTCCAGAGAACTTGTCTGAAAGCAGCAGAGCAGTGAAGTGGGCCTGAATCCCATTTTTATTATCTGCTGCTGATGTCTTCATTTTCATGAGAAGAACTTACTCTTCGCTGGACATGATGCGAGGAACACACCCACACACTGGTCCCAGGTGATCAGAAAAACTAGGACAACACCTACTGCACAAAGAGGGACAAACAGACTGTCCCACATATTTTTTACTTGTTTTGATTTGCTGCCATCCGTACAGCCCTGCCCTGTGCAAATGTAACTGGAGAGCTGACTGTTTGTATTGGAAACTGGAGCTGCCTCTGCTGTCAGGTGGGAAAACAAGGTAAGGGACTTTAACCCGCATGTGCAACAAATGAGTGTTCAGAAAAACAGAGGGAGTGGCTACAGAGCCAGGGATACCCTACAACAAGCAGACACAAAATGTGCCTCCTGTAAATTTGCATACACACCAAGGTTTTAAAAACTGAACAGAAATAAAGGTAAAACTCAACCTGTCAAGAGCTGGGGAACCAGGATTTTTTTCATCTGCACAATCTCCAATTAATTTCCAGGCTATTTGAGGCAAATTCAGGAAGTAACTAGGTTATACAGAATGGCACCATGGAAACTGCGGTCCCACCCCCGAGTTCAGCAGTAAACAGGTTGAGGCTGTAGCAGCTATCAGCAGAAATCAGAGATGGATACGGAAAAAGAACAAAATTACTTACTTCAAAAATAAAGAGGATAGAGTCCAGCTCCTCCCTTTGAGATTTGTTCCCTGAAACACAAGGAAATAACACAGCTCTTTAAACACATAACCTGGAGCTGCACTGCATTAGCTTCATCAATAATGTAACAATAACACGGGTTCACTTTGTGAACATTCATTCAAAGAAACTGCTGTTACCACGAAAGCATACTCCCAGTGGAAATGCAGCCCCTACACATGTCAGGGTTATACTGGTTATACTGGACATTTGTTTTTCTATGGGCTTAGGCTCATTTCTCTGTATCTAAGGGGCAGAGGGAAAAACACCCCTGCTGTAAGACACACCACAGAGAGGGTTAATTATTGAACCACTATTGAGGGTGGTGGTCAACTAGTCAGTGTGCAGTTAAAACCAAAAAGACCAAGTCAAAACCTCCTGTATGGCTAACTGTGTATGGTCAATGTGCGAAATTAAGGACATATGGAAACTGTGGAATGTTAATACATTGATTAACATCTTCATGACGTTGTCATATTTGCATTCTGTCCAGTGTCAGCTGGTCTCAGCCCTTTATTTGTTTGTACATCAGCTCAATTGGACTTTAACCAGACTTTGTTCTCGGGAGCTGGCAGGTTTAAGTCTGTCTAACAAATGCAGCTCCTCGGGGTAAAATCTTTAAAGGTTCAGGGTTTCTCACACAGTGCACAGCGACGTCTGCCTCTCTGACACTCACTGAACAGGGTAGGCCGTGGAGAGAGGTGTGTCTCTCATTGGCAGGGCAGGGCTGTCTTCTATTAAAAGTACAGTAGCTAAGGTTTGTCAAAAAAGGTCGCTACAAGTATTTTATTTGAAATGAAATGTCGGTAAAGGGGTCTGATTAAACAAATGCCAACTCATTTAGAAAGAGCAATGGCCAATAGAGAAACTTGGGCAGCAATGGTGTAACTTCGGTCTTTCAGGTGGTACTCGACAGACTGATCACTGACTTGCTCACGAACATACAGATATGCAGCGTCCAGCCGAAAAAAGGTTTGTACCCACCTTTTTGTTTTAAGTTGCTTTCCAGTGTAATGAAACTTTCATAGAAGATAAAATAAATCTGAGAACAGTTGTTCTCGAAGAATGCCTTCAGTTCACTCTTGTCGATGATATCTGTGGGAGAAAAGGGAAATGCTGTCAGTGACATGTTGAATGAAGAATGTTGCCGACAAATTCAACCTTGTTGTTAGGATGCATCATGATCAGAGAAACAACTTAATGTAAAATGAAATGGAATTCTGATTAAACCATACTATTCGCTTGCTTGAATTGTTTTCCTGGTAATAAAGGTTGCATTGCAGATAATAATAGAATACGATTCCACAAACTCATTTAAAGAAACAATAAATGATCCTTCTAGTTTGGTCAAACATCAACTGCTGATGACTTTCTTCTTCAGAATATCTTTTTTTATAATTTGCTGCCCCCAACAGCTGAAAAAATATTCACTGTTAATTGATATAGGCCAATATTTGATTTTGTCAGTATCACTAGCACCTATGAAACGTTGATTTGTTTTGTCACTGTAGATAAATAAAAATAAAAAAATCACAAAAGTCTTCTACTAATTTATTTTTAGGTTGTTGATTGTTTCTGAGTACGTTATGAGTGTCTTTCTTAAACTTAGAAAAGCTCTCCCAAACTCTTTGCTGTCTCTTTAATTAACAACTGTCAGTGTTAAAATCACAGTTGCACAAATTACTTTCTACTTCTTCCCCAATTCGCAGGCTACATCTGTTTTACATCGAGGCAAATTGCTTCACTTCCTTGTCCCGCATGATTTCACCCACCTGTAATCACGAGAGGAATGATGACAAGTTTTATGGAGATGTTGAAAAGCAACTTCACCACCCAATATGATCATTTCACAATTCTTAAGTATTTCCAAAACATCCCTCTTCTGCTGATGATGCAATACAGAATGATCTACGACTTCACATACAAGGACACACGTGTTGAGCCACTGACCGAACGTTCAACTCATGTTTTGAGGGTTTCTCTCTCAATGCTGCTGACCAACACACTGCTACACAGTATGTTGGATAATGCACTTTTATCGAGAGTCAAGGCATTTCTGAAAGTGCACTCAGTAAATAAATGCTGGTGTGACATACTGCAGGATAATTCATTTTCCTTAAATAGGTATTTAGTTGCTATTTAGGATGTTACATTGTCATCACAGCTTAGTGAGTTTGGGGATTATTTAGCATGATTTGTTTATTTGTTATTATGAAAAGGTCTGGTCTGGATCGAGGCCAAGCTGAGGTACGATGACGTGTAGCAGACTGGAACTGACAAAAACCTAAACTCATGTAACAAATCCCTCTCATTTGCCATACTTATAGAATAGTGGTAATGAGATAGGCCTGGGCTGAATCATCAAATATAGGCCAGGAGGAGCCCTGCCCCAATAACGGCAATTAAAGTTCACCTTCTGTTGCCATTTTCCCTCTACCACATGGCAAACTGGAGGACGCCCCGAAGCAGACCAGCTCATGTACGGTGCTGGAACTCAGAAGTAGTAGTAAGACTCTGATGCATTATCTTTACCCTGAAGATGATGGAAATGCATGATGAAATCAAGGTAAAGCTAAGGTGTAACTTCTGATAAAGTGGTTGGTTTTCTTTCAATTTAATTTGCAGCACAAACAAAGAATCCCCTACATTTTATTGTAGCTACTAAGGCGACTTGCTAGTTGCTACTATCTGGTAAGTAATACAAACAAATGGTGATCACTTTTAAGGTTTATCAAGCGATAATTCATTGGTAAGAAAGACCTCAACCCCCCCAAGAAGAACACATCCAATCCTCCAACACCATTTCTCAAAGAAAGCAACACTTCAGTAAATGCTCCTTTGCTCCTGGCCTGAAGTTAAGCACGTCTGCTAAATTCATATTCAAGCACAAACACTGGCACACATGAGTGCTCACCCTCCCAAACACCATGGACTTAGAGGAAAACTTTAATAGCACATGTAATGATTGGCCAAGCAATGACCCCGTCCCACAGCCATAGTTAGCTCTCAGTAAATGTTCTGGTACGAACTGCAACACTAGAAGTTATGGAAGTAACACTTCTGTCGTGGCTACTGTTTTATCTGCAGCATCCATTTATCTTTACAGAAACAATAAAGATGCTGGTTTCTTCCCACCCAGTGTTGTAAGCTTGAGTTTATTTGGGTTTATCTCTGAGCTGGCAGCATCAGCTAATCCAGATAGCTTGTTGTCACTATAGGTAGCTGGATGATGAACTGCTCTGCAGTACCAAAACAACACTCCTGTCTTAAAACCCCATGGGCCTTTAACAACAGGATATATGCAGTCAAGTGCGGAGAATGGACTTGAGCTTTTACCCAGACAAAACACGTCTCAAAGACATTACTTTATTGTGAAATGTGGCTGCAAATGATCTGAATGTCACTTTAAGGGTACAAATAAATTTTATTTTGGTTTGGTTTGTTTTTAGAAAATGTATTGTCACTGTTCTTAGGCCAAAAAAAAAATGCTTTTAAGTTGTGCTGCTATTAAAGAGCAGAAATGTGACTCTGACATGTTTTAGTTTTTACAACTGTTTATTCTGTTGGGAGGATTTCCTATAAAAAACTCCTATAAAAACAGTGTGTGTGCTGAAAAGGTATGAGCATGTTTATCAAGCATTTTAAGGTGGGCTGTTCAGGCAGGACAGGTTCAACTGGCCTTTGTTCTACAGTAAGAACATGACTTATGATCAGTTTAAGATCAGATTCAAGGAAAACATTGTTGCCTAGTATCAACCAAGATTCAAGATTCAAACACGTCTAATCAAACATCAATTAAGAGAACGTCTTGATATCAAAAAGGTCTGATCTGCAAATACTACACCTGATGTATATAAGAATGACAGAAAAAAGACAGAGAGGATTTTTATAATAATGATTCTAGTTTGAATATTGTTGAGTGGTGAGGTGTTTCACATGTCATGTCACTGAGCCAGATCACAGCTCTCCATCTGCTCAGATGCTGCTAACAAGCCGCCAGAGCGTGACGGATGGTGGGAGGGGTCTTAAGGGGGGAAAGAAAACATTTCAAAAGAAGGACCACAGGGATCCTGACACTGAGCAGGAATCTCAGGTGGACACTAACCCTCTTGGAAAAGGCTGACAAGACACTGATCGGCCTCCCTCTAGTCAAATTCAGACAGTCTAGCTCTTTTTACACAAATTGGCTGCAGAGTTACTGCTTACCCTTCATATAGCTACAGCAAGCCTGATTAAAGATAGTAATGAATGAAAAGGAGTTCTCCTTTTTCAAGCCGTCTGGTTAAGGTCTTATTTTTTTGTAAAAAAAAAAAAAAAGGAAACGTTTGAATGGAAGGATGAAGTTGGACAATGGTTGTAAGCATTGTGAGCACTGATATCCAGTGAGACCCTTCACTCAATGGCTTCACTATAGTCTCAGGTAACAGCATGTGGACAGAAAGAGGCAGAACCTGTTTTCCGAGCACTAGGAATGCAGGGGATGACACTGTATCCTCTGAGGCCAACAAGATAACTGTGTCCTTCAATTGACACCCCTCCGTCTGCAGGACTCCCATGTCAAACACAGGAAAACGCTGGTGAAAGAAGAGCAGCTGTAGAGAGCTGGGGTCCCACACAGAGATGTCATGGCGGGAGAAAACAGTAGCTGTTTTCAGACTTGACCTGGAGGTAAAATCCGGAGAATTGGCTACGGAGTTTAGCCAGAGTTTGACTTTCACACATGCACAACACAGCGGGAGGTTCTCTGCACAGACACATTCACAACAGCATCAAATCAAGTCTGTGTTATTCAGGGGAGCCGTTGAGCAGCTGGGTGCAGCGGACAGAGGCAGGAAGTGACATATTAACTCTGCTGCGGAGATCAGCACTTTTTCACCGGGAGATATTTGTTTTCTTTTTCTTTATTTTTCAACACTTTTCTTGTTGATGAATGTTAAAGAGTTAATGAAAAGGGAAAAGAGAAAACCCAGCTAAGTTTTCGTAACGTAACCAACCAGAAGTGAATTGCTCCAAATGCTATCCAAGTAATTCTACTTCATACTGAATTAAGCTAAATACTCACCTCGCGTTTATCAGCCGCCTTAACTTCTCCACTCTTCTGCAAGGTGATCATTAAGTCACTGTTGTCGTTAACTGACAAATGAACTGAATAAACCACGGTCTGCATACTGCTGACAGTGATGACTTAATGATGCACAGACCTGCAATCTTCTAAAGTGGAATTAATAAACGCAGCCAAACAGAGCAGCCCTGGCAGGTTTGGGTTGGACGACGCCGTTCCCCCGTTGTGATACGTTTCCTGTGCTGAACTGTCTGGGAAGAACAGATGTTCCACCCCCGTGTCAGAGGACCGACCGGAAAATAATAACATGCAGTCAGGGCTGAAGGATAATGTAATATTTTAGAAGGGAGAAAAACAAAAGCATCTTCTCAAAATCTGTTCTGTGAAAACAGATATCAGCTCACTGTCATTCCAGCATAAACTATCACAAAAAATGATCCCACCCAATATGTTATTATTTTCCAACGTCTGGCTGGATAAAAATAAATATATTTATATATACTAAATGTATTTAAATAAAAGGGGTGAATCTATGAAACTGAATTGAAAAGCATATAATACATTTTACAGTTTGAATAGTCTGTTTTAAAAAAGAGTTACAGAAAAATACAAGAGACTTGATAAATGATAAATAATAAATGAATTCTCGTGGTATTGGGTTTGGCTTTATGCACTAGTAATACTAACTAGTGTGTTAGCAGTTGTATGTGTGATAAGGGTAGGCGTTATAAGCTTGGCTTCAGGCTACACCATTTTGCTGTTATTATTATTGTAAAAATAATTGTAGATATATAAAAAATTTCTTGAAAATAATAGAAAATAAACAATTACTTTTTTGTTCGTTTTGCATTGTTTATTCTTTGAAATAAATACTTCATATCTGAGCATATGGTCAAACATAAACAAGGGAAAATATCAAACGATTTAATCACATCACTGAGGGTCTCCTTGTGTCTCTTTCTGATTTTTGAGCCTAAAGGTGAAATGTTGGATTGAAATGCTGAAAGCTTCAAAGCATTATCTTTTGATATGTAACAACTTCAGTAAGTTAACCATGGAAAGAAGGATGCCACCCAACTGGTCACTCTGTTGCTTGCTATTCAAATTAAGTGATGTTAAAGTGGGTTTTCCCAGCATGCACTAAGAGAGTGCACACAGCGGAGTGCACACTGGGCTTGTTAGCGAAAGTGGGTGAAGGTCATCTACTCAGCTGAAGCGCATGCATATTTACACAATCAAAAACCAAACGTCAGGCTTCTCTGCCCACCGCTCCCTGTTCAAACTTAATCCTCACACAATGCATGCAATAATAAGAGCCCACATTTAATGCTCAAAGGCTTGTGTCAAACCACAGTTTGACCCTCTGGGCAACTTACAATGTATGCCGTTTATGCCATCTGAAGCAGAGTCATTAATATGCAATGTTATACTCAAAAAGCAGTCTAATCTGCCCTTTGATCACACACATGCCCTCATTTGCAATAGCTCTGGGCTGGCTAACACTGCAGGTGCACTATATTCCTGCCAGGGAGGAGACGGGCAGAGAGAAAAGACTGATACGTTTCATTGGCAGTATGCTCAGATTTGACACAGAGGACTCTTTAAGAGCCCCAGCAGAGGGATGCCTGGAGGGCGCCGACACACAGAAGAGATATGGGAGTGTTAGCTAAAGTGGAAGCTGATGGATGCAGCCTAAATGGTCTACAAACAAAAGGGGAACCACGAGAAAATCAAAGAGACTGGAGGAGATTTAAATAAAATGACCTATACAAAATTAGGGGTTCCAAAAAAATTCTTTAAAAAGATCAATTTTGAATATTAAACATTGAAAGTCTATGATTAAAGGCACGTTTGTATTAGAAATAATAATAATTTTTAAAAAAAACAGTCACCCTTTTTTACTATATTTTTTTGTATAGTTTAAAGTTCTCTAGTCTGTTTCAAGGTTGTATCGCATCTAAAAAGTTCAGATATGAGGTGCAAAATCCTCCTTTATAAATTATGTATATTGTATTATATGTTGTCACATTTTAAAAACCAATGGCCACCGCACAGATAAAAGAAGAATGACGTGTACAAAAAAAAACTAGATCAGCTGTAAACGGTGCTTTGTAATCCACAGCTGGGTGAGGAGGTTGATATTTGACCACAGTGAATGGCGGTTAATAATAAATCTGTAGCAACCAGCTGAGGAGAGCGAGTCTGTCACATGATTCAATTTACAGTTACAATAGGTAGCAGGCTGTACGAGCCTCATTGGGCGGCTGGATAACAAGCAGCTCCCTTTATTGCTGTTGAATGTGCTCGGAGCTGTGCCAATATTTTTCCTCTTCCTGTTTTCTCTGTAGTGACAAGAGACTCGTCTTCTATACGTCGTTTATAGAGCTTTCAGTTTGCAGATATTGTGATTGTAGAGAGTGGGGTAGACAACTTGGAGCTGCCATTGCTAGTCCAGAGAAAATATGAACAATTGGCTTGGCCATGCCATATATCATCCTCTATGAGAAATAGATTCACTCAGAATGATTAACACACTGTTGGGCTGAAGCAATGGACCAAGACATGCTTCTCTCTCTGATATGAGCTGCATTTTATATAGGCTTTGTCCGTCTGTGCTAACTGAACCTTTAAAATGTCAACAGGCTTGTAACGCCTCTGAAATTATAGGAAGCTCATTGTAAACACAACAGCAGTGTCATCAAATCATTATTATGATTATTAAACGGGTTATTATTAATTATGATTCATGTTGTGTTATGTTTTAGAGCTCAGCACAAAATAAAGCTACCATAAAATAAATCTCAAGAAATGTAATTATTATGAAGGGCTTTTCCTGCAACCCATTTGATGCATGTAATTTCATTATGATGCCACGGTGCCAAACACTGCATGAATGCCTCTTGACTTGCAGTCAGTGTCTGGCTGTGTAACAGATTGGGGCCAATGAATCTAAACAGAGCGCAGTGTGAAACATCCATGGTAGAAAATGGCAACGTCTGACCTTACCCCAGTCCAAGCTCACACATTAGAGAGTGGTTCATCTCTACGGCTTAGGTCTACAGAGCTGATAAACTGGCAACTTTCACTTTTCTTCTTCAAGCAGATCATACATTTTTACTTTATCAACACAGGGCTTGTATTCATTTCCCTGGAACAGGACTGGAACCGTTTTGAAAGACAAAGAAGTTTAAATTAAGGATAGATGCAACATAATTTGATTTCAATGTATACAGTAAAATAAAAATAGCAATATATTCCTATATCAATAATTTTCTCCCCTTCCAGCAAAAGTACAAAAGGCCAAAATTCATGTCAAAAATCTCTTGAATCTAAAAGGAAAAGTTAGACCTTATGAGATGTTTTTTTCTCAAGAAAGGTCTAAAAGTCTTTTTTCCTACATGAGCCTCCACCCTTGGTCCCTTAAATACACTTCAGATGAAAACAAAATGCTTTGATAACAATTACTTTCCTTGGTAGTAATGGATTTCTTCAACATTAATCTTCAGTAATGGGTTCAGAGAACACATGAATACTATTATCTGTGTAATGGTGGAGAGAACTGGTCTGGGCACAAGTTCATGTTGGTGCATGTGTGTGAGTCGCTCCCTGTGAAACCGTTGGCCCTTCCTACACTTATGAAGTGACATGGCTCCAGCTCCAATCAGCACTGATGTAAACATAACACCCAGGAGGAAATGTAAATCCCCTCGCCCCCTTTCCATGCTGTGACTAACACTGTAAACACACCTGACACCACAATAAGGTTAAATCAGAAACACCACGCCTCTTCTATATCCTTTTATACAGTTTATGGGCAACACACAGCATGGCACAGACATGCTAACGATGCATTTGTTTTCTTTTTCATCCTCCTAATTTTGAACCATCCGAGCATTTCGACCAAGGATAAATTGATTTGGAGCCTGAGTGGTTGGTTCCCAGCTGGAACCAAAACATAGCAGGTTTTCAGTTGAAGACCATGATGATCTCATTGGGTGTGTCATATTGTACAGGTTGGAAAGGCCTATTATGCATTGTGCATAAACAACCATCAATAATGCAGCCACCAGTGAGCACAGCACTGAAATAAGTTTAGAAAACACATGTTTATCAACCAAAGCACGTCACGCAGAGGCTATGGCACAGACAGGAGCACCAATCTGCTGTAAAGACACAACGGATCCATTTTTCCAGCCTGCAGGGCAGTTAGCTGAATCGCATTTTTGTATTTTTATTCAGTTGTTTTGGTCAGAGACACTGGTGCTAGTCATCAATATTGTTTACATAATCTTCAAAGTCAATTGAAAAAGTCTAAGCTTTAAATACAAAAAAAAAAATAATCATTTTGAAATTCCCTTTTCTACATTAGTTTATCACCCAGGACCAGTCACTTGAGTTGTCAACTCAAAATATGGTCTTAACACACTGTGCTGCACTGCAGCCCTGTGCTAACACTGTAAGCCACAGTTAAGTGTTTATTTTTCCTCTGGCGTCAAAGCTGGAAATCCATAGCAGATTAGTGAGAGCTTGGGCAACGTAAAAAGTAAATCCACTTTGAGATCAAATCTTGTTAACATATGCTGCCCAACTTAAACCACATGTGTTGGACTAGGTTCTGCAATTATAAAAAGCAGGACAGGTACACGATGTAACAAGACAAACTGGTTTTTCATGTGCTGTGAAAAATTCCCACAGATATTATCCCCTAGAACACAGGGCCCTGGTGTTTTCATATCTTTATCTCTCCAGCAGGCCAGCAGCTAACTGAAAAAAGCCTTTCATTCAGCACCATGTGATTTATATCATGTTTGAAATGTGGGTTTTAAGGAAGCTGCAGAGACACATGACAGTAAACTCAGACTGAAAAGGGAAAAGCAAGGCCAAGAATACTGCCACGCTTTCGTAGATTATGAATATAACACATCGTGGAGGTTAATCACATCTTTATATATAGAATGTGAGGGTTACATCATGTAGCCTAATAAAAACAAAACTATAATTGGTCAACTTTGAACCCCTCTGTAGAAAAAGCAGCTTGCTAGAAATAATGAAATATTGGTCACAAAAAGCGTAAAAATAGTTGTTTTTCTATATTTTGAGAGCAAATGAGGACAAAAACAAGAAACTGAAATAGATTCAAGTATTTATGTCATGCAAGCTTTACATGCCATTAAAGACATCCCTCGTTAACTACAAAGACCAGTTACTGATTTGATAAATAATCTTTATTTTAGTATGAACGCACTGCGACATCCACATAATTCCAGTGAGGGCCTATCATATGCTACATGTAGTGATGCTGAACCAGTAATGTAAATTATCCAGCTTTGCTGCTGCTGCGTTATCTATCATGGCATAGTTTGCAATCCTAATGACTCAGGTACAGTGGTACAGGAAGTCTTTATACAGCTAAACGCATATCTTGACTCTGCCATCAGTTCAGAGGACGCAACATTCATATTAACAGCACGTGTGGAAGTGCAGAGAATCAAAAAATATAGATTCACATTCATATGCTCGTCTTTAATAACTACATGTTTAAACTCTAATCCAGGGAAGATGATGTATTTTTTTTCCACTTAGAAATTACACACAAATTCACAGAACGCTGAGTATGCATGCATGCATTTGTGGATGTGTAAGGAGCTGGAGACTCTTTTCAAAACTCTGAACGCAAATGTAACTGATCAGTGCAGTACACACAATTAATAATCTACAAATACATTTAAATAACTAGACACGTTTCCATGGACCAATATTCTGATATTAACCTGATTAAGACAATAATACACTGCCATGTCATTTTCAGATTAACCCAAATAAGGTCATACAAAGAAAAAGCAATGATCTAATTGTACATGACACGTGGAGTATTGCAATATTACGTGGACATGTACATTATAAGGTTTAATTTGCATTATGAGTCCCATTAGAGTTTTCACTGCATTTTGTGACATCGTCATACAGCAGTTGTCAACTGCTTGATGACACGTGTTGTGGTTAAGAGAGTAAACAAAATAGCACTTTTTCAAAGTTTGAAAGAGAACACTCAAAAGGGTTTATGTTAGCATTGGACATTAATCAATTTCAGGGGGTTTTAAAATTGTGGTGGGAACATCAGATATAGGACGTACTAGATATAATGTTGACGTGAGTCATAATCAGACTTTGCTCGGCGCCATCTAAACAGAAATAAGATTGGAATATACTATTACCAATTAACATAATCAGACAGAACTGAACAGGTGAAGTTAGAAATATGTATGTAATGTTAATGTATAAACATTTATTCTGGTTGTGATGCATTTGTAAAATTGGACATGTGTTTCACGTGTATTCAAATTGCCTTGTATTTGTGTGTCGATAGGAACACATTTGTATTAAACACACAATTCATAACAATAAATAAATAAATCTTATTTTTCATATATAGATCATATATATATATATATATATGATCAATTTTAGTCTAATTTCTCACCATATTTATAGGACCTGTATTTTGCTTTTTCCCCCAAAACAAAACATTAACCACAGTAGTTTAATGTGCGTTTCAAATCGACTTGTGACTGTGGTTAAAGTGATGAGGGAAAGGGAATCTCACTCCAAAGCTCAACACCACAGAGGGCCACTTGACTATGACTGTAACATGATGCAACAAAAACTGGACTATTGGAGCAGGGGCTGGTGAATTTGTATCCCTATCAGTGCACAGCCTTAACTTCAGACAAATTCAGCGTGCGAAAGCTTAGTGAAAGTTGATAAAACCCCATTTATAACTTTTCACTGTGGCAGTTGAACCACACTCAGAGAAAACCCCTTAAGTGCTTGTATCATGTCAACATGGTGTAGGATGGGAGACGACAAGAGGCTGAAGTTGTTCACAAGTCTAATCTGAGGGTTTCACAAAGGAGGAGAATCAGAAGTCGAGTGATCTCAGCTTTTACTTCAGCCACACGGAGGACCTTCTTAAGAGCCCTTCCAGAGTTGCGCTCATTGTTTCCTCTGGTGCTTCACCTTGTGATTTCCTTTTATACCAGCAGTGCTTTCAGTTGACCCTGACCTCGGCAACTCTTAGAGCCTGAACACGGAAGAAAAGTAGGGTGCAATAACATTACATTTCTTCTGAGTGCAGAGCTTCTTTAAAAACTGCATTACCTTTGGCTGGCACCTCCACCCACAAACAAACACACCTGCCTGTTATCACTGGCAACACATTCTCTGTTGTTCCCATACAGTTCAGAAACAGGTTCAAGTTTAGCTTGTTTACCTTCTTGGGAGAGAACAAAAGGAGAAAAAAAACATCTACTTTGCATTTTCTATTAAGTTGATTAGGTCATGTAGTTACTTGTCCTTCAACCATTGAGCCCATGCCCAAGTCCTCATGATAGCACATCATATTTGAGCTTGCCAGTGAATCACGACTATTTCCAGCAGCACTTATTGCTCCACAGCCAACCTGGCAGACTGGCACTCTGACCTCCCTGTGGAGGGAGCAAGTGAAAAGAAAAATATCTCAGTCGGGACTCAAGATGTTATTACGCCAGAAAAACTCATGTAGTCAAAACTGTGACTACATTTGCATGGACACTAATATTCCGACTATTGACTTTATTCAGAATAATACATTTTTTCAATTATTGTGTTTACATGAGAAGCTAATATAATATTCCATTCATACATGTCACAGAGCATAGCCTGATTACGACTCACATCATTACATCCACTATGTAAATGTACGATGCTACTTTATAACATTTGGGGTATTTTCTTTCAAATTTTGTGAAAGCTACAATACCTTTTAATTTTCCATCTTGTTTACACCCAGGTAATGCGTTGTCAAAGAGTTGTTAAATGCCATATGTGGATGTTGCAAAATGCTGTGAAAACTTCAATAGGACATCATAATGTGATTAAGACGTATGCACTAAGATTAAAATACTCCACATGTCTTAATTCAATAATTGCTTATTCTGAGTATGACCGTATTCAGGTTAGGGAAATCAGAAAATGCTGTTTCCATGGCAGTGTTATTTTCAGACTATTGGCTTAATGGGGTTTGAAATATTGGTGTCCGTGTCAACACTCAGTGATGGATCTCCTATTGCTAGCCTTTTGACTGCTACCTTCATGCTTATTTTGGGACTTATTTGAGTAGCTGTGTGTGCAGCAGTGGATGCAGAGTGAGTTAGGCCAGAGCACGACACTAGAGGAGAAGAGGAGTAGCAGATTGCGCCTCCACTGAAAGAAAGCAGTGGGTGATCAGGTGGTTTGCTGGGCTCCTGTAATTAACAACCCTCAGCCACATCAATCCAGGCATGACCAGTGAATTAACATGCAGCAGCTTTCACACTCCATCCCACAGCTCAGTGAGCAGAAAACCAATACAGAGCCTCTCTGAAAATAGCCCCGACCACAGATTGTCCGCTCAGCCACAAACTGCCGATACTATGACTGGATTCAACAAGCTCGCTTTACAAATTTCTGGCGTTGGTGGTAAAATGCAACAGAGACAATGACACACAACTTATGTAATGTTAAAATCAGACATCTTGAAGCCAAATAGGCAATGAATTCAGGGAAGTTAACAGGCTGCAAGTAACTTTTACGTGTTTAACTTTGGTAGAAAAGATGTTGGGACATTTGGAAACCTGAGACATTTTTTATTAATATTCTTCTTAACATCATCTTCACCTTGATGGCATTCACTATTTAGGATGTGGTAGATACATTTGTAAAACTACTTTGGCAACTGCCTAATTTAAAAATGAAAAATGCAGGTTTAA
Source organism: Verasper variegatus (assembly GCA_026259375.1). Lineage (NCBI taxonomy): Eukaryota > Metazoa > Chordata > Actinopteri > Pleuronectiformes > Pleuronectidae > Verasper > Verasper variegatus. The sequence continues at coordinate 8,213,085 of CM048049.1, forward strand.
CTGTTCTCCACCGAGGCATTTTGAAACTTTTTATTTTGTGACATTTTTACAATCATCATATGAGAAGATTTAACTTTTTTTATCCAGTGTAAAGCCTTCTCTTGCAAATAATATGAAGAGTGTTGTTTACATAAAAACATGAAAACTGTGTTGTGGCAGCTGTATTCTTCGGTCCCTGTCCTGTCCTCGTCCTTCATCAATGTGTCCTGTCCACACAGGAACCAGCAGCACCAGGAGGAAATCCTTCCTGAAGGCATCGTAAAATCTGCCGAGCTGGCGGACAGTGACACGTAGGCTACTATCAGCCGCTGGCCAAACCAACCTTATCTTTAATGGCACATGAGGGAAAGAAAAACAGAGGGCGTGCAGAGTTCCATGTTGATCTCCTCTATGGTTGGGCTAGTCTTCACATTGAAGGTGTGCTGTGACAGCAACAAGCTCTTACCATAAGCTTCTAAACAGTATTAGCTGTCAGTTGTGCAAGAAATCAATAAAACAGCAAAGATGCCACTATGAAAAGGTGACAAGCAACACATGCACCAGTTAAACAAATGGTTGAAACCTTTAACTTCTCAACAGCACCTTGTTCCCAAAGAGAGTCTTCCTTTCCACTTATTCCCATTTACTGGTTGCTAGTGCAGACATAACTTCACTATCAAGCTGCTAGTAAAGTGATATTCAAACCCTGACACTGTCCCTCTAGTAAGGACAAGTAAGGACAAGTGATTTTAAGGTGCTAGTGCTTCACAGTTTTCATGTCTGAATGAATTTAGGTTAAATGGCACCAGAATCAGTGACACATCTGAAAGATTTTGGACACACATATATATATATATATATATATATATATATATATACACACACATAACTTTGAACCCTATGTTATGATATTTTGGTAAATATCAATACAAAATAAAGCTAATTACCGCAATATTAATCTTAATTGCACAGCCTGACCAGGGGTGTTCTGCTATTCAAAGCTTCCATGTACTATTTAAAACAGATCCTGTTTTTAGCTATTTTGGAGTTACAATCCAACATAATTGTGTAACTATGAATACATATAGAAGCTGACTAGATATTAATCTGCATCACTCGATGTCCATCTTTACAAAACAAGACATTATATGGTATAAGGAGCAATATCCACATGTGAGTGACCTACTTCTCCCTGTGTTCCTACTTGCCCCACTGTTCCCTCTTGACCATCTTCTTCCTCTCCACCTACTTAACCCTGTTTTATTTGTGATGTGCTGAGAGTAAAAGAAATGTCATATACTGTACACTACATTACCCAATAGTATGAAGCTCATCGAACAAAATGTGAGTATCCTGGTGGAATGAAATTGAACAAAATGTCAATGCGCACATCTAAAATAAAAGAGGTAATGTTGTAGAGTACCAAGTATTGTTTAGTGTGCGTTTGCTCATAAAAGTATGTGGACTTTGGTTCAGTAAAACAAAACAGGATGGACATTAACTATTAAGCTGCCCTGTCATGTGACTTGTACGTCAATGTTTTGCATAATGGAACTTGCTTTTAGACATTTACATGAGCAAAAAAATACACACATCACTATAGTCTACTCTTTACAATTCAATAATAGCTGATCAATACACAAAAACCTTGAAAGTGGATTGGAAATATGTCCCATTACGTGTAATACAAAACTCTACAGCTACTACAGATCAAAATTCATGCCTCTTCTGGTTATCATCCTTAAGATACCTTGTTTACAATGTATTTTCATTTTGACTAGGACTTTGAAAGCAGGGCTGGAACACCAGCTGAGCCTCAGTGTTGTGACACAAACACTGCACTTCCTTGATCAATGAAAGACACTTGATGGCAACTGAACCAGGCAACCAGTCTGCCACAGTTCACCTTTAGCGCTCAACCAGCGACTCACAGTGTGTCTGTGCGCCTCAGTGATGAGCTGCATACATGCTGATCACATTATTACGTTTCTAAAGCAGCGAGGATGTCCCAGGAACAATGACAACAAAGGCTGTGGGAAGTATCTGCTGCTCGGCGACGGATGCTCTGACCAGGCAGCATCAGTTAGCATCGGCTGGCTAGTTAGCAACAAGGAGAGGTAGCTCCCAGAAGCTAGCATCCATGCCTGATGACAGCGTCACTTGTCTGTTTTTAGCAAGTCCGAAAATATGAATAAACACAGGCTGTGAGTGGCAAACACTTGAAATTGCAATCATACATTTTTGGAGCCATTTTCTGAAGGTATATAAGCGGCCAGTTCAGCCCAGTCGCCGCAGTGACAGTCAGCCGGCTAACCGTCGCCTTGACGTTAGCCAGTTAGCCTAGCTTAGCCTCGGCGGTGCAGCAGCAGCAGCAGCAGCAGCATCATCATCATCAGAAAGCCCCGGTGACATTTCTCTCACCTAACAGCGAGCGGAGGTGCTTGAGCCGGGTCAGCACATCCTTCTTTGGGTCCAGAACTTTCTGTGTAGATTTCTTGACGTCGCCATGGCCCCTGCGAGTGAACATTCCGCTGTGAGTTGCGACCGTGGAAGCTGAAATCACCTGAGTCTCACCATGCACCAGGGCTCCAGTGTGGCCGTCACTTTCCGCACCAGCCCTCTATGCTTGCTCGGTAAACATTCAGCTGACGGCCGCTGGTGTCCTGCTTCTTTTTTTTTTTTTTTTTTGTGGGTGTGTAAACACGGAAGCGCAGGCTGACAGAAGAGGAGGGGTCACAGGAGATGAACACGCCTCCTTGTTTATAACCGTTCCACCTTGCACCTCCATTTGTCTTCGTCGTGCATTTTATTCTGAGGTATTTCACCTTTGACTCTGGTGCAAGGAGAAGATTTTGCATCGAGCATTGGAGAAAGACCGGCTTTAGTGCACTACACTGATTTACATTGTAAACTAACTTGTGTAGACAAATTTAAATTCCATATTTGAATATTTCTCCAAAAGGTAATTCACCAAAATCAAAGGTGGTCCACTTTAGAATTCGTCATGACAAATTTCCTTCAAGACATAGATCTGATCTGGATCATAACAAGTGGGCCCTCTGTGTCTGAAACAACAGAACACATATTTTATGAATGGGGAGATCTGCATCCCTGGTTATTTCCTAAGTTGGACAACTCTGGCTCTATGTTGACAAACGAAAATGGAATTTTTGGTTACTCAAGACTTTTTTTTTGCATTCGAAGAGCTTCCTAAAAACTGTGTCATTACTTCATATCGCTGCAATTAATGTAGAAGAAGAATTCTGTGAAACTCCATAACTTAATAGAAGAACTGGAGTTTGCTGAAAACCACTTTTTTTGTTTTCTGTCATATCTTTTAAATGCTTTACATTATACCTTTTTTCTCCCAAAAATCCGCTTCTCAGCCTTGTGAGGAAATGATTTATGGATAGATTCCACTTCCTTTGATAGAAGGGTTTGATAACAGGTTGGGATCTGGTTGTCGTAATAGCTCCTAAGCGCCCTCTAGTGTTCAAGCAGCAGCTGCTCCTCCTCAAGTTTAGAAATAGCAGATTCTTACTATTAATGACATGAATATGTATCAACGAATGTGTTTTTAGTTTTAAGATACACTCAACTGAAAATAATATCCCGGAGAAATGCAAGACTCACTTCAAACCAAATTCACAGGTCCAATTTTATTTAACTTGTCAATCTTCATCATCCTCTAGCAGAGGTCAATTTTTAATAAGATTGAGAGGGGAGCCAAATTATGGAATGGCTTTTCACAGAGGGGGGGTGGGGTAGTCTTATTAACTGTGCCCTAGTTGTCTCTACTCCTTACAGTGCTGGTGTTCAGCAACCGCTTAGAGTGGGTTCAAGTTGAGTTGTGCACTATGGCATTAAATTTGACTCTCAAACAGTGTGATCATAAGGGTCTTAGTTAAGTCAAGACTGAGTGAAACAAGCAACTCATCCTATATTTGGCACTGGAACAAAGGTCTGTGTGTTTTAATCCCTGTGGACTTAAAAAGGGGGAGGATTGTACTCTATTATTTTTGTGCTGTATTTTGTAATTTATTTTATTTAATTTCTATACTGATATGGACATGATATGGACATCCACTAGGAGTTGCAGGGCTTTAGGGCTTTAAGTACTCTACATGCTGACTCACTGATATCGTTTACCAGGAGACTTGTGTGGATTTGTGTGTGTAATTGGGGAATAAAGTGGCCACTATAAAAATATTTTTTTACTAAATGCAGGGGTAGTGTTCTAGCTGAAATAGCAACAACGGTGTTCCCATATAATATAATATAACATAATGTAATATACAGTTAATGTATGCCGATCTCTGTGCCATCACTCTCGATGTACCTTACAGTAGTTCACTGTAGCTCAGGAACATTGTAGTCAGGGTCTATATCAAAATTACAGTGCATCTAATTTTTTGTTGGAGATACACCTATCGGCACAATGTAGTTATGAATGATCTTCCTGATATTTACACCCTGCAATGGTGACACATGGAAAAAAGCTTTTCCCCTCATTCAAGCCGCTGCTACTTGACATTTTAAACTGTGAGTTTTTATGGTTAAATTGTATGAAACCAAGGGAATCTTTTTAAGTGGAGGATTTCTCCTGCAGTTAAAGTTAACTTAGAACAGAGTTCAGTGTGCTGGATTTTCAAAATAATGTTTTCTCCTTGGTTGTGCAGACAGCATCTTTCATCTTGGTAGAGAAACAGCTTTTATCTTCTGATATGAATCTTAAGTTTGAAGAGATTGCATGTATGTATTAATCCACTCTTATAATTTCTCATTCTTTATTTGCAACATCACACTTGTCTGAAGTTATCTGTCTTATTTTGGAGGGTATTAACATTGAGGCTAATTTGGGTTAAATTACTATGTTTATAAATTGTAGACATACCTCATTGAAGGCTGTGGAGTTAAAATGGAGTTAAATAGGGAAATCAGGTCAGTCTTGGATAATGTCTGCTTTTACAAAACAATGTATTACTATCTGAGCCTATGTCCACCACCATTATATGTTACATTATCTAGTGATGTATTTTTAAGACTAAGTGTTATGAGATAATATAAATAAACAGGTTTATTGGCTCTTTATCGTGGTCACAAACATTAGTGAGTTGCTTCTGGGATTTACCAGGAGATGGCGCCTAAACACTTTGTTGGGGAATGTAAATAAAACATACCAGTACAGGCTACACATATTGTGAGTGTTACCATTAAAATAAAGGGCATTATGCCCTGTGCATGGCATTCAAACGTGAAGATATCAGTGCATACAAAATTAAAAGAAAGAATTGATATTACAACAAGGGTCAGAAACTATAACCAGAAAAATTTTTTACAAATTTCATAAAGCTGTGTGTTTTGTTTGACTGAATCAAATCTTAAAATTAAAGCACCCTCTAGAGTTCCAGTGCTCAGGAGTCAACTGTGAAGGATCCTATACTCTCAGTAAACAAGACACGATTGTCCTCTATTTCATCCACCACCCCCACATGTTGAGCAGTGGCGATGCTGTGAGAGCGCTTGTCTCTTCTTTCTCAAGGTTCTCCATAGTGAACGTCTTGAATGATACGAGAGGGAACAGAGGGTGGTGAGAGCGGAGGCCAGAGAGGAGGAGTAAAAAAAAAGAGGAGTAAAATCAGCCTTTGCCCTGCAGTTTGGTATGACACTCATTATCTGAAGTGGGCCATTCTGAGAAAGGAGGAGGTTGCCTGTCACAACAGATGTTGATTACACAAAACAGGGTAGTTTGGAGGGATGCGTGAATAAAATACAAGGACACACACAAACACACACGCACACACACGTATACACACACAAACAGACACAGCCCCACAGGGTTATTGTTGGTGCTTTGTCATCAGTCTTAATTGATTGTAATCACCGTTCCTTCTTGGCAAACCTCCCCTGTTCTAAAAGGGCAGGTTATTGCTCATTACCCACGGAGGCATGTACCTATGATAATCTATCAACAACAATGTTCTCTCCCCTCTCTAATCGTGCACCTGGAAGTATTTTGCACCCGGCTCTTTTTCTTTTTTAAACGATATATCTATGTAGGCTAAGACGATTCAGCTTTATAGTCTGCTGCAGAGTCCCCACGCTGCATTCTCTAAGATAGTCCAGTGCCGAATAAGACGATTACAGTGCCAACTGTGGCATTCATTTTGAACAAGATCATTTATTTCAAAATGGGATTTCCAGAGTATAAACCATCATAATTTATACCTTTTCACGCAGCCTTGGATTGTCAAGTGCCAGGGCCCTGGCAGTGACATGAAGGCCCCGTCGTGGCCAAATGGTGGCACTGTAGCCTTACAAATGCAAGCCGCCCCTTCTCACGGCCAGGCAGTCGGACTGATTCCAATCCAAAGGTTTGAAAAGCACTTGTCTGCTCTAAATTGTTCTTATAAAGAGCTTGGAAATACTTGACTTTTCTCCTTATGTGGTTATGGATTTCCTTTTTGTACAATTAAGTGCCATTAAAAGCTAATGTATCCTGTTAAACCACATTAAGGTGTTGAGGTGGACAGTGGGACAGTTATCCCGCCTCATACTGTGAATAGGAGCCAACACTGGGTGCATTTAAAAAAAAAAAAAAAAAAATCTATATCGGACCATTCAGGAAGTTCAGGATGAAAAGGATCAAAAGCGAAGATGTCCACAGGGCTGCTGATTTCCAGGCTGCGAGACCACCCACAGCTGCTTGACACAGATGAGCCACGGAGAAATGAAATAATGAGACAAAACCTATCAAGCAGGCTCATGGATTCATAGCATCTCATACGAACACCTTTTGGATTTTATTTTTTGCTGTTATTCTATTATTCTGTGTCTATAGTGAGAGCTTGTTCAGAAGGAAAATCATTCAAATAATTACATGAATAAAATGTATTGGATGCATCTCATAAAATATACTGTAGACCCACTGTTTTATTATAGTAGGGCATATATAAGTATTACCATTTGTTAACTGCAGGTTTTACAAATAAAACACAGACAAGCGTATTGTGGCTCCCACCAGGGGTCGTCATTGTGCCCTCAGCCATCAAGGTTATCTCACTATTAACAAGTTCAGAGCATAACATCCATTATTCTGCTCTCTTTTATTGTGAAATTCTGAAAAATTCAACAAAAACAACCAAACCAGAAATGGTTCATGTTCACACTTTGAATTATTCACAACCTATTTTTGTCTAGGCGGAATGATGAAGTTATGTATATGGATATAAGCAATTTCTGAGTCTAGTGTTTGTAAGGCACACTGTACTTTGGAGCACATCTCCATAGAGGTTAATGAGGGGGACACTCTGAAGTAATTAAAACAAGAGCATTATAAGGCAGCAGTTTCACATAAGGCACTCACGGCAACATACCCCCTACTTAATTAAAACTCTTTGCCGACAACATTTTGTATCTTCTCAGGTAATCTGCTGTGAAATTAATAAGGAGGGAGAATTAAATGACTAATGCCGGCGAAGGAAGGCTATTTCTCTCCCCCGCCGTATGCATGACAGGGGTCTCTATCTGGATTGCGTGATCCTCATTGCACTGGAAAACACTTCTTCGGGGTTCTCGCTATAATCTGATTCCAATTTCAACTTGTGGTGTGACACTGCAGCGACAAGCCGAGGGGATGTTTAATTGAAATGCCCGTGCTTTTTAATTGGATTCTGTTAAGATGGGAAATTACCTCCTGAGTTACAGTCGTGTATCTTTAAATGCTGATACAGACTGGTTTCCAGCGGGGGATCAGTTAAGGAGCTGCAATAACGTTTGGATGTAAAGGCAAACTGTTCAATCTGGGGCCTTGCATTTCAAAGACAGACATTTATATAGTGGAATGAATTGTGGTCTTGAGCAGGGTGGTGCTTGAGAGACAATGCAATACTTAAGCATGCTCTTGCACTACCAAGCATGGGTTTCAAGGCAATTCTTTATCAATTTCTATCTCACTCTTACACTTTACACTCTGCACTTTATAAAAACTCTGTGTTTGGACCCACAAATGTGAATTGACAATGATACAATGGCTGCGAGATATCCATTGCAAGGCGAAGAACCATGATATCATAGTCAAGCTTGAGGGTGTTAGCGTCGGACTCAGACGTGTTGAGGTGATGTGTGGGTGGCAGGCAGCAAAGCTTCCTTCACTGCCCGGGTTGTGCTCTCCCAACCTCCTGCATTGAGACTTGTGACTTCTCCTATTCTAGGGCCCGTGCCACCCTGCTGTGGCGGCGCAAAACATCCCTGCTCTCCCACTACTGCCTCTTCCACCTACATCCGTGACCCCTTCTGATAAGCTTGGAGTTCAGCCCTTTCACTGATTAGTTTGCTGGCAGATTGAAAGCCTGCGTCTACCGCCCTGTGTCACCCAGTCTGGCGATACCTGCGTGCGGTTGGAGCAGCAGGTGGCTGGCACACTGGCCAGCATGATACTGAGACCATTATTTATACATAGCAGTCCTCTGGGTGCACAGCAAAGCCGTGTTTGCCCACCTCAGACGGAGAGAATGGGGGGGGGGGGGGGGGGGGGGGGGGAGATAGGTGGCATCCTTGGCTATTTTCTAATTCTGGAAATATAGAAGACACCTATTTTTTATGCTAGAAATGTACTGCATTGGAATAACTTCTAAAATCTAGGATTCATATTCTGTGTGAGTGAGGATCCTGAAATTGTGAGGTCATTAGTAAGTTTACTGTTAAAATCCGCCCCTCTTTAGTATACTGTGTGCATGCAGTATATGTGTGTGTGTGTGTGTGTGTGTGTGTGTGTGTGTGTGTGTGTGTGTGTGTGCTGTTTGCGTGAATTCATGCGTTTGTCTGTTTACTGTGCCACCGCTGGCACAAGTTGGAGCCACAGGAGTGTGAAATAACAAGCACAAGAGGGATTTCACGCCTTCACAGAGCTGAAAAGATATATATATATATATATATATATATATTTATTTATTTATTTTTGTCAGAAAACTCTGCCCATTTTTCATCCCCCAACAAACTTTGTTTACTTCCCACTTCTCACAGCCTACCTATTTCCTAAACCCCAAACCCCCACCACCTCTCCCAACAATTAAACGCCATCATTATATATGGGTTCCCACGGGTATGGTGTGTCCAGGTTTGCTGATGCTACATCCCCCCCGGCCTGTTTTATCGCCATTATCAATGGCACACGGTGCATCATTAGGAAAAGACAAACAGCCCTGTTTTCATTTTGGGGAGGGAGGGGGAGACAAACGCTGACACATAATCAATGCTCGGTTTCCCATGAGCACCTAATTAGTGTGGACACTTGTGCACTGTTGAAACGCAGGCCGGATCTCTTTGTCTGCCGAGTCGATCAGGTGAGATGCATGAGGAGACACCTTCAGAGCTGATAAAGTGTCAGAGAGGTGAGGAGTAAACACATAAGTGACACTTATGGTCTGGCACGGCATCACACACCCACCGAGCGCTATGGTTGGATGTGATGTGAGCTTTATTGTCCATGAAGCGCTTCACACAGTCACCTTTCTTATCTAATAAATACTCCTAATTTATAATATATGCATTAATATATGACATTATGTTGCTTTGAAATTAATATTTTTAAGGCTGAGCTTTCATTCAGTTAGCTATCAAACAAGGTCAGGAAACAAGTGCTAAATGTGGAGTGCCATGCAGACGGCAGTTTTTCAAAAAATGACTCGAAGTGAATTTCTGAGTATTCTATGAAAAAAAAAACTGAAGCGGTGGGTAAAAAAAAAAACTAAATGTCCAATCCTAGTCTATAACCTGTTAGAGTGACACTTGCGAATTTTCTCTGTGGACAAGGTGGCAGTACAAACACAGATAGACACCGAGGAATAAAAGGGCCTTCTTGTGACAAACTTTCTGGAAATGTCAGCCTTTCATGCTGTTAAGAAGACCTATTTCATATCTATTACAGCAGGCATTCTGTGTCCGATATTTCAGATTTCAGTCCTCCTGCATTATTCCCCCTACCTCCTCTCTCCCTCTTTTGATGTGACAGAACAAACCGCGACCTATTAGGATTAAGGCTTTGAAAAGATCTTTGAAGCCGCTCAAGGTTCCTTTAAACTGGGGAATGACAATATGAGCTGTGTGGCAGCAGATGCTGAATGGAGTGATTGCTAGTCCTCCTTGGCGAGGTCTGCTCTGCTGTCACACAACGCGCGGGCATGCAAACACGTGCGCGCTCATCTGTACACGCACACGCACACACACACACACACACATCTTGCAGCATCCACCCTTTACCCAAAGCACCGCAGCTGTCTTTTTACAGTACATGTATTGTGCTCACAAATGCTGATTTGCTTCAGCACTTTCCCTTCTTCTTTTTCTTTTTTTTTTTGCAGTGTTTTGCTGTGGATTCTCAGGGCTGTGTTTGGCTCTGAGCCTCTGCTACTAAATCTGAACTGCTGCCCAGGATGAAAACAAACAAACATCACAATACGTTGCATTTTCACCCTTAATGATGTATTTCTCTTCAGGACACAGTTGAAAAGCATTGTGAGAGGCAGGATGCTGTAATGTGATGGACAGATGGACGGACGTGGACTGCTGGGAAGTCGATGTCTGTATGAGTGTGTGCGAATGAGAGTTTTGTGCCTGTCTAAAATATAATGCCGTTAAGTGGGAGCAATTTATTTGGCTGAAAATGATCAGAGTTCAAGGTGTCTCATTTTTCTCTCGAAAGCGCACAATAATTTTTATGGGGGGGGGTTTTCTTTCTTTTTTTTTTGTGCAGTGCCTGAGCACTGACAGAGCATCTGATGATGCTGGAATGATGGAATGCTACGGTGATGCGGAGGAGAGCAAATTAAGTACAAATGACATCCTGAATGTCGCCTATACACTTTACTTCAGTCAAACAGACATGGCAGAGTGCAAATACCACTGCCATGCATCCCCCTCAATCAAAAAAGAATTTGGCTTTCTTTTATCTAATCACTCCTCTGACTATCTCTTATCGTACCTGCCTCACCCCCTGAGGTAGCAGAGGACAGATGTGATATCAAATATTCAAACCGGGTGATTCCTGGAGAGATTTATCGTGGCAAATTTCACAGGCGATCCCATTTAGATATTCACCACCTGTTTTGCGTGGTGTCGGGGGTTAAACATGCCCTGGTGTGAGATGTCACCGCAGAGACAGTCACTACAGATATGGCTGGTCGTCGGTGGAAATGAAGCCATGGGGCAGGCAGGGTGAAAGGCTTCTCGGTGCACAGTCAGAGAGACGAGTTCTCAGGGAGCTGCCACCATAGAGCACACATTGATCGGCCATTGCATCTTATCTGTGTGACTCTAGATTAAAATGCTCAACATTGGCTCCCCCCCCCCCCCCCCCCTCTCTCTCTCTCTTTGCCAGGCTGAAGGTCTTTTCTATATCCCTGAGTGGAGGAGCTCTAATCTCCCCATGAAGTAGTGGGAGCCTATCACTGGCAGGAGAATGCACAGTTCTCGATGCAGGAAATAAGAAATGGGGTGAGCGCAGAAATTAACAAGCTTAAAACGCTCCCTGGCTTAAGAGTAACTTGAATGATAATCAGGTTCGATCCTCGGCTGTTTTCTCTCCTGTTTTTCATTGTTATTTTTACCCTTCCTCTTTCTTCTTCTTCAGGCACTGTTATCATAATCCAAACAATTGGCTGTTGTAACTGTATGTGTCCCTCTTGTGGGAAATGGCAGTGAATCACATCCTCCTGGGTGTTGTTTAAAGCCTTGTCCAAATGAGCAGGGAAGAGTTGAGGCTCTGACAAAAAACAGGCAGGAATAAAAGGGGAGAAAGCCTGGGCAGACAGACGGACGAGCCCCGGGCTCCAGGGCTTTGACTTTGGCCAAACAAACGTTTGTTTTTCAAAGTGTTTTTATAGTCGGATGGATTAAGGAGGATGTGGACCAAAGCAACCCCCCCCCCCCCATACACAACCACCCCTGCCCATCCGTGGTCTTGTCAAACGGTGCATTGAAAAGAAGGGTCGCACCTGTTAGGGCAGCCCAGAGGAGCAGGACCAGGATGATATTGAGCAGGGCTTTGTGGGTATCAGAGTCAAAACAAAGCTGTCAGCCAGGGCTCATTCATCTTTGATGTTCATTGATGAGGAAACTGGTGGGCCTCAACAGGGCATTGTTTCCTCTAAGTGGTGCCCATTGATAGCCAGAAAGCCACGTTTGTTTTTAGTCTCTGACGGGTGGAGCTAATTTTAAAAGGCTTAATGGCGCATTTAACCGGTCCAAAACACTGTGCTTTGGATCCCTCCTTGCACCATTGGCTCGGCACTGTCTTCCTGCTTCCTAAATGGCCTATAAACAATAATAAAATGCTAATCATGTGTGAATGGCCAACACCGGTGGGCATGCATGGATCGTCAAAATCCCCGGCTCTTCTGAATGCTTGCCTGTGACAAATCTAGATCCAGAAAACAAGGGGCTATTCGCCTGCCATCTTGTCTGCTTCCTGGCCCGTTCTCCACCTCTCCACTCTCTCTTTGTCATAAAAACCTGGATAGCCTTCATAAAGCGCATTTCTCAAGCTATTGTTCCGCTAATCATATCCTCTCCAACAATTTCAGGATGTGACAAGATAAGATAGGGAATATTAATGCCGTATCGCCTCATCTAAAATTATGAAAATGCATGGGTGGTGGGGAGGGCATCTCGGGAGGAAATAGAAAATCAATTTGAAGAACTTCCATTTTTGTGTATTGCCTTGAAAAGAAAACAGTCGTTCTCCATGTTATCTACCTAAAATCCAATTAGAATCAGGTTAATTTAGTGCCAACAATTTCAAAACGTTATCGTATTGTCCTATCAGCTGGTGTCTTTGAGTGCTCTCTGTTTGTAAGGTGTAACTGTTCAAATTTAATCATGTCAGATACCATATCTGACTGATGCATGATCTTGGATATCACTTGCACACTGGTGAATGCAGGAACAGCACATTAATTAAATCCTCAATTATAATAAGCTTACAGTGTGGTCCACCTTTGAATACACAGAATGTTACTGCTCTGCAGATCCTTCTTCTGTAAAATGACGAGTTAGTTACCATTCAACTCTCAGCTTAACCTGATTTCCCTTGTTCTTATCTCCACACATCTCCATTCTACGTCTTTTCACAGAGGCGCAACTTTCAATCAAATCTAATACAAGATAGAGATCCTCTTGTTCATAGTGAACACTCTAGAAATATTTTTTTTAGTAACTAATTCCCGTTCTGAACCTGGTCTGTGTTAATGCTCCGGAGCTACTTCAGAATTATTCCTTGTCATTAGTGAGTCACCCTCAAACAGTTCTAAAATATACTGTCAATTTTTAGCGTTTTTTGTGCTGGATGTTGTGAGAGCAGAGCTTTTTATAAACAGTCTATGTGCAGAGTAAAATCTGAAAACATTGCATCCATCCTACCTGGTTTTTCTGCAGTTAAGATTTTTTAGTCAATGTTTTTCAGAAAATGAAACTAAATTTGCTGTATTACTTTTCACATTTGTGGCATTTTTATATATATGTTTGCATGATTTTCTTTTCATATATTGCATGTTGGCTATTTCAGCGGTCTATAAAGAAATCAACACACTCATCAGACCTAAATTCACAACTTTTCAAAATAAAAGCTCTGTAATCCAGCTGGATATAAAGCATATATTGCACCAACAAAACCAAAGTTGTGCTTTTAATTTGAAAAAATGTTGCTACCAGAACATTGGCAGAGAAAGGCAGCCCTGGTACCCGTGAATCAAATTATCAAAATGAGCTGGCGGGAAAGATAGTATTCCTAGCAGGCCAGTTTTAACCAGTGAGCTCCAAGGACAGAGATGTAACATGTTCCACTCGGTCCACAGCTGTCGCCAAACTACCCCACCCCCATTGACTGTAAGATGCTGTTCACATGTATATTTACATTTTATTAATATTGAACGTATCATGTGTTCAAATAGCACTAACTTTGACACTGCCCTTCAGCAGGCACTTAATAACACACATGCCGCAAGTGTGAAGCCGCTAAGATGATATATGCTTTTCACATACTGACAGAAAGACATTTGTGTAATTAGTAGGTAGATAGCATGAATACAGTGCATGATCTTTATGGTTTGCGAGTTTCAAATGTTCCGCTGCAGGTATATGTTCATAATTTATCAATATTGATTCTTAATGCATGCAATATGACTGTGTCTTCCTCAAGAGCTGGCCCCATATTGTTGTGCAAAATCAAGGACCCTTGCCGTGGCTCAGCACAGGGGTGTATCGAGGCTGCACGGCCACATCTTATCTTAAATAAGAGTCTCTGTTTACACCTTCAAAGCTGCTGGAGGAAGACACTCTCACTGAGTTTTTTCCCCCCCCTCTCCCTCCTGATTGTTTGCAAGCTTGATTCGCCTGGATTCTTAAATGATAGGCTCATACAGAGTCCCAGACTTTGTTTACGTGGCGTGGTGGCGTATTGCTTCGGCTGCCTCCTTAAGCGTGAGGAGATATGCAAGAGCAATCAAATATTTCTATGGCTTGCATAAATGATGGTGGATGGGAGAGAAAGTTTTGAATTTTTCACTCCTCATTTGTGGTTCAATTGCCAGCGTGTGTATTGCCTGTTTTTCCGGAAAGAAAATAGATGGCTTTGTCACTCAGTATGCATAAACTGTTGGTGCGTTTGTTGTACACTGTCAACGGAAATGATAGCAATTCTATTTGTCTTTCGAGGAAGACATTGTTACAAAGTCTGAATGGTATTTTTCATGAAAGGGATTGTCCATTGTGAAGTTATTTTCCCCCCAAGACATTATATGACATATCTACATGAAACCTTTCAAAATGCTGGGACCCCTGTCACGGTGTGATATGTTAAGAGGAAAAGAAGAAGAAAAAGAAACTTGACATTTAACGTGAGCACATATACACCTACGTTATTATTGATTGTAACACGTTATCCTGTTTTTTCTGCATACACTGTGCACACTTCAGAAGCAAAAGCTTGATACAAGTGCAGAAAAATGATGTGATACTCATCCAACACTAATACTACACCTTGAAAATACAATTTGTCTGACTGTCGCACATGCAGCCCATTCAGATCCACCTTGCAGTCTTGTATCATACAGCACTTGAACCAAACATATATTTCTACCAAGGCGCGGAAGGATTGTGTCCTGTGTTTGGCGCAGAGGAGGTGTGTCCCCTTCTATGTTCACGAGAGAGGGCGAGAGAAGGGGTGGCGGCGGCAGCGGTGGCGGGGGTACCTCTCTTTTGTTCACTCCCCTCTCTAACTGGTAGTGTTTGACTTCCCCCAGCCAGGAGTGGGTAATTCTGGAGCCCTGTGTGAGGTTGTTAGATCACTGAGGCCCAAGACAGCACCATTCTTTGCAGACCCTTGACAGCAAATATGTGGTAATGATATTGTCTCCTGCTGGGTAATAACACACAATTCAGACTGCCACATACTGCAGTCGCCGGGGAAAAAATAGAGGGGAGAGGAGAGGGGAAAAAAAAGAATTACACTGAAGTACTGGAGGAAAATGACAGGAGAAATGTCTTCAACCTGAAGTGCTATATTGAAGAAATTCACTCCTGCAGGACACTGCAGTGGGAAGAACTGTTTTATTCTGCACTTCTCAGAATGATTTTGCCCCAGAGTACAACGACCACCACTACCTGGAATTGGAACAAGGTGGTTTCTTCATGCAAACAATTTCTGAGCAATTCTTTTCCTTTATCCTGGATTTATTTATTTATTTTCTAAAACGATCATTATGTTTTCACTTGTTGGCACACGGACACAATAGTCTGGCCCCTAAATTCTAAACACTGGGATTAGCAACTCTGCCTGTGTAACAAATACCATGGCTTCAAATGACTAAAAAAGTCCTTTGTGTGCATATTAACACACTGCATAGTTAGTGTTTAGCATAAACAGCATTTTCTTACCATGGAGACCTTCCATTGTTAACCAGACCACACTGGCAGCTTCAACCTTGACCTTTGTGTTGCTCCACTTGGTACTCGGCTTGTAACTGTCAACACCATCCATCACCGGCCAATCAGGTCCTGGGATGAGGGCCGGTCCCCCTGCTGTACTGTGAAATTGTGGCATGTGATCCTTAATGTGCGTGAAGTAGACAAGGCCTTGACACAATGCATCAGTCGTCAAGGGGGGGGGCTCCTCTGGGCTAGTCTATTAGCCTCCCGCTGTGCCCCTGGCTGCCTGGATTTATTCCTATAGGGATAAGTTGGACTAATGGTGTTATGTCTGCATCCCTCCGAGACACCGGCCTCGGCCCTGCTCAGGCCTCGAGCCGGCTGTCAATCAGAGCTCATGACCAGTTCGACAGGATGTCATGAAGCTGGCATACTGTATCTGCCAAGTCCAGCACACCCCTGATACATAAACATATTTTCGTCTCCGTTTTTTCGAAAGAAAAATAGCGAGTGGCAGCCATGGAGGCCATTTGGGCATCCCTCAGCTCCAAAATGAAACCTCTTTTCACTTCGTCAAAAAATTATCTTCTCTGGTCTCCACTGCTAGTGTCCATGATCTTAGATACAGACATTGCCTCTCTGCAAAGCATGCGAAAGAGAGCGCGAGGGAGTGACTCCCGCTCCTTATTCATACATTTGACTGCCAGAGCAGCATTGTGCAGTGGGCTAAAATAAATGAGAGCACCGTGAAAAAAGGTAGCCTTGATACCGCACGACTGGGTGAAAAAGGGAGGCATATTGAAACGGAAGAATTCATCTTTTCTATCAGCCCCTCCGCTCACGAGTTGAACCAGGTATTCAAATGGGTTCAATCTCCGCCGTTCAGATTTGCATAACACAGACAGATGAACTCAAGTGATTGAATTGGGCGAGCTGGAGGGAGAAAAAAAGGGAAGAAAATGAATTTCCAAGTGAATTAGGAAATGATGGAAAAAGGCAAAGGGTATATTACTTATTTTTCACACTGAAATAATTACAGAATTAACCTTTCTTTCCACTGTGACAGCCCTCTAAACCCTCTCTATCACAATGAATTTGATGCTCTGGACTTGGGGAAAAAAAACTTGACTTTTTCGACAAATAAATCAGCGGTACATATCATCGCCACAGTGGGCGATTTTCTCTCGCCGCCAAAACCAGCATCTGTTTCACCATTGACCCTCTCTGGTCAGCTGATCTGCACCGATCGGCTATAAGCTCCTCAGTGTTTTGTTGTGTATCGGTGATGTAACACTAATGCCCGTGCACCCTCCTCTGTGACTGGCAGTCACCACTATAGAGTGACAACACTGCAGGAGGGGAAAAAGCAATTTCATGGTTCACTTTGTGGTTAATGTGCTGCTGTAATCTTTAGAGAGGCCTGTCCTTTTTTTGTTTAAGTTTCACAGAATAAAGGGTTGGACTACCGCAAACTCAGGCCAATTAATCATTGGGTTAAACAGTGGCAGGAAGCCATCTACTGGGAATGGGCCATGGTGAAAGTGTGTGTCTGTTTGAGTGTATGTGTGTGTGTGTTTGGTGAGTTATTTAAAATGGAGACAGTGTTTCATTTTGTTGGTGCTGATGCTGACATCAGCTGGTGCATATGTATTTACCTGAGTGTGCAGTATGTGCTTTTTAAAAGGGGGTGGGTCCCTTTTGTGTGTGTGTGTGTGTGTGTTTGCCATGGTCACACACTCAGGTAAACCTCTCTAATTGCTGCAAGGTGCATTAGCAGTCAGCCACCTCTCTCTCTGTCTCTCTCTCTCTCCCTCGCCATGTCTTTGTTTTTCCTCTCAGTGCCAGTCTGCGGGCCAGAAGACAATCAGACCAGAAGGGTCATTTTCTGCAAGAGCTCACCTCCCTTCTCCGAGCCTGCACCGCTGACAGGCTCACGCTCGGCAGGAGCCCCAAATTAACACTTGACGTGCGCAAGGCTCAGCCCTGATGAGGCCGCGGACAGACAAAATGTCACAAAACAAACACTCCATCATTTTTGCTTCATTTCCTTCGCCGTTTGGAGAAACACACTCACCTGGAGGGCTGGAGAGCGGCTGTGGTGACATTCAACCCCCACCTCATCCCTCCCCATCTGTTGTCGTGGATCAGCCCCGGTGCCTATTGGCCAAGGTGAGAGGCTGAGACTGAATAGAAATGGAGGGATCTGGTGAATAGGTAATCATTCTCAGGAAGCATCTGGAAGTAGAGGTGAACTTTTGGTCAAACCTTGGGTTTGGATTAATTAGCGGAGCTCTTTAAACTTAATTCTAAAAACATATCTGGAGAAACTAAATATGGCTGGTATTGTTTGGGTTTTGTGCTAAATCAATACTTTTAGGCTACATCGATAATGCTACATTTTAACTCTATGCATCAACTCTGCCGGAGTTGTACCTGCCGACCACATTACTCCTGGAGTTTAAGAGCTGCTAAAACAGAGAAGTTTGAACACCGGCTGCGTTTTAGTCTGGACGGGCAAAAACTAATTTACAATAATGACGTAGACACTCATAACCGCTTGCTGATTGGTTCTGTTTGGTCACAACGTAGCCTTCGCTGTCAGGCCAATATCACATGGATAATCAATTACAAGTGTTGCTGACCCTGTTGTCTTTGATAACAGCTGTTGTGCAGTTAAACTCTGCATTTTACAATGATACAATTGTTTGTATGTGTAGGGGACGAGCTATTATTTGAGAACGGACACGTGATGTGCTTTTCAGTTGTGTTGGTATGAACGGGGATTAAAACTGATACGTGGACAGAGATCGTTTAAGTTAGAAACATTGTTTTCAACAGTTTTAAGTATACTTCACTTAAATATACAAATAAGTGCAAAACTCTTTCTGCATTCGTCTGCTTTCAAATATTTCCTGTGGGCCGCCAGGTGCTTCATTAAGTTTGTCATGCTCCTCCCTTCTCACAGAATTGTTATAAAACATTTGTGCACGTCCCGTTGGAATTCTCACCTTGTGAAACACAGCTTACTTTCGATTGTATGCGCTGCCAGAGCCATTCAGAGAGTGTGTTGCCATCAGAGTTAAGTGTAATGTTCATTGGACACGAGCAGTGATGTTTATGTTGCCTGTAAGCAAGGCAGCACCCAAATAAAGCATTTAAATCTGCATTGTGATCTGGTCCAGTTAGTACCGGCCGTGCAGGAACCAATTTCAAAAACCCTACCTTCCCTGCAGTGATCAAAGTTTTGTTATTGTTTTAGACAATTTTAATTCTTCATTTTTACGCATCCATTGCATTAATCTCTCTGCCATGGCAAAGTAAACGAATTGTTTTCTCTGAGCACTTCGACAACAGCCCTCACTGAGGATGTGCACAGCACAGGGACTCAACGCTGTAGAGTAGCATGATACTATTTGAAGCCTACTTCAAATACAGTGCCCCCAGCGAGTTCCGATAGCGCCAGTGTCTATTTTATTATTTGCTTTATCTCTTTGTTGCGTGAGAGTTTATTTGTTTACATGAGAGGGGATTGGAGGTTTGGTGATCTGAGCAAATTGCAGCAGAAAGTACTTCAGATGGGAATGACTGTAATTAGCATGCTCTTAAATGTGGAACGCTCTCCTGATGTTTTTGTTTACGCGGGGCAGCTGATCTGTGACTCCGTGCGGGGGTGGACCACAGGCAGGTTAAAATCACTTGTCGTGCCAGAGATCATCATTATGAGCTTAGAATTGGTCAGTGTTGAGGAACAATCGATGCGGCGCCAGGTAGACACTCTACGCCCGGCCTATGCCGCGGGATTTTGTGTGTAATTATGTATTTATAGTTATGTTTTCCAGAGGGGATAATTTGAAAACACGAGTGCATTTATGTGAGTATGTTTGCATGTGGTCATGGTCGTATGTTTTGGCTCATTTTTTTCCTCCCCGTTTTGTTTATACTGAACTGTCTTTCCCTAATCTCTGCATCTGCACCCAAGCATATGCTCCATGACAATCATTAAGAGTCAATTAAGAGTTTGCTGGTGTGCCCAGTTATTCAGTGAGTGATTACATTTCACTGGAGGATAATATCCAGGTAAATTAAGATTTCCATTTAATTCAGCCCTGGTTCGTCGCTGCATCTCCATTTCACATCATGGAACAATTGAGATCTTATCACGGATTAAAGTGGGGGATATTACACCTAATTTAAAATATGCACATCTATGACTGCATCCACAGCTTAAGCAGCTGCCGTGAAAAAAAAAAAAAAAACGAAAGAAGAGGAAGAGCGAAACCATTAAGTGCCTCACCCACAAAACTCAAAAGTCTGTGAGATACAATTCTTCAAATTGGCAGAGGAATTCAGGGTGGAAACGCCCGCCTTAAAGAGTTCTCAAGAGAGATGAAGAGCGGCAGCTGAAGAGAAGGAGACATGCCGACAGGAAGTTGGGAGACGCTGAAAAGGGGGTGCTGTGGTAGTCAGGTGACAGTGTGACAAAGTTGCGCTTGTTCAAAAATGGAAATCTTCCCAGACTTCCTCCCTCTCTTGCCCTTGCTCCCTCCCTCAGCCCCTGTAGGACCCACTGCAAACGCTAAGCTCCAGCATCTGAAGTGGCAACACTTGAGATGGTGAAAGTGACAACATCTTAACATAAGCTGAGGGGGCTAAAGTGAAAGTCAGTGAGAACCCCCCAACCAACCTCTCCTTCCACCCTCATCCTTCACTCCCTGCACTGTCATCCCTCCTCACACGTCCCCGCCCCTCACCCCACGCCTAGGCCAATCGGTGACCACGCTGTGGCTGCTTGGGCAAAAAGTTACAGGTGTAGAGCAGGAAGGTGACAGGGCAGGATTTACAAAATGAGACTAAAAGGTGAAAGGTTGAGAAGAAAGAAGGGATCTCTCTCTCTCTCTAACTCCTCTCTTTCTATGTTTCACTGTCATCGTTGGTCCTCCCTTCCACTTCCAGTCACAGGTGCCTCCAAACAGAACTGGAAGCATGTAATCCGCCCAAATCCAGCCTCTTCCGAGGAGTGTAAAACCAGGAATGTTCTGTGGGGGTCACTGGATTAGACAGAATTCATGGTGGTAGCTTGGCTTGAGAGGCGGAATTAGAGGAGTCGGGGGGGAAAAAAAGGGAGAGGAGACTGAACTGGTTTTGTATTAAAATGAGCTTACCAGGTGGTCTCCCTCCCAAAAGTGGACACAGTGTGTCAAGTAATCTGAAAAGCCCCCGGGTGTTTGTTGCTCATTGGCCAGAGGCCTGGTAAAAAGAGAGAGCGAGGGACTGAGAGAAAGCGAGAGAAAGAAGAGTTGGGGTGGGGGGGCTGGCTAGGGAGGTGGCACTGATGTGGCCATTGAGGCCTCAGTGAAATGTCTGTCAGGCTTGGTTTACCACAATCACAGCAGTGATTAGGCCTCTTTTGATGACAGGTTTAGTTTTCTGTCCATTGGCAAGAAAGTGAGAATGGACAAGAGAGGAGGGGAGGGGGTGGCGGCGGTTTGGGTTGCATTGGGAGACTTTAGGGGTGGGCGTTTACGCACTGGTGCAGGAAAACGGGAGGGGTGGAGAAGAAGGGTGGTGGTGGGGTGTATATTAATGTCTTGCACCGGGGAGCTCCTACGTAATTTCCCAGCGGGTCGCGGGGTCAGGTTTGTATTTAGTTAGTGGTAATGATCTTGTTAGGGATCTGAATGGACCACCGTCTAAGCCCATTGAGGACAGCGAGTGTGCCTCCCCATCCCCCACCTCTGGCTGCCTTGTGTGGGCTTACACAGCCCGTGAACTGTGATTAATGGACTTCCAGGGCTTAATAACTTGCAAAACAGTATTAAACAAGGGAGGCCCTGGGACAATCGGAGGGGCTACCCAGGCGGAGTAGAAGGTGGCTGTAAACAGTGCCCGGCAACAATTGCAATGCATGGAATTAACTGAGATGGGCCACTCACAATGCTACAGCTGGCTGGTGGCAGGGAGCCAGGCCCTGGGAGAGAAAGCTCCACTGGTGCTTCCAGGTGGCCCAGACCAGGCCGGGCCTTTTCAGTTTTGTAAGTGTTAAAAAATAGAAGGGGGAGAAAAGGCTGCGTTTGTGATGGGGAGACAGTGAGAGGAAGCCATTGAGCAGAGACAAGAAAGAGATTAAAGAGCACAGAGAGTGATAAGCAGATAATGGGGGACACATTCAATGGAACAAGTAATCCTTGACACGCAAGCGCAAATATGAAGCCCTTTGTCTCTTGTGGGTAATTCAGGCCAGAACGCGTAAAGTGGCCGAGCAAGAATAGAGATCCACATAAACAAGTACACAGGGACAGATAAAACACACTCATCTGAGTGCACACACACAAACATACACATTTCGTCACCAACTCCCACACAGCACACAGCTCCTGCTCGTCTTATATTCCCCCCTTTTTCCCACCCTTGCGCCCTCTTATCTGGAAACAAATGATCCCAGCATGGAGTCATGAGTACTGATGTGTTCAGACCACCCTCCACTCTGTCACAGAGCTCGTCTTTTCTCCCAAGCATCCGTGTGTGCATTTTATGCCTCTATAATGTCTCTCGAACGTGTAAATATAAGCAACTGGGGAACACTTGTGCCGAGGGGGAAAAGCACTTTTCAATGGAAGTGACATCAACTCTGGTCTGTTGAACGGATGATGTGCACATGGATTAAATAAAATCAATAAAATTAAAACTTGTGCTTTGTGATGAGTGAGTCACACATTTTTTAAAATACAATTTACACGGTTAGTTTTGTTTCTGATTGCCATTGTTGAGGGGAACACAAAGCCTGTGTAATTTTAACAACTGCAGAGAATAAATACTGGCATAAAACTGCAAAACTGCACAGTGTGCGTTCAATTACATGCAATTATAAAACAATTTGAAAAGAATTTGTTTAGAACATGAACAGGTAGTTTCTACCATCCTGAGGCATGTGAGTCACTATTGTTTTAATCCCTTAATCACTCTTTACTTATATTAAACTGGAGCAAAAATGTTTACATCAAATGTAATTAAAACAATTTTTTTAAAGTTTCTCATATTTTGTCTTGAATGATCAACAAAAATCTAAATGATCCACATCGAAAAAAAAATGGAATAATTGCCTGTAAGAAAAAGCAGCACACAGATGAGGCTTATCTCTTGCCGCTGTTTGACATTCTCTCCAGTGTGTTTGGTTTTTCTCGACAATGACTCATCTCCAAATGAGTGACACTGGGGTCATCCTAATCTGCCTTTATCGCAGATCTGAGACGAGTCGCTCAAAAGCTCACTTTTCCATTCACTCCGTCGCAGAAGTCCAATATGTGACCAAAATATTTGCCCAAACCCTTAATACTTAATCAGCAGCTGAGAGGTTATTCAGCAACACAGTCTGATGCAGGTCAAAAACACTTGAGCCGACGCTGACTTTGAAAACACGAGGTGATCAGTTGATTTAAGATATTATACGTCTACTTACTAATATTACAAATGTATCTAAATCAAACTAAATTATGATGTTTAATGTGAGTGTGCGTGGGAATACATACTATTGCATTATCTCTCTATATCCCTCTGTCACCTCACAGCTGTCGCCCGTCCCACCCCGCCCCGCTCGCCCCGCTGGCCCTCTCCTGCACCAGGGTGTGGGTGCAGTGGGGGCCTTGGCCCTGACGAGGCCGAGGAGGGATCCACTGCTGCGCTAAGCCTCTGGCTCCCTGCTCCCTCCGTCCCCACCTCCTCGCATCATGAATAATGGAACAGAGAAATACATTTATCTTTTGATAGCCCCCGGCCCCCTGGCTGAGACCGTCATTCGGGTCTGGCCCAAAACCACCACAGCACAGAGGCTGAGGTTTCTGAACATCCACCCCCCCCCCCCCCCCCAGCCCGCCCTTCCCTGTGCCGCTCCACCCGTGATTGTCTCTGCTCCTTTTGAAGTCGGGCGCTTCTTAGTGTCCTAGAGATGGGTAATCAGGCTTGATTTTGGAAGGGTCAGGCCATCTTTTGAAGAGGCGGTTGCCACCCCCCCCCCCCAAGTTCGACCGAGGACGGCAGTGTTCGTGGTCTGGGCAAGAATTACTGTAGTTTCATTAGACGTGTTCACTGCCTAGTTTTGAATTTAACAGAGTCAGAAGAAAAGAGATGAAGAGAACAACTTCGTCATGCTTGGAATATTGTAGGAGGATTATGTAAGTAGACAGTAAAGCACCAGCTGGGGGGTAATTGTAAGGTGGCAATTTAATGTTTACTTGTATACAACTTTAATGTCACTGAAATGGGAAGCCTTGAGATAATAAAATCAAATAAAATGAAATACTCCAGGATTGGATTAAGAAAATGTAGGATGTGTACCTCTTCTCTCGGTTTTTCATAATGTAAATAGTCCTTGTTCGAATGGCGAACATGGCTTTGCATATATTTTCTATAAACTTGATAAACTATAATAATACAAAATTACAACAAAAAAAATACAACAGAGATTGAGGTGCTTCACAATAAACTAATATTGTGTATTTAATTGTTATTGATGCTAGAACTAGATATTTGCATCAGATAGCGTTTCTGTTGTGGCACTACTTCTAATAAGACGCCGCGATTTTAAATCAGGCCCTTAATGCTCTACGTATCGGTGCACCATAATGTGGGAATAACAGCGTCTCCCTCTGTTTAACTAGGATCAGGGGGATTTCAGTTACACATGTGTATGTGTGCAGGGCTCTGGGGAAGGAAAAGTGTAGCTGGATACCTTAACCCTCTGTTTGTCTACGCTGATTTAGGGCTCAAACAGCCCTCGCTGCGACACCTGCAGCAAACACAGACAGGAGAGGGACTGAATCCGCCTGCAGTGGCTTTCAGAGTCATTTGTTCCACTCTGTTGTTGGTTTATGAAACAATTATTCACACAATAATCAGTTATTGTTGTGTTAGGGTGCTCTGAGTTTGTCTAGACTTAACTGTATTTCATAAATTATGTCTTTTTTATTGCAGGGAAGCATTTGACTCACTAACCCTCTGAAGAATATCTTTAACAAAATTGTATTTTTATAACAGTAGTGATTATTTCATTTGATGCAAACAGTTACAAATGACACTTGTCACATATCCCCAAAATGTCTTAAAAATAAAGATAGTAATTGTTTTGTTTAATCTATTAATTCAATAATTCAGTTTAATTAATTTTTTTATAATTTATAATAGTTTATTTAATCATTTTCTATCTTTATATTTTTGGGAGCATTAATGTGAATGTAAATACTAGTATCATGTGTCAATGAAAAACGTGTTATTATGATTATATTTATGATTGTCAAATATGTATTTGTATTTCCCGATGCCTTGTGTTCCATTTCATCTTGCAACATTTTTATAAAATTCACTTTTTGGATCTGTTTATATATGACGAAAAATGAATAAGAGTCAACAATATCAAAGTATATTTCATTTTTTATAAGTCAGATATTTTATGACACTGACTTTTGATCAGATTATCTCATAACTTAAAAAAAAAAAAAAAAAACTTAGGGAACAAAACACACTCGAGAAACACTGAAGCGGACATCACTTTTTTTTTGCCAACAATAACAAGTTCAAGCACACACTTCTTCCCAACATGCCCCCTCCTCCCCCTCAGACACACGCACACACACACACACAAACACACACAGAAACCTAAATCTCTTTTCTCCGTATCCACACACACACACCAAACCCCTCTTACCCACCACTCCCCTGTGCCCAAAGCCTTCAAGCAGCCCCGGGCTTGTGTAGTCATGCGTCAGTTGCCCGGTGTCGGGGATGAGGCCTTGCTAGCCGCGGCTGGAGCTGGGTCCTAGCCAGCAACTCCTCAGCTCCCTGCTCTGCTCTATGGAAGGCAGAGAAGCTGAAAGCACCATTTATCATCACTTGTGTGGGCAGCATCACCACGGCAACGCTCAGGCTGGCAAATGCCACTGCTGTGAATACTAATGAGGCTCTTGGCAGGCCTGTGTTGGCGTCAATGGGGCCAGGGTTGTACTCTACGTGTGTGTGTGTTTGTGTGTGCCTGCGCGGGTGCTGGGCTCTAGGAGGGCTACAGTAGAGGTAAACAGTCCAAAGGAAATCAATTAAGTGTTTCCACAGTGTTTGGCAAGCGCTCTAATCTTCAGCACCACATTTTAAAATACGGACGAAATCTGCCTTTAATACCTCCTCTGCTTTCTGCATAACAATAAACAAGCAGGCAACAAGAAACAGCCGAGCACAGCCGAGCTTGACTAAGTCCTCCAGTCTCTACTTTGACAACACACAAGTGAAGTCATTACTGCAGAGTTCTTCGGCTTTCTTCAACATGTCTGTTCATGTCTGAACTTTGAATCACAAAACTAAATAACTATTGTTCCTTCCGTGTGTCATATTTTCTAAATGTAGAGTTTATTAGTCAGATGATTTGAATGGACGACGGGGAAGTGAATCCCTGGATAGAGGCTGGAAGTCATTGGAGCTAATGTGATAAAGTATCCGCCATGAACTGGGGCACACCTGCCATTCTGCCATTAACACTGGCTTTTAGTTTCAGCAGGACGCTCACCTGTCTGTGATGCTCTCTCTCTCTCTCTCTCTGTTCCTCTGTGACTCTCACGTTAGTTTGATGCTGTGAATAAATTGGGTTGGAGCATCCCTTGCTCTGCTCTTTATTGATTCGTGCACTTTGATTGAGCAGGGATCTAATCAATTCTTCAGTGGTAGTGAGACGCCAGAATGAAATTATTCTCAGGCAAACCCTTCAAACGACTTGTCATTAATTTGCCTCTTTACTGGCACTTGTTTGCTGGGAACGAGATGTGTTTTGGACTTCCTCTGTCTATTAGTGGGGCTGTGCTCCTGGGATTTCGATGGGCTGCTAAGCCTGGGGGGGGGTGTGGGGGGTGAAGAAAGAATGTGCGTGTTTGCGTTTTGTGCACAAATCTGTTTATGCCTATGTGAACCAGGGGGTGATTGGGCACACTATGCTTGCTCATCCTTACAAAGTGACTTATTAGTGCTAATTGGGAAGGACAGTTCAAACAAGCACAGAGGAGTGGTTGTCACACAAGCGTGACATGAGTGCAGAGAGGCAGGCAGTGCCAGGGCGCTCTTCCCGGCTTCAGCCCTCCCTTTCCCCCCAAACCCAGCCCACCCTGTGTCACCTCCTCCCTGGACCCCCCCACCCCAGCCTCCTGGTTGTCCCTGGCCTCCGGCCTGGCCCCGCAGAGTGGCCACAGAGTGGGTTCTTTGTGTGGACACGGCCATTAGCAGTCAGCGGACTTCAGAAATGTGAGCAGGACAAGGCAGTGGACAGAGGCGCAGACAGAAACACGGCTGTCTGAGACACTTAGGAAGTCAACAGCTGACGGAAGGGCCAGCACAAAGGAAGAGCTGCTGAAGCATGGGGAGCGTGATCTGCATAGAATATAGACCTCCCTCCTCTTGTTTGTGCACTTGGTGGAAAGCATGCACACATGCAAACATCTACATTATGCACATAAACACACCACACACCCCATTAGCTGGTGTAGAAGATGCACTGACACCACAACATGACAGCCATTGCCTCTGCCCCTGAACCCTTGAGTTAATAATGAATCAACCGGTGGTACATCGACACTGAGACCTTGTCCTGGAAAATGCTCCGTACTTCTATTTAGCATGTTTTTTTAACCAAAAGATGCTAATTCCAATGATTATTTAGAACCATAATAGCTGCAATTATATTCTGCGCAAACTGATATAAGGTATAAGCACCAATTAGTAACTGGTCATTATCTTAAGCATTGGGTGCAGGGAGAGTGAAGTAATAGGCAACCATTCAGTAACCCCTGCTCTGAAAAAAAAAACAGCATAGTGCCTCAGTAATTAGTGGAGCTTGTTTGCCTTTAGTCTTGAAAGTGGGTTGTATATTCTCTAACCTGCGTTGCTGCTTATTTCCTGCAGTCACATTTTCCGATTGTTGAGACAGGCTTGCTATTAATGGGCAGCATGAGGACAGTGATGTCTTTTAATCATTTTTATTTGCTTATGACAAGAGGGAGCTTTCAGTGAAGAGGTCTTTTCTCGGGGAATGGTTTTCATGCATCTGAACAGGTGCTATGTAATACCTCTTTTCTTCTAGTTATCTCAGATATGGACACAAGCGATGAAATAAATGCTTGTGCCAAAACAGCCAAATTTCCATACAAACACACACCAGGCTGAAAGAGGTGATATCATGACAATAGCGATGGAAGATTCCGGAATATATAAAACGCGCTGTGTTCAAATGGTGTATAATGGCGCTGGCCAAGGCTGTGTGCTGTGTGTTGTGCTTTCTCAGAGCCACGTCAGCGAGGATCACAAGAGCCGTATCAAAGCGCTCGGCCACCATACGAAATGTCTTCTCTCAGCAGGGGGTTGTGGGATTGTTGTCAGCATCCCGACTCTCTTTGAATGTCAGCCTCACTAACAGGGCAGTTGGACTACATGGCACTGCTGACAACACAGCAACACTTGCAACTTTTTTTCTTTAATTCACCTCCCCCTCCTTTTTTTTTTTTTCTAAACCCAGCACAGCGCCTCTCAGTGGCAAAGAAGATGAGAGGCACATGGACTATTCAGTAACACATTCGCTCCATCCTTGTGGAAGACACACCAAATGTGGACATGTGTTGCAACGCCGGGGCAGTGGGCGTTATTCAAGGCGGTGTACGCCGAGGGTTTTCTTTTTGTTCATGGTGACACATACAGGACTTAAAGAACATGTAGCCCAATACGCTGCCGAGCGTCGAGACAGCTGAGCACAACAGCTTTGTGCATAAATCAAGCGCACCCCAACACACTGGGCCTGCCTAATAGATGTTTAACTAAACCCCCTCGTTTCAAACAGTTTGACCCCAGTTCGCTAAAACACAATGTGAGAACTCCCCGAGGATTAGGCCCTGACCTCGCAGGGGAATGGAGGGAATGGCCCACACTGGCTATAAAGGAGCCTGCCATTGTGCTGTCCAGGCATGGGGGAGGACAGTGTGAGGGAGATACATGCCAGTGGGTGGAGATAGCGTTGTTGTAACGACATCTTGATGGAGCATCTTTCCCACCCACCAGAGCAGCACTGGCTCAGTATGTATTTTAATGAGGCTTTGTGTCTGCCCACATATAGCCCCTCCACTGACAGGGAACGTGTTAGCAACATGCTCACCCTTTGTCACGGCACCCAATCACATAATCGACTGGTCGGCTAGATTTATTCTCTTGACTCTGTGTGTGTGTGTCCATATGTGCAGGGACGTAAATAGTAAGAGTGACCATTTACAGACACTGCACTGCATAGTTGGCATGGGTTATAAAGCTGCTGGGGTGAACTACAAAACTCACGGAGCTTGTTGTGGCTGCCTTTGTGCGTGTGTGTGTGTGTGTTTGTGCGTGAGCATTGTGGAACATAAAAACTTCAAACTTTAACAAATCCAGTCACGGTGATAGAAGTACTTTGCAAAATGCTTGTCCTGAAGATTAATTTACCTTTCATATTGTAAGATCAAAATAATATTTTTTTTACTTTTGAAGCATAGTCTTTTCATTCCAAAGTGCCTCTATTGAGAACACGGTGAATACGTTCATCATGTTGGAGGGAGGCAGGGAGCGAGGGAGTGGGTTGGGTGATTTTATTTTCTAAGCGGGGATATGGCAGGGCTGGAGGATCCAATTGTGTGCCAGGATGCAATTCAGATTTTATTTTCTTAGTTGCTGACCTTGATCGGGGGAACTGCAGGGTCAGAGCCTCTCCAGTCTCTATTGTGGGCTCGAATAGAATGTTAATGAAGTGGTGCACTGAATATTAAAATGCAGAACTGCTTTCAACACCCTAGTCAGACTACCGTGGCATGTTGAGTGTTTTTGTTTCTTGCTCGGTGTCTGCCGCAGACTGGAGAATAGGATGGGTGGGGGATTGTGAAGCCATTCCACCGAGTCTTTTCTTCTTCTCAACTAGACGACAACCAAGTCTCACCAACCAGACGGAGTGAATGAATGAAGGGGCAGGGTTGGGCTGGGTGAAGGTAAATGGGTGATTTGTAGGTATGGGTGGTGGGTGGGTGTGTTGGGGTGTCACATGCGGCCCACAATTGGGTGCTGTGTGATCCTGAAGGTTTTTTCTCTGGGAGAGTACAATGGTCTATTTAGGGTGCACCCGGCGCCACGGTCCTCCTCGCTGGCCCCGGAAGTGCTTCATTTTGTTCGGAGGACAGCTGCACTGCTCTGTCTGTCTTCCCCCTGCCTTTTGATCGGCCTGGCATGCTTGAGAGGGGCATGAGAACTGATTGTTTTCGAACCTGGCCCACTATCAGCTGGGAGGATTGTTTATTGGTGGGGGGTGAAGCAGGACAAAGTCAACAAAGAGAGCCACAGGAGCCAACAGTGGGTTTTTGGGAATGTGCAGAGAAAGTCTTCAAAGGAAACAAGCATCTGCAGAGCTCCTCAAAAGCTACATCCGTACTAGGCTGTTTTCATTTGAAAAGGCATCAACACTGCTATGGATACTACTCGGGAGTTTCAGAGCCGCTCAGGCGGAGAAGTTTGGAAACGCTGCTGGCCGCATTTTAGTTTGAAAACTGGAGATGTTTGGAAACTAACCACGTGTTGATTGGGCTTTTAGATCACGATGTAGCCTTCGCTGATTCGTTAGGCTCCTATCACATGACCCCTTCCAGAAGAAAACAACCAGCGTTAGTCTCTTCTACCAGAGCACAACATGGATAATCAGCTGCTTCTCAGTTGTAGCCTAGCTCTTTCTGCAACTAACAACCGAATGCTTCCTGTTTACACCAGCACATGCATGCCCAGTATATGTGAGCAGTCACATGATATGTGTTTGCAGGCGTGTTAGTATGGACAGGGATTAAAAATGATACGAAGCCAAAACGAGATGTGGACAGAGACTGTTTCGGTTTGAAAACGTAGTAGTATGGATGTAGCCTTTAAGGCACTGTATCAGCACTATATAGCACAACCACCATCAATGGTTTTTGTCTCTGTTCACCACACTGAGCCAGAGTGGGCTCCATAGCATCGGCGGCCATCGCAGGATGGATCGCACGTCGAGAAGCATGAATATTAATTATCACACAAACAGAGCAAGTGAGTCGGTGATAATGGAACGCTGTATGACTGCCGTCTCGACAAGTGCTCACCGTGTTCTCAACACGCTCTTGAGGCTGTTTGTGCACTGTACTGTGATCTGTGTTCATATTTAAATCGCAACGGCAAATTGAATGCATCTGAACGAGGCAAAAAATGTATGTTTTAGAACTATTTATTTATCGAGGACATTTACCGGCAGTTTCACCCACAAATAAAGATAGAAAGGAAAATGTTCCACGTAAGCAAAAACGGGTAAGAACGAAAAAAAAATTAGGGAAAAATAGAAAGTATGTTAAGAATGGTGAGCCGGCTCAGTTTAAAACCAGAAACATACATCAGCGAACACAAGCCAGGATTTGAATAAATCTATTTATTGTTTGGCAGCTGTAGTTATCTTTATGCCTATCGAAGGAAGCTGCACGTTTAACGTCACGTAACTGACAAACTGAGCTGAGTTTCACCTTGCATTTGGTCTCTAAGTGGAAAAAAAGGGGTTATCCTTTTTTTCAGATGGGCTGAATAGCACAAATCCCAGAATTCATTTAGCCATTCCTATTTCTCTTTCATGGCCCTGTCGGCCTATACAAGGATGAGTGAGTTGTGGCCTCGCGCTAGCCTCCATCTCCCTGAAAGAGGGGAGGGAGAAAAGGCAGCAAATAAACAAACACGCGTCTTGGAGTTGCGTTTCCTTGCCTCTCCATCCTACTCATTTTGAAGCAGCTGCGCGAAGAATGTCAAAAATTCAGAGTGTCCTCTTTTCATATACCTTCCTGTCAAGTATTTCTTTTTTCCCTCAGGTTCAGATAGAAACCAATGTCTGATGACACATCTGAGGTACTCTGGAAAGGAAGAGCAAGAGAGAGAAAAAAAAGGGAGGAAGAAGATGGGCGTGTATGTTTCCCTCTGTGCATGTGTGCAGTGCATGCGTGTGAAGATGGTGCAGATGTCCGTGCCGTGGCGGGTCTCGCACACGCTGCTCAACATGCCTCAAAAAGAAGGGATTTTCCCTCTTTGTTTCAAATTTCACACGTCGTCCAAATGGGCACAGACATGCTTGCAAAAATAAATAAATAAATAAATAAATGGATGTATCAGTGGCCAACATCTGCAGATTATGATTAGCATTTGGAAATTGCGTCCTTGAATGAGATTTGGATGTCGACTGTCAGTCTTCTTTTATGAGTGCGACTCCCATTCTGGGGGAAGTAGAGGGTACCGCTTTGTCCCTAAATTGGCTACAATTTGGAGAGAGAAAGAAATCCTCTCCTCTGTCTTCTCCTCTGCCCGTTATGATGTGCCGTCTGAACAAGAAAGAGACACTATTAATTGTGCTGAATATGAATAGCTGCATTTGGTTAACCAGTTTCAAAGGGAGCTGGCCCAAAGGAACTTCTTTTCCTCTTTCCCCCTACTGTCTGTCCCTGCTTTTTCTTCTCCCTTTATCAAGATTTTTTTCTTCTCCCCTCTCTAATTTTACACTGAGTGAGCTGGCTGCTTTAGTGAGGCTGCATTATCTTATGTATTCAGCTTTCAGCTCCTCTCCCTCTCCCGATGAGGCGAGGCTTAATTGGGCTCTGGCTTTAAAGTCTGTAGAGCTCTCCACTCGCTCATAGAAACACATTCAGGGGCTGCTCATTCACTTCGAGTATGTGTTAGATGTACAAATATTATTTACTTTTATACTCCAAATCAAAAGGCACACACTTCCTGCCTCTCCACACACAGTCCGTGCAGGAGAATTCACAGTTCAATTCACTTCAGGGTGTTTTTTCCCTCTTTTTTCCTTCCTTCGTCAAACCTCTTTACAAGAATGTGCTGCTGCTGCTCCACAACAAAAGTATTATTTAAAAGGACTGCTTCATTACAATGTAGTGCTGCTGTTGATAAGGAAATATTAACAACCCTTTTAAAGGGTAGTAATTATTACATTGCCATGCAGTGGCACATAAACGAGAGAAGCAACAATATTTTTATTTTAAATAAGAAGAAGGCTATTTTTACCTCTACTCAGCTGACTTATGTGAATTGCTTGTAGTAGTTAGTATTTTAATGAGACCTTTGTAAACAGTAATTAAATGTTAGTGTATTTGTTGTGATTGAAAATAAAAAAACCCACAAAATTAACAGTGAAATGTAAAACAATTAAAACAAATATTCCTTTATTATTTTCTATTTTCTATTCAATTTGTTTCTCTGTGTGGAAAAAAAATTAAAACACTCACACACACACAGAAAAAAAATAGACACAGATGACAGAGGTGGAAAATTAAGGTTTCACCTTTTGGAGATCAGGTAAAGGGAAGAGCTTCTCACACACACACACACACACACACACACACACACACACACACACACACACACACACACACACACACACACACACACACACACACACACACACACACACACACACACACACACATACAAACAAACACGCACACGCCCCACTGAAATTCCTCACAACTAAACAACCTGAGCAATTAGCTGCACCATTAGAGCCTGGAGAAGGGAAAAGGAGCTGTTAAGAGAAAGATGCTGGAGAGAGGAGGTGAGAGAGAAAGAGAGAGAGACAGAGAGAAACTTGGTGTCTGTTGTTCCACTGTGATCCACGGCACTGTTATGTGGAGTGTCTCCACGTCGCGTGCCGGCGACGCTGAGGCCATTTCAGGCGGGAGCTGATGAACTGCAGATGAACAATTTCGCACTTCCCTCAGACCTGCACTCGCACACACAAACTCCTCCTCATTAGTTTTTTTTCCCGTCACTCGGCTTGGGTGCCAGACACAGGAATAAATGAGACCACTATCAGCTGCCGCCTTGATAAGCCGCCTTATCTCATTAGGTTCCACATCAAAGTTAATCAGAGATGGGAATAGTAATTGGCCGACTAGACAATGCCACAGATCATGGGGGCTTCTGTAGTGTATGTCATCTCCAAAACATCAGCGGGCTGGGGCTGCAAGATAGGGTGCATCTGTTGGAGAGAGAAGGGGAAGAGGAGTGTGTGTGTGGGGGGAGGTAGTGAGAGCTGGGAGTGAGTGTGCATGATGAAGAGCAGGGTGTGAGAGAGACCCAGAGAGAGAGAGAGATAGAGAGAGAGTGAGGGGATGAGAGGGGAAAGGAGTAATGGCAGAGGCATAACAAGCAAGCTGCTCAGAATTAATGAGCTTACTCAATAAGAAAAGAATAACCAATCAGTGTGTGTTGGGCAAATATAATTTGGGAATAATTGCTTGATTGCTTTTCCATAGTAGGCTGATTTGACCACACACAAGAACTGAGAATTAAGATGTCAAGACAAGAATTAATTTGGCAAGCGAGGGCTCACAAATGTTCCGCTCGCTCCCCACTCAGACGGCTGGGGAGGCACCGGAGCCGCGAGTTGGAGCGCACTAATGATGAAAACACAGTGGTAGATTGCGTATTCATTTCCCTGTCTCTATTTTACATAAAGAGAGCCACGGCTAATGCCACAGATGTTGGGATATCATACAAAAAGTCTGCGTATGCTAACACATTTAATGGACATTTTTGCATATTCCACTCCATTGTTGATAGCTAGTTGCAGCTGATTGTTCAGTTTGTGTCCTCATTGATTTCCGTGTGTGTGTGTTTTTTGGAGGGGTAACTGTCTGGGGATAGTAATTGGTGCATTTTGACGCTCGCCATCCCCAAACAGTGCTTATTTCTGAAGTCGTCTCTCCTCTCTCGATTGCCAATTCGCGGAGGCTTAGAGTGTGTCTTTCATTACTCGCTACCTGCTTTGAGAAATCAGTCTCGACCTCACTCACACACACTTGTGCGAGAGGCAATGAGGAAATGTTTTTGTCCTCTACCAAAGTGGCCGTGGTCAACAGTAACACATTGGAGAATAACCCGACAGGAACACAGTGAGGAGAGCAGCAAAACAACACCCACCCTTGGACCCTAATGGCCAGCTGCACCCTGCTAATGATACACACACATGAACACGTGCGCACACATGTGCACACACACACCTCCACCCTGATGCTCCATTTCCATTACAGGGCACTGTATATGGTCTGCGATGTACACATGGCAGGAGCTTATTAATAGTAATCATGGGGCAGGATGCAGGATAGAATCCACCATTAGTGCTACATTTGGAATGGATTCAGCCGACCCCCTGTTCAATTTAGATTTGAATAAGAAATATATCCCAACCTGACCACATGCATATGAATCACCACATATATTTGCTCCCATATGTGTCTGGTACTTAGTTCCAATTAGGTTGAAAACACTGCTGCTGTGATGGAGGCTGCTCACACCGTCTCAGTTATCACTTCTCTGCAGGTTCCACAGCTAAGGCTATTCATTTTCAAATGTGTGTGTGTGCGTGTGTGTGTATGTCAGCATGTCAGGGTGTGTATGTCCGTGCGCATGTGTGCATTGACATTATTTGAGCAGTGAGTAAGTAAAGGGAATAAATAAGCAGGCAGAGGTCCTGTCATGATGATGTTATTGCCGCCCAGGGTTTGCTTGCGGCATTATGAGGACAGGCACACTGCCATATCCCACACTGCCACGCACACACACACACACACACACACACACACACACACACACACACATCCAAACAAACACACACACGGCTGCGTGCTGGGGATCTCGGGCACATCCTCTAGATAAATTTGCTTTGATCTGCATTGCGCCTAATTGAGTCACAGGCAATGTCTCTATTCCCACATCAAGGAATTTGAAAATGTTAGATTATTTTGCTCGGGGATTAAACCAAATTTTTGTGTGTTACATTTTAACCTATTAGGCTGCTTCATCTGCATTGCTAATGCCCCGGTGCAGACAGCTGTCACTGCCCCGGAAGGAAAAAAAACATGATCGTGCAATCCTTGAATGAGTGATCCCTTTACCGATTAGTGGCAGTGAACTTCGCTGAGCCCAAGTGATAAGGCTGCAAAATTCCCAAGTTGCCAATAGCTCCGAAAATTATCAGACTGTAGGCAAAGGAGAAATTGTGCCTTCCGGCTCAGGGGCTTCAATCCAGGGTATGCCCAGATTGACATTATTTAAAGCTATGGAAATGGGCTCTGGCTATCTGGAGGATTGCTAAAATAAGAAATTTTCCCAACAACATTTATGAATACGCTGACAGGAGAGGATAGGGGCAAAAAGAAAAAAATAACATATATCTATATATGCTATGTGCATTCTCGAAAAAGCAATTTTAGGGTAATTTCACGATTTTATGATCTAATCTAGGTAAATAAATAAACAGATATGTATGGAGGGAAAACCCATATGGCTGTAATTTTCTTAAAGGACCTCAGCAATCTTAACTGAGAAGCTACTTTAGCTGGAATCACTGTACTGTTGACCAAGTGCATTGTTTTCGAACCTGATGCAGCAGAAATGGAAACAAAATCCCTTCAATCGCCTCCTGTTGTTTAGCCAGGACGTATTGGCAATGCAACATTTGTGCAACCTTTTGAATGTGGGCTACATGGAGATTGTATATTATTTGTTGGTATAGTAAAATTAATTCTTACTAGATTCAGCTTTGGTGCATAGTTTCTAATGTCACTGCAGTGATGGCTCCATAGTGGACACACACACACACATACACACATACACACACACACTGCTGGCTCATCAGCCTTTTTTAGCATGCACAAGCACAAATGACTTGTGTGCGCACAAAGCATTTGCATGTGATATAAGATGTGCATTGTGCATTTGTGCGCGGGAACACAACAGTATATGTATCTTCAAGTGCGAGTGAAAAAGTGCCCGTGAATGCACGAGTGTGTAACTTGGCCCCTGAGCACTTATTCAGATGAACACAAACATCAATTGCTGGCCGGGCCCCCTCGTGTTTCCAGCCTCGGAGGGCAATGCTGTAGTAGTCAGGCACACGCTCCACTCAGCATGCATCTGTAGCATTTCTTTAATGACAAGCAGAAAATGAATCCTATTTATTGCGTTTTATTTTTTTTAATGATCTGTTTGCACTTATATTCAAACGCTATGCAAATGAGGTGTATAGCGCACGTGTGTGCATGTTTGTCTCGGGGCTGTGTGAATGCGGTACTGGACACTTCAGCACGCCTAATGGATACAACTTCATTGGATATGGTCATTATGGATGTTCAAGAGCCAAGTGACCTCACATTATCACAATAGATCCCCTGCTATTCTCATCCACTGTCTAATTATGTATGGGTGCTGGGAACGGTGCAGTATACCCACAGTATCCACATTGCCAAGCCTGAATTGATTTCATCATAGCTGGCTGACTGTTTTTATCTATTGAGTAAAAAATCCATAACTTTGCATTAAATATAAGCCCTAAATACTTCTGCTCATGTTTAACACATCAACTTTATTTATTATTTCCATACTTACAAGTATGACTAAGCCTAAAATTGAGATACTAGCCAGTATAAAATTTACTGCTCCTTTTAGGCATCGCCTATTGGTAACCCAGCGGCTGCAGCCTGAATGTTGGGAGTTGCAAAGGCACAAAGGCTAATCACTGTCAGGGTGGAAGCGGAGAATCCCCTGGCCCACCCTATTTGACTTAACTGCTCCGTTTGTGCTCCTACTGATCCTGTGGTCTTTGTGTACATTGTAATGAGTGCTGACATAATCCTGCGGATTTTCCTGGAGGCCAAACCTTTGCCACCCCCATCAGGCCCAGGGTCTCTCCTGCGATCAGGAGGGCTGCCCGAGGGGGAAAGGCAGAACCACAATGCCCCCCGACCCCCATGAGATACTTACATTTAGGGATGGTTTGAAGCTCTCTGTGATTGAGCTGGTAACCCATTTTAATCCTATTAACACTAGCCAACAAAAGCTAAATCTGCTGCAGGACAGGCAGCACTGGGGCATGGAGGCTGGGCTGGGGATAGAAACTGGGGGGTTGGACCAGAGGGGGATATTGTGGAAGTATGAAAATTGTGTGGCAGAAAAAAGATGTGAATTGAAAAGCCTGCCCTTAAGGGTGCTTCTTTTTTAGAATAGGAGATGAGGAAGCAGGAAACAAAGGACAGCAAGAAGAACACAAGGAAAAAGACACAGAAAAATCATGAACAAAAAGCCCCTTTGTGCCAAGTCAGCCTCAAAGAGGTGGACCACCAATAGCCACTGTCAAATGTACACAAGGTTAACTCATTCAGCAAACATCCATCTCGGACCTTGAAGGACTTGTTATTGGCAGATCAGGGTAATAAATGTACAGCAAAGTGCTGCACAGGAAGCGAGTCCAGTGCTTTGTGGGTGTCGGTACCTCGAGGTCGAGGAACAAAAACCGGGGGGACTCTCAATGCACTTTTGTTTTGGGTGCATCACGGGGCAGAGGGGCCAAGTATGCTGGTGGTCCTTACCCGAGCCCCATCAGAGAGGGAAGGGTTTTACACATCTAGTGTGGCAGCTTAAACCTCCCCATTGTAGGAAACAAGAGGGGAGTGACAGGGCCCATACAGACAGAAAGTGTTCTTTAGCCAAACAGGGCAGGATATGACTCTTTAAGGGGCAAGGGGGTGAATGAACAATAACTTGCGTGAAGAATGAAACCCTGTGTAAGGAACACTGATACTGCAATTCCTCACTAGGTGTCTTCAGTCATCCCTCGGTGCTGTGCTCCGTGCTCAGACACATTCCCCCGCTCTTGCCTCCCCCTTTCAGCTCCTTCTTCCACTTCCACATCTCTCATCCCCACATCAATTTGTCATAGTAGTGGCCTGACCCGGCAGGAAAAGCCACATATATATGATTATAATTGTCAGTGTGGGGTCTAAGTGATGAGGTATGATATGTCATTACATCTGTGCGAGGTAGTCTTTGACATGGGTCATTAGACGCAGGAGCTTTAACCAG
Source organism: Verasper variegatus (assembly GCA_026259375.1). Taxonomy (NCBI): domain Eukaryota; kingdom Metazoa; phylum Chordata; class Actinopteri; order Pleuronectiformes; family Pleuronectidae; genus Verasper; species Verasper variegatus. Next base: position 8,251,947 of record CM048049.1, read on the forward strand.
AGATGCGACAGGCCATGAACTAAAACTCCAAGGGGAATACAGCGGGCACCCGTGCTCATGGCTCCGGCATCATTATTTAGCGGCCACATATAAAACCCTTGCTTCTTCGTCCCCTTTTCCCTGTGGAGTATCTCCGGTGCGGTCTGGGAAGTGTGCATAATCAGCGAAGTGCGACACGGGATTGGCTGACTGGTTGAGACAGAGTAGCCAGCTCCTGTGAACCTCCTGTGAGGTCTGCCCTTCTCCCTTCCCCGGGGCGAGCTCCTTTAAGTATCCTGAGATCCTCCTCTGAGATGGGCCACGCTCGCGGTGTAGCCATAATATACATTTATGTATGGGTCTGACCTTTGCGATAATGAGTTCACGTCATAACCATTGACCTAAAACAAATTCACAAATGTTCTCCACCGTTGAGGTGCAGTTGCAAGTATGAGAAAGAAAGCAGGAGGGAGAGAAGAGATCTGTGAGCGTGACAAACATGTACTTGTGTAAAGTCTGATTTTACAGGCATGTTAGCTGGGAGCTAATTAGATAACAGCCCATGTCTGCACCGTGATGGTGAAACGAGTGCGTGATAAAGATCCTGCTACTTACTTGCAATGTTTACTGAGCAGAAATAAACAGACGACTGAAAGCTGGTGATCTGTTGTCGAAATGTCAATTTGTGTAAGGTTTCTGATGCTTTACGCTATGCACATTGTATTGAGGATTGCAAATCAGAATATAATAAAGAAAAGAATCTTTGAAAATTAGAATTACCGTACATCTAAAAAATGATTCTCATAGAAAATGAAAAATTAGAAATGAGGTCAGTCAGGTTTTTTCTTAGAAGACATCGTATGTTCAATTAGTTTAGTTTAGTAACATAAGAATTTGTTTTTAAAAAAAAATCAAGCTTACTTCATGCATTCACTGAAAAACTATAGAGGAAAAAAGATCACTTAGCGACGAGCGGATTACGCTATTACAATAAACACTCTGAATATATTATTTTATTTTATCTAGCCATAATCTACCTATTATCACGTTTTTTAAACAAAGGAATAAAAAAAATCAAGTTGGACCAGATCTATGGTTGGTTAAATTCTGTCAGGACTATGTAGGTAATATTAATACAGAAAATAATAGTGTAATAATCCTGTGTGATATCAAATTCTTCTATCTGAAAATGATTCCAGTAAACAAGAAGTGTGTGTGTGCGCGTGTGTGTGGTGTGTGAGAGAGCGAGAGAGAGTGAGAGAGAGAGATAGGGAGAGAGAATAAATAGCTTGTGTGGGACAGAGTGAATGTGGGCCTCTGAGAGAATACCTTGACAGCCCAGTGTGTGCCCTGTTCACAATGGAAGGGACCACCCCACCAGTTAAGATTGCAAATTCAACCAGGGGAAGTTTTTTGGGAATTGCTTGGCTATATTGGATTTGACCTCCTGGCTACAGGTACATGATAAGCACTTATCTGTTTGCACTAAGGGAGCACATGCATTCAGAGGCTTCCTTCTCTTCCTCCCTCCTTCCTGCTGGAGGATTTCTTCCATGCATGCACCATCCAAAATATACGCGCGAGCAAACACGCACAAATGCAGCGCACGTGTTTACATCCCAGAAATAATATCTCCACACAATGGAAAGAAAGGCGGCAAAATAAGTAGCTGCCCACCCTGCTCCTCACCCCAGCTCATCCTTCTCATAATTAGCTCTCTTGTGCCGTTGTGCGCCGCACACAGCCGCCACAAAACAAGTGCTTCATGGGAGGAGGTATTTATCAACATTTCCATTTACTGTGTACAAAAAGGACATAAGCAGCACATTCTCCTCAGTTCATGGACAAACTCTTTTAATTCAGCGAGGAAGTGAGCGGGTTTTTGCAGCGCACGAGGCGAGACAAGCATATCACAAATAGTGCCAGGCAGGCAGATAGGGGCTCATAACAAGAGATCATCAGTAATTTTCAAAAGTACTGAGTTCCGCCGCGAACAGCGTTCAGTGGGTCAGAAAGTGTACTTGACAGGAAATATGCATACTGAGTGGATCCTACTCCCCTGCTTTTCATTTGCATTGTGTATTGATTTTTTTGGTCCCATTTAATACAATATTATGTGTGGGTCCACGGCAGCTTTTAGGTGTCTCTGGAGTGGACCGGTTCCATTGGAGGCTTAATGATAATTGCAGCTGGTAGAGGCAAGCTCAGGCAGATTTCATTGCAGGGCCATCAAAGCCCTCTCGCCCACCTCTACTTCCATTCCCATACCCCCTCCTTATGTTACACACATACACATACTAACACACACACACACACACACACACAATCAACGTAGAAACAGCAGAGAAAGAAGGAATGTAGCAGGAGAGGAAAAGACAATGCTGATTACCAGCCCTCTTAAACAGAACAGGACCACAATGGCATTTTATAGCTCGAGGACGGTCCTGCTTCTATTTTCCTACCAATAACCTTCTCTGTGGTGCACACAGAGAGTCCACAGTGCATACAAAGATACATGTATTACCAGAGAGCCGTCAGCTGCTGCAATGCAAATCACCTTCCTCCTCCTCCCAGGAGACCCCTGATTAATGCCATTATTGTAATACAATTGGCCACAATGTGGCTTCCTTTGAGGAAAAAAAATAAAGTCAAATATGTAACTCCCTAATAACATGATACTTATCACCAGGCTGGCTTATAAAACTGTTAAACCGTGACATCAAAATACACAAATCATATTAAGGTCCCGGTCACGCTCCCCCAGCTCCCTCTTACACACACACACACACACCCACACCGAGGTTAGAGATTATTAAGCTGTCACAGACAGTGGGAGTGATAAGCGGCTATTTGGTCTACAAATTAGGCATAATTAAGGAGACATGTTGCCAAACAGAGCTGCGGATATCTTCATCATAGCCCAAAATATGACAGCAACCCGAAATCCCATGCCCGGAGACACACAGGGGGAGGAACTCAGGTGTTGGGGAGCAGATAGTAATGCCTGTGTGCTTTAAGTCTTTCAGTCGCTCTGGTGTTTGAAGGAAGACGACCAAAGTTTTATATCTAGGGAGGACGACGATGGCGTTGATGACAGCCATCTTTTTTTTTTCTTTTTCTAAGAGCTTAATGCTCATCCCTTGTTTACTGTATATCTACAGCCACCAACAGACATGCACAAACATTCATGAGATAAAGAGGAGGCGATGTGCAATATTTATTAGGCTCGACAAACACTTCTGGGCTTTAGTGTGCTGGGAGAGGCGCTCTCTCCAGGGGCCGGCGTTGGCACGGGCTGCCCAGGCAGATGTCTCGAATTGCCAAGAGGATCTGCCTGCCTGCGTGCCACCCTCAAGATTGCTGCTCCACTTCTCCACACAACTTTGAAACGCACTTGATTTGTGTGTGGATGTGCGCGCGTGTGTGTGTGTGTGTGTGTGTGTGTGTGTGTGTGTGTGTGTGTGTGTGTGTGTGTGTGTGTGTGTGTGTGTGTGTTCGCTTGCATCCCTATACGTGCTCCAAGCAAATCCCCCTCCCTCCTCCCCGGCTCTCTTCATTTCCACAAGTTACCGCCTCTCTAATTTTTTATTTTCTCCGTGACCGCACTTATAACTTAAAAATGCAAATGTGTGGATTGTTGTGATCATTATTGTGGACCTCTCTGTATTGTGTGTTAACCTCCATTAGGCAGGATTACAGGGACAGAGGCAACACTGGCATTTGGTCAGTGTCACAGTGACAGCACTTGCTGCTGGAATGCCCGGCTGTCACAGTCGGCTTTATCACTGGTTTTTCTCTCCTCCGAGTGTGGACTAATAAGCCTAGAAATTACAATTGCCTCCCTGCTGAATCCCTGATAGGCGGAAATAATGATATCAGTGCCCTGCTAATCTTCTTGGCTTGCCGCTTGGCATCAGCCTATTGAGGCACCTGTCATACTTACGTCTGATGAGATGAATTTAATCTCTCGGTCCGTAATGACAATAGGGGCCATTTTAATGTTATGGATGATATTTGTCAAGGTTCTGTCTTGGTCTTTCTTTCCTCTCAACCCTCCTCTGTATCCGGCACGTAGCCTATTTGAGAGATTCTGTCGAGGTATCAGGACACTTGGACATTAGCTAAAGCAGCCACAGATAGTGAGTCTTTGTTAATTTCCTCATTTAATAGAGAAAATAAAATCAAGTTGCAGCAGCGTGGCTGCAGCTTCCTGGTTTGTGAATTTAAACAGATACCGCACCGAAAGTCCCTCCGAGTAATGGGATGTTAAAAGTGCTCAGAGAGCCACGCAGACGCAGCCAGACTTCTGTCAGGAAAATGTTCTAATATCTCAGCCGGGTCATTCAGTGCTCCACAATGTCCTTCAACTCATTAAAATCCCAAATACATTTGACAGTGTTCAGCATTCTAACAATGGCAATGCATTTCATTATGAGGGATGTATATCCTCATAAAGGTGTGTATGCTTCAACTGGCCGTCATTAATTTACTGTGGGGAAGAGGAAATAAGTCGGGGGGGGGGGGGGGGGGGCAATTTCTTTATTTTTTTGATAAAAGTGGGATCCAAGGACACCTTTTCAGGAAGAATCCAAACTATCCTATGACAGTTATCCGCTAACCTAAAACCACGCTGCCATTGTTGTGACACAGGCAAGGTCACGTGACAGCCAATAACACCCAAACAGTGAGAAGGGTTTTTGGGGGAGTACAAGAATGGAGTGAATGTCTAACAGCATTTACCTGATTATTAGTATATTCCAGCTATTCTCTCTCCAGCAGCACATCACAACCTCCCAAAATTGCAAAACAAACATCAATTTTATTCACCAAGGAGGTTTAGTTATGTCTGTATTTGTCTGTTGGCAGGATTACGCAAAAACTACTGGATGGATCATCACGGAATTTGGATGAAAGGATGTTGAATGGGTCAGGGAAGAACCCATTCAAGTTTGGTAGGGATTCAGATCAGGGGGCAGATCCAGGAATTGTGATATATGGCATTTTTCAGCATTTTTATTGATTCCTCAGAAAATAATTCATTCAAAGATATCAGACTTGTGTTTTTGTGTGAAAATCCATTTAAAAATCTGGATCCAATTAATTTCAATGTGGTTTCATAAGGGGGACTTAAGAGGTAATTTTAGAGCGACCTCAGCCATCACTGAAACATTGACAAGGCTCAAAAAGTCCTACTGCAAGGGCAATGACCTACTGCACTCCTAATGAGAAAACATGATGTCTTATAATGATAATAATTCAAGTTTTCATAATTTCTAGGAATGCAAAACTTATCATCATTGAACGAGGCAACTATTACTTTTGAGAGCAATATCAAAATGATTCTGCACATTTATCAGATTAATAGATCAGATATGATTTTAGTAATGTAAAGATTCTGTTAGGAAAAACATATATTTACCTGATGCTCCACAGGGATTCTTTAAAATACCGACCTGCTTTGGAAAAAAAACACAAAATCTAGGATATTTGACAATGTTTTTCATAATGATTGTTTCATTTCTTCACTTGAATGAAAGCTATTTGTGTCAATGTCCCTGAGTGAATGCAGCCACTCTGTAATAGTTCTGAACAATACACAAGATCACAGATAACCATGTAGAATTCACTGGTGAAATCCAGACCGGATGAGGTACTGTGAAGAAAAACAAACAAACAGTGGCATTGTTAGTGTTTTAAAAGTTATTACCTTTTGTTTCATGATAAAAGTTTCAAATATATGTGATTAAATGTGAGACTACAGTATGCAGACTGCAGTTATGAAAGTAATACCTTTACAGACAAAGCTGAACACCACCACAAAGCATCTCTGTCCCCTGTTACAGAATGTGGTTTAGTGTGTTCAACACACACACCCATACACACACACACTTGGCTGCAGGAGGATCGATTGTTGTCATAGAAACTCTGTCATTAGATAAATGACTGCTTCCCCGAGCTGTCAGATTAACTTTGACAGAACAATCAACACTATGTTATTTATGCCTGGCTGACAAAGAATCGTTTTTAGCTTTGGCGAGAACTGAACAATCCCACTGTGTCCCTAGTTGTCCTATTCAGGGAAGTGAGCGCCATGACAGGGCTTGAGTTATGGAACACTGGACTTGGATTTACTGTCTTGTTAATAGGCCGACGTTTGAACTCCTCTCCCATGTAATGGAAATTAGGCCTTCGTTATTCATGGACTTCCTGTCAAGCCATGAGCCCTGAATGTATTTTTAAATTGGGTAACAAAATAAAACATGCTGTTACATGTTTACAAAAAGAGACCCAACACCTACTTTCCCCTTCTTACCATATGGTGCCAATTATTTCATCAGGAAAAGCCGAACAGATGTATATTAATGTATGCAGATGATGTTTTGAAGTGAAGAACAGTAGAGGAACAGTAATTATCATTAGGATTGTGTGTATTTGGCATCAACTCCAAGTACATCGTGCTGATAGTACATGGCTGCAGGAAGTTACAGTAAATGCTTGCATGTCATTCATGAGTTTACTGTGATTAAAAATTACAAAAGTCGCAGTTTACTCCAAGGACCACGACAAAATGTTTAGTTACTTTAAACCAATACTAGTCTATACAAGTCCCAGTGTGTGTGAGAGTAGGACGCCACCACACCGTCTGCTTTGTTTCCATCTTCAGTGTTTTTCCAAACTGATTGCCTCTCTCCGCTTTATGCTCTAATTTGAAATCTGTTAGGCTTTTTCCTGGAGGAGAGTATTGTTCGTTCCTGCACTGTGCCGTTAATGAGTATGGTTAAGAACATCATTATTTTTTAAGTATCATTCGGGCGTTCACAGTGGGTGATCTCAACAATAATCTGTTTTCCTCGTTTCATATCCAGAGTGACAGCAGTGGGTGCCTCTTTAATACCCAGAAAAATCATTAGCACTGAGAATCTTTGGTATGCTGGAGAGAGAGAGGGGAAGCCAAAGAGAGAGAGAGAGAGAGAGAGAGAAACTGTAATGAAGACGTATTAACTACGGGTAATTTGGTTGTTCTTCAGCTCGAGTTTCCCTCTGCTAGTTGGTTTTATTTGCATTGATGTCTCCTCAGAAGTAGTTTGCTTCTTGAACAAAGGGGCTGGCGTATGTTAAGTGCTTTTGAAAATCACAAGCGTTCCAGCCACGAGGGCTGGGCCTGATGAAAGGGTGTGAAATTCAATGTGGAAATCGATTTCACTATCTTCTCATTTGGCCTTGCCGCGGTGCAGTTTTATGTCAAAGCGGCAGACACGGGGCTGCTGCCGTGTGCATGTGCGTACATTTAACACACTTCACACAATGGAGGACTGAGAAAACGGGGGCCTGGCTTAAAGCCTGATGGATTCATGCAAATTCCAGCCACACTATGGACAGAATACATTAAAGCTGTTTAGTCTCGATATGAAGGCTTAACAATTACGGAAAAATTAAGAGAGGAACGGAGGCATGAAAGGATGCTACTGCACCATCAGTGTAAGGCCCCCGTAACTAAGACTAAGCCACTTGTAAGATACAAAGGTCAAATACTTGATTTTCATTTCCTCAACAACAGACACAATCGTGTTACAGTTACACTAATGTCAATGCTGTCATTCAAAAAGAACGATGGGTGGAAAAAGGAACAGGAAGTAGGGCGGGGGGTCCCTAGATAGTGTATGCACGTCATTATACTCGCTGCAATCTGTCAGCGCTGAACCAAGCCACTATAATCAATTTCTTTCCATTTCCAGAAAAACTGCGGTTTGTTTTTCCAAATAGCTGCGTTGTTGCTATGACTCGGGTCATCCGTCCGTCCGACCATCCATCCATCTCCAGTGCATGTGTCTATTGAATGTAAATGACAGCTCAATGTCTATACTGTCACAAAAGGCCCACAGTAAAGTGGAGGGCGATGGAACAACAGTGTGAGGGCTCCTCTGTGGAGCGCTGGCAGTGCCATCTGTGGGGATGGGTAAACAGGAAGCGAACACAATGATATTATAAGGCGTTCGCTCTCTCTCTCTCCTCGCTTTTGTGATTAATGGCAGTGATATCCGTCAAGCCGTTTCACCATATTTAACACTGTTACAGCAGTTTGCAGCTGTTGTATTTTTTCCCCCAGGGCGAGGAGAGTGAGCGAGAGAGCACGAGCGAGAACTTAAAGAGAGAGCACCACATTCCAAACGCAGAATAATCACAGCTGAATATTCTTTTAGCACATTATTAACACACAGCATCAGGCATAAAGACAATTAAGTGCACCCAATCGAGGCCGTTTGACACAAAACCAGCCAGGACAAGTCGAACAAAAACAACCGCATCGCTCCACGCTAACCCCGTGAGGCGAGGCCTCTTATTGGTTGGGTGGGATCAGTGGAACTCCAGGTCAGGCAATGAGCTCAGGGAGTCAATTAAAGGAGCTCTTTCTTAATAGGGCTGTGATGTAGAATCATCACAGTGTTACCTTGGCTCTCGCTCGAGGTGGCCAGATCTCTTTTGTGACATGAGCCAAGTAAATAAATAGCCAAATGAGGGCACACAAAAGCGGCGGCAATATCCCAGGGCACCTATTATGCAAGGGGTAGGGGGAAATTATGCCCACAACAAATTACTAATGATGAGCCAGTGATGTCTTGTTAAGCGACATTGTTTTCCCTTAGATCCCTTTGTGTCTGTGCCACGTTCTCCATTTAACGAGACACACAAAAACACAGCCGCGCGGCTCGGCGATACTTTCCCTTTCTTCTCTCCCCTTCTTCTCTTTTTCCGCCATTCGCTCGTGCTTCTTCCTCCTCCTCTTCTCGGTCTCTCCTTTGCAGTTAACTTGTGTCTGTGCCTCTGTTTTCCCTTCCCCTCACATCCGCTGCCACTCAGAGGGCCTGATTTGGCGCATGAGAACATGCTAGAGTGGGGCTGCTCAGCAGGGAAGGGTCCTTTTGATGCAGACCCCCCTGGGATCCATCCACTGAACCAGCAGTACGTATCACAGATGTGACAGCTTTCATCTAACAGTTAACTTTTCCTAATTAAAGTCCCAAGTCTAATTACGCACCAGCCTATCTGATATTTCTGAGGTGGTCTGACCAGTTTTGGGGGCAGAGCCCATCAAAGATCTGAACACTGGTGATTGGAGGGGTGGGTGTGTTTTTTTTGTTGTTTTTTTGGAAGGAAACGGAGCCTCTGCGTGTGCCCTGTGTGGGCTGTGGGCTCACCTGGGTGTGGGGGGGCCGTGAATGCCAAATGGCACGGCCTCATCTCATTTGCAAAGATGCTGCCCCTGAATGTGAATGTGCAATTATGAATGAGGGAAGGGAAAAAACGGCTAAAAGAAAAAAACATTCCATAATTAGCAAGGCAACTCCAAGCACAAGCAATGGAAATTAGTCCTGGTGTAATAAATTAGCCTGTGCATACATTACATGAGACGAACACCCTTGGGGCCTCGTATTAGCAGTTTTGGCCGCGCACGCCTGTGTATTTAAATAAAGCAGTCGCTCCTCCATCACAGGCCCCAGTCGCAGACATTTCTCTTCAAAACCTAAATTTTTTTTTACAACTCGTCCTCGCAGTGTCAGCTGGGTGTGGTCTCTTTGTCTCCATGATACCACACGGGCTACTGCATGCTGCAGCCTCATTTCTCTGCCAGGCTTCATGGGTTTGTAATCACTGGATATTTTCTATTTTACATTGATTAGAGTTACCCATTTCTCCCTCGCTATTTTCTCCAGCTCTGATAAACAAATGTGAAATTAGAACCAGTCGAGATGAGCTGGGGGAAAGAAATTTGCATCAAAATAATACAGTGTGCGGCTAACGGACCAAAATCAGATAGCAGCAACAAAAGCTGGCAAATTGCGAATTAAAAGGCATGATGTAAATGGTATTTTGTCATTAAGCTCCAGCAGCCATTTTGAGGGCGGCGGGGTTGGATGTAGTGTCGGTGGAGAGGGTGGGGGGAGAGGGGGGCACGCCGCCGGTTGTGATGAGTCTTATCCAGAGTTGATTATTCATACTTGTCCTTCTGCTTGAATTAAAGCAAGAGTGCTGGAGCCAGTTAAAGCCAAATACTTGAATGGCTAGTGAACTCTCACCTCCGCGCACATCCATTTAGCTCACAAATGAAAGCCAAGTACAGTCGGTGGGAAAGCCATAATGGGCCTTTCTTCTTGCAGAGTGTGGCCATTACATACTAATTTCTTCTGGAGGCTCTTCAGGAATTTAAACACTTGGCTGGAGCTGCCGGGTCTTGTGCTGAGACGAGCGGAACCCAGACGATGCCAGCGCGCAAGGTGTTAGCGCCGGTCGCACTCCTGGTCGACTGACCACAATTGTGCTAAATTGGACGGCTGCAGCATGTTGTTGTTTTTGGATAACGACCTGTATCTTTTACGCTGTTTAACCTTTTGATGACTTCTTTATTCGTAGCTTTTAATTTGTGTCTGTGCAGAGTTGGTATGGTCAAACTGTCACAGTGAAAATAGTCACATCAAAACAATAACACATTGCACAATAACATGTAAAATGCTTTATTATAATTAATAATATATGAGTGAAACAATTTAATACTTCACAGTTTAAACACAAGTACAGATTTTCAATCTATATAACATCCTCATGACCCATAGTAGTACAACGGCAGGAAGCCATTGTTAACACATACATCCTTCTCTATTCTGACAATAAAGAAACTCTCCTCCCCAATATTTGCACCAATGTCAGCTGGTTCAAATCCGCATAGTGTAAAAACCTGACCTCAACCTATTGTGTATTTATAAAGCAAAGATGTCCTTGGTGAGTTGCTGTGGATCTACCCATCCATTACCATTATCAACCAGCCCACATTGTTGATGAATGGTATTTTTGCACCAGATTACCCACTGCACATCAGTAGCACCCAGGAGGCAGTGATTTAATTATGCAATTAGTGTGGTGGATGATTAAATGGCTTAATTAATAGAGGCAGATTGGAAATTTGGCGAGAGTCGACAATATTTAGCTAGCTCACGAGTTTGTGTGGATCTTTCAATAATTAGTCTTTAGCCCTTTTGTTCATTGTAATGCATTGGTATGATGAGTGTGGTGATGGTGAAGACAGCCACTGAAATACTTCAATGCACAACAACAGTTGCATTCATTTGGCTATTGTGAATTTCAAGTGACATTCTTTTCAACATGGCTTTCCACTATAATGGCCAAAATATTTCTGGTAGCGACTTGTTAACTCGCTAATGACTCCACTCAGTGAATCAATAAATATGATTATCTATCATTGCGACAAATGTCACTGGCTTCGCCTCTCATGCGGGCTCAGCTGTTCCGAGGGAGAGAGTAGGATTTCACACTTCATGGCTGCTTTGGAGTCATTAGATTTCTATGTTCCCGGCTTTTCTCCTGTGGTTTGCGACTGGATCTTCTGACAGGATTTTCCTCAGGTCGGGGCTTTTGTTGTATTTACTGGATTAGTTCAGCTCTGAGCTCTCTAACACAGCATAGTGTACACTTGCCCTTGTTTGATTGACGGCCTGCGGGGACCGGGCGAGCAAGTTATTTACTGTTTGTTTGCTCACGCACAGAGATATAAGGAGATACCGGATAGTGAGGTGAAGTCAATGGTGAGTTACACGGGCCTTTGTCAATCACAAATAGTTGTGGCAAAGGCACAATCGTCGGAGCATGTCGTCTCCTGACTCGAGCAGTGCTTGCCTGTGAGTGCATATTGTTTGCAGCACTTGACACTTGAGCGTGAGGCTGAGAGAAGCTGCTCACTGGCCCTCAGAAGCATGATGTTGTCTTGTATGTGGAGAAAGACGACCCCAGCGACCAGGATGCTACTCAACATAATTGCCACCAGTGTATAACAATTGGGGTTATTTCTTCTTTGTCATTGTGGCAGGAGTTTGGCTAGATATAGTTGTTTTTGCTTCGGTCTGGAGTGCTGCTTTAATGCTTCTTATTTACACACGTTGAAAAGAAACATTGTGACAGAAGTGAATAGTTGACTTTTTAAACTTTTTCTCCCTGTTGCACTATAAAAGCAACATGCACTCTGAAGTTTGAGCTGCGCTGGATAAATCCTTTTTATGGATCAAATTAGCAAATGGGAACTTTCTATTAATTTACCACAGTATATGACTATGTGCCCTGCCAATATGGCCTTTCAGTCATCAGGTACTTCTGTCCTGTTCAGAGCGTGAATGCAATACAGTAGATATAATTACACTATTTTAATCACACATACTCAGCTGTAATAATGAAATGGACAATTACTAAGTGTGCAATTTTCCATTTGTCTATACAAAATTGCACCAATAGATGCGTTAAAGATGGATATAATTATTTGCTTTTCATTTTGCATGGTTGCGTTATCTTTTTGAGTCTCTCTAATTTGAGTCGTCTCTCAGTAGAACTGGGTTCTATCCATCCACATTAAATAAAACACAACATCTCACTTTAATAAATATCTACTTCTGTACTGAAGCTCAGTCAGATCACACTGTGGTCACTGCTGCAAATACATAATATATATAAATAATTAAGACCACAGGTCACTGTGTGTTTGTTTTATTTATTCATGATTTAAATAGAATTTTCAAAAAATATTTCTCTATTGATTGTTTCCTTCATTCGTACTATTTTTAGCTGCATACCTTTTCTTCTTCTTATGTCTTTCATTCAGGTCTATGTGGAAATGCAGATGTTGATGAAGTGAAACCAAGATAAATGCAATCTATGTGACTCCTGAATTTTACGAGACACAAAGAGAAACAATGACATTTAAATATCAGGCAAAATACCAATTTTTGTTCTTGGAGAATACAAAATACTCATAATATATACTGCAAAAAATCAATAATCTAGGACTTCCAATTCTACAAAATTCTATAAATTAAAATTTTATTAAAATACTAATGTGTCAATGAAACAAATTGTGGGTCGACCACCAAAGAAGTGCAAAGCTTAAACTGCTTTGAATGAAATAATAAAATATAGAAGTGAAATAATAAATTGAATGTATCCTTTTTAATTGCAGTATCAAAGATCCACCGATACAAATCGGACCATTGATGTCAGAAGAAGAGGAAGCTAGTGCACTCACACAGACTCAGATAAGATTATTCCAAACTGGTATTGTTACAGTATGAAAACTTGAAAAAAGAAATGATGTTTGGATCAGAGAGAGCACATATGCTGCGAGCGCCCTGTGCGAACTCGGAGCAGATTCCCCCCGTGTTGCTGCCACTGTCAGCCGCCTGTCTGTCAGCCTGCCATGCTGTGATTGAGACATCAACCTAATCCATGTTTACACTGTCCTGCCCGTGTCACGCCTAGCTGTTAACCACACAGAATTAGGCCGTGTTTGACACCTCCTGCAACCTGCTACTTGAACCCACCATCGACGTCGGGCTCAGCGAGCAGCTTTTTCGGTGCTCTGTAAGTATTGTCGAGGGCAGAGAAAGCAGAAAAAAATAAATAAAGCAGGAGGCTATAAGGGAGGGATCTTGGGCGGGGGGGGGGGGGGGGGGGGGCGTGGAGGGTGTTGGGGAGGTGGAAGGCAGAAGGAGAAACGATGGATGGCCACGGGTAAGTGCCACTCCTTGAATATCCTCACTCCGGCTCCCTTCCCACTCCTGCCTCTCTCCCTCCGTCCTTCACTCTCCTCATGTCTCTCCTCCTCCCATCTCTCTCTCTCCCCCATTCCCTCTATCTTCCACTGCTTCCCTCTCTCTGTTGCTTACTCAGAGAAGCTGCCAGTGTTTGCTTCTCCTTATCCAGGTTTCTAATCCGCCGCCAGTGAAAAGAGTCCACTAAATAGGTGCCTTCGGAAAAGGGGGGGGGGGGGGAGCGAGGGGACAGGCAGAACCATTAGAGGAGAGTTTATCAGAGTCGCTCAATCTGTTATCACTCCTGTCCCTCTGTCCCTCCCGCCAGCCACCACCTCCCTCCCTTGTCACGGAGCTACTGATTATAGCCCCCACCAGTCCACACACACACACACACACACACACATATACAGCCCACCTCTGAGTGTGTTTGCGCATGTCTGCTCAACAGCTTTGTTGGTGCGCCTTGCCATAAGTGAGTGTGTATGTTATTGTGTAGCGAGGGCCCCATCAATTTCCTCACCACCTGAAAATGGCTGCAGCCAGGAATAAATAAAAGCCCCCCCCCTTCTTTTCATCAAGGGTGTACTCTCAGTTAACTTCTTGTACCTGATCACAAAGGGCCCGAGAAATAACATCCAATGTGGAGTATTTCACTGGAAGCCGGAGAGGAGACACCGAGTGTCTCTGAGGGCACTTTTGAGGAGTGAAGCGGATGCTCTAAAATATGCCGGCGCCGTTTTGTTGGCACGGGTGCCACTGGGACTGAAAGGGGAGCGGTAGAGTTTACCTAAGGGATAAATGTCAGAGGATCAGCTAAATTAGATCCTGCCTGTATTAAGACATCAACGGCTGCTGAAGTGTGTATAGTGGATGTGTGTGTGTGTGTGCTCTCTCTCTCTCTCTCTCTCTCTCTCTCTATCTCTGTGTGTGTGTGTGCTCTGGTGTGTGGACCCCTGCTCTCAGCTAGACTGCAGTCCAGGCTAAAATGGAGCTCAAAACTGAAGTGGCAGAATAAGCTGTTTCCTAGAGTTCTGTCTAGTGCAGAACAAACCAGTGAAGAGGGATGGTCCTCCTCTCTTATGTCACACTGCGCCACTCGTCATCGACGGCTAAATGAACTGCACCGTGAATAACGCTGTCTAATAAGAGATGATGGCCGTTTTAATAATAATCTTCAGGATAGTAACAGTGCAGAAAGGGAGCTGCTAGTGTGAAATACATTTACTGCAATAAACTGACACTTGAAGTCAGTTAGCTATAGGACTCTTCAGTCCAGTGATAGAAGGTGCAGCAGAGCTCCTTGACCACTATAGCTGCAGGCAGCACAGGCCTATCTTTATTTGTCACTACGGTTATATAGGTGGACAGGTGTAAGTAGTGCTGTGGCCCCATTGCATGAGACAGGGAATATGTACCCCAGGCCTTAAGTGTAGAATGTTGACTATAGTCTCTGGAGCCCCTTTTCCACTGGCCAAAACACCCACTAGCATCTGGCTGTTGGCATCTGGCTGAGATGACTCTGCAGTGGACTGGTTTTTATCAGCTCCAGCTCTGAAGGGATTGCAGCGATGGACACATGACACCTGGGTGAACACACTAATCTCTTCTTTATTCTGGCAGTCTAGACGCTGAAGCTGCACTCTTTCTGCACAGCGTCATGACATGCAAGGTTTCCCATTAATAATAGTTTCACAAAGAACCCAAAAGTTTTCTACACTTCTCACAATACTGCCACGTACCACATGTTCGCGCTATGGTCCATAACGTTTTTACTGTCCATGTAGACAGTCAGACCTCATAATTTCAGCTGCAGCTTGCACTTCTTTCTCTCACGCAACAACTTATCTTTCACTCTTTAGTCTGTGTACCTGTCACTCGGCATCTGTTGCACATGAGAGTGACCTTCCTGTACGTACACCCCTCTTACCGCCATAAAGTGGAATAATACTGTGGGAAACGCTGATGCGCATTGCACTTCCGAGCGTTGGCACTTAAATAGCCATGAAAGTTTGTGTACTTATTCTTTTTTACATCTCTGTCAAGAAAGTGCAACACCGATTTTTTTTTCTTTGTATCGTGCAAAATGCAACACTGGCTAGACAACAAGGTCCTGTAGCTTCTCAGTTTTCAACTTATTTTAGAGGATTCACCCATATTTAAAAACCTTAACTATAAATATTAACTGCGTATACTTGTTAATTTTGGTGTAAAGAGAGTACAGCTGGATACATGGCAGCAGCATACTTACTGTTCTTACATGTGAGGCTATATCCAGGACATGCTGGCTATGAATTTTATATGAAAATACAGACGGGAAATGACTGCTGTTGGATACAGTTCCTGTGGGTAATTCACTGCAATAATATTACCACATTCAGGGCTTTATTAGAATTTGTTTTGGGTTTTTTTCAATTTTTTGATGTCTCTATCTTGGTTTATGGGGAAGCACAGCACAGCACAAGGCAACAACAGGAAAATGGCTGGTTCAGGGTGACATTTCTGCCACTTCGTCCATGTTCCGTCATTTAGAGGTAATGGCCGTGACCACTGCCTCCATGTTTACATAGCAGTGGGCTCCCAGCACCCAGCCTGACAAATTATAAAAGCCGGGCCTCTGTAGCCGGGCTGCATTTCATTAAACTTTAACTTCCCTTATCTGCAGCAACAGAGGACGGAATAATAAAGGCTGACAGGTATCTAAAGATGTATGTTTGGACTAGGGGACAGGAACAGCATGAGAGCCTCAGCCAGCTTTGTCACCAAAGATGGGACATATGTTGTGGGCTATAAAAACTGAAGGCAGATGTTGCCGTTTTACTGAAGCTGGGAAAGGCTGTACACGCTGATGGTGCTTTGCACATATGTCCACCATGAATAGCTGTCTGTTTCACTAACAATGCTCCCCGCTGCATGTGACAGAAAAAAAAAGAGAAAAATACAGGTGTCATTTGTCATCTAATTCAATACAGTGAAAACACAAGAATCCCAAGAGCCTTTGTCTTTTATGCAGCACATTACGTGTGCATTTTACAGGTTGTTTCCCTTGTAAGAGAGTTGATATTCTTCACGTATAGGTGGTCTTATATGAAATAGTACATTAAACAAAAAGCTAAAGATTCCATTGATGAGTTGCCATCAAAGAAGAAGAAGACATTTTATAGCCATGGCCCTATACAACACTCATGTTGTTTTTGTGTTGAAAAGTTGACTATACATTAAAGATGAATGATTTAAAGAGGTTTCTGACTGTGCTGAATAAATGTGTCATGAATAATACTTGAGGTATGCTGTCATTCATTATTAGCGACAACAATATGCCTCAGCCTTGCTTGTCTGTCTCTGGTTGTGTTTTTTTCACCACACTGAGGCCTCTCTGAAATCCACTCTACACAAAAAGACCTCTCAGAAAAGAAACTTGGATCTCAGGCGTAAGTTGGATGAGGTTTATATCTCAGAAGGACAATGTGGCAAGGCCAACATTAACCCATGTTAAGATCTTCTGAGAGAAGCAGTTGATTGATTCCATAGAACCTTGTTCATCAAGGCCACCAGGTCTGAACCAAAGATATTTGGAATGTGAGGAAGAAAGAGGTAGTTACGGCAACAAAAAGCAGCTGAAGCAGCCTTTGTGAGCATGTGAAAGGGCCTATCTACAGCTTGCTAGGCTCTCCCGTTGAGCCGACGAAAGACTACCAAGTAAATAAAAGCCAAGGGTGAGCTCACAACTTTGCCTGCATGAATAAAAATGGCCACAATAACATTACAGATGCATACACAAATAAAGCCAGTCATTAATTTTCTTGTAATACTCAGCCGGCACTTTCACTTTAGTCTGCGCTGCAAAAGTAAATGTTTTTCTTATGCGGTAAGATTCAAAGTGCGAAAATAAATCCATGTCCTGGGTGTGATTTTTTTTCGTTGTGTTAACCGTTAGCACTAATTTTGTGAGACTGGTGACCATTTCCTCACCCTGTACTACCCAGTTTCAAGTCTGCCTCGGCTGCGTTCACTTTTTTGTAATTTCCTTCCTACTTTCTCCGTAAAAAGGGTGTTTTCTGGGGCTCCATTGGCGTGTGTTGATCGACAGCTGCGCACATGCCGAGATAAGGTCAGATATGGCCTTCCCTGTGGGTGGTGCTGGTTGCGGTGGAGGGTATCGGCCAGCCCGAGGAGTGGACTAGGTGGCTGAGATAGCCTCCTCCTGCAGGCGAGTGGGTCTGGAGTGCTGCTGCTCTCTCCCCCCGCAGCAGCCATGTCCTATTGGAGTGAGCCCCTTCACCAAAGCTTTGTCTGAGAAGAGAGTAGCCGAAAGGGCCCTCTGACACACTGGACAAGACCCTTCAATATACAAACGCCTTCCCCCATGGCCTCATAACCAACCTCAACTACGCGCACACACACACGCACATTCTGCATACACTCGTATGTGGCACCACACGAGTGCCAATGTTGTTTTATCTACTGTTTTTTGTGTGTGTGTGTGATTTTAGAGTTTGAACAGAGTGCTAAGCTCAAACACAAACACTGGGAGCTGGAGGCGAGAGCACAGCGCCATCTGCCCCATTCAGGGCCTATCAGGCTTTCACTGTCCATTTCCAACCCGAAAACCTTTGCATTCATTGCAAACCAGGGGAGAGAAAAGAAGCAAGATAGAGTTGTACACCGCCTGAGTAAGTTTTAAATAGTTCTTTATCTACAGTGGGTTTTTTTTGGACTGCATCTCCGGAAGGAGAAATAGAGATGTAATCAATAATGAACAACCTTGAAAATTGCTGTAAGCAGATGGCCTATTGAAAAGAGACATACTTTCACCTTTTTGTGCCCACCCCAATGATTTTTGTGTTCTCTAATTTCCAATCAGAAAAAGAAGTTTGCTCCGCCGCCGCGCCTCTGACTGCATCTGTTCCTAAAAGGAGATTGCAAATCTTCCAGTCAATATCAGCACACGATTGTCTTTCCTGTTATCATAAATAATAACCCACCTATGCTGGTTTCTCAGCAGACGCCTCCTAAGTCTCCACATAGATAACTCACACCATGTGTCACAAGGCGTGACAAAGCCCACAGTGTGACATATCTGGAGAGAGAACTCAGAACACGGCGAGGGAGAGAAAGAAGAAGAACGGTGGGGGAAGGAGTGTTAAAGAGGAATGTAGTATAATGTATAGTGGCTTTGTCCTGGAAACTGCTCAAATGCGGCTGTGACACATTTGAAATTGGCCCTGGCCTGCCCACAAAGACGGACAGAGGCGCTGCGAGCACTAGCCAATCCATACTCTCCAGACACCTGGAGAATCCTCAGATATTGACCTTCAATTCAGCTGGCATTCAGAGCTGATGAAAAGAGATAAGCACTCTAATCTGTCCGTCGTTTTCGTGCTCCCATTTATTGACTAACTGACACAGACTTATTTTAGCTCTGGCTGTGTGCCGTCGCCACCCGGATACATAAACCTAATAGATGTTTATTTGAAAGGGGCTAATATGAAAATTGCCACTAAAGACACATGAATCAATTTTCAAAAGCAAACATAATTGGATATTCCGGGACGCTCATTAAATGTGAATTGGCCCCGGTCTTCTTGTCTGTCTGCTTCTCTCCCCCCTCTCTCTTTGCTATGTTTCCTTGTGTGACATGTTATTATGCTCCGTTTCCCTCTGTCAGTCGTTGCCATTTAACAGATTGGCTGCCATGGAGAAACTGCTTTAAAAAATCTCAATGGAGGAGCGTGTGTGTGTGTGTAAAAATGAAAATGTCTGTATCCAAAAACGTGCTTCCACCGAGATCCTACATTTTCACAACAGTTGTAGGCTGGCTGTTAGAAGGCACTTGATGACGAGTAGGGGAGTAGGAGGGAGTGCTTACCGAGAGCCTCTGTAGAGGATAGCGATGGCTACATACTGTCTGTGTTGCGAAAAAATGCTGCGAGGGTGGACCATGTGGACAGACACACAAACACAGAAAAATCAAACACGCCTCAACAGACAGATTATTGCAAAGATTCACACACACCCAACCACGCATGGTCACGTATCAGAAATGCCATCCGGTCATTTTCATATTCATATTTACATGTATATGAGAGGCGGCGTGTCCCAGGAATACAGATCTATTTAAATTTAGACGGAATCAGTAAATAGCCACGTCCGGAAGAGCCAGAAGAGGAGGGGGAGAGAGAAAGAGGCCAATATATTTTATTTGAGTGACATTGTCTAAATTGAAGTTTGACACTCTTCACCACTCTAACCTTTATGCAAATGTGAAAACATCTATATGTGATGGACAGAATTCAATTAACTGAGATGACAGAAAATAATCTAGTGAACTGAATACATCATGCAGTTGAAAGGTAACATAATCATCCCGGTAGGAAAGGGTTGGTGGTGGTGGTGGTGGTGGGGGGTGTCGGTGGCAGAGAGACAGAGAGAGAGAAGGCGAGAAAGAAGAGGAGAGAGAGGAGGTGGAGGAGGAATGGGAGGGAGGGCACGGAGGAAGTAGAAGATAGAGCCCATTTCTCCGCCGTCTTATCGAATGGCACAAGCTCTATTTCTCCAAAGCGGAGTCTTCAGTCCGCTAAACTCTTGATCTCAAATGAGAGACCCTGGAACACTGTTGCTAAGCAATTAGGTGTGGGGGGGGGGGGGGGTGCTTATTGAGCAGCTGATTCCTGCCGCTCGGTGTCCATCATTACAATTTTTCCCTCACCTCACAGACTTCCGTGCTGATGAACAGCAGCAGCCAGCGCCCACTGACCACAGCCAGAAAAAAATGGGCTCCTCCGGCTCGGCAAAGCTGCAAATTACGCCGCAGCACACACCGCCACCCTTATTCAAACCCAATACGGCGAGACTGCCCCAAAACAACTGTTGCTGTGTGGATGCTGAAGTTGTGTGTGTGTGAGTGTGTGGGTGACAGGGAGAGGGACCAGTAGGTAGAGTTAAATATCCTTAAAAATCATACACAACACTTTTTCTGTCTTAAGTCCACATTATGAATAAACAAATAAATACCACATCTAAATTGTTTAAAATCAGCTTATGTCAGAGCAGAGTTAGCATATTTCATATAAACAATCCGTACTTTTATGTGGCGGTGAGGCTTCATAATAGGAATCAGTGCAGAGAGTGAGTGGAGGGGTAGAGGAGCAAGCAAAGGAGCAACCAAACCGCCTCCCACAGCCTGTGAGCACAGGAGTGAGCGGTTGGCCAGATGGGGGCACCCTTAACCAAGATATGAGAAACCGTGCTCCACATCAGCAGGGCAGCTTGTCACAATGGAACCAGGATGTGTGTCGGACTGGGAATGATTGTTGTTATAGTTGAAACAATGCAGTTCAAGTTCAAATACTTCTATACTTTTACGGCGGCTCCTCAACTACACTGCAACCAAATCCATCTATTTATTTATTTACCATAGATCTTCTGCATGTCGCCCAAGCTACACTGAGATCAACCTCAGATGGATTTTATGATACATGGGAGCAAATATATTCTCGACAGTGTGTTTTCAGGACCAGCAGTGAAGGCAGTGTAGGATGTGAATCCACCAGGGGAGTCTACAGTGTGCTAGATACAAACACTAGGTGGCTCTGTCAACTGTTAGTGGTCCTGAAGAGCCACTTTTACAGGGATGGGTCCTGTGTGTACAGAGATCCTACATCTCTGTCCTCATCTTAACATTAAAAATGAAAAATAACATATCAGTAGTAGTTAAATCATTATTATAGATCATCGCCAGGCATGTAAGGCAGTTTAGAAAATACAGCTTGCAGAACTGTAATGAAACAAATGACAGAAATGGTAATTATCAATGAAATCTACCTGAAATCTACTTATTTGCAAAATTCACACAGGCCATCTTGGCTAAATTGTACTAGAATGCTGATTTAATCCAGGTCATTTACATGTGGCTGGAAAACAGAGGAGCGGAGCTGAAACAGACGCCGTAATGGACGGTTAAGTGACTCCTCACCAGATCTCTTACATATAATATAAGTTCCATTAGCCCCGCAATGGCTACTGTATGGCATTTAATTAAATATAGCCTTTCAAAAGAAACCCATGGCGAGCAATTTAGAGTGTGGTTACATTTGAAGCTTGTGTGAGGTTACTAGAGCTTTTAACTGCTGCATCCACTGCATAGACTGTTAATTAACATATTTAGAATGAAGTAGATTTGCCATGTACTAATCATTCTCTAATTCACTAAGAACTGCAGCCTTTCAAATGCCGGACAGTAATCAACGCGCCGCGACCCAAACATTACGTAATGGGTAATTATGTTTCGCTGAAGGAAACGGGAGAAATATATAAATAAGTGCACATGAATTAACAAAGGCTATTGATGTGATTGGTTAATGGATGCCTTACGTGACGGGAGGGCTAGGTCTATTTGCCATATACACGCTGACACACTCACTTTGTGACCTACAATAGTATGTTAGGGAGGAACGTTTCAAACATTATGTTTTCCTGCTCTCAAGAATTATTTCTCAAAGGAAATCAAAACATCCAAACATTCCCCATTATTACAATGGACGTGTAAGGGATAGGCTTCTCCTAGTGGGCCCCAGTGCACCATGGGTAATGTTTAGTCTCCTCAGGTGTAATGAGGGAGCAGCGGCTCGGTCGCTGAGAGCGAGAGTGGCAGCACTCCAGCCCTGACCCCCCCCCCCCCCCCCCCCCCCCCCACTCCCCACTCCTAATCCTGGGAAACATCCCGGGCTGCCTCCTGCCTCACTCTGCAGCTTTAGGGTTGAGGAGATACTGCTGCTGCTCCGTCTCTGATAGGACCAGGAGACTCCCTGTACCTGAGCCAATCAACAGGCTAAACATTGGACTCACGCTTAAACTACACTCCTTCTGCTCTCATTCTCTTGGCTCCTTACGGCTCTTATAGGATCACCTCTATACACACAGAATGAGACTGACTGCAGAGATATAAGTACTGGAGAATAAGTGAGATCTTGGCAAATGCATTTCATATTATTCATATGTTCTCGCCACGGCTTTCTCCCACAGTCCAAAGACATGCAGATTCAGGGTCAATGTGATTGTGAATGGTTGCTTGTCTCTGTATGTTGGCCTGATACGCTGGCGACCTGACCAGTGTGTACCCCGCCTCTCGCCCAATGTCAGCTGGGATTGGCTCCAGCTCCCCCCATGACAATCCCCCTCAAAAATAGGATAAGCGGTGTCAAAACCAGAATACACAGCTGCATGAAAATAGAAACTCTCTCTAACTTTGATTCATTTTCTCACTGAGGTCAAAGGGAAAACAAACCATGCAAATTAGGTTCATGACAGGAAGGTGTTCACTGGGCGACGTCCCGCTCGTGTCCGGGAGAAAAAGCAGGTAAAGCAAACCTGCTGTGGCCAAACCAGTTTGTTTTATTAATGACTTGTGTAAAATAAGTCCCTTTTTACCATTTGTGTTTTTGCATCACACTTCGGCAATGAGAAGATCAAACGCGCACATATTCTGAT